>CM057454.1:156105000-158505000 GCA_016271365.2 Neoceratodus forsteri | reverse complement strand
TGTTTATTTGAAAGCCATGTTTCACTTAGCCCTAGTATACATGGATCGTTAACTTTTAGTAAAGTTGCTAAAAGATCAGATTTAGAACTAATGCTATGTGCATTATCATGAAAAATTTAAAGTTATAAATCTGAGGCCCTGGATTCATTTCAATATCTCCCCCCAGTATTAACAAAAAAAAAACTTGCCCCAGATAAATTTGATATAACATTGTTAGGCCTAAAAGGATTTAGAGGCCTATAACATCCTCCCAGAAACTGATTTCTTAATATTCTCTGAAAAGCATTCCTTCTTAGTTTGTTACAATTATTTTTATGTGATTGATTAAGTAAAAATAACCAATTTACCAAATATTTTTCATTTGTAGATTTTTTTTGCTGTGATAAATTCTTTTTGAGTCACAACACTCAAAAGACAGCAAAGAAATAAACATCCTAAAAAATTAAACATCAACATCTTTCAAACAAATTTCCACAACTAAAATATATCTAAAATAATTCCTAAAATTAAAACCACTATACTAATTTACAAAAATGTTATCCTAATATCACCTAAACTTTAACATAAATTAAATACATCTAACCAAACATTAAAAGCAAAACTTTTCAAATTACCAAAATAATCTGAGCCCAAAGTCTCCCAGTTTAGAAACAGCCTTTTTCTCTACAGAGTGGCACTCGCGCCACTCACGCTTGTGCTGTGAGCAGCGCGAGTCTTTATAGCGCTCTGCCCCTCCTCTTCTCTGATGCAGGACCCTGGTTCTCCTCCCACTCACTGCCCCATGTGTAAAAGTCATGTTTCTCAGGTTTACTGGAGCTTTAGCAGGCAGGTTACAAGTCTGTCCCACAGAGAGTGGAGCACTGGCACAAATTAAGCACACAGCAGAAGGTGAAACAAAGTACACAGTTCAAAGACAGATGATCTTTTGGTTCCCAAACTGCAAGCTTTAAACTTCCAATGAAAAGGGAGATAGATGTAACCCCTCACCCCTGCCTTTTTACCAAAACGACAGGTGGTATGCTGTTGGCGCTGGCAGCAATACCTGGTGGGGACCTGGGTTCGGGGAGGATGAGGTTACCCGGCACAAGGGGACCTAGGTTTGGCTACTCTGCACAGGGGCACCCAAGTAAATCCGAACACAGGAAGCAATAACTGTAATGTCCAGAACCAGGAATGGGATTTTTCAGTGTGGCTTTTATTCACAACTAGCTGAACACAACAAAGCATAGATGGACCCCCAAGGGGCTACGTTTACTGATAATGCAGATTAGAGACTACAAGTTGGTCCACTTGAAGAATGGACCAATTCTGCTGTTTTCAGACTCTGGACCCACCAAGCACACAGCCCAGACTTGCATGCACTTTGGATACACAGCCCGACTGGCCCGGCTCCCCTGCCGGCCACTTGACTAGCGGTTCATTGGAAGAATGAACCCATTTTACTTGTTGTGGCACCCCACACCACTTAGAGTCTGTGACCCCTAGAGAGATTTCCTTCTTACTTCTTCTGACTCCCATCTCACAAAGAAATTCTTTACCCATGTTGTGGCTCCCACACCACTTAGAGTCTGCGACTCCTAGAGATTTTCCATTTAAGCCCATGTCTGGGTACTTCCCTCATCACTGGCCAAGTGCATGAGGTAAGTAGTAATCACAGCAGAAATCCGTGAGAGGTGGACCTGGTTACTAAAGATGGGGGTGTTCCCGCCCAGCTCCCACAGCCCATACCCGGCCATTTCTCTGGACAAACTGAAACTTCAAATGTAGATTAAATGGTGGATGAACTGTCGCACCCCTCTACAACATTACTTGAATCCACACAGTACTTTAGCTTTTGATACTACTCCATTTGTTTGTCCTAGTACTATAGGCCTCCCAAATAGTAGTTCAAATCCCAGATTTCTTCACATTTCCCAGGCTGAAGAAACACATTTTTTGCCCTCTCATATTAGAGCAAACACTCACCCTTTTGTTGCAGGTGCCCCACAGGCGAAGTACAACTTTTTCCACTTTTCAAGCACAAACCGAAACTGTAAAAGGCAGCTTTCTTTCTTTAGCAGAAGTTAGGGGATTGCCCCTGGAATCTACATGGGGATACTTTACTTCCTCTCCCCGGAGGGAGGGGGGCACTGAGACCTGGACAGCGGTCTCCACCACTTGAACACTGGACACTCACTCCTTCTCCCACAGAAGGTAAACAAGAACACTTCCTTCCTGCTTGCAGGCAAGCAGGACACTGACTTTGAAAACTCCCGACGTTCTATCTCACTCCCTCTGCTGCAGATTCCAATGTGGCTTATGCAGCTGCAACAGTTCTATTGGTGATGTCATCTCTCAGTCTCAGCTGAGACTGAGAACAGAGTGAGACAGTGTGAAACCCATTTAACTGGAGTTTCACAAGCTGCCTTTCCTGCCTACCACTAGGTCTTACTGGGATTCTAGTAACCCTGGGTAACAAGGGGTTACATAGAGAACAGCTGAATCAGATGTAAATTTGCAGCATACCTGGCTGTGAGCAGCGCGAGTCTTTATAGTGCTCTGCCCCTCCTCTTCTCTGATGCAGGACCCTGGTTCTCCTCCCACTCACTGCCCCAGGTGTAAAAGTTGCATTTCTCCAGTTTACCAGAGCTTTAGCAGGCAGGTTACAAGTCTGTCCCACAAAGAGTGGAGCACTGGCACAGATTAAGCACACAGCAGAAGGTGAAACAAAGTACACAGTTCAAAGACAGATGATCTTTTGGTTCCCAAACTGCAAGCTTTAAACTTCCGATGAAAAGGGAGATAGAGAACAGCTGAAGCAGATGTAAATTTGCAGCATCGCTGCTTCTGGATTTCTGTTGCCTAGGCTCATGATTTTGCACTTTTTTACATTGAAACCCAGCTACCATACCCTTGACTACTCCTTGAGTTTTCTCAGGTCTCTACACATTCTCTCCAGCCCCTGTGGACTGTCTGCCCTATTGCACACATTGGTGTAATCTGCAAAGAGGTGTATCTTCCCTTCCAGCTCTTCTGCAATGTCACTTATAAAGACATTAAAGAGGACTTGTTTCAGTACTAAGCCTTGAGGTATCATGCTGGTCACCCACACCCTCCCTTCCCCCAAGTGAGTTCTGTTCACCATCACCAACTGCTGTCTATTCGTTAACCAGTTTCTTACCCAGTTTACCCCTTCAGGACCCACCCCTAAACTGCCCAATTTTATTATGATCCTCTTATGTGGTCCAGTGTTGAAGGCCTTGGTGAAGTCTAAATAGCCCATTTCCACTGCTCCACCCTGATGTATTTCCCTGGTTACCCAGTCAAACAAATATGTCATATTCATCTGACATGACCTCACCCTGTGAAACCATGCTCTCTTGTGTCTTCATAGCCCACTGGATTCAAGATACTCTACAATACTTTCCTTTAGCAGCAACTCCTTTAACTTCCCCACCACTGATGTCAGTCTGACTGGCCTATAGTTGCCAGCCTCCTCCCTCCTACCGCTTTTGTAAAGCGGGACTACATCTGCCATCCTCCAGTCCTCTGGAACCTCTCCTGTTTCCAGAGGTCAGGCAGTATTTCCCCTCAGCTCCCTCAACACCCTTGGGTGTGCCTTAACTGGCCCCATAGCTTTGTCCATTTTAAGATTTGCAAGTCCTTTCAGGACTCTCTCCTCTGTAAATGGACTGGTGTCCACCTCCCTCCCCCAGTGTTCCTGCAGCTTTTATGTGGTCAGTCCCCTTCCCCTTCCACCATGAAGACTAAATTGAAGTATCTGTACAGGATATCTGTTTTTTCCTGATCCTCCTTTGCACAACCCCCCCCCCCCGGTCTCAACCTCACAATAGGGGTGCCACGATAAAAAAATTTTGACGATACGATAACCGTGATGAAATTATCGCGATAACCTTGTTATCACAATAATTTTGCCACATGTCCAACAATGTTAGTGAAACTATTTTAATTCTATTTTTTTGCATAATTCATGTATTTGACCCTTTTTTCAAGCAATGCTATGCATTTATGCACATCATTTTGAAATCTGTTGAAAATAATGCAGAGTAAAATATTTAAAAAAAAAAATTTCATTTTTTCACACACAGATCTCTGAACTTTATACGGAGAGGGTGGTGGAAGCATGTAGCAATCTTCCTGAAGAGGTTGTGAGGTCAGAAACAGTGGTGGAATTCAAGAATGCATAGGACCGACATAAGGCAATAATGGTGGGGGGTAGGAAGAAGTAAGCTGTTGGTTAACTAGGATGAATCTGTAGCTTCTCCAGTAGGTAGGGAAATGAGCTGACTGGGTGGGCCAAGCGGTCCTAATCTGCCGTCAGAGTCTGTTTCTATAAAATTGCTTGCATTTTTTACATTAAAATTCAAATACACAGTTAATACATGTGTTTAGAGAGTACAATGCATTTTGAAATGTGAATGAGCAAATATTTTTACTTGATTATTTAAAAGAGCGCCTTTCCCAGATTTTACTCCTTGCCTGCAAAATCATCAGGAGACTCCATTACCTGCCTGGGAGTTCCTCCATATTAGTTGAAAATGTTTCTCCTTAGCCCCCTAAGGAAGGTAAGGGATTGTATTTGCCCCCTAGGGGGGTTAGCCGCTTGATCCCTTCCACTTTCTGATCGCCAGTGCCATCCCTGTGCTTCCTTGTTTTGGGAGGTCATTTTTTACCAAGTGCGGGGGATGCGCTTGCTCAATGCAAGTCTACGGTGTGGCATTTTAAAACTTACTTTTACTATTTTAACCCGACTTGTAGTACAAATTGGAGTCTGTGTTCAAGTAACACAAGCCTTGTTACTTTTGTTAAATCAGGGTGGAGCCTTGGATGTAGCCTACATAGATTTCAGTAAGGCCTCCAACACCATTCCACATAGGAGACTCAAACAAGCTGGATAGCCTGGGAGTAGGTCCAAAGGTTGTAAACTGGGTAAGAAATTGGTTGGGGGATAGACGACAGGTAAACGGAGCTCACTCCGAGGAAGACCAGCAGGGTGCAACAAGGATCAGTACTGGGACTGGTCCTCTGTTTTTAAATGTTTTTTATTGGCAACATTTCGGAGGGGCTAGAAGGGAAGGTATGACTTTTTTGCAGATAACACAAAGATCTGCAGTAGGTTAGGCAATCTGGTGCAGAGGTGTGTGTAGAAAAAAAAAATAAAATAAATGGAGATTGAAGAAAGCTTGAGGAGTGGTCAGAAGTGTGGCAACTAGATTCTGCTCCAAGAAGTGCAAAATCATGCACTTGGGGCACAGAAACCCAGGGCAGAATACAAGATGGAGGGGGCGAGGTAGTGGTACTGATGACCAGCAAGAATGAGAGAGACTTGGGGCACACATACAGTATATGACAACCTAAATGTGGTCCAACAGTGTGACAAGGCAGTGGGGAGAGATAGTGGGATGCTAGAGTGCATACGGAGGGGTATCAACAGCAGAAAGAGGGAGGTGGTGATACCGCAGTATAAATCATTAGTGAGACCTCGCCTAGAATACTGTGTCCAGTTCTGGAGACCACATCTGCAGAAGGGCATACAATAGAGGCAGTCAAGAGGAGGGGAACTAAAATGATGCAGGGCCTGCATCAAAAGCCCTATCACGGCCTGCCAGCACAGTGGAAAGATTTACCGCTGCTACGCCAGTGACTCGGGTTCGGCAATGGACTTGAGCATCAGAGAGCTGGCCAGGGAGAGAAGGCTGGAGCTTCCACTGACAGCTTGTCTTCTCTTGGGGGGAGGGTGGGGCAGAGGACCGGTGCCTACTGACCCCAGGTGGAGGCTGGGGGTACAGCAGCGCACCTGGTGCCACTAGCCGAGGAGCGTGACTGACGCTGGCATTGGCCTTGCATCATGGATGCCACGCACCTGCAGGAGAAAAACGTGTGTTGGTCCATCGGGTGGCGGGCCCCCCCCCCCAGATTCTCGCTGCTGGAGTACCAGAGCACTCCTCAGCCATCTCAGCAGCACCCAGGACCAGAAAAAAGGCTCATTCCTGTGAAGGTAGGGGACCCACCCGATGGAAGGGATACATCGGGGTACTCTGGGTCTGACTGTGATGTGGGGCAGTCGGGGGACTACCGGGGCGGGAATCTGGTCCATGACAGGGCCTGAAGGAGAGACCAACCAGTGTGGGTGGTGGAGCAAAAAAAAAAAATCCCTATGAGAGGAGGCTAAAGGACCTCAATATGTACACCCTAGAGAAACCGGTGGGGGGGGGGTATGATAGATACTTTGAAATGTCTCATGGATATAAATAGGGTACACAAGGGAAGCATTTTTCAGAAAAAAAGGAGCTCAAGAAAAAGGGGTCTTGCTCCGATGCTGGGGGGGGTAGATTCAGGGGAAATGTGAAGAAGTACTTCTTCACAGAAAGAGTGGTGAATACCTGGAAAAGCCTCCCAGTGGAGGCGGCCGGGGCAAAAACTGTAACAGGATTAAAGAACTCATGGGACAGGCATAAGGGAACCTTATTGGTTAGGAAAGGGAGGGTAAAGACGGAGATCAAGTAGGGTCTGCAATATCATATTAAGTAGGGAAAATGGGCAGACTAGTTGGGCCAGGCAGTCCTTATGTACTAAGTTGACTGGTGCACATATCTCCCCCCCCCCATTTCTTTTTCCCATGCCTCGGGCTGGCACATGTGTGATGGTGCGAGTATGTGACTTATGTACTCGGCCCCTGAACCCAGTCGGAAGGCTGTTACTGCTGCATCATCCAGCCTCCCCTAGACTGTGATCAAGCAGTGGCTTGCTCTGTCCCCTCTCCTCAAAGGAACAGCCATTGCCAGCCTGGTGGAGCGGACAGTTGAGGCGCTGAATGCCACACTGGTGACCCAGATCCAGGAATGAGCTCAGGTCACTGGGGGTCGGCAGAGGCAAGAGAGGATCGAGCATCCAGAGGACTACTCTTCTCTCTCAGGAGAGAGAGGACATGTCATCCAGCTCATTGACTGCCCTCTGGCGATGGTTGGAGGGCAGTATGGGTCAGGAGGCACACACCTATGTCATGACATCTGGGGGAGGGGGTACGAGAGAAAACAGGAAAAACGGAGCCCTGGCAGGCTCAATGATGGCTCCCAGTCTCCGTGGCGGTCGGCCCCGGTGATCTGGATTGGGTCTCTAGTGGGGAATCAGTACCAGTCCCCTCACTCCTGGCCCCATGGTGGGGGTAATCTGTGGGGGACTGGCCAGGGCCGGGTGATACAGGGACATCGGGAGCCAGAGGGGTGAATCTCCACATGAGGGGAGGCTGCAGCTCCAGCCAGGAGCCCCCCAGAGGGATAAAAAAATCTGAATGAAGAAGGAGAGCAGTCAGTGGATGCTCAGTCCTCTATCATGCAGTCCACACTCGAGTGACCCAGGTCTATCCCCGAACCCGGTTTACCAGCGTAGTGACAGGTGAGGAGCTCAGGCCCCCAAAATTCCACGCCACATGGCCAGCACTGCATTTCTTATTTTAAGGAAAACTACTAAAATTCTGATAGAAGGATGGTGGGGAATCAGGAATCATGGTTGCAACTGGAAAGGGATGTGCTGCTGGTAAAGCAAGCTGAGGTGCTTTATCACTGTATATCACGGTATATCGTGCTGCACGATAACCGCGATAATGTTTTTTCACAGCGATAAGTTATCGTCAGTGGCAATTATCGTGATATATCGTCATATTGTGTTATCGTGGCATCCCTACCTCACAATCCCTCCCCTAGTCTTACTCTTTTCACTTATGTACTGTACCTAGAAAAGGTCTGTTCCCCTTTGGTGACCCCCCTTGGGCTATTCTTTCCACAGCTTGTGTGTTTGCACTCCTCCCCACTTTGCCTGCCTAACTTTAGCTTCTCCTGGTACATCTCGCTGTCTTCTTTCCTCTGTGTCTCTTAGTACATCCTGAATGCTACCTTTTAAGCCTTAACCTTTTCAGCCACTTCACTTGAGAACCATAACGGTCTCTTTTTTTCTCCTGGTTTTGTTCACTTCTGTTGCACAGAGGTTTGTTCCCTTAACTTGGCCCACACTTTTACTCCACCCCACCCAGCCCATCCCCTCTTGCTAGTTCATCTCTGAGGCATTCACCCACTTTTTTAAAATCTGCCCTCCTGATGTCCGGGGCCCTCATCCGTGTGTGGTTTGCTCCTGTTGCCATCCTTAAGTTGAACCACATGTAAGGCGATCACTGATTCCCAGGTGGCCTCCCACCTTAATGCCTACGATACTGTCCCTGTTTGTGAGCACCAGGTCCAGTATTGCCCCATCACAAGAGGGCTTCCTAACTAGTTGCCTGAGAAATGCCCTTGCAGTGAGTCTAGGATGTCCCTGCCTCTAGCTGAGGCTGTGGCTGGGAGGCTTCAATCTATGTCCGGCAGACTGAAGTCCCCCACCAAGAGAATACTAAGGCACCGCACACTGGTAACAAAATAACAAACAGGAACCAAAAGTAATGAAAATGTAACCCCTAGGCAGTGCGCTACTCCTAGAGTTACACCACCGCCTACTACTTAGGATGTAGGCTGAGGGGTTTGGGTTCCCAAACTTACATTAGACTGGTGCTTTTCCATTAGGTTCTATAATGCGCAGTGCCTCCACTCAGAGTCTAACTTTAAAGTGGGCTAGCTGTTACCTGGTACAACCCCCTGAGATGTCATACCACCCACTGTTACCTTTTGCCACCCCAACACATGACCCAATATACAGGACCCCACATTTCAGACATTTGGTAATTAAAGACTCTCTCTAATAATGTGCTCATGACAACCATTTTCAAAAACAGTAACAATAATATTTATTTAGGAGACATAGGAATTAGGAAGGGGAAACAGGAGGAGTAGAGGTTATACATTGATTCTATTATTTACAAAATGTACAATAGATTTGGTTTTGCTGGTGAAACCCTCCAGCTGGGTAAGTACCAGATTAAGCAGAAAGAAATTACATTAGACCAATGGGAATGTTACCCAGAGTCCTGACTATCTAAACTGCATTACATCAGATGGAACACATTTCATTTCCCCACCACTGGTACCAGTTCCCAGACATGTATGAAACCCCGCAATCTCACACTATACCCGGGGTACCCAGTTACCAAAGTCCTGGATGGTTGCAGACCTGGTGGATGTTGCAGCTGGTGATGTTGGCTGGCTTTAAATTTAAAAGAGGAAAGAGGCTTAACTTGAGAAGCAATTTAACCAACAACTTTTTATATTTCCAAAGAAGTGCAGGGGTTGCCCTGCCTTTGGCAGAAGAGCAGGGATTGCCCTGCATTTGCAGACTGAACAGTTCAGGAGGAGGTAACCCACAGGTTACAATGATTGGAACAAGGATTGGCAATCCTGAATATTCAGCACATTCATATGGTTGTCACATAATCAGGAAAGGTGGAAAACTGTCATTTCCACATTTTATCAGCCAGTCCGACTTAACTTCGAGGTCTCAGTCCATCAGTGTGGCAGTGCAGCTATGGCTGGCGACTCCACAGGACATCTCAACCAGAGAATCAACATAAATACATCTCTGCACATTTATAAGATACTTTTGGGCTCACATGGGTCCCCCAAATAGTTACGATACTTGGGTTCATTTGGGTTCCCCAAATAGTTGCAATGCTTGGGCTCACTTGGGTCCCCCAAATAGTTGCAATGCTTGGGCTCACTTGGGTCCCCCCAAACAGTTACGGTCAGCAAAAGTTACTACTTTGTCCTGGCTCTCAATAGGTAACCCCAGAATGGTTGTACAATGCTTGGGCTCACTTGGGTCCCCCAGCAACAGTTACGATCAGCAACACAGCACGAAGAGATCCACCCGCACTGGGCCAGACAGGACAGCAGGGCAAGGTGTGAATAAAACAACTATCTTTACATTGAACAGTCACTTTGGCAAAGCTGCCCCACTTCAGCAATTCAGCATGGTCACTTTCTTTCTTGCACCAGGGAGTACAAGAGTACTCACTCAGGCTCCTCACGGTCAATCCCTGCTATGAAGGCTCCTGATGAGCTTCTGTTCTCTCACCACTGAGGTTGTTCAGCTCTCTCTCTCACAGCTGCTTGATGTCATCTGGTTCAGGTCCACATCTTTCCCTGACATGGAAGGGAGGGCTAGCACCTGGGGGACATTCTGGCAACCCCCAGGCTAGCAGTTACTACAAACTACATTACTTTAAACTTTTAACTAAACGAAGAGGGCAACACCCTCTCCAAGATGGAGAGGATTTACTGGGTCTTCAGGCTTGGCTGCATGTCTGGAGGCCAGAGCCCCCACCCCCATGGGGGTTCCTGCTCAAATCTCCTCCAATTGGCTGGAGGGCCTCTCAATCAAGAAAATGAATAATGCATGAATCTCACTCATTGCATTGTTGGTTAACTGTTTTGGTGCCTAAAATTAGGTCCCTGTTAAGTCCCCATGAGCACTTGGCATTTACCCATGAGCTTTGGCTAATGTCCCACAAGTCCTGGCTTTGTTATCCTGGCTTTCTGATTGGCTGTGGCTGCTTTTGCAATGGCTGCTTAACCCACTGTCCCTTAAGCAGTTTAGGTACAGTCTCAAGCAATGTCCTGGTGCAGCCTGAAATAATTAAATATTTGCCCCCAATGCCCCAGAGTTCTTTAGCCCTTGATGTGTACTTGCCGTCACTGCACAGATTTGATAAATTGCTCAGTTTATTTTTCTGTTTCTGCTGTCAATATTTAAGGACAGCTTCAGCAGTAGAAAGGCTGTCTGTCTGAGTCCCAAATAGAACTGGTGCAGCCAATGAATAAAGCAGTATTTCTATGTATTTAATTACTTCCCCCTTGTAAAACAGGTTTCCTCTAAACATAATTTCAGTTACATTATTTATTTAAGGCTTTTCTTTTTCTTTTGCATTCTCGGTGCTTGCCGAGAACCAGCTGCCCTGAGGGCAGACAAACCCTCATGAATATGTAAATTTGATCGGCGCTCCGGCTCATCAATATTCATGAGCCCCAATCAAAATTACCTTGCAGATCTCTTTCAATTTTGAAGTGATCAGCTGCTCAGGGCCCTGCCCATGGTGACCGGGTCCCATTTAGCACATGGGGATCCCGAGACCAACGAAACACTCTCCGGTATGACCGCAATTTCAGGTGGGTGCAGATCAAAGGCGCCGCTCACACCTGCGCGATCCCCACTGCCCCAAGGGCATGGCTTTAAGCAGGAGATCGCGGTTTAAACTTTTTGAGTCACATAGGGCTGGATTCTTTTGTGCGCTGCTTTCTGGGGCACAGGGAGGGCAGAAAAGGACCAGGAGGGACAGAAAAAATGTAGGCCATATTGGGAGGCACCTGGGAGAGCAAGAGCAGGACAGAGCTACAGAACTGCAGGTCAGCCCCCATTTGGCGGGGGGGGGGAGATAAAAAATAAATTGGAATTCATTGGGAAGTGTAACTGCAAACAGATGTGTAACTACAATGTAACTGCCATTGCTGCATGTAATTAATGATTATCTATGCTGCAGTTACATTGAAACTGGCAGTTAAAGTGTGACTGTTTATGACTCATTGGCCCCTAGCTTCTCAGCCTATGCAGGTCTTCTTAATGGGGCGATACCAGTGTTTAGTTCCTTTGTATTCTCTCGACTGCCTAGGTCAGCCACCCATACCTGCATCCCCATGACCTTCCTGAGACACGTTGCTTCTTTGTTCTATTGGAGTCCCCCACCAATAGCATTTCCCCCTTTTTCTGCTATTGTACTAATGGCTTACCCCAGTCTTATCCCATTCTTCCCCCTGTGTTGGAGGTCTATACACCATGCCACTGCTAATAGTAGCTCCAGCTCCTGTCCCGAAGGGGACCCACAGTACCTCCAGCCCCTCCACCCCTTCCCCAGTTTCCCTGCATTTTTGTCAGTTTGATATCCTCCTTTACATACAGCACCACGCCTTCCTCCCTGCCATATCCTTCCTGAACTGAGTATAGCCTGGTATGGCCATGTTCCAGTCATGGTTGCCTGTACAACATGACTCGGTAATGGCCAAAATATCCAGGTCTACCTCCATCATGATGTCCTCTAGGTCTGAAATTTTACTTCCAAGACTTTGCGTTTGCACATTTAACCCCTCCCTGCCCCCTCTGTCACTGTCTAGGGGCATAATTTATCATTGCAGATGTGCTAGAGGGCAACAGAAGGATTACCACAATGTGTAACACTCCAAGCTAGTGCACCAACAAAAATAAAGACAGGAAATTAGCTGTCCTACCTCTCTATGTCTTCATCACACCATGCACGCTCAATCTCTACTTCCATGATCTGGATTCACCCCAGACCTCTGGCCGCCAGATGCAGGACCTCCAACCTGCAGCTTCCTGTCTCTTCTGAGCTTCAGAGCCCCTTGATCCCAGTGCAGCATGATGGACACCTTCTGGAATTACAACTTATGACACAAGATAAATACAAGAGGTTTCCAATTCATTTTTCCCCTTCCAACTTAAATAAATGAAAACTCACTACCAAGTTTCTTCCCAAACAGCTTCTTTATTTAAGCACCTGCATTCCAAATGATTTCAGCAGTACAGAGGTCCCATCCCTCAAATAAATAAAGCAGCTCTCTGGGGCTATCTAAACTTTTTATAGTTCACCCATTTTCTGGACCTATCGAGCAGACTAAAGGTTATAAAGGCAGTACAAGCAGGTTATCTTCCCCCTGAAACTTGAATGGTTTACCCAAGCGGATCCTTCACTTGAAGAATCAACAGGTTCCTGGCTCACTGGTGCTAGTAAGCCAAACTCTTCGTTTTCCTTTGTTTTCTAGGTTACCCTTTCTGTCTAGACTGGCACTGGTTGGCGGCCTTCTCTCCGGCGTGGAGAAGCGTGCTGCTTCCCTCAACTGGCCCCTGGACCTTGGCCTAAATCTCGAGGGGTACCAATATTTTTTCTCTCAGACCCAGGCCCTGTAACCTGTAACCTGTACACTCTCCTCCCACATTCACCCTGAACCTGCCAGTGCTCTAAGCACTTCCTGCACTGGTCCCCACAGCCAAGTTCTCTCTCTCTCTCTCTCTCTCTCTCTCTCTCTCTCTCTCTGTCTCTCTCTGTCTCTCCTCTCCTTCTCACCTCCCTCCTCTCTCTCTCTCCCTCCCCCACTGGTACAATGGCCCTCAAAGCCCTGCTTCAGTGCCAAAGCTACACCTCCCGGGCTACCCTGCCACTAATGGATCCTGAGAATGCCACCACTCCGGCCCTCTGAGCAGTCCACTCCTCCACAAATGGCACCCAGTCTTCTAACCGAGCTTTCAGATGACCATTAAGAATGGTCCCAGTCTCCGGCCAACATCCCTGCCAAACACATCCTGGGCCTGAAATAAGCTCCAGCCAGGAGCTGCCCCACAAGGCCTGTCCTAAGACCTCAAATTGAGGGTTTTGGATCTTCCTTGTAATAAAAATACCTTTGCTTTTGAACTAACCCACTACTGAGTGCTCACTTCTAGTTTGTTGTCAATTTGAGGTCAGCACCTCTCGTATTGAGCACCCGCTCGTTGAAGCTGCACTGTCTACCACTGTTTCTGTGTGTCCTAAGACCTGCAACCTGTCCAGCCCTTAGATGCTGGCACCCCAAGACCTGCCCCTCCATGCAGGTCCCGCTGTATGAGTGAAGGCCCCCCCCCCCCGGCTCCCTTTGTGTCTGGGCTGCCATGCCACATCGGGTACAGGAGAGGACCACTGCCACTGGCCCCTCCCCTGTGGGGATCCTGCCACTGGCCCCACAGCCCTGGCAGCCCAAACCACTCTTAACATGGGATCTCATGGGCGCCTGTCTATCCTGGCCTTCTCCTAACCTAAGCCTCCCTTATCCGATGATGCAGGTACCTGACTGGCCATCCTCCCTTCGGAGTGCCCCTGCCGGCTCCTTGACACCATGTCACTGCAGAGGCCATCCCTATCTGCACACTTTGGGGAGGGGTGTCCCCCCCCCACAGGCCCCACCAGACCATCGAGCTCCCTCCTTGCCTGCCTCATCTGCTCCTCCAGCCACCCCCCTCCAGCCTCAGGCTTAATGCTTGGGCTGGAAAAGGCCTAAACTTTCTGTCTCCTTTCTTTATATACCTTCCCTAACCCACCCTCTGCTGCCACCTTGAGGCATCTATCAGGGATTGACTCCCCCGGAGCACTAATACATTTCCTAGCTCAGGGGGGGTAGGAGGTGGAAGGGATCCCTAATGGAGCATAAGCCCCTCCAAAGAGGGGGGGCTTACACACACATGGTCTTCTGCACCTTGTTCCCCCTTAGACTGCAATCCCCCTTCTTTCCCTTTTGCTCTGTCCCCTTTTCCCTCTCTCTTTTTTGCCAGTCGTGTTCCTGTGCCCCTTGTCTTCTACCATCTTGTTTTTTTCTTTATCCTACTCTCTAATGGATTTTCTTTCCCACAGATCTTCCCTTCTTACTTCTTTAGTCTGTGTGTGTGGGGGGTGCATTTTATGCCTCCCTTTTTTCTCCCCCCGGCCCCAGCCCCTCAGTTACAGTAGTTTAAATGTTCACCAAAATAACATTTACATAGTCCACTTATGACTGCGGTTCTCTTCCAGACTGATGCAGAGCCATCATCTCAGTATAGGCCCATAGTTCCCAGGTCCCCAATGTAGCTGAATCCCTCTTCTCTACATCATTCCTTCAACCATGAGTTGAAGCTTCTGGTGTGCAGAACCCTATCCCCTTCCAGTTGTAGTCAGAAAGTACTTCAGCAAAAGCCACCATGCTCGCTACCTGACTAAGATCCCTTCCTAATTCCCTGAAATATCCCTGCACAACCCCAGCCCCATCCCTAGCTAGATCATTAGTCCCCAGGTGGACAGTGGCATTCAGCTCCCACTCCTGTCCCACCACCTTTGCAATTCTTAGGACCTGCTGTCCATCCCTCTGAGCAGTGGAGCCTGGTAGGCACCTTCCGTCCCTCTTTCCTGTCCTTCCTGTTTCCAAATCTACCTCCTTACAACTGAGTCCCCCACCAATGTGAATGAACTTTGTAGTGGCACAAGCTGTGGAATGTGCCCTTGACCCACCCACTCCACCCTCTCAGAGCCTACCACAACCCAGCTGGCCCTCCTTCTCCTAGGCAACCTCTGTGGCAACAGTGGAAGACTCAGTGGCCTTTGGGAGAGGGATAGGTGTAGAAACATAGTTTTGTCAGAAAAAGACCACTGGTTCATCCAGTCTTCCCAGTTTTCCCCTACCCTGTAACCTATTGTTTAGGTGGGCTTTTGACCCAGACCCACCTCACTCCGTGCCTTGCTGTTACCTCCCTGAGTAATTATTAAGTCCTTTAATCTGTCCCAGCCATGCCTGGACCCATTAATGGTTTTTGCACCCACCACCTCTGCTAGTAGGCTGTTCCATGACTCAGCCTCTCTAAGTAAAACTTTCTTGCATCCCTCCTGAATCTTCTCCTCCTCGCCAGATTGAATTAATGCCCCCTTGTTTTCAACCTGACATTCCTGCTAAATAGTTCCATGCACTTTACCTTGTTTATTACTTTCAAGAACTTGAAGGTCTCTATTATTTCACCCCCTCCCTTCAGGCCACCAGTGAGTACATGTTTAGTGCCATGATCTGATCCTCATAGGATCTGCTCTGTTGGCCCTGAATCGTTTAAGGTTACTCTACACTGCAGCATCTCCAGCCTATCATAGAAACATAGAAGCTGACAGCAGATAAGGGACACATGGCACATCTAGTCTGCCCTCTTTTGTTGCATTGCTTACACTGTAGACCCCTCGAGGTCAACGGCACTTTCTCTTCCACCCCCTTACCTATCCCTTATAACTCCCTTGTGCATATCCCAGGCTTTTTTAAATCCCACCACTGTTTTTGCCCCAACAACCTCCACTGAAAGACCATTCCAGGCATCCACCACCCTTTCCTCTGAAAAATACCTCCCACTTGTAACTTATTCACCCCCATGAGCTATTTAAAGGTCTCGGTCATATCCCTTTACTCCCTCCTCTCCTCCAGGGTGTACATGTTTAATTCCTTTAGCCTGTCCTCATAGGACATTTGATGTAGATCCTGTACCATCTTGGTAGCCCTTCTTTGGATGGCTGCCATTCTGTCTATGTCCTTTGTGAGATGTGACCTCCAAAACTGGGCACAGTACTCCATGTGGGGTTTTACTAAAGAGCTATATAGTGGCAACACCACTTCCCTCTTCCTACTGGTAATAACCCTACCTATACATCCCAGTATCCCATTTGCTCTCCAAATCGCTTTGTCACATTGTCTGACCACCTTCAGGTCATCCGATATGATTACTCCCAGGTCTCTTTTCTACTTGATCACTGCTAATACAGTATCTTTCCCCACATTTTGTACTGCACCCCCAAGCTTCTGTGACCCAAGTGCATTATTTTGCACTTTTTTGGATTAAATCTTAGCTGCCAAACTTTTGACTAGTCCTCCAGTCATTTCAAGTCTCTTGTCATCCTTTGCACCTCCTCCAGAGTGTCTACCCTGTTGCAGATCTTGGTGTCATTCACAGAGACAGACCTTTCCTGCCAGTTCCTCTGCTATGTCACTAATACATAGATACACAGATACATAGACAGTGTCAGCAGATAAGGGCCTACAGCCCAACCAATCTGCCTATTTGAGCTTGTAAGTTCACTTTACGTCTTCCTAGAAGTCTGTTGCCCCTTACCCCTGACCTCCATAGATACATAGATACATAGACAGTGTCGGCAGATAAGGGCCTATGGCCCACCCAGTCTGCCCATTTGAGATTGTAAGTTCAGTTTGTTTTCCTAGAAGTCTGTTGCCCCTTACCCCTGACCTCCAGAATTCCTTTATGTCTATCCCACGCATTCTTAAATCCTGTGATTGTTTCCAGCCCCCACCACTTCCTCAGGCAGGGTGTTCCAATTTGTCCACCACCCGTTCTATGAAGAAATTCTTTCTCATGTTTCCTCTGAATCGTCCCCTCCTCCAACTTCATCCCATGCCCTCTAGTCCTGGAACATCTTTTCGCTTAAAAATAGTGTATTCCTGCACCCTGTTCCTCCCTGTAAGATACTTGTATGTCTCTATCATATCCCTCTCTCCTCCTCTCCTCCAGGGAGTACATGTTCAGTTCCTTCAACCTGTCTTCATAGGACTTGTGATGCAATCCATGCACCATCTTTGTTGCCCTCCTCTGAACCTTCTCTACCCTGTCTATGTCCTTACGTAGGTATGGTCTCCAGAACTGTACACTGTACTCCAGGTGGGCCTCACTAGTGTCTTGTATAGCAGAATTATGACCTCCTTTTCCTGCTGGTGATGCTCTGCCTATACATCCCAGCATCCTATTTGCTTTACCTGCTGCCTTATCACACTGTTTCCCTACCTTGAGGTCATCAGAGATGACAACCCCAAGATCCTTTCCTGCTTGGTGCATGCTATATCCTCACTCCCAATTGATATATTGTGCCAGGGTTTTTGTGCCCATATGCATTATCTTGCACTTCTTTGCATTGAATTTCAACTGCCAAACCCTGACCATTCTTCAAGTTTCTGCAGGTCGCTTCTCATTCTGTCTACACCATCTGGTGTGTCTACTCTGTTACAGAGCTTTGTGTCATCAGCGAACAGTGAAATTCTGCCTTCTAGGTCCTAGCAATGTCACTGATGAAGATGTTGAATAGGACCGGTCCCAGCACTGATCCCTGTGGTACCCCACTGGTCACTTTTCCTCTGTGGAGTGACAGCCATTTACCATCACCTCTGTGTCCTGCCAACCAGCCAGTTACCTACCCACCACACTACTGTCCTGCCCACACCCATATTCCCCAGTTTGTGTAATAGTCTTCTATGTGGCACAGTGTCAAAGGCCTTGCTGAAGTCCAGATAGGCCATGTCCGCTGCCCCTCCCTGATCCACCTCCTAGTCACCCAGTCAAAATTCAACAAGGTGTCTGACATGACTTCCCCCTGGTGAAACCATGCTGCTTTGGGTCCTGTAGTCCATTGACAACCAGATGTTCCACCAATCTCTCCTTCAGTAGTGCTTCCATGATCTTCCCACTACCGAGGTGAGGCTGACTGGTCTGTAGTTCCCTGCTTCCTCTTTGTTCCCACCTTTGTATAAGGGGACTACATCTGCTGTCCTCCAGTCTTTGGGTACCTCCCCTGTTTCCAGTGATCGGCTAAACAGGATAGCCAGAGGATCAGCCACTACCTCCAGAATTCCTTTATGTCTATCCTATGCATTCTTAAATTCTGTGATTGTTTCAGCCCCCACCACTTCCTCTGGCAGGGTGTTCTACTTGTCCACCACCCATTCTGTGTAGAAATTCTTCCTCATATTTCCTCTGAATTGTCCTCCCTCCAACTTCATCCCATGCCCTCTAGTTCTGGAACATCTTTTTCACTGGAAAATAGTGTATTCCTGCACCCAATTCCTCCCTGTAAGATATTTGTATGTCTCTATCATATCCCCTCTCTCCCTCCTCTCCTCCAAGGAACACATATTCAAGTCCTTCAACCTGTCCTCATAGGACTTATGATGCAATCCATGTACCATCTTTGTTGCCCTCCCCTGAACCTTCTCTACCCTGTCTATGTCCTTACATAGGTAAGGGCTCCAGAACTGTACACTGTACTCCAGGTGGGGCCTCACTAGTGTCTTGTATAGTGGAATTATGACCTCCCTTTTCCTGCTGGTGATGCCCCTTCCTCTGCATTCCAGCATCCTATTTGCTTTACCTGCTGCCTTGTCACACTGTTTCCCTACCTTGAGGTCATCAGAGATGATAACCCCAAGATCCCTTTTCTGCTCGGTGCATGCTACAGTATATCCTCACCCCCCCAACTGATATATTGTGCCCGGGTTTTTGTGCCCCATATGCATTATCTTGCACTTCTTTGCATTGAATTTCAGCTGCCAAACCCCTGATCATTCTTCAAGTTTCTGCAGGTCCCTTCTCATTCTGTCTACACCCTCTGGTGTGTCTATTCTGTTACAGAGCTTTGTGTCATCAGCGAACAGGGAGACTCTGCCTTCTTGGTCCTACGCAATGTCACTGATGAAGATGTTGAATAGGACCCGTCCCAACTCTGATCCCTGTGGTACCCCACTGGTCACTCTTCCCTCTGTGGAGCGATAGCCATTTACCACCACCAACTGTGTCCTGTTGCCCAGCCGGTTACCTACCCACACCCATATTCCCCAGCTTGTGTAATAGTTTTCTATGTGGCACCGTGTCAAAGGCCTTGCTGAAGTCCAGATAGGCCATGTCCACTGCTCTCACCTTATCCATAGATACATAGATACATAGACAGTGTCGGCAGATAAGGGCCTATGGCCCACCCAGTCTGCCCATTTGAGCTTGTAACTTCAGTTTATGTTTTTCTAGAACTCTGTTGCCCCTTAACCCTGACCTTCAGAATTCCTTTATGCCTATCCCATGCATTCTTAAATCCCGTGATTGTTTCAGCCCCCACCACTTCCTCAGGCAGGGTGTTCCACTTGTCCACCACCCGTTCTGTCAATAAATTCTTCCTCACATTTCTTCTGAATCGTCCTCCCTCTAACTTCATCCCATGCCCTCTAGTCCTGGAACATCTTTTTCGCTTAAAAATAGTGTATTCTTGCACCCTGTTCCGCCCTGTAAGATACTTGTACATCTCTATCATGTCCCCTCTCTCCCTCCTCTCCTCCAGGGAGTACATGTTCAATTCCTTCAATCTGTCCTCATAGGACTTGTGATGCAATCCATGTACCATCTTTGTTGCCCTCCTCTGAACCTTCTCTACCCTATGTCCTTACGTAGGTAAGGTCTCCAGAACTGTACACTGTACTCCAGGTGGGGCCTCACTAGTGTCTTGTATAGTGGAATCATGACCTCCCTTTTCCTGCTGGTGATGCCCCTGCCTATGCATTCCAGCATCCTATTTGCTTTACCTGCTGCCTTGTCACACCGTTTCCCTACCTTGAGGTCATCAGAGATGATAACCCCAAGATCCCTTTCCTGCTTGGTGTATTCTATATCCTCACCCCCCAACTGATATATTGTGCCAGGGTTTTTGTGCCCCATATGCATTATCTTGCACTTCTTTGCATTGAATTTCAACTGTCAAACCCCTGACCATTCTTCAAGTTTCTGCAGGTCCCTTCTTATTCTGTCTACACCCTCTGGTGTGTCTACTCTGTTACAGAGCTTTGTGTCATCAGCGAATAGTGGAATTCTGCCTTCTAGGTCCTGTGCAGTGTCACTGATGAAGATGTTCAATAGAACCGGTCCCAGCACTGATCCATGTGATTCCCCACTGGTCACGTTTCCCTCTGTGGAGTGACAGCCATTTACCACCACCCTCTGTGTCCTGCCACCCAGCCAGTTACCTACCCACCACACTACTGTCCTGCCCACACCCATATTCCCTAGTTTGTGTAATAGTCTTCTATGTGGCACAGTGTCAAAGGCCTTGCTGAAGTCCAGATAGGCCATGTCCACTGCCCTCCCCTGATCCACCTCCCTCGTCACCCAGTCAAAAAATTCAACGAGGTTGGTCTGACGTCACCTCCCCCTGGTGAAACCATGCTGCCTTGGATTCTGCAGTCCATTGACAACCAGATGTTCCACCAATCTCTCCTTCAGTAGTGCTTCCATGATCTTCCTCACTACTGAGGTGAGGCTGACTGGTCTGTAGTTCCCCACCTCCTCTTTGTTCCCACTTTTGTATAAGGGGACTACATCTGCTGTCCTCCAGTCTTTGGGTACCTCCCCTGTTTCCAGTGATTGGCTAAACAGGATAGACAGATGTTCAGCCACCACCTCTCTGAGTTCTTTAAGGACCCAGGGGTGCACCCCATCTGGCCCCATTGTTTTATCAACTCTTATTACTTCTAGTTCCTTCAGGACCCTTTCTCATGTAAAGGGACTTGTGTCCATTTCTGCACCATTCTCACCCCTTGTACTCCCTTCAGACCCATTACCCTCCTCTTCCTCAGTAAAGACTGAGCAGAAATACATGTTCAGTATGTCAGCTTTACTGTTGTCATCCTTCATGTGGCCCCCATCCTCCCCCTTCAGTCTCACTATCCCTCCCTTTGCCTTTCTTTTTTCACTTATGTACCTGTAAAAGGTTTTGTCCCCTCTAGCCACTGATTTTGCAATGTGTTCTTCTGTCTGAGCTTTGGCTTCCCTTACTGACCTCCCTGCCTCCCTTTGCTACTCCTGGTACTTCTCCATATCCCCTTCTGCCTGTGTCTTTTTGTATTGCTTGAATGCAATCTTTTTGGCTTTCACTTTCTTTGCTACCTCTTTGGAAAACCATAATGGCCTCCCTTTTCTTTTCCACTTGCTAACCTGCTTAATGCATTATGCTGTTACTCTTGTAATCCCCGTTTTAAATACTGCCCACTGTTCCTCAACCCCTGATTCCTGCCCCATTCCCCTTAATGCCTCTTTCAAGTATCTCCCCATTTTCCCAAAGTCTGCCCCCTAAAATCCAGGATACATGTTTTTGTGTGGTTTGGTTCTGCTCCTTCTGTGATTTCAAACCACAATGACTGGTGATCACTGTTCCCCAGGTGCTCCCCCACTGTTACCCCCATCACTCTGTCCTGTTTGTGAGCACAAGGTCCAGTATTGCCTTCTGCCGAGTTGTTTCCATGACCAGTTGTTTGAGGAAGGCACCTGAAGGAGTCCAGGATAAATCTGCTCCTAGTTGATGCTGCTGCTGGGATGCTCCAGTCCATGTCTGGTATATTGAAGTCTCCAACCAGTACTACCTCACCCTTGTCTGCCATCCTTTGGATGGCTAGAATCAGCTCCCTATCTGTTTCTTCCTCCTGTGCTGGTGGTCTATAGACCACATCTGTGCGGATGGCTGGCCCCATTTTCCTTTCCAGCCTAACCCACAATATCTCTCCCGCATTTTGTTCCTCCTGGATCTCTGTGGCCCTTATGTCATTTTTCACATACAGTGCCACTCCTCCTCCATTCCTACCTGCTCTGTCTCTTCTGAATATGTTGTAGCCAGGAATGGCCATCTCTCAGTCGTGGTTATCATTACACCAGGTTTCTGTGATGGCCACAATGTCCAGGTCTGACTGCACCATGACAGCCTCCAGATCTTCTATCTTGTTGCTGAGGCTCCTGTCACTGGCACACATGGCTTTCCATGATTTGACCTCCCTAGACTGTTTAGCTGTTCTACTCCAGTCCCTTCTCTGGTTGTCCTTTATCTCTGGTTCTCCTTGCTGTCTGCCCTTCTGCTGATTTTTGCCCCTTTTCTGCCTATACACCTCTTGGGCGCTAATCTCCATCTTTTGCACACTGCTTTGTTGAGATATCCACTCCTCCAGTTCACTGGTTCCACTGCTAGCTGTGGGGGGTGAGCAAGTGGGTACCCTCCTTGCTGGCCTGCCACCCCCCTTGGCTAGTTTAAATGCTTGTCAATGTAGCATTTAAACTTATCATTGAGTGTTTGATTCCCTCCAGGATGGATGCAGGCCATCAGGCTTGAACAAACCTCCATCCCTCCAGGTGGGTCCCCAGTCACCAATGAATCCAAACCCTTCCTCAAAGCACCAGGTCTTCAACCGTGAGTTAAAGTTCCTGGTGCATGCACCCCTATGCTCTCCCATGCCTCTCACAGGTAGTACTTCTGAGAAGGTGACAGAAGTAGCTACTTGCTTGAGACCCCTCCCCAATTTCCTAAACTCTTCCTGAACTTCCTTTGGCTCCCCATTTGCCAGGTCATTAGTACCTAGGTGGATAATGACATCCAGCTCACCCTCCCGTCTTGCTTTCCCAGCGATCCCCAGGATCTTCCTACTATCCCTCCATGCCGTGGCACCTGGTAGGCACCTCACCTCCTGTCCTCCCTCTCCCCCTCCTGTGTTCCTAGCTGGACCCCTCTTATGATGGAGTCCCCCAGCAGGATTCACTTCCTCCTCCTCTGGGGTCCACTGCTCTCCCCGCTGAGGTCACCTCCTTGGCTAACCTACACATCCTTTCCTTCCACTTCTCTGGGCACCTCTGTTTGGTTGCCCCCATTTGCCAGTGTGGCATATGAGTTCTTGAGTGGAACAGGATCTGGGATGTGCCTCTGCCTGACCGTCTTAACCCCTGAGCCCACTGTCATCCAAGTGCTCCTCATTCTCAGCATCCTTTGAGGCAGCGGTATTGGACTGGGTGGTCTCTGGATAGGGGTGATGGTACTCCTGACCCAGTTTACTTCCACTCTGAGTCTGGCTACCTCATCCCGTAGTCCAGAGAGATGCATGCAGATAGGGCAGCACCTCAGTGTCCAGAAGGTCTGCCTGAATATGGCTGCCCCACAGCTACTGCATTGCACCACTCCCCACATTATACTCAATTATACTGCTATTCCACTACTTGTCTGTTACCGAAGCTCTCCTAGTTCCCTTTTTATTAATTAACTGTCCTAAAAATCCTGCCACTGATCCTCAGATACTTTTATTTTAAAAAAGAAAATAAATAAATAAATGAGTCAAACACTTGTAGTGCTGAGGTGGGCTTCTTCAACTTATGCCCTCCTACTCCACACCACCTACTAGTCCATGTGTTTAGCTCCTGTCAGTCCAGACTTAACAGGGCATATAATTAAGAGCTGGGGAAGGGAATTTGCTGCAATTAAAGACTGCAAAGAAATACACCACCACTACGTTTTAAATTTTCAACAGCCCAAAAACAATTCTAAGTAAAGACAGCAAAGAACTTACAGTGTCACTAAAAGCCCACAATCTAAGTTTAATAACAAAAATAGCAATTACCAGTTACTGTAAAGCACTGATATGAATATGCTTCCTTCCCCTTCTGGCTTCTTCTGCCTCCCCAGGCACCCAGTCGACACAATTCAATGAGGTTGGTCTGATATGACCTCCCCCTGGTGAAACCATGCTGCCTTGGGTCCTGCAGTCCATTGACAACCAGATGTTCCACCAATCTCTCCTTCAGTAGTGCATCCATGATCTTCCCCACTACCGAGGTGAGGCTGACTTGTCTGTAGTTCCCTGCTTCCTCTTTGTTCCCACTTTTGTATAAGGGGACTACATCTGCTGTCCTCAAGTCTTAGGGTACCTCCCCTGTTTCCAGTGATTGGCTAAACAGGATTGCCAGAGGTTCAGCCACCATCTGTCTTAGTTCTTTAAGGACCCTGGGGTGCACCCCATCTGGCCCCATTGCTTTATCAACTCTTATTACTTCCAGTTCCTTCAGGACTCTTTCTCATGTAAAGGGATTTGTGTCCATTTCTGCATCATTCCCACCCCTTGTACTCCCTTCAGACCCATTACCTTCCTCTTCCTCAGTAAAGACCGAGCAGAAATACATGTTCAGTATGTCAGCTTTACTGTTGTCATCCTCCACGTGGCCCCCATCCTCCCCCTTCAGTCTCACTATCCCTCCCTTTGCCTTTCTTTTTTCACTTATGTACCTTGGAAAGGTTTTGTCCCCTCTACCCACTGATTTTGCAATGTGCTCTTCTGTATGAGCTTTGGCTTCCCTTACTGACCTCTCTGCCTCCCTTTGCTTCTCCTGGTACTGCTCCCTATCCCCTTCTGCCTGTGTTTTTTTGTATTGTCTGAATGCAATCTTTTTGGTTTTCACTTTCTTTGCTACCTCCTTGGAAAATCATAACGGCCTCCTCTTCGTTTTCCCCTTGCTAACCTGCTTAATGCATAATTATGTTGCTCTTGTATTCCCCATTTTAAATACTGCCCACTGTTCCTCAACCCCTGATTCCTGCCCCATTCCCCTTAATGCCTCTTTCAAGCATCTCCCCATTTTCCCAAAGTCTGCCCCCTTAAAATCCAGGATACATGTTTTTGTGTGGTTTGGTTCTGCTCCTTCTGTGATTTCAAACCACAGTGATTGGTGGTCACTGTTCCCCAGCTGCTCCCCCACTGTTACCCCCATCACACTGCCCCTGTTTATGAGCAGTAGGTCCAGTATTGCCTTCTGCCGAGTTGTTTCCATGACCAGTTGCTTGAGGAGGCACCCTGAAGGGAGTCCAGGATAAATCTGCTCCAAGTTGATGCTGCTGCTGGGATGCTCCAGTCCACGTCTGAAATATTGAGGTCTCCAGTGAGCACTACCTCACCCTTGTCTGCCATCTTTTGGATGGCTAGCATTAGCTCCCTATCTGTTTCTTCCTCCTGGGCTGGTGGTCTATAGACAGCACCTGTGTGGATGGCTGGCCTCATTTTCATTTCCAGCTTAATCCACAGTATCTCTTCCCAGTTTTGTTCCTCCTGTATCTCTGTGGCCCTTATGTCATTTTTCGCATAAAGTGCCACTCCTCCTCGCTTCCTACCTGCCCTGTCTCTTCTTAATATGTTGTAGCCAGGTATGGCCATCTCCCAATTGTAGTTATCATTACACCAGGTTTCTGTGATGGCAACAATGTCCAGGTCTGACTGCACCATGACAGCCTCCAGATCCTCCATCTTGTTGCTAAGGCTCCTGGCATTGGCAAACATGGCTTTCCATGATTTGACCTCCCTAGACTGTTTAGCTATTCTACTCCTGCCCCTTCCCTGGTTGTCCTTTGTCCCTGGTTCTCCCTGCTGTCTGCCCTTCTGTTGAAGTTTGCACCTTTTCTGCCTATCCACCTCTTGGGCGCTTATCTCCATCTTTTACACACTACTTTGTAGAGAGATCCACTCCTCCGGTTCATTGGTTCCACTACTAGCTGTAGGGGGTGGGCAATTAGGTATCCTCCTTGCTGGCCTATCACCCCCCTTGGCTAGTTTAAATGCTTGTCAATGTAGCATTTAAACTTATCATTGAGTGCTTGGATTCCCCTCCAGGATGGATGCAGACCATTAGGCTTGAAGAAGCCTCCATCCCTCCAGGTGGGTCCCCAGTCACCAATGAATCCAAACCCTTCCTCACAACACCAGTTCTTCAACTATGAGTTAAAGTTCCTGGTGCATGCACCCCTATGCTCTCCCATGCCTCTCACAGGTAATACTTCCGAGAAGGTCACAAACTTAAGTACTTGCTTGAGACCACTCCCCAATTTCCTAAACTCTTCCTGAACTTCCTTTGACTCCCCATTCACTAGGTCATTAGTACCTAGGTGGATAATGACATCCAGTTTACCCTCCCGTCTTGTCTTCCCAGTGATACCCAGGATCTTCCTCCCATCCCTCCATGTTCGTGGCACCTGGTAGGCACCTCACCTCCCTGTCCTCCACCTCCTGTGTTCCTAGCTGGATCCCTCTTATGATGGAGTCCCCCACCAGGATTCACTTCCTCCTCCTCTGGGGTCCACTGCTCTCCCCACTGAGGTCACCTACTTGGCTAACCTCCACATCCTTTCCTTCCATTCTCTGGGTACCTCTAGTTGGTTGTCCCCATTTACCAGTGTGGCATATGAGTTTTTGAGTGGAATAAGATCTGGGATGTGCCTCTGCCTGATCACCCTAACCCTCCCTGAGCCCACTGTCATCCAAGTGCTCCTCGTTCTCAGCATCCTTTGAGGCAGCGGCATTGGACTGGGTGGTCTCTGGGTAGGGGTGATGGTACTCTTGACCCAGTTTACTTCCGCTCTGAGTCTGGCTACCTCATCCCGCAGTCCAGAGAGATGCATGCAGATAGGGCAGCACCTCAGCATCCAGAAGGTCTGTCAGAATATGGCTGCCCCGCAGCCACTGCATTGCACCACTGCCCACATTATACTGCACTTATACTACTATTCCAGCACTTGTCTGTTACTGAAGCTGTCCTAGTTCCCTTTTTATTAATTTACTGTCCTAAAAATCCTGCCACTGATCCTCAGATATTTTTCTTTAAACAAGGAAAAAATAAATAAAAAATGAGTCAAAACACTTGTTGTGTGGAAAGCGGGCTTCTTCCCCTTTATGCCCCTCCTACTCCACAACCCCTGCTATCCCCTGTGCTTAGCTCCTGCCAATCAGATTTAACAGGGCATATAATTAAGAGTGGAGGACAGGGGAGGGAGAGAAAATTTGCAGCAATTAAAGACAATAAAGGAATACACCACCACTACAAGCACACCAAACTAGGTTTTACATTTTCAACAGCCCACAAACAATTCTAGGTAAAGACAGCAAAGAAATTACAGTGTCACTAAAAGCCCACAATCTAAGTTTAAAGCAAAATTAGCAATGAACAGTTACTGTAAAGCACTGAAATTAATCTGTTTCCTTCCCCTTCTGGGTTCTGGCTTCTTCTGAGAAAACAAAAATCACTTGCTACCTCAATTCTGACTAAGCCCCACCTCCAGTTATCACGTAGCTGAGGTCAGAGGTCAGACAATTAGCACCCCTCACCAAAACTACAGGGCAAGCCAGATAAGCCAAGACTAAATTTGCAGCAATTAAATACAGCAAAAGAATACACCACCACTTGAAGCACACCAAACTAGGTTTTAAATTTTCAACAGCCCACAAACAATTCTAAGTAAAGACAGCAAAGAAATTACAATGTCAGTGAAGACATTAAAGAGGACAGTTCCTAGTACTGACCACTACAGTGAGGCAAGGCAAATTTTTTAAAAAAAAGATGCCCAATCCCGGAGGCTCTGGGCGCCGTACATAAAACCAACCATCAAAATATCAATAAATAACATACTCCTAAAATTAAAATATAATTACATAGAAGTAAACAGTTAAACACAAAAATAATGTAATAGGTTAGTTTATAAACAATATTTACAATACTGGGTTTGGGAAGGCCTGTTCAAACAGAAAGGCCTTGAGGTGTGCCTTACAAACCTCCACCGAAGGGGCCTCCCTTTCTGATGGAGGAAGCGAATTCCACAGGACGGGGCTGGTGACACTGAAAGCTCTGTCGTCGGCTATTTTTAACCTCGTCCTGGGAATCGCAAGGAGGCCCTTCGAGGAGGAACAAAAGGAGTGGGCTGATGCAGCAGGAGCAAGAAGGTCCACCAGGTAGCCAGGACAAAGACCATGTAGGGCCTTAAAGGTGAGCAAGCCCATCTTGAAGAGGGTCCTCCACTGTGAGAATGGATTCGTTTCAAGAGAATGATGCTTTCTCTTTAAGTCTGTTGCAACAGCACTATTTTCCCTATCTTCTATCTTTTCTGCTTCACTATCTACTTATAATAATATCAGGATGGCTACCTGATATCTATCTATGTATATTTTATTTTTGTCTCCTTCTGCTTCTTTCCCTTGTCAGAATCCATTTGCCATATTTTTCCGTGTTGTTTTCTTGCCCTGTTTTAAAAATGAATGCGCATTAGTGCTCCCAAACCTAGCGCAGTCTTATTATGCATGTATTCCTACCCATTCTTAAAACAAGTAGTAAAATATGGAGCTAAAGTATAACGCTGTCTCAATTGAACAGACCTATTCAGCATTATGCGCCTTTTAGAACTTTAGTCGGTAGCTGAGTTCTTTAATTCATGCCAGGCACAGTTTCTCCCCATTTAGACTGCAGACTGTGTATGTTTCAGTTAAGCCATGCAGGGTGCAGTTCCTAAATTGCAGCTTCAGTGCTCCATGCATGCCTTTGCCTGACTGTGCTACCAGACTAATAAAATAAAAACTCATTGAGGGCAGTATTAGTTCCCAATATTAAATCCCCTTAAAAGCCCAAAGGTGCAGCTTCCTGACAGAGTTATGCGCTGCCTTGTTCTGTTAGGCTGTTCGCTTTGTGCAAGGTGCGGTTTCACCCCCCTCAACTGCAGTCTGTATGTGCTTTAGTAAGCCACGCTGGAGCGGTCCCATAGCTACAGCTGCAGTTGTTGGAGTAGACTGTGGAATGCCTGTGTTCACAAACGGGCAGAAATGAACCTCACTCTGTAATTAAAGTAATGAAAACAACTGTGGGTTGAAAATACAAGTCCGGTTGTACCGGACGATTTACATATCAGAAAGGAGCTAGTAATCTGGTTGCATTCACTTTACAGAAGTAAAAGACATTCAGGTTCCTACAGAAATAAATATTTAGCCACATCTTTCATTCACTGAGCACTTTACTAGGAAGGACCAATGTTATTAGCCTCCCTTCCTTATTTCAGCCATTGCAGCCGTTTTTAAGGAGGAAAGGGGGGGATAAAACAACTGTTTAGAGTTCTTTTAATTTTAGGTTATGTATACAGCCATAGTTATTTTTTTTTCTGTTTTTATGCCCCTGCAGCTTAAGCCCAATATTTCTGTAAGCTTAATTGGAGGTCTGGGAAATATAAGGCTTTGTTGTTTGTTTGTTTTCAAATTAAGCTGTAAGCAAAACAAAGATTATGAACATGTTCATATTTACCTGAAATAGTTAATTTAGCAGACTGTGTAATTTCTGGTTTAAAAGAAGAAGTAGAAGAAGAATCAGCATTTATATAGTGCTTTTCATACACAGTATCCCAAAGCACTTTACAAGCAATGCTAGACTGGTAGTGAAGTGACTGAATGCGTGGTGGCGGCCATATCACACATCATCACCCACACACAGCCTGGATAATTGCATGAACCAGTTTATAGGAAGGGGAATATTGGCTAGGACACCGGGAATGTTCCCTGCTCTTTTGCGAAGAGTGCCCTGGGTTCTTTTACTTCCACCTGGACACCACCAGGATGGGCAGAAGAGACCTCGGTTTAACGTCTCATTCAAAGGACGGCACACCCCAGCAGTGTAGCACCCCCCAATACTGCACTTGGATGCCAGCGATTTTAAGGTGCAAGTCCAATCCCAGTGTGGGACAAGAACCCACAACCTTCTGGTCCGGAGGCAGATGTGCTACCAACTGAGCCACACTGACACCTTGTCAGCTCCTAGGAGTTCCACCTTCCTCTATGTTCCTGTCTATACTAGCTGGTCGGCCTTTCTTTGTACTACTTATAGACCTGACAGAAGGGGCAGAGTTTCTCATGGACCTTTCTGGTTATTTCCTTTCCTTTTGCATTTTATTTTATTCCTGAAACTAAACCAATATGTAAATAACGAATACAGTCAGAATGTATGTTTAGAATTCAATAAACTGGTAATTTGATGACTTTTTATATCTTGTGACTTAAATGGGAGGAGAGTTAAGCTCCTCCCCTGTCTGGCCACTATAAATATGATGCTTTCCTTCATTTAAGCAGATAGCTAGGTGAAGAGCAGATGTACTCTGTTATGAGTTGTGAAGACACTAGTTGCTTCTAGTGTATCAGTTCCATATTTCTTTGTATTATTTTATGTTTTGATGCTCAGTTCGTTAACATAAGTAAAGAATTCTAAAAAGGAATAAATATTTGATTGTCTTCAAATTGGTGCCTGGAGTCCTGTTTATCCCACACCTCACATCCACCTGACCAGCAGCCAGTGCAGTTCGCGCAGCACCGGGGTGATGTGGCAATACTTACTTTGACCAGTCAGCAGCCTGGCAGCTGCGTTCTGCACCAGCTGAAGTCTACAGAGGATACCTCCCGAGACCCTGATGTACAGCGCATTACAGTAATCTAGCCTGGATGACACGAAGGCATGCACTAAGGTAGAGAGGTCCAGGGGTGGAATCAGGGGCTTTATCTTGGCGATATTTCTCAGAAGGTAAAAACTGACATGGACAGTTGCCAACACCTGGGCCTGGCACAAGCATCATACCACTGTCCAAAATAATGCCCAGGTTACGCACCCTGGAGGAGGCCTTCAATGACGCAGAGCCCAGGACCAATCCTGTGTCTGCACCCAAGGCCATCCTAACATGCCCTCTGTTCAACTCCACCACCAGTACCTCTGTCTTGTCAGGGTTCAGTTATAACCAGCTGGAGGCCATCCAGTCATTGATTTTGTGAGACAGTTGTTTAACACGTCCACTGCATTGGATGTCCCCGGTGCAAAAGAAAGATACAGCTGGGTATCATCAGCGTAGCAATGAAAACCCAAGCCTTATTTTCTAACGAGCCCTCCCGGGGAAGCATGTACATGGCGAACAACATTGGTGACAAGACCAAACCCTGAGGTACTCCACAAGACAGGAGGCTCGGGGAGGAGGAAAAACTCCCCATCACTACCCTTTGCCTCCGGTTTGTGAGGAAGGACTCAAACCAGCAGATGGCAGTTCCGGTGAGTCCACAAAATTCCCTCAGGCGGTCAAGTAGCACACAATGGTCCACCGTGTCAAAGGCTGAGGAGAGATCAAGAAGAATGATAATTGTCCCATCTCCTCAGCCTCTCGCCCTGAGAAGGTCATTGTGCACCTGAACTAATGCAGTTTCCATGCTGTGCTTTGCAAGAAACTCCGACTGGAGAGGCTCGTATAAGTCAAAGGCCCTGAGGTGTTCCTCAAGCTACAGCGCCACAATCTTCTCACCAACCTTACCCAGAAATGGAAGGTTGGAGATATGATGGTAATTTGCCTTGATGTCAGGGTCCAGAGATGTTTTCTTCAGAAGGGGTCTCACTAATGCCTCCTTCAAGGCATCGGGAAAACAAACCTCCAAGAGGGAGTACCAGACAATCAAGGCAAACACCGGGCCAACAGAGTTGACACATCCCATCAAGAACCATGTTGGCACTGGGTCCATTTCATGGTATGTGCCTCATCCTAGAGGCAGTACCCTGTTGGTCACTCTCCACTCCTCAGAGTGAACTCCATTTACCACCACCCTCTGCCTCCTATCCTCTAATCAGTTTCTTACCCAGGTTACCACTTTATTGTCCACCCCCATGCTACTCAACTTGTTTACCAGCTTCCTATGAGGAATGGTGTTAAAGGCCTTTCTGAAGTCCAAGTAGGCCATGTCCACCACCACCACCCCTCCCCTCGATCCAACACCCTGGTTACCCAGTCAAAAAAAATCTATCATATTTCTTTGGCATGACCTCCCCTCCATAAAGCCATGCTGCCTCAGGTTCTGCAGTCCACTGTATTCCAAGTGTTTCAGGATTGTTTCCTCTAATAGTGTTTACATCAGTTTCCCTATTACAGAGGTCAGGCTGACAGGCCTATAATTTCCCACCTCCTTCTTGCTACCACTTTTGTGAAATTGGACTACGTCTGCTCTTTTCCAGTCCTCCTGGACAATGCCAGTCCCCAGTGAACTGTTAAATAAGTCTGTCAGGGGTGCAGCTAGCACCTCCCTGAGTTCCCTTAGCACTCTTGGATGCACCCCATCTGGCTTCATGACTTGTTCACCCTCAGATTAGGGAGTGCTTTCCGGACCCTCTCCTCAGAAAAGGGACTGGTGTTTCTTTCCCTCCCCCCAATCTCTTGGTGCTTATTTCTGGTCCCTCCCTTTCCCCCTCAGCTGTGAATACTGAGCAGAAATATTTGTTTAAGATATTTGCCCTTTCTTAGTCCTGCTCAGTATAGCTCCCTGCCTCCTTTATTAACTGTGCAATCCCTTCCTTGGTCTTCCTTTTCTTGCTGATATACCTGAAAAATGTCTTGCCCCCCTTTGATATGTCTGGGCTATTCTTTCCTCAGCTTGCACTTTAGTACTCTTCACTGCCTTACCTGCCTCCCTCCCTTTTCCTAGGTACACTTCTCTGCCCTCCTCTTTCTGGGTCTCCTTATACCTTTTGAATGCCACTGCTTTTGCCTTTACCTTTTCTGACACTTCCCTCAAGAACCATAATGGTCTCCTCCTCCTCCTCCTTCTGTTTTTGTTTATTTGTCTGATGTACAAGTGTGTAGCCTTTACTATGCTCTCTTTTATTCTGATCCATTTTCCCTCCACCCCCCCCAACATCTCCCCCTGCCAGGTCTTCTCGGATGCATTCCCCCATCTTTGTAAAGTCAGCCCTTCTGAAATCCAGGACACTTGCCCTCATGTGGCTGGATTCTGCTGTTGTTCATATATTAAACCATACTATGCGATGGCCACTGGTCCCCAGATGACTCCCCACTCTGATGTCCACCACACTGTCCTCATTTGTAAGTACCAGGTCCAGTATTGCCCCATCCCAAACAGGTTCACTGGCCAGCTACCTGAGGAATGCCCCCTGCAGGGGGTTCCAATCCTGTCTCTGCTCCTAGCTGATGCTGCAGCAGGTAGGTTCCCCTCTACATCTGGCAGATTAAAGTCCCCCACCAGCATCACCTCCCCCTTCTTAGCCATTTTGCCTATGTCTTCCAACATCTCTTTGTCAATGTTCTCTCCCTGTGTCGGAGGCCTGTATACCACTCCCATGCGAATGGTGGCTCTGTTTCCAGACTCAAGATTGACCCACAGCACCTCAACCCACTATCCTTCCTGTACCTTTGTCACTTTGATGTTTTCATTAATATAAAGCAGCACTCCTCCACCTTTCCTTCCTATCCTGTTCATTCTAAACATTGTGTAGCCAGGTATGACCCTTTCTCAGTCATGGTTGTTTGTACAGCATGTTTCGGTGATGGTCACACTATCCAGGCCTGCCTCAGCCATGGTGGCCTCCAGGTCTGGTATCTTATTTCCCAGACTTCTAGCATTGGCACACATGGCTGTCCAGATTTTGTTAGTCCTACTCCTGTCCCATCTCATTTGTCTAGTTGTTCCCACTTCTTCTCTTTTGCATACTGCCTACTTCTCTTCCCCTTCCTCCCATGCTGATCCCTTGCACCCTTGGTTGTCCTTCATTTTGGTGGGAATCTTTTCCCCCAGAAATTCTCTACCCTCCATCACAGCCTGGGGGGGGGGGCAGTTTCTGCCACACCGTCACTTTCCACCACCCACCTTGGCTAGTTTAAATGTCCGTTGAAATACCACTTAAACTGTATACTGAGGACTGCCACCCCCTTCCTGGATGGACATAGGTCATCCCCCTGGTAAAAGCTCTGATCCCTCCAGGTGGAGCTCAAGTCCACAATATAGCCATATCCATTCTCTCTGCACTATTCCTTCAACCATGAGTCGAAGGCCCTAGTGTGGAGCTCCCTCTCCTTCCCCCTGTTGTAGACAGGCAACACTTTCTTAAATGCTAAAGTGCATGCTACTAGCTTAAGACCCTTCCCCAGCTCCATAAACAGCTCCTGCACTGCCTCTGTCCCTGTCAGAGCTATGTCATTCATCCCCAGGTGAACAATGATGTCCAGCTCCCCCTTCCTACCTTCAGCCCTTGCAATTCACTGGATACACTTTCCATCCCTCTGAGCTGATGTGCCAGGTAGGCACTTAACCTCCCTCTCTACCCCCTTTCCTTCCCGCAACTCTATCCCCCTGACTATAGAGTCCCCCACTAGAAGTTGCTTCCTCCTTCTCTAGAGGTCTCCTTCCCCCCCCTCCTGGGGACTCCATTTTTACATTCCCCCACATCCTCTCTGTCCACTGCCTTGGGTGCCACTTCATGGGAGTTCTGCTCTGCCAGAATGGTGTAGGAGTTTCTTATTGGCACTGGATGAGGAGTGTGCCTGTTACCCGCTCCCCCCAGCCTTCCTGATCCTAACACTCCTGCCCTCCTTGAGCCTATCTTAGTCTAACCACTCCTTCCTTCTGGCAACCTTTGAGGTAGCGATGTCTGGCTAGGTGGTCCCTGGGTGGGGAGAGATGGTCCCCTGACTCCTTACCAACACGACTTTCAGTCTCGCAACATTCTTCTGACACTGTGCCAGCACTGCATGGAGCCTTGAGACCTGTTCCCTCCACCAAGAGAGGTGCACACAGATGGGACAGCACCACAGCCTCCAGAAGGTCTCCCTGTAGACTGCCGCCCCACAACCACTGCATTGCACCACTCCCCACATTTCCTTTTCCCTGTTCTTATAGTCCTTCCCTTTTTTTTGTCTCAGACCCAGCTGAGCTATCCTACTACCACCCAATAACCATACACCCTTAAACACTGAAGCTCACTAATATCTAGCAGGCTTTTTATGGCAAGTTTCTACATCCTGCTATATCAAGCAACTATTTAACAGTAAGCCTCTGATCCCTGAATCACCCTAGCACCTAGCAGCAGTTTACCCACAATCCCTACTACCCAGAAACACACTAAAACCTTGCATTAGTTAAGAACAAACAATACCATACTAAGGTTCATACGAAGGTTCAAGAACAGAAGCATAAGGCATAAAGCCCATGTAAGCTCCTATCATTCACTCATAATAGGATAAACGTGCTCCAAACAATATTAGACTATCCAGTCTTTTTTAAATAGATTTTTAGAATCGCTCACAACAATCTTCACAGGAAGGGAATTCCAAGGATTCACAATTCTCGATGAATAAAAATACTTTTTTTAATGAATTTAATTTTTGACATCTCAGCTGCTGTGAGTGACCCCTGGTGTCTGTGACTATTTGTTTAAAATCTAGGCCTACCTCAGACATTAAATATGGATCCCGTGTTACATCCCACATTAGCAAGAGCTCTCCTGTCATTCATCTTGTTTCAAGAGACATAAGGCTGAGTTGGCCTAACCTGTCATCGTAACCCAAATTCCTCATATCATTTATTTGCTTGGTTATTTTTTTCTGTATTTTCTCTGCGTGTAATATTTCCTTTTTTCACATAAGGGCACCAGAATTGTGACCAGTAATCTAGAAAAGGGTGAATATAAGATCTGCATAAAGGGAGAATTACTGAACAATCTCTGGATCTTATATTTCTTTTTACTGCCCACCATATTTTATTTACTCTGCTCATGGTTTCAGTTATTTGTTTTGCATGACTTAAGTCGTGGGTAATATTGACACTTAAATCTTTTTCTTGTTTTGTTTCATTTAATAGGTTACCATTGAGATAATAACTATATTTGGGATTAATCAGCTCTAGGTGCATAACCTTACACGTATCTTGATTAAAACACATTTCCCATTTGTTTTGCCCATAGTGAGATTTTATCGAGATCTTCATGAATTCATGATGCTTCCTCTAAGCTGCTACAAGTGCCACCTACCTTACAGTTATCAGCATATTCTGACACCCAGCTCACTAAATGTAATGGCAAGTCACAAACAAATATTTGAAACACTAGAGGACCAAGTACCGACCCCGAAGGGACCCCACTAGCCACAAACCCCCATTCTGAATAGTGACCATCAATCACAACTCTCTGTGTTCTATCCTTCAGCCAGTGTAGAATCCAATTTATATATTTAGGATTAATGTTCAGGGTACCTAGCTTTTTAATTAAAGCTCAGTGTGAAACTAAATTGAAGGCTTTATTAAAATCAAGAAAAACTACATCACATGAAATGTTCTTATCAAGTTTTGAGCTTATTCTTTCACAAAAACATAAGAGATTTGTCAGGCAAGATCTTCCCTGTGTGAACCCACACTTATTTAAGTCTAGCTCTCCCAGAACAGCTGTGACCTTGTCTTTAATAAGACTTTCCAAACCTTTAGAGAGCAGTGGGATGAGACTTATGGGTCTATGATTATTTATGTCCTGTTTAGCTCCCTTATTAAACAATTGGATCACATTAGCAGTTTTCCAATTGTTAGGAACACACCCACTAGTTGAGCTACACTCAAAGAGTAATTTATGCAGATCTGCAAGGTGTTTGCTCATAATCTTAACCGTGCTACCAGTTATACAGTCTGGACCTGGGGGTGCGAGCCTTGCTATTGTTACATTTTTTAGTAATATTCTTAACAGAGAACATAATTTCCTGATCTAGACAGGCATCCATATGTACTGGTGATTTATTAGTTTTTTGCAAAATTATTACGACAAGCATTTGTCAATGCCGAATGTTGTCTTGCTGGCATTGGCATTGGTAGTGCAAGAGTTATAGAGATGCATAATAAGAATGGCACTGAAGTTTGGAACTGACGTCAACCCCACCCAACCCTGCAGAGACTGACAGGCATTGAGGTGTGCCTTTGGGTCATCAGCCATAATGCTCATGCCATTTCACTTCACCCTACCCTGCAGACCCTGACAAGTGTTGTGTTATGCCTTGGGGTCGTCGGGCCTTTCACTCACCCCATGTCATAAGGAAATATGTTGAGATTGGTGCAGTACAGGAGAATGGGGTGAACTTTGGGGCTGAAGAGTCCAAGGCACACCTCGATGCCTGTCACTGGCTGTAGGGTGGGGGTGGGAGTGGAATGGTGTGAGCATTACAGCTGACAGTCCAAAGGCACACCCATGACACCTGTCAGTCTCTACAGGGTGGGACATTATGGTTAGAAACCCTAATGCCCCGGACGTTTGTTGATATTTACACTCCAAATTTTCACCATGGGCTTTTTGTGACCCTACCTCATGAAAGCATTTGGGACCTCTGCTTTTGAACAGTGGCACTGTGATTTTGCTAATCTGTCCCGAACGTTGATTTTCCACTGTGACAGTGCCATTCTGTGCCAGATGTGCCGAAACACATTTTGGGCAGGATGTGAAAAATGACAGCTGTACCATTCATAAGGAGGTGTGAAGAAATGGCAATGTTGAAAATCTGGAATGAAAATATTAAAAATTCTCGGAGTTATGAGCGTGTGTGGAAACTGCACAATGCACGCTCGTAACACAGTCATTTTGTGGAATTCTTTCACCAGATTTTCAATATAGGCATTTTGGAACCTCTGCTCATGAACAGTGTCACTATGAATTTCTTAATCTGTCCCAAATGTTGATTTCCCACAGTGACCGCACCATTGTGCGCCAGATGTACGAAAACACATTTTGGGCAGGATGTGAAAAATGACAGCTGTACTCTTCATAAGGAGATATGAAAAAATGGTAATGTTGAAACTCTGGAGTGAAAATATTACAAAATCTTGAAGTTACGAGGCAGCATGAAAAAACTACGCATCTAGACAGTCATTTTTTTAAATTTTTTCACCAAATTTGCAACATAGGGTTTTTTGAGCCCACTCATGAACAGTGACACTGTTGTTTCATTAATCAGTCCTGAAAGGTGATTCCATGCAGTGACCATGAAATCACCTTTTGGGACCAAATAACGAAATGACAGTGATTGGGTTCATGAGGTGGGGTCCCAAGAACCCCATTTTGAAAATCTGGGCCAAAAGTCGCAAAAATGGCTGAGATATCCATCTAAGTTAAACCCCCCCCCCCATTGATGTCATTATACTGCTTAACGTGATTGTCTTCAGTTTGCAGTTGGCTTTGAAGAGTGCAGACTTGTTTCTGCTCCACTGAAAATCACCACACTGGGCTCCAGACATAAGTATGGGATGGGGGGGGGTTTTCAGGGAGGTGTGTGCATGGATGGGGGTTCAGGTTGGGGGAGGGGGCACCGCAGACAATGAGGGAGTGGGAAATATCGCGGGAAGGGCATTTTTGCACACTGGGGTGGGCTCCCAGTGTGCCACTTCTGTTTTTGTGGGGGCTGAAGCCAACAGGAATTGGGCAGCCCATTGGCTAAGAAAGTGTCTCTGTGTTTGGGGGGGCATGATGCCCAGGGGGATTGGGTACCCCCTAGGCAAACAAATAAACCTTGGGGGACTTCATGCCGACGGGGATTGGGCTCCCCTGTTGGCAAACATACTGGGGAAGGGGCATGTCGACATGAGGATTGGGCACCTCCATCAGCAAATGAACTGGGGAAGGGAAATGCTGACCTGGGGATTGGGTACCCCCGAGGTTGGCTAGCAGGGGATTGAGAGAGGCGGACGGCCGACAGCCGCCGCCATGGTTACTGAAATGTTACACCAGGCAAGGCACACCCTGCAATGACAGGCCACTCCCTCATTGCAGCGGCGAAATTGCTTCAAGTTGGTGGCATGCTTTTGCAGTGCTGTCATAGACAGTGTGTTTTTTTATTCGTGCCACAGAGCTCAGCCCGAAAAAGCAGAGGCGCCATTGGCCACAACACGACCGCACCTCCAAAACCTGCTGCTCCACACCAAGCTACCACAATATGTTGTTTGCGCTGCATACGCAAGGCAACATAAAAACATATATTAAATATGCTCACCATATCATCTGGCCTATTGATACTGTTGTTATTTAATAATATAAGACTGACCTTACACTGAGGTTTCTTTAATGAATTTATTAACTACAGAAGATGAATTTATTAACTACAGAAGACCTTACTGTTATGTTTTGTTGCTTGAATAGCAAGGTTTTTTTTCCATGTTTTCTTTAGACTTTCTGCTTTCCCGCTTGTAGTGAACTAGAACTTGTTTAAATGCTTCCCAACTAACAGAAGTTTTGTGATTTTTATATTTTCGTGTAATTTTTTCTTTTTCTTTTTTAAATGAAAAATCTTATTTGTTAGCGATTTTGGCCTAAACCTATTAGTTTTACATTTTCTAAACTTAGGGATGTATTTATTAGCAGGTTGAAGGATGATGTTCTTTAACTTATCCCACATTGTATCTACAGAGCAACTATTGAAAAGTACAGTACATTCCAATTTAGTTTTGCCAGTGCAACATCAATTTTTTGTATACTGTATCTGCCTTTTTATATAAATACATTTCTGTTACATCCAAGGATCTAATATAAGAGAAATCAATCTCAAAATTAACTAGGTTATGGTCACTGTTTGCCAAAGGGGCCCCAATTTTACAATTGGATATTTTGATATTTTTTGTTCCTAAGACAACATCAAGAAACTATTTTCTGGTTGGTTCCAATGCATATTGATGCTAATGAAGTTGTTCACAAGTGGTAATAAACTGCCTACTTATGGCATACTAAAAAAAACCAACAGCAAGCCCCTAAACACACTGACACACTTAACTGGCCTCCCGAGTATAGCCACCCTATAATGTAGCTCCCAACAGGCTTACTTGGGTAGGGGTCCCTTTCGGTCAGCAGGAGAGCAGAGTGCCTGGTTGCTGGCTGCCTTGTTTGGCTGATTCCGGTGGTCAGATGCCAATGTCTTTTGCGAGGAGGGGGGGGACAGCATGGGAACCACTTGATAGTCTAGTCCTTAAGAAAGCCCCTGCCACTTCCTGGTTCATAGGCAGTGCCCAGGATTGGCTGTTGATCAGGGATAACAAGATTACTCTCTGACCAAAAGCTAACTCCAGATCCTAGGCAACCTGGCCTGGAGACCAGCAACCTCCTTCATTAGCCCAGAGTGGTGCGTGCAGGCGGGGCAGCACCATAGTCTTCAGAAAGTCTCCCTGAAAACTGCAACTCCACACCCGCTGCACTGCACCACTCCCATAATTTGCCTTTATATTTCACTTTGAACTATTACTGACTGTGCCTGCTCTCCATTACCTCCTTCCTGTTGCTTTAGACCATTTCTGCCTGTACTGTCTAATGATAATTACTTTTTCACTCTATCCTAGATAGTGTGTTCCTTGTTTTCTCCTTTTTTCCCTCTGTTTTACCCATTTTGTTTGTAGTTCTCCCCTTGTACCCCTCTGCCTTCCATTTACTTAACCTTCCCCTTTGTGCCTTTCCTTAACAATTAAGTAGCCATATCCTAGACAGGGTGTTTACCCTTCTCCCACACAACAGGTACTTACTGTTTGTAAGGACTGCTACTTTCCTGCCATCACCCCTTTCCCCTCCTCCAGCACATTCCACACAAGCAGCAGCAAGTAAACAGGCACTCTACTTTACCTTACGGACCTGCAGAGTTCCCATGTGCCTGCTCTCACTTATAGATGCCTGCCAATGCCTGAGATGCCAATCACATTGCCTGTTCCACTTCTGCTCTTTTCCCATTCACTCTAGGACATGAGCATGATGGGACATGCTGGAGTGGCTGTCTTATATCCTCCCTGTGAGACCTTCTCTGGGTGGAGTTGCCCGCTGAGCCTGATTGGCCCTTCACCTGCCATGTGCTCCTCCTCGGTATCCTCTGACCTGGGGGGAGAGAGAGAGAGAGAGATACTGCCCTGGAAGACAAGACACTTTTATGCCCTGGAAGACAAGATACTTTTAAAGTAGGTTAGTTGTTATTTTTGGGGGGATAGTCCTAGACTTTAAAATAGTTTTAGTTAATGTAGCACAATGTAAAAAAAACAAAACTCACCCTTTTTCCCCTAAACTGCTGGTGCCTCTGCTCTGACTGAAAGAGTATGCCAAACACAGAAAGCTGTTTCAGGTTAAAGAGAAATTAAATTAGCTGCATGCTATGTCTCTGGAAAACTACACCTGAAGATTGCTGTTTAGAAAGACCCGCCCTAGATCAACTCCGCACCCGATGGTTTTCAACTGGCAAAAGCAGATTTGCTGCTTGTAATATCCCTGGAAACCTCATCCAAAGGTTGTTGTTTAGAAAACTCCACCCAAAGGTTCAACTCCCCACCTGAACTGATGGTCTTCAGCTGAAGCGGAGTTAATAGAGCAACCCTCCATGAAGTCCATTCTACTGCTGCTGCTTGATCCCTCTTCCTGCTGCCTGATTGTGCGCCTGATTTCATTTAATCAGCATTTCCCTTTCTGATACTGCATGGTTGTGCAGGAAAATTCATGACCAAGCATATGTTGAAATGGAATAACTGCTGGTTCCTTGTATTACTACCTATCTCAGCAATATCACTGATTGTATATATCCTACATTCTATATTTATACATTTGTAGCCAATCCTGCATTCTGTATGGTATCCTACATTCTGTGTGTGTGTGTGTATATATATATATATATATATATATATATTATAGTGGCACGGTCATGCCACTATATTTAGGGTTATGAAGGCAATTCTATGTTAAAGTCAAAATTTTGGGTGTTAATAACTTTGGACCCATTCAACGGATTTGCCTGAAATTTAGTATGCTCCATGGGGCATGGTAGATCTCTTGATTTGCCAAATTTTGTTTTGGTCGGACTTACGATCTTTGCGCACGAGAATGCTGAAAGATGCAAAATTATCCAGTTTTGGAGGCAGTTTGGGGGATTTTGTCTGTGGCCCTGCACAGCCATCATGTGGCATGCCACTCTGCAGGAAGGCTCATCTAAAAGAGCTTTGCTGGCCAAATATGCCACTTTTTGTTTGGTGAAAAAATATTAAGTCATTCAAAAGTTATGCCACTTTTTAAGCTCCCATTATAAGTCAATAGGAAAATTTATATGGTTGTTTTGCGAACAAAGAATGGGGTTTGGGCCATCTTGTCCCACCTGGCGATCAAAGAATTTGCAGCCTCGCGGTCAAAGAATCTTTGTCCCCAAGAATTCTTTGATTGCGAGGTCCGCCATCATGTTTTTGCATTTCCGATCATAAAAAATCAAATATCTCGGCTCAGGGGTCACGCCTGAAGTAAAACTTGGATGGGTTTTATTCAGGGGGCTCCGATGTATTGACCCATGCCTTTGGTTTGACAAAAAATGGTCTAAAAATAGAGTTATAATGTTTTAAAATCTTTGATTGTGGCTCGCTAACGATCTTTGATCGCTAGCCTGCAAATTCTTTGATCGCGAGATTCTTTGATAGCGGTCTTGCATCGCGAGGTAAAAATACATTTTTCTCAGCTCAGGGGTGGCCTAGGAACACAAATGAGGGTGCGTTTTGTTCAGGGGGCTTCAATCTATCGAGGTATGGTGGTGGTTGTGTTCAATTATGCCTAAAAGTTGAGTTTCAGCATTTTTTATTCTTTGATTGCAAGCGTGCAATATCTTTGATCGCGAGCCTGAAAATTCTTTGATCGTGAGATTCTTTGATCACAATCGTGCATCGCAAGCAAGGGACAAGATCGGCCTTTTAAAAATTCAATTTTCTCAGCCCAGGGGTGGCCTAGGAACACAAATGAGGGTGATTTCTTTTCAGGGGGCTTCGTTCTATCGAGGCATGGTGGTAGTTCCATGTAATTCTGCCTAAAACGTGAGTTATGGCATTTTTTTATTCTTTGATCACGAGCCTGCAAATTCTTTGATTGCAAGCCTGCAAATTCTTTGATTATGAGATTCTTTGATCACCATCTTTGATCGTGAGATAGGGACAAGATGGCCAGATTTTATAATGCATTAGATAGGGCAATTTCACCAGTCTTTAAGTTTAAATATCTCGGAAATGGTTTGGTCTTTTTACTTGAAATTTGGAGGGTGTTCTTGGCATGTCCTATAGATGTGAATTACGGTGTTTATGTGTCAGAGAAAATTTGTTTTTTTGCGGAGGTATTGTGTGACACAATTTACATGTTGCAGACAGTGTTTTGCATTGTGCTGGTGGCTTGACATTGATAGGGTACCTAGCCTTGGTGTCATGGATGTCGTTTTCAGTCGTTGTGCCTGTAATATGTTAACAGGTGTGGAATTCTGCAACTCTGATGAATGAAAGTGTCAAACTTTAACATGTTATATCTTGGAGACGGTTTGGTGTTTTGTATTGAAATTTGGAGGGTGTTCCCGGCATGTCCTGTAGATGTGAATTACGGTGTTTACGTGTCGGAGAATTTTTTTTTGCGTAGATATTGCGTGATGCAATTTACGTGTTGCGGACAGTGTTTTGCATTGTGCTGGTGGCTTGAAATTGATAGGGTACATAGCCTTAGTGTCATGGATGTAGTTTTCAGTCGTTGTGCCTGTAAAATGTTAACAGGTGCAGAATTCTGCATCTCTGACAAATGAAAATGTCAAACTTTTATGTGTTATATCTCGGACACGGTTTGGTATTTTACATTGACATTTGGAAGGTGTTGATGGTACACACATGTTTACAAGTTGGTGGGAGTGCAGGGTCCGTGCTCCCACCAACTTCCGCAAGTTCTTAGTTTTGTATTCTTTCTACAAAAGTAAGGAAATTCTATGCCAAAAAAATGCGTTAATGCATCATTTAGGGTTAAAGCATAAAAAGTCAGGAAATGAGGCCTTTAGGGTTGCCCCTCCCCCCCAGACCTGCCTATCATCCCAAGATTGACAGCTGATAGGGTGTGACATTGGGGTTGTGAGGCCTAAATGTTACCCCATTCTTATTTATTGTGGCTTGTGAATGTCATTTCAGATGGAATGGGGTGCCAGTTAGGCCTCACAACCCCAATGATGCACCCCATCAGCTGTCAATCTTGGGATGATGGGTGGGTCCGGGGGGAGAGGCAACCCTAAAAGTCTCATTTCCTGACTTTTATGCTTTAACCCTAATTGTATAAAACACATCACATGACTGTGCGTATATCAGACCGTGACCGCACACCTCAACTTTTAACCCCCTTCAAAACAATTTTGACATTTTAGAAGATAGAAAAAACACTCTGAGGTGTGCGGTCGTGCTCTGATATATGCACACCTTGGGTGGTTGATGCACTCGGCCTGTGGCCTTGTGCGAAGCAACGCACACCAAGGCGTGCACATACCAGAGAGCAACTGCACACCTCAGAGTGGTTTTTCTATTATATATATATATATATATATATATATATATATATATATATATATACACATACATGTATTGTATTTTTCTCCTCTGCTCCCCTCCCCAGGATGCACGGGAATTGGAGCAGTACTCTGCTCAGTGTGCCTTCCTGGTAAAACTTTTAAATAAATAAATCCAGGCACGCCAACAGTGGGGGCTCACTGTTCCCACCTGAGCTCACACTGGTGGAGGAAATGGTGGCAGACACCATCAGCCAGGTGACAGTGGATAGTCAAAAGGACACAATAGACACCATGCCAGGTGAGGGACCACAGCCCTACACATGTGGCATAGTGCACACTAGAGTGGTAGTGACAGTAATCCTGGGATCTCCTCCACCCCTGCAGCGGACCTGCCTATGTCATCGCCGGAGGAGGAGGATGATGTGACTGTAACAATTGATGTCCATCTGGCCCGAACGGCAGAACACCACTGACTAGGACAATACACTGATGACATATGATGGTGAGTAAGCCAGTGGTGCACTGTACCAACTGCTGCAGTCACCAGACAAACTAATAACCATATGTTATCCCCCAAAAGATGCCACTGATTCTTGCACAGGGAGCAACCAGCAGGAGGAAGAGGAGGATGACAGCTTTGTGAGTAGGGTTCAGCCAGACAAATCACAGGGCTCCCACTCACCAATCCCCCTTGCAGAGCACCTCACATTCCCCAATTCCATGGTCCCAGAGCCCCATGCACCATCTAATCGGGGGGGGGGGCACAGACACTGACAGACAGAAACATGCACCACAGCCACCCAGTGCATCAGGAGCTGACACTGCCATGCACAGTGACACACCCCCAAGCCATACCGCCCACCTGGACAGCATCCAATGGCAGGGTTGCCCAGCAACCCTGGCACAGCACCAAGTAAACATTGACCCTAGTCCCAGCTGCAATGACAAGGGTCCATCGGACAGGACTGGGCCCAGCATGAGGGGTAGCAGTGCTGCACGCCTACTCAGTAGGTACTTACCCAATGTGCTGCAGCTGGAGCAAGACAGGCTAGAGGTCAGCAGGGAATACAATTCTCAGCTTCATACCCTAATACTGGGGAGCTCCATATGGAGTTCAAGAGGTTGGTGACCTGCTCAAGTGCGTGCTAGGGCACCCCCCCAACACAGGCCAGTAGAGGCGGCAGTCCACACCCTGCCTGCCTCACAGTCACCACCCCATGCCAGCTGCAGTCTTACATTGCCGCAGCCCTCTGAAGCACAAGGGGATGTTCCTGACCCTTCCACAGAGCCCACATCCCTGGACCCCACCCGTCCATGCTGACCAAACTGGCCCAGGATGAGAAGGATGGCAAGACTGTCCTTCTGGAATGGGGGGGCAAGGCATCCGCCAAGATCCACTATACATGATTCTCCACCCAGGAACAGGGTCACCATGTCTATTAGGGCCCCTCTTTGCACAAACAGGCACACACAGGCACTCAGCACTGCCGCTCATCACTGTGCACCATGGTTCCATGCTGTCCCATGTACCATCACCCCCCAACCCACACACACACAGGCCTGATCTGGAACACTACACACACACACACACAGGCCTGGTCCAGAACACTCCACACATCAGCCCATGCCAAGACTCTTTCCTGCCCAATATTGCCTCTGGCTTTCCTCCCCCTGGCCCTGGGGATCCTCATCCACAGGTTGGTCCTTGGTAGTGGCTGTCTTTTCCTCATTATAATATTGTGCAGCATGCAGCACGCGATGAAGATGCGTACACCCTCCCCAGTGTAAGAAGCATTATCCCACCCATCTTGTCCAGGCATCTAAGCCACATCTCCAGCTGCCTGATGGTATACTCCTCCATATTCCGTGTCTTTGCTGGGTGTCATTGTACCTCTGCTACAACCCCGCCCCCGCACGGAGGCCAGGAATGGTGTCATCAGGTAAGGCCTCAGGGGGTACCCACTGTCACCTGCATGGGGTACTCAAAAGAAGTATGTCAAATGAACAGCATAGCATGCCCTGTACCCCTGTAGCCTGTGTGATACACACCTATCAGACACCCTGACCTGCCTCCTTTAGCAGCTAGTACAGTCCTCTGCTGTGGCTACTAGAATATAAAGGCATCATGCTTGGAGCCAGGGTACTTGGCACATTCAGGACACTGCCTTCTGCATCTATGGCCACCTGGATATTCATGTTGTGGAATACTTTCCTGTTCCTGTAGTCCTCCTCATTGACATGGGTGCCAGGATTGGCACATGTGCATTCTTTGCCCCCAGAACCTTCAGGAATCCATAACTCTTGTAGAATCCCTCCCACATGGCCTATATGCACAGCCAGTCAGTGGGGAACTGGATGTATTCCCCTACATCTGTTAGTGCAGCAGTCACCTGCCATAGGGCACGGGACACAGATGACTGGTTCTCCCCTATCATGTCACCCACAACCTGCTGGAAGGAGCATGTGGCACAGTAGGGAGGGGCAGCCATCACCATGGTCTCCTTGGACATGTCCATGGAACTCTGGGTGGAGGGCCATATACTGTCCCAGATCAGGTCACACAGCTCACCAGTGGTGCCATGGTCAAGCTGGAACTGTTCCAGGCAGTGGGAATCAGGCATGGCCCTGAGTAACACACTGGTCCGTAAGATGCATGGGCTTGGGGCAGCATGGTACTTCTCCATGGTGGCATCCACACCCCACAGCATGGTATGCATCAGCAGTGAGGGGCACATCCTTAGTGTTCATGGCCTCTGGATGGTTGCCTTTATTTGATGTCCCTTCACAGCACCAGGCCATTCCATGCACCTCTGCTTCTCCCTCCCCTTTGTGTGTAGCCCTTTATGCACCTGAGCATCCCACAGGTTGTGCCGGGCATGCCAGGGCATTGCTGTATGCCCTGTGCGTGCACACCACACCCTAGCATCATATTCATATCCCTGTGTAAAGTATATTGACAAGATGACTGCACAATGGGCTTGGAAGATGCTCCTCTATGCTTCTGGCAGGGAAGATCCTCTTTAGCATGAGGGGAATGATGGCAGCGGGTGGACAGTGACTATCCCATCACAAGTAAGTCTGTGAGCAGTGTCCCATGGATGTTGTGTCTGTGTACATCGGTCTTGTGTTGCTCTGTACCTGACACTGATACATGTCCCATTTGTCATTTCAGCCATTCCAGGGTTACCTGGCAGAGATGCTGCTCTGCCTTGGTGAACTGCCTCCTGGCATGCCGTGGACTCAGTGGCAGAGGGCACTCTCACTGGCAATGCAGCTGCTGGGAGTCTCAAGATAGTGGAACAGGCACATTATGTGGATGAATTCAGGACACGTTGGTTCATCATGGAGCCCTCTGTGCCCACTGCATGGGGGATGGGATGGCAGTATATGGGAATAGGGTAGTTGTGCATGGGGATGGTGCGGAGGTGCATAGGGAGTTGGTGCGTGCATGTGGGCATGCGTGGCACCAGTCCATGTCACTCATTGCTGCCATTCCTCCCCCTACAGGATACATCTGTCCTGATCACCACCCTGGGCCTCATCCAGAAGGGCCCAGAGGAGAGAGACATTAACCCTGAGTCACCCAGAAGACCACTGACAGTGAGAGAGAGAACATCACCTTGCCAGTCTACTAAAGAGTAATCGGTTCCTGTTCTGCTGGACGGGGAAAAAAAAAAACACTCAGCAAGTTTGATTTCGATAGCCTCCTTTTCCTGGCCCTGAGGGCATAGTTCTTTCCTGCCGAAGTGTCAACTGGCTCACTGCACCTCCACAGAGGGGAAGGTAAGGAGGTAGAGCCATGTGATGTTTACCTGAGGGGAAGAGAAAGAGAAAAAAAAATAAAAAAAAGGAGGTGTTGCGCAGTAGCACAGATCCCGTTTCCTCGGAGGTTCCCCCTGAAGTAGGGGGTTGTGTCAAGCTGCGGTGGGTTTCTGCCTCAGCCCAGTCTGCTCGTTCTTGCTCCAGTCATGTAGTGCAAAACTAGTTGAGGTTTGGAGCCTGTACTGCATGGGTGGCCTTGCGATTGTTCGCTTAATAAAAAACTTTTTCATGTAGACCTGCAGTGCCGTTGTTTCTGTACTTTCTGGATTTAAACTACTACTTGGCCCGCATGTGTGGAGCTGAGGATTTTTCTCTCCCTCCACAGAAGTGGCAGAGCCAATCTCCAGTACTGAATCGGCCCTGCAGTCAGCATCCGCTGATCCCCGAGAGAAGCGCTAGTTGCTTCTCACTTGTCCAGTGCTAGTTTTGTCCCCTTATAAAATGGGTATGCTAAACCAGCCAATCAGAGATGAAGCTCACCATGCATGAAATATGCTCCATGCATGGTTAAAAAAAAGGTTGGCAGTAAAAAGGCTGAAATGATCAAGCCTTAGAGCGCTGGCATTTAAAAATGCCGCCATTGTTGTTTCCTCGCTAAAAGCAGTTCTCCCATGGCTGAACACGCTCACTCATTCGCAGTCTCCCCGTTAATTCCCCCACCCAACGATCGCTCTCTCAGTCAAGAGAAGGTGGCCAAGCAGGAGGAGTTGGTTGGGCTTTCACCGAAGAGGCAATCGGATTGTCAGATTCTCCGCTGTCATCTTTGACGGTTTACACTAGAGCTTCTTGGCCACCCGGTTGGGAAGAGACACCGTGCTTTTCCCAATCCTGCACAGGTTTTGTTTTTGTGCAGCCATTTTCACCTTTCTTTCAGCAGCAGCATTCTTCACCCAGTCTCAGTAATCCCATTTTACTAAAGCGCTATATGCAAATTACCTAATGAATATTATGCAGATTACCTCGGCCAAGGCCTCATGCCTTATTACGCCCCTGGCCACGTGGTAAAATCTGTTCCATGCATCCCCTGTCGTATCTTATTGCTTACTTGTCCACTGACAAATTGGCACTGCAGTAGGCATCTTCTGATCCCCGAGACAAGCGCTAGTTGCTTCTTACTTGTCCAGAGCTAGTTTCGTCTCCCTTGTCCGCTGCCAAATCGGTACCACAGTCGGCATCTTCTTAAAATTCAATATTTTATTGGCTTTAGAAAAAAGAAGAAATGTTACATTTGATATCACATGAGTGTACTTTTTTAAAATTCAATATTTTATTGGTTTTAGAAAAAAGGAAAAAATATTACATTTGATATCACATGAGTGGAAGTAGGCATCTTCTAATCCCCGAGACAAGCACTTAGTTGCTTCTAACTTGTCTGGCAGCCCATCAGGTCAGGTCCTCTCACTAGAAATCAGTGACTATCCTACTCACAGTCATGGAGTTTTGACACCAAAAGACATAGCCTCTCACTTCAAACACTATTATCAACTTTTATACATGGCTCCAGGAGACAGGCAGGCAGGGTTGAGAGCTATTCAGGAGTTTCTAGACACAGAAGACTTCCCATGGTTGACCAAAGAAGAAAAGCTCATGCTCGAACGCCCCGTTACATCAGCACAGGTAGAAAGGGTTATACTAGACATGAAAGCAGGTAAGTCACCAGGTCCAGATGGATTTAATATAGAATTCTACAGAACATTCAAACACTTCATAATCCCCTTTTAATTAAAGTGTTTAACACAACTGAGGCCCCTGAGGACTTGCCCAACTCTTGGCAATCAGCATTCATGACGATAATACCTAAATCGGGTAAACCAATGGACAGATGTGACTCATGTTGGCCCATCTCTCCACCTAGTGTAGACTCTACAATATTCATGAAAATATTAGCAAACAGAATATGTAACATTCTACATGGATTGGTGCACCCTGACCATTCAGGCTTTATCCTACAGAAACATCTTATGGACAATATCAGGAGATGTCTAAATATAGTTCATGCAGGCCAACAAACCAGAGAGCAACAAATAGTGTTCAATGGGGGGAAATAGCTCCTCCCCCATTCCCTATATAAACAGCAGGCCGCCTCCCGCTCTGCTTAGAGCATTTCGGCAGCGCTGGGGTTCCCATGCGGTTTGACAGGTGCAACTTTCTGTTTGTTTCTCCATCTCCCCTCTCTCTCCCCCTCGTTGTTCCCTCTGCCGTCCCTTGCTTGTGTTTTTTGTTTGTCCACTCTTCCCTGCTCCTTCTCATTTGTCTGTGTCCTCGGGTGTCGGTCCTCCCAGTTTCCCCGTGGCTGTCTGCTCCTCTGTTTTCTGTGGCTGTCTGCTCCTATGTTTTACTGTTGCCCCACCCCCACCTACCTGTTTTCTCTCTCTCTCTCTCTCTCGTTCTTTGTCTCCCATTTCCCAGTCTCTTCATCATTTTGTCCTTTCTGTTCTGTGCTCTTCCCACCTGCCACCATTTCTGGGCCACTGCTGCTGGTGTTCCACTCCCTTTCGCTTTGCTTTCTTTGCCGCCGCTCACTCCCTATGCTCCGTTCTCCTGGAGATCCTGTGTGTGCCGTCTCCCCTGCTGTTCCGTGCTCCGGTATCGGGCTCCTCGCCAGTTGCTGCTTTTGTTCTGTTTTGGGCTTTTCCTGTCTCGGCGACGGGCCACCCCAGCCTGCTACTACACTTTGGACTTGGCAATTGAAGGCTCTATGCTGCGAGGAAGCTCCGGACATTGAATTATCTTTGTTTAAGACAGTATTCTGCCTTCGTATTATTCATACCTGTACTGTATGCATCACTCTGCATTTCTCAACTCTCCAAGTCCTCTTGGTTTCCCAGTTTATGAACATGAATTTTGTGTGGTAAAATATCAAAGGTTTTGCTAAAGCTCAGTCAAGTCCCATTCTGTGGTCAGTGCAATAATTCAGGAAATGAAATTATACAGATTGAACTGACTGAGTAGTAGTTTTGACTGCTGAGAGAGGAGCTGGAATTGGAGCTGCTCAATCACCCAGCCATCCTAGGTGGTGACATCACTGGAAGTCCAATGAAAGAACTACTCAGAAATTGTCCTGATAGGGATACTGAGGATGTTAATGACTCATTGAACACTACTATTGAAATAATGCAAGAGACCTTGATGGGACTTGAACCTTATGTCCAGAGTCACCTAACTTTGTTCCCCTTACAAGTTTAAATAATGCACATGATAAAACAAAACAAAAAACAAGCGTTTGTCAATGCCAAATGTTTGCTTGCTGGCATTGGCATTGGTAGTGTAGGAGTTAGAGAGCTGCATGATAGGAATGGCAGTGAAGTATTGAACTGAAGCCAACCCCACCCCCACCCTGCAGAGAGTGACAGGCATTGGGGTGCGCCTTTGGGTCTTCAGGCATAACAGCCATGCCATTTCACCACACTCTACCCTGCAGACACTGACAAATGTCACAGTGTGCCTTGAGGTCTTTGGCCCTTATGCTCACCCCATTCCATCAGGAAATATGGTGAGATGGGTCCTGTATAGGAGAATGGGGTGAACTTTGGGGCCGAAGAGTCCAAGGCACACCTCGATGCCTCTCACTGGGTGCAGGGTGTGGCATGGTATGAGCATTACAGGCGAGAATTCCAAGTCACACCCCTGATGTCTCTCAATCTCTACAGGCTGGGGCGTTATGGTCGGAAACCCTAACGCCTCAGGCATTCGTTGGCATTTTCACTCCAAATTTTCAACATGGTTTTGTGACCCCACTTTATGAACAGTGGCAATATCAGTTTGTTAGCCCGGCTGATTTCGCACAGCGACCACGTCATTTGGCACCACAGGTGCAAAAACACAATTTGAACAGGATGTGAAAAATGACAGCTGTACTGTTCATGGGGAGGTGCAAAAAATGGCAATGTTGAAATTCTGTAGTGAAAATATTAAAAAAACTAGTGAAGTTACGAGTGTGCATAGAAAATGCGCAACGCACACCCGTAATGCAATTAGTTTGGGGATTTTTTTACAGCAGATTGTCAACACAGGGATTTTGTAACCTCCACTCATGAACGGTGTCACTGTGATTTTCTTAATCTGTCCCGAACAATGATTTCCCACAGCGACCACGCATTTCTGCGCTGGAAGTGCGAAAACACATTTTGGCCATGGTGTGAAAAATGACAGCTGTACTGTTCATAAGGAAGTGTGGCAAAATGCCAGTGGTGAAAATCTGGACTGAAAATATTAGAAATCCATGAAAGTTACGAGGGTGTGTGGAAACTGCGCAATGGTCGCTCGTAACACAGTCATTTTATGGACGTATTTCACCAAATTTTCAACATAGCCATTTTAACACCTCTGCTCATGAACAGTGTCACTGTGATTTTCTTAATCTGTCCCAAACATTGATTTCGCACACCGACTGTGCCATTGTACACTACATGGCGGAAACACATTTTGGCTGAGATGTGAAAAATGACAGCTGTACTGCTCATAAGGAGGTGTGGTAAAATAGCAATGTTGAAAATCTGGAGTGAAAATATTGAAAATTCACAAACTTACGAGAGTGCATAGGAACAGCGCAACGCATGCTCGTAAAACAGTAATTTTGGGGAATTTTTTCACCAAATTTTTAACATAGCCATTTTAACACCTCTGCTCATGAACAGTGTCACTGTGATTTCCTTAATCTGTCCCGAACATTGATTTCACACACCGACTGCGCCATCTTGCGCTACATGCACGGAAACACATTTTGGGTCAGATGTGAGAAATGACAGCTGTACTGCTCATAAGGAGGTATGGTAAAATGGCAATGTTGAAAATCTGGAGTGAACATATTGAAAATTCGCAAACTTACAAGCGTGCATAGGAACAGCGCAACACATGCTCGTAAAACAGTCATTTTTAGGAAATTTTTCACCAAATTTTCAACATAGGGTTTTTGGGTTCCTACCTCATGAACCAAGACACTGTCATTTTGTAAATCGGTCCTGAAAGGTGGTTCAGTGCAGTGACTGTGAAATCACCTTTCGGCGCTGATTAACGCCATGACAGTGACAGAATTCATTAGGTGGGGTCCCAAAAACCCCATGTTGAAAATTTGGTGAAAAAATTCCCCAAAATGCCCGAGATATGCACTAAAGTTGAAAAAACCCTATACATTATACAGCTTACTGGCAGTTCCTCAGTTCGTGGTCAGCTTTGAAGACTGCAGATGTGTTCCCGGTCCATCGAAGATTGTCGCGCCGAGCTCCGGAGGTAAGTACAGGGTGAGGAGGGGGTGTGGGGAAGGCAGAGTGCGCAGAGGGTGGGTACGAGTGGGGGGAGATTGGGTCAGGACAGTCAGCCAGGGAAGGTTTTTTTTCTTTCAGGTTTCTTTTTTTTTTACAGAGACACAGGACTTGTGCCATGCTGGGATTGGCTCCCAGCGTGGCAGCTGGAAGGCTGTTTGGGGGTGAGCAGACGAGAGGATTGGGCACCCCCATCGGCTATCAATCTGTTGCCATGCTGGGATGGGCTCCCAGCGTGGCACCCTGTAATCTCTTGTGGGGAGCAGTGGAGCTGACGGGGGATTGGGCACCCCCGTCAGCCATACGATCTGTTGCCATGCTGGGGTGGGCTCCCAGCATGGCATCTGGAACTCTGTTGGTGGGGGAGCGCAGCAAAGCTGATGGGGGATTGGGAACCCCCATTGGCTATACAGTGTGTGCATGGGGGGATGCATGAGCACACAGTATGCGTGCATGTGTGTGTGGGGGGAGGGAGCACGCATGAGCAAGCGATATCTTATCACTGCTCACTGAAGCGTAGCTCTCCCTTTCAGCTGTACGGCACTGCATTTTCAACTGCTGTCATAGACAGCTGCAGCATTCATTGGAGAACTGTGGCCACACCTGCAAACACACTGACTGAATTGGAAGAGGGGTGCCACACCTCCGAAAACTCAGATGATGGCACTATGTTTCTTGCACATGCGTGCAACCACACATGAAAAGGAAAGCATCTAAAATGTCCAATTACTTATCAGCCATAAATATGCCTCTGTCCCTGTACTCAAGCCTGATGCCTATCTACCTCATTAACTTCAAGGAACTCCCCCTCTACATGGCTTTTGCTTACTACTGCGATACTTTACCCACTACTCCCTTTCATGTCTGCCTTTCCCTTCCTTGCTCCTTGCTACCTAAGTTACTGCTTCCTGCAGCACGGACTTCTGTTTGTTGTTTTGGAATGATTACTGCATCAGCCCATCGCATTCAGGCATTTTATTGCAGTCCAGCCAGCCCTGGCAAGGCTTGGTATTGTTGTGAGTAATGTGTTAGTTTCTAGGAATCCATCTAACCTATGCTAGCTTTGTGAGTTAATATCCAGGATCATATGATCAGACTACCACTATTCCATATTCCTTAGTTTCAGCAGCTCTGCATGCACGGATAACTTTGGTCATACCTGACTTTGTGGTTCCCTTCCCATACTGCCATGCCCCAAAGGGGGCCCTCCTCATATCACAACTGCATCTACTCCCGCTTTCATCCCCTGGAGTTTTCCCCTCCTTTCCTCTGACCATTTATTGTCAGCAATGAAGAAGGCAATTACTTAAGGCTAGATCTCACTATATTAATTGCAGATGGTTTCTTCAATCTCGCACCCTTCCACGGTGAAGTCGAACCACGTGGGGTCTCGTCTTCCCAGTCTTGTACTGCACATGATATGGCGATGGCAGACCACGTGTGGTCCCACCATCTCTATGCTGCACTACATGATGGAAAGAAATGCATTACTCAGAAATGCAGTTCTATCTAGTATCCAAAGGCCATGCTCTGGATCTACAGCAGTCATCTATGTCAGCCTTGGATTAACCATCTTTTCAGCATCCGGCCATTATTCCAGTTGGATATTCCATCTGCTCGAACCTTCATCTGCAACATCGACCCCTTGCTCAGCTTGACCATGAACTGAATTCCACCAGCTACACCAGACCATACTCCAGGACATAACTATACCTAAACCTAGCGCATTTAGGATTATTCTCCTCTTAGTATGCCCAGAGGACGGGCAGGTCAGTAGCCATGGGTCCTCAGGTTTCACCCTAAGGAGGGTTTTCCTCTCCTGCTTGCTACAGACCACACTCTCCGGAATTGGAGAAGGTAGTCAATTTAGCTACTTCTTTTTGGGCCTTAAGTCTACGCCTACCCACTATTCTACCCAGGGTGGGATGCGGAGAAGCGCCAAAGCTCACGTTATAAACACCAAGCATACCAGTCAACTCATAAGTATACACAAGCACTAAGCTATTTACCACACATTGAATTGGAAGGCTTTAGCCTGTTGTTCAATGGGGGTGAAATAGCTCCTCCACCATTCCCTACATATACAGCAGGCCGCCTCCTGCTCTACTTGGAGCATTTCAGCAGCACCCTCCATCCTCCCCTGCCTCCTCCTCCTTCTCTGGCACTCCTGTCTCACACTCTCTGCTGGGTCTTAAGTCTACACCTACCCACTATTCTACCCAGGGTGGGATGCGGAGACGCGCCAAAGCTCACGTTATAAACACCAAGCATACCAGTCAGCTCATAAGTATGCACAAGCACTAAGCTATTTACCACACATTGAATAACTGATGCCAAAAAAGCATTTGACAGGCTGGACTGGAACTTCATGTTTGCAACATTATCTAAATTTGTTTTGGGGGCTACCTTTCTCCGTTGGCTCCATTGGATGTATCAATAATCAATGGCCAGAGTAAAAGCTAATGGTACAGTCTCAGAACCCCTTATAGTCAGTATAGGGACCCATAAGGGTTGCCCCCATCTTCCGTTTTATTTGCTCTGAGTATTGAACCATTGGTAACTTTAGTCAGGGGGCACCAGTCATTAGAAGGCATAGTGGTGTTGGTGGGGGTTGCATTTCTCTCCACGCGGAAAATACAGTGCTGCACCTTAGAAATCCAACCGCACCCTTCCCATTTTAAGGCAGATTCTAAAGGGGATTATGGAGAAGTATCGGGATTTAAAATAAACAAGAGTGAAATGGAAGTACTCCTCATTAGTGAAAAACAAACTCCAGCCTAGAACAAATGATCCTTTTTAAATGGGTCAACAGCCAGATAAGATACCTTGATATCCACATTTCAGTAAGATTAAAAGGATTATGTCAAGCAGACTATGGCAAACCAATTACAGAGGTCAATGCAGATTTCAAAAGATGGGAACTTCTCCCACTCTCTCTATTTGGAAATATAGAGAGAATACTCATTAATGTATTGCTGTGATTTCTGTTTTTGTTTCAAACTTTACCCCTCAAGATTCCTAGCACAGAATGGAAGAAAATTAACAAAGTCCTCCGCTGTTTCATTTAGGCTCATAAGAAGGCATGTATTAAGTAGGGGGATATGCAAAGACCAAAGCTGCCGGGGAGGGTACAGGCCTACTGAACTTAAAACCGTATTACCACACAGTGCAACTTTTATCATGGATAGAGTATAAGAAAGACAGGCCAGAGGTGGTTTGGACCACCATGGAACAAAGGTGCAGTACTGGAACTGCACAATTAGAAATCTCTGATGCTCTGTTAGAAAAATTCACCACTCAAGCCACCCTAAATCCTTGGCTTAAGCAGTCTTATACTAATTGAAAAACTGTATGGAAAGAATTACATTTCAGTCACCCCCTCGCTCGTTACATCCGAATAACTGGATGCATAGAGTTTCTTCCCCCAGAACAGACACCACTTATTGGCATTGAAATAGGTTTGGCGTAAATCAATTTGGGCAAGTTATGCAGAATAGGAATAATAAAATGTTTGTTAGATGCAGCTTGAATTTAATCTGCAACAGTGACTTTTTTTTTGCTATGTATAGGTTACCTAATTTCTATGGGAAGGGGCCAGAATATAGGCACTTCAAAGAGATCCACACCCAATAATAAAGATAACTGATGGTGCGGGTGAAGGTACATTCCAGAAAAAACATATCTCCCTTATGGTACAGAGTTATCTGCTGGGCAGGGAAGTTATCCAACCCCATTCCCAAACAGATTGGGAAACAGAAGTGAGCAGTAGGCTTACACTGCAGGACTGGAACTCAGTTTATGAAAGGGAGTATTTTATACCTTGCATCTAACAACTGGTGGTAATTCTGCTAAAAAGTTATTTCATATTATTTTCTTATTCCATCCTGTACAAAATACTATACAGTTGATCATACAAACAGATGTTGGAGGGGTTGTGGGGGAAAAGGCACACCATTCCATATTTTCTGAGATGGTCCAATTCTTCAGCCTTTTTGGTGTGAATTTCGTCCTAAACTGGGAGAGATAGCAGGTACCACTAGATAGACCTCTGGATTTTAAAATGCTGGTCCTAGGAATGTGGCCACATGATAAATGCTCCAGCTGCCAAAAAGCATTCTTAGGGACCTTGGTAATGGCCGCAAATAAGACTATTATTAAATGTTGACTCTCCCCATCGTGCCCAAGAACAGTAGATTGGGTAGTGTTAGTCAAAGATATTTATCGTATGGAAAAAAATGACAACCAGTTTATGGCTCTGACTGGAGAAATTCCTGGGAGTCTGGTTGCCTTTTATGCATCTAACTGAAGAGCTGGAAGAGAGATCGATTTGGTCCCAACAGATAGAAGGTTACTACTGATTAACTCAGTTTGAGGATATCACAAATCAGGCTGTTTAACATATGACCACACTGGTATCTAATCCAGTAAAACTATCATGTCATAAATTTTGTTAACCTGTTTGGTATTGTTTTCTGCTCCATGCTTGGGCCCACCATGGTTCTTTTTGAATCCTCTGGATTGCCAGTAGGGTAAGCGATTTAAAATCTGGGTGTTAGAAACCATAATGTATTAGACAGAGATTTGAGTCACTGAGTACCCAGTTGTATTATTTTCCATTTTTTGTAATGTGCCTGCTATTCCTTTGATGGATGTAAAAAAAAGTTTAAAAAAAAAAACAAAGATACAGAGCTGCTTTCTCACACGTAAGCAATTTGGGCTGCAAAGCAGCATAGTCTCTTTCCAGGAAAGTGTTTGCAGGGAGCATCCCTTCACTAACACCTTTCCTACTTTTTCCACTTGGTGTCTGGCAGTCTCTCCACTTTTTTTTTTGTCTCTGGCCCATGACTTCTCATGTCCTCACTCCTTCAGACTATCATGCTGATCTTCCATCCATTGCCCCAGACTGCAGCAGCTCTGTTGCTGCATATCGCACATCAGACTCCCCCCAGGCCTGACCTGTCAGGTATACCAATTGATCCGACTAGTCCCCAGCCAGGGGGCTAATCCGGGGATGCCAGTCAGAGGGGCAGGAACAGACTGGAGGCTGCCTGACCTAGGGCTGCATAGGAAGCCTACTCAAGGAGAGGCCACAGCAGACATTTCAGATCTGGTGAGGTAGGGACCAAACCTTGGGATCCCACCTTGATGATTTGGTGGTTTGGCTTGCTCACATTGGAATTCCAATCTGAAAACTAAGAGGACCCCCTTTTTCATGGAGTTTAAAGTAAGAGAAAGCCAATTCAGGCAGTTAATATGTTTCATTTCTCAGATTTACCATGTTGTGGGGGGGGGGGGTTGTGCACTGGATCCTGTTTGTTTGTCTGTTACATGCCACAAACCAGTAACACCCCTCAGTAGAAATGTGAATTATATTTTGTGAGCAATGCAAAGGTTAGAGCATGCTACTCCTGGATTATCTTGGTTGCCCTTCTCCGGACCGTCTTCAACAAGTTGATATTCTTCTTAAGATAGGAGCACCAATACTGCACACTTTTCTCCAGATGCGGTCCTACCGGTGACTTGTACAGTGGCATAATGCCCTCTGCCTTCCTGGTGGTATTTCCCCAGCATCTGATTTGCTTTAGCTGCTGGTCTCCTGCAGTGTGCACTGCATTCAGGTCATTTGTGATTATTACTCCCAGGTCCTTCTCTTCCTCTGTCCTGGTTACCTGCACACCACCCAACCAGCATTTGGTCACTGGATTCTTTGCCGACAAGTGCATAACTTTGCACTTTTTAGTGTTGAATCCCAGCTGCTAAATGCCAGACTACTTTTCAAGCCTAGCTAAGTCTTCCTGAGTTCCTGCCTTCCCTTATGCATGTCCACCCTCCCACAGAGCTTGGTGTTCTCCACACACAGGCAGATTTTACCCCTTATCCCTTCTGCGATGTAATTTGTGAAAATGTTAAACACCGGACCAAGCACAGAGCCCTCTGGGTCCCTACTAGTCACAGGCTTAGCTTCTGAAACCCCCCTCCAACTACCATCTTTTGGATTCTGTTCTGCAACCAGCTTCTGACCCATCCAACGAGCTTGGCTCCCACCCCCAGGTCTTCCAGCATCCTGACCAGTTTCCTATGTGGCACCAAGCTAAAGGCCTTGCTGAAGTTCTGATGCAGGGCATCAGCAGCCTGCCTTTTGTTCATTGTCCTAGTGACTCAACTGAAGAAGTCAATTAGGTTAGTTTGGCAGGACCACCCTGACAGAAACCCATGCTGCCTCATATCCTGGAGTCCAGTATCCTCCAGAAAGTTGACCAGTCTATCTTTCAGGATGGTCTTCATCAGCTTACCCACTACTGAGGTCAGGCTGACTTGCCTGTAGTTCCCTGGTTCATCTCTTGGTCTATGTTTATGGAGAGGTACCACATAGACTGTTCTGCAGTCCTGAGGCATGTTCTCCAACTCAAGAGAGGTGTTAAACAGGTCTGCCAGGGGACTCACCAGCACCTCAGCCAGTTCTCTTAAGATGCTGGGGTGAATGATATCTGGCCCTGGTGATTTATCCACCTTTAGGGTCCTTAGACCCTCGAGTACTCCTCCTTGCAGGTATTGCTCCATCCATGATGTGCTCCCATCACAGTCCCCACCCCCATGTTCCCTTGTGGTATTGGTCTGTCCTTCTCACTAGTGAAGACTGAACAGGAGTACTTGCTAAGCATCTCTGCTTTTTCTTCACTAACCTCTGCCTAACCCCCTCCTTTTTTAACCTGACATTCTCATCCTTTATGTTCCTTTTCTCCCTTATATACCAGAAAAAGTCTTTCTCACCTGCTTTTACCCCCTGTGCTAGTTGTACTTCTGTCATAGCCTTTGCTTCTCTTACCGTCCTGCTCACCTCTCTTGATTTAGCAGGGGAGTCTACCCTGACGTCCTCCTTCTGAGCATGCTTGTACTTTAGAAAGGCTGTCCTCTTGTTCCCTGCCACTTTTGCCACTTCCTTGCTGAACCAGTTGGGCTTTTTGGCTTTAGCTTTGTTACTTTTGAATCTGGCACACTCACTAGTGGCCTCCATCATTCCAATCTTAATTATGACCCATTTCTGTTCCACATCCATCCCCACTCTGATCCCAGCAAGGTGTACTTTCAGATCTTCTTCCATCCTACCAGAGTCAGCTCTCTGAAAGTCCAAGACCCTTCTCCTGGTCCTAAACTTTCCTTCTGTCCGTGTCCAGGTGAAACTACACCATGTGATGGTCACTACCTGCAAGCAGTGCATCCATCTTCATATTCTGAGCATGTGCACATTTGGACAGGATCAGGTCCAGGATGGCCCTCTCCCTAGTGGGCTCCATGACACCTTGGGTCAGGAAACACTCTGGAAAGTATCCAGCAGTACTTGTTCCCTAGTGCAGGAGGTAGCAGAGATTTCTAGTCCACCCCAGGTAGACTGAAATCCCCCATTATTACTATTTCATCCCTGCTGGACAAATCCATGATTTGGGCCCCCAGTACCCTATCCAATTCCTCATCTTGTGAAGGTGGTCTGCAGACCACTCCCATCCTTAGTCCTCCTTTCAGTGGATTGTACTTGTACCCACAATGCTTCAGTCTTACCTTCTGTCCCTTCCTCTCTGGTACAAGTTATCCCCTCCTTCACGTACAGAACCACTACCCCCCTTCCCGTCCCCCTATCCTTTCTGTACATTTTGTACCTGGGAACTGCTAGGTTCCAGTTGTGGTTTTGTGTGGTCCAAGTCTCTGAGATGGCTGCATGTCTATCTCTCCCTCAGCCAACAATGACTGTAGTTCCGCCATCTTGTTTTCCAGACTTCTGGCATTCAGAGACACCACCCTCCACCACAACTCTAGAGCTCCCTTACTCCTAACCTGCCCCATTCCACCCCCTTTTTCTTTGACCCCTTCCTTCTTCCCCCACCCCTCCCATCTAGCCGCTCTTTATGCTGTCCTGATTAAGAGGGAGGCCTCTCAGCCTCCTCCACCAGGTAACTAAGAGTGCTGTGCAGTGTGCACCCTTCTACCCCCTCCATCAGTTTAAGATTTTTAATGATGAAGTCCTCTAGCTTACCCTTCAGGACCCTTGTACTCTTCCTACGTAGGTGTAACCTGTCTGGTGCATATAGGTCTTTGTTATCGCAAGTCCCTTTCATCCACCAATGCACCCATACTCTTCCATCTCACACCACCCTCTAAGCCATCTGTTAGGTTAATCAGTTCTTTCCTTTCTTGCTGTACTCGCCTTAGGGATCAGAGTTCCTCCAAGAAGACTTCCCTTCCTCCCTGCAAATTCTCCCCACTTCCTTGAACCTTTCTTGCATCACCCTCACCTTGCAGTACACTAGGAAGCTTTAGTTGTAGTCTGGGGTGTGCTATTCAGTAAAGCCGAAGCGTCCTACACTTGAAGAATAACTTCTTTCTCTATGCCTTAGTTTTCATGTCAACTCCCATTCAGAGTCTGTTAACACATAGCCCATATCTGGCAGGTAGTGAGAAATATTTATTTTGACAAGTTATCTGGTAAAATTCTAGCTTAGGCTGCCAATATTGTGGTCAGGGGAGGATAAGGAGAGACAGATTTCTCAGCATTTCACCACCTCATGGGCCATTAAACTATGAGCAGGAGTGAGATAACGTAGCACACATATAAACAAATTGAGGTGTAGAAACCAACACTTAAGGCTGATTTATTTAGTATCCTTAATTTAAACAGGAAGAACTTACTGAGGTCTGTCTTTTGCAAGAGTGTCCTGACAGCAGCAGTACATAAATGAAGGCAATTCCCTGTTCACTATAAACAGCTAAATATATCCCTCAGAACATAACAATTACATCATGTCTCATAATTGCAGATGAAAGTAAGTTTTCAGGATCCTAGGACTCATAAAATATGAGGCATCCACGGATACATTCCTAGGTCATAAGAATAGTTCAGTACTTTATTGCACATCAGGTTTAATGTTAGTAGAGAATTAGAATAAGGTCCAACCAGTGGTTATGTTAATATTCTACTTAATCATTCTCCGGGGGAATGATGTAGCAGAGGAACAGTCGAGTGTTACATGCCCCCAGAGGTTAAGAAGAACATGATTATAACCCTGAGAGTCCTTATTGCTATTATAAAAATGTGTTTACAGTATCATGGTACCTTGTGTTGGTTATGATCTTTAATGGAATTTCAGCTCCATTTTAGGTCAACTAATTAGTTTGCTTTTGTTTTATTGCCGAGCAGTTCTATGGATGTGCGGTTGAGTGCTACTTATGTCTCTGTTCTGTCTACACTGAAGATCTGTGCACCCACTGCCGTGGGGAATGACATTAGACCATCCTTCATTGGTTATGATGTCCTGATTCATTGACGTGTGTTGTCAAGTACATGGCAATAATGAAGCCACAAGTATTCATTTCTGTATATGTGCTGTGCAAGTGACTGCACTCGTCGACACACAGCTGATGCAGGAACTACCATTGCTGTACATAAGGGGGTGCAAAAGGTTCTTGGTTGCTGTAGAAACAGAGAATGTAATGACAAAAAAATAAACTCTGGCCTTTGTTACATGGGAGCTGCAGAGTGAGTGCCAGGGAAGCTCCATTTTTGGTTGTGCTTGAAACATTGTCATTACAAAGTTCCAAGCATACCTATTAATATTTAAATGTGGCAGCCATCACCATGACAACTCTACCCTAGAAGTGTGACCCAACGTGCGTCCATTCATTAAGAAGAGAAACAAAAAATAGAAAGTTAAAACAACTCCATGATGGGATAAAAATGAATAATTATTGTTTCTGTGAAGTTTTCAAACCCATTCTCCATTTAACTGACCTGCCTGCTATACTGAAGAGGAGGCCAAATGTTCCACTTTGCAGTGGTGCTAGTGGTGACTCACACTTCTAGAAAAAGAAGTTTAAGTAAGTACAGAATTATTTTTTTTATCAGTACTCCGGTAATTAATTAGGACCTGCAAAAGTTAATGTAGGGTTCTCAGAATGCTGAAAACCAATCAGATTGTGGTATTTCTGAGACCCTTTTATAATATCAGTTATAAACCACATGGCAGGCTGCAAGCATAAAGGCAGCATTCTGATTAGTTACAGTAATTATTTTGGTGACCTGTTGAAGCAGCAGTGCATGCTGGGTGGAAAATATACCTATACCCTATTATTCCATTTTAGGGCACCCTTTTTCTTTCACCATGTAAGATGCAATTTTTCCCCCAGTTTGAATCTGCCTTAGCATTTTGGTTGGATTTGAAACAATTAGGAGTGCTCCTTTTAACGTGGCTATCCCCAGGTTGTTATCAGCATGTTCAGCAATTTAGAGCCAGCTTAGAATACTGATGAAAACCTGATGATAGCTGTGTTAAAAGGTACACTCCTTTTAATTATTTCAGATTTATAAAAATGCTGACACAGGTTCAAAATTACAAGACAAGAGAAAAAGGGTGAATAATGAAATAAAAAGGAATGGATTGAAACGTTTCACCATAACATGCACGGCTACTTTAAGGGACCACTATTGTACACAGAACATTTAGCGTGTACCCCTTTAATGTCTCCCCCCCCCACTCCTCCCTAAATTTTATTGTCTCCCCCTTCCTGGCAGTCGGTCTTGTCATGACTGCACCCTTAATCCAGACAGGAGGGTGAGTGAGTGTCAATGGCTTCCTTCCCAGCCGATGCCATAAAGCTCTTTGGTTGTCCAGCAGAGGCCGCCAGTGCCTTCCATGGAGTCAGGCCCCTCACTTCTGGGATGAGTTCAGCCCTAGGCCAGCCTCAGGGCAGGAGTTCATGGCTCACGCATGAGCTCTGGTCACCCGGTGGAGCAGAGCAGCATATAGCCCTTGCACTACACCACTTTGTGAACCATACAGTTTGTTTTACACACTGAACTAACACTCTTTACTGTGTGTATTTAACAAAAACATCAGGTGGGATATTATAGAAGAAAAGCCCAATGGAGCAGGAGTTTATATTTCAGATTTCTTACCCTACCAGGGGCCAGGTATTCAAAACTTTGCCTGGGGCAAAATTAGCACTGTCTGGCGTGCAGAATTAGCCCACAGAAAATTGCACACAATATTCGAAAGAATAGCCCTGGGGTTAAAACAGCTGAATATAGCGTGCAAATAAAGCTGGGCAAACAGGGCTGAGAGTGCAGTGCAAAAATACCCTGGCCAAGGGGACAACACTGAATATAGCAAAGAAGACAACTCTTAATATACCAAAGAAGCCAGCTCTGAATATAGCAAAGAAGCCAACTCTGAATATATAGCAACTGGGTAGTGCCAACAACAACAGCAACACAGTTCACAACAGAGGATGAGTCAGGCACAGGTGTGAACCATGTGTCCACTGGGGGCACATGCAAAGAAGTGGTACCTAAAATGTGAAAACCTGAGCATACAGTAGTGTACAACACAAACAACAGCAAAAGAAGCACCAAAGGCAATGCCAAGAGAGGAACCCCAAAATGTAGAAACACTGTATGGATGTGAACTGTGGAAAAAGCGCACAGATGGACAGTGGTGATTTAACCCACATAAAGGACCAACCATGCCTGTGTGGCAGTATGACCCTAACCAGTGCCCACTGTACATAGGGGGATGGGACAAAGATCCCTGACACAGAGCAGGGGACAGCACACTACAGAATACACAGCAGGAGGTCACAGGGAGATGGATGTCAGCCATGGCCACAAGGACAAAGCCACACACAGGCCCACACACCAAGCCCCCACCAGGCAATGCCGTTGCTGTGCACCCAAGGAACAGGGAACAGACCATGGCCATGGGCAGACACAAGACAGATGCCGTCTGTCACACACACTGGCCATGCAGGGTGCACATGGAGAACAGACTGTGTCAGCCAACTGGAGGATAAACCCACCACACCCACAACAACACACTGCCAGAAGCACGGTCACAGATAGCACAGTAAGAGCTATAATGAAACCAGTGCAACAAGAGAGGCCAGGATGGCATCCACCATGGTGAACTAGATGGCTAGTAGGTGCAACACACCACAGCGGTGACACTGACTACAGTTACCCAAGAAAGAGACAGGACAAAGGAATGCATGAAGAAAAAATATGTATTATAGAAACAACAAACCAAGCTATGTATAAATATCAACAACAGAAACAATAAATAAAACGGGGAACGGACAGGAAGGGCGAAAAACAAGGAAGGGGGGATCAAGGATTCATAGCCTGGTTCCAGATCTGTATAGGGAGCCTCTGGTCTAGTATGTCTGCTATCCGCCGGGTCTACTGAATTAGCACTGCCTGTTGCTCAAATATGGTGCACTGCTGGCACACAATCCTCCGTAGGAGGTCATCCCAACCCTCTCCTTCCTCAGGACACCTGACCCACAGTGAGCTCCAATGTACACCTATGGGGAGAATGATGCCTATGTAAGAATGATGCACTGACACTGTGGAGCAATGCAGAACTCAGGATGTGGCCCCAGAGAAGGACAGCATGTCCCAACCACCATGCCCATGTACTCAACAATGGAAACAGTGCACATGCCACCTGACCTGTGCCTGTATGCGGCAGCACTAAACCCCATGGTCCGCATGCCTATCCCATGCAGATGTGAAGGCCCGTAAGGCCATTGCCACCACCACCACAGATGGGATGATGCCTCATGCATACCCAATATAGCCCCTGTCGCAGTACAGCTACACAGCCCCCCTGAGGTAAACCACAGTCTGACCCATAGCAACAATAAACAAACTGTTGCAACATAATGGATGGGACATGCTGCCCAATGGAACAGAAGGTAGAGCCAGGGGACTTTGCAACATCACAATCAGAAACCTCACAACCAATGTCCACATGTCAACAGACTGTGGCCTGTAGTGGCAATCCACAGGGTTGTGTAGCAGACAGTGTGCAGGTGTCCCCACACCCCCCTGCACAGCCACAGACACCGACCATGACACAAGTGTGTCATGTGGACATGCGATGGACACAGTACCCCAGGGCTAAGACACACCACTGAGCCATACAGCGGTAGGAACAACCCTCTCCATGGAAGACAATGGTTCAGTGGCTACAGTGTGCAGCACAGCCCCAACATGGAGGCACACTGGAACAGCACAGTGCAATGTGATGGGTATGCATGTATGACACAGGTGGCGTACACATGCCCACACCACTGTGAGAACACAGTGTCTAGAGGGATCATGTCCAGGCCATAGGCATGCCATGCAGTGTATGCATGCTGTGGGCAGACACACAACCACAGAAACCTGATAATACACCCACCTAGCATCACACAGTCATGAGTACCACACACCACATGGATGCCATACAATGTATCCAGTGAAAACTTGGCCACGGCACATGTACAGGTGTCCTGCACCACAGTACATAGGAGGAGCTGGCCACCATGGTAGACAACATAGAAGCATACTCACGTGTGGCATCCTGCTGCCCGTCACCACTGTCCCTCTCCTTCTGTGTTGGATCCTGAGGCCTCTGGCTGCACTCTCACTGTCCCCTGGCATTGTGATCTGCAGAGTGAAGGGAATACACCAATGTCAATACCATCATGGACAGCAACAACCCCCCCAACTGTGTTAATTAACCATTGCACAACTGTCAAACAGTATAATGTGCCCACCCAACAAGCATATGTCACATGGGACACATGTGCGCTGTAGGTGCAACATACATGTGCTACACAACCAGTGATGGACAACACTGATTCCTATCATGTGATTCCATCAATGCATGTCACATGTACAACCACAGACACAGGCACTGTTGACCCACTCATGGGCACCACTGTACCCATAGTGGTGCACACAGGGCACTGCATGGGACATACCCAACAGCATGACAGGCATGCATGCAGTGACCCTCCCTACACAGATGTACCCACATGTGTAGTGTATACATGGCTGCCCACACCCACTGACATGCAAATGGCTCAGCTATAAAGAAAGGTGTCCACTTACCTGGTGCAGGCACAGTGCTATCACGCACCATGCATCTGAATTGGTCCAGCCGCTGCATCTCCTGGCAATGCAGGTCGACATAGCGATGCCTGCACTGTTCACCAGTGTGGGCAATCCCTTTTCATTGCAACAGGTGGTGCGCAATGGATGATCACACCCATCTCTGAGGCCTGTCCCCCTCGCGAACCTCCCCAAAGAGCTGGAGCTCCCTGGCCATGACCAGCTCAACAAGGTTGGGGGTGAGATATTCAATGCTGCTGAGCCATGGCGCAGCTCCGTTGAATATTGCCCAGTCCACACCCCTGCGCAGCCAAGTTGAGCTGTGCCCAGGCTCCCCCCAGCTCTGGTCCCCCTGGACCACAACCCTGACACACCTTCTGGATGCTATTACCATTTTTCTCGACTCTTGTGGCACCACCCTGACACCTATGCTTCTCTCAGTTGTGTAGGTCACAAAATAAGGTGCGTGTATGTTAGCATCATGCTAGCTGTGGATGGCGCGACGCAAAAAAGTATAATGCTGTGCTAAGTCAGATGTGCACTACTAAGCATGCGTGACCCTTGTGTGACCTGCACCATGCTTACATCATCGTGCAAGCGTCCTAGGAGTGGTGCTAAATCATTTTGCCTGGCGCAATTCGGTTAGCGCTGTGCTGCAGAGCAAACCATTTGCCTGGTGCAAAAAATTGCTATATTCAGAGGTGTTATTCAAATGAGTATACTTCAGCAATCGGCGTGCAATCCACCACATTAGCATCTCATTATGGCCTCATTTACATGTATTATCATGTGTGGATTGCCCGGGCTATTTCAGTGGTGAATCAGCACCACCTGCGCAGCTGACTGGAACTGGCAGGCAGAAGGCTGAATACTGAACTGACAACACTAGGCCTCAGCATGTCTCAGGACATGACTTCCACAGGTACAGGTAGGTGTCCCTCAGTTAATATACTGCTATTATGCTCTGTATCATTGTGTGAGGTCTGCTACACTGACATGGGGCCACAGTTTAAGTGTGGGAACATAAATGAGATGTGATGTGTCAGGTACTACAGAATGTTACAGTCACACTTGCAGCAGGCCCAGCATGCAGGTGTGTACATTCATAGCGCTGCACTGCTGTTGTGTTTTACCACATGTATACATTGTCACAGCGGCTATGGATGCGCACATTGTGACTAACATACAGATGCCCATGTGCATTCACAGGCATGCATGACATTCCTGGGGGGTAGAATCACAACACATAACACAGCATTACTATTCACATGGCTGGTTCTGTGGCACCATCATGTGTATGTCTACCCCATGCCATGCTGTGCATCAACCAGGACACAGTGTTCACTCTGCCACCCCCACCAGTCTGTTTGGCCACTGCACATCACTCACTGGTACGTGTACAGAATACACAAGGGTCGTCGTGCTGCACTCACAATGCAGGTTGAAGCTTGTATCTATGTTTCGCATCAGCACCGTCATATGGCCGTCAATACCAGACAGACATACGCAGGACATTGTTGGGCATGCACAGCATGTGGTGTGGGTGGTGACCCTACGTCCCTGTGATGCATACCCACAGCCAATGCCACACTGTGATCCTTCAGTTGTGTGTAGTACCACACACACACACACACACACACACACACACACACACACACACATACACCCCCCCTTACAGGACAGCCACTGACCGAGGGCAACTTACATCCCCACACAGGTGCCTCCGATGGAAAGGAGAGGATCCAATGACACAAGTTCTCCAGGGAGGAGCTGAAGGCACTGGCAGATGGTTACAAGGCCATGGAGCAAGTAATGTGGTGGTACAAGAACACTGATGCCATGGTGAGGGACGTGGGACCAGATAACAGCCAAGGTGAATGCTATAGATGGACAGGACCGCACGATGGATGCGGTACGCAAGCAATGGCATGACCTGTAGCATCAGACCAAGGAGGAAGAGATGACATGCCACCATGCACTGCAAGGCACAGGAGAAGGTCCACAGCCTGCTGAGCTTGCAACACCAATGGACCCTGTTATGGAGGTGGTGGCATCCACCATCAGGTCTGTGGCCGTGGCAGGTGTGGATGGCGGTGGCTGTGAGACACAGCTGTCATTACACAGGACATGTGAGTACATGGCCGTGAACCACCATGGTATGCATGTCTCTCCATGGGTATACGGGTTGCTCTGCCTGTGTTGTTGTACACTGCTGCCCCAGCACGTGCACACATGTGTGCAATGTGATGGCCTGTGTGCAGTATGGCACTGTCTGGTGGAGGGTTCTGTGCAGTACCAGAACTGCAGCATGTGACATTCTACCACAGTCATGCTGTGCCCTGCAGACAGTGTCCCTATGCCCCTGCACCTAGTGTGTTGCTTGGCAGAAGGTGTGCCTTCTGCATGCTGTGTTGCATGCTGCCAAGTGTATCACTGGGTGCTACACCTATTGCCTCTCTTTGGGTTGTGGTCTTCACGTGTGTGTGGTGCACTGAGTACATTTGGGGCTGGTCGTGTGCATGCCTGTGGGACTCACATTCTAAACATAGAAACATAAGACTTTGACGGCAGATAAGGACCACTTGGCCCACCCAGTCTGCCCATTTCCCTACTAACTGGATAAGCTGCAGATTCTAGTTAACCAACAGCCTACTTCCGGCCACCCCCCCACTACAATTATCTTATGTCTGTCCCATGCATGTTTGAATTCCTCCACTGTTTTAGACCCAACAACCTCCCCAGGAAGGCAGTTCCATGCATCCACCACTCTCTCCGTGAAAAAAAATTTCCTCACATTACCCCTGAGCTGTCCCCCCTCTATCTTTAAATTGTGCACCCTTGTTCTTACACATCTCTTTTTCTGAAAGATGCTACCCTCCTGGACTTTGTTGATTCTGTTGAGGTACTTGACGTTTCTATCATGTCCCCCCATCCCTCCTTTCATCAAGGGTATACATATTAAGCTCTCTCAGTCTCTCTTCATATGGTTTCTGATGCAGACCCTGCACCATTTTAGTTGCCCTCCCTGGACTGCTTCCATCCTGTCTATGTCCTTGCGCATATGAGGTCTCCAAAACTGCACACAGTACTCCAGATGGGGTCTCACCAACTGTCTGTACAGAGGGATAACCACTTCCCTTTTTCTACTTGTGATGCCCCTTCCTATGCATCCCAGTATCCCCCTGGCTCTCCTTACTGGCTTCTCACATTGTTTACCAACCTTTAGATCATCTGATATGACTACCCCAGGTCCCTTTCCATTTTTGTTGTTGTTAGTACCTCCCCTGCTATTGTGTACTCTTCTCCTGTGTTTATGTTTCCCAGGTGCATTACTTTGCACTTCTTTGCATTGAATCTAAGTTGCCATATGTCTGACCATTCCTCCAACCTTGCCAAGTCCCTTCTCATCCTTTCTACCCCCCTTGTGTATCAACTCTGTTACAGATCTTTGTGTCATCTGCAAAGAGCATACCTTTCCCTCCAGACCCTCTGCAATGTCACCTATAAAGATGTTAAGAGGACTGGACCCAGTACTGAGCCCTGAGGGTACTCCACTAGTAACCCCACTTTCTTTGGAATGTGTTCCATTCACTATTACCTTCTGTGTCCTGTTGTGCAGCCAGTTTGCTACCAGTCTACCACCCTGGGACCCACTCCCAGGCTGGCTAATGATTATTAATCTTTGTGTGGGACTGTGTCAAATGCCTTGCTAAAGTCTAGGTAGGCCATACCACAGCCCGTCCCTGGTCTATTACTTTGGTCACCCAGTCAAAGAAATCAATTAGATTCATCTGACATGACCTTCCTGCTGTAAATCCATGCTGCTTTGGGTCCTGTGCCCCGCTGCCTCTAGGTACTCCACAATTCTTTCTTTCAGAGTGATTCCATCATTTTCCCTACCACTGAGGTCAAACTTACAGGTCTGTAGTTTCCTGCTTCTGCCTTGCTCCCACTTTTGTAAAGGGGAATCACATCTGCCCTCCTCCAGTCCTCAGATACCACTCCATCTTCCCATGATTTGTTAAAAAGTGTGGTCAGTGTTGTCACTAGGTCCTCCCTTAGTTCTTTTAGGATTCTGGGGTGAATCCCGTCAGGCCCCATTGCTTTGTCCACCTTGAGTTTTATGAGTTCTTTCAGGACTCTTTCTTCTGTAAATGGACTGGTGTCAACCCCCCTACCCAGAGTACTTCTATTGTCTGGTTTAGGTAACTCCTCCTCATCTTCTTTTGTGAATACTGAGCAAAAGTATTCATTCAGTATATCTGCCTTTTCACTGTCTCCCTCTGCCCACCTCACCTCTCCCTTATTAATCTTCACTATTCCTCCTTTAACCTTTCTATGCTCCCTAATGTACCTATAAAAGGTTTGATCCCCATTCTTAACTATATTGGCTATTTTTTCCTCGGTTTCGGCCTTTGCTTTTCTGACTGCCTTCCCCACTTCTTTCTGCTTTAATTGATACAGTTCCCTGTCGTGCTCCTTCTGTGATTCCTTATACTTTTTGAATGCAGCCTTCATGCACCCTAGCTGTGTGGGTCTATAAGCTGTAGTCACCTGTTTTAGGCTTGCACTGAGCATCATGGGCATCAACGGTGTGGTTTCCATGTGGCGGCACTAGTGCAGGACAACTGTGTACTGTACCTCATACTTACAGTGTTCTTCTCTGTCCACAGTGCAAGGTGATGGCTCCACAGCAGAGAAACAGTCAGAGGAGGACATTCAACCATCAACATCCGTGGTGCTGAGACCACCAGCACAAGCTACAGAGGGGATGTCCTTGGCCACATTATTTGGCGATGTCTCTGATGATGAGGATGATGATGATGATGACACATTAATTCCCACCGGGGATTACCTTTCCTTCCTTGCTGATCTGGGGGGTTTCTCCCCATCAGAACTGTGCCTAGGCACAGCGGGCCATACAGGGGCTGACAGCAGTGGGCTCATTGAGGCCTACTCACAGTCACCTGCCAGGCACACATCGGCTTTTGTGCTGCCAGGGTCCACTGAGGGCCATGCTTCCACTACTGCCACTGCCACCATCACTATCGCCACCCTCGCTACAACTGCCATAGGTGTGGCAACCATGTTCGCAGGCTCACACACCACCTGGCCGATGCAACAAGTTTCTGTTGATGTCCATCCTGTTGCCCATGTCAATCGCATACGTGATGTGCAGGGCACTGTGGATGGTGAGGCAGTACGGCACACAGCCACACAGGGTGTGGGCTGCTCCTGCCCTACTGATCGCCACCACCCACCAATACCCACTATCCCGGGTGTCCATGCACTCCAGGGACAGGATGGCTCCTTGGCCCAGCAGTTACGCCAGTTTGCACTGGACTCACAGTCCGCCACACAGCGGGAGCTGAATGACTTCTGGAGAAAGGTTAGACAGGGAATTGCCCACCTCCTGGAGGCAGTGCATGCAGACCTCATGCGCGCAGACCTGCATGTGGAGAAGTGTCAGGCACAGTTTCTGAATGCCCTCCACTAGGTCTTTGATGACCTCACTGGGGCTGTGGGGGAGCCCTCAGTCACAGTGAGAGACGTAGGGATGGCTCGGCAGTGTCACACCACTGGCACATGCCATCAGCATGCCAGTAGTGTCCCCCTGTGTGCTTCTTCCTCATGGAGTGGCAGATTGGGGTCAGCAAGCACTGCTGCAACACCATCATCAGTGGGCACTCCATGTACCACTGGGTGATGCATGTCCTCGGCTACACCTAGCCCAAGGCATGGCCCAGTCATCCCAGGGTTTCTCCATCCATGCATTCATTGCCTGCCTGCTCCCCCATCCACAGTACTCCCCCCCCCCGCTGCTCGTGGTAGGGCATCTGTGAGGCTCCATGATGGGAGATGGCATTGATGCTGTGTATCTTCTTGCACCCTTCCCCACCTACACCCATCACTAGTACCTTATTGTACATTCACACATCCCACCACTCTCCCTGCCCCACCTGTGTGCCATCCTTTCTTTTTGTTTTGTGCATCTTATCACCATTGTGTTTTTGTCACTGTACTGTACAGAATGTAAATACACTTTTTGACTTCTGTATTTTGTCCATGTTGTTTTCACTCACCTGCCCATCCATGTCAGGGTTCTGATGATATTCTGTCTGTGCTCCTGGGACCTCCTGGGCATGTGTGGGTCATGCTTATCGAGCTGCTCCACTATTCCCTGGACCTCTGGCTCTGAGTCACTCTCAGCATGAACCTCAGGTTCAGGCACGCATATTCCATGGTTTAGCGCCATGTTGTGCAACATACCGCAGACTAGGAATATGAGGCATACCTTCTGAGGGGTATATTGTAGGGCACCACCAGAATGGTCCAGGCATCTAAATCTCATTTTCAGCATGCCAAAGACATGCTTGATTATATTCCTTTTTGCGATGTGTGCCTCATTGTACCTCTCCTCAGCCACATATGCTGCCCAGAGGACTGGGGTTAGGAGTCAGGGTCTCAAAGGATAGGCACTGTCCCCTGTGGAAACATTAACACTTGTTTGTGTTCTGTGTCGCTCACCCTGACCTGTTTGCAGACCCTACTGTTTGGGTCGTCCTGTCTACCTGTACACCATCCCTTCCCCGTCTGCTGTATTGTGGCACTGACCCGCTGTTGGGGGGATTGTGGTTGTGCCTGCTGCAGTTACTCACTGACAAGGTCTCCACTGGGTATTAGGTCAGCCTCAAATGCCTGGCACAACTGGGACTGGTGCCAGATAAAGACATCATGGGCACTGCCGGGGAACCATGCAAAGACATTAATGATGCGCCCAGTTGCATCACACAACACCTGGCACTTAATGGAGTGGAGTGGTAGCCCATCCTGTTGAGGAAGTTGTTTCCCACTTCACCAGGTGGTGCATGGATGGCAACGTGGGTGCAGTCTATGGCACCGAGTACTGCTGGTAGGTGCGCAACCCAATAGAATTGCTGCATTGTTTCTCAGTGCTCCTTTGGCATGCTGGGGAATGCAATGAATTCACCAGAATGTGGCAGCAGGGCATCTAGAAACTGGGTCAGGAGGCACAATGTGGCAAACTGCGACACGCCGATGGTATCCCCAACCAGTGTCTGGAAGGACCTGATGGATAGAAAGCACATTGCAGCTGTCACTTTTTCCTCAGCTGATGTGGCATGGCTGCGTAGGTGGTAGACTGCAGCTGCTCATGCAGGAGCTCACAAATCTGCCTCAGCAGGACCCTGCTTAGTCTGTACCGGCCCACAAGGTGGTCATCTGTGAATTTCTTAAAGGACACTCAGGGCTGGTACATTCTGTGTGCAGCATATCCCCTCCTTGGCCTATGGAGTGGCCCAGGGTCGGCTTGGTCTCTCTCTTCCTCCTCCATCATGGCTGCCATCAGGTAGACTATCACTGGGGTTGTTGCAGACCACCATGTTGCCTCTTGCTGTGTCCATGTCCCCTCTGTGGTTTGCCCTGGGTTAAGACTACCTTTTTAAAGGCAGTAAATAGCCTTGCACTACATGTTGCGCTAACACATGTTGTGTGGCATTGAATATACTGTTGCACCCATATTCATGTCTCTGCCCCTCACTTTGCCCCTTGCATACATTATCTTTTAGCTCTGGTGCTATTGCATTGCACTGGTGCTATTTGGACTTTTGAATATGGCAGCCTGGCGCAAATGTGGTGCTATTGTGGTGCAATAAGTTTGCGCTCGGTGCAGTTTTGAATATTGGGCCCCAGGTTCTTTGCTGATTCATAAGCACCATCTGTGTTTGGCCATAGTGCTTTATTTCTGCATGACAGTTTCAGTTCTACAACAAGGGACCACATACTGTCCATGTGGAAGAGACGGGGCTCGAGATGGTATGTCTGAATACCTCCCCTAATGTGGGACACTAGTTCTTTTGTAGTTTTTTTCTGTAGCTAAAAATGCTGTTGCCTTTGATTTGTTCTCTACTGAATACAGCAATCCATATTCCACTTAAAAAATACCAGTAGTCCTCCTGGAGCCAACACTACTGCTGGTTGTCATGTGATCGTCTGGTGGTTTGGATGAGACAGGGTCTATATGTATGTGGTTTAGCATATAGATGTGACAAGAAACGAGTCCAAAAACTGACCCCAGACCAGCTATTTATATGTCGGTTAATTGTATGGTTAGTAAAATATGGATTATTTCTCAAATAATGCAACACTGTAAAACATAAAGTAACAGACTGTAGTTTTTCAGGGTAACAGTTCTGTAGTGGGAAGGAAAGCTAGTGACTCATTTTCATTCATAATGTCAAACATTTTCTTAAAGGATTCCTAAACCATTAACATTGTAGGCTATTAAATGAAAAATCCAGCATCATGGTGCCGTAGTAAACAGCTTACCACACCAAACAGTGACTTGACATAAGTTTTACCCACCTGAGCGTTGCTAAGTACAGAACTTGAATATATTTTCCAGTTCTTCTTGAATTTGACTTGTCATCATCAGAGCTGTTTTATAATAAAAAAAAAAATACACACCAGCTATAACTGGAGTATTGAGGTCAGCACCTGGCAAAAACCTACAGCAGATAGTCAGGCTGCAACAACTTTCAAAATAAACTGAGGTTTATACTTTATTAAGAAACATGGAAAACAGGAATAAAATCAGAGCACTCTGATGATGACGAACATGGTCGATACGTAAGCGCACTTCTACGACGGCATGCTGAAGGGGACACTTGGGGTACTGGTGTGTGTTTTGGTTGATTTTACTGCAGTTCATTGTGCGTTTTTTTGGTGTACTGGTAGGTTTTAGCCAAAACCATCTTTTGCCATTCGGTCATGATGATTCAATATAGTGAATGCATGGCTTTACATTTATTTATTTTTTGTCATCTTGGAGTTACACCTTTGAGCTAAAAGCTGTTTTACAAAGGTTCCACGTTAGGTAAGGTTCAAACAATTGGTACATACAGAATAAAATACATAAGGTATAGACATAGTCAAGCATGGCACATAATTTACAATTGTTAGTGAAATCCTAGGATTACAAAGAGGAAAAAGCTATGCAAAAAGAAACTGTACTACATACAACAAGCAAGTGTGTTAGTTCATATGATGAAGTACAGACAGTATTTATAACAGTTCTGATAAGCTATGAGCGCAGGAGTCACAGGACTAGTGTGGTGAGGAGAGGTGGAGAGGGTAGATAGTGGAGCAGTCAAGGCTGTCTACGACAAGGGGTAAAGGGGGGGAGAGCTGGGGGTAGGGGTAGAAAAACATGGTGCAGACAGAGGTGTCCTTGTCAGTGATTATTGGGGAGGGTGAACAAGGGGTGATGAAAGGGGATGGTGAGAGAGGAGACAATTACGGGGGGTGGAATGATTAGTGACAGAGGAGGTGCGGGTTGGGGAGAGAGGGAAACGTGAGGTGGGAGGTAAGAGGATATGGGACTGAAGAAAAAGGGGAAAGGTGAATGGGGGAGGGTGGTCATGGAGTGGAGAGATAGAAGAGGGGGTGGCAGGAGGTTAGACTCTTCAGTCACAGGAGCTGAGTACTGTCAGGTGTTTGAGTAGGAATTTCTTGAAAGTTCCAAGCTTAGGCACATTCTTTACTTCTGGGGGGTAGTTCATTCAACCAGAGAGGTGCCTTGTAAGCGTAGGATCTCTGTGTAAGTGCTGTGTGATGGAAAGGGATATGTAGAGCATTTTGTGTTTTTCCTCTGATCTGGTGCGAGTTAGACGCAGGTTTAAGGAGGTCTGTAATGGGTTAAGGAGCTAGACTGAGGGCAGCTTTTTTCCTGAGCAGTCAGGTCTTGTATTTAATCCTCCCCTGAAGATTAAGCTACTTAGACTCAGAGCAAAGTTCACAGGTGTGAGTGAGCCTGTGTGCCCCAGGGCAAGCCTACAAGACTTGTTGAGGGTGGTGCTGACCCTTTTTAGGGCTGTATCAGTTGCCACACTGTACACAATTAGCCCATAGTCTATAACAGAGATTATAGAGCTATTGACGGCCAAAGACAAGGCTGCAGGGGTCATATTGTGTCTGTGTTTGTAGAGGTGACCAGTTCTGGTGTTGACTGACTTTACAACGTTGTGTAAGTGGTGGGTAAAGGATAGGGAGCTATCCAGCGTAACGCTTAAATATTTAAAGGTATTAACCTGATCAGGTGGTTCCTGCTTGTTGTTTAGGATGGTCAGCTGACTAGCTCTGTATTTGCTCTGGCTGTTAGCAAACAACATAATCGTAATTTTTTTGTGGTTCAGCAGAAGCTTGTTTTGAGTAAACCAGTCTTCTATTACTGCAAAGCTATTTTGGAGTTTGGATTCTATTAGGTGTGGGTGTGGGCTACGGGAAAAGATAGCCGAGTCCTCTGCATATAGTAGGATGTTATCGGGGCAGGTCAGGGGGAGGAAATTAAGGAACAAGCTGAATAGGAGCAGGCCCAGCATAGAACCTTGCGGGACACCGGTTGTAACCTGCCTACTATCTGAGATGGTCCCATTGATTTTCACTTGTTGGGATCTGTTACCAAGGTAACATTTAAACTACCCAACTGTGCTGGGAGACAACCCAAAAGAACAGTCTGTTGATTAGGATACTGTGGTTACAGTTGCAGTAGTAGTCTTTTATATAGCCTACAACTACTTTGACATGAGATGTTCACTCACGGGATGCCCTGAAACAGCCGTAGCATGGACATTGTATGTGCGTGAGAATTTTTGTCCTATTTTCTGACTTATGTTCTGAGGTAAGGTGCACTGAGTGTGTTTTGAGCACCTTTCTTCTGTGCTCCAGAAGGATTGCATTTTGTTTTGTATTTTCTGAGAGAGTTTTTATACTGTGTTAAGGAAATCTCACTGATGGTGTGAAGATTTCCGAAAGTGCACTGAAAATGAACAGTAACTTTGATTTTCAGTTTTCAAGTAGGGCTGTATACTGGGCTGAGTTTTAATATTTGTATTTGTGTCTCTTATATTTGTTTGTGCGTTCATATTTCAAAAATATAATTTTACATTTCAAACTTGTTTCTTTTGTTGATGAGTGCACTAGGCCAATGGTTTGAGGGTTATTAATAAAGATACAGATTTTTCAACAAAGTATGCATTTGTATAGTGAGCCCCCAAGAGAGACCTCAACCTGGCTCAAATTGTCCAATAGATCTAGAAACCTAGCTGGATCCAGATCCATTTAGAATGATACTGGATCACGTCCTTGGTCAGAGATGGCCTATTAATGGTCCCAGCAATGAATAATGTTTTATTTATTTATTTAGCTTTTGTTGACCGGGAAAGGAGAACTAGGCAATTCTGCCTATTTTCATCCTTGTCCCGGGGTGGCTAATGATACAGATAGAAAACAACTGAAGTTCAACCACATTAAACTGTTGGTGGTATTCTTAGGAATATGGTGCAGTGGTCTGACCAATCTACAGGCTCCACTGAGAAGTTACCAATCTTCAACCCCACCAAGAAGATAAGGTCAAGCATGTCTTCACGAGAACGTGGCTATGGTAATTTCCTGTCTTACACCCAACTTTGTCATGAGTTTGAGGAGTTTGTTTGCAAATACATCCGAGGGAATCAGTGATCCTTACTTTGAAATCCTCAAGGACAAGAAACCTCTGGGACTCCAATACCCAATCAAACAGTCCCTAGGCAAACTCCTGCAGGAAGTCGCTACCACTGCCTAGAGGGCAGTACATAAGGATCAACCTGCATCTGCTAGGGAGGTAGATTAGCCTGGGTTTAAAGAACCAAGCTGAGAACCCAAAGAACCAAAAGATCTGGGTTTGAAACCCACAACTGCCACTTGCATACTGTGTGACGCTAAGCAAGTCACTTAACCTTCCTGTGTTTATGGGACACACTTGGAAAGAAGCTTCTACTCAGTGTGCACTTCCCAGCCAAAAGTTCTAAAATGCAAATAAAATCTCAGACCAGCAAGCCATTCAACTGTAACTTACTCATATGACCCCATTCTCACAGCATAAGACACCACATAATACAGGCCAGCTCTAATACAGATGCCTCCTGATGAAGGGTTTCCAGACCCGAAGCGCCAGGGCTTGAGTGGACGTCTGTCTGTCCGTGGAAACACTGACTTCACTTTAATTGCAATAAAGCATTCAAAAAGAATTTCTGTTAGATCTTTTTTCTGCAGAGTGCAGGTATACCTTGAAGTCTGTTGAACTGTGTCTGGGCTTAGCCAGCCCCTACCTGCACGTCACCACACCAGGTGTTTGCTGTCTTGCCTTCTGGAACTGACCTAATACAGATGGCCACACTGCCATCCCGGGTGCCCCAACCTTGGGCAATTTACCATAGATAAACCTGGTGGCACCAACCCCTCCAGATCAGGTCCAGCAGAGTAGTTACGAACATGCGTACATATGAACATACAAAAATGCCAGCAGATACAGGCCAAGCAGTCTATAACATCTGCTTGATTGTGCAGCTCACATCTTAGACTACAGCTGCTGCCCCCTTACCCCATGACCAACCATCATTTTCATTTCCCCCAACTGTTCCCCTCTCCCTGCTTATCTTCCACCCTAGTATCTTGCCCCGATCCTATCCCACCCCCTCTTAAAGCTCCCCACCGATTTCAGAGATATCACTTCTTCAGGCAGCGTGTTCCAGCTTGCAACCACTCTCTCTGTGAAGTAATGTCTCCTAATTTCCCTCTTGAACCTACCCCCCTCCAACCTAGGGATCCTCTCCCACTATAAATGAAACATGCCTTCAGTTTTAACTTTGTTCATGCCCTTTAAGTACTTGAAGGTCTCTATCATATCACCCCTTTCCCTCCTCTCCTCAAAGGAGTACATGTTGAGCTCCCTCAACCTATCCTCATGAGGTTTCTCCCCCATTCCCCTGAGCATCTTTGTCACCTTCTGCTGGACCCCCTCCAAAAGCTTGATGTCCTGCTTTAAATAGGGGCTCCAGAACTGCACACAGCACTCCAAATGGGGCCTAACCAGTAATCTGTACAGCGGCAGAATGACTTCCTCCCTCCTAGAGGTGATTCCTCTGGCAATGCACTCCAGCATTCTATTGGCCTTGGCCACCATATTCCTACATTAAGGTGAATGATTCATATTTCCTGTGACCATCACCCCCAGATTCTTTCTCTCCACAGAGACGGATAACTGCACCCCTCCCAGACAGAAGCTGTACCCTGGGTTCCTGGCTGTAAAGTGCATAACTTTGCACTTCTTAGCATTGAAACCCAGCTGCCAAGTGTCTGACCATTGCTCTAGTGTTAAATCCTCCTGGAGTCCCCTCCTACCCTCCACACCATCCACCACCACACCTATCTTGGTGTCGTCAGTGAATAGGCTGATCTTACTCTTAAGCCCTTCCGCTACACCAGCCATGAAGATGTTAAAGAGAACCAGCCCCAGCACCAAGCTGTACATGTAGTTCAACCAGGTCTCTGTGATACATGCCAGGTCAGCTCATAAATCAGAGGTGGCATTGCAAATGATAACAGTTTTATTCACCACTGACCTGGCATTGCAAAGCAACACCGAGCTAGGGGAGCCTGGCAGGTTTACCCACCTAATACCACCTGTTCCCTATATTATCTAGGGATTGGGACAAGGCATGAAACATTTCTGCTTCCCCCACACCCATCTGCAAGTGCCTTCTGGCTCTTCTAACCATGCCAACAGAACCACACCACTCACCATCCCTCTTCCTTCATGTTGGGCGAATAATATTAAATGCCCTACAATGTTACAGAGAGAAAGACTTTTGTGAAAGACTGTACCATCCCAAAATGCACTGTAGGCACATTGCCAACATCACTCCCATTCACAACTTAAAAGATAGCCCTTTTATCAACTTCTAATTGCAGTCACTGACACTGTAATGAGTGCAGTAGCCTGCCATCCCATATTAAAGAAATGGGAACGCTGGACATCAGGTGCTGAATGGGGGGGGAGGTCATGACCCAGATCAGCCACCCCCTGCGCATGCCTGTGCTCCTGAGTAATTTTTCTCCTGGACTGCATCAAGAGGAGCCCCACACAGTGTGTAGGTCCTACCCCTGTTTTCCTAACCAAGTATGGGACTTTGCATTTGGCAACACTGGAACTGTCATTTTAGAGTCTGACCAGATATCTAGCTTTTTCAGGTTCTTCTTAAGTTTTTCAATCCTCTACAAAGGGATACACCATCCTAGCCCATTTAGTGTCCTAAGTGAACTTAAGCAGCCTGCTCAAGAACCCAGTTTTTGGATTGTTGATGAAAAGTTTGAACAACCATGGCACGAGGACCAGTCCTTAAGGGGTGCTGATGAGTATACCATCCACTTGATGCAGTTGCTTCAGTTGTTGAATGGAGTTTGTTACAGCTTGCGCTTTTACAATTTTATCTATGATCAGTTCCTTGGTTCACAAGCTTATTCATTCACTGCTCTTTTTAACTTGGACACTACAGATATTATTTTGTTTATGTTCTGGATACATAGCGACAGTTGACTGTGTAGTCCCAATGGAAGTAACTGCCTGACTAAAGTGTGAGTGAGGGGTTTGTTTCTGTTGTTTGAGTGGTAGGTTGTGATTGGTTTGTTTCTGTCATTTGAGTGGTAGGTTGAGAGGGATTTGTTTCTGTTGTTTGAGTGGGAGGTTGAAATTTGTGTGTGGGAGGTTAGTTATTTTATTGTTTGTTAGAATTTTAATTGTTGTAGACAAGTTGTGTATTGTATCCACCAGACCATGTTTGGTCTGCTCCTCAGAACAGTTGTAACAGTGCAGCCCTGGGGGACTCCCTTGTACCCTCACTGCAGAGGCCATCAATCACTACAGAGGGTTGGGGGCCCCCTGGGGCCACACCTCATAAAGCAAGTTTGCTATCAGGGTAGACTTTTTGATGAAAAGGATTAGGAGTGTGGGATGAAGAAGGCAACCTGGGAATGGACGCCACCAGGGGTGGGGTCCTTCCTGCCCGATTCCCATTCCTAGGACTACTCCATTTTCAATAGATCAGGTAGTCAATGGGTCAGCCGACCTAGCTTCTTCCATTGGGGGGCTCTGTGTAATACCAGGTCTGTGAGGAATAAAACTGTGGTGATGGAGGATTTTATTGTGGATTCCTGACTTGTTATGCATCATGAAACCTGGTTGGGGGAAAACCATGGATCAGTAAAATAGAGACAACCATTCTGCCAGGTTTTTCATTGATACATTGTCCTAGGCAGGAGTGCAGGGGGTTGGGTGGCTATCTGTTTTAAATCTGCATTGGGACTGATGGCATACCCCATGGGCTTGAACGCATGGATGTGAAGGGTGGTCTGGCTACAGATTGCAGGATCATTCTTGCGTACTGACCTCTGGGACCGGGAAATGGTTTCCTGCAGGAACTTGATCTTGTTTCATGTCTTAATTGGTAGTGGACTTGCCCAGATTACTAGTGTTGGGTGATTTCAACATATTTTTTTTTTTTGTTCGTTTGTTTTTTATTTATTTGAGTCTAGGGTTACAAGTACCTTTGAGCCAAGGCTCTTTTACATAGGTTCCATGTCAAGTGTGAAGCAATACATACAAGAACATAAAACTGAGTAACAAGGCAGAACCGGAATACAAACAGTTTCAAGTAGTTGAATACATCAATCTGGGGGAAGGTAGGTACCAGGACAGGACAAGGTAAAACAGAGACAGATTGAGGCTAGGAGGGATCATTTTGAAGGGGTGCAGCTGTCGGCATTGTCAGGCCTCGAGAAGGTGCATAGGTGGGGTGGGGGGGATGAGAAGGAGAAGTAAGTGCTATGAGGGAAAGGAGATTGGGGGGACAGTCAAAGGAGCTGGAAGCAGAGAGGTGGAGGTGGAGGTTGGCTTTGTAAGGGCCAAACTTTTGCAGTGAGGAGGTTTGATGATGTAACCTCTCTATTTGGAATGCAGTTCCTCCAACTGATGATATCACTGGGCCTCATACAGGGTGTTTCTTTACCTACTAGCATGGCCATGCCTTATACCTGGTCTTATCACTGGGTCTTCATATTAGTGATATCAAGATTGATCTGGTCATTTGGTTGGATCTTCGTGCTGTACATTATCTCTGTGAAACCCCAATTATTAACCTCCTAATGGAGATGGTCAGATATAGTCCTGTTATAATTTGGAGCCTGAGAAGTTCCAGCTGGTACTGAACACCTCAAGCATAGTCATGACGTGCACTGGGAGATCAGAGGAAGCTATGGAGAGCTATAATGTGGTTCTTACAGCTGCCTTTGATTCCATTGCATGGTTCCATGTTCATCCTTTGATTTTCTGCCACAGGTCGCTATGGTTTGATGGTGACCTGTTGAGGTTGAAGACAAAGGAATGGAAGTTGGAGCATTCTTGGCTGAGATGCAGATCTGAGTAGGATAGATTAGTGCTTGAGAACTCATTACAGTGAGAGTCAGTGGGCAGTTACTCTTAAGAGGTCAACATTTCTGTCACAGGTGATTGCTGCTGGAAAAAAAACCCATTATAGACAGATTGCTAAATCAGATCTGTCTGCAGTTCAGTTTTTTTTCAAGAGACAAGTGTGAGGAGTTCAATAATTTTTTTTCAAGATACAGTATGTTCTATTCAGTCCATGATCTCGTTAGGTGCTCTGTCATGGGCTGGTAGTGTCATTCTATGCTGTGCGAGGACACCCCATATTGGTGGGAGGAGTTCAGGTGGAAGATATCTTCTAAGTGTTCTCAGACTGTGCCCTGTCTACTGTTTACTGGATCCAGTACCCAATAGACTTCTTTTGGACTGCTGAGGGGGATTTGGGACCGGTATTTATGGAGATTTTCAAGTGTTCCCTGAAGGAGGGTGTTTTTCCCACTGCAATAAAAAAGGTGGTGGTGATTCCCTCCTGGAACAAACCATCTCTGAGCCCTGATGTTCTCATGAACTATAGGCCTGTTTTGAACCTTTGCTTTCTGAAGAATTTTATGGAAAAGGTGGTATCAGCGCAGTTGGAGTATCATCTTGAAGAGTGGAAGATCTATGAGCTGTTTCAATTACAGTACTAAGATTGCACTCATCAAGGAACACAATAATCTCCTCTTGCGAAGGATAGTGAACAGTGTTCTATTCTGGTCCTGCTCGACCTTTCATCTGCATTTGACACGGTGGACATTGGGGTGCTGTTGATATGGCTGAGGCACTTTGTAGGACTCTTAGGGATGGTGTTGAGGTGTTTTTTAGTCCTATTTGTTCAGTAGAGAGCAGCAGGTGGCATTGGGGTCTTACATCTCCAACAATGGTGCTCTCTGCTGTGGAGTGCCTGAAGACTCAGTCCTGGCCCCAGTGCTGTTCACCATGTATATGTTGACGTTGGGGGAGTTTATTAGATGGTATGGGCTGGGTTTAAACAGCTATACTGATGACACCCAGTTATACCTGTCTTGTGCACCTAATGGGGTTGCTATGGTTATGGAGCTGAGGAAATGCCTTATGGAAATTCAAGACTGGATGGCTGCCAGCTGGCTTCATCTGAATTCCACAAAGATGGAGGTGCTACTGGTGGAATCAGGCCAATATGAGTCGGCAAAGAATGGCATTGGTGTCATGTTGCCTTCGTTGAATGGCACAGTGCTGGGAGCTGTGGACAGGATAAGAAAGCTGGGGGTCATTGTAGACTTCAAGATGACACTAGAGCATCAGGTGTCAGTAGCTGTCCACAGTGGCTTTTTCCATCTGGAAATGTCACAAAGTTATGTATTTTTATAATTTTATATTTATTATATGATACTCAGTATTATATTCTATATATGTATTTTCTTTTAGATTGTATTGATTGTTTTATCTATTGTAAAGAATTACTAGAATCTGAAATGCTAGCACAGTCTAAGGGACACCACTGCAATTAAATTTGTCTCAGTAGATAACTCCCTAAATAAAACTGAACTGAACTAAAATTGAATTGAATCCATCTGTGAAACATCACCCAGATTAAACTCTTTCTTGTTCCTGCTGACCTGGTGACCTGGTGCAAGCCTTTGTCACACCTAGATTTGACTACTACAACACTCTCTGCCTAGGGTTCCCCGCGAGGCTGACGCGTCGCCTATAGCTGGTGTAGAACTCAGCAAATGGCTGATTGCTGGGACTTCCCAGTTTGAGCATATCACACTGGTGCTCCATGAAGTGGAACACTGGAGCCGTGTACTCACGCACTGATAGGCGGGTGCAGGAAGCCAAAAGATCTGGAAGGCACAGTGCAAAAACACTGGGGGCTTACATTTGGAGGACCAAGTTGTTAAGAGGTAACAAAGGTCACAGTGAAAAAACACAAAGTGACAACAGTCTCTGATGTTGGAAATATAGCATTTTACTAAAGTCAAAAAATGCCCATGCTGAGTTGGTGGCTTTAAAAACCCCGTGCTTCATTTCCAAGGTGTGATGCTTCGTCAGCGGTAGAGCCACACATTTACCGTCACTGTTAAATACATAAACATTGAGAAACCCATGACTTGGACAACCAATCAGCAATCAAATAATAATGGACATAGTTAAATAGTGGGTCTAATACATCGACTCTTGGCATGTAAATCAGTGTATACCAAAAAAAAAACCCTCTGTACCTGTATTGCAGGTTCCCGGGCGTCTTTTCCATGCAGCCCAACTACCACCAGCAGATGGTAACTAGGCACTTTGGAGGTATGTACAATGATTTTTGTGATGTAATAACTTGTTTTCCTTTTTGCTGAAAACATGTTCCGTGTCAGCCCTCAATCCCCTTTGTGCCCGCCTCGCCTTCTTTTCATCTATCGCTGGTCTTAAAATAAACCATGACAAATCTGAGGTTCTCCCTTTCGATAGCTATTGCCATGCTTCCCTTTTCCACTCCACTGGCTGGAGATAGGCATAGAAATGTAGGCTTTGACGGCAGATAAGGGCTGCTTGGCCCACCCAGTCTGCCCATTTCCCTACCTATTGAATAAGCTGCAGATCCTAGTTAACCAACAGCCTACCTCTCCTACCCCCCACTATAATTGCCTTTTGTCTGTCCCATGCATTCTTGAATTCCTCCACTGTTTTTGACCCCATGACCTCCTCAGGGAGGCCGTTCCGTGCATCCACCACCCTCTCTGTGAAAAAATACTTCCTCACGTTGCCCCTGAGCCTGTCCCCCATCTTCAAATTGGGCCCATTAGTTTTTGCACATCTCTTTTTCTAAAAGATGCTACCCTCTTGGACTTTGTTGATTCCCTTAAGGTACTTGAAAATTTCTATCATGTCCCCCCTCTCCCTCCTTTCCTCAAGGGTATACATATTAAGTTTCTCTAGTCTTTCTTCGTATGGTTTCTGGTGCAGACCCTGTACCATTTTAGTTGCCCTCCTGCTGGCAGCTGATGGCATTACTTACTTGGATATCAGGAGCACACCATCACTCTGGAACATATATAAGGCTAATTTCTCCCTGCTGATCTCCACCCTTAATGCAGACCGAGACAAATGGTGTGCCTTGCATCTTTCTCTGACAGGTAAGATTGAAGCAATAAAGCTGATGTTTGCCCCACAGGTATTTCACATCTCAGCTCACCTATCCATTCATAGTCCTAATAAATAGTTTGACCTTCTGAACAAAATGATTGGCTGTTCCTTTGGGAGGGCAAGCCCTAACGACTCAGCAGGAGTAAATTACATTGGCACGGGTCAGACGGGGGATGTGGCCTCCTAACTTCCACCATTACCATATGGCTTTCATTCTGGCCCAAGTTATGAAATGATTCCTGTCTAAGGATGGTTCTTCCCCCCAGTGAGAGGCACTTGAAGGTCAAGCTGTTGCTGCCCTTCCCCATGCTACCTACTGTATGTCAGAAGTCCCAGAGAGGTTTTGAAACATCCCACAATTTCACTTTCACTCTGCTACTGGCACAAAATGATGAAGCTGTTAAATCTCTCCTGGCCCCCAATTCTGAGGTGGCCCCTCTGGCACAATCTGCTCTTTTCTGTGTACCATAGGATCCTCAACTGGGCTTCATGAATCCAGGCAGGAATCCATACCATTTAGGACCTATAACTCCCAAATCATACCAGCTTAAATCCTTTGAGGACATTTGTTTCCAATTCAGAGTGTCCCACAAGGACTTCGAGCATGATCTGCTGTCACCCCACTATTACTGCAATACCCTGAGTCCCCCATCCCACTTTGAAAATGTCATCTCTGGGTGACTCAAAAGAGCCAAAGGGAGAGCTGGAGCCATGTATAAATGTCTCTGTGATGCTGTTCTGTCTCCCACCATTTCTTGCAAAACTAGATGGAAAACAGAGCTCAGAATCTCAATTTTTAGACACTGAGTGGAGAAAATGTTGGAGCATAGCCCATGAGTCCACCAGAGATAGCAGATCTCAACATCTTCAACTAAAAATACTACATTATTGCTACAGGACACCTCAATATTTATGCCAAAAAGGCCTTACCCATAACAAAGTTTGCTGGAGATGCTCTGGATCTCCAGGGTCCTTTTTTCACATTTTATGGGAGTGCCCCACTGTTCATTCCTTTTAGGACAAGATCATTTCATACTGTAAGAAGGTTCTCTCCCTCAGGCTACCGTGTTGGATGCCTCATTTGCTCTCTTCGGTCTTGCTCCTCCACATGCATCACTGTCCTCTGCTACTGTATTCTGGGATTTGGCAACCATGCTCACAGCAGAATGCCTCCTCCTTCATAGGTGGGGCTTAACAGAAATGCCCTCCTTTAGTGAGTGGCTTCAGTCTGTTCATCAGTTAGCCTCGCTGGGATGCTTATCATATCTTGCCCTAGATAAAATGAATGCTGAATGTAACCTATTGCAATAGCAGCTCATAAGCAAAAAGCTTCTACTTAATGTGAAAAAAACAAAAGCGATGCTCTTTTCCCCTTCCTCCTATGCGGTGAACCCTGCTTGCATTGGGGCTATCTCTCAGATTACCACAGTAGTTGGAGAAAATCTAGAGTATGTGCCAAAATTCAAATGTCTGGGTGTATGGCTCGATCACAAACTCTCTTTTCTGAACATCTCAAAGAACTACAGAAGAAATTAAGACAAAGACTAGGACTATTCTACAGAATTAACCACTTCCTTACCTGGGATGCCAAGCAGCGGTTGGTTCAAGCCACTTTCCTTTCATTAATAGATTACGTGGACCTTCTCTATAGCCATTGTAGTGCCTCTGCCCTGGCTAAGTTGGATACCCTATACCACAGAGCAATCAGGTTCATAATAGGCCTTCCACTTTCCACACACCATTGCTCCTTGTACACTGCGGTGGGCTGGACTTCCCTTCATTATAGGAGAAATAGAAATGCCTCTGTATGGGCTTTCAGAGCGGTTACCAACAAGCTCACCCTATACTTCTCTGATTGTATTCCCTGAGTGTGATAGGTGCCTATGCTCTAAGAAGCTATCCCTAATTGTCTTGCCTAAGGTCAAATCTCGTTTCAGCAGAGCTGCCATAAGTTTCTCGTTGTCTTCCTTGTGGAACAAAATGTAAAAAAACTTAAAGCTGAGCTGTCCTGTTAGCCTGAATATTTTCAAGTCACTCTATGACCGCTCCGTGAAGGAATCCTGCAAATGTTTCCCACATCGCTAGCTCACCTATTTTCCAGTTTCCCTCCTGCCCATCCTGCCTCCTGCCCTGCCTCTGCCCCTGCCTCTCTCTCCCTACCAAAATACTGGCTTCTGTGCCTCTCTTTAGCCATGGCCAAGTTCCACCTCCTTCCCAGAAGTATGCCAGTTAACTATTCCAATCCCATCATTTCTTCCTAAGCTGGTATCCCTCTTCTTGCCTTTCTCTCTCCTTTTAAGTGAACATTCCGGCTGTACCCAGTTATGAGCCTATCTGTTGTAAAGGTCCTCTCACTCAAATGTTGATGTACATATGTATATTTTTCTTCTTTGTATAATATTGCATTATGTTTTACCATGTTACTGTACTATGATTTTTGTATGACCAGGTCCATCTTGCAAATGAGAACTGCTCAATGGTGCCCGCCTGTATAAATAAAGATTTTGATTGATTGATTGATTGACTGCTTAACTGGTTTAGTGTTTTTTTAACAGCTCAGTCCAGGCTTCTGCATTGTCTGTGAAACAACATCATTTGCATTTGTGTTTTCTGTGCTCCTAACAATTGTAAGTGTAGACCCCTGTCCTACATGGAAATATTCTGCGACTAGCAAATAATTCTACTACTTTGTTTTTTTCCTGAGCTAATATGAATAACTCAGAGGCAGTTTCCTCTGGCCCACAAACTAGCACAGCCAGTTCCTCTTTTTCTTGTTTTAAGTCAGTGGCTGTGTCAGCTGAACACCATTTGTGTACTGCCAGCCTTTCTTTAAACACAGATATTACGTCGTCTGAATATAGTGACTTGAAAGCGTTATTTCAAAGGTTCAAAAAACTTAAGCTTCAAGAAATGAACACTTTCTATAACCATGAATTTTTAAAACAGTATGAAGGAAAAGGCTGGACTTCCTGTGGTCGATATCTAGAGAAACTGCCCACAGCAGGCTTCATAAAATGTATTTATCAGACACACTGGGAATCAACCCTAACAACATGCTCCACAGCATCTTGCTAGACCAAGGACATTTATACCTCTCTAACTACAGAGATAGACGATGTCGTCACACAGCGCCTAGCCACTAAAGAGGAACTATCAGCTCCCCAGGATCAAAGAAGCGGGACCGTTAGGTCCCAATTAACAAAAACACAAAATGTTTGAATTTTTTTAAAAACTTACAATGCTGGAATCTTTCTTTTTCTCTGGTTGATCCTGTGATCCCCCCACCAGCCATTGTTTTCCCAGAGTACCCCATAGCCAGCCCTTTGATGACATGACCGATGGGCTAAGCCACAGGGGACCTTTTATGTGCCAGTATGTCTTACATGAATAATTAAAACATAACCAGTGCTGTTTGCATTTCTAATGCTGGTACTGGCTCTGGGAAAATAATGACTGGCAGGAGGGTTGCAGGATCAACCAGATAAAAAGAAAAATTCCAGCACTGTAAGTTATTTAAAAAATTCAAGCATTTTGCATTTTTATTAATTGGAACCTAAAGGTCCCGTTCCTTTGTTCCTGGGGAGCTGACAGTTCCCCTTTAAAGATATATCACAATTTAAGAACTTTGAACTCAACCTACCGAAAAGTTAATCTCCTATGAAACAGAGGTTGCTGAAAGAAAAAAAAAACACAAATGCATCAGAGACTCCAATGACTACAAAAACAGCAAAGTCTTTGTATGGGACAGACCACCTATATCCACAAGTAGGGGCAGGGCAAGGAGCAGATCAAGAACTTAGGCTAAAAATCAAAGAGATGCCTCAAACCAGCATAATGAAAACACTGCTGACCAAACGAAATCACTTCGTTTTTTAGACCACACCAGCAGAGTGCAGAGCAAGAAACATTTCACCAGGAGCAAAGGACTAGAAACAGAAAGACCAGACAAGTCTGACGAGGGGCAGTAGGAGGTGCTAGAACCCAGCCCAAATGACCAGTGTGACTAAAAAATATCAAGTAGTCAAACTTTCATCAATAGAACTTACAGAGTCACAGCTACAAGTGCTGTCAAAAGGTCTAAACTTTGTACTGGATCCTGTAATAAATGAATTTCAAATTTGCATTGACCTAAAATAACGCTCTTTCCAAAACTGAATTTGAGAACGTTTTTTTGCACAAAGAAACAACAATATGAGCTGTTTAATAATGGCCTCATTAATAGACAACACTGATCCCCTATTACAGACACTAATTGATTTAGTGAATGATGTACAATGGGACAATGCACAGCAAAATGGACAAAATGCTACATTGCAAGCAGGAACATCATTTAATGACTGAGCCGCCTGTTTCAAACCTCTAGTAACCTTTTGTCCATCATCCACAATATCTCTTGCATATCAAATATTCCAAAAGATTGTCACACAGAAGTTGTTAAACTCTTCAAGTCAAAATGGGAGAATCACAGAGGCAGTTTAACAGCAGAGGGGAGAAAAAGGTTCTACAAGAACCTGCCACCATGAAATCTGTAGAAATCAAATCTGTGTGTAAGGGTAGAAATGTTAGGGTTTTATACAAACACAAATACAAAGCCAAAAAAACTGCCAACTGTCAGATGGTAATAGTTATAAATTACATGAATTAGATCTGATAAGACAGCAACAATCAATAAGTTTTTAATTTCTAGATGTGTCATATCAGAATAATTGGATTACAGACAAGGAAAGAGAATACATATAGAGGATTGTGTATAAGCAGTCATACACAACCAGGTTATTCTTGTATCGTGCCATCTCCTTGGTAACAGAAGACGCTCGAGAGGTCTTCCGTTAGCAAGGAGACGGCGAGATTCAAGAATGACCAGCTATGTGTATGACTGCTCATACACAATCTTTTATAGTGTATGGGCAGCCATGGTTACGATTTGGATAAAAAAAAAAGCAACTTTTATTTATAAGTTTCAAAACGCTTTATTCTGGCTTTGCATACAACAGCTTCGGTTAAGGTGCTGGTTAACTGACGACACAGCATAACATTTTTTTTTTTTTTACAGGAACATTTAACAACATTTTAACAGCAACAGGAAAAAGAAGGCCAGAATGAAAGAAATAAAGAGTTTTCTTTTCTGCCACTGTCCTGCTGTGCCACTTTCCCCTTCACGGATCTCACTGCAGTCAAATCAAGGCTGATTGGTGGATGCAGATGACATTTATTTGTTGCTTTGCTGATTTAGTTTGTTTACTGTTGCTATTTTTTGGGGGGCTTAACGCTGTTGACCGCTGCTGCTGTCTCCTCGTATACCAACTCAAAACTGTGAGGCGTCAAGGCAGGCAACAGCAACCACTTCTCGAGGGCTTTGAGGCATGAGACAGCATTCCATTTTGTTGTGCTGCACTACTGACACACTTGGTGCAGCACAACAGCCATCATGACGGAGTGAGTGAAGCACAACAACGCTATTCTCAGCATGGATTTCCATGCATAATAGCATTCCACCATACACTATAAAGGTCCTGAATTCCACTATACCTAGCATCTATGTGCAACCAAAATTGCATAAGGGCCAGACCCCACACACACACACGCACAGATGTCCCATTATATTGAGACAGGGGTCTCTGACTGAAAAAATGTCTGTTTTCATTGACTTTATTCTCCAACAGGTAGTTGTAACCTTGCCTTCTTTTATCACAGACTCAGTGGGCATAATTTCCAAGCTAAAGGTTTTGGTCTGGTCTAACGATATGATGTGGCTAACCATTGTTGCCACATCTTTATATACAGAACCTCGATTAGAAATTACCTTGGGTTACTTGCCATAGAAACTATTCTGATTAACAGTGATGCTACGACTGATTTTCCTAATGAGTTCATTAATAGGGCTCTATAATTTGTTTTAACATCATACTTACAGTATTTTCTATTCATTGGAAAATTCTATCAGCAAGTTTGGGGATTGGTTATGGGTATCACCATGGCTCCCTCCTATGCCAACCTTCTTTTTGGGTTGGTAGGAGAGAGCCATGGTGTTTATCCCTGAACACACCCTTTTCTGCCCCAGATAATATACCAAGGCAGATACATCTATGGTTTACTGATAATTTAGAAGTGGGATGCAGTGTCAGTAAGAGAGTTTGTAGCTTTTCTTAATAATAACAACAGTGGAATGAGCTTTACCCATAAAACTGATTCAACAACAATTGTGTTTCTTGATATCACCTTTTTCTGGGGTACCAACCACACCAAAAGATTGAAACAAGTACATTTTGGAAAGAAACTGCAGGCAGTACTGTCCCAATGGCACAAAGTGCCCAACCATAACACCTAAAAAGAGGTACTGTATTCTGTTTTGGACAGTTCCAACATATTCGTCAAACTTGTTCTTCAGTATAGATGTTTGAAAGGCAAGCTGAGGACCTAAAAACAAGATGTCTAGAAAGAGGATATTCCCCAAACATTTTGCATGAAGCCTGTAACTGGGTCAGAAATTTCGATAGAGATTCCCTCCTTATCCCCAAAACAAGAAATGATGTTGGCAACCAAAGGGTAAACTTGGTACTGAAATAAAATCACTGTGCACCAAAAATTGTAAGTATTAATAATGACAACTTGCACCTTTTACATGCAGATAAGGATCTGAACACCAACCTTACAGAGGATCCCAGGGTATCTTACCAGAGGGGAAAAAAACACCGGAGACCTTGTAACACATAGTCTCTATAAAAGACTACCCATTCAGACTTACATTTTTTGGTTGCCACCCCACCCCCCATTGGAAACCACAAATGTGGAAGGTGTAACATCTGCCGCTAATGCACCCCTGGCAACAGATTCATTCATCCCACTACTCACAAATGTGTTGAAATCAAACAATTCATAATGTGCAGTACAACTTTGTTTATGCAATCACTTGCCCATGTCACAATGTTTATGTTGAACACACAGTATGTCAACTACAATTTTGAATTCAGGAGCACATTTGCTCAATTGTACATGCCCAATCTGACACACCTTTGGAATTTCATTTAGCACAATTTAATGTATGTGATCCTGCTGGTTTCTCATTCATGAGCATTGAACATGGGCCGATGTCCCCAAGAGGGGGAGAGTGAACAAAAAGCTTCTGCAAAATTAAGCTAAAGGGATATACACCCTCAGGTTGCTTATTCCACAAGGCCTGAATTGTATAATTGACTTAGTTCCATTTCTAGCATAATATATGTGGTGAATTAAAAAATGATTGTTAACATATGCCTTGTGGTGCTGAGGGCTGAGGCATCCACCTTACCTCACGCCATGCCAGTGACCTAGATTCGGGAGCGGACAAGAGTTGCCGAGGGTCAGTCAGGGCAGGATGGGATCGAGCATCCAGAGGTCTGCTCTCCTCTCCTGGAGAGGATGGGTTATGGAGTCTGAGGGTCCAGCGGATCCCAGTGGAGACTGGGGGTACTGCAGCCAAGGAGACATGTAGTCAGGGGGAGGTGTGGCAGAACACCCTGCATGTGGGTGTGAGAGAGCACCCACCATATGCTGGGCACCATTGCACCACCATACCTCAGGGGGGTGAAAAGTGGAAAAAAGCCCTGTTACCCAGACAGGCGATGGCGGGACCCATGGACGTCACCCACGCTCAACACTGGATCTTCCCAACCAGCTTCCGGCTCTCACCCTCACTCCGGCCACCTACTAGATTCTAGATAGAGTGCCAGGGGAGTGGCGGTCCCACCTTGGGGAACTTCGAGCCGGGGGGTTGATCAGGTCAGTGTGGGAGGTAGAGAGCACTTCCCGAGATGGAGGTCTAGTTGGAGGATCTTATCAGAGCAGGAGAAAGCAGGGACCTAGTGTTCACACTAGAGAGAGATCTACGGGGTCAGAGAGTGAAGGGGCATAAACAGAGTTGAAAAAAAACCATGAGCCTTGTTCTTAATGGTCCTGATATGGGAGGACAGCCAACACTCTGGTCCTTTATGCAGATGATCTGCTTATTTACCTTCAAAACCCTAAACAGTCTTTACTAGCAGTATGGCATACTTGAACATTATTTGGGTACATCTCAGGTTATAAACTCAATATGGACGAAACCGAAGTCCTACAAATTCACTACCACCCTAGTAGACAGATAAAAAAAACAATTTTGATTCCGATAGAATTTCAATTCTTTCAAATATCTAGGTGTCACTCTTTCAAAGAATCTTACCCAGTTAGCCACATTGAATTAGACTCCCCTAACTGAACAATTTGACAAGTATCTCGAGACCAGGTCTACAATCCCACTTTGCTTAATACAACAAATTAATAGCATTTGGATGATACTTCTCCTTGAATGCTTCAATTAACACAAACCCTTCCAATTCTTCTTCCACCTGCTATTTTCAGGAAGTGGAATAAACCAATTTCTAGGTATGTATCGGGGGTCAGAAACTTAGGTTTCATTTCTCTACCCTGTAGTTACCTAAACACAAGGGTGGCTTGAGCTTACCCATTCTGAACTATATTACACTGCAGCTCAGCTGCACACTGCCCTGTATTGGTCAACACGATCTTATAATGCCCATTGGAAAATCCTGGAAATGGTAGAAGGGATCTTGTTTTCCCATATAGGGCTATTTTGACCCCCTTTTCTCAGTCTTCAGCTCAATTAACTATCAATCCCTTCACTTATGCTACCTTAGCATGTTGGCCAAAATATTCACCCATAAAACCCTTAAAACCATTCAGTTTATGGTCATATCATTTTCACAAAATGAGTCCTTTCTCCCAGGTAAATTAGATCATACTTTTAAGTTCTGGGAATGAATGGGGCTGCTCATACCAGCACAGTATTACCGCAATCGAAATCTACTTTCGTTAAGAGGAGCTGACGCAGAGTTACCCATTAATAGTAGAATCCACCCTAACAGGGGCTACTTAAAAACTAAACTGGAGCCCAGACGTAACAAAGGTATAGCTATTGGAAAAGAGCTGGGCATCACAGAGCTGACCATAAATTTGAGATAAGTTATGTTCAAGGTATTTATTATTAAAAATTAGATGCAGCATGTTTTCCCTAAAGTCACCACCACAGACTGGCAAAATCCATTCCTTCCCCTCCCTAGATAGCACTCCCCTGAATGAAGTTACATCCTATAAGTATTTAGGTGTTTGGTTAGACCCTCAACTAAATTTCTCTCACTACATTGACTATCTATCATCAAAGCTGCACCCTAAGCTAGGCATTCTCTATTGCAACAAGGACTCTCTCTCCCTCACTGTCCGACAGGAAATTCTTACCAAAATGATCTTGCCTTTACTTGACTATGTCAACATAGTCTTCTGCACTGTGCCCTCTTCCCTGCTTGCTAGACTTGACTCTCTCTTCTATGCTTTCTGCCGCTTTGCCTTAAATGCTCCCTTAAGGACCCACTACTGCTCCCTCCCCTGTCCCACCAGCGCTTCATTCACTCTGTCTCCTTTACTTCTAAGTTCTGGTTCAACCTTCTCCCCGCCTATCTCTCAGGTCACCTCACCTCCTCTCCACCCGCATCCTACTCCGTCCATTCTAGGGATGCCTGCTCCTTCTCCTTACCAAAATCATCCTCAAGCATGGGCAAATCTGCCTACACCCATTGTCTCCCCTCACTCTGGAACTCTCAACTTCCTGTTCTTCACAACTCCCTCTTGCACCCCTCTATCAGGTCTCAGCTACACCTCCTGCCTTCTCCCACCTGCGCCCACATCACTTAACAGCACTCATGTACTACTACCCTATCCTGTTACCTTACTCTACTGTATTCATTCTACACTATACTGTTCCTCCTTATTTGCTGGCACTGCCTGTATCTCCCATGATTTACTGCCTTGATAATTACTGAGATTTGATGTCCTCTATACCTATGATCCCACACAATGTGTACATATTTGCCTCTGTATTTGCCCTACTGATACTATGTCATTTGCGACTGTATCGCTGTTGTAATTGTCTATGATATTTTTCTGTTTGTATCCACTTCCCTGATTCTATTTTTTTTTTAATTTTATTTTAGTCGTTGGTAACCGGGAAAGGTCCACTAGGCACAAGTGCCTGTTTTCAGGGGTGACCTGGGAGCACTGAGCGGTTAAGTGACTTGCTCAGAATTACACAGTATGCAAGTGGAGGTTGTGAGAATCAAACTCAGGTTTGGTCTGCTGGATGTATCAAGCTTGTTTACACCTCATTCCTCTAACCTCTAGGCTATACTGCCAGCCCTGGGTTGCATCTGGAAACGAGCCTCAGCTCAGTGTGCCATTCCTGATTACCAAATATTTAAATGAAAAAAAAATTCTTCTGCCTGTTTCTGTGCAGTTTCTAGACATCTACTGTCATAACCTCTATCTTGAAAGCGTTTTGTCCGTACTTTCGCATTCTCACCAAAGCATTGATTATTGCTTGTATTTCTCTTTAATCTCATAAACTGCCCCTTTGGGATGTTATTCATTAATGGTCTGGGATGACAGCTATCAAATCTTAACAAAGTCTTTCTAGCTCTGCTTTTCCTAAATACATTTGTTTCAATGGTACCTGCAGTCCCTTTTATACTACATAAATCTAGGAAGTAGATTTTCAACAAATCATATGTCATTGTAAATTTCAAATTTGTATTTGTTGATACCAAATATGAAACAAAAGCTAGCAGTTCTCCTGCTGGTCCCTTCCATATCAACAGCAAGTTGTCTATGTAATGCTTATAAAGTTTAATACTGCTAAAAAATGGATTTCTCTCACATAAGACATTTTCAGTTTCCCACTTCGATAAATAAATGTTCGCATAATTGGGGGCAAAAGCCGCCCCCATAGCAGTCCCATAACGTTGGTGATGACTTTGGGGAAAACATGCTGCTATTTTTATCTAATTTTTAATAATAAATACCTTGAATGTAACGCATCTCAAGTTTATTGTCGGCTCTCTGATGCCCGACTCTTACCCATTAATAGGCATTGTTACTATTAGATATTAGAAAGTTCACCATTTCTTGGAGGTGAGGTCTCATGCATGATTCACAGATGAAGGTCTTCCAGCATTACACCAGCAGATTATATCAATAATGAAAGATGACCCCCCACCCACCCACAGCCCTTATTTCTTCCTTCTACCAGGCTCTTTTGGAATTGCAAGATCATGATGTGGAATCAACTAAACTAGCTTGGGAAATGAAGCCATCGACCTCCGGGTCATCAACACTTCCTCCATTGACAACAGGACTGTCATTGATGACCACCCTTTCCAGACCTGCCCCTTCCTTTCTGAGGGCTACGGGTTCGTCAGCCACAGTGCCGTTGACTCCTCCAGCGACTATGGACTTGAATGAAGTTCTCGTCCTCTTCTCTAATGTTATAGCCCAGATGTTTGCTGTCTTTAACAGGCCTCCATCGCTAGCACCGTCGATGACATCTGCGCTGTTGACACCAATTCTCCAACCCTGGGAACCTGCTTAGGGACTGTCGATGGCATGCCCATCGATGAATCTAAGGAAGAGGTCAACGTTGATGAGGAGTATCATCCTGACCTCATCCTTCCAGAGGAAAAAGAGGAGGAGGCAGAGGAAGAGGACCAGTACTATACTTCTGACAAGTCTGTGGCTTCTTCAGTCAGTGATGAATCAGTCAAGCACACCCCCAGGTCCACACCTGAGCATGCTACCTTCTTTAGTATTATGAAGCAACTGTCTTCCACAGTGGGGTTCCAGACAGAGGAGTATGCCACCTGAAAGGATCTGGCGGACTATTTGGAGATTCTGGAATCTCCCCTCAAAATTATTTCTCTCATGCTTCCAGCACTTAAGAATGCAACTACGGCAGCCTGGTACAGACCAGACATGGTGCCATGTATGCCCCATTGCCCCTCAAGGCCTCCCATACTTTACTGCCCAAGCTGAGACTGACTCAGTGGTCATCAAGGAGTCACATGACAGGACCAAGGTGCCCAAACACCTTAGCTCCTTGCATTCAGACAAGGAGTTTTGGAGGATTGATCTCTGGGGCAAAAGGGTGTACGCTTCCTCCACCCTAGGTTTGAGGATTGCCAACTATCTGTCCCACATGGTTAAGTTCCAGAACACCAACTGGAGGATGGGTAAGACTGCTGCCCAAGCCCTTCTGGATGGTGCCTAGAAACAAGAGTTGCTTCAATGCTTTCAAACAGCTGAGGATGTTGACAAGCATCTCCTTAGAGCCATCTATGACTTATCTGATACAGTTGCCAGGGCGGCTGCCACTGCCATATGTCTACGTAGACACTCTTGGCCCAGAGTTTCTGGGTTCACTGCTGATGTGCAAAATAAGGTGCTGAATGCCCCTATTAATGGCACTAAACTTTTTGGTCCAGACGTCCAGGACCTCATTAAGGATCTGCAGGCCTCTGGCACAGCTCTTAAGTCTGTCCACTCCCTCTCCCACACTCAGCAGCATGGTAGGGGGTGTCCTGCTTTTCGTATGCAGACTAACAGGCCAGGCTCAGGCTTTCATCCCCAGGGAAAGTGTAGAGCCCATCCCTCCTTGCCTGCCCACTCCCAGGCTGGAGCAGCAGTCAAGCATCCTAGAACTGCTTGTCCCACTTCCACAGCTGGACCCTCCTCAGCTTGACTCCTTGCCAGACCTCCCTCCTCTGGCCCAGGCCCAGGATGTGGTAGTCAGAGGTTGGTTCTCCCTCCATTTGAGTCAATGGAGGGCCATAACATCAGATGACTGGATCCTGCAGACCATAGAGACTGGTCATACAATGGAGCTCATTCAGCAACCTCCAGACACCCCTCCGCCACCCACAAATTACCTCCCCTGGCTCATTTACCTGTTCTCCGGGAGGAGGTACAGATTCTTCTGCACAAGCAGTTGACAGAACTGGTGCCACAGTGACAGAGAAACCAGGGGTTCTATTCCAGATTCTTCCTGGTTCCCAAGAAAATGGGAGATCTGAGGCCTCTTCTAGATCTCAAAGATCTCAATTTCTTCATCCAGTACAAAAAGTTTTGGGTGGTTAACTTTACCGGGTCTTTTGCCCCTCCTCCAAACTGGAGACTGGCTCTGCTCCCTGGATATGCAGGGCACCTACTTGCACATTATGTTTTTTCCTCCTCACAGGAGGTTTCTCCACTTTGCCTTTCAGGGGGAGCATTGCCAGTTCAAGGTATTGCCCTTTGGCTTATCCTCTGCACTGTGTGTCTTTACCAAATACTTAGCAGTGGTCGCAGCAACTCTCAGAAGGGAGGGTCTGTATGTCTTTTCTTACCTGGACGACTGGCTTCTCAAGGCCCTATCCAGGGAACAGCTATTGCTGACTCTGGAACATACCCTCCAGCTCTTTCAGTCCTTGGGCATCATGGTCAACCTGCCCAAATCTGTTCTAATACCATCCCAAAGATTACAGTACATTGGGGTGGTCCTGGATTCAGAGCAGGGGAAAGCCTTCTTGCCCCATAACAGGACAGAATGTCTTATTGCTCAAGCTCAGGAGGTTGCTTAGAGTGGGTACATTCCTGCCAAACTGTACCTCAGGCTCCTGGGCCTAATGGCTGTGGCTATTCCCACTGTTCCACTAGCAAGCCTCCACATACGTACCCTTCAGTGGACTCTCAGGGTGCAGTGGGACCAACGTCTAGATGATCTGGATCATCTAGTCCTGGTCTCCTCTCCAGTATGCAAAGCATTGCAGTGGTGAATGGATCCTTCAAATCTTCTTCAAGGGGTCCCCTTCCAATCCTCCTCCACGAATCAGATCCTGACCACTGAAGCTTCAGGTCTGGGCTGGGGGCACACCTGGGTCCCTTTCAAACCCAGGGCTCCTGGTCAAAGTGGAAAGCCACCCTGCATATCAATGTCCTGGAGATGAGAGCGTTGCATATGCCAGGCAGGCATTTCAGGAGCACCTAACCCCAGGCCTACTTCTGGTGCGTCGAACAATCTGAGTATTGTCTACTATATCAACAAGCAGGGTGGGACACATTCATATCCCCTTTGCCAGGAAGTAATGCGAGTGTGGTATTGCTGTGGACCACAGCCTGATTCCCTCTGCAGTCCATGTGCCAGGTGTGCTAAACACTCCAGCAGACAGACTCAGTAGGACTCAATCCAGCATGCATGCATGCATGAATGGGAGCTTCTTTCATCCATAGCAGAAGATCTGTTTGACAGATGGGGTTGTCCAGAGTTGGACCTTTATGCATCACCACACAATGTAAAACTACCCAGTTTTTGCTCGCTAGATCCAGGGCCTGGAATTTTCTGGCGAGACGTGTTGTCCGTGGTTTTTGTATGCATTCCCTCCATTTCCACTGATACAGAGGGTGCTGCTCAAACTGCAAATGGAGGGGGCCAGCATGATCTTAGTAGCTCCATTCTGGCCCCGTCAGATATGGTTCCCTCTGCTTCAGCAGCTGGTGAAGGAACCTCTGTTTCCCCTGCCTCCCTGCAGGAACCTGCTGACCCAGGATCAGGGGACCTTGGTCCATAACAAACCTCATATCCCTCCATCTGCATGCATGATGGTGATGCATGAAGATGTAGTCATCACCTGGTCTGGGGTTTCTAATAGGGTAGCGGACCTATTAGTGGCCACCTGCAAGCCTTCCACCCATACCACTTATGCCATGAAGTGGAAGCGGTTTGCCATCTGGGCTGCCAAGCATTCCCTAGACCCTTTCACCTGTCATGTGAAGCATGTCCTGGACTACCTGATTTCTTTGTTGGATTCAGGTCTCCAGTATTCCTCCCTCAAGGTCCACAGTTTGGCCATTTCAGCTTTCCATGAACCCGTAGGTGGCTGCACTATTGCTCAGCTGCACGTCTCTCGCACCTTCCTTAGGGGCATTCTGCATCTGAAAGCCCCAATCCATTCCCCTGTCCCAGCTTGGGATTTTAATTTTATTTTGGAAAAGTTGACCCTGTCTCCTTTTGAACCAACTGCGACTTGCGAGTTGCGCTATCTGTCTTGGAAAGCGCTCTTCTTAGTTGCTATTACTTCCTCTCGAAGAATTTCAGAGCTTCAGGCCCTCTGATGTTTCTCAAAGACAGGGTATTGTAGCGCATCAGTCCTAAGTTTCTGCCTAAGATGGTTTCTGAGTTTACACTCAGTCTATCCACCTTCCTGTTTATTTTCCAGAGCATGCCAATCCAGGGAAAGCACTGCTCCATACGTCAGATATGCGTAAAACTTGGAAGTATTATCTGCTCAGGATTAAGGAGTCCAGAAAGTCTGAGCAGTTGTTTGTTTTGTTCACCCCTGGTAGAGAGGGTGCCTCAGTTTCCAAGCCATGATTATCAAAATAGTTGGCAAATGTCATTGTGTTCTTTTATAACAAGTATGGCAAAGAGTTGCCTGGAGCTGTCAAAGCCCATTCCACCAGAGGTATGGCTACATCGTGGCTTGCTTCAAAGGGGTCTCAGCTGCTATTTGTGCGGCTGCCACCTGGAGTACAGTCCACACTTTCACCAAGCATTACAGTCTGGACATTGCCTCAAGAGCCTCTGTTAGTTTGGGCAGGACTGTGCTGCAAGGGTTCCTGTCTTAAGTTTAGGGAGTCCCTTGAAAGGTTCAGTTTGCAAGGTATTCTGTCTTAAGTTTATAAAGATCCTTGACTGGGTAGCTTTTTTTCTCAATTCTTCTGTCTTAAGTTTATGGAGATCCAGTTTGTCAGACTACCTGTTCCTCTTGTCACTGCTTGGTACTCATTCCTATGGAGGTACCTGATGACTGAGATACCCCCGAAGAAGATAGAACAGTTACATAAGAACTTACCATAGCAGTAGATTTCGAGGGGATCTCAGTCGTCAGGTATGCTTTCCCTCACACCATCCCTCTTCTAGGGGCTTCTGTTCAGGACCTGGCTATTTGTTGTTTCCATCCTTTTATCTAGAGCTGGGTTCCTCTGTCTCTCCTTGGTTCCCCAGGGTCTGAGCCTTGCTCCCTTTGTCTCCGGGGGGAAAGAACTGAGGAGGGAGAGGGACCACCCATGCCTATATAGGGTTGATGATGTCAGTGGATATCGATGGCATGGACAGCCCCAGTTGTATTGCTGTGTAGATTCCCCATTCACTGACGTTGAAGTTCCTATGGTAGTACCTGATGACTGAGATCCCCTCAAAGATCTACCGTTATGGTAAGTTCTTATGTAACTGTTCTGTACTTATGTTCATAGACCAACTTCATCTTATATTTGGAAGGAATTTTCCTGGAAATGCTTTATTCACTTTTTCTGAACTCCCCATATCATCACAAAACATTGTCCTGCACGAGAATCCTCTTGTTGGAGGGGTTGTAACACAACAGATGACTCACATGAGCATATTTTGTGGGCCTGTCCAGTCCTGGCAGCATTTTGGGCCAAGTAATAGATGCCCTACAAACTATTTTTGGTTCTGATTTTCACTTGGACTCCTGGGCTTTAATCCTTTTGGCATCTCCCCCAACTCCCCGACTATAGGAGTCCCTTAACCTGGAATTAGTACAAATCTGTCTATTAGCCACAAAACAATTATTACCAAAGTATAACTGAGTCCCACAGTACCCCTGTTAAGTCACTGACAGGATGTGATGTTGCAGATTTATGATATGGAAAAGCTAATTGCTTCCTTAAACCACGTTATGGATACATTTAATTTGCTTTGGCAGCGGTGAACAAATGACATGCTAGATGTAATCCCTGGTTTTGTTCCATAACTAGAGACTGTGCTATAGCAAAGGTCATTATGCATTAGACAGCTTGACCTCCTAACTTCAATTTCTTTTTGGAACCTAGACACCCCTGTGCTTGCTGTTGTACATTTGTTTATTGTTACAAAATTTCTTGATGAAGAGATATTTTAAAATTGTGCCTTGTTCTTTTACTTACAGATCCCCTGGACTGGAAAACATATCAATTCCTCTGGTGTTTCACCATTCCTGACGCAGCATTTCTCCTTCAATACTGCCTCTATTCTTTTCTCTCTCCCCTTTGTCTCCATTTTGGTTTTAGACATAACAATAACCTTTGCTTGGGCAGGTGCTGGTCTTTTTCTAGCTTCTACCCACACTTGTTGCAATGACACACTTTCATATGATCTTGCTCACTGGTGCCCTAGTTTACTATTACAGCATCCTACACCTGGCATTTTTTGCCGTAGGCATTTTCTGTTTTTACACTGGGCATTTCTATAGTGCTCACTGTATTATTATTTTTTAATGTGTCCAACACACTCCTATTAAACAATTTTAGAATTGAACCTTTTGTTACTCATTCATAATTCTGCAGTCCCTCTGCTACTCAACTGCCCCTCCCAATCCTCTTTTCCTCTACTTTTTGTGTTATTTAATTACTTGGCAACCTTCTGCCTTCAGAGACTGTGAGTATTTTACTTACTTTATTCTTTCTTAGTACTTGTTCTTTGTCTCTTTTTAAACTTCCCTTTTCTGTCTTACATAAATTCCCTTTTTTTGCTCCTGTTTTCTATTTTCTGAATATTATGTTTTCATAAAATGTCTGGCAATAGTATGCAACTGTTTTTAATATATCTCCATAGGGCGTTTTTTTTTTTGAATACACTGATATATATGTTAAGAGCTGACCTACTGGAGCCACTATTTGCTCCATGAACTGCACTGGTTGCCAGTTTGGTGGTGTGTCAGCATCAAGGTGTGTTTGTTGACTTGCAAGGCTATCATACTGTCTGGGCCCAGGCTACCTGAAAAAACTTCTGGTCGCTCATGCTCACAACTGTTCTCCCCAGTCCTCTGAGGGTTGTCTCCTCTGTATTCAGAAGTCATGCTTGAAATCATTGGGGGATTGTGCATTCAGGATTGCTGCACCATTGTTGTTGAATGCACTTACCCCAGAGCTTAGGGAGGCCCCCTCAGGAGACACATTTAAAAGCAAATTTAAACCCATTTATTTACTGTAGTGTTTGCTGCAGGTCTTGTGTCTCAGATAAACTTTGGAATGTGTATAATGTCCTGCTGTTTTTTTTCTGTGTTATCTTTGTGAGACACCCAGAGTTCTTGAGATTGGGTGCCATTGAAATAAAAAAGCTTTGCCTTGCCTTGCCACTTTTTGTTGTTATCTCCCACAACCCTCTGCTTTCTTCCCCTAAGCCAGTTAACAATTCACCTTGTATATGCCTCAGGTATACCACACTTGTGTACTTGTCCAGAAGATTGTCATATGCTGCAGCACCAAAGGTCTTGTGGAAGACCAGACAGACTGCACCTAAAGTCTTGCACCATCCACCTATCTGGTCACCTTCTCAAAGAAGGTGTTCAGATTGTTTTTGCATGATTCCCACTTCATAGAGCCATGCTGAGCAACAGTGAGAACCTTGGTGTTATCTACAGTATGTGCTCCATTATTCTGTTCTTGATAATAGTTTGGAGCTTGCCCAGCACTGACGTTAGGGGGCCATAATGACCCATTCCAGTTCTCCAACATCAAAGCTGCCTAGAGAGACTTATGAAAGTGTATTGCAAGTGATGCTGAAAGGGGGTTACACCACAGCAGTAATAAAACATTAGATGCAACTTTGTCATCGCCTTTAGTATGCAGGCCACCAGTGTGAAAACAATCATTAAGAAAAACTGGAGGATTCTGGAAACTGAGCCCAAACTTCTGGAATATGTGGCACAATACCCAAGGATGGTCTATAAAAGACCAAAACATCTTGGGAATAGGCTTACCCATAGCCTTAAACCTTTTGTTCGTCCCACAACAAGGGTACCACTGTTGCCACCTGGCTGCCATAAATGTGGACAGAGCAAGTTATGTTCTGTCACCACTGTGGCTATTTAGTTTGTTAATTGTAATACAGGTGAGATTCATCAGATCCAGAAATTAATTCATTGTGACACCACCAATGTGGTGTAGGTACCTGACAACTTGTGTTTGTTTCCATTTTTAAGTGGAACATACAAAATAAAACCTAAAAGAGTGAGTTGTGGATCATGTAAGGACAATAACAAATTGTAACCTGGGGTATGCCACTGCTGTCCATACAAAGAGTCTACAGGATCCCACTGCACATGTTTGGTCCTTTTTAGGTATTGAGCAGGTCATGATGGGTCCAAGGGGCCGGGATGGTATTGGATTTTAAATTTAAGGCAACCATAGAAAATGATAAAATTTAGTTAGCAACATTTTTATGAGCCATAAGTGTCAGAAATGAACTGTTTTATGAAGCACTCTGTACATTGTTTCATTGTTTAACAGTTTTTCCCCTTTTTACAGCTGCATTGAGTAGAACCTGCAGCTGTTTTGCAGTAGCTCTAAAATGAGCTACCAGATTGACACCATGGAATGCTTCCAGTTTGGAGTTGCAGAATGATCATTCCACAACTCCAAAGCAGTCCACTTATTCCCCCCCTCCCCACGGACACACTATTTCTTCAGCCGGTGGAACATGGCACAGTCTGCCATATCCAAGATGGCTGCGGGAGCCCAGTGCACATGGGTGAGTCGTCGGACATGTGCATGGAGCTCCATCAGCCATCTTGGACATGGCAGACTTTGTGCACATGTGCAATGACTTGTGTATGCACACAGAACTCCAGCGGCCATCTTGAACACAGCGGACAGTGCCGTGTTAGGCTGTAACTTCAGTGAGCTCAGCTGCAGCTCTATCAGCTCTGGCCAGAGTATGTTCATTTAGGTGCAACTGGGTTCTGCAGATTCTTTATAGATCTACTGAGTTTTGAAATCTCTGAATTAAAGATTGACAGTGTCATTTTAATTATCAATTTTTTTAGAACACTATTTGCACTTTGCATCTTTACCCTCATATCTTTAAGAAATGTGTATAAAAATAGTGACACAAGGGGACAGTTTTGTCTCTCAACAAAGCGCAGCTGTGTGAAACATTGAGGCTTCCTGACTGTGCTGGCCATTTGTTTCTCACACTGTGTGCTGCACAATAACTTTAGTAGTAGTAGTCTTTATTTGTTTGTGGCATCCTTGCCCAGAGGCTCAGGCTGCCATTACAAAACAAGCATTTATCAATGCCGGATGTTCGCCACTGGTATACTGTAGGTGAACCTGCATTCCTAAATTTCAACGTAGGCACATAACGTTGTTGTTTTTTAATATTTTTGCCCTGAATTTTCAACATAGCCTTCTTATGACCCCACCTCATGAACAAGTGCAGAGAAAATGTTAAACTCCTGCCTGAAGGGTGATTTCACGCAGGGACTGCAAAATCACCCTTCAAGATGCAAAAACATATTTTTGGCCAGGATTAGAAAATGACAGCTTTCACATTCATGAGGTGCTATGAAGAAATGGCTATGTTGGAAATTTGGGGTCAAAATATTAAAAATGACCAAAGTTACAAGCTTGCATTCAAAAATTTCAACATAGGTGCATAACTTTGTTGTTTTTTAATATTTTTGCCCCACGTTTTCAATGAAGCCTTCTTATGACCCCACCTCATGAACAAGAGCAGAGAAGAGAAAATGTTCAAGTCATACCTGAAAGGTGATTTTGCACAGGGACTGCGAAATCACCTTTCAGGATGTAAAAACACATTTTGGCCAGGATTTGAAAAATGACAGCTGTCACATTCATGAGGTGCTGTGAAGAAATGGCTGTGTTGAAAATTTGGGGTGAAAATATTGAAATTACCAAAGTCATGAGGTTGCATTTGCAAATTTCAACATATGCTCATAACTTTTTTTTTTTTTAATATTTGCATGCCAAATTTTCAACATAGCCTTCTTATGACCCCACCTCATGAACAAGGGCAGAGACAATTTTCAACTCCTGCCAGGGTGTCTTGGTAAGTTCGCGAGCCTCTCCTCCTTCTTTCCTTTTTCCTTTGGTCTTTTTCGTTTCTGCAGGAGATGACCCTTCGTTTTCATATGGCCACTTATCGCTCCTTGATAATTTATTCAACTGTTATCATCCTGGTCCTCTTTTTAGTTCTGTTGTGTTAGGCTAAGGGAAAGTGCACCATGGAGTGGGGGGGAGGGGTAGTTTTTGATTTTGTTTTTCTTAAGGTAGTGTTAGTTATTATTTTCTCCGAAAGTTTATCTTTTCCTGTTAATTAACTGGGTACAGCTTAATATGTAATATTTGCTGATGTTAATGTATTTCATGTTTTTATTACTAAGTGTTTTTGTTATACTTAATAAAGTATGTTAAATTTAAATAAAAAAAGGAGTGAGAGTTGTAGTGGGTGGGTTCGTTAAGCAATTGAGTAAGATTGAGGGACTCAGTTTTGGAAATGTGGGCCTTGGAGGTGGGCGAGCCAGTTCAAATTGAAGTCACCAAGATGTATCAGTTTCCCTCTGGTGGCTAGGTCTGGCAAGGTAGCTAGGGTAGAGATTAGAGAATTATGAGCTAGACAGGGAGAGGCATGGAGCACCCCTATAAATATTGGAAGCAAGGCATTGAGTGCGAGTTGTGACAGGATGATTTCGTGTGAGTCTTGGCATGTTTCCTTAAAGATAACTGGGCATGAGAGGGGCTGCTTTGTGTAAACTGCCACTCCTCCACCTCTCTTGCCATGGTCCTGTCTCTGTAGAATGTAGTCAGGAAGATTGAGTGAGGAGTTGGGGGTCTTTTGCGGAAAGCCAAGTTTCAGTCAGGCACAGGATGGCAGGAGAGTGCTCGGTCATCCAGCAGTTTAGTTGGTCAAGTTTAAGCAGGAGACTCCTGATGTTAATGTGGGTGATGGAGAGACCCTTATGGGAGCTTAGAGGTTGGGGACCGGACTGGGGCCCTGGTTAGATTCAATGTCACTCACAAGGAGTAGAATGAGGAGAAGGAAGGAGTATGTAGCAGGGAGCTTATATCTCCTGGTGTATAGAATGGCTTTGGGGGCATGTCTGGCAGCCCTGATTAGGGATGCGAAAGTTACCATGTGGGGGGTAGGATACTGGTGCTAACAGGGAGGGAGGGAGGAGGGAGGAAGGAGGTGGGCGAGTGACAGGCTGTGGGCAAGATTGACAGTTGGGGTGATTGTGAGAGTGACATGTGTAGCTGGGGGGGGCTGGAAAGATGAATTTAGGGTTTAGAGCCTGGAGAGCCGAAATAAGGAGATAGGCTAAGAAGATGCAGTGGATAAGCTTGTGCAGGGCCATTTTTCAATGGGGTTTAGCAAGGGACTCAGATCAGACTAGAAGGCTAACAATTTAGGAGAAAAGAAAATAGAACCAAGGCTAAAGTGGGTGGGGCATGGCTAGAAACTTTTAGAATTGGGATGAGTTCCATGAAGGTTTTGGTGGAGAGGGAGAGAGAAGTCGTATTGTGTATTACTTGTCCTGGGGTGTGATGAGAGGGGGAGAGAGTAGAATTCCATTGTGCTAAGCTTGGGGTGGCTTAGACTGAGTGAGAATAGCTACTGAGTTAGGAAAAAAGTATCTAAACTCAGATGCCTCTAGTGGGCAACAAGTATAACGGACTAATAGAGAAGCAGAAACTTAGTATATTTTAAGAGGAAAACACAGATTACATCACTAGTCACGTGATGTGCCTAGTCTAAAAATCTAGCAGTCCAGATCGGGCGGGGGTGGGGGTGGGGACGGGCAGGAACCTTGGTGGGGAGCTGCAGCAGGCAGCAGCAGACAAGCGGGTGGTGGTGGCGGCCGATGAACAGCCATGCCACAATTGGTGGGAGAGCGCCCAGTCAGGGGGCTCAAAATCTAGAAGGAGGGAAGGGAAGATGTAAGGTTAAAAAGTGGCCAGAGTTATCTCCAACAGGAGGATGGAGGTGGTGTTGCCAGTGTATCGCTCACTTGTGAGACCCCACCTGCAATATTGTATCCAATTCTGGAGGCTGCACCCAAGAAAGGACATACAGTAGACAGGATTGAGTCAGTCCAGAGGAGGGCAACTAAAATGATGCAGGGGTTGCATCACAAGCCATATGAAGAGAGACTGAGAGATCTCAACATGTACACCCTGGGAGAGAGTAGAGTGAGAGGTGACATGATAGAGACTTGCAAGTACCTCATGGGAATGAACAGGGTACAGGAGGGGAGTCTCTTTCAAATGACAATGAGCAGCAGGATCAGAAGGCAAGAGATGAAGCTTTTTTTTGGGGGGGGGTTAAGAGGGATGCGAGGAAGCACTATGTCACTGAAAGAATGGTGGACAGCTGGAATAGACTTCCAGCGGAAGTGGTGGAGGCTAAAACAGTAGGGGTCTTCAAGCATGCATTAGATAGGCATAGGGGAATATTAGTAAATAGGCAGGGAGGGTTGCAGAGATCAGTAAGGGCCAACTGAGACAGACCAAGCAGGGACCATCTAGACAGATTGGTTGGGTCAAGAAATCTTTTTCTGCCAAAAAATTCTATGTTTCCATGTTTCTTATTCATATGCCAATTAAATATAATATGTGATAGAGGCAAGAGGATGAGGAGGAGGATAAAGATGATGTGTTGTTTTCACACCTAGTTGACTTCTATGGATTTTATTATTATTATTAATAATAAATAATTATTATTCTCAAAATTGGCTTTTTTATGTGCTGAGAAAAAATGATTTTTGAAGGAAGGTGGAGAAGGATGGAGAGGATGTGTTGTTTTCAGAACAGGTTAACTTCACATGTAATTATTATTAGTTATTAGTATTCTTAAATTTGGCTTTATTACATGTTGAGGAAATGTGATTCATGATGGAGGGAGGAGGAGGAGGATGATGAAGAGGATGTGTTGTTTTTGGAAGCCAGACTGAAAACAAGATGTCTCTGGATCTGTCAGCAATTGAAGATACAGGAAAAAAGCTTGGCAGTTTAGTGCATGTATGTAATGACTCAGGCAGGATACATTACAACCAATTCAGCAACAGCTGGGGTGCATTGGCTGGACCTGGCTCTGGCTAGTGGTTCTTGGACACTATGTGACACAGTGCTGGCCTGGTGCCAATGGATGCATCAGTTGGTTCAGGCTACTTCAATTATGGCTGAATTACTTGAATGGACAATCTTATCCCACCACTTCCTATTTATTTATCATTTATTTGAAAATTGGCAACTGGGAGAAGCACACTGCGCCAAGGCTCATTTCAAGGTGTAGAAATCCAAAATGAAAGTGTGCACTGCAGGACAAGACCCGGTGCTCTGCTGGGGTAGCCAACCCTTACACCTTCACCTGTTTAACAGTGAGTGATCATGTTTCCAGATAAACTGTACCATATCCTTTCATTTTCATCTCACTTTTGGAATCTTACCTTTCCAACTGCACAGGTATCAGAACTAGTAAAACACCATGCAACAACATGATATATACAGTTTGAATGAGATATAGATAGACCAAGTTTGCAAATTAAATTCAAATCCATTATGTTGTATTTATGAACCACTGGATGTTGCACTAGATATGTATGTATTCTATTAATTGAATTTTTGATTTTTTAGTTACATTTTGCAATATAATTTTGTGTTAGCATGTTAACCAGCTCCACAGGTTTGAATCCCCTCAAAACTACTGATTTAATTGTTGTATGTTAATTACTATAGTGTGCCACAAGATGGCAGCATTGTTTCAGTGTATGAGTATAAAAGGGGTTTCCCTAGTCACATGAACAGTACCTCCTCAGGAAGACCTCTGGTCGAAGCACAGGGGTTTGTGTGGCTTTTCAGCTACACATTTGCTATTTTGTGCATTTTCAGCAATATGCGTACTGGCGTTTAAGACCTTTGACTTTGCTGCTTAATTTCAAGCCTGGCTGAATGTTGCTGGCGATTGCTTTGCTACGCTGGTTCGATCATTTCAAGGTGTGACTCGGGGAGGAGAAACAGGAGGAACAGCATTACAAAACATAATAGCAAAACAGTCACACAGCATTGGTAGTAAGTTAGTACAAATTAGAATAAATACAAATACAAAATATTGTGTGTACAGAGAATAAAGTGTGGTAGAGCTCAATAAGAACACATTACAAAACAAATATGCAGAAATGACAGCAGCACCTGGTGAATAAAAAGAAATTGTCAGCAAGGCGGATGACTGAGTGGTAAGTTAATTGTCTAACTTGTAATGGATGGAGGAACTGAAGAGGTGTCGAAGTGAAACCAAGGCAGGTGCCGGGACCCGCCCGACTGCTTACCCAGAATTGTTAAGGCTTGGCCAAGTAGGTGTCAGGAGGAAGAATGACAGGAACAGGTGGGGAGGGGTTGGAGTTTCAACAGGTACCTGAGGGAGTTAGGGGAAGGGGAGAGGCAGAGGGAGGAGGGGAGTTGGTTCCAGAGTTAGGGTAGTCGGCAAGATTAGGCAGATTGCCCAGCAGAGTGGTAAGAGTGAGATGGTCCCTGGAACACAGGGAGTAGGAAGCCTGGTGGAGTTGGAAGAGGAGAGGTAAGAGGGAAGGGAACTGAACCAGTGCTTGGATATGAAAGAGGCACAATGAGCCTGGCAACACAAAGACAGAGGGAGGATGGCTAGGGATGAGTACAGTGAACAGTGGTGGGTATGAGGGAGCGAGTTTGTAGCAATGTGGCAGAAGGAACTGCAGAGGGTGTCCAGTCTGGCGAGGGATGTGGAAGGAGTACCGATAGACCACATCCATCTTGCATGGATGGTATGGATGTGGACTGAGAAGTCAAGCTTACTGCTGAGCCACACTCTAAGGTACTTGAAGGACTGAACCACTTCAAGAGGCATGCAATCCAGAATGGTGGAAACTAACCCAATCCCACTGTCCCTGCTGCTGGTCTGTCTGACCTGAGAAGGGATTGGGAATGGTCATAGCTATTAGGAGGATACTATAGTCATGTTTTAAATCACTGGCCAGAGCACTAACTCCTCAAGTTTGAGTAGACTTCACGGACCATGAAAAGTCATTTTACAACACTGATTGCAAGTTGCTTTCAGTGGATTTGTGGTGTCATGTGTAAACTACTCCTACATTGCAGAGGATCCATTTGGTTTTTTAGGTTCAGTGGACTGGTGGTGGTTGGGGCAGGGGTGGTACTGTACTTCTGGAGGAACTGAACAGTGATAGCAAGATGTTTTCTTTTTTCCAGCCACTGTGGGTTGACATGCCTTTGGAAGGCATTGGGCAGGGTAAGCAGGACAATAGGATACATGAGAAAATATTAAAAATCTGATATATGGAGGCTATTCAGTGTCCTGGGTACACATATACTATTTATTTGTTTATTTATTTATTCGTCTCCAACTAAAGATCAATTTCAATCCTCTCCCCACTGTCCAAGGGGGACCACGACACTCCTCGAAAAGAGTAGTGGAATTTCACCGGTGTCCTGGCCAGATTTCCCCCATTCACTAAAAATACTACCAACAGTTTCTCCCATTCACTGAAAATACTACCAACAGCTTAATCTGGTTCAATTTCAGTTGGTTGCCATCTATATATCCCCCCCCCCCCCGTCACCCCTGAAAAAGGGACTTCTAGTCTCAGTGGGCCTACCTGGTCAACAAAATTCAATACATTCAATAAATATGTGCTGAATAAGTCTTACCTTGCCTGTTACTTGTTCTGTCTAAGAGTCTGTATTGATTGTATGTCTGCTCTGGAATACCTTGTGAACCGGATGTGGAATCTTTGTGTATGAGCACTTGTGCTCAAAGGTGTAACTCCAAATTTACAAATAAATGAATAAATACATTTTCATGGTTACCCAGGCCATTGTATGTACTATGCATACAGTATACATTTGTTTTTATAGGTTTAGTGTCATTTGTGTGTTGTTTTCATTGCTGAGCCCCAGTTTCTGTTGCCATGGCCATGTGCTGTGCTCTATGTGCCTGCTCCACTCACCAGCCCATGTTCTTTTTCTCTTTTTGTTAGATATGTACCCTCATTTGCTTTTTTTTGGGGGGGGGGCTGGAGTGGGTAGGAGCCCTGCAGACCTATTGCTTTGAGGAAATGGACTATGGGAATGAACAACATGCTGAGGTGACAAAAAAAGTCACCTCTGCATCAATCAGTGTGCTCGCTTGCACTACTTTTTTAATTTTTGGGTGGTTTCTGAGTGACCACCACCCCGCCCAACCCTCCCTCACAGCAGGCACCACCCCACACACCCCCAGAACATAGCAGTGACACTGGGGGTGCCCAATTCCCAAGTGTCCTGATCATGAAATCCCCCAACCCTCCACTATTGCTCACCCACATGCACAGTTCTGCCTTTTTTTAGGGGCATTTATGCCGAACAGCTACCAATACCTACATTGTCACTGGAGGGAAAAGTAAAGTAAATCCGGCTGTTCTCTTGTCCCAGGACATTAGGGTACTGTGACATAGCGTAGCAGGGTTCTCTCATCTTGGGAGATGCTGTGTGTAATAAACAATTTGTAAATTACTGCATTCTGGAGTAAAGAATTTAGGGGAATTTGTGCTATCCTATGGCACTTAATTAAAAATCTATATGGGCCTTTTACTTAGTGTTCAGAGAGGGAGCTTGGTCGTTCCTCACTCGGGACAGAGCTGACTTGGCAGCTGCCCAGTAGTGGATGGGGGCACTGATTCAGTTAGCAGTTAAGTCAGCCCTTATGAATGGACTGTACTAAATTACCTAAATAGTGGAGAGCATGCTGTTTGTCAGATTTACATAATATTAACTGCTACATGATGCTGATTACTAACATGCACAGTTATCTGTCCTTACCTATGAAGTTAGCTAAGCAGCAACGTAGTTTATTATTTTTGCAGCATTAGAAATATGTGACAAATAGAAAAGAATCCATATTAAGGGGCTAGTCTGTAGCGGAGTGGACCCGTACTTCTTATCATATCTTTGTGGTCTACTTGTACTTGAAGAAACATCGGGGGTATTCTGATCATGACACTGGGGGACTGGGCAAAAAAATCACTGCCCCCCCCCCCAGCAACATTTTGCCCAATAGTAGATCTCATTAAGAACTGAAAGCACAACTCCTGCCCCGCAGTAGCAAAATCAATTGCTAGGAGATAAGAGCGGAGGAAAGCAGCAGAGCTTTGAAGTGAAGGAGATGAACATTCAAATGATGTGAAGCAGCAGGAAGCATTGGTGCTAAAGTGTGTGAAGATTTCTCACAGAACAAATACAGAAGGAGCCTGTTTCTAGTCTGTTTATCTTTTCTTTCTTTTTTTTTTTTTACAAATATTTTGTTTACTTCCTCCACCCAACCCTCTTACTCCAGAGGGAATGACTGCTGCTATGCATCGGTAACCTGCCAACAGATGAGCCCCCACCTAGCCAGATGTCCCGTTCCCATAGCCCCCCCCACACACACACACAAGACAGAGAGAGAGAGAGAAAGACAGATAGCAAGTGCTGCAGCTCCCGTTGTCTGCCTGTTTGTCTCTCTCTCTCTCTCTCTCTCTCTCTCTCTCTCTCTGTGGGGAACACAGCGATGCAACTGTAATTCCTGCAGTGCTGTGGTCTCTCCTTCTACGTTTCAATCCCCCCACACAAGCACCCGCAAGAAAGAGAGAGAGTGTGTGACAATCTGCAGAGCAGGGCACACGGTGAATAGGGGAGCAGTCCATCCGCCTTAATGTTCAGCTGGCAGCTAGTTGAGAGAGAAAGAGAGTGGGGCTGGCTCGGTTTGTGTGCTGAAGATCCGGGAGAAGTGCATATTCTGGGGTTCACTACCTCGAGACGTGGAAAGTGCCAACCTTAGAACTGTACTGCATCTGGGTAATTGCAATAGTAGTTATTTTTGGCTCTGTCTGCTGTTCCGCCTTGTTCCTCAGTCTCACAGCACCGGACTGCCAGACCACCCCTCTCAGTGCAAAACAGCCCCTACCGTACAGAAAAACATGCCCTCCTTCTCTGTGTGATCTGGCCTGCTCCTCTTAATCAAAGAAAAAAGCAGTACATAATACAATAATCAGAAATAAAAGGCCAAAAGTAATATCAGTCCCATCAAATATGACTGTATACCTTTTTGATTTTCTTCTCTCATGTTGCCGGCATCATTATCTGAAACATTTGTTGGTGGGAGAGCTAGACCTAGGATTTTTCAAAAGAATTTATTTAGGTAAGCCAGTTTAGGGGGCTAGCTATACTTTCTTCCTATTCATTTATATATGGAGAAAAATGCCTTTGCCTGCTCCTGAAAGTGGCCATGCTAAAATAAATAGCCCCACCGGCCTCTCACCGGGGGGGGGGCAAATGCCGACAGCACCCAAGAGGGTGTGGGCTAGGAGGGCCGCCCACCGTTTGGAGGAGGCGGCCCCCTCGAGCAGGTGGCCCAATCCGAGGAGCTCCTCGGATAGGGCTGGCCAAGACCCTCCCTATAGGGAGGGTCAGGAGAGGGCTTCAAAAGGAGCTGTCCCAGGGGATCTCGCCCTCCTGGAACAGCTCCTCAACAAGAAGTTTTCTTTCATCTCGCCGTGGGCTTTCTTGCTTGGCTTTTGCAGCCGGCCTTTTTTGTTTTTCGCTCCGTTTTTGTCGCCGTGACTGCTTTTTCGGCACAGTTGGCTTTTTCTTTTGCTTTTCCGCCGGACATTTTCGCTTGCGCTCCCGCTTCGAGTTGGCCTTCCCGGATCCTGAGGTGAGAGTTTCTGCATTTGTTTCAGTCTGTCCGCCAGGGTGCTGGCCGGGCTATGGGGGGTTGGGTAGGGCTTCTGCCCTCGTGGTTACTGGCGTTCCCCCATCCTCAGGAGGGTTCCCCGGAGCAGGTCTTTTCCCAGTGGGTTCCTCCCTGTGGAGTTTTTCCCGTTTTCGGCTCTTTTCCTTTTTTGGGTTGTCGGCTTGGGGTTTGTGGTGGCCTCTGTTTCCCTGCCCCCCTCTCCTTTTGGCGCTTCCTCACCTCGTGGCGCCCCCTTTTGTCAGTCTCTCTTTGCGCCTTTCGTCCGCAGCCTTTGCTTTTCCTAGTGGCTTTTTTGTGGTTTTTCCCCTGTGTGTCTCTCATTGCCAGCCGGTTCTTTCTGTGAGTTTTTTGGCCTTTGGTTCCCGCCCCTGCCTCTCCTCATGGCCCCCCCCTTTTTGCCCCAGGAGCTTACGCCTGCAGTTGTCTCCTTTTGTTGGTTTGATGTCTCAAGTGTTGGGCGTCTTGTGGAATGAGCGGTTCATTTCCCGTGGCGAGATGAATGTTTGGAGCCGTTTTTGCTCCTCAGGCTTTTCCATGGTGGAGTGCCGGCAGGTTAGCTCTGTTTTTATAGTGGCTGCCCCCTTTTTCTTGCCTTGCGTGTTTTGGGGTCTGGAATGTTGAGAGCCTCGTGGTTCATTGGTTTTTGCTCCAGAGTGCCCAAGAGTGAAGAGATGCTCCTTGTGATGGTGCGAGCACAGGCTCCAGTGGGCTTGTAACCTGCTCGTGTGATCGCACTGTTTTGTGGGTATTGAAAAGTTGAATCTTTTCAGCGTTGGTTTTTTTCTTCCCGAATTTGGGTTGTTGCCTTGCTCATTCCTGTTGCTGTGGAAATGGGATATTATGGGGGTTTTCCTGACATAGGGCGAGTGGAAATGTTCTTGAATGAACACCGGATGTTTTGTTCTCTGGAAAAGAAAAGCCTAATAGTTTGTTTGGAACTGAGCGTGTTCTCCTTGGTAGTGAGGAGAGTCATACGCTTCATGTTGTTCGGTGGCACTTCTTGGTGGTCGAGGTTCGGTTATAGAATACACTGTTCCTGTTTATTTGTATGCCCGGGTGAGGAAATAAGCGTGTGCGGTTGTGACCTGGATAGCTATCTCAGCCTGACGGTTGGGGTAGTGAGGGGAAGGGGTGTTCTTTCTTTCCTTCTCTGCTTGCTGGCTGAGGGTGGGGTCTGTTGCTGCGGAAGAATCACACAGACTAATCATTAGGTGAAGCTGTATAGGGAGGGAGTGGCACAATTTGTGTTTTGTTTTTTTTTTTCTTTTTTTTCTTTTCTCTCTTGTTAAAGCTTCCTTCCTGTCTTTTTGGGTGGAGCAATAACAGACTTGTAATGTTCAAAAATGGGCACTTTAGAGCGCCATAAACTTCTTAGTCCGGGGTAAAATATGTTCAGGAAATAAGTTATTGTTTAAAAAAAAAAAAAAAGAAGCTTAATGAGAATTCTTGTTTGTCTAGACTGTTTTTCTACACAATTTCAGAATTTTCCCCGGTAGCCCTGCCTCTTTTTAATATGGTTTTGGTTCTGAAAAGTGTCCTCTAAAGGGGAAGTCAACATGGTTTAGTACTAACAGGATGGGGTACAGCAACAAGAGGAGCCTGGAGCAAATACAGACGGGCTAGGATAGGGCATTCAGTTAGAGAGAGGATATAGGGGTAGAACGTTAACTTATAAAGGGCAAGATGAAGGTGTATTAACTAATGTTTTGTCTCATAGGTATTGCATCATTGAACACTGCCTTGCCCCTTAATATCAATAGCTAAAATGTCCGAAACACAGAATAACCACTTTCTGGACAACCAGTCCCCCCAAACCTCCACGCAGGCGCAGGGCACCGGTCAAGACCTTACGGTGCCGGGAAGCCAGACACAATATGTAGCACAGGCTATCCCAGTGCAAGGGCAAGACCAAGCCTTCCGCGAGGCCCTGCAACGCCTTAAGGACATTGGGGGATCTGATTGGCTGTCAATCATGTCCAGGTTAGAATCAGAAATACTAGTAGCCCATCAAAACAGGCAACAGAAAACAGTGGCAGACCCCCCTAACATGCCAGAACACAGGCCACAAGAACCAGTGGATGATGTGGGTCAGCAGCCTAGGCATAGCCAGCCATCGGCCCGATGGTTAGAATCCATGGCTCAGAAAAAATCTGTTGCTAAAAAGGGGCAGGGCAGGCAGACTAAGCGTAAGTCTTCACCAGTGGCAGAGGCGGAAAAAAAGCGGACGGAGAAAAAACGGAACAGAGCGGAGGGGAATGCATCTAGGGCACAACCAAGAGAGGAGAACGAAGAACTGGAACAAGTAGCGGTGGCCCAGCCACAGAGGGGTGAGTATGAGGGAGATCAGGCCAGCGATGTATCAATAGATTTAGTGTGGTCTGAATCTGATAGTGAGGGAGCACAATACAGTGACAGCATAGAAAGGCTGCCATTGGAATCGACAACAGAGGAAGCAAGGCATAAGAAAGGGATAAAGAACCTTGAGGACATGGTCAAGGCCAAAAAGATAAGGGAATGTAAACGGAAGAGGGCAGGGTGCAAGGTGGACAGGATGGGAGGACGTGGCCAAAAAACAGTCGGTAAGGAACCCCTAGGAAGAAAAAGGGGTCAAAAGGTAAGCAACCAGTCAAGACACCAGGGGGCTCCAGGGTTCAATCCCGGGCCGGTGATACCAGGGCATCAAACATGGCAACATAACCCCTTTATGTGGCCCTTTTTGTATGGGGCAACAGGCAATATGCCCTTCACTTGGCCAGCAGTGACCCTTTGGGGCTCCTTACCTCCTGGTTTCACAACAACCCTGCAGGGTGGAATGCCCCCCACCATTGTGGGGCCTCGGGCATTTCCAACTAATGAACCTGGTGAGGGTTCCTCCCTGGGCACAGCCGGGGCTGCTGGGTCAAGAGAGGATTATAGCTTAGGGACACACCACTTGACTGAATCTGCAATGTCAGGAACCGATGCAGTTCAGGTAAGTCACAAAGGAAGCATACAATAGAATACCATGGTGTTTGAGCCTCGTTCGAGCCAGCCTCACTCCATTTTCTCCCAAAAGGATAGGGGGGAAGGGGGTAATGCACAAAGATAAGCGGTTCAGGTATGGACAGGTGCTGGGCCTCCCACATTACAACCCCTCCCAACTAACACGGAGAACAGGACACCAAGCTCACAAGATCAAGAGACTGTAGCCTCTAGAATGGATAGCACTCCAAATACTGCAATGGGGGATAAGTCAACCAGCGCAGTATCTGGATCCCCAGAGCGTTGGGCGTATGCTGGGGTAGAAGACCCATTGGGGGATCACTTATCCGACACTGTCCGGGAGAAAATCTGGAAAGGGAATTCATAGACATGTTCTCTTTACTGCATAGGGAAATCCGGAGGTGAGCGGACGAGAAAGGGTATAAACAAGAGAGACCACGACGACCAAAGGTACCTTTCACATTTGAGAATTGGGCAGCCGCCTTTGACATATTTATGTCAGTTTATGGGATGAAGCACCCTGATAAACTAATTGCACTTTTAAAATACAGGGATACCATAAAATTTGCACACCTCTCATTTGATGGATATGCATGGTTAAAATACGATGAGCAATTTCGTCTGAAACTATCTAGGCAACCCAATCTCAAATGGGAAAACACACACATAGACCTGTGGGTTCGCTATATGACGTGTGGCCGGCCTAATGTTGTGACATACACAGATAGTGGTCATGTTATTGCAAGGCAAATGGGTGGAGAACACAGGAAAGAGCAGAGGAAAGGGGCAGGGAGGAAGGCCTGTTACGACTACAATAAAGGGAAATGTTTTCATTCCTTTTGTAAGTACGGGCACATCTGCAAGTCATGCGGAGGAGAGCACAGGTTCTCTGAATGTACACGTCAATCCCCCAGGACATCAAACATCGAGGGAGCAAGCAGCGAAAAGGGAAAGGGGTCTGGGAAATTTGGCTAACTCACCAGTACGATTAGACAGGATGGCCCCCTGGCTCGACTGCTACCCAAAAAAATCAGCTGCAAAATATATACACGATGGTTTCAAGTATGGTTTTAGGATACCATACAAGGGCCCAAGGGTAGAAACCACAGCACGCAATCTCAAGTCTGCAATTTTGCTTCCCAACATCCTGGAGAGAAAAATTGCTAAGGAAGTGGAGGCAGGCAGGGTGGCTGGACCATTTGATTACCCCCCAGTGCACAACCTCAGAGTATCCCCATTGGGGCTGGTTCCCAAGAAGGAAGCGGGGGAATATAGGCTCATTCATCACCTGTCCTACCTGAAAGGTAATTCAGTAAATGACTTCATCATCCCGGAGGATTGCACAGTGCAATATACAACGTTTGATGTGTCTCTGCGCCACATACAACAGCTAGGCCGAGGGGCAATGATGGCAAAGAGCGACATCAAATCCACTTTCCGTCTGCTACCAGTACATCCAAGTGACCAGGATTTACTGGGTTTCAAAGTGGGAGGTCGATGGTATATGGACAAGGCTATGCCTATGGGATGCTCCGTCAGCTGCTCAGCCTTCGAAGCATTCTCAACCTTTTTGGAGTGGGCCACCAGAGAACACACAAAAAACATACATGTAGTCCATTATCTCGATGATTTCCTATTTATGGGGCCAAAGGGGGGGACCACATGTGGGGAGACGCTGCAAGGCTTCACCTCACTGATGGGTTATTATGGTGTCCCTCTCACGGGGAAAAACTGGCGCTGACGACTTGTCTCTCTCATACCTGGGCATAGAAATAGACTCCGAGGCTATGGTTTCCGGCTACCCATAAGACAAGGTGGCACTTTTGTGCAAAATGTTGGGTGAGATGGAAAAAGCAAAGAAGGTGACCCTACAACAGCTGCAATCTGTTATAGGCCACTTGAATTTTGCATGCCGTGCAATTCAGAGCAGGCCATTCCTTAGGCGGATGGCATCAGCCACAGGGAGGCTTAAAACCATATCACCACATCAGACTGACACAGGGCATAAAAGCAGACCTACAGATTTGGGAACTCTTCCTGAAAGATTTCAATGGTATCACCATCTGGCAGACACCAGCAGACCAATTTTGGACCTGCACTGGTGACCGATGCTTCAGGGGCATTGGTTTGGGGCATTCTGGCAGGGAGCATGGTTTGCGGACACTGGCCACAGGAGTGGGTGTTGAAGGGACTCACAAAGAATATCACCCTTTTGGAACTGTTCCCCATCATGGTAGCCATAAGGGTGTGGGGACACAAACTTCAGAATAATAAAGTGCTGTTTCACACAGACAACAGGGCAGTAGTGGACATATTGAACTCGCAGACATCTCGTTCGGAAGATGTGATGAAGGTCTTGAGGGTCTTTGTGTTATGCTGCTTACGGTACAACATCTCTTTTAAGGCACATCATTTGCCAGGAAAAGAAAATGTTATAGCTGATGCCCTGTCTCGATTTCAGCTCGAGCACTTCAGGCAGTTAGCCCCATGGGCAGACCAGTTCCCAACAAAAATACCGGAAGCAGTCTGGAGACTAGGGAACCAAGATTGCAGCAACTGGTACAGCTCGCTGTGGCCCCCCCGACATGGAGGAAGTATGTAGGTAGCTATGAATCTTTCCAGCAATTTTGTGGTCACAGGTGGCGTGGAACTACACAATAGCCAGAGACAAGTTCAAAGCTACATCATACACTTAAGCCGGAAAAATCCCCAGCGACTATCATCCCTCAACTAGCAGGCATTGCCTTTCTTCGAATATGAAGGTTTCCTGACCCAACCAACAATTTCATTACAAAGAAAATGGTGCAGGGCATGTCTAGACTCGCAGGGAAAAAGGTGGACACAAGGAAGCCCATAGGATTACCTGAATTGTCCAACCTCCTGAGAGCACTGGTGGTCACTTGCAGCTCTGGCTATGAAACCAAGCTTTTCAGGGCCCTATACACATGTGCATTTTTTGGGGCCTTCTGGGTGTCTGAGTTGGTACCACAGTCCAACTCACCAAGCCAGAACACCAATCTCCAGTTGAGTGATTTCGTCATCTGGCAAGATAGACTGTGTCTTCAGCTGCGAAAATCAAAAACTAACCAGTGCAGCCCCCCGGCTATGATTACGCTGTTTAAGGCCCCACCAGGGAATATCTGCCCATGGATGGCAATGAAGGAGTATTTGGCGGGTCGTCCTATGGGAACAGGACATTTGTTTGTGCACGGGGATGGAAAAGCGGTCACAAGACGGCAATTCACTGCGGTCCTACGAAAGGGTTTATGGATGGCGGGGAGAAACCCGACCTCGGATAACACCCATTCATTCTGAATCAGAGCAGCCACTGAGGCAGCCAGGTGTGGTTTAAACGAGGATCAGATAAAAGGGGTTGGCAGATGGGCTTCAAAGGCGTACATGGGTTACGTAAGGCCTCAGCAAAGAACAGCAGCAAGTGATGTTAGGGAACCCAGCACAAGTTGGGACTGATAGTTCAAATCCGAGAACACTCACATGTTTCTAATTTTGTTTTACAGGCATGTCGGTGACATCCCATCAGATATGGATCGTGGGTCATTCGCACGTGAGGGAGGCGTACTGGAGGGCGAAAACACGGCCATATACAACTGAGCTGCACATTCCAAGAAGTTGAGCTGTGATAAAATGTGCAGGAAAAGGGGGGATGAGGTGGGGGGCATTGTGTAAAACAATCATTGCATTGGGTCTACTTCGTCGACCACCGCTCGCGCTGGTGATTCACCTGGGAGGGAATGACTTGGTCACCCTAGGGGCAAAGAGATTAATTGGAGATATGAAGAGGGACTTGTCCCACTTAAAACAGTTATTGCCTCGCACCATTCTGGCATGGTCACGAATGTTACCACGCCTGCACTGGCGTGGTGAGCAAAAGGCAGGGGCTATGGATAAAGCGCGGAGGTCCGTGAATAGGAAGGTGTCCCATTTTTGCAGCCTCACTGGGCGTGGAAGTAATCAGGCACTTCTTGATTACAAAAACAGATATGGGATTTTATAGACAGGATGGGGTTCATTTATCAGAGATGGGAAACGATGTCCTTAACAACACACTTAACGATTTCTGCGAGACAGTGCTGTTTGGGAAAAGTAAGATCCCTTGGGCATTAGTGGGAGATACTAGTTGTCACAGTATGAAGTGGCAGTAAATTCATGGCTGACCCTGGGTAAGAGGCTCCGGACATAAGAAGAGCTGCGATTTGGTGTCACCTGGGAGAGGCACGACCCTAGGACGGGTATGCCTTGGAGGATCGGGAGAGGAAGGCATCCAGGCTGGGGCGTGCACTGAAACGCTTGGATCCAAGACTCCAAGAGGAGGAGTGCAGCCCCCGATGGGCATGCTCCTCATCAAGGGACTAGGAGGCCCTAAATTCGGAAAGAGGGGGAACTGTCTTGCGGAAAGGCACAGCCCTCAACGGGTCTGTTGGACTAAAGGGCCAGAGTTCCCCTCAAAACAAGCGGATGAAGGAGCTGGGGTTTCAGCAGTACATGAATTAGGGCTGCCCAAGGGGTCTTATGGGATGGGACACCTAATGTACATATGTTACAATTTTCTGTATAGCTTGGTGTATGTATATAATATATGTAAAGTGCATATCTGTAAAATTGTGATGTACCTATTAGACTAGTAAAAGCCAAGTGTCCCATGTAATGTATTCAATTTTGTTTAAGTAAAAAGAGCTGTGGCCCTTTTTTATACCAAAAAACAGTGTGGTGTCTTGATTGAATTGGGGGTCCGCTTTGGGCAATAGCCCCATCGGCCTCTCACCGGGGGGGCAAATTGCCGACGGCACCCAAGAGGGCGTGGGCTAGGAGGGCCGCCCACCGTTTGGAGGCCGCCCCCGAGCAGGTGGCCCAATCCAAGGAGCTCCTCGGATAGGGCTGGCCAAGACCCTCCCTATAGGGAGGGTCAGGAGAGTGCTTCAAAAGAAGCTGTCCCAGGGGATCTCGCCCTCCTGGAACAGCTCCGCAACAATAAGTTTTCCCACCCTCCCACCTCAAACTTCTGGGCTGTAGCAAGAGATCTGTCGCGGCTCTAAAAAAAAAAAAAAAAACTAATAAATGGCAGTAAATTCATGGCTGACCCTGGGTAAGAGGCTTCGGACATAAGAAGAGCTGTGATTGGGTGTCACCTGGGAGAGGCACGGCCCTAGGACAGGTATGCCTCAGAGGATCGGGAGAGGAAGGCACCCAGGCTGGGGTGTGCACCGAAAAGCTGGGATCCAAGACTCCAAGAGGAGGAGTGCGGCCCCTCGGCGGGCATGCTCTCAACAAGGGGCTAGGAGGCCTAACTGAAAGGGGGGAACTGTTCCTGCGGAAAGGCACGGCTGTCAACGGGCCTGTTGGACTAAAGGGCCAGAGTTCCCCTCAAAACAAGCGGATGAAGGAGCTGGGGTTTCAGCAGTACATGAATTAGGGCTGCCCAAGGGGTCTTACGGGATGGGACACGTAATGTACATATGTTACAATTTTCTGTATAGCTTGGTGTATGTATATAATATATGTAAAGTGCATATCTGTAAAATTGTGATGTACCTATTAGACTCGTAAAAGCCAAGTGTCCCATGTAATGTATTCAATTTTGTTTAAGTAAAAAGAGCTGCGGCCTTTTTTTATACCAAAAAACAGTGTGGTGTCTTGATTGAATTGGAGGTCCGCTTTGGGCAAATGGTTATGAAAATACCAGGCTTGGAGAACACTGAATGTGAGTTCTGTTATTGATTTGTTTACAAAGATCCCAGATACTGTCACCTGCCCTGCAAGTCATCTTTCTTGAATTCACAGTTGCTCCCTTCACCCCCCACCCCCAAGAGACAGGTTGGTGACTGTTTTTTGTTGGTTTTTTTTTTTGATGCGGGAGAGGGTGAAGAAGGACTTTGCACCTAAAATATATTTTATAAGTGATTTCCAAGTTAGCGCCATGTGCCATCACATAACTACAATATAGACTGTGTGGTTAGGGAGGGGTATGTGGTTAGGGAGGGGTGTCCTTTACACACCAGTCACATATTTGTGAGCCTGGTGAACATTCAACTCGCCCTCTCTTACATCAACTAACTTGTTAGAGCAGATGGAAGGGGGGATATGTAACTGCCAGAAATACTTTTTCCCTTATCAAGTTCTGACAAGAATCCATGCACCACTAATTAATTTTCAATTCTACATGCGAGAACCTTTCCAACAAAGACTGCTTTTACATTGTACATGTCATTCAACTGGCCGATTTCTTTACAGTATTGTCAGCTGTATTACGATAATGCATTGTAACATGGCAATAAACAGAATGGTCAAATTGGAAGCCGCGATTGGGTGATCCACATCACGAGGGCAAAGTCAGAGTGGGGATTAATCCAGCATACCCGCCCTTTTCAAAAGAGAAGTGCCAGACAGCTAGGTTAGCAGCACTGGGCAGAGGTGAGGATCGAGTGTGAGAGAGGCTAGTCTGGGGCAGGGACAGGGAGACAAGCTAGGCAGAGTCAGAAAGGGGTGGGGGAGAAGAAGCAGCCCCATACAGGAGCAATAGATAGGAGAGTCCAATAGAAGCATGCAGACCGGGGAGGCAGGAGCACCAGAGGCAGCAGCAGCAGATGCAGTGGGTGACATCGGAGGAGTCTCACGGAAGCAAGCAGAAGTGACCTAGGCAACATGCTAATTTCTCATGGAGCCGCACACCGTGGCAAGGCAGCCGTCCACTGCAGACCTCCAATGACCGGTATGACAGTAATACCGGGATAGACTGCTAAATAAATTGCACTGCCATGTGAGGCGCACTGTTTTGTTTAACTAGAGCTAGTCAGTGTTTTCACCGCATCAGCATATTAATGCTGTTCTGTAACACAGTCTGGAAGTGCAGTAAAAACCTTTGCAAAAGACACTGACTCCCTGTGTAATGTTGTTCTTCCCATAGCAAATACTGTCTTCACGACTCTGTTCTCGGGTGGCCCATGTTACAAGCGCATTAAGCCACTCTGACGACGGTGGCATCTAATGAGATTAATGCATGGTTGGGCTGTTGTTCGTAATCGGCCTCCAGCCTTGGGCCACAACCCTCCCACCCATGCATTAATCCAGCATTAGATGCCACCTTGGTCCTAGCTTAATGCTTAGGTATTTTACATTTATTTTCCACAGAGAACTTGAATTTTAGGATTTGCTCGCATCAAAATGGCCATCTCTTATCAACATACTTTCATTTTCAGCCTACAATCTGATTCCACAATTACTCCACTTCATCACTCAATCAAATGTACCTCTCACTAAACAGCTGGTTACCAACACACACACACACACTGACAAGAATAATGTCATTGACCACACAAGGCTGTGACCCTACCACATCAGAGGCAAATTACTTGTCAGGGGCAAGACATCATCTCGTCATCTTCTTCTGAGTAATTACTCTATGAACCCACTTGAGTAGAGGTGGTGCGAAAGACTCAAAAGAATAAGGGGGCAATAATATTGGGTATGGAAACAAATTAAGTACCCTCCATTTTATCGGAAAACATAGTAAAATATAATAAAATAAATGACTGCTGTTATTGAAATGATGTGAAGCTGCACACAAAAACAAGCCCTACACAACATGTACAACCTGATGCAATACAAGCTATAGTTACCTACTGTAAGTCTAGGACTCACAATTTTTTTTTTAACCAAATTAGTATAACATATAAAGTATGCTTTACAGTAATACAGCTGGCTCAATGAAACCTCTCAACACATTTCAGGAGCCACATAGCAGGTTGCATTTGAAAAGCTTTGGAAGGGTATTGTGGTTGGATTTATTGTTTAGGTGATGGTGGTCAAAGGTTTGCTCCTAGGACAGTGGGCAATAAAAGCAGGACTCAGAGGTCCTGGACATAGGGATCCCGCAGATGCAAACAACAGGTGTGTGTGTGTGTGTGTGTGTGTGTGTAATATCTATCTATCCATCTAATGGATATATTGTAATATAATACCCCAAGGGACTGCTAAAGGTGTACCATGGTGTTTTTTTTTTTTTGGAGGGGGGCATATTTAGAAGCTGCGTTTGGGTTGACATAGAAGGTAAAAATGTGCATTCCCGTCTCAGTCACTGTACCATATGTTGTGAATGATGCTGTGGCAATTCACTGTGAACAGAGTGACACTAAGCCGGTCAGGCAGTTTTTAGGCAGAGGGTGCTGGCAGAATGGCTCACTGCTTGTATACTGACAAATTACGTTGAGGGTCTTATGTTAGAAATGTAACATTGTTTGAATCAATGACTGTTAATCTCCTCAGCGCTATTCACAACATATACTACATGGAATGAGATAAAAATCTATATTTTAAACATCTCTCTTTTTATTAAAAAAGGTGTTATCAGGGTCATGTAGCTTACCATTAAAAAGTGCCCTTTGTGGCACCAAGTGGAGTTGTCACAATGCTGTGCTTTCGCTGAAGTATATTTTGTGTAAAACTAAAGATGTTACAAATGTACATGAGGAGTTTCATTTAGTTTCGCAATTTCTGAATGGAAACATATATACTGTATGTGGCATCTCATTTCAATGATGCCTTCCTCTCTGCATACAGATATTAACGGGAGCATAGACATTTCAGTTCTTATAGGCAGTGCACGAAACTCACATACATACAAACAATTCCAATTTCTCAAAACATGTCCACTAATTTAAACAGGGCAATCATCTGTTTCAAAGAATTAGACAACAGTTTTTTTAGATCACTTTACCACACTATTGTGTAGTGCTTCTTTGTGACTCAGTTGCCTAATTCACACCACATACTGACCCTAGCCTGGGGAGATTAGAGCAAGGAGCTAGCTTTAAGCAGCAATACTGTGAGTACCTGAGTGCCCCAGTGACCCCCGCTCAGCAGGTTTACCTGCTCGTGCACCTACATGAATAACAACTACTAAAAGTGAAAATGTGTATCCCTAGCAAGGGGAGATAGTTTATTATGCTGAAAGCTAACTGCTTGAGGTGTGTGTGGACTACACGAGAATAGCAATCATAAAAAACGTGTCTAGAGATTGGGCAACTGAGCCACCAAAAAACGCAACATAGCAATGTGGTAAAGTGGTGAGAAGAACTTGTTCTTCTGAATGCTTGATAAAACCCTTAGCTAGATAACAATACCTGCCATTGAATTGGGTATGAATTAGGCAACTGAGCCACAAAGTCAGGCAATTGAGACATGAAGAAGGACTGCACCATAATGCGGTAAACTGATCTAAATAACTGTTTTTGTCTAATTCTTTGATACAGCTGGCTGCCCTGTTTGGGGACATTTTTTTGCAGAAATTTGAATTGTTAGTATATGAGTTATTTGCGCTACCTCAAAAAAACACTTCAATCAATGGATAAAAAATATGGCTAAGTTCCATTTACTATCTGCATGCAGATAGGAAGTCATCAATGAAATGTTGATGTCACTCGGTTTTATGTAATTTCCATGCTATTATGCAACAGGCCCAGTCTCTACTTTCACAATAAAAAATTGGCTGCACCATTTCAGTCATTCAGTCCCCTCAGTTAATAGATACATATATCAATTTACTGATAGTAATTTCATCTACTGTAATTTATTGTGAACATACAGCTTACCAGCTTTCCCTGTGTATTGGATTAAAGTAGTATAGTGTTTCTGTTAAGTTCTGGCTTGACAGAACAAGTTCTGGTCAGAGCCCATATGGCTGTGGAAAGCTTTTGGGATGCTTTTACCCATTATTTCTAATGAATTTGCACAATGCAGATTTGCTGAGAGGCAGTTTCAATGTGGTCTTCCTTTTACACATTTTTACACGTATTTTCCTAGAATATGCCTGCTGATGGCTATATATTTAGCCTGGATAGTTCACAGAAGAAATGGCATCTTATTTTCAGGTGGTGGAGCACTGGCAGTAGGACGCTGGAATGTGTCATACATAGGCATGAGCTGTGTGCAGACAATAATGCCCAGTGGTCATACGCCTCCGGTGCTTGCATGCGGATCCATCATCCCAGTGCCATTGCACTGCTCAGTGCGGGTGACGGCTGATGCTGTACCCACTCACACAGGTCCTGGAATGGGCATGTTACAGCTGACCTCCCATTTGTTTGTACAATCAGGGAACCACAGACGTACTATCCATAGCATGGAAAGTACACTGCAAATGGCAGTGCAGGATACCGCACCCCATGGCACCCAGGATACTTCAGCAGTCTGGAGGGTGGCATGTTACACAGGGGAACGGGGAGAGTGTGGGTCTGCAGTGGTGTATGACAGCAGGAAGATACAGCATTGACAAGGCATGCATTGGAGGTATGTCAATTCCCTCTTACGGTTTGCCAGAGACATACACACAGCTGCATACACTGGTGGGTCTGCAGCTTGCATAGTGCCCCAATGCATGGTACAGCCACTTGGGTCATTCCGGAGTGCAGGTCTCCAGCCCAAGTCCAGTGAAGTCAGTGGCTGGCCATGGTAGTGTGTGGAGGGCAGTGCCAGTCTCCACAACAAGTTGGGTATGGGGAGAGTGGGGGTTTCTATGTAACAAGGCAGTGGGCTGGGGTTCTCTATGCTATGGATATGGACCGTGGTTTACTCTAGTGTGATTGGGTCCAGGGGGGCTCTACACTATGGGGATGGAATGGGATTGTTTAGGGATGGGAGGGGGTACCTCTAATCTACCAGGGCTGCCAGGTTGCTGTGCACATCTGCAGCCCACCTGTGGGTGGCTGGCCTGGTTAGGCCAGCTATTCATGGCCAAACTGTGGGCTGGACTGTGAGGGGCACATTCCCACTGAGTATGCTGCAGTGCAGCATATGCATGAGAACACACCCATGACTTGCACAGCATACTATTTGTGTGCACCCAGGCCCATTCCTTTGTGGCGAGCGCACCCTGCATGTTTGAATATCACACTGTGGCACACTGTTGGAGTAATGTGGCACATCTCCCTTTTCTGCCAGGATGCACCGCGCATCTCCTTTGAATATGGGGGCCCTGGACTAGGCTACCCTGAAAAAATACATTATCAAAATGGTAAAATCATGACCCCACTGTAAACAAGATATTGCATCTAATCTGGGACAGCCTGAGTAAATACAGTGCAAAAATGTGGAAATGAAGATCCCTATGACAATCAGATGTAGCATCTCCCCTGCATTATCCAGGATACAAAATATAGGATAAGAAATATTTAAAGGAAATCTACTCTAAACTGAACTTCACTGTATTCACTGACATAAACAAACAGTTTCTTGTTTTATAACATATTAGAATGCAGTATTTATTTTGAATGTTGTGGCCATGAAGAAGGTGTGTACAGAGTGAGTGTGTGCGTGTGTGTGTGTGTGTGTGTGTGTGTGTGTGTGTGTGTGTGTGTGCGCACGTGCGCACATGTGTTTCCAGGATACAAACTATAGGATAAGAAATATTTAAAGGAAATTTACTTTAAACTGAACTTCACTGTGTTCTCTGACATAAACAAACAGTTTCATGGGTGTGTGTGTCTGTTTGCTGTAGCTCAATATGTATTTTTCCCGCAAAACCCATTGTAGAAAATGCCTGCTGATTGCTGCATATTTAGTCTGGGTAGTTCACTGAAGACCTGGCATATGTCTGAAACAGTGCTTATCAGATAGTGTCTTTAAAGGTAAAAAAACATGTAAATTACAGATTTACTGGGAAAGGGATGACATTTATGAGATATGAATCTATCCTGAAAGACAATACATTCCCAAGTGAAATTAGTAGTATGAAGCTGTTTAAATCCTAAGTGTTTAAATGTGCAAGCTGTTGCATTCTGTAGGGGGTAAACAAATCTCCAGTTTAATAGGCAACCAATATTTAACAAGCTGTTTCAGTTTCTTAATGACATCTGATAAGCAGCTTGGAGCTATGTCTCCAACATTCTTAGCAGAAAGAAGGGAGTATTTTATTTCAGTTGGCATGGAAGGATACATTGAAAAGACCAAAACATGCGTTCCACGATACTCCATTTTCCAGCTACAGATAGCAAGATGGCTGTAGGCTTCTCCCACAGCCATAAAAAGGTGCTGGAATTATAGTTAAAAAAGAGCTACTAACAGTACAACCCTTATGTTGTTTGCTCTTTAAAAAAAGAACCATTGATGTATATAATTCACTTCTAATGTACCTAGTTCCCAAACACCAGAAAAAGATTTCTACTATGTCTCCTCCTAACTCCCAACACAAATCATCAAATGCCTTCAGTCTTGCCCTACTGACTTACATCATCATACATCAGCACCAGTTATCACCTCAGTCTTATTACATTTACAAATTGCTGAGCCAAATAATGTTAATCAGTAACCCCTGCTAATCATGCTTCTGAAACTAAACATGCTTTATTGTAGCACAAACTGTGTACACTTCATTTACATTCCAATTATTTCCAGTAGTCGCAAGAGTTCAACATTTGCATGTTGCTGGTAATGCTGTTGGTGAGGTGAATGGTTACCTAGCTAGAGGTGCTGAGTGGGGGAGTTACTGGAGGCAGTCTATTGACTCTCTGTGCCTGCTGACATGAGAACATATAATTATAATTGGCTGGCTGTGGGGGTCCTGCAGCAGTCTGCCTTTGCTTGCCTTTCCTAGTAGGAGCTGCTGTAGGGAGTGGCGATAGGGAACCAAATGTGGGGACTCAGAAGATGCAGAGGACAGATACTAGCAAAAAAATGAATCCAAATGCATTTCACAATGTACAAGAAACAAATGGCAAAACAGCTCACCAGGGCTGAGAGTATGCAGTGGTAGGCAAACGAACAGAAAAACAAACACCCACACAACTCAGAGCTCTATCAGATAACAGCTTTTAATGTTAAAAATGAGCACAAAATCCACCAACAAAAGTTCATCAGTGCATCTGGGATCAAGGCAAGAGACCTCTACCGGTTTCGCATTCAAACATGCGTCATCAGGAGCCCTCCTGGTGACACATGTTTGAATGCAAAAATGGTAGAGGTCTCTTGCCTTGATCCCAGATGCACTGATGCACTTTTGTTGGCAGATTTTGTACTAATTTTTAACATTAAAAGCTGCTATTTGATAGAGCTCTGCATTCCACAATATAATAGTTCACCAATAAAAATCATATGACAACACAACGCATTAAGGAAGATACAGTTTAAACACTATTACTACAAGGAGAAAAGGGGTTTTATGGGAATTTAGTTCCTAGATTTGACATACAGTAATATAACCATTGTTTATTGTAACTACAAAGAATGGTTGTATTGAGTGACAGAGCATGTGATAATCACCATGAAGTCAAAAGTTGAGGGATCTGAAAATGATCTTTTTTAAACTATCTTTATTTTATTATCGAATATTCTTGAAAGTAGATGATAACAGCCAGATAGGTCTTCTATCCTTGGAAATACAGAACCCCACTGCATGGCCAATGACATACATTAAGATTTGCTTCTTGCCTTATTTATGAGCACAGATTTTGTAGCTTCATTCATGCCAACCCATCTACCTGTTATTAATTAGAAGACTAGTGTATTTCAAAGTGGATGATTATGGGAAGCAGATTACTTCAGCATTTAGACCAACAACTGGTATTATAGCATAGCTAACCATATAGGATACCTCTTTATCATCAAATTACCCTGGATGCACATCACAGAGCAGTCTGTTGAAATTGTTTAAGAAACTCCATCCCACACGCACGGACATTCTGCAGACAAACTAAGCTGTAACAGTGAAGATGTTTACTTTCTCCCACATGTTATTTCCATGTCAGATTCCATGTACTTCCTCACTGAAAACACAAGCATGATGTAATTTCTAAACAAAATACCAGCTTGTCTTTGTTAGCTTGGTTTGGGGCCTGGAAAATATTGTGGTAATCCATGCAGAAAGATTGCAGATAGTATTTTGTTGCACTAGTACACTATAATTATAGTCCACACAAACAAAGTGACTCTCAGAACCCCAACAGCTTCTGGAGGAAAAAAAGTGCATCAACAAATCCAGGCCTTCATAAATTAAAATGGCCAATCTGGGTTTTGGCTTGCAGCCCTGAATTTTACTACTTAACTGTACTCAGCTTCTGATAGAGCTTGGATCTTGAAAAAGTCTTTAAAACAGTGGAGCTCATTTATGAAGCAACACAGGAACATATATATTGTGAGACACACTGATCTAGCAGTCCCCCTTGTCCTTGTCTATCCCCTTTCCACATGTCATGTCATAACTTCACATTCCAAAGTTGGTTCCTGGATTTCAGTTGTGCACAGAGTGCTGCATTACTATTCTGCTATGGGTCCTGGTTCTGAAGAGAGGGAACAACCTCTGGGAATCAGAGCAGCCTCATTTGTTTTTTCCATGCTGCCTACTTCATTTCTTAATTCATGTGTTTGCTCAGGCTGGACATCTCAACTCCAGTACCAGCCACTACTCAGCTTCACTGACTCCTTTGTTTCTGGGGTCCCCCCATGTTTTACCACACATGGCAGCGCTAACAGAGAGGTGTTCTACTACAGTGGTGCAGTATTTGGTGTGGGAGCAGGCAGGAGTCATGTGACGTGAGAGTGCTGGAGCCCTCATCCTAGATGCATCATTTCCTCCTACTGTTCTTTCCCTGAACCCTCCAACAGTCCACCTCCCTTGGTACCATGCGCATGCCAGCGCCAAACTCTCATGCAAGTATCTGCACCTCCAGTGAGGAGCAAGCTTATGGGACCTCCCAAAGCAAACTGCAGTGCCCTTCTTCCCTGAGCTGGGAAGAGCGTCCTTGGGCAGTGTTTCCCCAGCCTGCAGGCTGTAATGCTAGTGACTTGGGTCCTCTCCCGAACCCAGGTCATCTGCATGTTAACGTGGTGAGCTACTGCTGGGTCACTGGGTGGTCCCATATTATTTAATTTGAACCAGTATGACACTAGTGCCTCCCCAATCCACTTATCCCAATATGGCATCCTATGCACAAGGCTTCCTGATCTACAGGTATTCCTATAGTCTACAGGAAAATCGAGCAATTTACATGAAATAAATTTTCATAGACATTCCATGGAACATTACGAAATTTACAGGACTAAGAAGCATGTTCTTACTGATGTTAACAAATGCAGTGATGCACCATAGATAAGGGAAATGGACCAAACACACACACTGTAGACATGAACACCTGGAAGCACACAAAGGGCACAATCTGTCCAGGATTTAACAGTCACAGTTTTGAAGGATAATTTTGAAAATGCTCAAGCATGGAGAATGTGGGAAATAAAATGTATAACACATTTCAAAATTCATGAATATGGTCTAAACAAAGACATTAGAATTATGACCTTCTATAGCATAATCTACATAATTCATAATACATTTATCCACCCATCTGTTCATATCAACACTTAATTGCTCTTGGCCTTCCTGTGTTAATCATTTCAACGTTCACATTTAAAGACGGATATTTTTTTCATATTTAATTTTGAACTGCTTGCTTTTGTAATTCAGAATGTGTAAAAATCTTCTTCCCTGTACCAATGTTTCTGACTACCTAGGTTCAGTTCATTATCCCTACATAGGCAGTTATGCTGGGCTATGCTCACTGACTGGACATCTTCAAGCTTGACTCCTCCCACCATCCGTGGTGTCATCCTCCAGCTCCATCACAATCACTGTGCTCTCTGGAGTGCTTGACTTTGGTCAAGGATGTTCCAGTTTGGGAGTCGAGCAACACTCTAGTGTTTTCCCAGAGGAGTTGACAGAACTGACCCCGGTCCATGACCTGATCAGGATCATCATCAACCTGGTCAAACTGTGTCAGAGAAGGATGCATCTTCATCTGTAACTAGGACACCAGTGCTGCCAGTGCCTCCTCCAATGGAGGAGTCAAGCAATACAAAGCCTCTGGTCGAACCTGCCCTATGCAGCCTCCACTGGTTGTCCTCCCTCCAGTAAAGTCTCCAGTGCCACTCATGGTAGTCCCAGTACCCAAGCCTGTAGTGTACACTGCTGCATCTTCTTCAGGACATCATTGACCTGTTGATCAATGCTCGAGGTTGAGGTTCTAGTCATGGATGAGATCCCACTCCAATCGACACCACCACCACCATGCTAAGCAGTCATTGTTCAGCTTGTTAACATCATCGGGTGGGCAGAGATGGCATCGAATGTACTGCAAGTATGAAGAGGCATATGGCAACACTGCTGTGGAACCTCCCCCTCTGCAGTCACAGGAATGTGCTCCAAACAACGACTTTATGCCTGAACCCAGCCAACCAAAGCTTCTGTCAATGGTGGCCCACTGTGGCAGCACACCAGGTGTGCAGCCCTCCTTAGATGCTAGCCTGCCAACCCAACCCCCTGCCTACCCCTTAATTGCTATCTTGTACCTGGTCTGTGGATAAAGAGAGGGCTTCAATCTCCAGAGCTGCCAGTCCCTTACCTTTTACCAGCACTAAATCTATCACAGTGTGGCAAAGGCTGCACTCTCCTTGCTCTGCACTCTTTCTGGTCTTGTGCTTAAACAGAGGGCTTCAGTCTCCAGTACTGTCTGTTCCTCGCCTTTCACCAGCACCAAATAGGCTTGTTTACAGTAAAGAGAATCCAGACATTTTCATCCAATTTATATTTTTTCTGACAGCAAAAAACTTATTTAAAACAATATTCGATTTGACATTTAAAAGAAAATATGGTGGAGGATGGAGCTAGCAGCCAACTAGAGAAGGTGCTTCCTTTGAGGATCCATCATGATTGTCAAATACATGAATAATTTCGACATCTAATCTTGCCTTATTCAAAAGTCTTCAAACCCTTCAAGGTGGCCAGGCTCGGTTGCCTAAAGATGTGCTACACTGGGTACTGTAGCCTAAAATGGCACAGTGCCTCCAGCTGAGGTAGCAATATGGGGTACCCAGATGCTGACATACAAGGCTATTGCCGCCCCAGGAAATAGTGCATAACCTGCCCACACAGTTCCACCCCCAGAACAAATAACACTGTAACAGCAATGACAACCTCCAAACCAAGAAATGCAGTTCAAACAATTTATTTAAAACGGAGGTTATGAAGAGAACAAGGGGACAACAGGGAAAATGGGTATGGTGGAGGTATCAATAAACTGAGTGTACTGTATGCAGTAACAACAACAATTTTTCCCACATCCAGCCCACCCCCAGCAGTCTTTCAACCCCTAAGTGGATACACCCTTCTACCTGGCCCAATCAAAGTGCCAAAGTCCCACCCAAGGCTTCTCCCTTAGTCCCTGCTACAACCCCAATTTTTCCAGTTGCAAGGTCGAAACCTTGATGGTTACTCACGGTTTCGTAGTCTCACAGATACCTTAGGTGTCTGATGGCACAGGCAAGATGGCCAGATATGCTTCCGGCTGGGAAGCAGACTTCCCCAGGGTTGTCTGGTTTTCATTCACTGGTCTCAGTTCTCTATATTCAATCTGGTGCTGCTGGTGCAGGGGTCCAGGGACCTTGAAGTAGGCAGTGGCTTTCTCAGTCAATATGTCTTCATAAGAGTTCATCCTCCAAACAGGAAAGTCATCCTCCAAACAGGAAAGTCACTGGTGGGGCAGGAAACCTCCAGCTCCGGTCTTCACCTTTAAACTGTTAGTTTCGATAAAAAAAAACTTTTGTTTTCTTCACAAAAGAGCCAGGTTGCTGGAATCTCAGAATTTTTTAGTCTTGCAGGCCTGCAGTGTCTGGCAGCCAGTGGCTCACCAGCTCACAGCCCCTTTCTCTTTGTCATACTTGGAAAACTGGCCCAGATCCCTGAGAACAGACCCTTTTATAGGGGATGAAACTCAAGGCCCTTTTGGTCAGTCTTGTTACCAGGTGAGCAGTCTTTGTATTGTTGGCACAGCCATGCTAGGCTTGCAATCAGGCTGGAAGACATTGAAGGCTCCTAATTGGCCAATATTTTCACAGGCGAATCTTGTGCCAACCTCTGATCCCTTCCCAGAAGTCTTTGCTGGAGTCAGATGGCTAAGGGGAGACATGGGTGTCGCCATATTTGTATTTTGGCACTGTGCATATACAGTTTTCAGCAGCTTGCTGCTGCTTTACTCAAGCCCTCAAAAGCTGCTATATTGTTGCCCTGGCCCTGCTGCCTGTCTTGGAGCCAAGGAGATGCTCCTGTAGCTGGGCACTTAGCCCATTTTAGAATCGGAGGGCTCTGTTTTAGGAGGCAGCTATTGAGTTGCTCTCCCAGTTGCATGCCAATGTTTTGTTCTCTTCCTGGCCTATTGCCTGCCTTGGTCTGGGAAACCTTTTGCTGTGAGCCTGATGGCGCAGCTGATCCCTAGTCCTGGCTCTGCTGCCTGCCCTAGAGCCAGGATCCTTGACTTGGTACAGAGGCATAGCCTGGCTTTCAAACAGAGCTATGACTCTTAGTCCATGCTGTCAACGGTGACCTCAGTTCCCATTCCCCAGCCACCCGCTTGTTCCACAGGTCAGGGAATCTGCTAACTGTATCTGATGGACCTTCTACACCTGATCTCATTCCTAGAAGTCAGTTCACAGGAGCTGAGACATAGGTGCACTATTCAGCTCTAGCAATGGAGATTTTAAGTGGAGCTCTGGCTCGGATCCTGCTAGGGCTCCTGGTTGCAGATACTGTTGCCCTGCCAGTCCTCCCATTGGCAGCCCTGGGGACTGGAGGGTGAAAACTAAATGAGGAGTATGGAGGAGAGGAACTACCAGCTGCAGGTAGGCCCCCAATTTGTCAGACTCTTAGCTCCCATGCCAAGACCATGTCCATACTGTCCAAAGTCCAATGGCATTGGTATAAGCATTCATCAATAATATGTACCATTCTATCTAACACCTGATGCCCAACAAAATAGAAAGGGTGCAAATAAGAGCTACACAGTCCATAATGGGTATGGTAAATAAAGATTGCAGTAATAGATTAAAAGAATTAGGTCTTTTTCCACTAGATTATAGAAGATACAGAGGGGACCTATGTTTATTATACAGATCCTTAAATGACACAGATCTTCAAGAAAGATTAGGTTTGGTATTTAAGGAGCAAACGTATATCACAAGAGCTCATGCTTAGCAGCTTAAAGGGGAAAACTGTAAAACATGGAAAAGAAAAAACTGGTATAGTCAGCGAGTGGTGGCTAGATGGAATGCACTTCCCAAGGAGGTAGTAGATAGTCCTTCCATAGACAGCTTTAAAAAAAATCTGGACAAAATGTATAACTCGGGGAAACTGGTAATTAATTGGCGAGCATTATGGACAACAGTCTAACTAGCTCTGTATATAACCTATGAAACAACTCACTGCAACTATACACATTTACACAGTGTACATTTCTGAAAACTGATGCCTTTCTATCTACAATGATTAGAGATGCATCGAATTTAAATTCCACCGGCGAAGTGAACGCGAAGTGGGCACTTTGTGTTGCCACTCCGCTACGTGGAGTGGGGAATGCAAAGTACTCACTCCGTCTTGTCATTACCGCCGTGTTAAGGCGGAATAAGCAATCAAAGTAAGGCGTAAGTCATTGTTTTCAATGGACTGCCTCATTATGATTCTAGTGATCCACTTGGTGTTTCAGACTTGGCATCCCCCCAATAAAATCACATGGCTTACAGTACTGTAAGTCACATGTTCTTTAGCTAGGCAGGAAGAAAGTGAGTCATGCAAGCAGACACTTTTAATTTCTCCTGTGCAGACGGAGAGAGAGTAGTGTGTTTTGTGACTGCTGATACTTTGAGATCAGAGCGAGGAGGAGATTTAAACTTTGATTTAGACGCAACAGCTTTTTTAAAAGCTACTTTTTTTGTCTTTTTTGTACTCTTTTGTACTTTATTTGTTCTTCTGTAAATTTTATTTTTCTTACTTTATAAGTAGTTAGTTGTTTGTGTCTGTGTGACTGTGTGTGTGTGTGTGTGTGTGTGTGTGTGTGTGTGTGTGTTGTGTGACAGTGTGAGTAGTGATTGCTCAGACTGAGGGGGCTCAGTAGGAGAGATGGACCAGGGTGAGGGAATGTCTGGGGCAGGAGCAGCTCAGGGAGAGCACGGTAGTGGTAAGCGTTGTACCGTGCGCATGTGTGGAGGGCATGGGCTCCCATTCCTGTTGGACTGCTCAAAACTTGTGAGTGCCCCTCCAGAAGCAGGACCAGCACCACCTCCTGTCCTGACTCTGAGGCAGTTGAACCACCACCACCACAAAGTCCAGCACCAGGTCCTCTGGAGCAGGATGTGCCTGTTCCCCCGAGCCCAAGTGTGGATCCCATCCCTGTTCAGCACCTTCACCAGCCGGCTGCCAGTTCATCTGGCCATCCCCTGCCTGTGCCTGGTCCTCCCCGCATCTCTGTTGTTTGGCAGTCTTTTGACTGTGTCAGGGGGGACAGCACTGTGGTCAAGTGCTGCTTATGTGAGGTGGAGGTGCGCCGTGGCCCCTGGTGGACTCACCTGGGGACTGGGGGCCAGCACACCCATATACTCAATCACCAGCAGTTGGAGTGGCAGGCTGCCACAGAACGGACCATGCCTGCACCAGCTGGCCATTCTGTGGCAGAGGGTGCAGCTGTGCATTGCGGCATCCCTAAGAAGAGGAGGGCCACAGCAGCACCTGCTGCTCCACCAGCACCCCCCCACACCACCACCAGCAGGTCAGCCTGTAGAATGTGTGGACCCCAGAGCACTGCATGTAGCACAGGCCGACTTGGCAGTTCTCTGGAGTGCTGTCGAGGATAACAACGAGAGGGTGAGTGCTGTGGAGCAGTGGCTGTATCACATAGAGGGACATCAGTTGCAAATTATGTCCATGCTGGAACTGCTGCTGGATCACCATGGGATCCCACATTAGTTTTTTTTTTTCCTCACATCATGTGCCCCCCCACACCTTCCTTGCTGTGGTATAAAATGTGTTCCTCCACCATCCCCGACCCTTGCATGTAATTATGCCTTTTTTGTGCTGTCTTCCATATGCGTGACACTTTGTATTCTGAGCAGTGCAAGTATACTGCACTAAACTGCATGTGTGCAGTCAGTCTTCTTTCCAGTCTGTGTATGTACTGCAGACACTGTCCAACTCCCTGACTTAAAAACAAACATTAATGAGTACAATGGTGGGGTGGTGAAGCATGGAGAGATACTACAAAACAGGCTTACAATACATCCAACTAATTATTAAAAAAAAATTAATGTGATTCGTGACGTGGTCGTGAATCATGATTTGTGACTGCATTTGTGAGCGTGATGATGAAGAAACGTGAATGCCTATGGCTGTACTTCCCCGATGAGCTGTAGCTTAAAACTCCCAGACTTAAAAACACGTATCAATGAGTACAATGGTGGGGTGGTGAAGCCTGGAGAGATCCTACAAACAAGCTTACAATACATCCAAGTAACTAGAAAAAAAAATTAATGTTGTGATTTGTAACGTGAATGATCATGAATCGCGATTTGTGACTGCATTTGTGACCGTGATGATGAAGAACGTGATTTGTATCACGAGTGACTCGTAATGATGGTCTTCACTTAAAACCGCATATTAATGAGTACAATGTTCATGTAGAATTAAGCACCACACCTGTCCAGTACTCTGAAGGGAAGCCAAAGAAACAACTGTGACTTAAGTTACAGATGGAGATTGGGCCCTAAAGAGATGCAAATGCACAGACAGATTAAGATTGCGCTGTGCACTGAAGAGATTCAGACACAAAGGCACAACACCTAACCAGTGCTGAACATCAGAATTAAAATCTGGAAAAGAATACCTTTGCGGTTGGGGCGGGCAGCGGGGGGCAGTGTAACAGTCACTAGTACTAGTACCAGTAAAGATACCACAAAGAAGTACAAAAATCACACAGCTGCAGTGTATAGCAGCTTCACATTGCTGAAATTATTATGTGGCACAATAAAAGGTGTCTGATTTGATGACACGTGTCACACACATACTCACACACACCAAGTAATGCATAGCAAATTGAAAACTTCAGTAATATAACCACATATTTAAAACAAACTAAAATTATGCACTGCTGCACCACAACAATCAGCAAAAAAATGGCAAGAAATATTGAAAATATTACTGTGTGTACATTAACACAGTTATACAAGAAAAATATCACCAAAATGGAAAGCACTGTCTTTTTCTCCAAGTTAATCTGCCTACACCACAGATACGCCCCTCCCCCAAAGCACACTTCCACTGTCTCTCAGTACACAGACTGAATGTTGTACATTAACATTCAAAATCCATACACAAACAATAAACACTCGATGATATGAGCACAGGAGGGTTTCCTATAATCGATGAACTAAAGTTTCAACAAAAGAATGACTCAAAAGGCTTTTTAACAGCTTTTGAAGGTTTGAATCATGAGAGCTCTCAGAGCAGATTGTCTCCTACAGCTTCCTACACACACTACCCCAAACTGAGGCTGTGGCAGAACAATCTAGAGCCCATGTGACCTGAAATCCCATGAATCACTGCAAAATTCGCCTTTGGAGCTTAAAACAAAGCGAAGTGAGGTGAAGTATATTGTTTTCAATGTACTTCACCTTAAGAATGGTGGAGCAGTGGTTTGGGAAGGCCAAAATGCTGTAAAGTACTTTCAATGGACTTGGCGTTACCCACTGATAGCAAGTACTCCGCTTCACATTGGAGACGAGTCATGAGGTCACCTTCTCCGTAGATCACTCCATGAGCGGGTGGGAGCCACTTAGCCCATCACTAACAACGATCAATTGCCACAGTTATTTTTCCACTTGCGTGCAGCACATTTGAGGTATATATCACAGGGGCAATATTCTTATGAATTACATGGATGAGGTTATTAGAGGAGGTACTAAGGGTGTCATATGAGAGCTTGATGACAGGTTTAGGTTCACTTTCAGACTTGCAAGCTAACACTGTTTCTTCCTCATGAATAAAACATTCACTTTCCTCTTCCGGCTCTGAGTCCAGCACAAGGGCATTGTCAGGAATGACAGGGATTACATTAGTCTCTGGGATGTGTTCCTCCAATACAAACTCCTCATCAATATCCATAATTTGGATTTCAGATGTATCAATTGTCTATTCCTCTGGCACAAAGGGTGCTGCATCTGGATTCAAATTGTGTGAAAAGTTCATTGCTAGACAATTCGCCAATTTGAGATGAACTAGTTGACAGTTCCTTTTTGTAACTCTATTTATTAGATTTTTCATCAAGCAAGTCAGGTTACAGATCATTTATTTATTTATTTATTGAAAATTTTGGAGAATACCTTTAAGCACAGATGCCCATTTGCAAAGATTCCACGTCAAAAACATAGTAACAAAAGACATCACAAGTACAATAAGCAGTTCTAGAGGAAATGCAGTCGAGTTAGGCTCAAAGCACTTAAGACAGATCAGTTACATACAGTTTTGGAAAAATCCATACAGATCATTGTATAAAAAGTCACAGGATATGTACAGACAGAAACTATATAAAGCAGTTATCAGTTACAATTGCAATGGATTGCCCCGGCAGACCACAAAGATCTCTTAAACAGATTAAGCTTGAGATTCAGCAGAGTCTTAGGCAGTTCGTTTAACCAGTTAGTGGCCCTAACAATAAATGACTGCTTGTCCAAGTGAGTATGCCAGAAAAGATACTTAAGGGCATTCCTGGCCATATTCCTGCTGTTGTATTGGTTGGAGATGCTACAAAAACAGTTTGTTAAAGTAGGGGGTACTAGGCCTCAGGAGTGCCTTTTCAGCTAGCAAACAGGTCTAGAGCATTATTCTGCAGCATAAAGGTAGCCAGTTAATGAGTGCATGAAGGGTACAACTGTGACTATGGTTATTGGCACCAAGTACAAAGCGGCACACCTTATTACAAACCAGCTTTACTCTGTTTAGCAACAATACCACAGGCAGCTGCATAGACTGGGAGGCCATAATCTAAAAGTGACAGAATGGAGCTGGCTTAAGACATCAAGCATCCCCAGTGAGATTGTTAGGGTTATGGTGCAGGGTTCCCAGTTTACTGTTAATTACAGTGAATACTGTAGATCGTCAACATTGGGGGCAAAAGACAAGATGTCATCCAGAGTTACTCCAAGGTATTTGAAGGTCTCCACCTGCTTAATGTTTTGTCCCTGGCCAATTCGAATGACAAAAGATGGAACTTTCCTCTTCTGTGGGAGACTAGAGAAGAGCATGGTCTTTGTTTTTAACTTTTTGTAATTGAGGACCAGTTTGGTATTGGAGAATCAATTTTCTAGCAACCTGAAGTTATTTTGGAGAGTGGCAGTGAGGCTGTCAAGGTCAGGGTTTTGGAACAGATGACTGCATCATCAGCACAGAGGGGTATGATGGCTGTCTGACAGGCATCATGCAGTTGATTTATGAAGAGGACAAATGGGAGTGGGTCCAAGATGGAGCCCGGGGGACACCAATAGCTGCTCCCCTAGTGTCATACAAAGATTTATCAATCGTCACGCACTGGGAGCAGTTGGTGAGAGAGCTGTAAATCAGTCAGCTGTGTTCTGTGACAAACGCAGGCCTAGGAGTTTAAGTTTTCGATTCGCAAAACAGTGGAATGAGCTACCTGTCCCCCTTAAAACCTGTTCCTCAACTGATCTCTTTAGGACTAAGTTACTCTCTACACTCTCCCCTACTGAGTCCTGTGATTGCTTTAAATGAGATGACTCACCTTCAGCTCAAGCCTGTCATTTGTTTCAGCACCTCATTGTAAATTGTGTTGATACTGTAAATTGTGTAGACATTTGACTACATGTATTGATGCTGCACCTGCCCTATTCAGACTAAGGCATGCACAGACAACTGTTTTTTTCTTTTTTTACCATCCTGAGATTTGTGCCTCCTAATCCTCTTTTTACAATTGTTATGTACAGTGTTACGTGACACTATTTGCTATTGCATTCCTTGACTCTAAATCATTTGAAAATAGGCTCTGCCTATATGGTTTTATGTGAAATAAAAATGAAAATGAAATAAAGTAGGAGTTTACCATTGACCAGGTCGAAGGCCTTAGTAAGGTCCATATATACAACTCTGAAGAGGTCACCATGGTCAAGGGCCGCATGAACATAGTTGGTGTATTCCGACAGCACCGTGTTGGTGCTATGTGTCTTCCAGAAGCCATGCTGCTGTACACTGTACACTGTATTTTTCGAGGTATGTGGTAAGTTGATCAGAGACTATTCTCTAGAGGGCCTTGGATGGGGAGGGGGGGGAGAATAGAAAGGGATGTGAAATTATCAAAGCTAGTGCACCACTTTTGAAAACTGGTGTAACCAGTGCAGACTGACACTTCTTAGGGGATTGCGAGTAGCACAGGGAAAAGTAAAAAATTCTAGAGATGGGGTGGGAAAATTCCTCTACCACCAGGGCAAGAAGTTTCATATCAGCTGAATCACTCCCATAACTAGTTTTGACAAGTACCCTACTGCTGTATTTTGAAGTATCTTTGACTGACACAGTCTTAAAGTAGAATTTAGGGCACTCTGGTTCAGAACCCACCATCTAGGAGGCTTAAAGACCTGTTTCCCTGCAAAGGGCATGGGCAGGCTCAGTAGAGATTATGGAACTGAGGTCAGTAAAGGCTGTGTTGAAGTAATTGTAATTTTTGTGGGATGAAGAACCTTTTGACCCTTCACCACAAGCATTTAAGGAGTGATTTTAACTCCCTTGCCATGGAGCTCTGAGTTGTTGCCCCAGAATCTTTTGCCATTGCTCCAGTCCTGGGTTTGCTTATCCTTATGGGAGTCAGATTTGGCCTTTCTCATCATACTGGTGCATTTATTGCAGGCTTCCTTGTATCATTGCAGGTGGACAGAGGACCCTGTTTTACTAGTCAGTGTCCACAGATTGTCCCTATCCTTCATGCAAGTAAGGAGCTCGGGGGTGAGCCATCCTGATAGTATTGCTCTTTCCTTGTGTTTTTTTAAAGGGTCAAATTTATCACAGGCATGTGTGAACTCAGAGACAATGAATTCTAGGGCCCAGTCAATATTGGGAATGGCATCTAAGAAGTTCCAATTAATTCAGGCATTCTTTTTGTTTGGGACTTGGTTGACTTGGGGGGGGGTGGCATTGTCTGTTTAATTGCCCATAGATATTGCACTAGGGAGTGGTCACTTAGGGTATCTGGCAAAACTTTGACAATTTTAACCCTATCAGGGTGTGTAACTAGTATCCAGTCAAGTGGAGCTTGTTTTATAATCAATCCTGGTGTGCTCACTCTCCACTTGTGTAATAAATAGGCTGGACATCTTATCCCTATGACCTGTGCTGGACTTGGCATTCCAATTTATGTTAAAGTCACCAGTAACAGCTTATTCCCAGTTCTGATTGAGTTGCATGAAGTAGTCAGTAAGTGACTCTATGGGCCCTATTCTAGACGGGTGGTGCAAGTTGCCACCGAATGCAACTTGCACCAACTGCAACTGCGACATTGACCCTGCGCCCTATTCTAGAAGGGGCAGGGTCTCCGTAACAAAGTCCTGCGACTTGTGACATGTAGCTAGATACGCCGCACTGGAGAGCACCTGGCCAGGCATTGCGCAACCCGCAGCCGCAGGTCAAAGTGCACCCCCCGCCCAGCAAGCCAACAGCCGCCCGCAGGGCTGCCCACACCCCCGCCCACCAAGCTCTGCACAATCGGCCACTTTCTGGCAGGGCTGGCCACACCAATTGGCCTCTGAAAGACCTCCCTCAGTGTCTCTGCAGAGGGCTGCCTCACACCAACTGGCCCCTGAAACTTCCTCACAGTGCCCTACAGGGCTGGCCACACAACTGGCCCCAAATGCCCATAAGCGGGCCATACAAACTGGCCCCTGAAACATCCCTCAGTGACCCGCAGAGCTGGTCACACCAACTGGCCCTTGAAACACCCATAGGAATGCCCTCATCGGTGCACAGTCACCCTCCCACCCGTGCCCTGCTCCCGAGTCACCTGCTGTAAATGCAGCAATTACCCTGACATGCCCTGGTAGTCTAGTGGCCCCCCACCCACCCACCCAGCCATGCCAGCCCACCCAGCGCCCACCTACCCATCCCCAGCCAGCACAGCCACCTCTCATCACCATGGCCCAGCCACCAATTGAGTTCAGTAGGAGTGTGTATGTATAAGGCGTGCTCAAGTAATTTCTGTGTGTGTCTTTTCAGTAGCCTCACGAACCATCGATGATGGCCGCGGTGAGTGCCAATCTCGCTGGGTGGGTGAAGGTGGGTGAAACTGTATAACTGATGAAACTCTCAAACTGGGGCAGGCTCATTACAGTTATGGCGTGTAGCAGGGGTGCAGGGGCATGGGTGGGGATGATACACCACCCGTGGGTCTTATCGGAAGGGTGGAGTCGGGGACATGGGGTGTGAGCAGCCTATGAGAGATGAATGCATGGGAGTGTCGGGCAGTTGGTGTGGGAACCCCTCGCGAGAAACAATGCATGGGGTTATGGGGCATGTATGCGACGGGGGATGGACGGGGTGCGATGCCCATTGAGGCAACAACGGAGTCTGGCTATGGGGGGGAGGGCACATAGACCGGGTTCTACAGGACCCTCGGAGGACGGATGTAAGTTACACCAGCTAATTGCAGGTGTAACTTACGTTGCCGGTTCTCCTCCAGGTTTTCTTGTAGAATCCTGACAGTAGGGACTTTGTTGCTGCCCTTCTGGAATGCGGCGCAACTGCTGCCGAAACCCCCCTAGTGCCATGTTGCAGGGGGTTTATGGCGCAACTGTCATAGTCATGTGGGGAGTAGTGCAATGTAATGGCTGTGGGGCAGCAGTCTTCCGGGAGTCTTTCTGGAGGCTGAGATGCTGCCCTATTTGCAGACAACTCTCTGCCCTGAGGGAGGAAGTTGCCCATCTTCAGGCCACACTGGACAGCAGTAAGAAAACCTTCCCCCAGGCCAGACTGGATGGTAGGAAGGGAACCCCCCCATCCAGGGAGCACCAGAGCCACCACCACTACCTCAGAGGTTGCAAAGAGCACAGCAGTTGGACCACTGTGGGCTCAGGGAGGTGAGGAGGTGGAACAGAGGCACACCCAGTCAGTTGTTCCACTCCACAATCCACACACCATTCTGGGAGCACAGCCCCCATGGATGCACCTCCACGGAGGAGATTAGGGAGGCTGAGGACACCTGTCACAAGGGAGGCCCACAGGAAGGAGGCAGAGGATGCCACAAGGAAAGGAAGCAGCTCCTGGTGGGGACCCAATTAGTAGGGGTAGAACTGGGGGAGCAGGGAAAACTGAAGTAAAGTGCCTGCCTGGTGCCATGGCTTAGGGACAGGCGCATCCTCAGGATCACGAGAACAGCTGCACGGATCTGAGCTGGATGTCATTGTCCACCTAGGGACAAATGACTTGGCTCAACATGAGCTTACAGCAGTGCAGAAGGACTTTGTAGAACTGGGGAGGCCTAAAACAAGTAGCACACACAGTATCCTTCTCAGAGGTGCTGCCTGTAAATGGCATGAGTGAGGCAAGGGTACTTTGCACCATGCAGTTTAATGAGTGGTTGAAAAAATGGTGTGGAGCACAGGGTTTGGCTTCATTGGGGACTGGGGTTCCACCTGGAGGACACCAGCCTACACTGGCAGGATGGTCTGCATCTGTCCAGGAAGGAACAAGTCTTTGAGCAATCGGTTTAAATGCTTCATTGGTAAGCTTTTAAACTAGTCAAGGGGGGAGGCACTGATAAGCAGCAGAAAAATCCCAGCCTCTCCCTACAAAACAGGGTACTAAATGGGAAAAAGACCGAGGAAGAAAGGTCAGTGGGGGATGCTGCAACAGAAAGTAAAGCCATCACAAAATGGAGAGCAATGAGTACCAATGCCCATAGTCTGAGTAACAAGCTTCCTGAATTAGTGGCCTTGATGGAGGAGGAACATCTGGATATCGTGGCAGTCACAGAAATATGGTACACACAAAACCATGACTGGGATGTAAACATACCAGGATACACTATCTACAGGAGGGACAGGGAGGGTAAAAGAGGAGGAGGAGTAGCTCTTTACATAAGGGAAGGAATCAAAGCAACAGAAAAAAGGGTAAACAGGGAGGAAGAAGCACTGTGGGTAAATTTGGAGACTGGCAATGGCACCACAATCCGCTGAGGGTTATTACGAGACCTCCTTCTCAGGGGAGGAAATGGACAAGAAAATGATAAGTATACTTAGTATGGCAGAAAAAGGAGATATTGCTGATGGGTGATCTGAATATGCCAGATGTTAACTGGAGTGCAGTTGCAGCAGCCATGTCTAAGAGTGGGTTATTCTAGATGCCCTACAGGGGGCATGCCTTAGACAACTAGTATTGGAGCCCACTTGAGAGGGAACAATCTTAGACCTGGTTCTCTCAAATGGAGATGAGGAGAGGATCACAGATGTAGAAGTGGGTAGCCATCTGGGAACTAGCGACCATCGAACAGTATGGTTCACAATAAACACAGCAATAGAGTCAAGCCATACAAAGACAAAGGTACTGGATTTTAGGAGGGCTGACTTTGTCAAAATGGGTGAGTGCCTAAGGAATGCAATAGCAAATGGGCAGGAAGGAGGGTGGAAGAACAATGGGGAATAATAAAACTGCCATCACAGAGGTAACAAGCCGTTGTGTAAACAAATAAACAAAACGAAACGAGGTAAGAAACCACTATGGTTCTCAAAGGAAGTAGCAGTGAAGGTTCAAGAGAAAAAGAAAGCATTCAAGTACAAGAATCACAGAAGGAGTAGGACAGAGAACTGTCAGTTAAAGCAAAGGAAGCTGGAAGGCAGTCAGAACAGCAAAGGCCCAAACCGAGGAAAGATAGCCAACTCAGTTAAGAAGGGATGAAACCTTTTATAGGTACATCAGGGAGGAAGTAAGAACAAGGGAGGGATAGTGAGGCTTAGTAAAGGGAGGAGGGTGGGCAGAGGTGACTGTGAAAAGGCAGAGATACTAAACAAATACTTTTGCTCAGTATTTACAAAGGAAGAGGGGAAGTACCTAAAACAAAACAGTAGAAACACTCTGGATACAGAAGTTGATACCAGCCCATTTACAGAAGAAAGGGTTCTGAAAGAACTCTTAAAACTGAAGGTGGACAAAGCAATGGGGCCTGATGAGATTCATCCCAGAATTCTAAAAGAACTAGGTAGAACTAGTGACACCACTGACTACCCTCTTTAACAAATCATGGGAGGATGGGTGTGTACCGAGGACTGGAGGAGGGCAAATGTAATTCCCTTCACAAAGTGGGAGCAAGGCAGAAGCAGGAAACCACAGACCTGTTAGTTTAACCTCAGTGGTAGGGAAAATGATGGGAATCACTTGAAGGAAAGAATTGTTGAGTATCTAGAGGCCAGAGGCACAGGACCCAAGGCAGCATGGATTCACAGCAGGAAGGTCATGCCAGACAAATCTGATAGATTTCTTTGACTGGGTGACCAAAGTAGTTGATCAGGGAGGGGCTGTGGACATGGCCTACCTAGACTTTAGCAAGGCATTTGACACAGTCCCACACAAAAGATTAATATACAAGTTAGCCAGCCTGGGAGTGGGTCCCAAGATGACAGCCTGGATAAAGAATTGGCTGGAGAATAGGACACAGAGTAATAGTAAATGGAGTCCACTCTGAAAAAAGGGGGTTAGTAGTGGGGTACCGCAGGGTTCAGTATTAGACGGTCCTCTTCAATGTCTTATAAGTGTACATTGCAGAGGGACTAGAAGGAAAAGTATGTCTCTTTGCAGATGACACAAAGATCTGCAACAGAGTTGATGCACAAGGTGGAGTGGAAAGGATGAGAAGGGACTTGGCAAGGTTAGAGGAATGGTCAAATGTATGGCAGCTTAGATTCAATGGTAAGAAGTGCAGGTATGCACCTGGGAAAGAAAACCCAGGGAAGAGTACACAATGGGGGGAGGATACTAACAACAACAAAAATGGAAAGGGACCTGGGGGTAGTCATATCAGATGACCTAAAGGTGGGAAAGCAATGTGAGAGGGCAGCAAGGAGGGTTGGGGATACTTGGATGCACAGGAAGAGGCATCACAAGTAGAAAACAGGAAGTTATTATTCCTCTGTACAGACAGCTAGTGAGACCCCATCTGAGTACTGTGTGCAGTTCTCGAGACCCAATCTCCAAAAGACATAGACAGGATGGAAGCTGTCCAGAGGAGGGGAACTAAAATGGTGCAGGGTCTGCACCAGAAGACATATGAAGAGAGACTTAAGGAGCTTAATATGTATAGCCTCGAGGAAAGGAGGGAGAGGGGAGACATGATAGAAACTTTCAAGTACCTCAAGGGAATCAACAACGTCCAAGAAGGTAGCATCTTTCAAAAAAGATGGTGCAAGAACAAGGAGGCACAATTTGAAGATAGAAGGGGGGCGGCTCAGAGGTAATTAAGGAAGTATTTTTTCACAGAGAGGGTTGTGGATGTATGGAACGCCTTCCAGAGGAGGTTGTGAGTCAAAAAACAGTGGTGGAATTCAAGCATGCATGGGACAGTCATAAGGCAATTCTGAGGTGGGGTAGGAAGAAGTAGGCTGCTGGTTAACTAGGACCTGCAGCTTATCCATCAGGTAAGGAAATGGGCAATCTGGGTGGGCCAAGCGGTCCTATCTGCCGGCCAAATTTATGTTTCTATGTTTCTATGTAACTGCCGACGTAATAGCTGTTCAGCACAAGTGGCCTGTGACATGTTGCAGGCCACTTTTGTAGAATAGCTGCTAAGTTTCAAGTAAACTGCTGAAGCTGCTACTTGCACTTATTCTACTTGGCACAAGTGCTGTTACACCAGGCGTAACTTTTCTAGAATCTGGCCCTATGTCTGGATTCTGTTTGCCCAGTGGGATATATACAGATAGGATGACAAGAGATTTGTGCCATCACCCTATCAAAAGCTTTATTCCTAGGAATTAACAGTACATGATTAAGTCTTTGATCATGATTTTAGAGGCTTGCAGGTCTGATCTTTGGTAGATAAGGCAGCCCCCACTTTGCGTGCCTATTCTATCCTCCCTGAAGATAATGGGGCCTGGCAATGAGATAGTGGCATCAAGTATGTGCAGACTGAGCTGAGTTTCAGTGAGGCAAATAATGTCTGGTTGCAGTAATAACAACGTATTGTAAAACTTGGAGTTGTCTTGGAGGCAGGCAGTGGAATGCTTGCAAACTATAGACCTAGTATATGCTCTGTAGGTCTGACTTCATCTGATAAAACACACAAGCTCAAGTTCTAGTGGTAGAACAGGGGGTCCATATGGGACACAGATTTCAGACTTAAAGGCAGGCAGATGAGTTGATACTGTTCAACTGTCAAAAAAAAAAAAAGAATCCACAGACTAGTCTTCTAGATCAAGGTTAAGGGTCCTACAGTCAGACTGAAGACACACACCAAATTCTTCCCAGCAGTTGTAAACCCTCAGCTATATTTACATTGCCTTCTTACAGAGGGTTGAGTTGCATGTCTTACCTGCATTTACACTGAATTCAGGAATATTCATAAAATAAACTTTTATGTAAGATTTGTGAACTGTGAAGGTACTAAACAACCTTTTATAAACTGTAACAGGTAGGAAGTTCATTAGTCCATATACTTGGTACTTGGTAGGTAAGGACAAAAGGGGGCCACAGCCCATCGGGATTGTCCCCCACATTTGTGGGCCATTGGGTCATTAGGTCCAATAAGTTTAGGCAAGGAGCCACATGTCAAGATGTCTTTTAAACATGTTGAAGTTGTTACAGTCCACTAGCTCTTGAGGGAGCTTATTCCATAGTTATGAGGCCCTAATGGTGTAGAAGTGCAATCTTTTATTAGTATTTGCTTTTTCTATGTAAAGCTGTCTATTATGTAACCTGGGAACAATTTTTCTTTGGGCATAAGTAATGCCACATTGTTGCATCAAAGTGGGGGACTGGAGGATTTTATGTAGTAGTAGTAGGTCACCTCTGTCACGTCTGGATTTAAGTGAGTAGAGCCCTGTTCTCATTAACCTATTGTCATAAGTGATGTGTGTTAGATGTGGGACCGTCCTTGTTGCCCTATGTTGGATTTGTTCAATTTTGTTAATATCCTTTACCAGGTATGGGCTCCAAAAGGGTGATCCGTAGTCAGAATATGGTCGAATATGGGACCTGTAAAGTGTGATAATGAATTCTTCAGATTTGAAGACAAAGGTATAATTTATACGTCTGATCAAAGCATTTGAAAGGTTAGCCACTTTGTTGCAATGGTCAGAAAAGGAACGTTTATTATTTACAATAATACCCAGGTCTTTTTCTTCAGTGGAATCCTTTAAAATGATATTGTTTAAAGTATATGGCTGTTTAGGGTTGTTTTTTCCTAAGTGGAGTACTGCACATTTTTGGATGTTAAAAGACATCGCATTATCTTGTGCCCAATTTTCGATAATGGCAAGGTCAGATTGTAAGGTGGACAGATTAGTTGGGCAGTCGGCTTTGACCCCCAGTTTAGTATCATCAGCAAATTTGGACAGTGTGTTATTTGGGCTGATTTTCATGTCACTTATAAAGATGTTAAATAGTGTCGGTCCCAGCACCGAGCCCTGTGGGACCCCGCTGGTGACCTCCCCGACGTCAGATAGTACTCCATTTATTTTCACCCACTGTGACCTTCCCCTAAACCAATTGTCGACCCGTTTAATTAAAGTAGTAGAGAACCCCAATTTTAGCAGTTTATTTAATAGTGTGATGTGCGATACCTTATTGAACGCTTTGCTATAATCTAAAAGGATGATGTCCACGTGGGTGTTTGAGTCCAGCCCTATACTAATAAAGTTATAAAAAGTGATACGATTAGTTGTGCATGAGTGGCCTTGTTTAAATCCATGTTGTGATGAGTCTGAAATATTTCGGGATTTAGATTCTGTTTCGATCAGGTTTTTAATGATTTTCTCCATAAGTTTACAGGGGATTGAAGTAAGGCTAATGGGGCGGTAGTTTTCTATTTTTGAGTGATTTCCTTTCTTAAAGATGGGTGTAACGGTTGCTGTATGGCAATCAGAGGGGACAGTAGATTCCTGGAGAGATTTATTGAAAATGATTGTTAACAGGAGGGCTAGTTCATCGGATGCTGCTATTAAGAATTTTGGATGTAATTTATCAGGTCCTGAACTAGTGGTTTTATTTAGTGTGCTGAGTACTTCAATGGTGTCTGAAATGGTGATTATGTAGTCAATGTGAGTACTATTAAAGTCCATAGTATTGTTTGGCATATCTTTAGAAAACACCGAGCAAAAGTAGCTGTTGAAGGTGAAAGCAGTGTCTTTATCAGAAGTAAGTGGTGAATTGTTAGTTGTTATTGGGCCTATTGATATGTTGCTGCCTTTCTTTTCATTCAAGTAAGAAAATAATAACTTATTGCAATCTTTTGAGTGGGCCATTTTGAATTCCAAGTTTTTTTTTGGCCAGTAAAATTGATTTTTTTAAGTCTTTAACTACCTCCCTATATATATATGTAGTGTCCTATCTTTTTCGATAGAGGGGCATGTTTTAAACAAAGAAAAAGTTTTATTTTCTGTGAAATTAGTTGTTTGATATTTTTGTTAAACCATTGGGGGATTTCACCTTTTTTATTGTATTTGACTTTAGTAGGAATATACAGGTTTTCCAGATTTAATATTTGTGTTTTTTGGTAGCTCCATGCTTCTTCGAGATGGAGGAGGGCTAGTATAGTTTCCCAGGGAGTGTTTATTAGATGATTGTTTATTGCAATGAAATTGCCTTTTTTGTATTGTTTAAGTTGTAACTGCTTATTAGATGGTTGGTAGTTGTATAGCAATTGGACATATGGTCGTTATTTCTCAATGGGTCCTGAATGATAATTTTTGAGATATTATGTTCCATATTAGTTAAAATGAGGTCCAGTATGTTAAGGCCTCAGGTGGGTTCCCTCATAGGCTGCTCAAGGCCAAGGTATCAATGATGGCAGACATCAGGGTTTTCTCGTGTTGTGTGCTGGCCGTCAAGGAATCCCAGTTTATTGTGGGCATGTTGAAGTCACCCAGAATGAGAACATTATCTTTATTAGCTAAATGTTTAATATCAGACACTACTAAGTTAGTGTACTCTAGATCAGCAGAGGGTGGTCAGTACCAAGTGCCATTGAGGGTTTGGGGGAGGCCTTTTAGTTGTATATTGACCCAAATACTTTCAGTCTGAGTGGGGTAAGGGACTTCGAAGGAGGGGATGTCATTTTTCATATATAGGCAAATGCCACCACCTATTTTATTGGTACGATCTTTGGAGTAGAGTTTATAGTCAGGTAGTTCTCTTAGCCATAGTGAATCTGAATCCCCCCGTGTTTCAGTAGTAGCTATTATTTCGAATTGTAACTTATGTGCCTTTAATTCAAGTTCTGCCATTTTGGTGGTATTTAGTGACCTAGCATTTAATGATAGAATGTTACAAGCCTTTTGGTTTATAGGTGAGGTAGTTATTGTTGATGTCAGAGACTTGGGCAATATCCTATTCTCCCCCTAGATTTAAGTTTAAACAGTTTTGTATGAAAGAGGATACTTTTCTGCCTAGTAATAGGCTTCCCCTTCCGCTCAAGTGGAGACCGTCCTAGCAGAAGAGAGAGGGTCTTTCATGAAAGTCTTCCCTGTGGGTCAGGCATGTGATATTTTGCCTGAGACACCATTTGCATAATCATTCATTCATTCATTGCTTTTATTTTGTGAGTAATGTAGTATGTTGCTCTTGGGACTGGGAAGATTTCAGAGAAACAGACATTGCAACGCAGCTCGACTAGGACGCTGTTTAGTGCGACAAAGTCCTGATTGAGTTGGTCTAAAGTGGATTTAGCAATGTCGTTTGTGTTTGCGTGTATGATGACAAGTGGGTCTTTTCCTATGTTTGGGGTACATACTTGTTCTATCATAGAGGTGATGTCTGAAACCTTGCCCCCCATAACTGGAACAAGTGTGGTTTAATTTGTCTGGGTTGCAGACAGCTCTGTCTATGTGTTTAATAATGGAATCACCCAACACGTAGATTTGCTTGGGTTTGGTTTCCAGTGTTGGAATGTATTCTTGTTGTGGTGTTGTGGTGACAGGGACATTATTACTTGTTACAGCAGCCTGGTGTACCAGACCATGCTTAACAAGCATTTGTCAATGCCGAATGTTGCTTGCTTGTATGTGCTGTTTAAGTATTTGGAAGTGATAGTTCCATGCCTTCCTCCCAAGACATCCACTGTGTCTTTCCCTTCAGTATTCACAGAAGAGTGGGAGGGGCAAGGGCCACAGCAGTACAGCAGTTGCCAAGGGGGTGAAGAGGTGGACAATAGTCCATTCAAAGGCAAAAGAGTCCTGCAGGAGCTCGCTAAATTGAAGGTGGACAAAGCGATGGAACCAGATGGCATACGCCCAAGGATATTAAGAGAACTGCGAAGGGAGATAGCAGTACCTCGGGCAGCCATGTTCACTGAGTCATTCAACATGAGTGAATTGGAGGTGGGCACATGTGGTCCCTCTACACAAGTTCAGCAGCAGGAAGGAGACAGGGAACAATAGGCCGTTCAGCCTCACCTCAGTAGAGGGGAAGATCATGGAGACATTGCTTAAAGAAAGGATAGTGGGGCATCTAGAAGCCATCGGAGCCCTGGACCATAGACAACATGGATTCACAGTGGGGACATCATGTCAGACAAATCTGGTTGATTTCTTTGACTGGGTGACAAAGGAAGTGAATCAGGGTGGGACAGTGGACAACGCTACCTTGATTTCAGCAAAGCCTTGACACCATCCCATATAGGAGGCTGATAAACTAGCTGGGTAGGCTGGGCATGGGGAAGGGTGGTAAACTGGGTTAGAAACTGGCTAACAGACAGGAGGCAGACAGTGGTGGTAAATGGTGTGCAGTCTAGGGAGAGGGGGTCACCAGTGGGGTGCTGCAGGGATCGGTCCTGGGGCCAGTCCTGTTCAATGTCTTCATTAGTAACATTGCAGAACGTCTGAAGGGAATTTTTTTCACCAAATTTTCAACATAGCCATTTTAAGACCTCTGCTGATGAACAGCGTCACTGTGATTTTCTTAATCTGTCCCAAACATTGACTGCGCACACCAAATGCGCCATTGTGCGCTACATGCACGGAAACACATTTTGGGCGACGTGAAAAATGACAGCTGTACTGCTCATAAGGAGGTGTGGTAAAATGGCAATGTTGAAATCTGAGTGCAAATATTAAAATTTGCAAACTTACGAGCTAGCGTAGGAACTGCAACGCATGCTTATAAAATACTCATTTTAGGAATTTTTTCACCAAATTTTCAAACTAGCCATTTTAAGACCTCTGCTCATGAACAGTGTCACTGTGATTTTCTTAATTTGTCCCATACAATGATTTCGCACACTGTCTGCGCCATTGTGCGCTACGTGGGCGGAAACATGTTTTGGGCAAGATGTGAAAAATGACAGCTTTACTGCTTATAAGGAAGTATGGTAAAATGGCAATGTTAATAATCTGGAGTGAAAATATTGAAAATTCGCGAACTTACGAGCGTGCGTAGGATCAGCACAACAAATGCTCATAAAACAGTCATTTTTGGGAATTTTTTCACCCAGTTTTCAACATAGCCATTTTAAGACCTCTGCTGATGAACAGTGTCACTGTGATTTTCTTAATCTGTCCCAAACATTGATTGTACACACCCGACTCGCCATTTCACATGCATACAAACACATTTTGGGTGACGTGAAAAATGACAGCTGTACTGCTCATAAGGAGGTATAATAAAATGGAAATGCTGAAAATTTGAAGAGAAAATATTAAAAATCAGTGAACTTACGAGCGTGCGTAGGAACTGCGCAATGCATGCTCGTAAAACAGTCATTTTTAGGAATCTTTTCACCAAATTTTCAACATAGCCATTTTAAGACCACTGCTCATGAACAGTGTCACTGTAATTTTCTTAATGTGTCCCATACATTGATTTCACACACCAACTGCGCCATTATGCGCTACATGCCCGGAAACACATTTTGGGTGCAATGTGAAAAATGACAGCTGTACTGCTCATAAGGAGGTGTGGTAAAATGGTAATGTTGAAAATCTGGACTGCAAATATTACAGATTCGTGAACTTACGATCGTGCGTAGGAACTGCACAACGTACACTCGTAAAACAGTCATTTTAAATTTTTCACCAAATTTGCAACATAGGCTTTTGAGAGCCCATCTTATGAACACTGGCACTGTCGTTTCATTAATCGGTCCCAAAAGGTGATTTTTTTGCAGGGCCCGATTAACACAATGACAGTGACAGAATTCATGAGGAGGGGTCCCAAAAACCCCATGTTGAAAATTTGGTGCCAAAATTCCAAAAAATGCCTAAGATATGTAGCAAAGTTGAAAAAACCCTATCTATCCCATTGTACAGCTTACCGGCATTTCCTCAGTTCGCGGTCAGCTTTGAAGAAGCAGGCGTGTTCCGTCCACCAAAGATCATCATGCCGAGGTCTAGAGGTAAGTATGGGGTGAGGGGTGTGGGGAGGCAGGGTGCGCAGTGGGTGGAGTGCGGTTGTGGGGGCAGGGAGAAGCGCCGAGGACAGTTTTGCATTTACAGGTTTTTAAGATGAGGACGAGGACATTTGCCACGCTGGGTGGGCTCCCAGTGTGGCAGCTGGATCTTTGGTGGGGTGTGAAGCCAATGGGATTAGGCAGCCCTGTCAGCCATAACACATTTGCCATGCTGAGGTGGGCTCCAGCATGGCACCCTAAACTTTAGAGGCCATGGGGCCAACGAGGGATTGACACCCCTGTCGTATGCAGCATGTAATGTGTGCTGTGTGTGTGTGTGTGTGTGTGGAGGGGGGAGCTCTGCTCACTGAAGCAAAGCTCTCCCTTTCAACTGTACGACCACTGCATTTTCAACTGCTGTCATAGACAGCTGCAGCAGTGATTGGGGAACTGGGGCCACGCCTGCAAACACACTGACTGAATTGGAAGACGGGTGCCACACCTCCGAAAACTCGGATGATGGTACTATGTTTCTTGCACATGCGTGCAAGCAACATAAAAATGGTGAGGAGGTGGCTTGTTAGGAATGGAGGTGGTTCTGACATTGTTAAGTACACTAACTGGGTCATGTTTACTGATCTGAGAATAACTGGTAGTGGGTGTGGTGTCTTCTTCTGGCATCAGAGTTTCATATCTATTGTGTAGGGGGAGAATTGGGGTGCTGTTAAAAACTCACCCCCCCTTTTTGTTTTGCCTTTGGGGATGACAGCCCATGAGTCATTCTCAACAGATAAAGAGTGTGTAGTGTTACAATAGGTAGTTTATTTTAAGGCTGGTAATATAGCAGGTTCATTTGTAGAGGTTTCTAAGTTGGCTGATTCCAAGGTAGATACCATATGGTCGATGTATTGCTCCAGGTCCTCTATATCTGGGCTAATCGATGTCTTATTATGGAGTCGTGCTGTTTCTTCCTGGAGTGTCAGCACTAGTGAACATCTGTCTCATACAAACTCAGGAGTCTGTTACTCATCTGCATACATGAGACAAGTCATACAACAATTACCTGCTATCTCCATTATATATTTGATGCTGTGCAGCTGTCTTCCCGGAAGGTAGAGTGTCTAGCAGTATTATGTTACTTCAGTCCAGTATACCCTATTTCCTGTTTCCCCAGTTGACACAGTAGAAACTCACTGAGCCGATTCAAATACATTTTATTCAAGTCATGGCATGTTTCTCTGTCCTTGAAGAGGTATTGTATATAATTAAAAAAAAGAGAAAAAATAAATAAACAGGCTGTTACTTCTTATGCACTATCACATTAAAATTCTTATCTCACAAACTTCTCTGCCTGTTATTGATACTATTACCCATATCGTGCGGATGACTATGTCTGAGCCCTAGTCCTAAGGGGATGGTTCAGGTCTCTTCCTTCTCAGGGGCTCTATTTGCTGGGTTTGCTGGTATTGCCATAGTTACCAGACTTCCAAATATTCAGGGCGTCTGAGCTGTAGAATTGCAGTGACGTGTTCCATGGTTTCTCTCTCAGAGACTTTCACCTTCCAAAGTTCAATGGTTGGGGGGTTGGGGTCAACCACTGCAGGGTGATGCATTTAAGAGCTGCCATTCTCAGCATCTGTATCACCCTCCATTTATTTCTGGACCCCTTCATGAATGTCAGGAGGCCCAGGACCAGGTCCTGGAAGGTGAGTGGAATGTATTTTGCAGTTCACTATGCACTGCTTCCCAGAGAGTCTTAATAACAGGGCTGTCCCAGAATACGTGATGGTGTGTCCACACTGCCTTCAACATGCATCTGTGTATGTTGCATTAAAATGTTTTGCGACCATGGGGGTCTTGAAATATCAGGTGAGTATTCTGCAATTAAATTCTCTCTATGTAGGAGAGGCAGTGATTGCCCACCCTCTGATGAGGCACTTGTCCCATTGCTTTATTGGTATGAGAATCACCCGTTCATTTCCCACTTCACTTGGATTTGTTCTAGAGGGGAGTTTGTTGGTTTTGTTTGAAGTCTGTAAAGATCAGACACTAACCTCACCTTTACTTTGAGTGTGACTAGCCAGTAAAAAAAATTGCTCTTGGACAGATTGTGGCCTTCCCACTTGAGCTATGTGGTTTTGGTCTAGTAAAAAGTGTCCCACCGGGAAGAACTGAAAATGGTCCTCCCTCCTGAGCTGACAGGTCCTGGAAAGTGAGACAACTACCTCCTGATATACATTGATGGAAACGCCCCTGTGTTCCCAATATGCAAAACTCAGATCTAGACGTGCTTGGAAGAAAGGGTCATGATGCCTAATTTTGGTGAGGGGCCCTAGGGCATTTGGGGTGGCAGTCAGTTTTCTTATTTTTAACAAGATTCCTACCATGTGTCTCAACCAGGAGTTGTATAAGGTTCAAGCCACCTGTTCAGATAGTACTCTTGTGGGAATGGTCCATAATGGTAAGTCTGGAGAATTTGCTTACTCAGTCTGATACAGTCTGGGTCAGCTCTCTGTTTCACCCAGGAATGCTACCTGTGTTGTCAGGTAATAAATTTTAAAACATGGTAGGCCTAGCACCCCCACACACACACACGCACTCTTTTGGCAGCTTGAGAATATTCTGTGTTATTCTGGGTTTCTTTCCCAGCCAGAGGAAGTTTGGTATCTCCTTCAGGAATAGGTTCTGAAAGGCATTTAGGATTGGTTTTGGGAGGCTCTAAAACAGGAATAAAATACAAGGGAGAATGTTCATCTTGGTTTCCTATCATAAAATATGAGAGGAAGAAGTTTCCATTTTGCCACATCTTGCTTAAGTGCATCAAATAATTTCTGGTAATTCTCTCTGAACAGTTTACTGGTGTCTACTTAAACAGTAAGGTACGACCAGGGGTTATGTTAATGTTCTAGTTAATCATCCCCTGGGGGTGTAATGTGGCACGAGGTGCAGCCAAGTGCCATATTGCCCCCAGAGGGTGATTAACTTGCACATTAACATACCCCCTGGGAGTACTTTATTGCTATTATTATAAGAGGGTGTAATAGAAAATATGTATGTTTCTGTTTTATAAATTATTTTCTAATTTTTACTGACTTTATGATAAAAAAGTCCTTCTACAGCAGTTTGTGAGCTCGAACGTGGTCATGAGATGGAGTTAGTGTACCTGCAGTCTTCCCTACATTGCCTTGGTGACCATCTTGAGCCTGCTATGAAAATTATATAATGGGAGCCTGTGGCTCTCCATGTGTGGTTTTTAACCCCCAACACACTTATTCAACTGTGCAGCTTGTTTCCCTGGTAAGACAGCCCACTGCCCGTTTTCTCTGACAATCGGTGCTTAGTCTTTGATATGGTGGCATGCTGCTTGAAACTCTTGAGCTGCTAGAAAACAATATTTATAAAACAAGCCCCCCCCCGGGAAAAAAAAACCCAACAACAATCAAACCCTCAGCTGCCCTGTTTGCTCATGTGAGTTATTACTTTATTTAAAGCCTCTGGCATTCCATTTACCAACTGAAGACAATGGCAGAATTCAGCCATGTGATTTTTAAATAAAACAGGAGTTAGAGGCAAATCTTTTTCATACGTCGTGAGTACAAGCAGGTGGCCGCCGACATGGCAGTACGGACTCGGAAGATAGTCTGATGCCTCCAAGAAACTCAGCGAGAGACTCCCTTACATTCCCTTCCAGAGACTGGGGATGTGCCTGATGAAGCTAATTCCTTTTTGGCTCTCAAACAAAAAAGAAAAACATGTGGCTTAAAAAGGTACTGGAAAGCACTAGGACCCCTGTTCCATGCCCACCAGGGACAAACTGCAGGTCAGGGAAAGGCGCATATTGTTGGTCCTCGCCTGACATTTCATTGAAGGACAGTTGTTGAAGGAGTTACATTTGCTGCTTTTTTTATTACTTTGTGCTTTGATGTGTTCTGCTTGACGTATCCAGGTAGTTTTTTTTACGCAACTTCACTGGCGGTTTTTAATAAATTCAGTGTCACAGCACATGATTACTGACGCTGTGTGGCCAGTAGTCCAGTAGTCCATTTAAAGAACAAAACATAAAATAGAGGCACAAATACAATAGATGAATGACTTTTATACATTTAATGATCGGTTCACTGTTTTTTTATTTTGTGTTCCGTTTCACACTGGCTACCACGTCTATGGGTGAACATGATGGCGATCCTAAATTCTGACTAAGGAATTAAAAAAAAACTAGTCCAAGTCAAATTAATGCTCTTGTAATTAGGCTACACAACAGCATTAATAAGCAGATTAACATAAGGCTCTCAGAATGCTGCCAGCCAATCAGAGTGCAGCCTTCATGAGACCCTTATAATAATTACACTAATGCTTAGGTATTAAGTGTTATGTGGGGCCCATGAGAAGGGTAAAACTGCTTAAAGCCTGGTGGTGGTGGGGTACCACTTAAAATTAGAGGTGGGCAAGCCAGAACAGGCTCAGGCCTGGCTAGAGTCTACTGCCTGACTTGACTCAGCTCGACTTCTGTAAGCAACTGCGAGACAAGGTCAAGCCAAGACATTTATGGTCAAAGTATGTATTTTTGTCAGTCTGAGCATGTGTGAAACATTCCACTTCTGTGAACAGCCTGCAGTAGCCAGGGCTCGGCTCGTGTTTTGGCTTGTAAAGTTAAGCCAGACTCCTGGCTCGTCTCTAGCTTGGCTCTTGGTGAAAATTTCCTGGCTTGCCCACCTCTACTTAAAATCAGGGTCTCTTACTTGGATTGACTGATCTTGCATCCAGCTATAGCTCTGAATTCTTTCAGCAATTATAAGAAACGTAGAAGGGAGTGAGCTGGGTCACCCAAGGAGGACGGGGAGTCGTCAGTGTACAGAGCTATTTTCTGTTCCACCCCTCCTGCCATCATGCCCTTGATCTCTGGATTTTTTCTGTTGCTGACTGCTAGTCGTTTGAGACTGAGGGTGAACTATAATGGTGACAGGGGAAACCCCTGTCTAGTGCCCCTTCATAGTGTGAACCTTTGAGACAGACGACCATTCACTCTTATTGCGGTCTCTGTACCATCATGTAAGAAAGAGATTTCACCCACAAACCCCTCTCTCACATTGAATTTGGGCTGGCAGTATAGCCTAAAGGTTAAAGTAATGAGCTGTGAATGAGCTTGTTACATCCAGCAGTACTAGGTTTGATTCCTATAACCTGTACTTGCATACTGTGTGACTCTGAGCAAGCAATTTAACAGCCCCAGTGCTCCCAGGTTGCCCCTGAAAACAGGCACTTATGCCTAGTTGGCCTTACCCAGTTACCAAAGAATAAAAAAAAATGTATTTAGGACTTGTAACAGGAAGGCCAACTCCACCTTGTCGAAGGCCTTTAAAATATCCATACTACTGGCCAGCTGGAATGCCTTCTTTCCTCTCTGGGCTGCAATAATGATTAGGAAGCACATATGTTACCCTAGAAGAATCTACCCTGAAAGAAACCTGTCTGGTTACTATGTACAATTTTTGTGATATGGAACTGAAGTTGATCTGCCACGATCCTCATGAAAATGTTTAGATCAATATTTCAGAAGGAGATCGGGGGATATGAACCTTCTTCATTTTTCCCCAGTTTAACAGAAATCTGGGCCTGCTGCCATGTGGGTGGAATGCGCCCCCGGCGCAGTCCACAAGTATGTTATTCCCAACTTCTGTTAAATGAGGGATTAGTTTCACTTGAAAGAATTTATAAAACTCGAATGAGCTGCCATCTGGCCTTGGGGCTTTGTTATTCTTTAGGGTTTTCATTTTAGACTGCACTTCTTGAACTATGATGGGGTATTAAGTGGTTGTTTTTCTTGCTCACCTAAGGCTGGGAGGGGGAGGCTATTAATGTATTGTTTCATTGACCTTTGGTGGTTCGGTCCTCTCTCTCCCCGCTAAACAGGGCTGAATAAAACACAGTAAATTCTTTCTGGATTTCTTGTGGGCTAGCTGTTACCTCTCCAGTACAGGATTTCTTAATTTTCAAAACTGTCCTAGAGGCAGCTTCCTGTTTGGCTTGCTAACCGCCTTCCTAGTCTGTTGCCACTTACACAGAATATTTGCCTAGAGTAACAAAGCCATTCTACTTTCTAATAGTTTCATCAGTTCAGCTTTCTTTTTATCCAGTTGTTCTTTCACTTTCTGGTCTATAACTCATGGCTGAATGCGACGCTGCCTGGAAAAAATCAAAGAAAACTGGCATCCCCCTCTGACTGGCACTCCTACAGATGTCTTTGAAACACCTACAAGTCTACTACAGTATAACCAATGCTAAGAGGAGGTCTTATCATACATTACAAACAGACAAACTCAGTAATCCCAAAGAATTTTTGGCTGAGATAAATTCCCTCCTTAGGGGAAAAACCTCCTGCACTCCTGACTCGCTTCATGCCAAGGATAAAATATTCTCTAGCCCTTCCTCTATAGCTGAAGGCCTTAATAACTTTTTCACAAACCTCAGCACCTACACATCTCAGTTTACCTCACCTCAACACTGCCACCCCGCACCTGTCACACACCCACCCAGATCCCTTCCTTGGTTTTTCCATATCAAACTAACTTTCCACAAAGGGGTTCTTAAACTATTGAGCAACCTTAAGGAACATGGTTCTCCTGGACATGACTCTCTCAAGCCCCAATTTTTAAAATGGGGAGCCCCTGCACTGGCCTTTCCAGACAGGTATCTGATCAACAGATCCTTCCTGAAGGGAACAGTCCCCAACAAATGGAAGTCAGCCCTGGTCATCCCAATTCACAAGGGGAGTTCGACCTCTCCAGTTGAAAATAATAGACCCATCTCTATACTTTGACAACTCGCAAAAGTACAAGAACAAATTCTTTACAACCAATTACAGGACTACCTAGAACAATACTAATTTCTGTCCCCTTGCCAACATGGATTCTGTAAGAATCATAGTACTCTCTCTGCTCTCATTAAGGTAACCTCAAACATTCAACTAACCTTCAACCAGGGCCAAGCACCTAGGGCCATCTTTGTGGACCTTACCAAAGCCTTTGATTTGGTGAACCATGAACAGCTAATACAGAAACTAATTTCATTGGGGCTAGATCTACATTCCACAACCTGGATTCAAGACTACCTCACTGGCCGCTCCCAAAGTGTTAAGTGGTCCAACTGCCACTCTTCCTTCAGACCCATTTCCCTTGGCGTTCCCCAGGGTTCTATCCTGGGGCCACTACTCTTCGCACTATTTATCAATGAGCTGCCTAGTTCCTGTGGTGGAGCATCTGTTCACTTTATGCAGATTATGCCATCATTTACAGGTCCTCTGCTGACTTCACATGGCTCAATCAACACTTGAACTCTGACATCCATCAACTGGAGGTCCCGGCAAATAAATTGCCCCTGAACACTAAAAAAACAAAATCTATGCTTTTCCTCCTGCACACTCCAGAACCAATTGCCCATCCCAATTCTCCATCACCACTCACAATGGAGAACTCTTGGAACTGGTACACTCTATTAAATACCTCAGCATCCTGCTTGACCCAAGCCTCTCCTTTGAGGCATATGTCAACAAAATCATCACAACTCTCAGCCAATAGTTGGGCCTGCTCTACTGGCTCTGTCCCCTACTATCTAGAGCATCTTGCCTAAAAATTACCGCAGCCTCCATCCTTCCCCTACTTTTCTATGGCTCCCCCCCCATTCCTGTCACTTAAGTCTTCCCTTATGAATCAACTAAAGCAATTATACCACAGGATTGGATGCTTTACCTCTGGAGCTGCCCATGGTAGCATCATTGCACTGTACTAGCATCTCTGAGTTGGCTCCAACTGGAACACAAATTCCAGTATACCTCCCTCTGCCTTACCTATAAGCTCACTCACCTTTGCACTCCTCCAAGCCTATCTAATATTGTGGTAAGAAAACCATCTTGCCAGACCCTCCGCTCCTTCTCTGTCTCACTATTAACAGTACCGTCAACACAACTAGTTGCAAGCAGGAGATCATTTGCCAACACTGCACCCTGAGCTTGGAACTCCCTCCTCTCATCTATTCTCTCTTGCGCTTCCCTCCCCAGTTTCAAACGTGCCTTACACAACCACCTATATGACTTAGGAACCTGCTCCTGCTATACCTGAATAATCCCGTGCATATTTCTTTACTCTTATCTGTTCATCCTCTAGAGCCTACCTGTACACCCTGTCTTTTTAGATTGGAATTTGTACAATTGCCCTGCACTATTTTGCATAATCTGCTGTATATTTGTTCTTGCACTAATTTTGCATAACTGCTGTACATAAAATGGCCCTAATTGCCAGAATCGGCATTGTTCTTTCTTTATTTTTTATTCAAAGAATTGGAATTAGAACCTTTGCGTCAAGGACTCCTTTGGAAAGGCTCCACGTCAATAATGAAATAACATAACAGGGTACAAGAAAGACAAGAACAGAGCAATATTACAATGTTGAAATGATGACAAGTAACAAAATTCAAGGGTGGAGAGATCCAGCCCAAGTCAGACAGCGAGTGGTAAACAACAATAGTTACAGTATCAAAAGACAGTGATCAATAAACTACAGCCTGGTTACAATTTCTGCAGAGTCAAGCAGCAGGGGCAGACCCCAGGTCAAAAGGGGAAGTGGGGGAGAGTGGTGGATGACTTATGTCTGCATTGTGGATAGGAACTAGGCACGGTCGCAGCAGGAGTGGGAGATGTTCTGCGCCATCCATTCCCCTCTCCTCTGAAATCACTGTTTATTCTGTGTACAGTTTGTAGCATGGTTTCACATTGTATTAGGTTTTGGGATCTAAATTTTGTATTCCTACTTATATCAGTGCTTTTATTGTATGTACATGGTTTTGTCTGTATTCTAGTATCCCTCTTTATTATGTGTTTTCTTTTTATATCAGTGCATATGTATTACACGTACATGTCTGTTTTCATATTTTTACATTCCTTATCCTCTGTACCCTCCCCCGGGTCGCCCCTGAAAAAGGGACTGCATGGACTCATTGGGCTTAACCAGTGTGTAAGTACAGCAATAAATCTTACTCTAGCGCAGGTTCTTGTCTGGATTGCCAAAGTACAGAAACAACAAATACACGGTTTCCAGAGTCTGATAATGGTTTATGTCTGGTATATAAAACAGACTTACTACCAATCAATGATAAAAATAAAGATAATTAGCACTGCCAGAGATAATCAGTCTTCCTAATTTCTTACCCTGGGTAGAATCAGTGTCTTCTCTAAGGATTCTACACTAAAACAGTCACTCTTATACTCTGATTATTGCCATGTTATAAAAAAGGGTCTGAGAAATGGAGCTTTCTGATTGGCTGCAAACATTCTAACAGCCTTATGTTAATCTTTTATTAACATACATGTAGAACTTAACCATATGCTGAACAAGATTTAACACTGTTTTAAAACATTTTTTATTATAATAGCAATAAGGCACTCCCAAGGATTATGTTAATGGTCAGTTAATCACCCTCTAGGGGCATGTGGCACTCGGCTACACTTTGTGACACAGTACACCCCTGGAAGGTGATTAACAGACCATTAACATAATCCTTGGTCATGCCTTATTGCTTAAGAAACCAGTAAAAGAGATAGAACAAACATATATAATTGGCTATGGAAATATGGTGTGATTTGTACTAGCCTGGGAATATGCACCGCGAAGTAGCTAAAACACTGACAAGGAATATACATTCTTTGTTTCAGCGTACAAGGTCATTATATAAAACATCTTAGTATTTCACATGCTAAGCTTGGTAAAGATGGCAGCATAGCACAACTAATAATTGTAATTATACAAGTATCCAAACAGCAGTGTTTTCTCAGTGCATTAGTACATAATGATTTTCAGTAAAACACAATAATCATTGAAATATTGGTAATACGAGCATAGAAAGTGTATATAAGGCACTGTAATACATATATAAAGTATTGTGATTATATAGCAAGAATACAGCAGCATTGTAATTAACAGCAGCAATGCTGATAGAACAGTAGAACCCAGATCCTGACACTCATGCTTATATGATAAGTGCCTGTGCCCTAAATATTACTGTCTGCGACATAGGGCCTCAATCAGGGGTGGTGGTCCATGGATAACACCAGTTACCAAAATTCAAATAAATAAAATAACAATTTTATGCTGAAGTTCCAGCTCTGCATTTTGTCTCTCGAGGGTGAGCAGTCTTTTTGCCCTCTCTCTTTTCAGCCTGAAGACATTCAAGATAACTTTACTTCTCAGTGTTGCTTTTAAAGCATTCCACCGTATAGGGGATGAGCAGTCTGGCTGTTGGTTCTTGGTCAGAAAGTCCTCAATCTCCTGACTAACTAGGGTCTGAAATTCTTCTTTGTTAAGAAGGCTGGTGTTCCATCTTCAGGAGATAATCTGAGAGGGGTACCGTAGTGAGAAATTAAAACAATTGCCGCATGGTCAGAGGTTGTGATGTTGCCTCTGGTGCACTTTTGGACTGTATGGGGCCAGAGCACGGGGATGAGGCAGTGGTCTATCCTGGAATATTGATCATGTCTGTGGGAATAGTAGGAGTAGTCTCACACCCCAGGATTCATAATATGCTAGACTTCCATAAGGCCCAGTTCTGCATTTAATCATCCCAGGAGCTGGGCCACCTTGGATTGCACCTGTAGCATTTGTCTAGATTTATCTAGAAGAGGTTTCAAGGCAGTATTAAAATCACCTTCTATAACTATCAAGCTGTGAGCAACTTTAACTGTTTCTGTGATCACCTTTTTGAAGAAGTGGACCCTTAGCCGCTCCTCATTTTGAGCATACATATTTAGCAATATGCAGCTCTGATTTCCTTATTCTCTTGCATGGCATGCAAAGAGGCCCTCTGGGTCTATGTCTACATGCTCCATCTTAAATGTGAGTTGTTTTTTTTTATGTTTGCTTGCAAGCATGTGCAAAGCGAAAACATATTGTAATTGTAGTGTAGGGGTTGTGTAGGTGTGTACTGTATTAGCCAGTGGATATAGAAATGCAGGAGACTTGCCCCTTAACCCATAAGTTGCCAGAAGATTTACAATGTATATGTTTTTAGGATGAGATAACCAGCCTAAGGGTTAAAAACCAATGCTGAGGAGGCTGACGATGAGTGTCGAGCTGGCTGATGAGTGCAAAGTTCTTGTAGTTCAAAGGATAAAGCCCCACCAATCAAATTGGTTTTCTACCCATTAGCCAGCTAGCAGACATTATCAGGCTTCGAAGATAAACAGTGCAACAAACTGGATCATCTGGCTCACTCACCAAAAAGGTGTTTAAAAGAGGATATTTTATTCAAACATTGATGTCCAGTCAAATGAATTCCAATCTCTCAGGGAATACCCATTCCTCAAGGAGACTGGTATAGCTCTACAATGTTAAAATACATTTTATATATATATATATATATATATATGTAGCTATTGTACTTACATAATGAAATGTTATATAAAACTGATGCACAGCCATACCTTTTATAGTGGCCTATACTTCCTCTATTTCATATCCTCTCTACCTAGAGAAAATGTTACATTTTCCTGGAAGATATAATAGAGTCTTTAGTATAATCCACATGTATTATTTATTTATTTATTTGAATTTTGGTAACTGGGTAAGCCTGCTGAGACAGTATGTCCCTTTTTAAGGGGTAATTCAGGGGAAGGTACACAGGGAAGTGCAGAAATACAATGATAACAGCATAAGTATGTAAGGTACAGAAGTACAGAAATAATGGCATAAGATAAGTGTGTAATAGCACTTTTACAATAGTTCCAGCTATGACAATAAAATAGAGCATAAATAAATTTAGTTACAGATCACTTAACGAAAAGAAAGCAAAAAATGAAAACAGCAATGAAAAGGGATAAGTACAGGGCACGTAAGCAGTGGATACAATTGTTACAGTATAAACATGTACAAAAGTAGAACATACAGTTGAATGTAGTACAAATAATCACTACAAAGCTTAAAATACAGACCAGAAACAGGTGCAGAGCTGGGAGGAGGCAAGGTGGGATTTAAGAGAACACTTGAACATATCTATAGAAGGGCAGGTTGAGATAGCAGATGGAAGCAAGTTCCAGAGAGAAGGTTCAAAATAGATGAAGGCACACTGACCCACTGCTAGGCAGGGTTTAGGGATTGTGAGCAGTGGTAGTCCAGCTGTTCTTAAGGACCTTGTCACAGTTTTTTGTTGGACAAATGTCTAGAGTCAGGGAGGAGTAAAAGTATGAACTAATTTGTAGGTCTGACATTGGGTGGAGTATTGCAGTCTAGCTTCAAGGGAAGGCCAGCCAAGAGAGTCAAGGACTGAGCAGTCGTGTTCTCTAGTGTGAGCGCCAAGGGCGAAGCGAGCTATCCTGTGCTAAGTTTGTTTGAGCCTAGTGAGAGAGGAGACCTGGGAGAAGTGAAGATTAGGAGCTCCATAGGAGAGAAGAGGAAGGGAAGAGGTAACTATGGCCAGGTGGGAGGAGGGGGTTAGGTAGGGCTGTAGGCAGTACAGCAGTCCTAGTTTCTGGTGAAGGGTCTTGCCCGTGGTTGTGACATGGGTGTCAAAAGTGAGATTAGAGTCTAAGGTGATACCCAGATATTTAAAGGATTGCACTAATTCAGGAGGGTCACAACAGGAGTTAATCACCGGGGGGGGGGGGTTGAGAGGTTAGCTTAGGGGTCTGGTGATAGAAGAGCATATATTTAGTCTTCTTGGTATTCAGCACAAAGAGATAGTTTAATAACCATGCCTCAAGATTTCAGAAATCCTGCTGTAGTTGGAGGTTCAATGAAGCCGGGTCAAAGGTGGACCTGTACAGGATGGCGTCATCAGCGTACATCTGGACTGATGTGCCACAACAGTTCTGAAGAAGCTCATTAATAAATAATGAGGGACTCAACCTTTGTACCATAAGTTTAAAAAAAATAAATAAATCCCCCCTACCCCCCATCCTCACTTAATATTGGGCCGAGGTGCATGGATCCGGGGGGGGGGCCTCCTATGGCCGCCCAAGTATGGGTATGCTAGATTAGATAAGACATGGTATTATACATGTTGGTCACTCTGCGAATTTAAACTCCCAATCTTCTGTCTGATATTCAGGATTTTAATTAACAGCACTCAAGGAAGTGAAGGTATCCCGAGTTCGGGGTCCCTCTGAAACACTTAGGCCTGTTGTAGACAATGAACTCTGGCCTCCCTGGTATTAAGCCTTAATAGTATTGTGAGCATTCTGTGTACTGTGACCAAATGGCTCTCTGTAAGTACCTCTTCTTGATTTCTTTTGCTCCTATTGTTGAACACAATTGACTGTAAGTGAAAATGAAATAAAGATGATATTAACAAAAAATAATAATAATAATGAGAACAGGAGAGGGCCTAGGATGGATCCCTGGGGTCCATCCTATGCCCTCCATTATTAAGTTAAGAAGTTGAAAATGTACTATTCGCCTGAGTCTTTCTGGTTTTATTATTCTTTCATTCTGTTTTGCCTTTATAATTACATAAAGGAATTCAAAGAAATGTATAAATTTTATGTGGTAGTTTGTCTAAATATGTTTTTACTATTAATCACATTTTGTCCACCTTAGTCCAGACTACCTTAAAAAATCCATGTGACATATTGGAAAACTTTTTGTTTATACATTTAGTAAAAAAAAAGGAAAAAAACCTTTTCCTGTGTAATTATGTTCAAAAAGACTCGTGCCATCAAACTCAGTAGTGGATTATGAACTTCCAGGTATTTGTATTCCATATGCTTTTTCAAATCATTAGGTTTGTGCAGTTCATTTTGTGGGAGCCTGCCTAAAAAAACATATACGTCTTAGTTTTCAGATCCAAACTACGTTTTTGGTCTAGAACTTTTTCCAACTTAAACGCTTACCTCATTAAATAGGTCTCCCAGCATGGTTCCCTTCACATCCTGCCTGTAGAGGAGAGTGTGTTCCTTTGGGCATGCTATCTATACTGTGTGCTCCTGCTCAAAGCTAGGTGTGGTGCACATGCACCCTCGGTGATGAGTATAGTGATGTCACTATCCTATACATAGGAGGCAGTATAGCGCAGTGGTCTAAGGGTCTGAGCTGCAAATCTGGTGACATCCAGCAGACCAGACCTGGGTTTGAATCCCACAGCTTCCACTTGCATACTGTGTGACCCTGAGCAAGTCACTTAACCTCCTTGTGCTCCCAGGTCGCTCCTGTAAAAAAGCTTTCAGCTTAGTGTGCTATACCTGGTTAAAAATAAATAAATAAAATTATGCTGATGATGCGCTTTATGCACAGAAGTGCTCGAGCCACACCCGACCCATCAATCGGTGGCACCAAATTGTGCTTTATGAAGCACTATGGTGTCTGATGTCCATACAGGGAAAGATTCTTTTATCTTGCTCAAAACAGCTTATGTTTTTCATTAATTCTGCTTCTTTGTATCTCATGAGACTTCAGAGGTGTATAGAGGCAGACTGAAGCTACCTTTCAGACATTCTGATGAGCTAATGAAACCTATTTTTTACATTTAAAATCTTAAATGTCTGTCTATGTATACAATATATACATTGTCATGTCATTTGTCCTGTGGTGTCCTTGATGCAGCAGACAAGTTGTTCACGGTTTAGACTTGAACTTACCCCACGATGTTTGTTTATATCAAACCCAGTACATCCTTCAGTATAATAAATTGTATTAGTGGTGGTGGTGTTGGGTGGGGGGAGGTTGGGCATGCAAGACAAAAATGGCAGGGGACATGTTTCCTGAATATTTTTACTGTTTATAACTGAGTAAAGATACTGGATGCTGTAACAGGGGTAAGAACCTGCACTGTTTCACAAACTAGGCAACCAATCAATGCCCTCATTCAACTCATATTTGGGGTCTGTAGGGTTGAACCTATCAATTTAAAATGCCTCCCTTTTCAACATTTTCCTGTTATAATTCCCACCCCTCCTGTCTTTTGACACTTTTTCTATTCCAGAAAGTCTAAGCTGAGGTAATGTGTGAGTCACCTTTTATGCTGTCTTGCGCGCGCAGCGCAAACAACATTTTGTAGCAGCTTGCTGGAGTAGTAGGTTGTGGAGGTGCGGCAGTGTTGTGGCCAATACTGCCACTGCTTTTTTGGGCTTGTCTCTGTGGCACCAATGAATGAGCACACTGTCTATGACAGCAGTTGAGAAGCATGCCACCAACTCAAAAGAAATTCGCTGCCACAATGAGGGAGCACCCCATCGTTGCAGGACGTGCCTTGCCTGCTGAAACATTTCAATAAACATGGCGGTGTCTGTCGCTGTCTGCCTGTCACAATCTTTAGAAAGCTGACTACGGGAGTGTCCAGTCCCCTTGTTAGCATGTTTATAGCCCCCCCTCAAGACTGAGTGGCACACTGGGAGCCCACTCCATTTTGCCTCCTGTGTTCTGAAGCCAACTGCGTTGGCATGTTCCTGCCCCTGCCTCACCCCACCCCACCCCCATTGTGTGCCACACTGGGAGCCCACTCCAGTGTGGCCAACATAACCCCCCAAAAGTCATGGAGCACACTGGGAGCCCACCCCAGTGTGCACAACAGTTGTTTTATTTCATCTGTAAATAAAGAAATCCTTCCCATAATGTCTGTTCCTGAAAAAAAGAAAATGGCCCATCGTTGAGTCTGGAGTGCCCCCCTTCCCCAACCTGCACCCACCCTCTACACACCCCACCTCCCCCCACCCCATACTTGCCTGCAGAGGTCCAGTGCCGTTATCTTCGCTGAAGAGGGAACACATCTGCAGTCTTCAAAGCTGACCGCGAATCAAGAAATGCCGGTAAGCTGTATAATGGCATCAATGGGGTTCAACTAGGTGGATATCTCGACCATTTTTTACTTTGGTTCAACATTTTTAACATGGGGTTCTTGGGCCCCCATGAAATCAGTCACTGTCATTTTGTTATTTGGTCCCAAAAGGTGATTTCGCGGTCACTGCATGGAATCACCTTTTGGGATTGAGTAACAAAACAACAGTGCCACTGTTCATGAAGCGAGCTCCCCAAAAGCCTATGTTGCAAATTTGGTGAAAAGATTTCAAAAAATGACTGTGTTACAAGCGTGCATTGCGCAGTTTCCACACACACTCATAACTTCGAGAATTTTTAATATTTTCACTCCAGATTTTCAACATTGCCATTTTTTCACACCTTCTTATAAACAGTACAGCTGTCATTTTTCACATCATGCCCAAAATGTGTCTTCGCACATCTGGCGCACAATGGCGCAGTTGCTGTGGGAAATCAATGTTCAGAACAGATTAAGAAAATCACAGTGACACTGTTCATTAGCGGAGGTCCCAAAATGCCTATGTTGAAAATTTGGTGAAAAAATTCCAAAAAATGACTGTGTTACGAGCATGCATTGCGTAATTTCCAAGCAGGCTCGTAACTTCAAGAATTTTTAATATTTTCACTCCAGATTTTCAACATTGCCACTTCTTCACACCTCCTTATGAACAGTACAGCTGTCATTTTTTACGTCCTGCCCAAAATTTATTTTCACACATCTGGCGCAGAATGGCGTGGTTACTATGGGAAATCGACATTCGGGACAGAGTAACAAAATCATAGTGCAACTGTTCATGAGCGGAGGTCCCAAATGCTTTCATGAGGTGGGGTCACAAAAAGCCCATGGTGAAAATTTGGAGTGCAAATACCAACAAACACCTGGGGCATTAGGGTTTCTAACTGTAACATCCCACCCTGTAGAGACTGACAGGCTTCAGGGGTGTGATTTTGGATTGTCAGCTGTAATGCTCATGCCATTCCACCCCACCCCCACCCTGCAGCCAGTGACAGGCATCAAGGTGTGCCTTGGACTCTTTGGCCCCAAAGTTCACCCCATTCTCCTATATTGCACCCACCTTAACATATTTTCTTATGGAATGGGGTGAGCGTAAGGCCTGATGACCCCAAGGCACAATGCGACGCTTGTCGGAGTCTGCAGGGTAGGGTGCGGTGAAATGACATGAGCATTATGGTTGGTGACCCAAAGGCACACCTCAGTGCCTGTCAGTCTCTACAGAGTGGGGTGGGGTTGGCGTCAGTTCCATACTTCACTGCCATTCCTATTATGCATCTTTCTAACTCCTGCACTACCAATGCCAGCAAGACAACATTTGGCATTGACAAATGCTTGTTTAAAATGATGGGCTATTGGCGAAGACTGATCTTACTTTCTGATATATCATTTATGTTCTCCAATATGTATTTTTAACTGTCTCCTGGTCTCACCTCAGTATAGTTTATCACATGAGCATTTAATGACATTTATAACCTCCATGGTTTGACATGTAATGAAGTCCTTGATTTCAATTCTTCCCCCTGCTAACATTATTAATCTTCTTAATTCTATACGTGGTGTGGCAATGAGTGTAATTACCACAAAGGTAGTTACCCTTCAAGTCATAACTCGTCATAAAGTTTCCTTCCTGCACCTTTTTACATAATGCATGGTCTGTGTATGTAACTTTCTCACCATTAAAACTGTTTTTTTTTCTAGGAAGTATTAAAGATCCCCTTGAAAAAGACATACAGGTATCTCCTGCAGGACTGGAGGTAACCTTAGCACAGTGGGAATTATTGAAACTTGGTGTCACAAGGGGCAGGATTGGGACATGATAATACCAGGGTATATGTTGTTTAGGAGGGACAGGGAGGACAGGAGAGGTGGGGGCATGGCACTTTATGTGAGGGAGGGGATCAGGGCTGCGGAACTGCAGGGTAGATGGGGGGAGGCGTAAGGTTTATGGATTTCGCTGATCATGGGAAAGGGAGATGTAGTACACACTGGAGTGATATATAGCCCACCCGCACAGCAGATAATAGTAGATAAACAGATGACAGAAGAGATCCTGAGGATGGCAAATAGGGGTGAGGTGCTGCTGATGGGGGACCTCAACCTGCAGAACGTGGCATGGGGCACCCTATCAGTCTGATCCACCAGGAGTAGAGCAATCGTGGACTCGATACAAGCAGCCCTGCTCAAATAGTTGGTGCGAAAACCAACTAGGGAGGGAGCGGTTCTGGATTTAATTCTGACAAATGGTGATAGGGTAGGGGAGGTATCAGTAGGGGAGAATGTTGGTACAAGTGACCACAGCACCATTTGGTTTATAGTACATACATCGGCTGATGTTCACCGGACCAAGGTGAAGGTGTTGGATTTCAGTCGAGCAGATTTCAAGAGAATGGAGGACTACATTTATCAAGCACAGGAAGGGGTGGGGGAGCTCAGGGGGAGTGGAGGACATGTGGGATATGATAAAGGGAGCCATTGTGGGGGTCACAGACCTCTGCATAAGGAGTCTGAGTAAGAATAGAAGGAAAAGAAAGGCTTGTGGTTTAGCAGGGAGGTGGTAGGGAGAGTCCGGGCAAAGAGGTTAGCGTTCAGAAGGTTCAAAACAATGCAAAGGGAAGAGGATTGGGCAAAGTACCAGGCAAGACAAAAGGAGGTGAGCCTGGAGGTAAGATGGGCAAAGGCTAGAATGGAGGAGAGCATTGTCAATGCAGTCAAAATAGGGGACGAAACCTTTTTCAGGTATATAGGCGAGCAGAGGAAAACAAGGCAGTGGACACACAAACTGAAGAACAATAGTGGAGAACTGGTGGTAGGAGACCAGGAGAAAGTGGAATTGCTGAACAGTTATTTCTGCTCACTGTTCACAAAGGAGATTGAGTGGGAGGGTGGTAACACATGGGTAAAAGAGGAGGAGGGGACAGAGTGGACACAAGTTCCTTCCAGGTAGAGGAGATTCTGAGAGAGCTGGAGAGAGTGAAGGTAGATAAGGCAATGGGGCTGGATGGGGTGCACCCTTTGAGGGAGCTGAGGGGTGTGCTGGAAGCTCCTTTTACTGCCCTCTTCAACAGGTCCTTAGAATCAGAGGTGGTCCCCGGTGACTGGAAACAGGCAGATGTGGTACCCCTTCACAAGGGGCTGGAGGTAGAGGTGAGCAATTACAGGCCACTGGACTTGACATCTGTGGTTGGCAAGCTCATGGAAAAACTGTTAAAAAACAGAATCATCAGGTACCTGGAAGCAAACAGCCTGCTGGACCAGTGCCAGCACAGGTTCACCAAGGGTAGATCCTGTCAAACGAACTTGATAGAGTTCTTTGACTGGGTCACCAAGGTGGTGGATTGGGGGGGGTGGACATTGCATACCTTGATTTCAGGAAGGCGTTTGACTCTGTGCGACACAGGAGGCTACTGCATCAATCGGGATGTCTGGGGCTGGGGCTGATGGTAGAACAGTGGGTGTAGAACTGACTGAGGGGTAGAAGTCAGAGGGTGGTAATAAATGGGGTACCCTCGGGGGAAGGAAGGGTCATCAATGGGATTCCCCAAGGGTTAGTGTTGGGTCCACTACTATTCAATATATTTATAGGGGACATAGCAGAGGGCCTTGAGGGGAGGGTGTGTCTATTTGTGGATGACACAAAGGTCTGCACTACAGTAGACACACAGGAGGGGGTTGAGAGTATGCGTAGGGATTTGAGGAAACTGGTGGAATGGTCCAGAGAGTGGCAACTGTCTTTCAATACATCGAAGTGCAAGATTATGCACCTAGGCAGGAAAAATCGGAGAGTGGTGTATTGCATGGGAGGGCAACCACTAAAGGTAACTGAACAGGAAAGAGAGACCTGGGCATCAACATTACATGGGACCTGAAAGTAGCAACATATTGCAAGAAGGCAGTGACAAGAGCCAGCAGAATGCTGGGTTGCATCGGGGGGAGGGGATCACTAGTAGGAAGAAGGAGGTCATAATACCCTTGTACACTCAGCTGGTTAGGCTGCATCTGGAGTATGGAGTCCAGTTCTGGACTCCATACCTCAAGAAGGACATAAAGAGGGTTGAGTGCATCCAGAGGAGGGCAACAAAGATGGTTATGGGAATCAGTCACTTAACATATGAGGAGAGACTAAGGATCCTAAACATGTACTGCCTAAAACAAATAAGAGAGAGGAGTGGACATGATTGAGACATTTAAATACTTAAAGGGTATTAACGAAGTGGCAGCAGATAGCATATTCCAACTAAAGGGGCAATTGAAGACAAGGGGCCATGATTTGCAAATTGTAGGGGGGAGTTCAGAGGAAACATTAGGAAGCACTTTTTCACAGAAAGGATGGTGGATAAATGGAACAGGCTTCTGGAAGAGGTGGTTGGAGAGAAGACAGTGGGAGGGTTCAAGGGGGCGAGGGACAAGCACAGGGGCCTATTGGCAAGGGGAGTTACAGTTAAGTCCTGGAAGTGGTCTAGGCAACCTGGGCACACTGGGTGGGCCTCGCAGTCCTTTTCTGCCATCACATTTTTATGTTTCTATGTGATCACAAGAGTGTGGTGTGCAAATTTATGGAACACATGCAAACAGAGGAGGGAAAGAAGTAAGTGCCTCAGCTGGGACTTGAACCCAGGCTGCCAGAATACCATTCCTGTCATGCTACCAGCTGGGCCACTAAGGCAACTGAAAACTGGGCCATCCCAGAGCACATTCCTCTTTCTCCAGTGCACAACCTGGTGCTGCATGATAATTACATTTCCAATCACAAGGATGTCCCAGCTGAGGCACTTATACTCGCGTAAAAGTTGGTCCGTGTATAAGTCGGGGACCGATACTTTCACTGCTAACATTTGCCTCTGCCATTGACCCGCATATAAGTCAGGTGCACATTCTACAAAGGTGCAAGTGTGACCAAAGTTCTAAATATTCAGTAACATTCAGTAAGATTTTTAAAAGACAAAAATCATGTAATTTATGTTTTATTTAATTTAACAGCTAAAACAGCAGTTATACTTTTAATACAAAATATTGCACATTTTGGTACAGCATAGTATTAGGTGTTTCATTGGTGGGGGGGGGGTGCTCCTATGCTCCAATTATTCCCCAAACACAAGGCAGCACTCAGAATCCCCAAAATGCCTCCTCTTCATCCTCCTGTAGCTGAAACTCACAGAGTGGTATGTCATTGTAAATATCCTCAAGCTCCGGTATGTTATCCTTGGGGTCTTTGGTAGTGGTACTGGAGGTGGGGGTGGAGGCAGTGACTGCATTGTGATATCTGAATGGGAGCTCTATTTATCAGAACCAGCAGATCACAATTAACATTAAGCACATTCAATTGCAATCTGCTTTAACAGCTTTAACAGCTTGAACTGTAACAATGTGTTTGGTTGCCAGAAAGTGCAGAGAGGAGAATTAGGTGTTAATCGCTGATCAGTGTTGGGTGTTAAAAATTAGGTGTTTGTAGTTAAGGCAGATCAAGAATTCAGTAGAGGGGGCTTCTAAAGGGCTTTTTTTTCTAAACACTTGCTTGAACATTTTCTGCTCCTCTCGGTGGCTCGCGTATAAGTCAGAACGTGCTTTTGAATGCAGAAATCAGTTCCCAAAAATAGACTTATACGCGAGTATATATGGTACTTCTTTCTCTCCTCTGTTCTTACGTGTTCCACAAATATGCACACCGCACTCTTGTGATTGAAAATGTAATTATCTGTACAGCACCAGGTTACACATTGGAGTAAGAGTAATGTGCTCTGGGATGGCCCATTTTCCAGTTGCCTTGGTGGCACAGCTGGTAGTACAACTGGAATGGTAATCCAGGCGGCCTGGGTTCTAGTCCCAGCTGAGGCACTTACTTCTTTCACTCTTTTGTTTGTATGAGGGCAAACATTCAAATTATTTTCAGAATTTTATTAATAAGATAGAAATAGTCATTATATTTGATAAACAGTTGTTTGTTTTCAGTTTTTAGCAGGTCCTCTCTATTCAAATTTTCTGTTCTCCTTTCCACTTTGTTTATAGCCTCAGTGCTATAGCCCCTCTTTTGGAACTTGTCTACCATATCTTTACAAGCATTTGTATAGTCTTCAGTTTCTGAGCAGTTTCTTTTAGCCCTCACTAACTAGCTGTACGGTACTGAGTCTATGAGAGACTTGGGGTGATAAATTTTAGCTTGGAGAGTCAAATTTCTGTCTGTAAGCTTTCTGTGAAGCTTCATACATTATCTGCCATTTTGTTTGTCTGTCACCAAATCTAAGAAAGGTGTTTCAGTTTCATTCTGGTTCTTTACAAAAACTAAGTGATCTGTTCTGGTGTTGAGATATTCATGAAAATGCTCTATTGTCATTTTATGACTCTATGTCTATTGTCTTTGTGCCATCTCAAATGACAAGGATGCCATCAATAAAACTTTTTGTAGTATACTCTTAGAACTAAAAGGGTTATTATTGTGTACATATCTCTGTTCAATGTGATACAAGTATAGGTTTGCATAACAGGGCAGCAAGCTGGAGCACATGGCTGTACCTCTTACTTACAGGTAGAAATCCTTTCCATATCTGAATACATTCTGGGATAGTACTCATTCTGCTAAATGCAAGAGCAACTTTCCCTTTCTATTGTCTCCCTAAGTGCATCACAACCCATGTCATGGGGGATGGACGTATACAGGTCCTTTAGATCCTAGGGTATTAGGTAATGGCAATTCAAATCCCTGTTTTCACAATTCAGTTCTTCTAACATCCATCCCTATAATGTAGGATGTTGTTTTCTCCACAAAACCTCTAATATGGTAGTCCACATCTATGGAAAGAGGTTTCAGTACTGAGCTGATTCTGACCACGAGAACCTGCCCGGTGGTTTTTCCAAACTTTTATGAATTTTAGGCAGGGTATAAAAAAAGCAGCAGTGATGGAGTATTTCTAATCAGAACCTCCATGTCCCAATCAGATATCCATTTCCTGTTCCATACCCTTTCCAGAATCTCTTTAATAAGTTCTTAAACATTTTCTGTGGAATCTCTCTCTAATTTCAAATAATCCTCATTATTCTTAATTAATTAGTGATATGCATTGCTCTTTACAACCGAGTAGTCCATAATCACCACTGCTCCCCCTTTGTCTCCACCTTTTGTTATTATGCTATTGTTATTTTCTAATCTCCTGAGTCTGGCATATTCTAATGCAGTTAGATTGTATCTTTTCCTCATGTCTGTTTGCCTCTCTTGTTTCAGGAGTACTTCCATATCTTTGTTAACTAAAGACTTATACATCTCTATAATGTGTGGAGTATTTCCTGGGGGCATAGACGAGGATTGCAATTTCAATTTTTGACTAAGTACCCTTCTATTATCTTTTTCGTGTGTGTCTGTGTATTCCTTGGGGGTAAATTGCCAAAATACAACCTGTTTCAATTTGCAATAAAAGAGATTTAAGTCAAGTTTAACTTCACATTCATTTATTTTGTTATGTAGGCAAAATGTCAGTCCCTTATTCAAGATGCCACTATCGTCTGTGGACAAGTGTCTCTTTGACAAGTTAAACACTAGGAGCCCAGTACTGGAATATGGGCAAAAGTGGAGCGCAAAGGTTTGCACTGCACGTGCTCTTGCCCATGACCCTCAGGATGTTATACTCAGTTGGATAGCACACTGGCACTATCCAACTGAATTTAGGGGCATTTCAGTGCAGAGCAATATTGAGTAGCCCCAACAGGGATCGGGGCTGTATGTAGCCCATAGGGATGGGCACAGAACAGTGCCTTCAGACCTGATTGCGTGGGGAGTCCCTGATGTGATATTCAGCTGGCAACATGCAAATGAGCCCATTGGGCATGCATGGCACTAAGGGGCCATATGCATATCCATTATGACCTCATTTGCATGTGAAGTGACTGAAGGTTGCACCCCTACAGAGGCCACCTGCCACATCAGGCAAGGTGGCAAGTGCCCTCCCATACCCCAACCCTCATCCCCACAAGTTACATGACCTCTCTGGTATCTAGTGGCACCCCCTGCTCTGTCCCCATACCAGATTAGTTATTCCCTGGTATTTAGTGACACCCCTGCTCTCCAGTTCCCATCACCATAAGAGTTAGGTATTTGTTGGTATCTAGTGGCACCCCCTGCTCTCTGATCCCTGTCACTATAAGAGTTTAGGTATTCCCTGGTGTCTAGTGGCACCCCTGCCCTCTAATACCTGTCTCCATTAGAGTTTAGTCATTCCTTGGTGTCTAGTGGCACTCTGCCCTCCAATCCCTATCCCTGTGAGAGTAGGTATTCCCTGGTGTCTAGCAGCACCCCTCCTCCCTTCAATCTCTGTCCTCATGAGAACCTAGATATTCCCTCGTGTCTAGTGGCAACTCCCACACTATGATCCCTGTCCCCATCACTGTATCCTTCTTCCCTGGTGTGCGATGACACCCCCTCTCATCAATCGCCCGCTGCCATAATACTGAGGAGGTCCCTGGTGTCCAGTGGATGCCCCAACCTCTGATCAGCCACTGCCTCCTCCACAAGATATTGCCTGGTGTCCACTGGAACCCCTGCCCCTGAGCATCTGCCCCAGAAGAAAGCCCCATTCCCTGGTATCTAGTGATCCCTCCGCCACACTGGCCACACTGGGCACACCACCATCTAGAGCATAGGGAGCACACTTCGTATACTGTTATTGTATATGGCAGCCAGTTGAGGTGGTGAGAGGAGGGCTTTGCCGGTTGCTGTACTAGGGCTGTGCGGCACCGGTGACTACAGTAAGGGGGGGCAGGGTGATGTGCCCAGTGTGGCCAGTGCAGGAGGGGGCTGCTAGACATTAGAGAAGATGGGTTTTCTTCTGCGACAGATTCTCAGGGGTGGGGGGCTGCATTAGATAGCATGTGAGGTGGTGGCCAATCAGAGGGTGCAGGGTCCACCAGACACTTGGGGCCTCCTCAGTATTATGGTGGCAGGTGATCAGTGAGTAGGGGTGCCACTGGACACCAGAGAATAAGGATACAGTGACGGGGATGGGGATCGTAGGGTGGTGGTGCCACTAGACACCAGGAAATAGCTCAACTCTTATGGGGACAGGGATTGGAGGACAGGGGTGCCATTAGACACCAGAGAATACCTAAACTCTTACAGGAATGGGAATTGGAGTGTGAGGGGAGGGTGCTACTAGACACCAGGGAATTCTCTTTTATTACAGCAATGGCCAATCAGATAGCAGGGAGTTCCACTGGACACCATGGAAGTCATTGCTCCAACGGACCAGGGTGGGTGGCTGCAGTCCCTTTGCCTGCCACCAGGGCCTTGTGCCACCTTAAGTCGGGGTTTGCAAAGGCAGTAACTTGCACCTTTTTGGGTGGCATTTGGTGCTTCTGCAATCCTTTAAATATCCTGCTGTGCCCATATGTAGGGGAGGACCCCCTCATTTACATTGTTGAAGTGGTAACTTAGTGCTTGCATGCTAAGGGGTTTTGCCCATGCCGTGGGGGATTCTGAATATAGACACCACCTGCAAATTGGGCACTAACCCTGGTTAGTGCAGGCAAACACCCCTTACCACCCAGGCTAAGTTTTGAATATCTGGCCACAGGTCTGTTTCATTTGTGATCTTGTTGTAACATTTGGTTTCTGATTGTACCTGTTGTCTATTCTTTCTGTTAAATATATACTGCATCTTGCCTTCCTACTCCTAAGCCTCCTTCTCCTGGGTCTAGCCTGTCCGTCTCCTGAAATTCCGTGTACTGGTATCCTCTCTTGTGTCTGTACCTAAATTGTCTTCTGCCTCAGTAGTTCCCTCTCCCTAAAAACTATTGTTGTTGTCCTGTGGGTTGCTTTCTATTTGTCGCTGTATCACTACTAGAGGTATAAATTGAGGAATCTGAATCCAGGCTGTATGTGTATCTCTTACGTTCTTGTTGTTTCTTTTCTTTGAACCATGTATAAACTTTATTATCCTTGTAGTCATTTAAATCTCTTTAGAATTTTGTGAGTTTTAGTGATCTTAATTCTTCCTCAATGTCATCCAAATGTTTATTTACTGTAGTGAGGAAATCATTCAGTTCCTCTAGGTTAAGTTTTTGTTCGACCTCTGTATTTGTTGTCTGAATTTCAGTCTCGATTTTCTGTAGTTCTTTAGTGATTGATTCCACTATAGTAGGCATGAAGTCACGAGAGCACCTGCGACATTTTCCATTCCATTTAACTTCTAACACAGGATCTACAGACCACTGTTTTGCTTGCACCCGTTGCTGACGTGGAACCTTTGTAAAAGAACCCTTGGTTGAAAGGTATTTGTAATCCTAGTAATAAATAAATAAATAAAAATTAAAAGATCACAGATCTGGTTCAACATGCACCCTTAATCCCCTAGGGATACGCTTCTGTTTCAAATATTCTGTAACTGTTAATGCATGCCATGCGAGTTCCATTTGTTTTGTTTTAAATACACATTCTGATTGGTAACTGATCTAGTCACAGTGGGGCCTGCAAACTGTCTCTTTCTTTTGAAATTTTGTAAAATATTCTGTTCTTCCATTTCAGTTATAATTACTGTAATAGATCTAGTCTCTGTTACTTTGCCCAATTCATCAAAAATATTCATTGCTAATTTTCTATCGATTCTCAAAAGATGTATAGTTTAACTATCAATCTCAAGTTAAATTCCTAATTGTACTAGATAAACAGAAAGCCATATACTATATTACCAGCAACAGGGTTCCCAGGTAAAGAACACATCCAGATGCCCTGAGAGAATTGGCTCAGATCACATGACTGTTCTTTAAATGTCTCAGTTTTTGCAAAAGAATAATATGTCCAACCTCTGTTATAATAAATCCATTTTTTAATTGAAGACCTTCTTATTATGTTTACTTGCGCATATGTGCAAGAAACATTATGCTGCCACTTAGGAGAGAAGTGAGTTGTGGAGCTGCGGCACTGTGGCAGACAACGGCGGCACTGCATTTGGGGGCTTGGCACTGTTGGACCAATGCAGGCACACTGTGTTGATGACATTGATTTCCAAAAGTGCCACCAAGCTGAAATGATTCTGCCGCTGCAGGAAGGGGCCACCTCGTCATTGCAGCGTCAGCCATTCCGCTACAATGAGGGAGCGACCCTTGCCTAGTGTAACATTTTTTGTAAACATGGCGGCTGCTTGCCACCACCTCACAGCCTCATGAAAGCCGACGGGGGCAGCCAATCCCCCTATCGGTATACACCCGACCCAGTTAATTTGCAGATGGGGGAGCCCACTCCCCGTTTGCAAAATGTAACCCCCTTCCACATTTGTTGTGTGCCATGGGGGTGCCCAATCCCCTTCAGCATCATGCCCCCTTCAAACAGTTATTCTTTGCCAATGGGGGGGCCCAATCCCTGTTGGCTTAAGTCCCACAGCCCAAAAAAGGCAGGTGGCACACTGGGAGCCCACCCCAGTGTGCTGAAAGCAAGCCTGAAAAAGAAAAACCTTCCTGCGATGTCTTTTTTTTTCCCTCCCTGAAAGAAAGGAAACAGTCCCCTTCCCCAACCTGCACCTACCCACTGCGCACCCTGCCTCCCAACACCCCCCTCACCCCATACTTACCTCTAGAGCCTGGCACAATGATCTTTGGTAGGCCGGGAACTCGTCTGCACGCTTCAAAGCAGACAGTGAACTGAAGAAATGCCAGTATGCTGTATAATGGCAAACATAGTTTTTTTTTCAACTTTGGTGCATATCTCAGGCATTTTGGGGAATTCTGGTTAAAAATTTTCAACATGGGGTTATTGGAACCTCTCCTCATGAATTCAACCACTGTCATGGTGTTATTTGGTCCCAAAAGGTGATTTTGCTGTCACTGTGTGGAATCACCTTTTGGGACCAATAAACAAAACGACAGTGCCAGTGTTCATGAGGTGGGCTCTCAAAAAGCCTATGCTGCAAATTTGGTGAAAAAAAATCCAAAAAATGACTTTTACAAGCATGTGTTGTGCAGTTTCCATGCACGCTCATAACTTCGTGAATTTGTAATATTTTCATTCCAGATTTTCAACTTTGGCATTTTTCCACGCCTCCTTATGAACAATACAGCTGTCATTTTTCACATCCTGACCTAGATGTGTTTTCTCACTTCTGGCGAGAATTTATTTATTTATTTACTTATTTATTAAACTCTAGGATTACAAGTACCTTTGAGCAGAAACTGCTCATTTACAAAGGTTCCATGTCAGAGGATGGGGGGTAACATACAACAATGGTAAACATGGTAACAGTCATAACATACAGATAACAAGTACATGAATAGTTCAGTCAATCCATTGCAGAAGAACAACCACAAGCTAGTTTCTAACAGAATTCATGGTGAAGCAGTATACTTGGCAGGAAAAGTCAGTAGGAAGCTGGCCGATAGCTTCCGTTGTCGGACAAGGATGAAAAGAGCGAGGGGGATGGGGCCAGTAGCCATACAAATGAGTGAGTCTGAGAAGAGGTGATGGGGGGGGGCGAAGGACGAGAGGGAGAAGGCTGGTGCCAAGAAAGCGAGGCTTGCATGGCAGGTTACAGCTACAGCTAGGGTAGAGGGTGGTGACCATTGCTTAGGGGGAGGCAGACACAAAGTGAGGTAGAGGAGAGGGTTAACTGTAGTTGCTTTTTAAAGTGGCTTAGTGTTGCAGCAGCAAGAGTTTCTTTGTTAAGGTTGTTGAACCACTGCGGAGCCCTGTGCATGAAAGATCTCTGACCCAGCAAGGTCCGGTGCCTGGGGACATGGAAAGTCTGGTATTGAGAACTGCGTGTTGACTGGGTGCTGCTGTTGGCAGTAAGGAGACTTGCAACACCTGGTGGCATGAGTCAGAGAAGAGCTTTTTTGGCTATCAGACAGACAGAATAGCATGGTTGCTGTGGGAAATCGGTGTTTGGGACACTTTAAGAAAATCATAGTGACACTGTTAATGAGCATAGGTTCTAAAATGCCTATATTGAAAATTTGGTGACGAAAGTCCATAAAATTACTGTGTTATGAGCATGCGTTGCACAGTTTCCACGCACACTCATAACTTCGCAAATTTTTAATATTTTCACTCCAGATTTTCAACATTGGCGTTTTTCCACACTTCCTTATGAACAATACAGCTGTCATTTTTCACATCCTGGCCAAAATGTGTTTTCGCGCTTCCGGCGCAGAACAGCACGGTCGCTGTGGGGAGTCAGTGTTCGGGACAGATTAAAAAAAATCACAAGAGATGCTGTTCATGAGCAGAGGTGCTAAAATGCCTGTGTTGAAAATTTAGTGGCAAAAGTCCATGAAATGACTGTGTTACCAGCGTACGTTTGCGCTGTTTCATGCACCCTCTTAATTTTGCGCATTTGTTTTATTTTCACTCCGGATTTTCAACATTGGCATTTTTTCACACCTCCTTATGAACAGTACAGCTGTCATTTTTCATACCCTGCCTGAAATATGCATTTACACATCTGGCGTAGAATAGCGCGGTCGCTGTGGGAAATCAATGTTTGGGACAGATTAGAAAAATCATAGGGACACTGTTCATGAGCAGAGGTCACAAAATGCCTAGTTTGAAAATTTGGTGAAAAAATTCCACTAAATGCCTGTTTTACATGCATGTGTTGTGCAGTTTCCATGTAAGCCTGGAAGTTCAAGAACTTTTAATATTTTCACTACAGATTTTCAACATTACCATCTCTTCACACCTCCCTATGAACAGTACAGCTGTCATTCTTCACATCCTGCCTGACCTGTGTTTTCGTTCATCTGGTGCAGAATGGCACGGTTGCTGTGGGAACTCAAAGTTCGGGACACATTAACAAAATCACAGTGCCACTGTTGATGAGAAGAGGTCCCAAATGCTTTCATGAGGCAGGGGTCACAAAAAGGCCACGTTGAAAATTTGTAGTGCAAATACCAACAAACACCCGGGCGTTAGGGTTTCTAACCATAACATCCCACCACAGACTGACAGGCATCAGGGGTGTGCCTTTGGATTGCCAACTGTAATGCTCATGTCATTCCACCCCTACCCCACCACCCTGCAGCCAGTGATAGGCATCAAGGTGTGCCTTGGACTCTTCGGCCCCAGAGTTCACCCCATTCTCCTATATTGCCCCCATTTCAGCATATGTCCTTATGGAAGTGGTGACTGTAAAGCCGAACACCCCAAGGCACACCTCAACATGTGTTGGTGTCTGCAGGATAGGATGAAGTGAAATGGCATGAACTTTATGGGCGATGACCCAAACGCATACCCCAATGCCTGTCCGTCTCTGCAGGGTGGAGGTGGGGTTGGTGTGATGTTCAATACTTCACTGCCATTCCTATTCTGCATCTCTCCAACTCCTGCATTTCCAATGCTAATACCAGCAAGCAAACATTTGGCATTAACAAATACTTGTTATATAATGAGCTTTACTATACAGAGCACAGCTCAAGGAATGGAACCCTCTTCTCAGCGACTCCAATCGGCCATCTTGGTCACTGTCAATTTTTGTGGATGCCCTCCAGAAGAAGCACTTGCCCAGTGCCGATCTACCTACTATATATCTATTTTGATAGTTATATCTATATTATATGCAGAGGTATGGGGAGGGTGGGTCACACCTAGGAGAAGCAGTGCCACGGCTAAAAAGGTAACAGTCTAGGAAGCAAGGAGGCTGGCACCTGCAGGAACACAGTACTCACAGTGCTACTTATTCCAGGAAGAATGCTGTCAGGACCAAATCTCCACTTTACCACCAGCAATCATTCATTAGTTTAGTAACTGAGTAAGCACCAGCTAAAAGTCCATATCCAGGTATCAGAGGCTCTTACTGTCTCTAGCTGTTGTTTGTTGCTAATATTTCCCAAACTGTGTTTATCTGCAGGCCCTATGTGACTTACCCAGATGGGAGTTCACCGTTCTGATCCTCACAGCAAATTGACAGCACTATAAGATCAACTTCTTGAGCTAAAATTGACCTGGATAAGGACTTTTAGCTGGTGCTTACTCAGTTACTAAACTAAGGAATGATTGCTGGTGCTCTATAAATCAACAAAAAAATTGTCTTTGCACAGCCCTTGTTTTTAATTTTTACTGTTTTTAATTTGCCCTTGCACTTTAATTCACGTTTGCACCTTGTTGAGAACTATAACTTGTTACATTGATGTATTTATATGTACTATATCTTTAAGTGGGAGCATTTCTAAGTTGCACCTTTTGGGAAGCCTGCCACCCTTTGAAAAAGCTCAGTGTTTGAGTGAAATGCATTGGGGACAGGTGTGTGGAGCAGGTCAGCATGGCTCAGTTGGTAGCACATCTGCCTATGGACCAGAAGGTCATGGGTTCTCATCTCACCCTGGGATTGGACTTGTACCTAAAATACTGGCACCTGAGTGCAGTATTAGGAGGGGTGCTGTACTGCTGGGTGTGCCATCCTTCAGATGAGACATTAAACCAAGGTCCCTTCTGTCACAACCCCACTCAGCAGATCAGGCCCTCTGCTCCCACAGTGCCAACCTCCAAGCACAGTATTGTGAACAGAAACAGGGTAACCTCCTCTGTCTGTTTTGTGGATTCAAATCAACCTTTGGTCTCAAGTTCTGGAGGGATTCAAACTGTGAACCCCTTGCTAGCGTACCCAATGTACAGGCTCAGATAATTCTGCTCTTCAGAGAAATGCCAGATATCTTTTGCCTGCAGGCACCTAACCAGGTGTACAAAATGAATCCTTAAAAACTCTATTAAAGACCTCAGATAAGCTCTTACCCTTTCCCAGTTTGGTAAACCAGTAAGCTTTTGCACAGGGTCAACTTTAACCATATATGCTTTACTTGTCAAATAAAGAATTTCGCAGGCACACCAAGTAGTCTCTTAAAATAGAGGTTTACTTTAAAATAGAAAAAAAATATGTAAACTGTAAATACAGAACAATATATCACAAAACCATACAATCACTTAAAAGAAGAAGGTTTAAAAGCACAAATTCCTACCAACTATACACTTAGACTGGTCTGTCTAATGTATATCTTCTAATAGTGCTGATAGATGTTTCTTCTTCAGAGTCCAAACATGTATGTACTCTGAAGGTCAGTCACAGCATAATTAAAACACTGTCTTGAACCTGCCTTCTCCATGATGTCACCCAGCTCCTCCTCTGTTTATTAAAAATCATACAACCAGGATGTCTGATCATGCAGAAGGTAAATTAAATAGGTGACATCAGCAAAAACTCACTTCTCCATAACCCTTTGATCTAGTGTGTCTTTTTGCCCTTCACAGACATCAAACAACCCCATGACTTCACAAAGTGACATAACCTGTATTCTTCCTCTAAACGTCATAAAAGTTTATGATTTCCATCCTAGCAGCTGGCAGCTACAATTAAGCCAGATAAATAGGAGATCCTTAATTTGTGTGTCATCTAGCCTGTAATTATCTCCTGGCTTTTAGGTTAACAGCTTGTAGTTGAAACCTGGGGGGGGGGGGGCCATCCCAGGAACACGGCATGTCTCAAGAGAGACATTCAATAGCATTTTTATATTACAAAAAGCATAAATTAATCAGAACCAGCTGTCCAAGTGTCACACCTTCTACCCATCCTGATGTTGTCCAGGTGGAAGTAAAAGAACCCAGGGCACTCTTCGCAAAGAGGAAGGGACATTCCCAGTGTCCTGGCCAACATTCCCCTTCCCATAAACCAGTTCATGCAATCATCCAGGCTGTGTGTGGGTGCTGATGTGTGATATGGCCGCCACTACACATTCAGTCACTTCACTACCAGTCTAGCACTGCTTGTAAAGCGCTTTAGGATACACTGTATGAAAAGCGCTATATAAATGCTGATTCTTTTTCTTCTTCTTCTTCTTCTTCTTCTTCTTCTTCTTCTTCTTCTTCTTCTTCAGGTAGTAGAGTTTTGCATGTGCTACATCTATGGATTTTGTGTTTTGTGCTTTTTAAGAAAAAAATAACTTTTTATATGGACCAATAGAAGCTATGTTTAAAAAGAAGATCTGGTTCCGACAGCATTCTTCCTGGAATAAGTAGCACTGTGAGTATTGCGCTATTTAGCCTATATCTATATTATACCCTAAAATTCATAAATGTTTGGACAAACCACCAGTCAGGCCTATTGTGTCCAGAATCAATTCAGTACTGGAACCTCTTTCCATAGATGTGGACTACCATATTAGAGGTTTTGTGGAGAAAACAGCCTACATTATAGGGATGGATGTTAGAAGAACTGAATTGTGAAAACAGGGATTTGCGTGGCTGTTATCTAATAACCTGGGATCTAAAGGACTTGTATATGTCCATCCCCATGACATGGGTTGTGATGCACTTAGGGAGACACTAGAAAGGGAAAGGACTGAAAATAAACCACCAAATGGGTTTCTCTTACATTTAGCAGAATGAGTACTATCCCAAAATGTCATCAGATATGGAAAGGATTTCTGTCTGTAAGTATGAGGTACGGCCATGTGTTCCAGCATGGTGCCCTCTTATGCAAACCTATACCTGGATCACTTTGAACAGAGATATTTACACAATAATAACCCTTTTAGTTCTAAGTTTATACTATGGAAACATTTTATTGATGACATCCTTCTTCTTTGGGATGACACAAAGACAGAAATAAAGCATTTTCTTGAATATTTCAACACCAGAACAGATCACTTGGTTTTTGTAAAGAACCAGAATGAAACTGAAACGCCTTACTCAGATTTGGTGATAGACAAACAAAATGGCAGATGATGTATGAAGTTTCACAGAAAACTTACAGACAGAAATTCGATCCTCCAAACTGAAAGGTACCATCCCACGCCTCTCATAGATTCAATACCGTACAGCTAGTTAGTGAGGGCTTAAAGAAACTGCTCAGAAACTGAAGACTATACAAATGCTTGTAAAGATATGGTAGGTAAGTTCCAGAAGAGGGGATATAGCACTGAGGCTGCAAAGCAAAGCAGAAAGGACAGTAGAAAATTTGAATAGAGAGGAGTTGTTAAAAAACAGGAAACAAACAAGGCCACTTGGTGGGGAAGCTTTGGTAGCATTTGATGGGGAATCACATTCTCTACAGGAGTTTGTTGGGGATTTCCTCTGAATCTACAGAACCAATGTTGGGCAGAGGGAACATGGAGACTGGCACCAACTACTCCTTGACAGAGTGTCTTAAGTACACGTTCTTGGCATATAGAGTTACCACTGCCACCTGTTGGCATGAATTTTCTCCAAAGTGCTGGTCCTGGTTCTTTAGAGCCCCAGCGGTGCTGATGAAATATATGGAGCCTGAGATGGGCAGATGCTAGAGGAGCTGTGGTACCCCAGTGGCTGACCAAACATACATTTTTTTGGAACTGCCCAGTTACTGTATTCTACTGGCAGGCAGTAACAATGGCACTCAAGAAAGTATGTTCTGAAACACAATTTGCTACCCCTTCCCTGGTATTGTTGTTGAGATCTCCTCTGGGGTGCCTGATACAAGGACACATTCTGTGGCTTCTAATGGTGTTTTCTCCAGTGTCCAAAAAAATGCTGACTCATTTAAAGTTATCCTCCAAAATACTAACAGTAGAGACCTGGCATACCATGGTCGCATCTATCTACAGACTGCAAAAGCTAATTTATCAAGTAAGAAGTCAAATCATACTTTGCAAAGATTTCTGGCATAGATGGATGCTGTATCATCTTGAGCATGATCCAGAGTTCATCACTTAAAGTGACTAGCTGGAGGATGCAAGGTAATCAAATGTAGAGAAGCACAAAGAGAGCACACCCAAAGGAACATGCTATTTTCTGATGTGGAGGAGGGAGTTCTCTGTTATCCACTGACCAGGATGGAGCCCCTCCCCCGTTTTCAACTCAAACTTCATAACGTGTTATTAGATGGTCCTGCCTCAGCCCATCTCACTGTACCCACACTAAGCACTTTATGTTAAGCACTGATACCACCTGGTTGTTTTGTACCTATGTGCCTGTCTTGTTGTACTGTGTTTCATCATGTTGTAATTGTTGCCCCCTGGAAAAATCAATAAACATCAGTTAGAAACTAATGTAAATGTTTCCGCTGTTCCTACAGACATGACAGCCAACAAATGAAATCCAACAGCATCAACCCATTTTGAGTTATAAAATTTCTGTATGTTCCACTTCACAGTGCTTTTGCTATTTGGAGTGGTCACTATCAACTCCTTGATGTCATCACGACAGGAACAGGTCTGCAAAGCAGACCAGCCCTAAGAATGTGCATGAAAACACAGCACGAGTGGAGGTAATATTTTGGCAATGGCTGCTAAGGTTGGCTGAGTGCCCACACTCACATTGGACATAGTCACTGCCATGTGGCAGCAGGGGCACACAAGATGGGCCCTAAGCCCCAGCATTACAGCATGTCATGCAATGCAAAAAAAACAGTGCATTTCAACACTGAGTTTGAAACATAATAGGATCCTGCCAGAACTAAGGGAGGTGTAAGCTCTCCACAATATATCTCAGTCACTAGTCATACTTTTTGTCAGTAACAGGCATCGAAGTGTCCATGGGCTCTTTTGCACTTACTGATGCTCTGTGCTATCATGCATATGTTTTTCAGCTCTGACTTCCCCCAGCTGTAAGACATGGTGTGCCATTTGGCAAAACACAAGTGGAGGTAATCTGAGTGTTGAGAGTGTTTATATGACAGCTGATGTATGGAGAAACAATCACTCAACTGATTATACAAATGTCACTTCCCTTTGGGTTCATGTTAAAAAAAAAAAATCTGTTCCTGACCTCTACCTCTGCCAACAGTGTTAACAGTAGTTTCACAAGCAGAGTGTACTTTGCACAAACGACTTCAGCTAAGAATGTGTTACTGCCATTTTATCAGAGCTGTAAGACATGAGTAACTTACATCCCATGTCCTTTCTCCTGGTTTACTAGAAATGATAATGATATCAGTCTTGTGGAACAGTGTGCATTGGTAGCTACACCGGAGTGCCATGCTTTGCATGCTGCCCTCGTGTGACTGTAAAGTATGATGGATGTGATGATGGAGGCCTGCAACACTTCTGACCATTTCAACCATTTTTGACAAGGCATGTACAATTTTGAGAGACTTGCAGGAGAAAACAAACTGTTGATCATTGCACTGTTTGAGGGAGTGACAACTAATTTATGTTTTACCCAGGAGAGCCCAACAGAGATGCAACATTTTCTGTCTAGTAGGGTTCTGCTTCTGTCCACTTCCACAAAATGGTGTTTTGACCTATCAGGAGGGTAGGTGATGTGCCCAAGTTCACACAGCGTGTATTTGGTTCCAAAGGAGTTTGAACCTGAGAGCTCCTGTTACCCAGGCCAGTGCTCTAACCACAGTTTTATACATTGGCAGAGTATTAATGAACCTGGGGTATTAATGGGAAATCTTTACAAAACACACAATTCTTCCCTATATTTCATACAATTTCAGTATTTATCTTCCCCTCTTCCTTTACTACTAAGGACAGCTACATAGAAACCTAGAATTTGACGGCAGATAAGCACCACTTGGCCCACCCAGTCTGCCCATTTCCCTACCTACTGGATAAGCTGCAGATTCTAGTTAACCAACAGCCTACTTCCTGTCACCCCCCACTACAATTGCCTTATGTCTGTCCCATGCATGTTTGAATTCCCCCACTGTTTTAGCCCCAACAACCTCCCCAGGAAGGCAGTTCCACGCATCCACCACTCTCTCTGTGAAAAAAGATTTCCTCACATTACCCTGGAGCCGTCCTCCCTCTAACTTTAAATTGTGTCCCCTCGTTCTTGCACACCTCTTTTTTTGAAAGCTGCTACCCTCCTGGACTTTATTGATTGCCTTGAGGTACTTGAATGTTTCTATCATGTCCCCCCTGTCCCTCCTTTCATCAAGGGTTTACATATTAAGCTCTCTCAGTCTCTCTTCATATGATTTCTGATGCAAACCCTGCACCATTTTAGTTGCCCTCCTCTGGACTGCTTCCATCCTGTCTATGTCCTTGCATAGATGAGGTCTCCAAACTGCACACAGTACTCCAGATGGGGTCTCACCAACTGTCTGTACAGAGGATAACCACTTCCTTTTTCTACTTGTGATGCCTTCCTATGCATCCCAGTATCCCCCTGGCTCCTCACTGACTTCTCACATTGCTTACCCACCTTTAGATCATCTGATATGACTACCCCCAAGTCCTGTTCCATTTTTGTTGTTGTCAGTACCTCCCCTGCTATTGTGTACTCTTCTCCTGGGTTTTTGTTTCCCAGGTGCATTACTTTGCACTTCTTTGCATTGAATCTAAGTAGCCATATGTCTGACCATTCCTCCAACCTTGCCAAGTCCCTTCTCATCCTTTCTACCCCCCCTTGTGTATCAACTCTGTTACAGATCTTTGTATCATCTGCAAAAAGGCATACCTTTCCCTCCAGACCCTCCAGAATGTCACCTATAAAGATGTTAAAGAGGACTTGACCCAGTACTGAGCCCTGAGGTACTCCACTGGTGACCCCCCTTTCTTCAGAATGTGTTCCACTCACTATTACCTTCTGTGTCCTGTTGTGCAGCCAGTTTGCAACCCAGGATACCACCCTGGGACCCACTCCCAAGCTGGCTAACTTGATTATTAATCTTTTATTCGGGACTGTGTCAAATGCCTTGCTAAAGTCTAGGTAGGCCATATCCACAGCCCCTCCCTGTCTATTACTTTTGTCACCCAGTCAAAGAAATCTATTAGATTTGTTTGACATGACCTTTCTGCTGTAAATCCATGCTGCTTTGGGTCCTGTGCCCTGCTGGCCTCTAGGTACTCAACAATTCTTTCTTTCAGAAGTGATTCCATCATTTTCCCTACCACTGAGGTCAAACTTACAGGTCTGTAGTTTCCTGCTTCTGCCTTGCTCCCACTTTTGTGAAGGGGAATCACATCTGCCCTCCTCCAGTCCTTAGGTACCACCTCATCCTCCCATGATTTGTTAAAAAGTGTGGTCAGTGATGTCGCTAGGTCCTCCCTTAGTTCTTTTAGGATTCTGGGGTGAATTCCATCAGGCCCCATTGCTTTGTCCACCTTGAGTTTTAGGAGTTTCTTCAGGACTCTTTCTTCTGAAAATGGACGGGTGTCAACCCCCCTACCCAGAGTGCTTCTATTGTCTGGTTTAGGTAACTCCTCCTCATCTTCTTTTGTGAATACTGAGCAAAAGTATTCATTCAGTATCTCTGCCTTTTCACTGTCTCCCTCTGCCCAGCTCCCCTCTCCCTTATTAATCTTCACTATTCCTCCCTTAACATTTCTATGCCCCCTAATGTACCTATAAAAGGTTTTATCCCCCTTCTTAACTGACTTGGCTATTTTTTCCTCAGTTTGGACTTTTGCTATTCTGACTGCCTTCCCCACTTCTTTCTTCCGGTTGAAAATAGGATCTGTGCCCTTCAGCTTACATCTGCTCCTGCTGCTGCTCTACACATGATGTCATAATCCTCTGTTTATGAATCACAGTTGGTTGCCATGGAAATTATTACGATGTCACAAGCAAGAAATCAAAACCTAACATGCAGACAGGCAGCAGTAGCAGATGAAGTCCAAAGGGTAGGGATCATATTTCATACATTTCCTCAGTAAAAGTTAATAAGGGGAAAATAAAATCAGAAATATAACAAATACCAATAAAATTGTGTATAATTTCCACTGATCCCAGAGGCATAACAGGCTTTTAAGTCCTGCTTTGATGTTCTGGTTGCAATGCTGGATCAGAAGGCCATCAATTGAGTGTACCCCCTTCTCAGCCCTGCCCCCATGCACTGGCAGCCATCTCTTATGTCCTCTCAGCTGGAGACTCTTATTTCCCATGACCCCCCCCACGGTGGGGCCAGGGGGAAAGTTGTCATATCCCCCCCCGGGTCACATATCCAGATCCATCCCAGACCACAGCGGCAGAGCCCATCCCCCAATTTTCCTCCTGTTTTCTCCCTGGGCCCACAGACATGCAGTGAGCACAGTGCACATGCTCTACCTCCATGAAGATGCACCCATCCTCTGTACGTGGGATCCCTTCCCACTGTGTGACTCACTTGTGCTGACACCCAGATATCTCCAGGTAGCAGTCAACAATGAAACATGGCAGCCCCTCTCCCCAGGAGAGGACAGCAGTCTTATGGCTGCTCAATCCTCCCTCACCCAGCAAGCCCCCGAGCAATCCACATCCATTTCCTATTTAAGATTTCTAACCTCCTTTTTCTTTACTTGTTTCAGGGTTTTATTTGAGATCTGCATGTGAAGAATTCCTTCCGATCCCCAGAACCAACCTGAACACCATGGGTGATCATGCCATCTCCTATTCAGTTCTTTAACAATCACTGCCCAGGTTTAGTTCATGAGCATAAGACTTCTAATTTTCAGAGATGCCCTGTCAATGGCATATTTACAACACATTCTGCAGCACTAGGGCCCATGATTTTCCACAAAAAAGAAAATATTACGGGAAAAAAAAGGCAGAACTGTCCAGTTTTAGAAAAAAATGGGACTGGATATTTTTACATTCTTCATGCTAAAGTTAGTATTTTGCATCAGCGTGTAGTGCAAAAAACATTTGTGCCACCCATTTGTGCCAAAGTTTTTGTACATAGCTCCACTTTGCACCAACAGTTTTGAAACCCCTAATGATAAGCCACTTTGCATTACAAAACATCTATTCGCTGCCATTTTTTTTGTGCAGAAATTTACATTTTGTGCTAACTTGTAATGTAAAACATGATGACACTATAGATTTGGAGAAAATGAATAAAACTTGGGGGCAGGGATGAAATGTGAACAGTTTGTTAAGAATGCCACACACACATATGTCTGAACTGGGGAGGGGGGTCTTTTATTTAGAGCCAAAACAAATGTGTAGACCAAATTGTGACATGATTGTTCATTTCTGTTTGAAATAAAAACAAACTGAACAACCAACAAACTGGAAAATGAACCACATAAAGGCTTAAACAAGAAGGAAGAACTTTCCTTTTTTCACTTAGGCACCTAGGACACCACTGGGTGCCACTGCAGCAGCTTGGATTAATTTTCTTCACTTCAGCAGTGCTGGCTCACTCAAGCAAAAGCTGCTGAAAAGAGAGGACAGATCAAAATAATGAAAGAAACAAAAAAAACTGTGAAAAAATAAACTTTAAAACAAACACAAAAAAAAACCCTTAAAACTCAAAGCACTTTTGTTTCTACAGTAGCTAGATACAGTATTAGATACTGATTTTTGTGTGAGATTATTGAGTGTATTGGGAGGTTATAGATTAGTTGCTGCTTATCTCAAATGTGATATGGATTGCAGTAGGGTTCTGTAGACTACTACTGGGTGGGCCGGGGAAGTCTTGCTCAGTAATTTTGTGCTAGATGGCCATTTTTCTGTGCTACTAGTGCAGTACATTAATGGACACTTGGACCACTTGTGGGTGCTATGTCCTGCACTTTAGTGCCAGAGCAATAATTTTTGTACAGTTTGTCAGGTGTTATGTGTATTACAGTAGGGGATGTGCAGACTAATTATTGGGCAGCAGGTTCCTCGCCCTCCACTTTTGTGCTAGAGAGCTCATTTTTTTGCTACTAATGCAGTCCATTAAGAGACTCTCAGACCTGTTCTGGATGCTTTACCCTGCACTGTGGTGCCAGCAGAATAATGTTTGCACAGTGTCCCAAGAGTCGATACGGTACAGCACTGGATACACATAGTATTACAGATACTCATAGTACTGCAATATGGAGTCAGATTAAATAAAGGAAAGTCAAGCAGAGAGCAAGGGAAGGGTTGAGCAGTCTGAAAAAATCTGATAGCTAAAGACAGTGAAAATAATAAAAGAAAAGCATATAGTGGCACTGGAACCAGATAAGCAAACTCAGCTGTGATTGATGTTTTAGCATCTGGGAGACAGGATGAAAAAGTGTCTAAGAGTGCTTGTAAAACAGTCTATGAAGAAGCTAGTAAACAGTGTTAAAGGGCCCACAATGACAGTAACCCAACAGAAGGAATGCCTTTGTACAACTGCAAGTGGCACTGCACGAGTCACTGCAGTGGCATATAGGACCCCTACCATACAAGAAGAGACTTCTTCTAAGTCAGAAGAATCAGAATAAGCTAAAGTCATTGAGCTTTTTATACATTCCTTGCCCGTCTGAAAAGTTGCCTTCGTCAACCGTAGTTCTCTGAAGAAAGCAGCACAGAAAAACCATTAAGGTCATCTACTCCTAAAAGTAAATTGAAAAAGCCTGAAAGTCCCCATGCTGTGCAGTATCCAGGGGCACTTCCTGTTAGCACTCCCCTTCCTCTGCACCACTGCATGCCCCCACAATCAGAAAGAACACATCAGCAGTGCGGTACTGCTCTACAGTTGTCAGTAATAACAGTGCATGTGTAAACTGCTATCTTTGAGCAACTGAAATAAACTGATGCTGGAGTGGCAGCCATCTTGGCACCACTACCATGCAGTGTCACTTGTAGAGTTCTGATGGGTCTGACTTGACTGGACACAGTGGTTGCAGAAGAAGGGGATGTGGATCCACTTGATTCTAGTCATGGTAAGTATGGATACCATAGGTTGCTGGTGCCAAAGTTCAATCTGGAATAAGACAGGTTTCTGTTTCAGTAGTCCCCATCTGGTAAAGGGGTGAGTCAAGACAGCATAAGTACCCCAGGTGGCAATGGTGATATCATCCAGTCACCATTTAAAGAGACCAAGAAATGGCACCATGAGGCCACAGATGTCAAAAAAACTTAACAAATTAGCAAATTGCACCATAACCATCCACAGGCTGTTGAGATGACCAAGCATGTGGCTGAAGTGCTAGTGTGTGTGTGTGTTACCACCCCCACCCAAGAAGTGTGAGACTGTATCTGTCCAATGGTTCCTGGGCACAATCTAAATGTCTTCTGAGAAAACGGTGCCTGTGTTTGGGTGGTATTGAAGGTACAGTAATTATAAAGTGGTGCAGTACCTCCACCTATGCTTCTATGTGATAGCAGCGATAAGAATACGGGCGCCAACAACAACAGTTGATAACCTATTACTGGTCTCCCCAGAGATGTCAGGGGCAAACAAGGATTTGACTTCAAATAGACATCCTACACAGCAGAAGGAACCAAGCTGCCATGTAGCCATGGAACAAGGAAAGAATAAGAGTGTAAATGATAGGGATATTGTTGTCATTGGGGACTCCATCATAAGGGGGATAGACACACAAGTCTGTAATAAGAGAATAGAAACCAAAATAGTTAGTGCGCTACCTGGTGTTAGACTACATGATATTTCTATTCTATTCTATTGGAAGGATTACTTGAAAATACAGTCAACCCATTGGTGATCCTACATGTAGGAGCAAATGATGTGGCAAGAAGCAGGATGGAGAATATCCAGTTAGAATATAAGGATATATTTGGAAGCATAAAAGAGCTTGGTGGGGAAATCATAATTTCTGGGATATTACTGATGTATGAATACCAGTCCTATAAAAATAAGCAGATCATGCGAATTAACAGCTGGTCGAGACAATTTTGTAAAATAGAATGCATAGGCTTTATGGACAATTCAGCTATATTAAGTAGATCACTTCTTTTTAAGAATGACGGTCTGCATTTAAATTTTACAGGTACCAGAATATTGGGTAAAAAAATTGTGGATGTGGCAAATTTCCATTTAAACTGGAAGGGAGGGGTCATGGTTAAAAACTTAAATAACCCCTCACGTACAGGAAAAAACCCTCAGAACATGCCTGAATGGAATGTTATCCTTATTAACACAAGAAATCGAGTAAATAAACATGATGAGTTTAAACTGATGTTGCACACATATAACATACATATAGCTTTAGTAACAGAAACATGGTGGAGTGAGGATGATCCAGGGGAAAAAATATTGCTGGGTACAAGTTGTTGTTTAAATCTAGGAAATATAGAAAAGGTGGTGGGGTAGCTATGTACAGTATATATATGAATCTCCACACTGTGAAGAGCTACCTTGGGATATAGACACCCTGGAGCTCTTATGGGTGAAATTGCTCCCACATAAAAATACAAAAATTATGTTAGGACTGTTATACAGGCCACCTTCTATGACAATGGACGATGACACTGCAATATTAAAAGCCATCAGAGATCTCAACCCAGCCAACAGGATATTATTGGTAGGTGATTTAAACCTGCCTAATATAGGTTGGGAAAACAGGCAAGGGAAAAGTACCATTGATATGCAGTATATAGACACTATGGACCAGGTGGGACTAGAACAAAGGGTCCATGACAGCACTAGAGGGGATAATTAATTAGATTTGATATTGACAAATATGGGGGCTACAGTAAATGAAGTTCAAGTTAAAAGTCCCCTGGCCAATAGCGACCATAATTCTGTTCACTTTAGCATTGGTGAAACTGTAAACCCCAATTCAAAAAGTACTACTACAAAACTAAATGTTAATAAAGCAGACTTCCCTAGTATTAGAGGAATGCTTTTGCACTGGGATTTGAACAGGGACTTTGAAAATAAAAATGTACAGGGTATGTGGGACTCATTGACATCTAAAGTTGAGAGTTTGGTTCTCAAATACATACCTGCTGCCCCTAAGTAGAACAGTAATAAAAAAAGAGTTAAACCAGCTTGGATGAACACATCAATCAATCAATAAAAAAAATAGGTTATACAAAAAATATAAACAAACCAAATCATCTGAAACCTATCAATGTTATAAGATTTATTTAAAAAAGGTTAAAGTACATATAAAAAATCCAAAGCACAGTTTGAGGTCAAACTGGCAAACAAAGTACAGGATAACAAAAAAACCTTTTTCTCTTGTATTAACAACATTAAGACTGTACACAGTACGATTGGTCACTTTTTTAATAACGATGGGCAGGCAGTCACAGCCAGTGAAATGGCTAATTTACAGAACAAGTATTTTTGCTCAGTATATAATAAATGCAACCCCACAAAGTTTATTGGTAATGAGTCATCAACACCAGGAAGAATAACCTTTGACCCTAAGAACATTCTAGAACGCTTAAATAAGCTTAAAATTAACAAATCATCAGGCCCTGATGGTATGCACCCAAGAGTCTTGAAAGAATTAGCAGAAGTGCTGGCTTTACCAATCACTCATATAATGCAAGCTTCCCTGGATTTGGGAATAGTCCCAAATGACTGGAAAATTGCTACAACAGTCCCTATTTTAAAAAAAGGGTCAAGAACTAGGCCTGAAAATTTTAGGCCTATTAGTTTGACCTCCTTGATAGGTAAAACCATGGAAGGTGTAATCAAAGATCATATCTTAGAACATGTAAAAGATAACAACCTGGGTGACATGGCACAGCATGGGCTCACCAAGTCGAGATCATGTCAAACTAACCTATTGGCATTTTATGAAAATGCTAATCGTGAGTTGGATTTAGGGAATACAGATGACGTGATCTATTTAGATTTTGCTAAGGCTTTTGATAAATTGCCTCATTATGAATTATTATCTCTACTGGAAGGGATTAACCTTAATAGGAACATCTGTAATTGGGTGTCAGATTTGCTCCAGGGTAGGAAACAGAGGGTGGTGATAAATGTGGTCTTATCCAGCTGGGCCCCAATTACTAGTGGGGTCCCACAGGGCTCCGTTTTGGGCCCAAGCCTCTTCAATATCTATATCTCTTCATTAAGACTGAACAATCCAAACATCTGGCTATACAAGTTTGCTGATGATTGCAGTATAGGGACTGTGGTAAATACGCAAGAACATATGAAAGCTTTACAGGAGACCCTCGATGACATATCAGAATGGACAGTTAGAAACAAACTAGTGTTGAATACTGCTAAATGCAAGGTCATGCATTTTGGCAGTAAAAATGAAAAGATGTCCTATAAATTATCTAACATCCCACTAGAGGTTCCTAATGAGGAGAGTGATTTGGGAATAATCATTACAAGTGACCTTACATTTAAATCCCAATGTAGGACCCAGACTAAGAAAGCAAATCATAATCTCAACTGTATTTTCAGACACATAGCAAGTAGGAACAAGCATTTGTCAATGCCGAATGTTGTCTTGCTGGCATTGGCATTGGTAGTGCCAGAGTTAGAGATGCATAATAGGAATGGCAGTGAAGTATTGAAGTGACGATAACCCCACATCCACCCTGTAGAGAGCAATGGGCATTTGGGTGTGCCTTTGGGTCATCAGCTATAACGCTCATGCCATTGTAGCTCACCCTACCCTATAGACACTGACAAGTGTCGAGGTGTGCTTTGGGGTCTTTGAGCATTATACTTACTCCATTTCAAAAGGAAATACGCTGACGTGGGTGCAGTATAGGAGAATGGGGTGAATTGTGTGGCTGAATAGTGCAAGGCACACCATGATGCCTGTCAGTGGCTGCAGGGTGAAGGTGGGGGTGGAATGGTGCGAGCATTACATCCGATGATCCCAAGTCACACCCCTGGCACCTGTCAGTCTGTACTGGGTGGGGTGCTACAGTTGGAAACCCTAACACCGTAGGCATGCAGTGGTATTTTCACTCCAAATTTTCAACATGGGCTGTTTGTGAGCCCACCTCATGAAAAAGTGGCACAATCAGTTTGTTAGCTGAAAGGTGGTTTTGCACAGCGGCTATGCCATTTGGCGACACAGGGACAAAACATATTTTGGGTAGGATGTGGAGAATGGCAATTGTATTGTTGATGAGGAGGCGTAAAAAATGGCAAAGTCGAAAATGTGGAGTGAAAATATGAAAAATTGGTGAAGTCATGAGCATGCATAGAAAGTGTGCAACACACGTCCGTAACCCAATTATTTTTGGGAGTTTGTCACCCACATTTTTAACGCAGGCATTTTGGGACCTCCTCTCATGAACAGTGGTGCTGTGATTTTGTTAATCTGTCCCAAAAGTTGATTTCCCACAGTGACCATGCCATTGTGTGCCACAGGTGCGGAAACACATTTTGGGCAGAATGTGAAAAATGACAGCTGTACTGTTCATAAGGAGGTGTGAAAAAATGCCAGTGTTGAAAATCTGTCATGGAAATATTACAAATTTGCAAAGTTACAAGGGTGCATGGAAACTGTGCAATGCACACTTGTAACACAGTCATTTTATGGACTTTCGGCACCAAAGTTTCAACATAGGCATTTTAGGACCTCTGCTCATGTACAGTGTCACCGTCATTTCCTCAAACTGTCCCGAAAAGTGATTTCGCACAGCAACCACGCTATTCTGCGCCGGATGTGCAAAAAGACATTTCGGCCAGGATATGTAAAATGACAGCTGTACTGTTCAAAAGGAGGTATGGAAAAATGCCAAGTTTGAAAATCTGGAGTGAAAACATTACAAATTCAAGAACTTACGTATGTGCAAACTGCACAACACATGCTCATAACTCAGTCATTTTATGGAGTATCATCAAGAAATGTTCAACATAGGCATTTTAGGACCTCTGCTCATGAACAGTGTCACTGTCATTTTCGTAATCTGTCCCGAACACTGACTTCCCACAGCCACCCTGCTATTCTGCGCCGGAAGTGTGAAAACACATTTGGGCCAGGATGTGAAAAATGACAGCTGTACTGTTCACAAGAAGATGTGGAAAAATGGCAGTGTTGAAAATCTGGTGTGAAAATATTGGAAATTCGCGAAGTTACAAGCATGCGTAACAACTGCGTAACGCATGCTCGTAAAGCAGCCATTTTTTGGACTTTTTCCACCAAATTTCCAACATAGGCTTTTTGAGAGCCCACCTCATGAACACTGGCACTGTCGTTTCGTTAATCGGTCCCAAAAGGTGATTCTACGCAGTGACCGAGAAATCACCTTTTGGAGCCGAATAACGCCATTACAGTGGTAGAATTCATGAGGAGAGGTCCCAAAAATCCCATGTTGAAAATTTGGTGCAGAAATTCCAAAAAATGCCCGAGATATGCACCAAAGTTTAAAAATCCCTATTTATACCATTATACAGCTTACCGGCATTTTGTCAGTACGCGGTCGGCTTTGAAGAGTGCAGACGTGTTCCCGGTCCACTGAAGATCATCACACCAGACTCCGGAGGTAAGTATGGAGTGAAGCGAGGTGGGGAGGTAGGGTGCGCAGAGGGTGGGCGCAGGTTGTGAGGGGGGCAGGGAGATGGCGAGGGACCGTTTTAGTTTTTCACAGCTTTAAAAAAAACACATTGTGGGACTTTTTTTTTTTTGCAGGGCATTTGACACACTGGGGTGGGATCCCAGCATGCCACCTAAGTCTTTTTGTTAGGGCTGATTCTGTAGCCGACGAGTATAGGCAACCCATCGGCACATACTTGGGGGACACACGAGCTATGGGGATTGGGCACCTTCAGCAAGCAACTAAAGGGCGGGGAATACTCATGCTGATGGGGAGTGGGCTCCCCCATCAGCAAAATAAAAGGGGACAGGGGATAAATGCCGATGGGGATTGGGCCCCCCATCGACAAAAGAAAACGGGGGTGGGTGCATGATGCCGAGGGGGATTGGCCACCCCCTTGGCATACATTGTACATGTGAGGGGGCACATTATACCAACGGGGAGTAGGCTCCCCTGTCGGCATTGTGACAGGCAGCGGCGGCAGTCACTGCCACCATGTTGCCTGCACTTCGGGAGGAGTGTTGTGGTCACGCTGCATGAGAGCTTCAGTCTAATTGCAGCGGACCTTTTCTTTGTTCTGGTGGCCACATTTGGTATGCGTAAGGTCAGAGCCTGCTGCTGGCTGATTGGGGAATGAGGGGCGCACCTTCTGATGCATGCCCTGCATTCGCTTAACACTGGCCATGCCTCCAAATGTGCTACCACCACAAGACGTTGGCTGTCACGCAAGCTCATGAGCCAACATAATAAAAATGTACTTCTTCCCCTGTATAATGCCTTGGTTAGGCCTCACCTGGAGTACTGCGTGCAGGTCTGGTCACCACAAAATAGAGAGGATATAAACCTATTGGAGGGTGTGCAGCATAGATTTACTAAAGATCTAAAAAGTAGATCTTATAATGATAGATTGTCATCACTCAATTTATATTCCCTCTATTACAGGAGGCATAGGGGCAATCAGTGTCTTCTTTACAGACTACTAGATGATGATGTACTTATGGCAGAGATGGGTTTTCAGTATAATATGGGTTGGATCAGTTCTAAGAGACACAACAAACAGCTTTTACGCAGTAAATGGAATCAGAACCGACGTAAATTTTGGTATAGTCAGAGGGTTGTAACATCATGGAATGATCTTCCAATAAATATTGTTAACAGTTCTAACATGAACAACTTTAAGCATAGTTTAGACAGGTATTATGGGGATAAGGTATTTCAGTTTTAAATTAAAATTCTGGGATGGCAAGCTGGGAAGGACCTTGTGTCTGTTAGCTTGACTCTACCTATGAAACCTATGAAACAGTGAACCCAAAACGTTGCCAAACAAAACAGCGCAGAGCACTACAGCATGCTCCAAAATCAGTGCTTCTACAGGTTCTTTTTCTGAGGGGGGCTTTGCTCCCCCCGCACCCCCATCACTAATATAACTATCTCCAGGGGGAGGGGGGATTACACTGAGGGACATGGCAAAACTCAGGGTGGGGGGGCAACATAAGCAAACATCATAACATGCAGAACACAATACACTGCAATTCAAAACATGGGATATTTATTAGAGAATGGGAATAGGCTCTGGATGGGGGAAAGGAAGGGGTTAAATGAAAATAAACAATGCAGAGGGCATTCCCAAAATCCCATTGGCCTCTGGTGAGTACCCACACAGTGGCCTCTATGCACAAAGGGGTGGATAATATGCGCCTGAGGTGTGTACCCTTCCCACACAGCTATGCACCCATGGGAGATCTGCTGGTGGCCACATGCACAGACAGTGGCCACTGCGTGACTCTCATGTGTGGTCCCCCCGGAACACATGGTCACGTGGGTGGTCAGAGGTGGAGCTGTGGACCCAGGCGGGCAGCCAATCAGATACCTGTACTGGGTCCCTGAGTTGATCCCTTGCACCCTAGCGGAAGGCGCAGGGTGTAGGAGGGATTCCATGCATAGTGGCAGTGCTGGCAAATGAACGGGCAGGCACCCGTTCTGCTACCCCAGCCCTCCCCTGCAGCACTGTGGGCTGGGGAAGCACAGAGGTCAGATTTGTTTTGCTGCTGCAACCGGCAGCTGAAGAATATGGGGGCATGTAGCGGGGTATACCTGGTCTCAGCAAGGCGTACCGGTGCCCTCCACCTGGCACTATGTGGCTTTGTGAATGCCAGCATAGTGCAGGCATACCGGCTCACGCCCTGTCTGTGGACATCCCCAAGGGCATTGGAGGTGGGCATGTAGATACCCTAAGCTGCTCTTTAAGCCTGTGATAGATGCTGCGGGGTCCACGGGACCCCATTGCACAACAGACATCGCAGCAGTTGCTCTACGTGTTCTGGATCCACTGTGTGTAGGCAACACAGTTTTTTGTGCATATGGCCCAATATTTGTAGTTTCCCCATACTGGTGCATCAGTACCCCAAAGTCCCTTGGGAGCCTCCAAAACAATCTATTAATTGTGTGCATGCAGTGGGCAGTTACAGACTTGATATTAGACCATGGTGCTGTACCCATAGAAGGTTGGTGGTTGGGGATCCAAAACAAATTATTTAAACACAGCTGATAGTTGTTCCTTGTTGTTTCAGTTCAAGAAATGGGCTTTTTATAGTTTATTTAAGCTCTGATCTTTTGTTTGCTGGTCCCACTGTCCTCCCTTGGCTAAGTGCAGTTATAGAGGACTGTACTTAGCCTGAAGAAAAGCAGAATCTGAAAACATCTGATCAGAGGTTATAAAAGCTATAACATGCACTGCAGGCTATTAAATCTTCAGCTGCTGCCTACTGCTCTTATGTCAGCTGCAGGGGATTCTGGGATTTGTAGCAACAGAAGATGTCAGCCTAGAAGTAAACAAAATCTCTCTGATACAATCTAAGCATAAGCATCTTTATTTACAAAAATAGCGCTATTTGCCATGAAGGACCATAGCGCTAGTACAATAACTAATAAAATCAATAAAAATCAGTAGAAATTACAGCTAAAAAACTCCATTCATCATAATTAAGTGTCAGATTTACATAACATCAGAGAAAGCAAGATTAAACGTATAAGTTTTCAACGCAGATTTAAAACTCTCCACCATCAGGCACTCTGTTATCCGTTGAGGTAGAGAATTCCATAGGGTGGGGGTCACAAATTCAAATGCTTGGGCACCAGAGGTCTTCAAACGAACCCTGGGAATCTCTAGCAATCCCTCGCTAGCGGAGCAGAGTGGGCGGGAGGGGCGGTAGGGGTGAAGAAGCTCTTGCAGATAACTCGGCCGATAATATTTACTCTATTACAGTAAAGAGTAAGTAAATCAAAATGTTTTTGCACACAAAATGTACAGTGGGACCAGCCCCACACTTGAGTGTGGGGCCCTTTGTGGTGACTGTTCTCCTTTAATATTATGGCTCCCTTATGTTCACTCATAGCTAAGATCTCCACAGTCTATAACATAGAAACATAGATTTTGTTGACAGAAAAGGACCTTTAGGCCCATGCAGTCTGCCCCTTTCCCCCACCTATTTCATCACCATTGACCCTAGTTTTTAATAAGTGTCACAACCCCTTCCTCTTTCTCTACATAATATGCCCCTGTACCTATCCCATGCATGTTTGAAATAGGGATGGGCGAACCTCAAAAGGTTCAGAGATTCTAAAAGGTTCTGATAAGGATCAAAAGGTTCAGATGGTCATCCAATCCTTATCTGAATCTTTTAGAACCTTATGCTGCAGCATTAGGGTAATTTTGTAGTTGTCCCCGAGCACCCCCATTATTTAACAATAAAACATAAACTTTTCCCTGGTGTCTAGCAGCCCCCCTCCCTATCCCTGATCAATCCCATGTAATAAAAAAAAAACAAAAGCTTATTGTTCAGTTTCCCTGGTGTCTGGTAGACCCCCCCATCCCCAATCCTTTGTTATAAAAGAGTTGTCCCCAATATTCCCTGGTTTCTAGCAGAACTCCCCCACCCAGGCAGGTACTGCCCCCAACCTGATCCAGAGCGGGCAACCGGCACAGCCCTTCTCCCTCCACCACGGCTGGCTGCCCGCCTGACTGAGCAATGAATGAGCACATATTTACACAAGCACATGCTCATTCATTGCCAGCTCCCGTTCATTCCCTGCGATCTTTGGGTGCAGAAGAGATGAGAAGAGGTCTGTTTTGGTCACCAGCAGGGGGATGGAGGAAAGGCATTGTGAACCGCGGAAGGGTCCATATACCATTTCTCCCATCCCACCCCCTGCCATCTACCAAAACAAGCCTCCACCTCATCTGTGCTGCAGACCGAGGAATGAGCAGGAAGCAACAATAAATAGAGCATGTGCTTGTACAAGTACGCTGGCTCATTCATTGCTAAGTCAGGTGGGCAGTCAGCCATGGGTGGAGAGGAGGAGGTCTGCGGTTGGCCGGATCTGGATTGCGTAGGGGGAGCAGGGTTGGGGGCAGTAACTGCCAGAGTGAGGTGGATCCTGTAGACACCAGGAATAAGTGAGGGACACTTTTTATGGACAGGGGATCAGGGATAGAGGGAGGGTCTCTCTAGACACCAAGGAAATTTACTGAATGATATGCTTTTGTTTTTTTTTTTACTACAGGGAATCGATCAGGGATAGGGAGGGGGGTCCACTAGACACCAAGGAAAAGGAAAACTGGGGTGGGGGGTCCGCTACATACCAGAGAAAAGGAAAACCAGGGGTTTCTGAACTGATCCGAACTACAGAAAAAGTTCAGATGTGGTTTGACTCATTAAAATATTGCTAGTTTGGGGAGGTTCAGGTTTTTCTTGAACCAGTTCACCCATCCCTAGTTTGAAGCTCCCCATGGTATTTGCCTACACTACTTCCTCTGGTAGGCTGTTTCATTCATCCACCACCTTTTCCATGAAGTTGCATTTCCCACATCTCTCCTAAACTTCCCCCTCTTAGCTTCATTACATGTCCCCTTGTTCTAGTGTCTTCCTTTCTCTGAAAATAGACCCTCCTGTAGCTGTGGCTTGGAGCTGCTGCTCCCAGCTTGTCCCTCAGCCATACTGTCTACTTGTTCTAAACACAGACCCTGGGCACTCAGAGTAATTTAGCAACTATAAAAAGGCAAAAACCACAGTGTACTAAAAATAGATGACTATCTCTTATTGAGAATACAAAAATAGAGCTTATGGTGAAAAAAAGTGCAGGATGGCATAAAAAGCACTAAGGCAGCACAAAAACACTAGGTAATCCTGTGCTTCCCTGTAACCCTGAGGCTTCATCAGGGAAGTGTTACCTAAAGACTACAAAAACATCTCTTTAAATACAATATTGAGTGCAAATAATGCATGCTAAATAATGTAAAGCAGACTGGCTACACCTACTTCCCCTGCTACTGAGGTAGGAGTCATCTCATATCCCATTAAGACAGCAAACACAAAAAGGGTAGGGATGAAAACTGCGATAGAAAACAGTGCAGCCACATAAGGTGAGTGGCAAAAAACAGTGATTGCCAAAATGGCGACCTATGTCTTTTTCCCCCTCCCCGAGTTGTGTCCCCCTAGAGCTGGTAATATTTAGCAATGGGGGTGCAGGGGGGCCGAAAGTAACTGTGGCACTGTTGTCGCCATTTCAGCGATCACTGTTGTTTACCACTCGCCCTATGTGGCTGTCCTGTTTTCCCTTCACGGTTTTCATCCTCGCCATTTTGCATTTGCCATTTTCACATGGAACTGGATTATCTCTGGCTGCACTGCCCCCTAGCTTTTCTCAGTAGCCTGCCTCTTTGCTTATTGTGGGTACTAACACAGACAATATTTGCTCTTCTATTAAAATCATTGCCCATAATCAGTTCCACAGGGACTCAGGGAGGTTCATACTACTCCCACCTCCTGTATCCCTTACTCACCTTCCCAGCTTAGGAAGACCCTTGCCATTGGCATTCAAACCACAGAGACAGTCACTCCCCAAATTTGGGTGCCCTGACCTTTCAGAATCTGTCACTCATCAATTAAATTCTGAATCACCATAGAGAGGGCAGCATTGTGTCTCTCAGCCCTTGTGTTATTTTACCATTAGTAAAGATAGGGTACATATGTGCAGTGGAATTAGCAGGGACTGTATTCTCAGCAGAGGCCACAAATTGCTCACCACCTGGATTATTCCATCCCTCTGCATGCTGCCCCTTATTCAAATTCTTTGGTCAATCATTTAAAAAGATGCTCTGATTTCTGGTAGATATCATTTTTATTTATTTATTTAGCTTTTGGTAACCGGGTAGGTGCACTAGTCATAGCAGTGCCTATTTTCAGGCATGACCTGGGAGGATATGAGTGGAGTTCATAACAACAAACAGTTTGAAACAGTACAGCAATAGATGAGACAAGGGTACAGGTCAAAATGACAATTAACGGTAACAATAAGATTACAGTAGGTACAAATCAAAAGAAAAATTACAAGTGCAGGTAAGCAACGTTTGAGATACACAAAAGAGAGAGAGCATTGCAATATAACAATAAAAGTGCAGTTAAAATGGGGACCCAAAATGATCGAGTTAGGACCAAACCAAAGGACTAGAGTTCCAAAGAAGTAAAGGAGCGAACAGTTAAGGGAGAATCCTTTAGTCAAGATCAGGAGTGTATGTGCACTGCAGTTGACCAAGTATGGATTAGCAGGGGGAAGAAATTGGGAAGCTGAAAAAGTGCAGAGGGGAGATGAGGAGGGTGATGACTAGGAAAAGCAAGGGCAGTGAGAGAACGAAGCAGGAGATCAGGTTAAGAGGAGAGTTTGGGAGAGAGGGGCAGCAGTGAGCAGAGACTTGGCGACCAAAGGTAGAGGATGGAGGGTCTACGGAGGGTGAAAGCAAGTGCAGTGGGTTGAGGTGAGTAGATGAGTATGGTGTAGCCTTTTGAAGCAGGCGTGGGTGGGAGCAAAATGAATATCTTAGGGGAGGGAGTTCCAATATTTGGGTGCAGTATATGAGAAAGCCCGTACTCCCATTGCAGTTTTGCATCTGGGAATATGGAGGGGAGCTCGGTCAGTGGATCTGAGCCCATAGGAGATGGATTGTGTGTCTAGCATGGAGGCAAGGGATTTGGGAAGGCCTGATCTGGCAATACTGTCAATGAGAGATCCAAGGGACGGGAGCTGATGGGAAGCAGAGGAGGGCCCGTTTAGATCAGCATAAAGCTGACAGTGGTGCTTGTAGCAAGGGGTTGCAGAGGCATAGCAGCAGATGTTATTATAGATGGTATCCCACTTGTGAAGAGTAGTTTTTGATGCTCCTTGGTAGGTGATCGAGCCATAGGCTAGTGCTGGAAGTAGAATACCTTGTGCAATAGCAAGCCTAGCCGATGGGGTAAGGGCATAGCTAGTCCGGTATGCACTCCCAAACTTGGCATTTACGGACTTGCAGGTAGCTGTAATGTGTTGGTCAAAGTCCAGGGATTCATCTAGCAAGATGCCCAGGTACTTGAAAGAGCCAGTATTGACCAGTGATGAGCCATCAGTGCACAAGATATTGAAAGGATTAAGGTTAGTTCTGAGTCTTGCAGGGAAGCCGAAAAGCATGGAGTGAGTTTTACTCGCATTAAGAACAAGGTTGTTTTCAGTCAGCCAGGACTGGATGTGAAGAAAATCTGAGGAGAGAGAGTGATTTATGATTGAGGTGTTTCTGGCACTGGAATAAAGAACAAGGTCATCTGCATATAGCAGAGACAAGCAGTCTGGAGAGAGTGAGGGGAGATCATTAATGAAGATGGAAAAAAGCAGGGGGCCCAGAATGGATCCCTGTGGAGCACTAATATTTATAGTGGAGAGATTGGACAGGACCAAGTTGAAGTTCATGGCCTGCTTCCTGTTCGACAGATAGCTCCTGAACCAGGCTATGGTATCTGTAGAGAAGCCAAGAGACAGGACCTTGGCGAGAAGAGGGGCGAGGCTTACAATGTCTAATGACTTTGTTAGGTCAATGAAAACCACCCCGGTCAGGAGTCCTTTGTCCATAGCAGAACAGATATCATTTGTAAATTTCAGGAGTGCAGTGGTAGTGCTATGACCTTTACAGAAGCCATGCTGGGAGACAGAGAGAAGGTTATGTTCTTAAAGGAAGGAGATGGTTTGAGTGGCTACTAGTTTTTCAAGTATTTTGCTAAGAATGAAGAGAATGTTTATGGGCCGGTATTTGGTGATATCCTTGGGATCTCCTTTTTTAAATATGAGGGTAACTTTGGCTATTTTCCATAGGCTAGTGACTGGGCTGTGGCATAGTGACAAGTTGAAAATTGTAGCTAAGGGTGAGGCAATAAGAGGGGCAGCGAGTCTCAGGAGCCTGGACTCAAGGCCATCTGAGCCAGTACCAGTACTATCAGGGACAGCTTGTAGCAACTTTAGAACTTCCCGTCTGGTAATGGTTCGAAAACAAAAGGGTGGGTAATTATGCAGTGGTTCGCTGACCATCTCTTCCCATAGCTCCTTAGATGTGGAGGCATTATATTTGCACTTTGGGTTCAGGCTGAGGTGAGTTTACCTTAGATTCCCCCTGGGTTCCCTTAAAACCATGTGATGTCCCTCCCCAATTCTGTTTGCAATGAATATACTGCCTGCTAAATGCAAACTGATCAGCTCTTTAAGTGACTCTGTAGTAGTGCTGGGTGTTTGGTCTAGCAGCCCTACACACAGCTGCTCTGGTAGTATCTGCAGAAATTGTTCCATCAGAAACACATCTTTTATCTGCTCTGCAGAAACTGTACTGCATGTGATCATGACTGGAAATCCTTTGGCACCTCTGGAGGAGGCACAGGTACCCAACTCTTCCAGGGGAGGCTGTGAGCATGTCATGCAACAGAAACCTACCAGCAAGCATCACCACGGAAGGGGGATAAGAAGAAGAAGATAGGAAAGGCAGTAAGCAAGATATTAGTGGTAGAGGATTCCATGGTTAAGGAAGTAGAGAAGGTGGTGGGAGAGGGTAGACAATGAGGGAGGGAGGTCATACGCCTGCCAACGGCCTCAATGTGGAGATACACAGCTAGAATAAAGAGGATTGTTAGTCGAATGAGGGGAGCCAGAGGGCCAGAGGTGTTAGTACACTTGGGAACTAATGACCTGGCTAACCAGGAGATGGAAGTCGTCAAAGCAAACTTTCATAAGCTGGGGAGTAGATTGAGAGAGGAAGTCTTGTTGCTGGCTTTCAAAGACGTCCTACCAGTGTGAGACAGGGGTGAGGATAGGGTGAGGCAGGGGAAAACAAAGGCCTTAAATGAAAGGTTAAAGGGGTGGTGTCATGGGGAGAAATTTGGGTTTGTGGGTAACTGGGGTCACTTCTAGGGTAGAAAGCTCTTTAAGTGAAGTGACCTTCATCTCATAAAGGAGGGAACAAGTGCTCTCAGACAGAATTTGCTGTCTATATAAATAGGAATTTAAACTGACAAGGGGAGCGCTTAGAAGGGGGTGGAAAGAAGGGTACCTAGCTTGAACTCCCCCAGAAATGGACAAGAAGCATGGGGAAACTTGGAAATGTCTAGGTAGGAAGAGGATTGGACCAGTGGGAGGACTGCAGGGGACAGGAGAGTCTTTAGGACAAGGCAATAGAAGGCAGGGGCAACATGAGGGGAAGAAGAAGAAGAGGTGCAGGAACTGAAAGAGGCAGTCAAGAAAGGTAGATAGAAGGTGGTCTTCCAGGAATGCCAGAAGCTTGGGAAATAAAATCAGCATGCTAGATGAGATAGTGGCAGAAGCCAAGCTGTTCCAGTGGCCAGAACGGAAACATGGGCAGCAGGAAATAACTATTTGGATCTACTTATCCCAGGTTATAGCCTGTTCAGCAGGGACAGAGGTAAGGGCAAGGGGGGACGGTGTAGCTCTTTACATTAAAAAATTAAAAGGGGCCACTGAGGGTAGTGCTATTAAAGCATAGAGGTAGGAAGCGGAATCGATTTGGGTACAGTTGAGAACAGCTGTGTTAAAAAAAGATAAGTATGTGTGTGGTCTATAGACCACCAGGACAGAAGGAGAGGGGGGATAGAAAACTTGAGGTGGAAACTGGGTGAAGGGGAGATGCAAAAGTGGAGGTAGTGGTTGTGGGTGGCCTGAATTTCCTGACACTAACTGGGCTGCCACAACAGCAAGAAGCACCAGCAGTCACGCACTACTGGACATAATGCAAGACTGCTTCTTGGTGCAGTTGGTCAGGGAACCCACAGTGCCTGATGCCTGCCTTGATTTGGTGCTTTCCAACTAGGAGGTGAGGGAAGGGGTAACAGTTAGGGAGTCACCGGGATGCTATACTTACATTTTCCGGAAGCTGAAGATCCCAACAAGCATTACTCCAGTCAGCATTGCCAGATTGAGGAGATGACCCGACGCTACTACAGCCGACCATATTCCTCCCAACGGGGTAAGGTAGCGGATGTGACAGAATGCTACCTTAACCCTTCCAATGCACAGGAAAGGATGGTTGGATGGGGTTGCTGGCCGAGCTGCCCCAGTAGTGTGGAGGAAAATACTACCAGTAGGGCAGCTGGCATGCTGTGTGTGACCTGGGTTCTGGTCTGGGTCACATCGTTTTACACACTGCACCCCCGTAACAACTTATAATTTTACTCAGGGTCCTCCCCTCAGAGTTATTTTTTAGTTATGGGGAGTGGGGTGGCAGAGCTGCTATATGGGGTTATGGGGCAAAGCCCCTCTGCATTTTATACTTGTTTTACACGTAATGCCCGAAATGTGTCTGTTGAGCATCAGATTCATTCTGGGCTGTGGATTTTGGCAGTATTACTCGGTATGCTGAGTGTCAGCATACCGAGTTTAGGGATATCATAGTATATCCACTGGGATCTAGTGACCACAACGTTATGTGGTTTGAATTGACTTTGGAAAATTGCAGACCTTAATTGAAGGCTATGATCCTAGTCTAGAGCTTAGAAGGACAGATTCTGGCAAAATGAGAGAAAGGGTTAGGGAAAAACTGGAGGGCATGGAGTTGGTCAAAGGGGTTGAGAAAAAATAGGATGTAATAAAACGGGCCATTTTGGAGGTGACTGACTCTTATAGTATAGAAAGAAAGTCACTAAGAGGAATGAATGCAAGAGGCCAATATGGTTTTCAGGGGAGGCAGTGAGGGCAACAAGAAGGTCCTTCAAGAGATGTGAGGAAAGGCAAGGGGAAAAGGAATAGGAGGGATATCAGAGAAAGATAAAGGAGGCAAATAGGTGGTCAGGAGGGCAAAAGCTTATGCAAAGCTGCACGTAGTTCAGCATGGTAAGGGGGGACAGGTGTCTTTTAGGTATATTAGGGAAAAGAGAAAGGAAGAAGGGAGAATTGGTAGGCTGTCTGATGGAGGGAAGGTAGTGGTGGACGATGGTCAAAAAGCAATTGTTTTGAACAAATGCTTCTGCTTAGTAGTCACAGTGGTGGACGAGAGGCCATTACCAGAAAGTGTTATAAAGGCTTCCACAAGGGGATATAAGAATCAGGGTGGGTAGCGATCATGATCAACAGACTGAAGAAAGGGCTTACCACCCTTAAGGTAGATAAGGCACCAGGACTAGATGATTCGTACCCTAAACTGCTTAGAGAATTAAGATCAGAAATGGCTGAGTCCCTGACTGAGCTGTTCAAATTGTCACTGGAGACAGATGAGGTGCCAGGAGATTAGAGATCTGTGGATGTGGTTCCTATTCATAAGGGAGTAGGGGGAAGGAAGACCCAGGAAACTACAGATCTGTCAGTCTGACCTCCATTATAGGTTAGCTGATGGAGACCCTGGTCAAGGAAAGCATAGTAGATTACTTAGAGGCTAATGGGTTTCAGGACAATAAACAACATGGATTTATGATTGGAAGAGCATGCCAGACCAACCTATTAGTATTTTTGACTGGGTCAGTAGGGTTGTAGATAGAGGCCAGGCAGTTAATCTGCTCTACTTCAATTTCAGCAAGGCTTTCAATTCCATACCCCCAGGAAGCTGCATGATCTGGGAGTGGGGAAAGAATCAGTAAGATGGTTAGGGAACTGGCTGGGGGGGACAAAAAGGGTCATAATAAATGGGGTCAAGTCAGAAGATGGGGGGTCACAAGTGGGGTGCCGTAGGGGTAAATTTTGGGACCGATCCTGTTTAATATGTTTATAAGTGATGGGTGGTCATTAACGGCAAGATGTGTCTCTTTGCAGACAACATAAAACTACAGGCATGTAGCAGACTAGAGAGTAGGGAAGGGTTGAGGGAGCTCAAGAACTTGGAGAAATAGTCCAAAAATATGACAACTGAGATTCATTGGCAAAAAGTGAAAAGTAATGCAAACTGGGAAAAAGAACCCATGTACAGCGTACAAGATGGGGGAGGGGTAGGATAGCCATAATGTCTGAGGAAAGGGTCCTGAAGGTTATCATCATCTGCAGCTCCCTTAAAACAATCCAGCCAGTGTTACAACACATACCATAAAGCAACAAGGATGTTGAGATGCACTCGGAGAGGGTTTGATAGTATGAGGTGATGTTGCCCTGCACAGGTCCCAGTGAGGCCCCACCTGGAGCATTGTGCCCAGTTCTGGAATCTGCATCTGAGAAAGTACAGGGGTAGGCTGGAGATCATGCAGTTTAGAGTAAACATGATGATCCATGGCCAGTGAGGCAGATCCTATGAAGAACCGCTATAGGCCCCTAGTGTGTATACACTGGAGGCCAAGAGGGAGAGGAGCGACATGAGGGAAATGTACAAGTTCCCAGGTGGAATTAACAAAGTGAACAGTGAGGGCCTGTTAACCAGGAACAATAGTGCAGTAACAAGAGAGCATGAATAGAGGCTTGTCAGTGGGAACGTCAGGAAAAACATGGGGAAATGTTACTTGAGAGAGCAGTGGAGCTGTAGAACAGATTATCAATGGAGATGGGTGGGGGTGGAACTATAAATGGATTCAAGAATGAGTGGGACAGGTATAGGTTACTGTGAAGACCAAAAGGTGAAATTAGGGAGGTGGGGTGATAGAGAGCAGGGGTGGCAGTTTGGGGTATGAGTTAGGACTAAAATACCCCAATAAGACAAGGTCAGGGGGATAGGTAGGAAATTTATCTGGGCAGATTGGATGTACCCAAGGTCTTTATCTGCCGGCAACATCTATGCTTCTATGAAGCCAAGAATGAGATAAAAGAAAGAAGGTCAGTAATGGGGTCTAGTTTTGAACCAAGGCAGCAATAGGTGCAGGGACAGAGAAAGAAAAGGAGAGTTTAATGAGCAACATCTCATAGGAGGAGTTTTGCATAGATGGCATCAATATGTCTGGAAAAGTCAAGATGTTGATTTAGCCAGATGCCGAGGTACTTGAAGAAGGGGGTTTCCTCCAGAAAGGTGACATCCAGGCCAGATTATTGAAAAACAGGTTGTTGGTGACCCTGGTCAACTTTTGTCTGCTTCCAAAGGTCATGGGGACCACTTTGTAGCACTCATGGTGAGCTGGTTGGCTCAAATCAGTGTTAGATGTTAACAGAGACTAGGAGGAGTTCCCCTTCTAGTGCAGGCATTGAGGATCTACTAAGGAAGAGCACGGTATCATTCGCGCACATGTGAATGTGTGCAGAGGAGCAGGCCTCAGGGCTCATGTGCTCATAGCCCCTCTTTGCAAGTATTCACAATCTACTTAACACTTGCAAACTGTTGACTTCCAATATGCATGAGGCCTAGCAAACTACTAACTCAGCACTCACTCACACAGCACAGTGAGGTAGCTAGAAAAATAAAATTTGCAAACCAGAACCCTTTGATACCTCCTTGTGCACCCTTCCCCCCATTATAGACATGCCCGGCCCATATTTGTTACCCATATCCCTTGTACGGGCCATATTGTATTTCAGGTACTGCATAATAAGAGCACCAAATACAGCAGTACTTAGGTTTTTGCATTTAACACTATACGTAATTGAAACAGAGCACAACATTCATATAGTATATGGTAGAATGTTGTATTTAGCAGAAATCCATCATTTACCAGCATTGTTGTACCATCGATGAGACGTTCGATGTTATTATACCATCGATCGGACTTCACATCGATGGTACAACAAGATAGAATCTGGTCGTATGGCCGTCTCTTCAGTGTCTCTCACGATGGAATGGACAGGATTCAGTTTGAAGCCGTGCATCATTTAACAGTCACAAATTTGATTGTGAAAGCCGCTTGGTCGTTTAAAACTCACACTCTGCAGTAATAATGGCACAAAGGGTAAGAAACATTGTAATATGAAAAAAGAAGCCATGGATGCCCACACACTATAAAGAACAATGAATGGGCATCGATGAAGAACCACGCCGAGCTAGCATCTCGTGGTCACCTTGGCAACTTTTGTAAACCTCTCGAGCTGCACTCTCAAGGTTTAAGTGAGTTGCCAAGGTGACCACTCGATGCCAGCATAGCGCGGTTGTTCATCGATCTCCATTCATTATCCTCTATGTTATAACACCAGTGGGGGTAACCAAAATCAATGGTCAGGGCCCAGAATGCTGCCCCATCCCCAATCAACTTGTAAGCTGTGACTTACTTGGGGTGTGCAAGTCACAACCTTCCCAGTCTATTGCCCTGTGTATGCTTGGATGTGCATTGAGTCAACTGTTTGATATTGGACCCTTAGTATTTAAGATCTCTTCTTTTTGGCATCTCATTTTAATACCAGTAGGCAATACTCATGCCTTGTTTCTCTGCAATCTCCATATCTGCTGAACAGTACAAGATCCTCTACTGTTTACTTGAGATAGATCTGAATTGACATGGAGGTACCAGCTGTGTATACCTCGTCAGTGTGGAACAACTTACTGAAATATGGCACACTCACTTCTGAATGTGCAGTAATTAGTCTTTGTTTGCCACTTCCATTTCTAATTCTTCTACATATTTATAGTGTCATATACTTAAATGTCAAAATGAGTATCTGACTACTCCTAGTCACTAACTTAAATGATTGGAACACACTGATACTCTACATGGGCACTCTCTGAGGTAACAACAGGAACCTTGTTGTTTCAGAGGAACAATACAGAGAACATCCATTTGGGGATAAACGTGAAATATTTTAAATGAGGTAGAGCACTTGAGGGAAGTCTACCTAAGGAAACTGACCCAGTCAAAGTTCTCTAATAAAATTGTATAGGCATATGATTGGTTAGTTAGATTGATTTTTTTTTTTTTTATTGTTCAAGGTGCCCTAAACATCAGAAACATCACAGCTATTGTATTGATATTAAAGCAAATTAGAATTAATAAAAACTACTAAACTATTTTGATCCTAGTTTACAAAAGGGTCTTAAATCTGTATAATGAAGGGGCCAGGAAAATCTCTACTAGTAAGTATTCCACAATGTCTGGGCAGCAACCGAAAAAAGTGATCCTCTCAAGCAAATTTTAGACATGCTAGGGGAACACATAAAATACCATAGTTTGAGATACACATCATCCTCCTGTCATTAGAGTAAGGTATCAGAAGGTTACAGAGGTAAAGAGGGCCATTTGTTAAGTACATTATAACTTCTTGTATCAAGTTGACACCCTCTCAGCCAATGAGCTTGCACATCTCAAGTGCCATTATCTTCCTATAAAGGCACTGCAGACTTGCAAATGAGGGAAAAGACACTCTGAGTATTCAAATGAGAGGAAAAGGCAATTGGGTATGCTAATGAGCAACTGAAGCAATGTGAACATTCTGTTAGTAATTTCACAAACCATGGTTCATCCTGTTAATGGAAAAAGTCATCTTTAATTTAATTAGCCTTTTTATTTAATTCAACAACTGACTTTTTTGCATAGATGGTATGAAAACTTTATTATATATTGAATAATGCATGGGGAGGTGTAAATAATCAGAATTTTACACACACCTGAGATGGGGGATGCTACATAAATGCAGAAAGCAAAGCTCAAGGGGTTTATAAAAGCATCCCACACCAAGGGTGTGTGTGAAATTCAGGTTTTACATACCTCCCCATATTTTCTTTTTTAATGTAACTGTTGGGTAGTGTTTTCTTGCATTGAAAACACTAGCCAGAAATGATAGAAAACTGTTTCAGCCAGTGGTTCCTTTAGCGCTAGTTCAGTTGCCTGGGTGGGCTGGACCATAGTGTGTACACAAAGGAGGCAGTGTGGGCATATGTGGAGCAAGGGAAACCCAAAACAGTTTCGCCATTATAACTAGCAGGTAATAATGTTAAATTATAACTGGGTTTCCTTATGGGAGAAAATGCTCTCCAGTTATGATAATAATAATAATAATGCAATAGTGAACGGGGGTACCCTTGGTAATAAGCACACTGGGCAGTGATAAAAACCTTTGCCTTTCACCTCATTATAGTTACTGGACCCAGTGCTTTTATGATTTCATACAACCTCACAACTCTAGTATTGCTATAACAATAAAATCTTAAAACCAATGTGTCAGACAGCCACCTTACTGGCAGTCATTGCAGTGTGGAAAAGCCCCAGTGCTATATGCCCTGATTGCTGAGAGGAGGTCAGGCTCTGTGCTGCAACATTCTGCACTAGCTGCACATGGCACTCCCAATTTGCCGGGGCACCCTTACAGAAAGCATTGCAATAGTCAATCCTTGACAAGACAAATGCCATATGTGACCTTAGGAATGCACAGTTTACATTTGCCAACTATCGTCATGAGAGACCCCTGCCCAGAGGCCAGTGCTACAAGAAAAAATGAGATGTATTTTCCATGCCAAAAGGGAAAAGCCATCAGGGGCTTTTAAATGGCTACCAGTACCAGCAAGTCACAAGCTTGATGTAGGCATGAGGAACTATGGCTTGGTAGGGATCAGATTTGGATACAAACAGGCATTCATTTGTTTTTGGTTTTTGTGACCAGTCTGCCCACCCTCACTTACAATATTTCCAGCGGAGTATGAAAAATTGATCTATGTGGTTATTGTTGGCAGATGTGACCTCCTTGGTTCTTGCAATGTGGTTTTTTCACTTTTCAAACTATCCTCCCTTTCACCCCAAAGCATGAAAATCATATCCTAAAATAATGATTTTTTTATTTAAAGATATTTGAAATCATGGAATGTGTTTTATTTTCAATTGTAACATGTATTTTTTTAAGAAAAAAGTCTTTGTTATAGTATACTAATCTTAACATAGGCCTATGCAGTGTTCTTCTGTTAGTATTGCCTCCTCGCTAAGTTCTCAGAGTCACAAACACTCTATGGGATGCAGTGTGATACATTTTTAGACAAAGTATAGCTGTTCTCCTGGAGAAAAAGTGACCAAGTGAACTCTGCAGTTGAGAATTTAGTCATAATCTTATTACTATAAATATCTATCTCGCTACTGTTTCTTTTTTAAAAAAAGTCACTTTTCAAAAAGGGTTGGGGGGTAGTAGAACTAATGAGACTTAATGTCTCCGAGAACATAATCAAAAAGCTGCGTGCCTAAGAGATCAGGAAACAAGGGGTAGCAAAAAAGGCACATTTTCTGATACACCCTATGGTAAGCCTGAAAACCATTTTTGCTTAGGACTGTATTTTATTTCAAGGTTCATTTACTCTCACAAACACAACATTTTGGGCAGTATATTGGAACATGGTGCTGTGGCACATACAGTAGGTCTGTATGCTCACACTGACATGCTCCAGGCACGAAAGGAGACATACTGGAAACCTTGCATGAACTTTGTGGGCTGTGTTAAGAGACTTTCCACATATCCTCTGCTGACACATATCACGGCACACCGCTAACCCTTGTCTGAGTGCAAAACTGAAGTCCTGGCAGCTGCACAAAACCAGTAACAGAAAGTAGTTAATGCAGCAGAAACATGCATTGGAACAAAAAATGTTAAAGACCACACTTAACAGACAGTGTGCTTTGAGGTACTTACCATCTCATTGACGTCTTAAGGATCCTCATTAAATCTGGCGTTGGCATGCAGTCAGCTGCTCCTGTGGTGCTCCTGTTTCCCCATGGCTATCTCCTGATAGTAAGTCCACAGTCCTGGCAGCTCCCAAAGTCATCCAATCTTCATGTTCCTGCGATCCCTGATGTCTGATGATACCCCCCTCTCTTCCAGTGCCCTGGTAATAGCAATTGTGTTCCTCCCACCTGATGCCTCCCTGCCACCAAGTCTCTCTTTCCAAATGAAACCAGAATCAGAATCCTTCCCTTGCTTGATTATGGGGACCTCATTTACAGCTCCTCAGCAATCTCAAACCTAAATAAATTGGATGTACTTTACTACCATGCCCCATGGTTCATCACCAAATCACCATACCGAACCCACCACTGTGACCTTTACGCAGCTGTTGGCTGGACGTCACTTACCACTAGGCGTCTGCTCCATGCTGGTATATGGACCCTTAAGTTACTCCTGAGCAAACTTCCGAGCTACCTCACATCCCTCATCAGTATTTCCCACTGTACGTATTCTCTCAGGAAATCTGACTTCATCTTCCTCGACTTGCCTAGGACTCGCACCACCTTTAGTAAATGTGCTATTTCATATGCTCTTCCAACAATCTGGAACTGACTCCAGTCCACCCTGAAACTATCCAGTATGGTCTCAGTTAATTTCTTCAAAGAGTTAACCACATCCAAATTAAAAGATATCTGTAGCTGCTTTTAAGCCTCTTCCCAGCCCTTATATCCTTAAGACCATTCACCTGAAACCTGTACTTGCCAGGACATGAAACCAATCAGCTAACCACTAAACCTTCTGCTACCCTTGCCTTCTTTATCTATGTCCTCTTCCCCCTACTCTCCCTAGCCCTTTTCCTCCACTCATCTCTCATTTTCACCCCCCATTCTTAATCCACTACTCTCTCCTGTTATTTTTAACCCCTCCCTCTTACCTAACTACTCTCTCCTGTCACAGTACACTCCCTACATTTTCAGCTCCCCTCTATCTTATGCTAATAATCCTTTCCTTGCACTGTTGAAATTATGCACCAGGTTATTACATGAACCTTACTGTACCTCATTTTGCTGGGATGTACTTATACGAATTGATGCATATTAATCTTATGTGTATATTGTTTCATCTTGCTTTTTATATGTTGCCTTTTTATGCAAAGTCTCCTGACTGCTTATATGATATAGAACCTCCTTGTGAATGAGCTTGCTCAACGGAGTTTTCCTGCAATAAATTTGAACTTGAACTTGAAACTTGGTGGTAGCAGCTATGTTCATAAGAACCCCCTTCCCTCTCCCTCTGTTATGGTGCTGCTCCATAAGGTCACTCCCCCAGTAAAGCTTTCCATGGTGCCATGGCATCCCCCTCCCACTGCTAGTCCCAATCAACTTACATAAATACTGTGACTCCCCCAAGCCCCCCCTACCCCTTATCCTAGGATTGTGTCTGACAACAACCCTCCATACACCACTATGGTGACCAGACACCATCTGCCCTTGCATATGCGGTAATGCTATGCAGTAATGTATACAACTACTACTAACAATAAATCATAATGCATGTTAATATAATAATATAATAATGCATACAATTATATAATAATAATAATAATAGTGGGGAAACTGATGGAATCACTGATCAAAGAGGACTTATGGACTACCTACAGAGCAACGAGCTACAGTATAGTAAACAACACAGTTTCATGGCAGGAAGGTCTTGTCAGACTTACTGTACCTGATTTGTTTCTTTGACTGGGTGACCAAGGAAGTAAACAAGGGCCATGCTGTGGATCTGCTGTACTTTGACTTCAACAAGGCTGTTGATTCTGTACTGCACAAAAGGTTGATCAAAAAGGTGGAAGACCTTGGTGCAGCTAAACCCGTAGTGAACTGGGTGGGTAGTTGGCTAGAATGGTGGCAGCAGAGGGTGGTGGTCAATGGGGTTGAATCAGAGGAAAGGAAGGTTACAAGCAGGGTTCCACAGGGATCTGTCCTGGGTGTGGTCCTCTTCAACATGTTCATTAGTGACATTAGTGAGGGACTCTAGGTCAGGCTGTGTCTCTTCACAGATGATACAAAACTATGTGGGAGGGTGGATAGTGATGTGGGATTAAGGGATATGCAGAGGGACCTACAAAAACTAGAAGGGTGGTAAAAGGTCTGGCAGTTAAAATTCAATGCCAAAAATTGCAAGGTAATGCACCTAGGGAAAAGGAACCCCAAGACAGAGTACTGGATGGGTGGGGTGAGACTTAACACTATAGAAGATGATTGGGATCTAAGAGTTATCATCAGTAACTTCCTTAAAAAAACAAGCCAGTGCAACAAGGCTTACAGGATGCTGGGATGTATCAGAAGGGGTATTGATAGCAGAAGGAAAGAGGTAATACTTCCCCTATACAGATCCCTGATGAGGTGTCACCTGGAGAACTGCATCCAGTTCTGGAGCCCTCACCTCAGAAATGACAGGGATAGGTTGAAAACAGTGCAGCGCAGAGCAACAAAAATGATTCAGGGCCAGCAGGGCAGATCCTATGAGGAGCATCTCAAGGCACTTAATGTGTACTCACTGGAAACCAGAAGGGAGAGTGGAGATATGACAGAGACCTTGAAGTCACTTAAAGGAATTAACAAGGTAAACTGCGGGGAATTATTTACCCTGAATACAGGGGGTACAGGCAAAGTGGGCAAGCATTAAAGATGCAATACTTGAAGCAACATTCCATTGTGTTAGTTAAAAAAGGAAGTGCAAAAGAAGAAGGAAACCACTTTGGTTCTCAAACACAGTAGCAGAAAAGGTCAGAGCCAAAAGGCTGGCATTCAGGAAATATAAGGGAATGCAGCAGGATGAAGATAGGGAGGCATACCAAACTTCCCTAAGGAAAGCAGAGCAGGCAGTAAGGCAGACAAAGGCCCAAACTGAGGAAACACTAGCACAAACAGTAAAAGAAGGTGACAAGACTTCCTATAGATACATTAGTGAAAGGAGAAAGTCCAGAGGGGGTATTGCTAAGATCAAAGGGGATAAGTGGGCGTGTAAGGAGGAGAACCATGTAATTGTATCTATCCGAAATAGATACTTCTGCTCAGTGTTTACTGAAGAGAAGGTGGGGCAGGACCCACAGCTCTGCACCATGGGCACAGGGGGGAAGGAGGTGTGCACTAGTCCCATTACAAAAGAAAGGGTCCTACAAGAGCTCAATAAGCTCAGGGTGAACAAGGCAATGGGACCTGATGGCATACATCCCAGGGTACTAAAGGAGCTAAGGGTGGAACTAGCAGAGCCATTATCAGAACTGTTTAGTGAGTCTCTGAGCACAGGAGAGGTCACAGAAGACTGGAGAAGGGCTCATGTGATCCCATTCCACAAGAATGGTAGCAGGGAGGATGCAGGGGGGAGGAGGCAGGGAACTACAGACCAGTCAGTCTTACCTCAGTAGTGGGCAAGATTATGGAGACACTCCTTAAGGAAAGGATAGTGCAACACCTGAAATCCATAGGAGCACAGGATCCAAGACAGCATGGGTTTACAAAAGGAAGGTCCTGTCAAACTAATCTCATAGATTTCTTTGATTGGGTAACCAGAGTGGTGGACCTAGGGGGAGCAGTTGATGTTGCCTACCTTGACTTCAGCAAATCTTTCGATACTGTTCCACATGGAAGATTGATTAATAAGCTGGGTAGTCTCGGGGTGGGTCAGACATTGGTCAACTGGTTGGCAAACTGGTTGACGGGCAGAAAACAGAGAGTGGTGGTAAACAGTACACAGTCAGAAGAGATGCAAGTCACAAGTGGGGTACCTCAGGGATCAGTCCTGGGGCCAGTCCTCTTCAATATCTTCATCAGTGACATTGCAGATGGACTGGAGGGTAAGGTTTGTCTGTTTGCAGATGACACCAAGATCTGCAACAGAGTAGATGACCCAGATGGGGTGGCAGAATGAGAAGAGATCTGGATAAACTAGCAAAATGGTCAGAAGAGTGGCAACTGGGGTTTAATGCAAAGAAGTGCAAGATCATGCACATAGGGAAGAGAAACCCTGAAGCCACCTATAGGCTGGGACGGGAGTTGCTGGCAGTCACAAGGGAAAAAAAGAGTCTTGGGCGTCATCATCACCAATGACCTGAAATCATCCAAACAGACCTCTAAAGCAGTAGGTAAGACTAGAGGGATGTTGGGGTATATTAGTAGGGGTATCACAAGTCGGAAGAGGGAGGTAATAATCCCTCTTTACAAGACACTGGTTAGGCCCCATATGGAGAACTGCGTGCAGTACTGGAGGCCACACTTTCACAAGGACATTAACCGAACTGAGGCAGTCCAGAGAAGGGCAACCAAAATGGTGCAGGGACTGCATCAGAAAACATATGAGGACAAATTAACTGATCTCAATATGTATACCCTAGAGAAAAGGAGGGGGAGAGAGGTGATATGATTGAAACATTCAAACACCTTAAGGGCATTAACAAGGTGAAGGAGTCTAACATGTTTCAATATGAGAAAAATAGCAGGACAAGAGGACACAGCATGAGATTAGAGGGAGGCCGATTAAGGGGTAATGTGAGGAAGTTCTTTTTCACAGAAAGGGTGGGTGGATGCATGGAATGGCCTACCTCAGGAAGTGGTGGATATGAATACAGTGCAGGGCTTCAAACAGGCATGGGATAGGCATAATGGAGCAATACAGATGAGTATGAATAAATAGACCATTGACAGAGCAAATGCCTATTGCACATTCATAAGGTAGAAAAAGAAATGGGCAGACTGGATGGGCCTTGCGGTCCTTATCTGCCATCAACTTCTATGTTTCTGTGTTTCTAATACCAACTCGAGGTCATGTGGTCACGAGTGGAAATTAACAGGAGGGAGGTTCAGGAGGGATATATACAAACATACGAAGGAAGCCAGCAGATACAGGCACTGAAAGTCTATCTCATCTGCTCGATTATGCAGTTTGCAGTTTAAGCCACAGTTTCCTCTCTCCCGCTCCCTACCCCTTTTCCTATCCAAAATGAGTTCCCCCCTTCGGTGGAGTCTCCTTTGGTATTTATTCCGCCCTTGACTCTATCCCATCCCCTCTTAAAGTCATTCACTGTCTTCTGTGAGACTAGCTCTTCTGGGAGTCTATTCCACTCCTCCCCACCCTCTCCATGAAGTAGTTCCTTCTCAGCTCCATCCTGAACCTTCCCCCCCCCAGCTTCATGCTGTGTCCCCTAGTGACCCCTCCCTATTCAGCCTGAACATGTGGTCAGTATCTCCCTTATTTATGCCCTTTAAATAGTTAAAGGTCTCTATCATATCTATAATTCATTTCTATAAAATCTGTCATCCTTAAGTCCAGGACCCTTGTCTTTTTGTGTTTTGGCTCTGCACCTATATTAATGTTTGAACCACACTGTATAGTGATCACTAGTCCTCAGAGGACAGCCCACTGTGATGTCTGCAATACTGTCTCTGTTAATAAGCATCAGGTCCAGTATTGTCCTGTCCCTAGTGGGTTCACTTACTAGCTGCTTGAGAAATGCTCCCTGCAGGGAGTCAAGGATGGCCATGTTTCTAGCTGAAGCTGCAGCTGGAAGGCTCCAATCCATATCTGGCAGACTGAAGTCCCCAACTAGCAGCACCGCCCTCTTTTTTGCCACCCTGTTGATGGTTTCCCCTAGTACTTTATCTGACTCCTCCCCTTGTGCTGGACGTCTGTATATTACCCCAGTATGAATAATAGCCCTGGCTCCTGTTTCCAGGGTGACCCACAGCACCTCTAGCCCTTCCTTTACTTCTAGTTTCCCTTATACTTCCATAGCTCATACCCTCCCTCACATACATGTAAGCCACCCCTCTCGGGGCTGGCTTACTATACCATATTCTCCCCTGTTGGCTAGGTTTCTGTTTTGGGCATTCTTTGTTCCACCACAAGGGGGGCATTGCTCCATGCCTGGGTTTAAAATGGGCGGGCTTCCTTGCAAGAGGGGAGCTGGTGGGCTGTATGTAGGGCAAGTCAGGCTGGAGTTTGAAACCCCCAGCCCGGGAGGTACCAGCTGTGTTAGCATCAATGGCTACATGGGTTTTCCTTTCATTTTCCGATGGGAAGGGTGATAGGAGTATGGTGACCATTGGGGACTGGGGCCCTGGGAGCTCAGTGACTAAAAGGACAGCAGCTGGAGGTAAGCCCTTCATGGCTGGGGTTTTCCGGAGGCTTAGGGTTCCAAGAAGAAAGGTATGGCAGTGGGGCTGTCATAGTGGTGGCAGGCCCATGACAGAGACCCTTGGAGGTGGCAGCTCTGAGGAGGTTGGTTTCCCGGTGTGGCATGCTGCCATGGGCAAGTGAGTGGGTGCATTCTGAGATCTTGTTTTATTGGGCCTGCTGTGCCCACGTCTGGGGCAGGTCACATGTTGGGCCCATTAAAGGAACGCAGGAGAGAGAGAGAGAGAGAGCAACAGAAAGGATGGAGCTGTGCCATTCATGCTGTAGTTCAAGCTGGCATCCTGTCTCATGGGAAAGAGGGTTACAAATTGGTTGGTTTTCAGGCAAGGTGTTCAGGGCGGCTTTGGTATGAGTTTAAGGCTGCATCCCCAGTATTAGTTACTTCAGGGTGGTGGGATAAGGCACTCCCCAGGTATTAGATTTGGACATGCTTTCGTACCCTCTAAGGTCCTGAACATTACTTTGGCTCTGGGTATCTGCGTGGAGTCTGCACCTGGTCTAATCTTCTGGGCCTGTTCATAAGCACTTGTATCAGCCTGGTACTGTTAGTACCTTCTAGCTTATGCCCTACTAGTGTTCTGTCTCCTGGCTTCACGGAGCTGTACACTCAATTTATTTATTTATTCATTTTTAAGGATGAGAAACAGAATTAAATTTCTCTGTGTTTTTTCACTTCATATGTGCTGGGATTATTGAATGAACTAACTGATTCCTTCCTCTGAAGAAGCCATCCCAGTTTTGTCCTCCCTAGCCTGGTCTGAAGATGCAATGGGTAGTAAGCTGAAGCCTGTGGGAGCATCACAATCTGCTCTATGCTGTTAGAACTGCAATCGAGGTAAGCCTTGTTTTTCTTATGATCTTCTGGCTTTACCTCCCTGGAAAATTTTTGGTTTGTACCCCCCCAGGTTACCATTGGGACCCCTAGACAAAAACAGGGGGTCTGAAAGGGGGGTGTTACATGCAGAACAACCCTGCTCCCCTCCTCCTCTCCTCTGTGTATTTCTTGTTGAAAAGTGAAACCGGGACTCCATGCATGTGCATGCACATAGTCCTGGTTTCACTTTTCAAACAAGAAATATTCTCAGAATTAGCCCTCGTTTTACAAACCTTGGCACAAAGCAAGTCACAAGTGGGGCACCTTAGGGATCAGTCCTGGGGCCAGTCCTCTTCAATATCTTCATCAGTGACATTGCAGATGGACTGGAGGGTAAGGTTTGTCTGTTTGCACCAAGATCTGCAACAGAGTAGATGATTCAGATGGGGTGGGCAGAATGAGAAGAGATCTTGATAAACTGGCAAAATGGTCGGAAGAGTGGCAACTAGGGTTTAACACAAAGAAGTGCAAGATCATGCACATTGGCAAGAGAAACCCTGAAGCCACCTATAGGTTGGGAGGGGAGTTGCTGGCAATCTCAAGGGAAGAAAGAGACTTGGGCATCATTGTTACAGATGACCTGAAATCATCCAAGCAGACCACTAATGCAGTAGGTGAGGCTAGAGAGATGTTGGGGTGTATCAGTAGGGGTATCGCAAGTCGTAAGAGGGAGGTAATAATCCCTCTTTACAAGACACTGGTTCGGCCCCATCTGGAGTACTGCGTGCAGTACTGGAGGCTGCACCTGCACAAGAACAGTAACAAAATGGAGGCAGTCCAGATAAGGGCAACCAAAATGGTGCAGGGACTGCATCAGAAAACATATGAGGACAGATTAGTGGAGATCAATATGTATACCCTAGGGCAAAGGAGAGAGAGAGAGAGAGAGAGAGAGATGATATGATCGAAACTTTCAAACATCTTAAGGGCATTAACAAGGTGAACAAGGTGAAAGAGTCTAACATGTTTCAATATAAGAAAAATAGCAGGACAAGAGGACACAGCATGAGATTAGAGGGAGGCCGATTAAGGAGTAATGTTTTCACAGAAAGGGTGGTGAATACATGGAATAGCCTACCTCAGGAAGTGGTGGATATGAATACAGTGCAGGGCTTCAAACAGGCATGGGATAGGCATAAGGGAGCAATACAGATGAGTATGAATAGATAGGCCATTGACAGAGTACAGGCCTATGGCACATTCATAAGGTAGAAAAAAATGAGCAGACTGGATGGGCCTTGCGGTCCTTATCTGCCGTCAGCTTCTATGTTTCTTGTGGATTATGGGCATAAGAAGAGGTAAGACAATTCAAAACAACTTGTTGACATTATGTCGCATGGCAAAATTGTGCTGCCAATACAGCGCGATTTATGCCATGAGGCATGTCTTTTTTCTGTGGGGGGCTCCACCACCCACACCCCTTACAGGGGCTGTGCTCTCGGACCTCCCACTAAAGTTTCTTAACTTGGGGGGCCTAACCGGGAGTGCACAAGTCGGAAAAAAATTAAATGTTTCTGGGACCGGGAATCAAACCCAGTCCCAGACGCAGTGCCTACTGCTGTGGCTCAGTCCTGTGAGCCACAACAGCTGCTCGTCGGAACCTGCTCCCAGCAGATGTCATATCCTCTGCCTGGGAAAGTGCTACTGGTGCAATACTACGTACAGCAGTATACGCGGTATTGCACCAGTAGCGGTAGCATACTGCACTGTACTGGGTTAGCCATAATGTCGTATGCTATTAAGCATGTGACATTATGACCCGGTAGGATCTCTCCTCCAGTGCCATTCTGTGTGTCGGGGTCGGGGATGTGGTGATTAGAGCAGACAGCGGCTTTCTTGAGCTGGGAGAATTTGAGAAATGTAGTCTCTTTTGTCCATTTGGGTGGTTATCCATTAGTCCGTGTGATTTAACAATCAGGCAGGTACTAATGATGTAGTCCGTGACTGTGTGGGACATTACCAAGCATATGTCTACACAGTTAGCTTGTATGCAATCACTGCTTAAAGATCTGAAATACTGGGGGTATTTTATTTTTAACCTGGTGCCTTGTGAGGGGAATGTTTATTTTCAACAGGGTGTTTGTGAGGGGAAGGGGGAACAATGGGGAACATGTTCAACTAGGGTATATAGCATTTGCTTCCAAGCCAAAACACTGCACATTCACTGAATCACTGCCTGGCTGTGTCATATATTGATATCACAGCACAGCCTCTGGTCTACAGCAACACCAGGCTCCCTGCTGAAGAGCTGGTACAGCATGCCAGTTTTCAGCAGCTCGGATTGCAAAAGCAAGCTGCAGACTATGTGAAATAAATATCTCATAAGCATCAATGCAACAAGGGGGAATTTATGCATCCATGTCATAAGGGCTGGGGAAGGTGCCCTTTAACATCCATAAATTGGTTCTTCCTAGAATATTAGCTTCCAATAGTGGGATCCTAGAAGTATTTTAACTTCCAAAAGATTGTAATGACTTCCTGATTTTGATACACTGACTGAGCCCCTGTTTTGCTGCTGGCAGTGGAGTGCCCCATGAGCCCAAGCCAAGCCTCAAATGTGAGGGGGGGGCTTACATATAAGTATAGAAGTGGAAGCGCTGCAGAGGATGATGTTTGCACAACAGATTTTGCTGGCCAGCTACACAGTAAATACAGTACTTTAGTCTAAACAGTTACTCCCCATGGGTGTGCTTCCTTTTTACGGCTGCAGGGTGGAGCTCTGCATGCCATTTTGCTATCACAGAGAGGGAGAAGGCATGTTACACTCCCAACGAAGCACACAAAATTTTGGAGTTGAAGCACAACCCCTCCGTTAGTTGAAGCACTCCGCTGTCTCCATTCAGTAGACTACAGTGCTGCTCTTTTGTCTCTGTCCCCCCCTTCCCCATGAACTTTCTAAACACTTTCTACAAACCAGCAGACTGTCCCCTGCAGCTTCCCTCCTTTTCAAAGAAGCAGCTGTCAGGACCGATATAATTCTAGTGAACTGAATGATAAACCCTCCATCGGAGGTTCATATTACATCCATCTCTTTCTCTCTGTGTCTCTCTCTCTCTCTCTGCTCCCCCACCAAGTGTGTGGCAGTCTGCTATGATTTACTCCTGTCTGGAGGGTTTGTTTATAGATCGATCTAGGGATATCTAGGGAGAACGATCCCGCCGACTACTGAGAAGGGTGCACAAAAGATACGGAGGATCCTGCGGTGCGCGACGGGGCTGCCGATCTGGCCCTCCACCACCCCCACCCCCCGAGAACGATCCCGCCGACTACTGAGAAGGTAACTCTGCCCTGAACCAGAGAGGGAGCGCTGATCGTAGCGACTCTCCTTGCAGCGTTGTTTTACAGGACTTTCAGCCCATTTGTACCTGGACAGTGGTGCCTCCTACCTTGACTGCTGAGTCCGAGCTCCTCTCCGCCTGCACTCCTTGCCTGCTGCTGTGCGGAGCACCGGGGTCGGCGTACATGTGGAGACTGTTTATTTTACTGCATGTTTTCACCTGCCCTTGCACTGCTTGTAGCAAATCTAGAGGTTACCTTAAGAGGAAACTGTTTTGCCTGCCTGTTTTCACCTGTTCTAGCTCTAATCCTGTGGGTACCTTAAGAGGTATTTAACTATACGATATTAAGATAAGAACCAGGCGGTTACCTTTAGAGCACTTGGCATATACAGGCGACTAAGCCAGTAACTGATTTAATTTGCCTTAACTTGCCCTTTGGGCAACTGACCACTACTGCACTGCGATGTTGCCGCCATCTTGTCAGGGGATCCGATGGTACTACCTGTCTGCCTCAGCAGCCATCTTAAAGCCCAATCAGTCCTCTGAGCCTCCGCAGTACCTGTTTTTCTCTTTTTTTTACTTTTGGAATTAAATGATCACACTATGTGTGTTAATCTGGGTCCAATTGTCATACTGCTCTTGCTGCATTTGCTTAGCTTGGTCTCGGAATACCTGGCCCATAGTAGGCGCTTTTAAACTGTGATATGTCAATTTTGTTTTTTTACCCTCTAGCTGCCGCTTAGTTAGCACAGATATCAACTATCTAGAGAGACTGTGTAGCAATCAGACAGCATTTAGCAAACTGCCTGCACTACCTTGGTGTTCCCCTGACATGCTGCTCTCCCCGTACCCCACCTAAAATACTCCCTTACACCTACCCTCCCCCATTCCCCTCGCTGCATATCAAGGCTCATGTACTCTTTTTCCTTTTCCTTATCCCCTCAGGGTGCACGAAAGATACGGAGGATCCTGTGGTGCGCGACGGGGCTGCCAATTTGGCCCTCCACCACCCCACCCCGAGAACGATCCCCGCCGACTACTGAGAAGGTAACTCTGCCCTGAACCAGAGAGGGCGCTGATCGTGTCGACTCTCCTTGCAGCGTTGTTTCTGGGACTTTCAGCCCATTTGTACCTGGACAGTAGTGCCTCCTACCTTGACTGCTGAGTCCAGGCTCTCTCTGCCTGCACTCCTTGCCTGCTGCTGTGCGGAGCACTGGCCCCACCGGCTGAGCAGCTGCCCACCACCCGCCACCACCCTTGGTCGTCACTCGTTGATATAGTGGAGGTCACGTGCTGCTGAATAACCTATCAGCCCACTTCTCCATAAGCAGGCTATATTACACATCCACTAGGGGCGTTTCATCCCTCTTGCTTAACTTCTCTCCCATATCCCAACAGATCACTAAGCTGCATGCTACTTTTATACCACTAGGGGATTCTTCCACAAAGGGGCTTTTCTGCCTTCCTAAATCACTGCACTGCCAGCTCAGTGCCACCTGCAGCCTCCCCTATATACCACATGTTTACCCATGGTCCACTAGCTCCTAGCTGAGTCTACCTCTAGATCTCGCCCCCTCACAACCCCCCTGACCTGATGCTCTAATAGGGTCCCCCGTCCCTGAGTAGGGCTGCACACTTCTGGAGACATGGCTCCCCTCGCTCAGGCTGGTCCCACGGCCAGCAGACTGGGTCCTCTGGCACACTCAGTCTCCTTCAGTCCTCCACCTGCCTGGGGGATGGCCAAAGGGCTAAAGATAGCCCACTTAAACATTCGCAGCCTCCTACAAAATCATGTGGAACTAACTGCCTGGACTGCCTTCTACGAGTCTGACATCCTGTGCATCACAGAAATGTGGCTCAAACCTCACACCCTGACTCTGCCTGCTCCCTCCCGGGCTGTGGCATGGTCCCGACTTGACAGGGCCGGCAATAAAAGGCGGGGTGTACTCATTCCATAAGGTCCATTTAAACATCACCACTGTACGCACCAAACCCTGGGACCCTCACCCTCGAGTTTCTCCACACACTGCTTCTACTTGGTAACACCAAGAAGTTGCACTAGTGTGCATACAATCCTCCCAAGGGGGGGTCTACCCGGACTCACGACGCTCATAGAGCAACTCCGGGATAAAGTGGGCTCAAGCGAGCTCCTCGTCCTTGGTGACCTTAACCTTAATTGGCTGGGGCCTAGTGCCAAATTGTTTGAGCCCATGCTCTCAGGCCTCTCCCTCAGTCAGGTTATCATGGAACCCACCAGGCTCTCCTATCGCGGTGACAAGGGGATGCTCATTGACTGGGTCCTGAGCAACCGACCTGACAAAATCATCAACTCGGGGCTCCTTCCTGACTCTATCTCTGACCACTGGCCGATCTACTGCATTTGGGGCTCAAACCCAGCCAAAACTCCCTGCAGAGTGATACAAATGAGGGACTACTCGAAACTAATAGTCCCAAACTACCTGGAAGACCTTCAGCGAGCTGACTGGTCCCACGTCATGGCAAAGCGGGACCCTGTCGAAGCCCTCGACCTGTTCATTGTGGCATTTGCCCCGGTTCAAAATAGGCATGCTCCCCTTTCTAAGAGGAGGGTCAGGGGCTCGGTCACAAAATGGCTTCACAGTGAGCTCCTCTCACTTGTGAAGCAGTGAGACAAGTCCTGGGCTAAATACAGGGCATCCCGCAACCAGAAAGACCTCCAGGAGTACCGACAGAGTAAGGAACTCCTGCAAACTGAACCGCTCTGAGCCGCGAAAGTGAGTACTGTAGTGCAGCACTGGTTGCTGCTGCAAATGACCTCAACGTTTCTGGAAGAAAGTAAAAATCTGGTCAGTGGTTCTACAAGTACAAGTCACCGACATGAACATTGGTAAGGCCAACTGCAATGACCCCATACCATTGCCTCCGCATTTAACCGCCTCTTCGCTGACCTGCCGGCTGCCACCCCCTCACAGTCCTCTGCCCCAGCTCACTCTTACGGGTCCCCACCCTCTTGCCCGCCTTTCTACCTCAAAAAGATCACTGTGGGTGAGACCCAGGCTCTCCTTGCTGGTCTTTCTCACCACACAGGAGCGGGTCAGGACGGCCTGGAACCAAGACTACTCAGCCTGGGTGCCCCCTTCATCGCCCGTCCCCTTGCCCACATATTCAACGCATCGCATATCTCAGGGGTCATCCCCGACATATGAAAAGTTGCCAGGGTTGTCCCTGTTTTAAAAAGTGGTGACCCTAAGGATATAAACAACTATCGCCCTATCGCAATACTATCGACTGCCTGCAAGCTGTTGGAAAAAGCCGTTGCATCACAAATATCCCACTACCTACAGAGATATGGTGTCCTCTCCTCATCTCAACATGGCTTCTGTAGAGGCCACAGCACCTCAACGGCACTTGCTGAGGTCACCACTAGGATCAGGACTGCAATAGATCAGGGCAAGCTGATGGGGGCTATATTTGTTGACCTATCCAAAGCCTTTGACCGGGTGGACCATCCCCTCCTCCTCTCCACACTTCAGACCCTTGGCTTCTCCCTCCGTGCCCTTGACTGGTTCTCGAACTACCTCGGGGGCAGGAAGCAACTAACCTGTTTCAATCAGACCCTCTCACCCCTCTTACCCGTGAACAGTGGGGTACCACAAGGATCTGTCCTTGGACCTATCCTGTTCTCCATGTTCATCAATGAGTTACCCTCGGTTGCCACAAAAAAGGGCACCTAACCCTGTATGCTGATGACCTGGTCATCCTAGCCGGTGCCCCTGATGCCGCCAGCATCAATAACCAGCTCAACTCGGACTTCTCGCGTATCAAAGCATGGCTGGATGGTCATAAACTCACAGTCAACTTGAAGAAAACCCAGGCCATGCTATTTGGCACAGCGGCCAAAATCTCCGCCTGCACCACGCCCCTCGAAATCCATGGGTCCAGCAACTCCCTCTTGCCGACAGTCAACTTAGCTAAGTACCTGGGGGTCACCCTCGACCCTCTCCTTGACCTCTCCGGACATGTCAGAAACACTTGTAATGCTACTAATGGCAAACTCGGCCTAGCTTATAGGGCAAAAGACTGCCTTACCCCCGCCGCCCGGTTGGCTATAGCCAAGGGGATATTACTTCCCACCCTCTCATATGGTCTTGTTGCCTTTGCTGCCATCCCATCCTCAAGCCTCGCTAAGTGGGACACCACGTACAACAATATCTGCCGCTTTGCCCTCTCGGTGCCCCGTCTCACACACCGTTGTACATGCTACTCGTGACTGGAATGGCTCCCCCCTGAAAAACATCAGACCTATATCATGGGAAACTTCATTGACAACATAATTCGTACAGCCACTCCTGCCTCTCTTGCCCTCCCCCTTAAACATGCCTCCCCCGTCTACCACCTCAGGTCTTGCGTGTCCCAGACCCGCCTGGTCCCCAAGACCCATACCCTCTCAGGTGATCGGGCGTTCACCACCCATGCCCCCAAGCTGTGGAACTCCCTTCCCCTACAAGTTTGTGCATCCCCCCTCCCATTCCACCTTCAAAACCTCCCTCTGGAACTTCCTAAAACCTGCTGCGCCCTGCCTGTGTGCTACTTAACACCCAGTCTGACAGCCCTCCCTCCCACAATGGTACCCCAGCTAGGCTCTTTCTGCCCCGCCACCTTGGTGAGGCACCTTACCTGAGGTTATGCTATGTATTGTCTATTATCAACCTGAGGGGGTCCTATACCTTTGCTGCCCCTAGGCCTGTATGTACCCTATGATATATGACCCACTAGTGTCGCATATATGCTTATCTCTATACTATGTACTACTGCTTTAATAACCATTGTTGTTTCACTCCTGTGTTGGAGCATGCCACTCCAGGTTTGTACTGTGACTATGTATTTCTCTCATGTATACCTTGTAACTATGTATTTCTCTTATGTATACCTTGTAACTATGTATTTCTATCATGTATACCTTGTAACTCTCCCGGGTCGCACCTGAAAATAGGCACCAGCTGTCTAGTGTGTTTACCCGGTTACCAAAAGCAAATAAATAAAATATTAACCCTTTCAGGACCTATCTAATTCTTAGTGGCATTCACTTCAGTTTGTTTCAGACTTGAATTATTCTCATAACTATTCACAAGTGTCTTTCTAGGGGGAAGTGAGAGTGTTAGGAACCAGACTGTATTATACAGGGTCCAAAGAAATATTAAGAGTGGCGTACAGTTAGCAAGGGGTGCTCCTACTGGAGGTAGCTAACCTCAATTACATACAAAAGGGAACAAAAGGAGCACTCCAGATGAAAAATAAATGCTAAAGTAGCTTTTTATTGCATGCCAGTAATAAATGAACCAGGAATCCCTGTCCTTTGGCATTCGTTCCTTTGAAGGCACAAACACCGAAGTGCAGGGGTTCCTGGTTCATTTGCATTATACAGGGAAATGCTGAAAACTGAAGATGACTAAACAAGATAACTTAGTTGACTTTTTTTGTCAACTTAAATTTTTAAATTATTTCCCAGCCTTTTTAAATGTTAACATTTTCTGCTGTGTGGCTTTTACTTTGATGCAATAAATATCATATTGTAGTCTAAGACTATAGTTAGTAAATTGGAAATATTTACAAGGTGGAACTCTCAGGACTTTATATTTGTAGGAGGGGTAGATGTCCTCTACAGGAAGGTGGGACCTTACCAATAGTAGAGTATCATTTCTGCAGAATCATAAGGGTTGCAATGCTCCTCCACCTGTCGCATTTTATATAAATAAATGCTAGGCAGCCAGTGTTTTAAGGGCTGAAAAGGGAATCATAGGGGGTTGCAAAGAAACAATAGGGGTGTCAGCTGCAACAACTGACAACCCCAGAATGCATACCTCTCACCATGCCGGGACCAAAATGAGGGACATTGCTCATAAAAAGCAGGGAAACATGCTCCAAATTAGGGACACCATTTTTTTTTACTTGACGTGTGGCACAGCATCACAATTTTTACATCTATTTAAATGCACACCACAACCTGTCCTAAGGGTAACATTGTGCCACTGCCATTAATCCATAAATAGAAACATAAAAATTGTTGGCAGATAAGGACTGCTAGGCTCATCCAGTCTGCCCGTAAGCCCTATACTTGTATGCGGTCTCTGACCCTATCTGGTTAGTGGCTTTTCATCACTCCTTCCCACCTCAAGGTTCCCTTGTGCCTCTCCCAGACATGTTTAAACCCCCCACTGTGCTCGCTCCCACCACCTCTTGTGGAAGACTATTCCATGTGTCCACCGCTCTCTCCGTAAAGAAAAACGTTCTCATATTTCCACTTAATCTGCCCCCCTCCAATTCCATATCATGTCCCCTCATTCTTGTACTCCTTCTAGACTGGAAGATGTCTCCACCCCTGCACCTTGTTTATGCCCTTGAGGTACTTGAATGTTTCTATCATATCCTCCCACGCCCTCCTTTTCTCCAGTGAGTACATATTGAGGTTCTTCAATCTTTCCTCATATGTTTTGTGGTGCAAGCCCTGTACCATCTTGGTCACCCTTTTCTGGACTGCCTCCATCCTGTCAATGTCTTTGTACAGGTGTGGCCTCCATAATTGCACACAGTAGTCTAGGTGAAGCCTCACTAGTGTTTTATACAATGGCATCACCACCTCCTGACTTCTGCTAGTGATACCTCTGCCTGTGCACCCCAGAATGCCACTGGCACTCCCTGCAGCCTTTGTGCTCTGCTTTAACACCTTTAGGTACAGTACTCTCTTATAAAAGGCATGCATAGGTAAACCAAAGGTTAATCTGCTGAACAGAATTGCACTACTGTCAACACTAAGGCCTGAATCTACTCCTGACCTAACATCTTCTTGTCACTCAAAAATGTAGGTCAAATCGTTCTCACAAGTCTGCTGTCTATACATTTCTCTATTATTTGCCATGTTGCAAGTGATTTCCCAAAAATGAATAAAGTGGCAAAAAACAAAACAAAAAAAAGGTTGCAAATTGTAAGGAGCATTATTGGCTATGTGTCATTATTGTGTAGACAATGTCTGGATTATAAAAAAAAAAGAAACAAACAAAGAAAATCCCATATTGTAGCTAACTCAACACTGGTATACGGCTGGGTACCAACTTCATACAGTATGTACATATCATGGTGTCACCACTATATGAGTAGTGGTATACCATCAATAGGGCACCAAAACAGGGCTCTATAATGTGGGCATTATGATGTGGGTGTGTGTGATGTGGCCATCAGGGATTTGTGAGAGTCTGCTACTGTGAGCATCATGTGGATAGGGCTGTAACTGTGTTTCTGTTCTTCACCACAATATGGAACAGGTAGGTGTTTTTATACATATTTAAGGGGTGTGTGGGGAGGCAAAGCCCCACGCAATGGGGTGTATGGGGCATGGACCCCTACAAAATTACAGTGACAACAGCGAGATCTGATCACAAACTGCAGTATGTGATCTCTTTGTGTGGTGACACAATTGCGTGTTGCTCCTCTGACAGTTGCCCTTTTCCCTGCGCTCTTTTTTACCACTCACAGGTTGTTTCAGCCCTAAAGTGGGTGACCCATGAGTAGTATATTGTTTCACACTTGTTTCCCTTGATTTTTTTCTCCTTTGCTCAATGCATATATTATTGCCCATTTGATTAGCATGTCTGTGTAGCATAGTACAACATGAATTGTGTGTGCTACACAGTTTACAGTATTGACATTGTGCATAGTAATCATTTTACACTGTAGCGATTTGAATCATGTGGCGGAGTTAGGCTACACCCTCAGCTATGACTAATGGACCACTTTTCTATCGCCTTATTTCCTAGCTACCAAAACTTCTGTTGTGCAACAATTAAAGCTTTTCTCTTTTCTTTTCTTCTTCCCCCCTCCCACCCTAGGTTTGCCACCTCATATGACCTTTACTATCCCTACTAAACATCCTACTAGTTCTTTCTTTTCATTCTTTTTCCATTTTCATTCATACAGTCCCTGGAATGAAGCCAAATACCTAGAGAGGTGTTGTGTAAAATGCATAAGTACATTTTGAGTACGAAAAACATGAAGGCTATTTTAAATAGGAATAAATACAGTTAATAAAGCCTTTTTAAATAAAAATGATTCAGAAGCCATATAAAACAATAATAATTTCATGATTAGTACAGCTATAAGAAATTCTTAAGGTATTTTCATAAATTCACACCATAAACCTGTTACTGTATAAAGTTCTATGTATGAGGCTGAATGGTATGCTTTATAAAAGTGCTTAGTCACTGTGGATTAGACCTGTAGAGTCAATATCTGTGGAGATATACACTGTACCTTTAAATGAACCAGGAAATCACCTGGAACAAAAAAAAACCCTTGGTTTTGAAACATGTTCAGACATGAAACAACATCTCCAGACATGTAAGTAGAAAATGGCTTAGTCAGGTGACCCCCATCAAAAGACATGAAAACTCTTCACTGAGTTCACTTCAGTCAGTCCACTGGGGCTCAGCCCTGAAAGAGGGGGAAAGAGGTTCTACTGCTACTGTAGACAAGCTGTTCAATGCAATTCAGAAGGGTCTTAGGAGCTCTAAGATCCAGGACTGCATTATATGAGAAACTACTAATGTTAAATAGTGATTTTCTTTGCAATTTTTTTGTTTTCATTTATTTTTTGAACTTTTGAAAAATAAATATCATACCAAGGTGTGTTTTAAACATGTAAATTTGCCTCATCTGAAGTTTATTCCCACACGCTGTACCAAATCACATAACCTGCCATACATAGAAACATAGAAACTGACAGCAGATAATGACCACTGGGCCTATCTAGTCTACCCATTGTTAATCATGATCACTTTTGCTGCAGACCCAACTTGATCTACAGCACTGTCTCTTCCACCCCTTCCTTCCTCCTAGGATTCCTTTGTGCCTATCCTAGGCATTTGTGAAATCCACCACTGGTTTCACCCCCCACTGTCTTCCATGGAAGGCTATTCCAGGAATCTTCCACTCTTTCTGTGAAGAAGTACTTCCTCACATCTTTCTTTAATCCACCTCCTTCCAGCTTCATAGCATGACCCCTTGTCTACAGCACATTTTTTTTCTGAAACATATCTCCCTCTTGTATCTTTATTAACTCCTGCAAAGTATTAAAAGGTCTCCATCTTATCCCCACTCTCCCTCCTCTCTTCCAGGGTTTACATATTGAACTCTTTCAGTCCCTCCTCACCAGGCTTCTGAATCAGACCTTGCACCATTTTGACAGCCCTCATCTCTCTTCTTGTCACTTTCTCTTTTTTCCAATTGTTCCCTCTTCATTTTTGTCCTTTGTCTGCTCCTTTTCCCCCCTTCCTCCTTTGCTAACCTCCTGCTTACTTGAATAACTTGCATCCTGTTGGGACTCTCTCTCCCCTCGGGATCTCCCTACTCTCTATCTCAGCCAGTGGTGGCTCACTTTTTGCCTCCCCTATTTCTTCCATCACCCCCCTTGGCTACTTTAAATGTCCATTGAAGTAACATTTCAACTGTCTACTGAGGACTGTGGTTCCCTCCTGGATGGAAGAAGACCATCACCTCTGTATAAGCTCTTATCCTTCCAGATTAGCCCACAGTCCCTAATGTAGCCATTCCTTTCCTCTCTGCACCATTCCTTCTACCATTACTTGAAGGCCTTGGTGCAGAGCTCCCTCTTCTTCCCCATATAGTAGAAGACACACTCGCCACTTACATTTTAAACACATGGGAAACACAGGATCAACCAGATACATGATCTAACTTTACCAAAAACGACATTTACACATGGAGCTGACTAAAGCAATTCATCATTATGATTAAGCCCATGAAAAACCCTTATCAAGTTAATGCATTAGCAGCTGTAGTGGCTCTGGCCACAGTTTGTATATCTGACAGCAGCTTGTTTTTGCAGTTTCACCTGTCACAATTCTTCATTTCTTTGTGGACTAGATTGTACAGAACATGTAAAGAAAGTGTAAAAAACATCAGATTTCCTGGAGCTTTCTCTTGATTTGTGGACTGTGAAAAAAAAATATTATGAAAAAGGAGAATATTTCTAAGTTACATTAAATGTGCAGTTTTTTGAAAAAGTCATCATATTGTTCTTCCAAGAAAACTCGAACTTCCCTTTACAGATTATACTTTTGTAGTTTTATTTTTATGTTTTACAGTAGCTAGCAGCTATTTTATTTATTTTTTGTTTGCAATTTTTTTCTGGATTTATTGAATATACTTTGTGCACTTTTTCACACTTCTCAGAGCTGGTTTCATTTTTCTGTGGCCCCGTATTCTGTACTGTATATTACTTACCCATCCCATAATATTACTAGATATAACATACTACCTAGTAAACATAGCATCCAGCAGCTTTCCTTTTTTCTCTCTGCCAAATGTCAGTGTCCATGGCTCAGCAGGTAGCACACTCATCTCTGAGGCTGGGAAATCAGAAGGTTGTGGGTTCTATCACCACACCAGGCACTTGGGTTAATATCTCAATACTGATGCTGTAGTGCAGCATGAGGGGGGTGCTGCACTCCTGAGGTGCCGTCTTTCGGATGAGATGTTAAACTGAAGTCCCATCTGTGACAACCCACCTCTCCCTCTGGGCTGGAAGAGCTTTTAGAGAGGTGTTTGTCCTTAGGTATTTGCTGCCACCAGCTGGACTGTTTTTTAGCACCCCCTTCAAGTTTACAAACTTGAATAATTAAACGTGCAATTGCACAAGTTAAAGTCTGGTAGTGTGTCTCTCTCAGGTGGTAGATGCTAAACAGAGTTTACCTCAGCCAGTGGAAGCCATATATTACCTTACAAAAAATGACATCACAGTCACAACTGTTGAGCAAATAAATAGCTTTTTACTTAACAGAAAGTGCACTGAGCATTTACAGCACAAGAGAATAACACTAATACAGGAAAAGTAAGCAAATGTTTTTAAACAACAGATGGCAAAAGGAAAAAGCTATTACTGCAATATGCTAGTATTAAACTTACCCTTCCCTGTCCTTACAAGAGACACTGAACCCTATGCTAACTGCCAGTTCCCACGGACACAGCTAAAATGGTAGGCTCCAAGCTTATATTCCCCCTCCAGCTTCAAGTGTAAGAGGAACCAACTTCTTTGTCTTTCAGAATGTTATATACTCTCTTGAGAATAGGTCATTCCTATTCTCCCTTTGAATACACCAACCATCTAACATGTATGTATTTAATTGTCCCAATCAGACTGAACGACTATCAGTGACCAATTATATTCCCTTTTACCCTTAAGTTTATATTTGAGTGAACCAATCCCATCAAACTGGCCTGTGTGTGTGTGGAGATGTCCATTTGAGATTTATGACCCAGCTCTTATTTAGCAGCTAGGGAGGATAGAGAATTCCAGCTTATGGAACTTCTCAGCTTGCATGAGTGTTTTTTTTTTTCAGACTGTCAAAAAAATAAGGCACCTACAGAATCCACCATTAACTCCTTCCTTCCCATTTCTGTCACACCATCTGCCTATTCCGGTGATAGTTCAGGTGGGTGTTAAAGATCCCATGGCACTTATCGAAAAGAGCAGAGGTATTTTTTATTCAAAAATTTGAAACATAATACACAAAAATAAAATACAGCATACAAAATCATAATATAAAGAACAAAAATAAGTATTATAGCATACAATGAAAAAATATAACAAAAAATTCATATATACAAGTATACAAGAAATTTTCCCCTCTCTTCCCACTGCCACTGCAAGGGTATAAGATTTGTACATTCAAAAACCCATAACATATTTCATAAACAGGCATTACTTTATGCCCCCACATAACAAGAAAAACATAAACTGAAAAACTATACAAAATTTTATTTCTTCATACAAAATCATAAATAAATTTAAAAGAACAAAAATCATAAGACAGAATAATAATAATAATAATATAATAATAATTTTTATTTATAAGGTGCCTTTCAAGTGTCAAGGTGCAGTACATAATAACAATTAAAACAAGCATGATAAAAAATACAGACAAACCAAACAATTAAAACATACAATATTCAGGGAATGCTGTTTCCCATAAAAAGGTCTTTAGATCCCTCTTAAAACCCTCCATAGAAGTGCACTCTCGCAACCGACGGGGTAGAGAGTTCCAAAGGGTGGGGGCAACATACGAGAATTCCTGAGCACCAGAAGATTTTAAATTCATCCTTGGAACCTCTAACAACCCCTCATCGGCCGAGCGGAGAGATCAATCAGGGCAAGAGGGAACCAGAAGTTCTTTCAGATAGGCTGGGCCCAGATCATGTAGGGCTTTGAAAGTCAGCAAACCAACTTTAAAGGTGATCCGCCACCGAATTGACAGCCAGCGCAGTTCGCGCAGAACCGGGATAATGTGACAGGATCTTCTAGAACCCGTCAAAAGCTGGGCAGCAGCTTTCTGTACTAGCTGCAGATGATGGATTTCAACCCCAGAAAGCCCTAGATAAAGGGAGTTGCAATAATCCAGGTGCGAGGACACGAAGGCATGGACTAAAGTAGGCAGGTCGGCAGACAGAACAAGATGCCGAACCCTGGCAATATTCCTAAGGTGATAAAAGGAAGTCTTGATGACTGCCAACACCTGTGAATGCAGTGTCAACCTATCATCAAGAACTACCCCAGGTTCCGCACCTGTTCAGAGGTCAGGAGAGAAATGCCACCAAGAAAAATTCCGAATGATGCAACACTACTCGACCCCCCTATCTGTTGGCCTGGGTCCACAACCAGTACCATGGTCTTATCCGAGTTCAACCTCAGCCAGCTGGAATTCATCCACTCCTGGATTTCTCTTAGACAGCTATTAAAGACCGAGAGAGCTCCCTCCTGGTCAGGAGCAAAAGAAAGATAGGCTAGATATAATCTGCATAACAGTGAAACCTCAGCCCATACTTCCTTACAATGTCTCCGATGGGTAGCATGTACACCGCAAATAACATGGGTGACAATACTGAACCCTGAGGCACCCCACACATCAAAGCAGTTAAATCCGAGAAAAAGACCCCGAACACAACCCTTTGTGATCTCCCAGTGAGGAGTGAAGTGAATCATCTTAAGACGGTTCCAGATATTCCACAAAACAACCTCAGGCATTCTATCAACACCATGTGATCTACAGTGTCAAACGCTGAAGAAAGGTTGAGGAGAACCAGGATGGAATGGCTCTTCCGATCTCTAGCCATCAAGAGATCATTGAGCACCCGAACCAGCGCTGTCTCGGTACTATGTCTTTTTTTATGAAATCTGGACTGGATGGGTTCATAGATGTCATGGATGGCCAAATGGTTCTCCAGTTGTGCAGCCACTACTTTCTCAATCACCTTCCCAACAAAGGGAAGTTTAGAGATAAGTCTGTAGTTTTCAAGACAGTCAAAGTCCAAGGTAGCTTTCTTCAAGAGGGGTGTCACCACTGCCTCTTTCAAGGAGCTAGGAAACTCACCAGATTCCAAGGTGCACCTGACTATCTGCACAAGGACAGGACCAATGATATCAATACAACCCCAAATTAGGGAGGTCAGTCCAGGATCCAAACTACAGCACATAGGGTGCACAAGCTGAATGATCCTCATGACATCCACTAACTCCAGTTGGCTCCAGGAAAACCGAGGCATTGTGACCTCACACCAGTCCACGGCCGCTCCCCTAGAGTGTGATGGCAACAGTTCCGCCCTAATGTCAGCCACCTTATTTGCAAAGAACCGAGCAACCTCATCGCACTCCATTTGTGAAAAGGCTTTCCAAACTTGCAGACAGGCTAGGTTGCACAGTCTGTCCACAGTTCGGAACAGCTGAGCTGGTTGATTCAGTGCAACCGCGATCTCCCTGGACAGGAACTCTGCCTTCTTACGGGTGATAGCGGATTGATAGACTTAATAATGATCCATCAATCTAAGGTGGTCAGCATCAAGGGTGGACCTTCACCAGAAATGCTCTAACCTTCGCCCCTGTCTCCGCATCTCCCTCCACATCCCTTCAAACCAAGGGGACTTGGTGCGAAGGGAGAAGAGGCGAACATAAACTGGAGCAATAGAATCCAGAGCCCCCGCCATGGCTGTATTATGAGCCAACATGAGGGTCTCTGGATCATTGCTTGCCAACATGGAAGACTCATAGAATTTATAAGATTTATATGAAGGGAAACACAGAAGATATATTTCTACATACAAAGTGAATACAAGAAGAAAATACATGAATATAATCTTCATATCTGTAAACAAAAAGCATCATTTTTGTAAAACTATATATATATATATATATATATATATATATATATATCCAAAAAAGGGGTAAAACTAAGAAACAATACAGTATCTTTATTTATCCTGTATCTAACAAATTTAAATGTTTCCAATACATCTGAAACCGAACTTCTGGAACTTGAAGTTGTTCAAAATGTTTAATCTTTAAAATTGTGGTTTGTATTTTCCAGAATAACTGCACTGGGGTCAAATAATGTTGTTGCAAGGACCACGCACAATGTGCTTGCCAAATGTGATACTTAATACAAGACAGAATTACATGAATTGTATCAGGAAAATACTTACTCCAAGAGTGAGGTAAAATACCAAAAAACAACTCTTCTTCAGTTAGTCGTTGCAAAGGTGTACCCTCCCACTGGTTAACAGCATAAGACCAAAATTCAACCACATATGGGCAATCAAAAAACAAATGCTGAGTAGTCTCAACTGGAGCACTGCATAAATGTTGCCTTGGGCAGCCTGTATCTGAAACACCTGTATGCTTTAGATTCCCCTTAACATTCAGCTTAAGGTGTGCACTAAGCCATACTACATCCCAAATATAGGCAGGGATCTGTTTAGATGTCAACACATTACTAATTTGTGAAAGTTTGGGGGGTGACTATTCAGCAAAAACTGGAGGAATTAAAAATTTCTCCGTGATGTTAGCATATAATGTTTTTCTCTGATATGTTTCTAGGTGAATTTTTAGAACTCCCCAGACTTTTAATTTCGAAAAACGGGCTTTAAAATACCCAGGAAGACCTGTCAGAGATTTTTTTTTGGGGATACATTTAGAAGATTCCCAACATAAAATCCAGGGGGAGATGGTATCCCACACCCAACCCTCTCAGATTTTCCCAACTTTGTGTAAAAGTGGACAAAGGTTTTAGTGACAAACAGAAAAAAAAAGTACACTATTGGATTTGCCATTTGAATCCATCCCAACTTAAAATCCTGATATAATATCCCTCTTTTAATAGGGTTTAATCTACTTCTCCATATTGCTGAGAAGAATAGCCCATAAATAGCTGTATCTAAGGATGATGGAGGGGGAAAAATTGCCCCCATAAACAAAAACATACTTAATAAAAAGGTCTTGACCATATAGACCCTCTTTTTTTGGGACATTCTCCATTTATTCCATCTTAAAACTTTAGAATGAGCAACTAACAAAAGAAGATCCCAATTATATCTAGCTGGGTCTTCCATACCCAAAAAAATTCCTAAAATCTTGCCGGGACCTGTACTTACCGGAATGTTTGGAGAATCCATAACCACTAATGGATCTATATTGAGAGGAAAATATTTACTCTTTGATAGATTTAATTGTGATCCTGAGCCCTCCACATATGCTATCAGCAAGGCTGCACTAGCATGGCACGATGGGCGATCTGCCAAAATAATACAGAGATCGTCGGCATAAGCAATCATTTTAATTTCCACACAAGTGCTGTTTATTGATAGAGCCCTAATATTATCAGTAACATTAATTAAAGCAAGAAGGGGTTGTCAAGTAAGAATATATAGGAGGGGGCTTAAAGGGCACCCCTGCATAACACCTCTAGTAACTGATACTGGATTTCCTAACCAGCCACCAAAGCTGCACTATAACAGGTTTTTAGCCAATCAATAAATAGTGATTGGAATCTCATACGTGCAAGACAGGCCCACATATAGTTGTGTGAGATACTGTCAAAAGCTTGTTTCTGGTATAAACTAAGAATAAAGCCCATAAGTTCACCCGAAAGGCCTCTTGAAAATATTTCTCTTAATAAAATAAGGCCATCTGAGATCGATCTATCTGGTACCGAACAAAACTGGGTAGGATGGATTACATCCTCTAGACAGATGGATAAATGATTACTAAGAATCTTTGTAAGCAATTTGTAGTCACTATTCAGGAGAGTAATTGGTCTCCAGTTATTTAAACAATCCCTATCACCTTGTTTATAAATTAATATCAACAAACCTATATACATACTTGACGGTAGTATTTCAGTCTGCAAACTACTTGAAAAGAGACAGGCTAGTTCATCTTTCAACCAAGGTACCAGAGGTTTGTATAGTTCATTTGGGAGACCATCAGAACCTGGTGTCTTTCTTACTGGAGAGTGGGCAATTACGTCTCTAATTTCCTGTACTGAAATGGGTTGTATTACGGTTGGAATTAAATATTCAGGAACCATTTTAAGGGGACATGAAGATAACCAATCATGTATACTGAAATCAGTAAGCCTTGAGTCTGCAGTAAATAATGATTTAAACTGCCTCTCTACCTCTTCCAATATATCATTTTTGTCATAAATCACCTCTCCTGTGGGTCTTTTTAATGTTTTAATATATTTTCTTTATCAGGAAGCATTACAAAAATCAAATGGATTCGTATGTGCTCTAGTGCCACATACTCCAAATCTTTATTCCTGTCTTAGGGAGGACATACGATCATATTGAAGTTTTGTAAGTTTTTCTTTTAGATTTCGAAATTCTTGTTCATCACATTTGATACCTTTTAATATACGCTCCTGAAACATGAGTAAGGATCATCTGGTTGTGGAGTATTCCTGTGTTTTATATCTACCCAACAACCTACCTATTTTTTGGAAAAAAAATCTGAAATTCCTGTTTTGTGTCTTCCCACCACATTTGCTTGCAATCATATAAACAGAGTACTGATTTTCTGGCCATGACAATGGCCTGGAAACCCTCCATCACCTCTGGGATATCCAATAAAGATAAGTTTAATTTCGAGTACCATGACCCCCTACAGGTTTTGTGACAATTTGAAAAAGCAACACTGAGAAGTACATGGTCTGGTGTAGCAACTAGCAGGATTTTTTGGTCCCTGGTCTGCAGGGAGGAAGATACGAACCAGTAATCAATATGGGAAGATTTTTTTCCCTGAAAAAAAGTATGAGGGACTGTCATATGTAGTGAATATACATCAGTAAAGCCAGATTGGATAAGCAAAGAATTTAAAAAAATTATTATCACAATATACTTTTGAGGTGGTGAAATGTCTGTCCTGGGTCGTACAATTAATATCGAAATCACCTCCAAACAAAACATTCCTACTGGTAAAAAGAAAAGGGCGTATTTGTTTCAATAAAGAAATTCTACCAGTTTTGTTTTGTGGACCATAATATATTAATTAACCTGAAGTCTATGGAAGCCAATGTAACATCTAACAAAAGAGCACAACCAGGAAAGATATCTACCATATGTGTAACTTTTACATGGGGGGTAGTAAAGCAAATCCCTAGACCTGAACAAAGGTCTTCTCCCCCTGACCAATAACTAGGACCCCATATCCATGCTTCAGAGGCTGTGGCAAAATCTTGTAAGGAATACAATCTGGTATCCTGAAAAAATATTATTTCATACATAAGAGTAGAAAATAAATCAAAAGTGACTAACATTCGTACCTCAGAATGGATACTAATTGTATTAAGGCTAGCTATTCTTAAATCGTAGCTAGCATAATTAGTAGCTGAAGCAGTGATTTAGGTGGCAGCTGTGGATAATCTTGTGCTTTTTCTGGTACCTTGCCTAGGTTTAGAGCCACATTTTTTCTTTACTTTACTAGGTACATTTATACCAGTGTCAGGATCTGAAACAATCTCCATCTGAGAAGAAGCCATGGAGGCTAAATCAGAATTCAGGTCTGCCCCATCAGCATCAACAGACAAAGCCGAGTATCTAGTTTCATTAACAGGCAGACCCATTACTGTTGGTGAAGAAAATTGTAAAGGAGGCTGAGAACAGGGGACTTCCATTTGTTGTGAAACAGGGGGAACTGGGATCACCAAAGGTGAAGGAGGAGGGGGCACAGACCCTCTGTAATCCTGGCCTGCTTGGGGTTTGGAAAACTTGGGTGAAGTCACAGTCATTATTTCTTCTGGTAAAGCCTGAACTTTTTTTATTCTGCCATAGACTCTTCAGAGGGAGTAATGGTAGTTGGGTCTGTCGAGGTATGATGTTTTGCATGGCCCTGTTGTCTCCTCTGGGGTTGGGGTCAGATAGAAAAGATGGGAATATGGGTTGGTTTGGTGGCTCTATGCACATAAAAATCCTGGATACCATAATCTGCTTCCCCAGTATTGTGTGCAGCCCATGGACACTCCGTAAAGTTGTGACCCCCTTCATCACAAAGATTACACTTTGGAGTGTTAACATAGTGAACACTTGTATACTCTGTATCTCCACAATATGTGCATTGTTGAATAGTACAAGTGGAACTAAGATGTCTGGGAGAGCCACATTTAAAACATCTTTTTGACTGTCCAGGGTAGAAAATAAATCCCTTATCTCTACCTATATAAAAACAGTTTGGTAGATGTTCTAAACCAGCAGCAGTCTGATTTAACTTTAAATTCATTTTCCACCCCCCATTCCAAAAACCCTCTGTATCCAAAATGGGATATGGGGTACCTTGTATGTCACAGTGATTTCAAGCCAGTAAAGAATGTCTGAGATATTAACCCCCTCATTCCTAAATAAAACAGTAATAACTCTTAAAGGCTGTTTTGTTAAAGGGATCACCTGAAAAGGTGTCCATAAAGGATGGTTTTCACAGACATGTGTTTAATCCCAAAACACTCTACAAGTTCAGGAGTTCTGAAACTAATATCAAAAGAATGTTCTCCAGGGGCATGGATCAATGCATAAACTTCAGATGGCATGAAGCCTAAGGACTGTTTTAATAAAATACACCCTACAAAGTATCTATCTAGGGTAAGATCCATGCCCCCTAAATACCTGAGTCTTATAGCATTCCTTCTTTTGGCTAGTTCAACCGGTTTTCTAAATAAATCAGCACAGGAAGGACACTGAGTATTGTTTGGTTTCTGGGCCTGAACGAGTCCTTGTAAGTCTAAATTCACAGGCCCAGTGTCTAAATTTATTTCTGGTGTCTCAATCTGTCCAGAAACCCCCGATATAGCGATAGATGAGCCCAACCGGTGGGGAGTATCTGGGTTTGAATTTGTTTTACCTGCATCTGCCGATTTGTACTTCTCTGGTGCAGGCCGCTTCTGAGGCTCTGATGTAGATTTCAACACCTCCGGTGGTAATGTTGCTGAAGAATCTGTGGAATGATCGAGGATCAAAAGGTTTTCCGAAACAGGGTTTTCTGTCAATATAGGCTCTGCGCTCCATTCTCCATTCGTTTTCTGTTGCCATCCGGCATCTCATAAAGCTCGATCTGGTGACCACCCTGGATCTCCCAGAACCTCGTATAGTTCTGTATTCGACCGATTGCCGTCTTCCGGTGAGACTGAACCCATCACAAACACTTTGGATAAACGGGAAGAGGTGTTTTCTGGACTCTGTTTTCTTTTTTTTTCCATCTCCATAGTGAGTTGCTTTTGACACAGTTCTGCCTCAAAAGGAGAAGCTGTTGATTTAAATAGGTGCGTTTCTCCTCCAAAGTTTGATTTTGGTGCAACTGGGAAGCCACTGTTTCTATACCAGCTTCATTAATAATCGGCATATCTGATAGCCGAAATTCATCCACCCTGGTTTCCTCCAGAGTGTCTATCACGGGGGAGGTGTCATGCCGAGTTTCTCCAAAGGCCAAAACAGCATCCTCCCTGCCAACACATCCATCTCCTTCAGCTGCCAGCTCCGAAGTGAGCCAGCCATCTCTGCAGACAGACGGACAGCGCCACTCATCTACAGAGTAGGGAAATTTCCCTGGTGCCCTGGCCAAATTCCCCCCATTCACAGAAATACCACCAACAGCTTAATCTGATTCAAGGTCAGTTGGCATTCATCTGTAACCCCCTTCCCTGGGTCATGCCTGAAAATAGGCAGAATTCATCTAGTGCACGTACCCGGTGAACAAAACTAAATAAAAAAATAAAACTGCTGCTTTAACAAACTTTTCTCTTTTCCTCTCCAGCTTCTCTTTTCCTGATGGGGCAGACACTCTCTGCCCTGGGGACAAATTGCTGGCAGCCCCCAGGCAGGCCCATTCCACAGCTCCATTCTCTCCAGGGGCAGGAGCCCCCCTCCCTCAGGAGGATCTCTCACCAAACTGACTCAAGTCCAACTGTCCCTGCTTTATTTGCTAGCCCTTTTCTTGCCCCCATTTGCTAGAGCCACTGTCTTTAGGCAAAAATTAAAATGTATGAGGCTACCTCGATGCCTCATAGGCTGTTCAAAAAGGTGCCTTAACATTCCCTGATATTTTCCCCCAAGAGTCTGTTCACAAGCTCCAGAATCCTCCTGACTGGTCCTGGCTCAGTGGTTGGCTAGCTGGTGTCACATGGCTGCAAACATAGTGGCCGATTGTAAACAGTGTCCATACATGAGTTTCAAGCTTTCCTGCAGCCAAACTGTTTACTTTTATTATCCCCTTTCCCCACACAGATGTAGCCACCCCTGTGTCCTGTTACATAGAAACATAGAAACATAGAATTTGACAGCAGATAAGGACTGCTTGGCCCACCCAGTCTGCCCATTTCCCAACCTAATGGATAAGCTGCAGATCCTAGTTAACCAACAGCCTACTTCTTCCTACCCCCAACCCCTAGAATTACCTTGTGACTGTCCCATGCATGCTTGAATTCCACCACTGTTTTTGACTCCACAACCTCCTCAGGAAGGCTGTTCCATGTGTCCACCACCCTCTCTGTGAAAAAATACTTCCTTACATTACCTCTGAGCCACCCCCTCATCTTCAAATTGTGTCCCCTTGTCCTTGCACACCTCTTTTTCTGAAAGATGCTACCCCCTTGGACTTTGTTGATTTCCTTGAGGTACTTGAAAATTTCTATCATGTCCCCCCTCTCCCTCCTTTCCTCGAGGCTTTACATATTAAGTTTCTTAAGTCTCTCTTCATATGTCTTCCTGTGCAGACCCTGCACCATTTTAGTTGCCCTCTTCTGGACTACCTCCATCCTGTTTATGTCTTTGTGGAGATTGGGTCTCCAGAACTGCACACAGTACTCCAGATGGGGTCTCACCAGCTGTCTGTACAGAGGGATAACAACTTCCTGTTTTCTACTGGTGATGCCTCTCCCTATGCATCCCAGTATCCCCCCAGCCCTCCTTATTGCCCTCTCACATTGCTTGCCCACCTTTAGGTCATCTGATATGACTGCCCACAGGTCCCTTTCCATTTTTGTTGTTGTCAGTATCTCACCCCCCATTGTGTACTCTTCCCCTGCGTTTTTGTTTCCTAAGTGCATTACCTTGCACTTTTTAGCACTGAATCTAAGCTTCCATACATTTGACCATTACTCCAACCTTTCCAAGTCCCTTCTCATCCTTTCCACCCCACCTTGTGTATCAACTCTGTTGCAGATCTTTGTGTCATCTGCAAGGAGACATACTTTTCCTTCCAGTCCCTCTGCAATGTCGCTTATGAAGACATTGAAGAGGACTGGTCCTAGTACTGAACCTTGCGGTACCCCACTAGTAACCCCCCTTTCTTCAGAGTGGACTCCATTTACTATTACCCTCTGTGTCCTATTCTCCAGCCAGTTCTTTACCCAGGCTACCATCTTGGGACCCACTCCCAGGCTGGCTAACTTGTATATTAATCTTTTGTGTGGGACTGTGTCAAATGCCTTGCTAAAGTCTAGGTAGGCCATGTCTACAGCCCCTCCCTGATCTACTACTTTGGTCACCCAGTCAAAGAAATCGATTAGATTTATCTGACATGACCTTCCTGCTGTGAATCCATGCTGCCTTGGGTCCTGTGCCCCCTGACCTCTAGGTACTCGACAATTCTTTCCTTCAGGAGTGATTCCATCATTTTCCCTATCACTGAGGCTAAACTAACAGATCTGTAGTTGTCTGCTTCTGCCCTGCTCCCACTTTTGTGAAGTGGAATCACATCTGCCCTCCTCTAGTCCTCAGGTACCACCCCATCCTCCCATGATTTGTTAAAGAGGGTAGTCAGTGGTGTCACTAGTTCTACCCTTAGTTCTTTTAGAATTCTGAGATGAATCCCATCAGGCCCCATTGCTTTGTCCATCTTCAGTTTTAAGAGTTCTTTCAGAACCCTTTCTTCTGTAAATGGGCTGGTATCAACTTATGTATCCAGAGAGTTTCTATGGTTTGGTTTAGGTACCTCCCCCTCTTCATTTGTGAATATTGAGCAGACTTATTTGTTTAGTATCTCTGCCTTTACACAGTCACCCTCTGCCCACCCCCCTTCCCTTTATTAAGCCTCACTATCCCTCCCTTGGTCTTCCTTCTCTCCCTGATGTACCTATAAAAGGTTTTATCCCCCTTCTTAACTGTGTTGGCTATCTTTTCCTCAGTTTGGGCCTTTACTTTTCTGACTGCCTTCCCAGCTTCCTTTTGCTTTAACTGATACAATTCTCTGTCCTGCTCCTTCTGTGATTCCTTGTACTTCCTGAATGCTTTCTTTTACCCCAAACCTTCCCTCCCCCTCTCCCCCCAACAGAGCACATACAGAGTTGAAAATAAGTCGGGAGCTCATCCAGAATGATCTACTTGTAAAAATCTATGAGGATACCGTGAGGGTACCAGGTAGACAGGAGTTCGAACAACAGCCCTTTTTCCCACATAAAGAAACATTTGAGGAGCCACCCCCCCGTGTATATTAGGGCTCAATTAAGGGCAATGCATAAGGGGTAAAAGGGCCAGTAGAGAGGCCCACTTCTTATGCAACCCTTCTTCAAGATTCTGCTGCAGGGCAATGTGTTATTTCATTTCGAGGACCTGGAGCACCTCCGAGTGCCATTCCCTAAGAGAGAGCCTGGTTTGATCTAACCAGTGTCGGACAATAATGAGTTTGGCCACCACCAAGATCAGAGACATGAAAGCCTTGCGGCAATCTAGCATATCCTTGGGAAAGTGACCCAATAGACAGATCTGTGGTGTAAAGTAAGAATTCAAATCCAGTATTGAATCCAGAGCTTCACAGATTGCCAGCCAGAAAGGAGACACCAGGGCACAATCCCAGAGGATGTGTTTTAATGACCCTTCTGAATTACCGCATCTGATACAGAGTGGGGCTGCAGATCTACCCATTATATATAATCTAGAAGGGGAGTAATAGAGATTATGTAGTATGCGGAATTGTAAAAAACAAAGGTGGTCCTGTTTTATGTATTTGTATAATCGCTGCCAGATTTTCCGCCACTCAGATTAAGACCTAATTCATGCTTCCAATAGAAGCATATTCCCTGAGGACTATTCGGGTCATGGTGTGGAGAAGATCTTAAAAGTTGGATATAGGGTGAGACAGAACAGCAAAGGTTTAGAAACGTCATGGCATGGGGGGACGGACACAAAAATGAAGAGATTGCACTGTTCACTTACAGATGTTTAAAGGGATGATATGTGAGAATGCAGAACCTTTTCTGAACTTCAGCTGCAGAGCTGAGCCTGCCATTTGTGATCAGTGATGAAACTGGTGCCCTATAGAGAGGTGGGAAAAAGTTCAAGGGAATACTGTGGTTCACTGTTCGGAAATGTATATTACCAAGTAAGGGTTATGCCAGATCTTTATGGGGCACAAGACCAAGGTATGAGTAAATCTGATGGAGAGCCTTAAGAGACCAAAACACCAGAAAGGCACGCAGTGGTCTAGGGAGTTCAGAAGGTTTGGTGTATATTAGACTACCAATATCGATGCCCTGTGAGAGGCAGAGGCATTGTTCCAGAGACAGCCACAGGGGAATATAGGAATCATCTGAGAGGCCAGTAGCGGGAGAACTCCACCTAAATAATTTACAGCAGTGTACAGCATAGTAGTAGAGAAAGAAGTTAAGCACTCGCAGTCCTCCAAGCTCTTTTGGAAAGATCAGCTGGGTATAAGCCCATCATATGGCCTTGCCATTCCAGAGAAAATCTGAAAGGGAGGTTTGTAGATGGGAAAACCAGCGTTTGGGAAGGTAGGGGCTTACCATGTTCATTGGATAAAGTATCCTTGGTAGAATGTTCATTTTTACCACATTCACTCATCCCCACAGCAAGAGCGGGAGAGATTTATCTCTGCAGATCTACCTAAATAGCTTGACAGGTAGGGAAGAGGTTAAGTTTAGCCAATGCAGAAACAGAGCGGGAGGTCTTGATCCCCAGATAGGAAAGGGCCTTAGATTCCCAGGAAAGACTTACGTCATTGATCCACTATAGTGGTATGTGCACGCTGAGATGCATTACCTTGGATTTATCCAGCTTTAGTTTATTATTTATTATTTATTTATTTAGATTTTGGTAACCGGGTGAACCCACTGAGACCAGAGTTCCCTTTTTCAGGGGCAACCAGGGTTAATTACAGCAGAAGTTACATTCATAGGAAGCTATTTAGAGTAGATTGCAATGGTTACATACATTAGAACAGGTATTGAGTACAACTACAGAGTGACACAACAAGCTCACAAAATGTTAGACAGGTACACAGTGCATTACACAACATTGTACAAGAGTATTGTAGGAGGTACAGTAGTGGCAGTAGAGTTAAGATCACAAGTCAAGGTCACTAGACGCAATCCAGACAGGGGCTAGCGATTGCAGCCACAGAGACTAAGTTCTAGCAGGTATGCTTTGAGGCCAGATTTAAAACTGAGAGAGGGCATGTCAACCAGATTAGCTGAGATAGTGTTCCATAAGTGCGGAGCAGCATGACGAAAGGGGCTCTTGCCTAGGTTGATGCGAACCCGCGGTATGGTGAGAGGACGGCCTGCTGAGGATCTAGTGTCGCGGCACTGTAGTTTGGGATTGAGCAGACAACACAGTTGGGGAGGAGGGCTATTAGTGGTAAATTTAAAGGTCAAGCACATAGAGGAGTAGGCCAATTTGTGTCGTATGGCGGGCCAGCAGAGGTCCTGAAGGACCTCACAGTGGTGCTTCCTGGGGGGGGGTTTGTAGCAAAGTGTGCCAGTCTGTGGTAGAGCACAGTAAGTTTCCTTAGCTCCCCTTCCCTAAGGAACTGTAGCAGGGGGGCCCCATAGAAGAGGGAGGGGAGAAGGGTGCATTTTGCTATGGGTCGTCGGGCCTCGTCAGAGAGAGAGAGAGTTTCCCAGCCGGTAGAGGAGTCCAATCTTCTTGTGGGTGGACTTTGTTACGGAGTTGATGTGAGGTTTGTAAGACAGCTCCTGGTCAAGGAAGATCCTGAGGTACTTAATCCTGTCAATGACCTCCACTTTCTTACCTTGGGTAGTGTGGAGCTGGAGCAGGTCACACCTGTCGGCCCCGAGGTGTCTGGTCCCAAACAAGACAGCCTTGGTCTTCTGTTCATTCAGTATGAGTGAGTTAGAGGAGAACCAGGCTTCAAGTTGGAGCTTGGAGAGAAGTCGTTTATGGCTGACCAAGTCAAATGCCTCGGACAGGTCGATGAATAGGGCCCCCGTTGGAGAGCCCCAGTCCATAGCATCAAGGACATCAGACGTGAGCCAGATGAGGGCAGTGTCAGTGCTATGGCCTTTCCTAAAGCCATGCTGTACGTCTGCTAGGAGAACATGCTGCTCAAGGTAATCCTGCAGTTGGTTATAGACTACTCTCTCCTGCACCTTCCCGAGAGGGCAGGGAATGGAGATTGGCCTGTAGTTCTCCACTTTGTCCCTGGGTCCTATTTTATGGACAGGGACTATAGCCACCACCTTCCATTTACTTGGGACTGTTCCTTCAAGGAAAGACCTATTCATAAGGGTAGTGACAGGGCCCATGATAGCAGGGGCAGCGGCCCTTAGCAGCCTCGGTTCAAGCAGGGCATGCTCTGGTGAGGAGTCAGGATTTATTTTAAGTAGAAGGGGAAGTACATCTGCTGGTTTCACCAGTTTACGGTGAAACTGAGGCCTAACTTGTTTCCAGTCAGCATTGTTATGGTGGGGAACGACAGAGGGAACAGGGAAAGTGGGTCCACCAGGGTTGAAAAAGGAGACATTGAATGCCTCTGCTACAGCTGTTGGGTCATTAGTCATTGTATTCCCAACCTGAAGTGCTCCATCCTGTGCATTAGGGGCACCTCTGAGAAAAAGATTTATTTGGCCCCAAAATTTCTTAGGATCCTGTAGGTGACTGATCTGGAGATCATGCAGGTATTTGACTTTGGCATGTCTGGAAGCTTTCTTGCAATGATTCCTCAACTTCCTGTACTTCTCCCAGTCTGGTTTGTGGCCTGAGGATTTGTATAGTCCCCAGGCCTGGTCTCAAAGCAGTATACTTCACTTAAGGCCAGAGCTAATTCACTTATGGCACTTCCTCTGTACCCTTAGTTTCTTTCAAGGGGCATGTGAATTGGCCATGGACAGAAACAAGTAGGTAAAGTAGTCCAGCGCCTCATTCAGGGTGGGGAGGGAGACTATAGGTTCCCAGTCAACAGCTCATAGGTCAGCACAGAAGTCAGTTGGTATGAATCTGCTAAAGTTCCTGACTTCTATTACCATGGCTGCGAGTTTCGGGGCTTGTTAGACCAGGTGCAGAAGATTGGTGAATGATCACTCAATGAGTCTACTATGATCCCGGTTGTCATTATGCGGTCTGGGCAACAAACTAGGGCCCAGTCAAGTAAGGAATGATTGCCAGACTTGTTCTTATGCCTTGTGGGCAGGTCAATGACTTGGTATAGGTTGGAGTCAAGAATAGGGTTCTTACTGACAGAAGTCCCCAGGGTAATTCAGTTCTGGTTAAAGTCCCCAAGGAGAATAGTCTCCCCCAAGGGGCGCTCTGTCAAGGCATGCGTTAGGGATTCAAGGAAGGAGGCAGCCAACTGAGGCAGGAGGTAGACACACCCTATATATAAGGGTTTGGTGTCTCCCAGGAGCACTTTAGTAAATATGATCTCATTTACTGATTCGCGGGGGAGGGGGGGGTAATCAAGCTGCATAGCACTTAGGTTCGTACTAGTGTATATGAGAACCCCGCCACCTTTCTTCCCTACTTGATTCTTCCTGAAAGCATTATAGCTGACCAAGTTGACTTCGTGCGGAAGGATTTGGGGCTTGAGCCAGGTCTCAGTCACCGCTAGCACATCAGATTTGTACAGTGCTGTCCAGGCTTCAAGGTCATGAACTTTGTGCCTTATGCTGCTAATGTTCATATGAACCAGCTTGAGACCCCTGGCATTGGTCCAGCGAGGGTTTGAAGGATCACTGAGAATGAGATTGGGGGAGTGGGGACCAGGGTTAGGTTCTATGTCCCCCCAAGTGCAAGTTTAAGCCTGGCAAGGAATCCAATAATTCTGGAGGGGGTGAAGAGGGTAGAAGAAAAGATTGTAACAGTTTCCGCTTTGGGTTACTCCATACATAGATAAGAGTAGCACATTGATCTCTCCACCCAGAGGTTCACGGGGTCTCAGGGGGGTGACCAGCATTTCCACCCAGGTCCAAGGGATTGTGCCCCAAGTCTAGAGCAGGTCAGTCCCCAGTATCAGAGCTATATAGGCAAAAGCTGCCACAGGTCCCAGGCAACGCATGAATCCAGCTTGGGGAGAGGGTGCCCAGTTGGGGTAAGTCAGGGTCAGAATAAGTTGACCACAGTAGGAGTTCAGAGTTAGTCCTCTCCTACACGCTGACTTACGATGGGGGGGGGTTCAAAGAGTGCTGTATTCTGTGGTAAGAAAGAGTCCCACTCAAGTGGCAGAGAGGACAGGTGGGGCTAGAAAAACAAGAGCAGATGAGATACAGCAAGTAACTAGAAATAGATCCAGTACAACAGTAGAAGCAGTATGGTTATAGGTAGTACAGCATGCTATCACAGTATAGCAGGTTAGATAGTAAGCAATACTTTGGAATAGTAGAGCAAGCTTTACGGCAAGGGAATATCAGTAGTGAGTTTAGCACATTAGGGATTAAACTGAAAGGATAACAAGTTAGTTTAGACTGTATCACACTTTCCAGGCTAGCAGTCCTACTTGCAGTTTCACTGTTAAATTAATACCCCTATATTGCAGTTTTCTATGTTCAGAAATCAGTACTTGCAGATCCACAGGTTAATTTAATACCCATATAATTAGTCAGGACAGGTAATCAGCAAGATGTTAATGGCAGCAGTATTGGCACAGTTAGGACTAGTAGATCATAGCAGCGAGGAGATTGGAAGAAGAGATACTGCTGTTCTTGTGCAAAGCACCTCAGTCCCGGTAATAGTCTCTATGTGATTGGTTCTCTGGGTGTAGTGGGAGGGGCTTAGATGCATTTAACAGGAGGAGGTAACCGGGTGGGAGGGCAGGAAAAATCTATCCAGGGGAGATCCGCCAGTGCCAGTGCCTCAGCCCCAAGAAGAAGTTGTTGTCGGCAGTCCAAGATTCCATTTCTGGTGTCCGTAGCAGGGGAAGGGACCCGTGGCAGTGGGCCACCCTCTCAAACCCCCAGAGATTCTCAATTTAATCTGAAGCCAGTGTGCTCGGAGTAGGCTTATCAATCCTGCTGTTGGAGCATCACAGGCTGTTAGGTCAATGAGCTCTGAATGCCTTTTTCAAATTTGCTACTCAGAGCTGGCCAAGGAATGCTCTGGTTGCCAGAGTGGCTCTGAAATGGGCTCCGGTAATCAGGGCCAACCAGCACAGGAGAACACTGTCCAAGAAAGAGACCCTCTGACCGGGTAAGTGACTCAGGCAGTCAGGAATGGGTCCAAGGTATCACAATTAGACCCGAGATTGGTTCCGGTAGATGCAGACAGGTTTCAGAGATGAGGGAAAAATCCATCCAAGACAATGCAGGCTTCAGGGGAGCTCCACCAGTGCCAGTGCCTCAGCTCCAAGGAGAAGTTGTCAGCAGTCCAAGATTCCATTTCTGGTGTCCATAGCAGGGGGAGGGGACCCGTGGCAGTGGGGCATCCTCTCAAACTCCAGAGATTCTCGGTTTACTCTGAAGCCAATGGGCTCTGAGTAGGCTTATCAATCCTGCCGTCTGAGCATCACAGGCTGTTGGGCCAATGGGCTCTGAGTGCCTTTTTCAAATTTGGCACTCAGAGCTGGCCAAGGAATGCTCTGGTTGCCAGAGTGGCTCTGAAATGGGCTCCGGTAATCAGGGCCAACCAGCACAGGAGAACACTGTCCAAGAAAGAGACCCTCTGACCCGGTAAGTGACTCAGGCAGTCGGGAATGGGTCCAAGGTAGCACAATTAGACCTGGGATTGGTCCCAGTAGATGCAGGCACGTTTCAGAGACGAGGGAAAAATCTGTCCAAGATCATGCAGGCTTCAGGGGAGCTCCACCAGTGGCGGTGCCTCAGCCCCAAGGAGCATACCTCTCAACCTTTTGTCCCCCAAATGTGGAACATTGCCTGTCGAAATGTGGAACAAATAGGCAAAATGTGGAACACTTAATCAAATCTTTACCTAAGAAGCTCAAAACACTGTTAAAATGTTGCATTTATGTTCAGAAAGTCAGTTATTAATTCAATAATCTATTTTTTGCATCATTTACTATGGATTTTTGCTTTAAAGTGTTGACTGAATGTGGAACAACTCTTCACAATGTGGAACAGGGAGCTTTTGTGAAGTAAAATGAGGAACGTTCCTTGTAATGTGGTACAGTTGAGAGGTATGCCAAGGAGAAATTGTTGTTGGCAGTCCAATATTCCATTTCTGGTGTCTGTAGCAGGGGGAGGGGACTAGCGGAAGTGGGCCACCCTCTCAAACCCCTGGAGATTCTCAATTTAATCCTGCCACCCGAGAGAATCTGTCTATTATCTCCATGTCAGTACAAATGGTTGCAAGCTCAACCCCTGTATTTACAATACAACTTAATAAATTTAGTGCGGTGGCTGCTGGTGTCTGACCAAACAGAAACATATGGTTAAAGTTCCAGGGCCTTACCCCCCACCCACCCAATTTGCTGAATCAAACCCTGCATTTTTTTTCCAAATTAACTCTAATAGTCTTACTTTTCATACTTTTCGGAAGGGCTCTTAGTTCTCATCATCCAGCTGAACCATGATTAAGCCTGACCGCTTCGGCAAAGTGACCGCCTCCATCGGTCAGGTAAAAAGCATCACATTTTAACTTGCCTTATCAGAGCTGAGGTCTCCTTGCTTCCTCTATATTTTTTTGAAGAGACCACTCTCTAGGCTTCATTACTTATAGTGTGCTCTGCCCAATGAAAGGCTCAGAGGTGTGGAGAATTGTGGCCTTCTTCTAATTGTTAAGCTCCATATTAGACATCTGGATGATGAGAACCAAGATCCCCTCCGAAAAGTATGAAAAGTAAGACTATTAGAGTTAATTTGGAAAAAAGTGGAGGCTTTGATGCAGCAATGCAGCAAAAATTGGGGTAAGTGCCCTGGAATCTTTAACCATTTGTTTGTTTGTCAGAACAGAGCCACCTCCACTAAATGTATTAAATTATTATTGAAAATACAGGGTTGAGCTTGCAAACCTTTTGTACTGATTTGAATGTAGGAGAATTGTGGCCTTCTTCTAATTGTTAAGCTCCCTATTAGACACCTGTGAGCCTTTCATTGGCTAGAGCACACTATAAGTAATGAAGCCTAGACAGTGGTCTCTTCAAAAAAATATAGAGGAAGCAAGGAGACCTCAGCTCTAATAAGGCAAGTTAAAATGTAATGCTTTTCACCTGACAGATGGAGCTGGTCACTTTGCCGAAGTGGTCAGGCTTAATCATGGTTCAGCTGGATGATGAGAACCAAGATTCCCTCTGAAAAGTATGAAAGCAAGAACATTGGAGTTAATTTGAAAAAGTGCAGGCTTTGATGCAGCAAAATGGGGGTAAGGCCCTGGAACTTTAACCATATATTATCTCCATGGCAGCTGGTATAGAAGTCTGGGGATTCTCCAAGTGCAGCAGTTGATCATCCGCATAGGCAGACAACTTATACCTGTCACTCCCTACCTGGATTCCCTGACTCCCAGAGCTGTTCTGGAGGGATCGAATAAGGGGTTCCAGGTAAAGATTGAAAAGGAATGGAAAAAGAGGGCAACCTTGTCTGGTGCCCCGCATCAGAGGGAATGAGGATGAAAATACACCATTACAACGGATCCTGGCTGAGGGGTGGTGATAGATGACTTTAAGCCAGTCAAGAAAATGGGTAGAAATGCCAACTCTCTGAAGTGTGGCAAACAAGAATGGCCAAGAGACATGGTCAAAGGCCTTTCCCATGTCTAAGGAGACCAATACCACTAGGATCTGCCCCTTCCCCGTCACCGAGATGAGGTGAAGAACTTTGCGCAGAGGGTCAGAGGACAAATGCCCAGCCACAACCCCTCCTGGGTCGGGCTGGTGAGGCCCTGCCATATCTTTAGAATGTGATTTGCCAAAACCTTGGCTAGGATTTTTAGGTCAGAGTTCAGGAGGGAAATAGGGCGATAATTTCCCAGGAGGAGATTCTGTTTGCCAGGTTTGGGGATAACAGAGATCCAGGCTTGAGTGAACAAGCAATCCATCAATCCAGAAGAATGAAGAAAGTTGAATAATCTGGTGAGGAATGGGGCCAAGATATCTATAAAGGTAGCATAGAAAGAGTTTTTAGCCCTAGATTCTTCTCTATAATTCTATAAATATTGCTAGGACTCTCTCTGCTTCTTGCATATTCACTATTGTGTTTTGTAAAAAGGAGATTCGTTATCTGTTAATTTTATACTGCATGGCTTTGGGCTCTTCCTCTCCCTAAAAAGTGGGGCAATCAAAAAGTAATCATCTCTTCAGTCCTCCTCCACTGATCACCAAACACTAAGTCTGTGCATGGGTTTGTGAAGATAGGGATGTCTTCCTCTCCTGCCTCTCCCCACCAATGACTGCCACTAGAATCCCCTGCTGCTGTGGACCTGCAAGCCGGACCAAACTAGCCACCAAACAGCCAATCAGGCTTCACTCCTCATCTTGGACAGGGCTACTCTAGAAGAGGTGCCAACTTTAAAACAGTGTGAGTAGCTCTACACCACCACTTCACCACCAGTTACCAGATGGCAAGACTCTGAAGGGATTGCGAGGGTCATAGTTGTCTACTGCTAACACTTCCACCACACCAGTCATCAACTGGAACCCTCTCCTGCCACAGACCTCCATGCTGGATTGGGCCAGCCACTAAACAGTCAATCAGGCAGCACCCCTCATTGTGGGCGGGGTTACACTGGAAGAGGCAGCAACTTTGGACATGGATTCACCCCCTATAAGACAGTATGATCCCTAGCAGGCCTCTATTTTGTGGGGCACAACACAAAGGCAGGAGCATAAGGTCATCACACTGTTGTCATCAGCTGCAGAGTCAGTCTTCGACTAGCCATGTCCTGCTTCCTCAGGTAAGCAGCTCCTCTTCATCTGAGACTCTGTAGACTGTGTGCTTGCCTGCTTATTTGCTTGTTACTGTGTGTATCATAGTTCTATCTACCTTTACCTCTGCCTGTAACATTCCATGCTTAACCTACCCTAGACTGGGTACTGCCAACATTAATGTTACCATCTGCCATTTAAATATAGCCTACACCCATTGGGGTGCTGCCTGCAATAGTGTTACTGCTTACTAGTTATAATAGCCTACACCTTATTCAGGGTACTGTCTACATTAGTGTTACTGCCTGCTATTTAAAACAGTGTACACCATATATGGATGCTGTTCATGTTCATGTTACTGCTTGCTATGTAAAAAAGTTTACACCCTATCTGGATGCTGTCCATGTTAGTGTTACTGCCTGCTATTTAAAGCAGCCTGCACCCAGTCTGGGTGCTGCCTACATTAGTGTTATTGCCTGCTATTTGAAACAGTCTACACCCTATCTGGAGGCTGTCTACATTAGTGTTACTGTCTGCTATTTAAAACAGTCTACACCCTGTCTGGAGGCTGTCTATACTAGTGTTACTGTCTGCTATTTAAAAAGCCTATACCCTATCTGGACGCTGTCTACATTACTGTTGCTGTCTCCTATTTAAAACAGCCTACACCCAATCTGGGTGCTGTCTGTGTTAGTGTTATTCCATCCTATAGAAAACAGCCTACAGCCTATCTGGGTGCTGTCTACATTAGTATTACTGTCTGCTGTTTAAAAAGCCTACACCCTACATGGGTGCTGTCTGCATTAGTGTTACTGCCTACTATTTAAAACAGCCTACACCCACCTTGTGTGCTGACATCATACTGGTACTGCTTGAGTCACTAAAATAATCTATACCCTATTTTGGGAACAGTCTGAACAAGGTTGACCCCCCTCTTACTCAACACTGGTACTGGTGTTATCATGGAATAGCTAACCCCAGAGATACATTTAGTCCAGCAAAGCACGGTGCACACTGGCAAGTCTCTGACTGTGGTAAGTTTTTTTCCGTTTGTGGAAATAAATGGCGCCTGATTTGCACTGCAACTACTTTTCACTGTGTTAATTTAATACCTACCACAGTCAGAGACTTGTCAGTATGAGTCGTGCTTTTACTGGACCATACCCTATTTTGGGTGCTAACTACTCCTAGGATATTGCTTTTTTAGTTTTAGCTAACCTCTCTCTAGCAGGTGCTGACAACATTTGTGTTACTGCCTGCTAATCAAAACTGTCTACATCCTATCTGTATGTTGACATCATATTGGTACTGCTCGGGACACTAAAGCAGCTTATACCCTACTGTTATAGTGAAAGTACAAGTTCAGCACCGTTCACTTGTTGTGCGACTGCCCAAATTTTAGAGAGAGGACAGAGAAAAATTGTTACTATCACTATTTAAAGAAAGCATATATATGAAGAATTGTTCTAGAGTAATTACAATGTTTACTATGGATACAAAATTACATATCTTTGTGCTTGCTAGCTTTGCTTATAGGGTAGCATGCAAGCTAAAGTGAAAAATTTAATTATTGTATGCAAAAAAGAATGTTTATCTGGGGTAAGGTATCAGTTGTATCATTTAGCACTACCTATTGACTTTTTGATTTAGCTATCAGTAAATGCACAGGTTAGGAACTTTTATGCTGCTGGGGCAAATTTTATGGAAAAGATAGTGGAAGTGTGTTATGTCTAAGTATAAAATATAAGTATGGTGTACTGTAGAGATGTATATCATAATATTTAGTAATTATGATGCCTTTTCTAAACTTTTTTTGTATGTAACAAAAATGATTCTATGCATACATGATATCAATAAAACTGAAGTGAACTAGAGGCATTGCCACATGCTGGCTGCATACTGACCTACTCTCCCTGTTAAAAGGCAAACTATGCTGAGCCTATAAGTCATTTTCTTAACAGAAACTTTTATGTACTGGTTCAAACTCTGGTATGATTCCCTCTTTACTGGCCTTTTAGTAACCTCTGTGGGTGTTTCCAATTTACGTGTTGTTAGTGAGCACATTTTAGAACTGTATGCTGTAGTTTATGTCCCCGTTAGCCATAGAGTTTCATAGTGGAACACAGATGTATTGTGATGTAAACAACATCACAGAGTTCCAAAATGGTGCTTACCACCTGTGTGTAAATCAGAAACACCAAACAGGATAACGTAAAAACCTATATAGAAAAAACATTAACAGAATTTGAACCAGTACTTAAGAACAGCGTCTGATAGGAAAAAAATATTTTCAGGTTCAGCACAGTACTCCAGGGATAAATGCTGGTGTGCCTTTAAGCCTGTATCTGATTCGGCTGACTGGAACACATATAAGAATTGCAGGAATCAGTGCAAAAGGTCTACCCACATTGCCAAGTACTCCTGCAGAGAACTATTATTTGCCTCGGCTGGGAACCCCAGGTGCTTCTGGGGATATAGTAAAGATTTCCTGGCTTGTCGCTCAAGGAGGGTTAATAACGATATGTTAGTTGAGAGGGTTCACTTCAGCAGTCTTACTACAATTTCCAGTGCATTCAACTCTGTCTTCTCTGACCTATCAGCCTATGCCTCCGCTACCTCACCGGAGCTCCCTACTCACCCACCCTCCATTAAAAACCCTTACTTTATTTTAAAAGTTGTGACCCCTGGGAAGTTCTCAAATTATTTTGGTCCCTTTCGATGAGTGATAGCATAGGTCAAGATGGGATCCCTTATGCGTAATCCACAATACACAATATCTGATCAACAATAAGCCTTTCTGTTTTTGTGGGGAATGAAAAAGAGCTTTCCACATGGAAGCATCTTATGTACAAAGGGCAAACCTTATCTTAGGATAAGTGCAAATCCACTTATGGGTTGCCTAATTCTGGACTTTTCATATACATTCAGTTATGTTTCTTACTTAAGATAATGTGTGACAGATAAGAAAGAGCCCTTACACCTTAGAAACAATAGAAAATAACATTGTGAAATTCCAGCAGCACAGAAAAGGGTTGTTTCCATAGATTCAAAAAATGTATTGAACATGAGTAAATATGTATATATAGATAGATATATATTTTAAAGGAATCCTATGTTGCTCCATATCACTGCTCCTGTCATAACATCTCCTCTGTCTCAACTACTCAACCTTTCCTTCTTCCTCATTGCTGTCCCTCATTCCTGGAAGTTGGCCAAAGTTCTTCCACTCCACAAAGGGGGGGAAGGAATCCATTCCTTGGTAACTTCTGGCCACTCTTTCTCCTCTCTTCCACTGCTAAGTTGCAAGAGAAGCTTATCTGTCCTCCACCGATTTCCTCTCCCTGTTCCAGTCAAGCTTATGGAAGCATCACTCCATAGTCTCCTCCCTGTTGTGTGCAACTGATTTTATCTTCTCAGGGATGGATCAGGGGCATATCACAGCTACCATTTTCATCACTCTGACCAAGGCCTTTGACTCAGTATCCCATCCATCCCTCCTGGATAAGCTGAGTTCTGCTGGCCTCTTAGCTCCTGCTGTTGACTGGTTCCATTCATACCTCTTGGGCCATCTGCAGTAGTACATGTTGGTAGCACCCTGTCATCTCCACTTCTCATCCAGACGGGGGTCTCACAGCCTCCATCCTGGGGCCCATGCTGTTCTCTGTCTTCCTTAATGACCTCCATTCAGCTTGTGCCAACTCGTATATACACATGTGTGCAGAAGACACAGTCTTCTACACCTCCAGACCCTCTACCACAGCCATGGAAGGTCCACTCTAGCGTGATTTCCACAATGTCCTCCTGCTGGTACTAATCAAACCAACTCTGGGTCAACAAAAATAAAACTGTGTTTAAGACCTTTGACACCAACCAGAAATTGACCAGACTCCCAACTCTGTTTATCTTCTTCACTTTGAATGGCACTCCAATAGAAGTGGTTCAGTCGTTCAAGTACTTTGGTGTGTGGCTATACAACAAACTTGGCTTCTCTGCCCAAATTGACGCTACCCATGCAAAGCTGTTCCCTAAACTTGGTGTTTACACTGCAATAAAGACTGTCTGTTTCTGCAGGTCTGCCAGGATCTTGTCACCAAAGTGGTGCTCCTGGTCTTTGACCATGTGGAAGTGGTCTATGGTACCGGTACCACTCCCTCAACCTGCATGGCAAGACTGGACACCCTTTGCAACTCCTTCTGCTGCTTTGTTAACTTCCCCTCTCACACTCATCATTGCTCACTGTATTCTTCTTTAGCCATTCTCCCTCTACCCTCACATCACTAGATCCACTATGCATGAGTCATGTCCAAATACGGTTTGGTCCCTTCCCTCTTACCTTTTGTTACTCCTCTCCCTCATCCTCTCCACCTCCCTTTCTCTCTGTTCATCCCCACTCCTCTGCTCAGAAATCGGCCTTTTTCTATCATTTCCAATCACTTTGGAATCAGCTACCCTCTTCCCTCTACTTCATAGCCTCCTCTAGCACCCTCAGATATCAGCAGAAACTCCCTCCCTCCCCATTCCTGTTTTCCCTCTACTTGACTTTTTCCCTTGCATTTGCCTCCCACCTCAGTGTAGAGGTGGCTGAAACTCCTTATTATGTTGCTTTTACCTCAATTGTTCCTTCTGGACTTACTCCTGTAATTAATTAATGTTCTCTGATTGCTCTTTATTGTAACTGAGAACTGTGTCTGTGCAATGAATTTTGCATTCCATATTCCCTTCCCATGGGTTGCACCTGGAAATGAGCCTCAGCTCAGTGTGCCTTTCCCTGTCACCAATTTTAAATAAATAAATAAATATGAGAATTTTTACAAAAAAAAAAAAAAATTTAAGTGTGGCAGATTTATCTAAAAAGTCCAAATCAGTGGAATAAAGATGAATTCTTCTCAATAATTTGAGGTATAAAATGATATTTGTTATCAGACTCCTTCAGTTTCACTTAAATGCATTATTAAAACATCTCTATTGCAACTGTCTGATCTAATTATCATGCTGTCATATTAATTCAATGTATAAATGTTATTTACCCCTCCGTATGTTAGAGAGCTCAATCAAAATTCTAACTGAAAAAAAAAGATTTCTGTGACTTGGTGCCTCCATCCTAGCCACACCAATCTCACACATTTTTTACTTATCCCTCACCATGAGGATGGTCTCAGATACCTAGAAAATTGCTACTCTTCTCTATCCTCATCAAGGACCTTCCCTTTGTTCCAGCCTCTTACTCCTCAATTATATATGCTGATGCCATTATGCTATACATCAGCTCTCCCTCCACCACCCAAATCATCACTCAGTTAAACCAGGATTTCTCTTGGGTCTAGTCTTGGCTCATTAAAAATAATCTGGCCCTCAATGCCACAACAACCCAAGCCATGTTATTTGGGTGCCAGACCAAACTGAAATCTTGCATAGCCCCCTGTTCTTCCAGTGTTTAGACAGCTCCCATCTCTCCATTGTGGAGGATTTCAAATATCTAGGCATCACATTAGACCCAGTTCTGAATTTCTCTCCCCATGTCCCCTTGGCCTGTAAAGCTGTAAACACCAGACTCGGTCTTTCCTATCAGGTATCTCACTCCCTCATTCCCAAAGCTGGGCTCATCATTGCTCAGAGTGTCCTCCTTTTCCAACTCCAATATGACCAATTGGTCTTCTCACATGCCACCATATTTGTCCATCATTAGTGGTAGGTGACCTAAAACAACATCTGTTTTTTCTCTTTGTCTTCTTTTCACCTGCCTTACCATTGCATCATACTCTACTCTGGGCTGGTTTCCCCCCTTCACTGCCTGCTCTATCTTGGGGAATACCCTTGGCTGTTTCATCAATAATCTACTAAGATTCTCCTCCCTGGCCCACCCCTGTATCTCTCCCCCTCTCCTCCTTACTAATCTTACTCTCTGATCTTCTGAATCATCCCTCCTCCTGGTTCCCAAATACCCCTTTTAGAAAAGAGCACAGGCCTTCTCCGCCTTCCCCACGAGGCTGTGGAACTCTCTCCCACTATGCATTCACGGTTTACCTTACTAAGGGTTATTCAAAGGAGTACTGGGAAAACACTTAACGGCCTCTTCCACTTGCTCTTGCACATGGTAGTATTTAGCTATACCTCTTACACCTTGATCTTGCCTACCCTCCCTGGTCTATTCCAGGTGGGAACAGTTTATTCACACTTTTTTCAGACTTGTACCCTCTCCCACCTCAGATTAGTGTACTATACTCCATATTGTTTTGCTCTGTAGACTGTAATGAGTTTGTTCCCATTTGTACTGCTCGCCTGGTCCACAGGCTGCTATTGTTTACATGTCACTTGTACTTGTGTCATGCCTTCTGTACTCTCCCAGGTCATGCCTGTAAATAGTCATTCACTTGCCTAGTTTACCCTACCCAGGAAACAATAAATAAATAAACTGTCTGCCAGCCTATTGTACAGGGACTTGGTGAAGTGACTGGCAATTGGCACAAAATGTTCCTATAGTGCAGTGCTGAGACTAATAACATTGACTAGATATGAAAAACACAGATCCCTAGACTAGTCCATTTCACATGATGTAGTTCTCAGTCTTTTGGCTGTGAACCCTGACAAGTAGTTTGACCATGCCCTGTTGTATAGGACCTTGCTAGTAAACTGCCACTCCACCCTTCTAGGTAGGACTTTGCACTGTGGGGTGGGACCATGCCTAGTAATCTGTGACAGTATGCAGTAGTTTCTGTTCTGGCCTGATTGCATCAGAAACTTTTCTGTGCTATGGGACTCTACCTACTGCTCTATGACCCTGCTCTATTGTATCAGACCCTGCCTGATGGACTGGAACTCTGCCCTATTGTGTAGGATTCTGCACTTTGCTGTGGAACTGTACCAACAGTCAGTGACAGTACTCAATAGTCTATGACCTGATCTGATTGCATTAGATCCTTTCCTGTGCTGTGGTACCCTATCTACTAGTTTATGACTTTATCCTATTGCATAGAACCCTGTACAATAGTCTCTCATACTGCCCCACTGGGTATGACCCTCTGCTGTGCAATGGGACTGTGTCTAGTAGTCTACAATGCTGTCCTATTATATAGGAACACTGTCCAATAGCACAGATCTCTGTATGGTGGTATTTTTCATCATCAGTTCCTTTTCTTTCTTATTTTTTTTCCCCATTTTTGTTGCCAGCCATTCTTATACTAGTTTAATATTGCTGGTTCCGTTTCTCTCTTTTTCACCTCAACTGAGTTAACCAGTCTCATTGAATATTGCATTAATACAGTGGAAAAATGCAATGCAGTAGTAGTTCAATACAAGAAAATACAGTATAATTATGAGGTAAGATCATGGGTGTAGGCAGGCATACTCAGTGTACTCTGTTGAGTACAATAAAGCATGGAAAATCCATGGGCAACGTGAACCTCAGGCCAGGGCAACAAACACAAACAGAGCCTGCTGTACCGTCCCCTTTCTTGGATGCTGTAACGTGAGTTTGTGAATGATCTTTCAAAGATGTGTGGGTGCCTAACTTAGAGCCCATGATTATATGAATGACCCAATCATCTGGTTTACTACCAATTGTTGACTGAAATGTGGGCAAAGCAATGTCTGTGTTGTGTCACAGCACATCTTTTGTGTTTACGAAGGGGAGGGCAACAGCTCCATCAACTCCTGAGTACAAGTTTAAAATCCCTGGCTACACCCCTGGGTAAGATTAGGTTCATTAAGATATATATAATACTAAGGTAATGCCTCATGTATTATGCTTACCTGCTGCAGTGTATTGAAGTTTTGTTATTGTAGAATATTGAATTACAGCTTATTTTTATATTTCTTATAATTTCTAACACATCATAAATCCATACATTTTATACTACAAAAAGTGTTAAAGAAAATATTGTTATGCCCTGATAACACCAAATTGATAAGAAGAGTTTATCTAGCCATGGGATTGTCACACTACAGTGGGACCTGTACACATTAAGGACACAGGCTGTGAAGGGGATAGATTTATAGTGGGAAATGAAGGTTACTGCACCTTAATGTAATGTGTGGTGCAAGAGTGGACAGCACAACAAAGGACAAGGATCTGAGCAGAAGCCAGGCAAGCAATGTGGTGCAGAAGTCAAGAGAGCAAACACAGTGTTGGGATGCCTTTGTTGTTGAGGGGGAGGAAGGGGTACTTGAATGTGATACCCCCATACAAGGTCAAATAGACAGCTTAGGGGCAAGAGCTGTGAGAAGAGACTGAAGATGGTAATCAAATACTTTGTGTCAGAAGAGAATCAAAGGCTAAAATGGGACATGATCAGAGTGTTCTGAATACTAAAGTGGATGAACATGGATTCTCAGAACTGGCTGATTTCAAAATGACTGGTCGGATTAGGATTTTGCCAAATTGCCAATTTTGCCAAAACAGTGGGGAAATTTAAGAATGCATGGGACAGACATAACACAATTCTGGTGGGGAGGGTAGGAGGAAGTAGACTGTTGGTTAACTAGGATCTGCAGCCTATCCAATAGGTAGGGAAATGGGCAGACTGGATGGGCCAAGCGGTCCTTATCTACTGTCAAAGTCTATGTTTCCAAATTCTGATTCTGATTCAAATCCTAAAAGAACCTCAAAATCAGAATGTGATTTCGATTTGAACTCCTAAATTCCAAATTTCTATATAAAAATATAATTTAGGAGTTAGGATTTTTAAACATCCACTCTGAATATTCTAAATCTGAAAATTGGATCAGAATCCAATGAATCTGATTCCTTCAGCAGATTTCAAGCAACCTTAGTGCATGGATGTTTGAACTGATGTGTGCAAACAGAACTAGAGGATGTGTACTCAAATGGAGGGATAAAGGGAAACATTAAAGAACATTATTTCACACCGAGGGTAGCTAATATGGAATAGCCTACCTGGTCAGGGTATGGAAGCTTGCACTCTTCAGTCTTTCAAAGCAGTACTAGACAGATTCATGAGAGACACTATCATTGTGGGTTATACATCATGAGCTGGGGTATTATTCAGCTTGGATGTGTGTCCATACTCAAACTGGGTTAATAAAATGGAGAGGGACAATCCTGCATCCTGACTGGTCAGTAGCTGTCCCTTAGAAGTGTCTAATGCATGGCTAAAAACTAATGCTGCAAACCAGGATGCAGGACATCAAAGAGATCTATGAGCTGTGTTTAAAAAAAAAAAAAAATTAATAGCAGCCATTTTTTTACCAAGATTTTATGATAGCCCTGCTTTCTATCAGCTCCCTATTATGCAGCAGCAAACATGCTGGGTAAACCATTTGAATTACTGTACCCAAAGTAAATTAATGCTCATCTTGTTTCATTTAATGTAGCTTTCTGTTTATAGCTTTAACACTGTTTTCCCCCTACATGAGCCACGCCTCCCACTCACCTGTCCATCAGTCAGCTGGGCTGCTCACTTGCTGCCAGTTTGCTTTCTGAAACACCGCTACATGTCTTGGATGTCCTAATAAAACTGAGTGATAGTAATTTTTTCATGCAAAACAATATTGCCAGTCTTCTTGCCTACCACGCGCTTTACCACTGAACACCACAAAACATTTTTACTGTTCCTCTAGCCCATGCTTCACTCCTGTCAACTGAAAACTGCTCAAACTCTGTCTTCTTCTTCAAGCAGTTTCTCTTTCTCTTGCCACGAGATCAGACCTGAATTCCATCAATTTTTTGCTTACAATTATCATATATAATGAAATTAGACAAAGAAACACTATCTGTTTCTCTGTATAACATGTGCATATGTGTGTGTGTGTGTGTGTGTGTGTGTGTGTGTGCGTGTGTTGGGGGGTGGTGAAAGAATGAAACTACAACTGCAGCTACCAAGATAGGACACTTGTCCTAAAGCAAATCAAATTTTAGCAGGCAGAAGGACTATTTTACATATAAATTAGCCAAATACATCAGTTTTCCACGTCTAAAAATGTTTACCTAAAGTAGTAAAGTCACATAAGGGAAAAAAAAATGTATAAGCACAATAGAACATACCGGGGATGTGTATTAGACAGCTGTAATGCACAACCAGGAGCTGAAGACAGTCGGCCTATGATCTCTTGCTTGCTACACCCCTGGCTGTGCACTGGGACTGTCTAATGCACACCCTGTCATGGCGTATTGCTTATACGTAGTAACCACCATGCAGCTGGAGAAGCAGGCAACATGGACCTTAAATCCCTTTTGTCACCACAGTGCTATGTTACTGTTTGTTACTATGCTGGAGGAGAGTACTAAATTATGCAAATACAGAAAATTATTAAGTCATGTTTTGTACAGATTTGATAATTCCATTTCTCCATTTGTTTTGCCTTTGATGAAACCTAGCCACCACCATGAATCTTATCAAGTTTCAAATTACAAGTTTTTATTTAATCAGTGTATCAGGTAAAGACATTTTTTGATAAGGACAGATAGTCATAAATAACATCCCTAAAATACTTACATAGTTTAACAACAGAAATACAAATATACAGATAAAGAAATCAACACATGGTACAGCCTGAAATGCATTTAAACAAAAACCAAAAAACAAAGGCTGCAACATCAACCACCTAATAGGGCATTCTAAATATACTGTAAATTTAGTGAATAATAGCATATTTCATGCTATTTAATTGAGATCTTACTAATTACTTGATTAAGATTTCTGGTAGGAATCTGTCACAGCTGGCTATTAGATAATACAGGAAACATACAATTACATGCTGTAGCATTAAATCAGAAAAAAACAAGGGTTCGGATCTGGTTACCTACATTCCCTTGGTTAGAGTTGATGATCCCATATGTAAATAAGAGCATCTATAATGATGGTATAAAATAGGAAACTGAGATATATCCCTAAACTACCACATTTTTATTGACATTTAAGCAATAAGGTATTTCTTAGGGTTATGTTAATGTCCTGTTAATCACACCCTGGGGGTGTAATGTGGCATGAGGCACAGCCGAGTGCCACATACTGGTGTGATACTGAATAATATAACCCAAGAAATACCTTATTGATATTATGGTATTGCCAGAAGCATTATTTTTGTGTAATTTTAAGTTTAATTAAGTGTTTTATGTACTGTAACTGTTTTTTTTTTTTTGTAAAATAGTCCTTCTGCAGTGTTGAGGTCCGGCAGCGAGTGTGTTGCCTAGGGGATGGCATCGTAGGAGACAGTGTCACTAATTGCTTCAATTTCTATCATTGTTGTGCAGTATTGTAAGCTATAGAAAGTGGTAGGCTAATTGTTAACATGGCGGGACAGTTTGCTGTAAGAGTAGTATATTTTCCTTTTGCAGGTTGTTTTAATATGTCAGATTGTGAAAGCGTCATCGAGCAGAGGTCACAGTTTGAATATTACATCATTTGAAATAAATTCATCGCTACCTGACACCCTCGTTTGCACACTGATCCATTGAAGCACAGTACTTTGATGACAGCGCCAGCAACTGAAAACTACTGCGAGAAATGTTTTTTATTTTTTTTTTTAGTTCTGCTTTCGGTAACACGACTTTGTATGCGGTCATGTTGCCTGGCGACAGTGATACTGTGGCCAATGGCATTGTTGTGTGTGTCATGGCAACCTGTATATGTCATGCATATTTATGAGGAGATCTTATTGGCCAAATCTAACTGTGGTTTGCATGCTCGCTCTTTATTGGTCTCAGTGCTGTTTCTGTGGAGACCAGGGAAGTGGTGGGCAGGGAGAATGGTCATGATAATTGTGAAGGGCATGTTTACATTCTGCTTATACATGCCATTGGTTTTGTTTTCTTGATAAACTCAGTAATTATTGTTTAGTTTTTTTACTCAAATGGGACAGTGTTAGCGATTCACAACCTTGAGTACGATCGCGGTTGACGACTGAATCATGTTTTGGGTGCACAGTAAGGACGATATTATGAAAGGTACTTCATTTTTTTTTTATGATGCAGCATCATGACAAATAAGGCTCAAAAATGTTTCAAACAATTTGGCATTAGCTGGATACACTGATGTGATGAAGTGCACTGTTAACTGTCACTGCTTTTATTTTGATTGCCAAATCTTTTCACCGGTTCATACTGGTGTAACTTGGGGAGTGTTGTCACGGTTATGTAGTGATAGCTGTATGTGATGCTACTTGATAGTCTGCACATTGATCTGGTTTGTGTGCTTAAATACATTTTTTAAAAATTCATGAGACTTGATTGACAGGGTTGATAGAGCTTCACCTATTTGCTGACTAAGCAGCAAGAAGAGGCACAGGATGCTTGTGCTGTGTGCTTGTACAAGATTTATTCAGATGACACACAGAGTACACAGCTTTGTCTGCTTTTCTAATAACACATTCATTGTGGCAGATTTATTGATTTCTTACAAAAACAGTAGTTAATAGTTCATTGAAATAGTTCTCAGATTTATGTGCAGCATTTTATTCTTTCTATTAACTGTTGGTTTATGTGGCCTAATAAAGTGTTCAATATATTTACTTTTGTCACTTTATTAAGGAGTTATCCAACCCCCCCACCCCCACAATACTTAGTCATTCATACGAAACATGAACAGTTACATGGCTCTTATGACAGACAGTTTATTACAATGTGGAGGCAGTTGTGTACTGTGGGATGAGTCTTGAAACTACTAATCTGGAAGCCTTGATTTTTTTCTATCCCACGCAGTCATCAATCTGATTTAAGTTTGACCCTTGTCAGTTCGCTCTGCTTCCTAGTGATAGCTGGTTTCAGTTGAAATCAGTCTTTGGATTTCTGTTCTTGTGTTTGTTAATAAATTTAGGATGAATGTGTGGACAGGATGATGTTACCCTTGTGGCACACGTTTCTCTGTGGGGTAATGAGGCATGAGGCCTAGCTGGCTGTCATACTGACACTAGGCGTTGATTGACTTTAGTATTTATATATGTCATGGGAGTTCCTCATTGTATTCATAGTGTGGGTAGGCCTTCACATTTTGCCTGTGGTGACTTCATTATTTGTTGATTTAGTTTCAATCTACTGTGGAAAATGTGATGCAATAACTTCTGCAATGTTGCTGTCTTGGGTAGCGTAGCATGTGAGTGTGGCAGTTACTGTGCCAACGGCTACTTTATTCTCCCGTCAGACAATGGCGGCTTTTTTTAGTCATGTTACAGTATCACTTTTTCTACTGTTTGTTCACTGATGCATTGGCTCAACTCTCTGATGCTCCCAGAACTTTAATTATTACTTAGCTTATGGCTTTTGTTCTGAGGAGCAACTGGAGAAGCAAACATGTTAAACTGCTTACGACCACACTAAGAATGTATGACTTGGTTGTGAAACTATGTTAACTTGAAAGCATATATTTTTTTCGCTACTTGCTATGTGCTATTGTGGCCTCTACAGTGCTCCCGGATTCCCAGATGAGTTACTTGGAATTAGGTGACATGAGGAGTGTGGTGAGAAGTAAAAAATAACATTTTTTAAAAGAGAGGTTATGCGAATAAGGCAGACTGAGCTTGTTAATATCTATGTGAACCTGATTTACATGTTTGTATTAAGAAACTCTAGTATGATTTCAACTCTTTACATTACTACTTACGATGCACTTACACCATTTTTTTCATGCTTACAACGCTCATCTAATTAATCTCAAGATCCAGGCCCATCAGGTGAGGTTGTGATGTAACAGAATGGTAGTGAGAAAAAATGTTGCGTACTATCTACTTAAGCAATAAGGCATGATCAAGGGCTATGTTAATGGTCTGTTGATCTCCTTTTGGGGTGTGCTGTGGCACTCGGCTACACCTTGTGCCACAGTACACCCCTGGAAGGTGATTAACAGACCATTGTCATAACCCTTGATCTTGCCTTATTGCTATTATGATAAGAAATGTTTTTTACCAGTGTTAAACCTTGTTCAGCATATGGCCAAGCTCTACATGTATGTTCATGGGAGATTAACATAAGGCTGTTAGAATGTTTCCAGACCCATTTTATAATACCATATACTGTGCACACTGATACCGATCAAGGTGTGCCTTGGAGTGCTCAATCACTAAGTTCACCCCCATTCTACCATGTTAGGCCCAACTTTACATGTTTCCTTATGCAATGTGATAGGTGTTATGCAGAACAACCCTAAAGCACAAGTTGTCAATCTCTACATGGTACGGTGAGGTTAAATGACATGCGGTATATTGCTGTTGTGCAATTACACACCACAATGACCGTCGGTGTTTCCAGGTGTGGGCTGAGGCCAGTGGCAGTTCAATATTACATTGCCAGTTCCACCATGCATCTCTAGCTAGTGTTTTGACAACAACAAGTCCAGCGAGAGAACAATTGGCATTTTGAACTGCTTGTCTTACAAAAAAGGATACCATTGTGGGCGACGCCACTTTTTTACAGAGTGCCAAATACTTTCAAATAATGGTTACTAATGCATACGTGGACATGGAATTGTTTATTTTTTTACAACCAATACTATGTTGTTAACTTTTTTTTCTAAGGCAGTACATTAATTATGTTCTATTACATGTTTTTTATACTGTTTCATTTCCTATTTCTACCATGACCACAAAATGTTTTTAAATACAAATACAGTACTTAGCAATTACAACAGTGGGTTTTTTTTGTTTTTTTTTATACTTACATGGGAATTTGTTGCTTCAGTACTAAAGTTACATTGCTATTCTGTGTCAGTTTTTCAATACTTTTACATTTTTCAATATTTAGCTCTCACAACAGCAGTTATGAGGCGTCTCTGCTTAATATGGTAACTACTAGGTATAAAAAAACTCTAAATACAATTCTATGTAGTTTTACCCATATATTAGTACTTACGATTTTTATATTTCCTTACGTTCTACTTTCTAAAGCTACCTACCTACTATCGTACTACACAATGCTTACTAGCCATATATACTATTGTATAACACTGTTGTTAATGCATGGTTATAGTTGTACAGGGAAAATATGTATCATAGAGTTTATGTTCAATTGTTGCAGCAGAAAACACTTAGAATTAACAGATACTTGAACTGTTATGCACATGTATGTGCACCCCACCACTTATGCTACAGTTATTTACATAGTTGTCATTGGTTGGTAGGTACTTCAAAAGATGAAAATTAAGAGCATTGCCAGTTGAGATTGTGATGGTGGCTAATGGCTTCCTTTCACTTGTTTTGGTTGCTACATTTTGTGGACAACCGGTGAGGACAGTGGACCACTTCTACCTATCTGAGGTGGAAACGCTCCAGTAACTGTGGATTGATGATTCATTTCTATGACCAGTTACTGACATTATCTCCTTTGTGTCAAGACCAGCTGCATGGAGTAAGTGCACTGCTGTGCTGCGCACAGAGAGGTTGGTGTATCTATGGCTTAGATAGGCTAGCTTGCTGAGTCTTGGCATCATACCAGCGAGATATGAAGTTCCCATGGGTGATCAGTAATACCATATTTCCTGTGTGTTCAGAATATCTTGATTCTGTCTTTTTGGGTGTAAGTAAAATGAATCTACATCTGAGGGGATTTTAGACAAATACTTTTTGAATAATGACACAGGACACATGGGGTCGTTTGGGGTTTTGTACATATAACCCCTGAGCTTCTCCTTGTTTGCTTCATGAAACCCATGATGATTTTTTGTGTCCTCATTAAATGCTAGAGTTACATAATTATTGTCATTCTCATTTTGCCTGATAATAAATGATGATGGCTTCAGTTCTCTGAGTCCTTCATGGCCTCGGCGTGCAAAATGTAGTTGCACATCAAACCACACCTTTTGCACTAACCCCGAGGCTGTGTTTTTGTTCAGTACATCACTTGCTTTAAGCTTTTTAAGGTTGGGGGCACTTATCCTTGGGTAGTGTGCTGATTTATCATCTCCTTTTTTACGGATTGTCTTTAGGAGGCCTATGAATACATTGTTTGCTGTTGTGAAATCTTCGCCATGCATGATGTTAACCTTCCTACTGTATGGAGGGTCATTGAGATGCCTGTTTAGTCCAGCTCGTATGCTGACATAGCTTCCAAGACCGTAGTATTTCTTGTCCTTTGTTCTCACTGATGCATAAAACTCACAAAGTGTACCATTCAGTTGTTGTATGGTATACTGTTCGAAGTCAGGGTCTTTTTTTGTGTCACTCAGCCATGCCCTGAACAGTTTTACTGCCCATTGTGATGCCTTCCTTGTGTTTTGCTCATTATGATTTCCCTCAGGGATATCCAGATCCTCATTATTTGTTGGTACATGCCTACCTGGTAATATCTGTGGCTGTGAGATTCTGTTACATGATGCTCACTATTTTTTTCCAGCTACATTTTAGGGAAAGACAAATTCAGAGTTTAGTGTAGGCTTACATATGTCTGCTTCGGTGTTACATTGGTAACTGTCAAGGACGAGTTAGGGATATATTTTAATGGAAACATTCATGTACACAGTTACACAGCTCTACACCGTCAATTGCACTATTAGTATTATTTTATGGGTATGAGAAATAGAGTTTTTCTACTCGTTGTGCCACATGAGTACCCCAGGGTGTGATTTACAGAACATTATAATATAGTTTGTGAAAATACTGTTACCTCATTGGTAAAAAACATGTCACATGACTGTGGGTAAGAACTGCATTACACACAGCTGAGGAAATGCATTTGTCAAACAACATAATTCAATACTTTTTACACATGGCCCCATTGTATCATCGCAGTAAGGCACTCCAGGGTATGAGTTATTGGGGCTTTACCCACTTCTCGTGTGGTTAGGTCACTCGGCTGCACCTTGTAACTCACCACAAAAGGCATAGGTAGACCACCAATAACCCACACCCTGTTGTACCTTATTGCTTAATTGATCACACCAGTGTTTAACCTTGTGCAGCATATGGCTAAGCTCTATATGTATGATAATAAAAGATTTCATGGGCCTGTTAGAATGTTTGAAGCCAATCAGAACAATCCATTTATCAGACCCTTTTTATAATATTCTTAAAATTATGTTTTTAAAAGACTGTTAAATCTTGTTCAGTAAATGGTTCATCTCTATATGTATGTTAATAAAAGATTTATATAATACTGCTACAGTGTTTGCAGCCAGTCAGAAAGCTCCATTTGTCTGCATCTTTGTATTATTCTATTCAGTTCACTGCTCTTTTTTAACGCTTTCCTTTTATTGGTGTTGGGGGGTGGGTGTTCACCAACTCTAGTCATTGTGATTTGCTCATGCTGACAACTGTTTCAGTGTTCTCTTCAGGAATGAAAGCTATGGTAGTGTTGGGATGATATTATGGTTTCCACGCCTGCTAAACACCATTTTCACATATAGCTCTGTTCTCTATTTTTACAGGTGTTGTATCCCCTGCTGGCCCAGTCTAATCCCCGCGCTCAGGGAATAGCCCAGTCAGTCAGTGAAGCTGAGATGTGTGGTTGGCGGGCTCGATGTGAGAGGGTGAGGCAGGCTCCCGGTTTGTTTTTTGGAGCGATATTGTGGTTTGTTCAGGCAGATAATTCACACTATTATTATATCATCATAGTTTTTCTTTTGACATCGGGGGGGATGTGGATGAGGGACGAGGTGGTGGTTGGCTGAGCTGGGAGTTTAAGAAACAAATGTGACATGTTGAGGAAAGTGGTAGTACATTTATGTTATTGGTTTTTTAGGTCTCTTACTTGAGGCAGAACTTGCTACCTGTGTTTTACTAGATGCCAGGGGAGGAGTGGAGGTAGTGGGTGGTGTATGCAGCGCAAGTGTGGTGGGCGTTCCATTCATATGCGGAACATCCCGATATTCAGCATGGGATCTGCAGTGCATGTGGTGGCATTCACCCCACCTTGTGATACTCAGGCTACTACGAAGTTGTACATGGGAAAAAATAGGAACAAGTCATGCCCAGCCATATATGAGCTTCCATATTGCAGGGCACAACATGCCAGCTGCCAACTGTGGGTGGCCCCCCCTGCTCCACACACCCACCTAGAACACTTTCTCCAATCTCTCTGCACTGGCGGTGTCCCACACCTACCCACACCCATCACCTGATCACTGCATAAGTTCATGGCAACCCTGGTGGTATGGTAGCAGCACACCATTACCCGATCATGGGCATTGGTTAGCTCACAACCTGGTGGTGCAGTAGATGAGTCACCATTGTCCGAACGTGGACATATGTGCAATATTGCTATTGCTGAACATTGGTAGATGTTCAGAATATTAGATATCTGTGGTGGCATAGTTGAAAGAACACCATCACCCAGGACCTGATTACAGGTGGAAATAGCAAGCACAATACTAGTGGTACAGTGGTGCCCCCCCTTCACACCCGCACACTGAGGTACCCCACCACCCAGGAACCACCCTCAGTCAGCAGCGGGCAACAACAATACGACTACATGCCTCCTGCCCAGTCGCTGACTGACAGTATGAAGTTTTGTCTCTAACCCTATTGGTACACTCCGTAGGACGATAAGCACACACACCATGTTGTGCTACGGAGAGCCGATACGTTAATAAATGCGTCAGGGGGGTACAACTGTACACCAGGATAAAGAACATAAACGAACGGCGGGGGGTCAACTGGGACACCAGAGATATTCTGAACAGATGCCCATGGTCGAACTATGGAGTGCGCACCACTGCAACATCAGGGATATTTGCAAATGATGCCTGTGATTGGGTGTATGTGTGTGGAGTACATCAAGGAACTGCAGGACATTGGCACCCCAAGGTGCTGCAGTCTGGTGGGGCACCAGCTGCAAGTTGCTGGGGCTCAGGGCACCACATGCAGATGAGGCCATTATGACATATTTTTTGCATTCTTTATTACTTACATGCATTATGGCCTCATTTGGATGACCAGTGCTGAGTATTGCAGTACATACATATGTTTCAACCAGACTTGCACTGCTACATCCCCCAGCTAAACTCCTGCCACTTGTGCTGGGATAGTGACAGTGCACTGTGCGCAGTACATCCGCCCTCAGTGCCATAGTCAACAGTGTTGAGCTAAGGCACAGTACTGTTGAATATTGCATGGCCAATGCTCTGTCGTGGCCCTGTCGCACTGCACCTAGACTTTTAACACTGTCTGTCGCTGTCTGAATATCCTCTTCAGAGACAAACATTGTACAAAGAGAACAAACTTGTATTCATTAGTGTGTGAACAAAACACATCTTTCATACCTGCTTAGTATGCATCATTTTATCATTTATATCAACACGAGGTAACACATATTCATGTTCTCACTGGCATAATGATTTCTGTCATTTATTGCAGGTTATGTTGTTGGTTTTGTGGAAACACAAGGTGGAAAAGGCTTGTGGGATAGAGGATACAAGGGTATGCTCAATCTCTTCTTTTTATAACTGATGCATTTGCTATGTGTTGATTGGTTTGGGCTGGGAGATTGCTTAATGTGGTTTTCTACAACTAGACTCCAAAAGAAGGAAAAGTCTGCTACTGTTTGTGTGAATGGGGGTTGGGGGGTGCATTATGTGGTTTGAGGTACATTGATGCCTGAGGGTCATAATTTACAGTGCTGATATTTTATTCTGTTTTTATTTTGCTTATTTTTTTACCTACAGACTGTATTGAATGCACTTTCAGCAACTTGCAATGTGTGACTGGTGGTCGCCCAGGAGACAGTAATTTATTTATTATGATGGTGCAAGCTACGTGTTGGTTGTTGAATGTTTTACTGCTGGGCAATTGTGATCAGATAGCTCATTACAGCAGTTTATTGGCGCACTGCTAGTATCTACTGATCGCTTACAGCCGTTCTGTGTTTTTTTTTTTTAATTGGGGTTGGGGGACTGTTTTGCACTCGAGTTTATTTTGTTTTTTATTTTACTCTGACCTGGCAGCTGCTCTCTATTATGTACAGGGAGTGTACATCATGGCCCGTTCACAAGTTTTGCAGTTTATTCATGCAGTGGCACACAGGAGTTTTTTTAAAATACTGCTTTGTTTTCTGTTTCTTTTGCGGGGATCTGTTTCCAGTGAAAATTTGATATTTATCATCAGACAGCTTAGCCACAATGAGTGCAAATGTCTGTGACATGTGTGAGCTGTCATATGGATTTTTTTTGCTACAGGCAATGAATTCTGTCATTATCTTCATTTACTTTACACTGGACTGCTGTCAGTGTTACAGTGTTGTGGGACACTTCACATTGTGACATCTTATGATGTTTTTGAACGACTACACTATTGCCATGGACACTGTGGGCTTGCCAAGTGCTATCAGTGGGATTTACGTGGGACACAGCATTGCGACAAGCAGGTGTGAAGTTATTTTTTATTTGCTTGCGATTTTACTGGGCGATGGATTGGATGTGAGGGTATGGATGTTCTGTTTCTAGGGAGCCTAGTTTGCCATTCTGTGTGCGATTCACCTCTGGGGAGATTTTCTTGATTTAGACAGTAACAGCAGATGACATTATTGCTGCCTCGCACTCTTGCATTACGCATGTGCAGTACTGTTGGATCGCTATGCCCTGACTAATTACTTTAGAAAAAAAAAGGATGTGCTTGTTTTGCTTTTCATTTCTATGAACTGTTACAGAAACCAGCTGTTAAAACATTTGTGTGGGTATGCTTGAGGGAGTTCTGACAGGCTGCATTATTGTGCAAATGATTTACATTAGTTGTCCTACGTAACTGCTGTGACACTACTGGAGTTTGAGATAATTGCACATTGTGCACATTTTCAACTAATGTGCCAGGTGTGGACTCGGTTTCTGGGATTATGGGCTGCAGTGTTGTTTTAGGTGTCGTCTCACTTTGGTCTAACGATGGCACATTTGATGACGGCTGAGATACAGCTATTTCATCTGTGGATGTCACTGAGTTGGGTGTTGTTATGGTCAAGGTTGCAGTGATTAGCTCAATTAATGTACGTTCTGGCAGCTCTGTTTCTATTTCTGCATCAGTTAGTGCCACCGCCTGTGACTGCGATATTGCTTCCACTTCATTGATGACAGCCGCTGCTTCATCTGCTGTCCAGTTGTCAAATCCAGATGAGTCATGACTGTCATTTTTATTGAGGCTATTCACAAACAACTCCACCTCTATGTCCATTAGCTCAAATGAGGGATCCATTTTTTCAGGTGCCAGACAGATGGATTTTTTTTAAAGCGATATTCTGTCACTGCGAGTTACGAAACGGTTATTTTTTATGTTAGTTTACTTACGATTACCCACTGATGCATATTGTTTGATTGAGGCTGTCACTGCTACTGCAGAGCGGTCACTAAAACAATGGCGGTCAGCTAAACAGTTTTAGAATTATTTAATAGAATGATTTTAAATATGGGATTCCATTGTGTGTATCACTGCTTTTGTGATGAGGCTGTACAAACATGTTAATCAAAGATTAACGTAGGGTTGATTTTATTGTGTCAACCAATGAAATGCTGCCAATCTGGATCCCATTACTATAATTAATATTTTACTAGACAAGAGAGTAAGGGATGCATGTCCAAACTGAACAGTACTACCAGGAGTTCTTGAGATGTTTTATCTACTTCTCTTAGTAATGGAGTGAACCAGCATTCTCTTTCATTTTTATAAAATGGACATCCCAAAACTATATATGTAAGTTCATCAGACTCCTCGAGAAAGCAAATACAATTGAAAGAGCTTAAATTATTTCTTCTCTGATGGAAGAATAATGTGTTGCTAGTACAAAGTTCATGTCTGAATCTGGTTAAAACTTTTCTCTATTTGGGGTTTGTTAAATTTGTTAAATACTGCTCTTTGCCAAATTTTAACTTGATTTTCTGGTAGTAGACATGTGTTTTAGAGATTGATAATTTTCCCATGTAATTTTGCATTGAGATATCTCTATATCTGGACTTAATTCAGGATATAATCTCGATTTTGATGTTACATATAATTCTGTTAATAGATATCTTAACCCTAAGGGATATATCATTTTTTTTATGAAGCTGTAGTAAAGGAAATCAAAACCCTTATTGGAATACTCAACCTGCTCCTCCATACACTTTCCAGAATATGGATAATCCATTAACATAAATAAATATAGGAGAAAATTGCGATTCTTTCCTGGATCAATGTAATAATTGAATACTGGCCCAGTTTCGTATGTAATATAAAGAAGGTACGCAATTCAGAACTTGCAAAATATGTCTATAGATCTTGTTTAATGATTTTTATAATCTAGAATGATCACACATCCCCCAAATTTCAGAGGCATATAAGAGTGGACTTCACCTTGGCATTCCATAATCATACCCTCAATGGAGGAGCCTCCGTATTTATGAATTAAAACTCTTAATCCCATTATTGCTTTTTGCATTTTTCCAACATGAAAATCCATATGCCCATACAATTTCATGTTTGACATGTATCATACTCATAGTTAATCATAAAAATTAACTGTTTGTTATTGTTTTTTTACTTACAGTTTTTTATTGTTTTTGTTCTTAGATCCAGACATCCCTAATTATGTTTTCCTGTGTTCATTTGTAAAGTATTCTGTGCACACAAAAAAAAAATGAAAATGTATCAAGTTTTGTGGTGTAGTGTGAGTTCAACCAATTTCTGATAAGCTCAGGATGTGGTTGCCATTCTGGACCAGTGGTTGCCACAAGTGTGGCAACTGAAAATATTGCCCTTATGTACAAAACACCAAAAGTTTTTAACAACCCTAAAACAGGACAGGAGGTCAAAGTAAGAGAGCTTATCACTTGTGTAACAGAAGGTGTGGTCTACATGTAGCTGTGGCAAATTTTACATTGGGAAGACTGAGAGCCAGTTTAAACAGAATTGGCAAACATGCCAGGGCAATTGAGAACAATGACCTGAGTTATACCATAGCTAACCATGTTTCACATGCTAGTAACAGGGATGCAGATTCTGTTCACAGGACTAGAACAACTTATGAAAAGCCCTAGAGGCAATGACTTCAATAGGGTCCTGTTAAAACGTGAGCAATACTGGATTTTTGCAATGCGGTTTTGGACCCTCCAGGACTTAATGACAAATTAGAACTTAACGCATACTTATGAACTACCATTGTATGAATTTATATGTAATATGTTGCTTGTATAATGTTCCCCTCCCCCTTACCTCAAATAACAAATCCTTTCCCACCCCCCCACCCCCTTTTGTGAGAGATTGGATAAGTATTGTGTGTGTACTAAATGTATTTTATAAATGTGTTTTAATACATTTATTTTCTTCTTTTTTTTGTAGATATGACCAACCATGGCTGACCCAGTTAATTTTGGAAGTCTGTGTATGGATGAATAAAATAGACATGCCTCTGCAGTGAGATCTCAACCTCCCCCCTTACTGCCCTGGCCCTATGCTATTATCCATTTGGACTAATCACATCTGTGACACTTACCTGTGCCCAAGATCCATTGATCTGGAGCACCAGGTCCTCATCTGACATGACATAAAGTGCACTGACATCTTATGTTTTTAATATAATATAAATTATATGTAGTTTCAAAGAGCACCTTTCATGGTCCTCTTGACTTTCATGCATAAATTACCCCTTCTTGCATTGATTCTGGAATTGTATTTCATTACTGTTCACTGCAGTTAGTTTTTGCATTCTGAGTTGCTAAAAACTGCAGGGTGTACCAGAGGTTCTATAGCAAGCCTGGTGTTGCTGTGGGCCTAGGGTTGTGCTGCTGACATCACTATAGGGCAGAGTCAATTTTACAAAAAAAAACATACTGACAAGGCATTTGGATTTTGGCATAATGTATTGCTAACAGTGTGTCTTGGGGAAGGGGGAACACAGTATGTACACTAATTACTGATAGTTTTCCTTTGCAAAACTGTTTCAACTGCACAGTGTGAGTCACTCATCTGCCCTATAGTGATGTCTTTAGGAGCCAGCAGCACAGAAGCTGAACAGCAAAGGCAAGTGCAACAGGGCTCCAAATTATGGAAGGCAGAGTAAACCTTGTCCAAAAATAACAAATGCACACACCCTTTCAGGTCTAGTACTGCATATAATGATTACAGGCTATAACGTTTTGGACCATCATGAAAGGTGCTCTTTAAGTTTATGAGTTGCATCGTCCAATTAGATGGCTCAAAATGGATGGTCGTAAAGATTAACATGATATGAAGTGAATTAATTGCTGGTGACATCTTATGTTTTTAACTTAATGCATTTTTATGCAGTTTTATGTTAAGAGTTGCATCGTCCAGTCAAATTGCTTGAACTAGATGGCTTTAAAGGCTTTTCATTCTTTGTGTCTCTGCTCAAATGAAGTTTTATCTTGTTTGTGTTATTGGGTTCACTTTTTGCACTATGTTTTTTTTGTTTGTTTGTTAGTAAAACATGTATAACTTTATTTTTTCCTGTGGAGCTAAATGTGCTGCCTAGTACTTGCGTGTCCACCTTTGAAAAAGCTCTAATTGAGTGATGTGCCTTTTATGAGTGGAGGGTGGATTGTGGATTGTACAAGTCTGTGAGTTTCATCTTTGTTCTAAGTTCTGATTGGGTTGTTTCGCTGTAAGCAATAAGACATGGCTGGGTGATGGTAGTACTGAGATACTCACATACCAAGGGGCATGGTGAGGCATGAAGCCACAGACCGAGTGCACTCAGTCCATGGGTGTGCTGGTATATCAGTACTACCACCAAGCCATGTTTTATTGCATTTAGAAAATGGCTTTTATTTAAAAAAAATTTTTTTTAATTAAAATACAATTTTTTTATTAAAATACAATTTTTTAAACTTGTAAAGATGTAATTAAATATTTGTGTTAGTTGTAGGTTTTTTTTTTAGTTTGGTAGTTTTATACTGTTTTCCCTTCCTGCCCATTCAAGCAGTAAATTAAATAGAGGGATAATTTTAGCATGAGTGTTTCTGTTTTTTCCCCCATTCAGTGAACTGTTACTTCTGATCAACCCTTCCGACTGCAGCACAGATTGGGAACAACAGGAACTGCAGCTCAAAAGCTCCGATTGAAGAATGAACCTGCCCACCCCCAACTGCAACTCAGAAGCTTCAGTTGAAACATCCACCTCCCCGACCCCCAACCTTGCTTGCTCACTCACTCACTCCCTCATAGATTCTAAGGGCTATGTTTGGTGAATGTCCTTTTTTTTGTCACTCACTGAAGTGTTTATTATTCTCAGCCACTACGATCACAGCTTAGAGAGGCACTGTCAGCTTTAGCCCCTTGTTTTTGTTAATAGCCATGTAGTGTGCCTTCTGGCACACACTGAAATAATTTGTAATGCAGAATAACCCCATATACATAAAAGTGAAAAAAAAAAAGTACCTGTTTTATAAATATTTAGCATAGTGGTCTTTTAGTCGGGCCGTCCATAAAGTCGACCGACACGGGCTATAACCCCATTGAGGGCTGCGCAGGACCAAGCGCACTCACGAAGTGGCATTTTATGCCAAGCCTACTTTAGTTACATGCTGCCCTTATAAACTACTAAATCGCGAACGGCTCCTGGTACTTTAAACTTAAAACCGAGCCCTGTGTGGCTCACAATCCACTTTTTAAAAACTGGTGCTGTATTCCCGTACATGCAAGGAATAAAGATGTGTGGAGATCCCGCGCATGTGCAAGAGCATGCCGCCACTGCGCATGCGCGGGATTACAGCACCAGTTTTTAAAAAGTGAATTGCGAGCCACACCTGGCTCGGTTTTAAGTTTAAAGTTCCAGGAGCCATTTGCGATTTAGTAGTTTATAAGGGCAGCATGTAATTAAAATAGGCTTGGCATAAAATGCCACTTTGTGACTGCACTCGGTCCTGGCGCGCATCCTCGATGGGGGTTATGCTTCCGGTGTCGGTTGATTTATGGACGGTCCGGCTAAAAGACCACTATGCTAAATGTTTATAAAACAGGTACTTTTGTTGCACTTTTATATATATGGGGTTATTCTGCATTACAATTTACTTCGGTGTGTGCCAGAAGGCACACTGCATGGCTATTAACAAAAAAGAAGGGGTAAAGCTGACAGTGCCCCTTTAAATTGGTGATAGCAGGAACTGCTGTTCAAGAGCACCTACTGAAGTGCCTCTCACTCACCCACACAAGCTGAAACTTGCACACAGTAGCTGACGCTACCAACAAAGTAGTGCAGCAAATACAATGAAAGAGAGCATTTTTTTATGATTTAAAAATTAATTTTTTGATTTAGTACAGATTTCAGTGCTGCTAGTGCTGAGTTTGCTTGACAATGTTGCAGCTGCCAGCCTGACTCAGGGTCCAGTTAGTTCTCATGGCAAGTACAATTGAAAAAGGCTTTTTTTCTTACTTGGCTGCTCTTTTCTACATACTTTCTTCATATTTGTTTAGGGGAATGTTTTTAATACAGATGCCAGACTGGGTTCAATGGATGTCCTGAACATTTCAGAACATAGAGAAGCTCCAGAGTTCAGGTCATCTGACAATGAAAAATGTAACTAAAATATTTAACTGATCGAAAGAATCACCCGTATGTGTTGTGTTGTAGACACAGCTGTGTTTCCTCATGAGGTGAAAGGGATGTCAGATTGTTTTTACACTGGACTGTTACATTTTTCATTTTACAGTGTTTTTTTTTTTAAAATGAGTGAGGAAAAAATGGCTGCTAAGCATTTTTTTAATTCTGTGCTTACGTAATGATATGTGATGTCACTATATACCAGGATGACCATGGGTAGTATTGCATTAATGCACGGTTAGATGACTGGTTCTAGCCAATCAGTATTTGAGGATTTCAGTGCCTATGTTATAAATCTTTATGTAATACAGACTATCTTAATCTTTCCCAAAGATCCTTTTGATATTTAAGCTTCACTTCCTATAAAACTCTCCTGTATTTTTTCTTCTTCCTCTCATGATTTAACATTCTTATATTAATATCTGTTTTATTCCTTTCTATCTCTCTAACATATGGAATTAGTTGGTTTTTGTATTCTTGCAAGTTTTATTAAACCATGTTGGGTTTTGTTTCCATGCATTCTTTGCAACATACACAGCAGGTGAAATAACACTGTTTAGTGACTTGAAGCTTCTTATAATCTCAGCAAGGTCCATCTTTGATAACATGTGTTCCCTCAAGTGTTACAAGTGCTCAGAATTTTAGAGTAAAGCAATTTCATCAATATTTTGAGAAGCAAATTTTATTCTCTTCTTATTTATAATTTCCAAATGGCCTGATTGAATTTGTTCGTTTGTATGTTTTTTCCATTACATAGTTCAAAAAAAGAGTAATTGGAAAGTGGGTTGATTCATCTCTTTCAAGAACTGTCATACCCAGTACTGTACCCAGGGGGCCCGATTCTAGTACAGTTCTGCCTGGCATAACAGCACTTTCGCCATGTAGAATGGCACATGTAGCAACTTATGCCAGCAGTTGCGACATGCGCAATACTACAAAGTGGCTTGTGACATGGCACAGGCCACTTGCGCCAAACAGCAGTTAGGCTCCCAGTTGCACCATAAACCCCCTGCGACATGGCTCTAGGAGGTTTATGGCAGCAGTTGTGCCCCATTCCAGAAGGGCAGCAACAAAGTCCCCAATGTAGGGATTCTACAAGAACTCCTGGAGGAGAACAGGCAACGTAAGTTACACCAGCTTTTAGCTGGTATAACTTACAGACGCCCCCAGGGGTCCTGTGGACCTGTCAGCAGTCCAGCAGTCAGTGCACAGTGTCCCTCCTCCCCATTCCCAGCATACCTCTGTGGGTGCCCCACAGGCTGCCACCCGCCCCTGAGTCCGACATTAATAGCCCCATGGAAGCACAGCCACCTGCCCCGATTCCTATAGTAATGCCCCACAGGGCTGCCCACCCATCCCTGAATTCCCTCTGTTAAGTGCCCCACAGGGTGGTGCAGTCAACTCCATCACCTGTGCCCCGAGCCCGAGTCACCAGACGCAAATGCAGCAAATACCCTGCGAAGCCCTGGTAGTCTAGTGCCCCCCGATCGTTGTTAATTAAATAAATAGCATCCCCGTATCCCTGGTAGTCTAGTGTCCCCTGATCATTATTAATTAAATAAATAGCACCCCTGTATCCCTGGTAGTCTAGTGCCCCCCCGATCGTTGTAAATAATTAGATTGCACTCCTGTGTTCCTGGTAGTCTAGTGGCCCCCAATCATTGTAATGAAAATAACTAGCACCCCCATTTCCTGGTAGTCTAGTGGCCCCCTACCCAGCCATGCCAGACCACCCAGCACCCCCACCATCCCCAGCAGGTGACTGGCACAGCCCCTCTCACCTCCACAGTCAGCCGCCGGCTGGGTCCCTTAGGGTGCTTACTGGCAAGACATGCTCAGATATTAATATCTAAGTGTGTCTTTACAGTAAGTGCTCTATGGGTTTCAGCAGCTAGCCATGGAGATGAAGGTGGGCTGTGCCAGCCCGGCTGAGGAGAGTAGGTGAGAGGTGCTGGGTAATGCAGCAACTGAGTTGGGGAGTAGACACCTCGAGAGGCATAGGGGTGCTATTCTTCATTACAATGATTGAGGGCTGGGAAGACAAGGGTGCTATTATTTTCATTGCAATGAGAGAGACATACCAGGGAACATCGAGGTACAATCTAATTATTTACAATGATCGGGGCGCACTGGGCCTGAGGCTATTGCTATTATTAGTTAACAATGATTGAGAGGCACTAGGTACTAGGGGATACAGAGATGCTATTTATTTGATTAACAACAATTGGGGAGGCACTGGACTACCAGGACATTGCGAGGTATATGCCGCATTTGTGGCTGGCGACTCGGGGTTGGGGCATGGGTGGGGATTTGATTGCACCGCCCTGTGGGGCACCTTGCAGAGGGGATTCAAGGGATGGGGTGTGGGCAGCCCTGCGGGCTCTATCTGCCCACTTCGGGGGCTGGGGTGTAGGCAGCCCTGTGGGGCACCTATGGCTTGCTGGGCATGGTGGGGGAACCTACAACCTGCGGCCTGACCTGTGACATGCTACTTGAGGTGTGTTAGGTAGATGGGCGTATCTGGCCTGCCTGTACGAAGTCGCAGGACTTAGCTGCTGACCCCGCCCCTTCTAGAATACGGCGCAGGGTCAATGTCGCAGTTGCAGGTGGTGCAAGTTGCGCTTGGCAGCGACTTGCGCCACCCTTCTAGAATCAGGGCCAGGATGTTTAATTTAACCCAAATTGCATCAATCACTGAAGACCGGTTACTATTATTAAAATATAATCACCATTCTTATCGCCTGAATTCCTCCCATTTAAGACTACAATTGTGCTGCTTCACGATACTGTTCAAAATGTGGCCATACCCATTCACTCTCTTATCCTTGCAGTTTCTTTAAAAAAATTCCCTTCACATCACTTTAAGCACCATGTTGACCCAATCTGTACAACTGTCTTGTGCCTGCACAACATTGCTCACATGAGACCCTGGTACAGTCAGTCATGTCTCTGCTGAAACTCTCATCATGCCTTCATTACATCTTACTTTGATTATCACAGCCAGCCCCTCATCAGTCTCCCAAACTCATCAATGTCCGATCTCCAACAGGACCATAACGTCTCAGCCCACATCCTCACATGGAAGTGCAAAGGATAACACATCATTCTGATTTTAACCTTCATTGGATTTTCAGTGAACATCCCATCAGTTTGTCGCCTAACCTTGAGCATGGTTCATGGCCATGTCTCTTACATTCTCTTCACACCCATCTCCCATTACTGTCTCCCTGATATTTCTGGTGCCTGTCTTACAACACCCCCAGTCCACCTATGCACCTCAACACAATTGGAAGCAGTGTGTTGAGGTCTGTGGCGCTTACAATCTAGATTTTGTCATTTTTGACCAGTAATAGCAAACTGAGTAGTAGCAACTCATTTGCATGTGAATTCTAGGAGTGGGGGTGGGTTACATGAACCTGTTTTATTAACAGGGGGCTGTTTGCCAGGACACCAGGGAAAATCCCCCACTTTTATGATAAGTGCATGCCCTGGGAACTTCCTCCTGGACAGCCACCAGTGATAGGCACATGGGACCTCGGTTTAACATCTAATCTGAAATATGGCATCTCAACAGTGCACCCCTCTGTGCTGCACTAGAGTTTCAGTATTGGGTATTAACCCAAGTTCCTGCTGGGGACTAGAACCCATGACCCCCCAATCTTCCTGTCCCAGTGGTGAGCATGCAACCTTCAGAGTCACTGACATAGACTAGAACCATCTTTCCTTGGAAATCAGATCCATTGACTCCATCTACTGGATATCTTTTAATCCCTTCTAAAAATGCCAGCGCATGTCACAGTGAAAAGGCTGCACAAGTACATGCTTTCATATTTAAATGCAAATTCAATCTGAAAAAAAAAACAGAGTATGAAATGTGTACAAAAAATCCAGAAACATGACTGACTGAGGAGCTCAGAATCCAGTGCTGATATCTCAGCACAACACCACTGGCTAAAGATCTGTGAACTCACTGACCTGTTTACATTAAGCAGCAACAATTGTATCAATACACCTCAATTCACTTACTTGTATTTCCAAAAAATGTAGCATCTGCCATCTCTAGTAGCCAAACAGCAAAATTACAATGATCAATAGGACTCTTTTTTTTTCATTTTCTCCTTTTTTGTACCTAGTTTTGTAATTTTGATTATTTAAATTACATTTAAAAAATATATTTACCTATCATACTAGACCCATTTTCATAATTACAATAAGGCACTCCAGGGTGTGCATTGCACTGGAATAATGTCCCTTCTCAGGCAGTGTAAGCACTTAGCCTTTAGCCTCATGCTTCAACCTACCCGAGACATGCCTTTATCCCAGAACAAAACACATATTGGCATGTCTTATTGCTTAACTCAAAATGGGGATCAGGTCATCTTCAATACAGAAAAGAAAGTGTGATCTAAAATAAAGCAAAAATGAATTGGAACAAATTATAATTTTCAACGTAACATACTGTACATTTCTGCCCAAGTCCCATCTTTTCTTCATTGCCTTCTATTCCCCACATCTTTTGCTTAGCTCTGTTATCACTGAGTTTAGTTTTACTTATGGTAGTTTCTTATTGCAGTCTGCCTAGAACCCTTTGAACAGCATCTTGTTATACTGGGTATGGAAGACGGTGGTCAAAATTCAGTTGTGTGGCACTGTATTGTAGAGTATAGTTTCGGAGTAGGGCTGGGGACATACTGATTAATAAAGCTGAAATTGCCACTCATTTCTTAACAGCAGGTCTAATACAGCTTATTAGGCAATCAGAGAGAAATATGTACAAGTAAGAGTTTAACAGTCACCATCTAAGGGGTAAACAAAAAAATAAGCTCTTCTCAAGGTCAACATCCATTTAATTCAAAACAAATTAATTCCCTAGAGGCAATAGATTTGTCACACCATTCACCAAACAATTGAAAACATACTCAGTAATAATTCAATAAAACCTCCAGTCTACAGTGTATGCATTCTTTGGTAGCAGAAACAATTTTCTTGTTCTTCAGTTTTATTACGCACAAATAGGGTTGCGTGAACATTTCTATGATAAATTTGAATTTTTGGCAATTTATAACCTGGCCATCTTTAGAGGCATTTTTTTCATTTTTCAAGTTTCTAAAGAGAAAATAAAAAAAAAAAAAAAAGAACTTTGAGCCAGGCTTATTTACAAGGCAACCTAATCAAGTGTAAGTCAATGTTACATGGCTACAACAAATATGGCCAGAATGTTTCAATAACATTCAAAGAAAGAAGCAGATATAATAACAGTCCAAAGCACACAGTTACCAAGCTCACTGACAACATGTGTCCTCTTAGCAGCAATTACTTATGAGGAGTACTTGCTTGATTCCTCACCCAGTGGAATAGTAGTGAGGTTGCAGGCAAAAGGCACTGCTGATATGCTAGCTGACTAGCTGGCAGTTCCAGGTGGCGGGAATGGCAAATGAGAATTGGTTAAGAACCAAACGTGCCTTTTCTACTGCGTGGATTGCAGCTCACAGCCAGCAGCAGACCTTATCCAGAGTGAGGGGCCTTTGTTACAAGTACTGTAGGTCACACAGATTAGGTGTGCACTTGAAATTTGGAGGGCACATCCTTTATGCAAGGATCTGGAAACCCTGTACATTTGGTGAAAACTTGTCAAATAGTTTAAAAGAGACCCTAAATACTGTTATTTCATTTTTAATTTAATTGTTAATTTGGGCATATCTGAAGTTTGTTTGATAACTGTTTTGAAATAGTCCTACTTTTTTCCTTAAAGATCCGTTATACGGTAAATGTTGCTTTTTTTCCCTTCCAGTATTAATTTTTTTTAATTATTTATGAGCAAAGCCACTGGAAAATTGCCCCCACAGTTCTTCTGCGGAATCCACAATTTTTGCCATTCACCATAAACACCTTCTGCTCACACACACACACTCACACACACAGACACAGACACACACACAGTTTCCTGTAAAATCAACATTACAAAGCCTGTATATACTGTATTTAATTTTTTTATAATTTATTCTTATGCAAACTTTCAAAAGAAGTTTACAAAGGTTCAGATGTGAAACAGAATGTCGGGTAGAGTAGCAGAAAGTGCCCATACAATTCAGGGGGTGTTTCATAGACATAGCTGTGACTACTGGCAAACATTCATGCAGGATAATAAATGAAGTCCACGAGCTGGCACTGCAGATGTCCTCTTTTTTGACCAGTCTGAAATGGGTTCCGCAGCAACACATTGATAACGCAGAATAACTAGCAGGAAGATTTCCATATATCTGCATTTTTTCAGTGGAGGAGAATACTGTATAGGAATAGTGCAGAACAAGGAGTAGGAGTATAGAGCCAGAAAATCAGACGATATGAGAGCTAGAATAAGGAAAAGAATAAGAGTGTAAGGAGAGAGAGGAAGAAGAAAAGAAAGAGGAGATGGGGGGACCTGCACTTCACGGGACAAAGTCTGAATATTTGTCTTGTTGTTATAAGACCTATTTGTGCCATTTAATTTCAAAGGAGGGTTGTTGACCCATAATCGGAGATGTCATCCTCTCCAGAGTATAGAGTTCCAGCATATTTTCCCTCCAGTTAGCATGAGGGGGCTCTCTCTTTGAGCCACAGCCTTGTAGTAGATTTTTTGGCCACTAAAATCAGTAAAAAAAACTAACTCTAGGGAAGTTTTGCGTAATGAGCAGCCTTCAGGTGGGATAGCGACTAATACTAAGGAAGAGGTACGTATGCCCGGGCAGCGAAAAATATCTTCGATCTCTTGTATAAGTGCATGCCAGTAAGATTGAAGGTGCGGGCATGCCCAGAGGATGTGAGTTTGGTCGGTCTGTAGGTGTCCACATTTCTGCCAGCATTGCCCAACACTTGGGCCCGCATATTTAGCTACCACCGCCAGGGAGCAGAAGTACTGTATGGAAGGTAATTTTCACTATCCATTTATTTTCACTATATTCACTATTGCTAACAATCAGAGACACTAAACTGATAATGAAAAATAACAGACAGCTAATTGTCCAGTTGTACTATATTGAAGAGTAAGCTGACTGCTAATTCTATCAGGTGTGAATATGTACAGAAGGTTGACTTGCACTAAATATAAAAGATGTTAATTCAACCTGCTATACAGTATCTGTGTAACCCCTATATGGCGCTATCCCAAGGGCTACTACCCCTGCCTGATTTTCCACTAACAGGTTGAGGGGCCTGGATCCAATGGCGGGTGCCTCCACCCAGAGGTCAGGGTTGCAATAGTTAAACTAACTTGGTCACAGCCCCTCTGGGACACTGCAACCCCCTTTCTTCCCACTAGTGGCCCACACACAATATATCAGAATTACCTTCGCGGTATACACTTACCCCAGGACTGGTTCCGGCACTGGGACCTCCTGTGAAATAAGATACAGTGCAACAATCACAGTACAGTACTTTAACATAGACAAATACCTCCAGGCAGTATAACTTTGCTGAAACAAGCAGCTCTGATTTATTTAGGGGATATAACAAGGACGGGAAATCAGGTTAATTAGTTTATCACTCTACTCATCTACCTATGGCTATGTGCACAGGCCTATCCCTATCAGTTACTGTCCCTGGGTACCCAAGCCTAGTGGCTAGTCCAAACCGTGGCAGCTGGTAGGGGCCCTTTCACACAGAGAAAAGGAAAATTAAACAGTCAGCAGTACAGTAATTCCATTTGGATTTAATGTGGCAATTCAACAGGGAGCGACCCTGAATTAGTACTCACGACCTCCAAACAAGATAGGGTCCTTCAATGTCAGCAGGGCTACTCTTGAGCTCCAAGAGACTCCTCACACATTTATATGGTAAACAGTCACAGGCAAAAGTCACTTAATGGCAGCAGGATTCACTTGAGGTACTAAACCTCTTCACACATTTATATGGTAAAAGAACACTATACCAGGCAGGCTGCATCTGTATCCCGATCGCAATTACTGCACAATACCGGGAGAACACACAGCAGATTCAGTTCCTGACAGACCGAGTGCAATTCCACAATTCCTCCAGTCTTCTACAGGGTGAGCCTGGTTTCTACTCTTCAGATATCCTTTGATTCTCTTCACAGGAGCAGTTCAGTCCTAACAAGCAGTTACACAAGCTGCAGACCGGAACTCTGGACCTTACACATGTTTTTGACTAAAACTGTGCACTGAAGGAGCACAGGGTTCCTTTCCTTCACTGCCAGAGCTAAACTGAAACTCCAACAGACAAAACCGGCACTTCCTTTGAGTTCCTCCCAGTTCTTGGCTGGATTGGCTGTCACTCACAATAGACTGCTGCTGTTGGTCCAAAAGGCGCAAGTCTAAACTACATCTCCCAGAGTCACTGCCCATACAATCCTCTTGTGGCTGGCTCAGATTATGAGTCAAGTTCTGATTCGTCAAGGCACCATTTTAGAGCTAGCTTACCCCACACTGTTTGGGCCAGTTCAGCAGTTCAAAACCAGAATGGGGAACTAGGCAGACACAGTTCTGACTGCAAAGAAAGCAGGTTAGACAAACTGTAATTTCATTATTACTCTAAATGATTTCTGGCAAACAGTTACATCTTTCAGATAGGTTCCTTTGTACTCCTAGTGACTGCAAAATGGAGTGAATTGGCAGCAGTTCAGTGGTACTCAAACAGAGAAACACACAGTCCCCATATAAACTAATTATGTCTGCAAGCAGACAGCTCTTAAAGAGACAGTACCAGAGGCTCTAAAAACCCTCACTGATAAATGGCTTAAACGCCAAACACCATTCAGGCTTGGAGCATTCAAGCAAGCTCCTGGAAGTCTTTTGGGAACCCCCATTTGCAGGGGGGTTACATCTGTACCGGCACTACCAGCAGTATTCCTTCCAATAGGTGACAGAGCTTACTTTTTGGATCGGAATTGTGTATTTATGCTACATTTCCATGGAGGGGGTGGTGGCTAACTCACAATTACACCATTGCAGAATGGATGTTATGGATTCAGTGGTGGTGACTTGGAGTGCCTTGTACAACTCACTAATAAGGTGTGTCCAGGTTTCATCAAGCATATGGGACTTTAGCAAGTGAACAAGCAGTGAAGCTTTTTCTACAATCTGGGACAGAGCTAAATCCCTGTTATGCAAATAGGAGTGAAATTGCAGATATTTGTAGTGATCTGTTGCCAGGAGGTGCTAAGATGCTTGAGCGGTTAAAAACGGTAGGATCTTCTGTGGGCCCTTAAACTGGGATACATATCTAATTCCATATCTATGCCATCTCTGCATGGCAGTATTGACATGGCAGTAAACTCTCAGTTAAGGGACTATCTGGATAACAATAACCTTCTAAATTCTGCACAATCTGGATTTAGATCAAAGCATAGCACCATTACTGCCTTAGCCAAGGTAACCAACGATTGGCAGACTAACTTGGACAAGAAAAATTTTACCTGTGCTGTGTTTCTGGATTTGAGTAAAGCCTTTGACACAGTGGATCATGACTTATTAATCACCTCCTTAACTCATTAGGCCTGGATTCCCTATCACTCAACTGGTTTAAGGATTACCTTTCAGATAGGTCACAACTGGTTAGAAATGGAAATTACCTATCCACCTCAAAACCACTGCTAAGGGGCGTACCACAAGGCTCTATTCTTGGCCCTATCCTCTTTGCTATTTATATAAACAATATTGATGCCAACCTCACTCAATCTAACATTCATCTGTTTGCTGATGATACTGTATTATATGTCAGCAATCCCTCACCTTCCAAAGCCTGTGAACTGCTACAATCCGAATTCTCCATTCTGCAGCACAATCTACTTGACAAAAAACTACTTCTAAATGCAAAAAAAACAAAAGCTATGTTCTTTGCCACAAAGAGTTGTACTACCACTACCCCAGCATCAACACCCTACATATATCCACCTTACTTGGAGAAACTTGAATTTGTTGATAACTTCAAATACCTTGGAGTCTGGATAGATAGCAGGCTTGACTATTCTGTCCATATTGAAGAGATACTTAAAAGCTAAGACAGAGGCTCGGACTATTTTTTAGAATAAAACATTACCTAAACAGTGATTCCAAAAAAAGGTTAATTCAGGCCTCATTCCTATCCCTCATTGATTATGCTGATTTTCTCTACTGCCATTGTTCAAGTCATCTCTTACATAAGCTGGACACTCTGTATCACAGGTCCATAAGATTTATTACTGACCTTCCCTCCAACACCCATCATTGCTCCCTGTATATGGCAGTCAACTGGACATCATTGCAACACAGAAGAAATAGGAATGCTGTTATCTGGATATTCAAAGTGTTAACAGGCAAACTACCGACATATATCACTGATTGCTTTACCCAAATTACAACTAGGCCATACACCTTAAGGATCAGTAAACTCATCACATTAAAGGTCCCCAATGCCTGCACCCGGTATGGGAGGGCTGCTTTCAGCTATTCCTTAGCAGTTGCATGGAACTCTCTCTAAAAATCCATGAAGCTAGATAGCCTACTACCTCTGGCATCCTTCAAAAGATTGTTCTCCGTCCTTTTTCCAGAGCTCTGCAATTGCTTTTATAAAGCATAATCCCCTACCTATCTGACCCACCTCCCTTTGTCTATCCATTATATTAATTCAATTTCTTTCTTCCGAATCACCTATTATATTCTCATATAAACTAGTTAGACCATATAACTTATATTTTATGACTGCTATACCCTTTGTCCTCTTTTTTCCTACAGGCTAAATGGTTCTATTGTTACTTGTATATATGTAAATTGTTGTATATAATCATTTCATGCCATTGTATTGCTATTTATTCTATTCTTGTCTATGTAATAATACTTGTATCCTCATTTGTATGACCACTCAGGTCCATCTTGTAAATGAGCTTTGCTCAATGATGTTCGCCTGAATAAATAAAGATTTTGATTGATTGGTTTTTTTGATTGATTGATTCTATTGGTGGGAGTTTATACTGTGTGCTAAGGCTTGAAGGTATAATCTGTCAGTTGTGGGTGAGAAAATGTTTTTGTGTGACTAGCCATTGGTAATAGGTCTCAGCTGTGTATTGGTGAAACTTACTTATCTAACAACTCATTACCTCCAATAGCTACATATGAAGTCCAAACTATCCATTGTTTTCCTGACACAAAATGGACGCCCAGGTAATAATGAGTTAAGGGTATGCAAGCAGGTGGGTTACTTAAAAGGTATTGATCATGACTGTGGGTGTCATTCAGTATTAATTCAAACTACTTCCAGTAGGGTTGATAGGAAGGGGCCAGGCAAAGGCATACAGTTTGTAGATGTGATACTAGAGCGTACCAGCTCAGGTTGGGCAGATTTACATCACCTTTTTCCCTAGTGAGTTGCAAAACTGAGAGTCGGATTTGGGGGGGGGACTTTCCATGCCATGTGAAGCATGATATTGCCTTATCCCAGGCCCTGAAATAACTTTTATCCAGCATGAGTGGGAGGGTTTGGAGAAAATATAGTATTGCTGGAAGAATTTTTTGGCAAAGCACCTCTATGCTACTGAAGAAACCTAAGGTGAGATGAGTTGAGTCCAGTGTGAGAGGTTTTTGTTAATTTGCTGGGTCAGAAGCTTGCAGTTGAGCAGTTCTAGATGTTCTGTCTAGGTTTTTGGTGAGTCTGACTCCTAAATATCGTATGGCTATTTTATGCCATTTAAAGGAGAATCTATGTTTTAATTGTAGGGAGGGTGTATAGTTGTGTAGGAGAATCTCTGTCCTGAGTGTATTCAACTTATACCCTGCTAGTTTGCCAAAGTCTTGGAGGAACCCCCAGACTGCCTGGAATGACTCTTATGGGCAGGCCAGTGTTAGCAGGACATCATCTGCAAACAGCAAAACTTTGTATTGCCTGCCCTTTAAAGAAATACTCTCTACCCTAGGATCTCCGCTAATTTCTGCAGCTAGGGGTTCCCATATAGTGCAGAAAGCAATGAGGATAAGGGACAACCCTGTCACAAGCCTCTGGTTAGGGGGAATGCCTGGGACATGGAGTCATTTAGCTTGAGGTATGCATGTGATGTGTTATAGATATCCTGTAGGGTTCATACAAACTCAGGTGGGATTCCAGAATTTGACAGGGTGGCCCAAATATAAGGCCAGGCCACCCTGTCAAATGCTTTTTCAGCATCCAAATGTAATAGTGTTCGAGAAATTTGACATGTGATCTTGTGATCTATTAAAAGTAGACTGCATTTTACACTGTCATGTGCCTATTTCTGATGAAGCCCACTTGATCTGGGTCTATCAGATGGGGACAGAGATATTCAAGCCTGCAGGCCATTATGGACATGCAAATGTTATAGTCATAGTTAAGCATTGATGTGGGAATGTAGGAGGTGGGGTAGTAGGGGTCTTTCTGGGGTTTCAATATTGCTGAGATGACTGTGTACTTCCTTCCAGGAGGGGGGTAGAGTCTTGCTCTGTTGTAATGCACAAAAAGCCAGGATCAGAAGAGGAATGAGGAGTTCCCAGAATTGTTTGTAGAATTCAGCTGGATAGCCATCCCGGCCTGGTGATTTTTGGGTCTTAGAGTCTCGGAGGACAGCTTCAATTTCTATGACCGTTATAGGGACTAGCAGACCCTGACATTTTTCTTCTGATAGTCTAGGCAATGAAAGAGTCGAAGGTTTGTCTGTTTTTGATCTGGGGATGCTTGGTTATTCACAGCATAGAGCTGCTGGTAGTATTTAGCTATAGCAGTCCTGATGTCCCCTAAGCATTTCAACAGGTTTCCTGTCCAGGTCAAGCAGCTGCTGCATGCACATCTGAGTGTAGTGTGCCCAAAGTTTTCTGGCCAGATGACATGCCCCAGGGTCCCCCCTTGTAATGGCAGTATTTCAAATAAAGTAATTGTTGATCAACTTTCAGGTCCATTATTTTTTGGATCTCCTGTTTAACATGTTGAATTTGAGAAGTGACTCAGCAGTCTCCCTGATGTAGGAAACTCTGCAGAGTTTGGGTGGTATGCTGGACGTCTTGCGGGTGTGCTTCCCTCTCCTTTTTTTCCCTGACTGAGTCAAAGATGATTTCTCCTCAAAGGACAGCCTTGATGGTGTCCCAAAGAATGGTTGGAATTGTCATTGGGGTATTATTGTCACAGTGGGCTTGCGAGGTTTTTTTCTCAACCAGCTGTTTGAATTTGGGGTCATGAAAGAACATGAGGTTTAATCTCTAGTGCGTGTTTTAGGCATGGTTTGTCCCAGATTAAAGGTGGTATATACTGGTGAGTGGTCCAAAAGCAATGTGGGACCATGTCATATGTCACAGACTGAGTCTAGGTGCTCCACCATTGTAAATATATAGTCTAGTCAGGACAAGGTGCCCGTTTGTGGAGCATGGTGTGTGAACTCCCTGCCCATCAGAAAAAAGTGCCACCAAAGGTCGACCATCCCCAGGTGGGCTAGGGTGTGACATAGATATTTCTGGAGGGGAGAGATGCAATGTATGATGGGGCCCAAGATGTCTAATGTGGGTGAAGGAGTGACACTAAGCACACCCCCATGATTAGCTGGCCCTATAAGTCCAGAAATAATTTGTTAAAGAAGATTTGGGCAACAGCATTGTTTTAGCCTGCATATATTTCTAGTGTTTTCACTAAAACGTCTCCTTCTTTTAATTTTCTGCAGCTTCTGTCTTTATTTTTTAAAAGTCCTCTGCCTGTCTTTCCCGTGACAGCAGTTAGAATGTAGTGACTTTACACCTGCTGCATTGATGTTAGTGAGAACTTCAGAGTTTGTTTTTCACTTGCAATGCTAAAAGGAGTCAAACTAATATAAACTCCTCCTGGCCTAGCTGTATCCTTCCTGACTCATTCCATGGGGAAGGGAGCCCATGAGAATAATAAATTGACTCACGTGACCTCCTGGGCTAGAGTTAACCTCCTGGGTGCAGGTACATCTTCTTGGCTGCTGAGTGTTGTGAATCAACTTATTAGCAAGTAAATACTTTTTAGCTGATAACTGAATGTCCAAATCACTGATAAAGTCCAACAGAATTCATTTCACCGACAGTAAAAGCTCATGAGGCTACATGGTGAAAAATCATGAGTCCCAGCTAGGAGGGTTTCAGGTACTTCATTCCTTAGTGACGTCTGTGTTTAGAAACTTCAATGCCTTCCTCCAGGAGGTACATTGTCACAGCACAGGCCCTCCAGTTAGCCTCTTCCTTTCTTCTGGGGCTGCTGACAACCATAGGGCTCTTAGAACTTTAACTTTTGCAGTGGTTTCATACCCAAATTACTTGAGAGGACCCATCATGAGGTAAACCTAACTTATGCAACAGGCTGAGCATTTAACGAACCAGAAAATAAATATAAGTGTGACTAAGTGGCATCCCACCCAGAGATTACCTGAGGACTTCGTCTTTCCAACCTCCCCTAGAGTTGGTACCCACTTTGCTGCTGACACCCTACAATGGTTCATAGCAGACAAAGCTAGGATCCTGTGTGTCTGGCTCCCAGAAATTACACAGCAACCTACGAGGCCCTGGAACTGACATAATCTCCATCTATTCCATGCTTCATTTCAGCCTCAGTTAATTCAGGACCTAAGAGGCTACCACACAATTTAAAAATGGTTAAAGAGGAGCACTTCTCACTGGGGCACTGCTGCAGCCACGAAACATGTATACCAACAATCTCCTCCATCAGCCATATGGAAAAAAGGGATCCTGGGCCAAATGGTAGCACCTCCCCATTACAGGGCATCCTACTACTACCAAGCAGGAGGGGAGGCACAGAGGTACCTTACCACATTGCCATCACATTTTACCTCAGAGGCAGCAAACTTAACTGTGTATAAAGAAATAGCTTCCCTTGAGCATTTGCATGCTGTGAGGTGTCCACCCTACAAGGAGGCTCCATGGTAGATGGCCACCACCAAGATCCCAAGGCTTTGATGGTTTCACTTCCAGCAAGGTCTTCAGCTCCTTCAACTGCAGACCGCAGCTCTTCTCAGCTCTTCTCCTGGAACTGAACTGAACTGAGTAAACAGCCACACCTGATGACTCATCAGTCACAAGGAGTCAGCCACACAAACCTTAAAACTCCTAGCCAGTCCAGCCAGCAGTGAGTATCTTGACTGGCTAGTTAACCCTTTGAGGTCTGTGAACCTACTGATTGGCCAGAGCCAATCAGGGGTTACATTAATACTTAGGGTGCTCCTGCCTACATCATGTAGCATACCTGAAGAAGGAACAGTACTATTGGCCTTGCTGTCTTGTATCTTTAACTTTTTGTTACCCTAAAAAAGATATTATCAGTATCTAGAAAAAAGATTCTCTTTTTCTCTCCGTGCAATTGTTCGAAATTGTGCCTCAGATTGTGTAAAAAAAACTACTAAACTTTTCAAAGTCCAAAATATTGCTTCCCTCCTTCCTCAAACAAAAGAGTCTGGATTCAAACTATAGTGAACTTTTTATTTGTCATGCTAGGCATACAAGGGAAAAAGAGCTGAACTCTGGCCAATCACCTGGGAAGGTAATGCCTCAGTACTTGACCAAAGGAGGCCTCGTCAGTAAAAGTTCACTATAGTTTAAGTCCAAACTCTTTTGTTTGAAGAAGAAGTGCAGTACCGTTTTGGACTTGGAGTTTATTGTGGGGCTTATCCACCCCTGGTACTGCACCCTCCTGTTACCCACTCAAGCATGACTGCAAATTTGTATTGGTTCTGGAACTCAACATACCATGAACATGGTGGGTGTATCCATACCTGTACAGGGATTAGCAACAGCAGTGGCCAGCGTACCATTTGGGAAGTAAAACTGTAACATAAGTTGTTTCTAAGCAGACATGTGCACAAAGTGTGCTCAACAGAGTTTTATTAGCTTACCACTGTAGTATGTCAATGAGCATTCAGGCGGCAGGGGTACCACTGGACACCAAGATGGTCTGCACCTTTGTAAATGGGTGTTCAGGGGGCAGGAGCACCACTAGACACCAGGGATATTGCATGCATACACAGGACGTGTGTTCAATGGTGGGGGGTGGCACTAGACACTAAGGCTGTGTTCACATACTGTGGAATGGGTGTTCGTTGGTGAGGGTGTGCCACTAGACACCAGGGCTGTGTTCACATACCATGGGGTAGGTTTCCAGGGGTGAAGGGTGCCACTTGACACCAGAACTGTGTTCACATAGCATGGGATGGGTGTTCGGGGGTTGGGGGTACCACTAGACACCAGGCATAGTGATTACATACTGTACATGGAGCGGGCATTTGTGGGATGGAGGGTGCCACTGGACGCCAGGGATATTATACAGTACATGGGCTGGGTGTTCTGTGGGGATGCTGCTGGATACCAGGGATATTCACTGTACATAGGACAAGTGTTTGGAGCGTGAGGGTGCTGCTAGACACCAGAGCTGTTTTCATATACCATAGGATGGGTTTTTGGGGATGTGGGGGTGCCACTGGACACCAGAGTTATTGCATGCATACATGGGACAGGTGTTTGGGGGGGTGGAGGTGCCACTAGAAACCAGGGCTGTTTTTACATACCACAGGATGGGTGTTTAGGGGTGAGAGAGTGCTACTGGACACCAAGGATATGATACAGTTAAGGGGCTGGGTGTTCTAGGGGTGGGGGGGTGCTGCTAGCCACCAGGGATATTTACTGTACATGGGATGGGTGTTTGGGAGTGGGGAGATGCCACTAAACACCAGGGATGATGTGAGGCGCACACACAGGGTGGGTGTTAATGGGTTGCTGCTCACCATGCAAATGGGCTCATCTGCATGTTGTGGCTGAATATAGCCCACACGGGTCCTGACTCTATCTAGTCTGGGTGCACTATTTCGTCTGGGCCGAGTACAGCCCATGTCCGTGTCAGGGCAGTACAGTTTTACTTAGCGCTGAGTCAACACGGACCGATATTCAGATGCATAGTGCCAGTCCTCTATCCGACTGAATGTAGCAGTCACTGGATCGGGCACAGGCGCAAGTGCAGTGCAAGCCTTTGTTGTATGCCTACACCCCCATCGAATACCCGGCCTTTGGTTGTCAACTAAATAGGTTTACAGTGTAATGCTGACTATAACGTATATTAGGATTAAGTAAGCATTTCTATGTTAAACCATGGTTTTGCACCTTAATAACACAACCACAATTCAACTGATTTTCCTGAAATACGGCATATGGGGAGTTGGTGCCAGGATTTTTGGATCCTGAAAATTTTGATCAGTTTAGTGACAGGGAGAGACAGGGAGGGGGGGGGAGCAGCTCTCTATGTAAGGGAAGGGATAAAAGCAACTGAACAAAAGAGTAAACAGGGAGGAGAGGAGGCACTGTGGGTCACCTTAGAGACTGGAAATGGCACCACAATCCGCACAGGGGTTGTATACAGACCCCCATGTCAGGGGGAGGGAATGGACAAGGATATGATAGAAGGCATACTTAGGATGGCAGAGAAAGGGGAGATACTGTTGATGGGGGACCTTAATATGCCAGATGTTAACTGGAGCACCTTTGCTGCAGCCACATCCAAAAGCAGGGCCATTCTTGTTGCCCTTCAGGTGGCATGCCTCAGACAGCTAGTTTTGAAACCTACTCATGAGGGAGCAATCTTAGACCTCATACTCTCAAATGGGGACAGTGAGAGGATCTCAGATCTAGAAGTGGGTAGCCATTAAAAGACCTTGGAACTCTTTTATTATTTTCAAAGGAAATTGTGGTATTGGCTTTTGGACTAGGGGGCCTTTCTTAATATTAAAGGCAAATTTTACGTTAGGGGCTTTTGTAGTCTGGAAAAGCTCCTTTCCCCCGCAATGGTGAGAGCATTGTGGGTGAGAGCAGAAAGACAAAGTGATATTTACAAATTGAAGATTTGAAGGCACATTTTGGACACTCAACAATACGAACGTTGATAGGATTTATTTATTTATTAGAAGTCTGAATTAAGGGGTATAGATTTGTTAAATAGATATTGTATTTTATATTTAGTTTTTAAGTTACTTGATTATCTGGTTGTTGTGTTTATTAGATTTATACTTTATAATTGTATGTTAATTTTTGTAGAGTAGTTGTTTATGTAAGTTTTTTCTGAGGGGGGTTAAAACTGTTAGTTTATTTTGCTGTAGTGTTAATTATGTGCTGGAACGATAGTAGGACAGTTGGGTATTATTCCCCCTCTAGGCTCAGGGACCTTCATCCTTTCTCCTGTCCCCCTCCTATTGCCGGAGGTCAATAGAAGGTGTAGGGCTCTGGGGATTGTGAGGGGGAGGAGGAGGGCTGGTGTTGGGCCTGGGGAGAGAATGGAAAGGAGTGGGCGGATAGAGATAGTGGGGATAAGGAGACGCCCTGGGGCGAAATGGGCCCAGGAAAGGGGACCTTCCTGTCTGGTGCCCATACCCAAGGGTTCTGATTATAATCAGCAGGTAAGGCGGTCATCCTCGGAGGTTCATCCTACTCGGGAGGTGTTGTGCAACGCCAGGTCCATCTAAAACAAAACGGCTATTATAGCTGATTTTGTTAGGTCATCTGACCTGGCGTGCATCACTGAGACCTGGCTGGATGAAAATGCTGGGCCAGTTTTGGCAGCAGCAGTTCCAGCCAGTTACTCGGTGATACACCGCCTGAGGCAGGATTGTAGGGGCATGGGTGTTGCCATCTGTTTTAGAACAGAACTGAGCCTAGTGGAGGTACCAGTGGGAGTCACCAGGTCCTTTGAGTGTATCCTGGGTGAGGGTTTGGGGTGCAGGATACTTCTTGTATACCGTCCACCAGGTGATGAGAATGTTTTCCTGCGGGAAGTTGCAGACTTCATTATCGACCTGATATTGGGGTCCCCCAGATGGTTGGTTCTGGGGGACTTCAATGCCTGGGTCGATGATGAACTCTCATGTTTTGGCCAAGACTTCCTCCAGTTGATGATATCATTGGGCTTCACACAGGTTATTTCCTCCTCGACCCATATTGGTGGACATTCACTGGACTTGGTGTTCCTTCTGGGGATGGGGATATCTGACTTGGTGGTGGAACCGGTCAGATGGTCGGACCATCACTCCATTGGGTTCAGTTTTGAGGCCACCCCTATTAGGTCAGCCCCTTCGGAAATGGTCTGGTACTGCCCTTTAAGGGGCTTGTCCCCGGATAACCTGATGGCAGTGCTGGACCTATCGGGCCTACCAATAGATTGCTTGGATCCAGGAGACCTGGTACATGCCTATAATAAGGCGGTGACAGGAGCCCTGGATTCCATTGCACCTGTTCATGTTTGTCCTCTCACTCTTCATCCAAGGTCTCCTTGGTTCGATGAGACCATGAGGGAGTTGAGGAGAGGTGGACGAAGGTTGGAGAGGCTTTGGCGGAGGTCCGGTTTGGATGATGACAAACTTAGTTTGATGGACCACTATATGGTCTATCAATCCGCAATTTCTCATAAGAAGGCAGAATTCCTGTCCAGAGAGATTGCGACTGCACAGAATAGACCAGCTCAGCTCTTTCGGACTGTGGACAGACTGTGCAATCCAGTCTGTCTTCAGCCCAGAAGAGCCTTTTCTCCAGAACGGTGTGAGGAGTTTGCTCTCTTCTTTGCAGATAAGGTTGCCAAAATCAGATCGGACGTCCGATTCTCCCTCTCCAATGGGAGTTGTGATGGTCGGCAGGAGATGTCAGACACCCAGTTTGCATGGTCTGACTTCAGCCTCCCCACAATCAATGACATTGTGATGATCATCCGAGCGCTGCGACTGACCAACTGTGATTTGGACCCTGGCCCCACGCGTCTCTTAGTGGATTGTGTGGATAAAATTGGCCCAGTCCTGGCTATGATAGTCTGGAGGTCCTTGGAGAGGGGGATCTTTCCAGATCCTCTTAAGGAGGCTATAGTTAAGCCTCTATTGAAGAAGCCCTCCTTGGACCCGGATTGTCTAGCAAATTACAGGCCTGTCTCTAACTCACCCTTTGTGGGTGAAGTTATTGAGAAGGTGGTTGCAGTGCAGCTGGAAGGTCATCTGACCAACAACAATGTCTATGATTCTCTCCAGTTTGGATTTAGGAAAAGGCATAGTACCGAGACAGCACTTGTTCAGGTACTAAATGACCTCCTAATAGCGAGAGATCGTAGGACCTGTTCCATCTTGGTACTTCTTGATCTCTCTGAAGCATTTGACACTGTTGACCATGGTGTGCTGTTGGAGCGTTTGCGGTCTATCTGTGGACTGTCTGATACGGTTCTCAGGTGGTTTTCGATCTTACCTCGAGGGTAGGACTCAGAGGGTGGTGTTGGGAATTTTTTCTTCGGCATCAGTCTCCCTATCCTGCAGAGTACTGCAGGGTTCCATTCTAGTGCCCATGTTGTTTGCAGTGTATATGCTGCCATTAGGAGTGATTGTTAGGTGATACGGTTTGGGTTTTCATTGCTATGCAGATGATACCCAGCTGTACATGTCTTTTGTGCCTGGCCAGGATGCTGCCTTTTCGGTATTTAATAACTGCCTTGCTGAGATCCAAGACTGAATGAATGGGAGTTGGCTGTGGTTAAACCCTGAAAAAACTGAGGTGTTGGTCGTGGACAAGGGTCGCTGTGAGGCGGGTTTGTTAGCTGGATCGCCCTCAGGCTTATGGCGTGGGGGCATCCAGCTGACGACCTCAGACCAGGTGCGGAATCTAGGCGTAGTATTTGACGACTGTCTGACTTTCAAATCTCAGGTGTCAGCGGTAGTCAAAACTTCCTTTTATCATCTGAGGAATATTGCCCGGGTGAAGCACCTGGTTCCTCCACAGGATCTTCCAACGTTGATCCATGCATTCGTTACCTCCTGCCTTGACTATTGCAATGCCCTTTACCTGGGGCTACCGGGGGTTGAACTTCGCCGTCTGCAGCTAGTGCAAAATGTGGCAGCCAGGTTGTTGACTGGATCTTCTAGGTCCAGCCATATAATGCCTGTGCTCCGCGGACTGCACTGGCTGCCAGTTTTCTGGTGAATCACCTTCAAGGTCGGTCTGTTGACCTATAAAGCCCTACACAATCAGGGACCTACTTACCTGAAAGAGCTCCTTTGTCCCTACTGTGCTCCCCACTCTCTCTGATCCACTGACGAGGGATTGCTAGAGATTCCCAGGGTCCATTTAAAAACTTCAGGGGCAAGATCGTTTAGTTTTATGGCCCCGACCCTGTGGAATTCTCTACCTCGTCAGGTGTGAAATTGCCCTACTGTCCAAAGCTTTAAAGGAGCTTTGAAGACATATCTTTTTAGTAGAGCTTTTAATGATTTATGCTAGTTTTAATCTTGTCTATTTATCGTTTTATGTACTGTACAGGCGCTTTGGTTATAAGAAAAGTGCCTTATAAAAATAAAGAATGAATGAATGGAGAATGAATTTGGGAACAAGTGACCACCAAACAGTGTGGTTCACGATAAACTCAGCTACAGAGTCAAGCCATACAAAAGTGAGGGTGCTGGACTTCAGGAGGGCTGACTTTGGCAAGATGGGAGAGTGCCTTAGAAAAGCACTAGCAAACAGGCTAGAAGGAGGGGTGGAGCAACAATGGGGAAATATCAAAACTGCCATCTCAGAAGCAACAAGCCTTTGTGTGAAGCAAATAAACAAATCAAAATGAAAGAAAAAGCCACTATGGTTCTCAAAAGAAGTGACGGTGAAGGTTAGGGAGAAAAAGCATTTAGGAAGTATAAGGAAACACAGAAGGCGCAGGACAGAGAACTGTACCAGTTAAGGCAGAAGGAAGCAGGGAGAATAGTCAGAATAGCAAAGGCACAAACCGAGGAAAAGATAGCCAACTCGGTTAAGAAGGGGGATAAAACCTTTTATAGGTATATCAGGGAGCGTAGAAAGACAAAGGGAGGGATAGTGAGACTGAATAGAATGGATGGTGGGTGGGCAGAGAGTGACAGTGAAAAAGCAGGGATACTGAATGAATACTTCTGTTCAGTATTCACAAAAGAGGAAGTGGGGGAGGTGCCTAATCCAATTAACAGAAGCACTCAGGAGAGGGGGGTCGATCCCAGTCCTTTCACAGAAGAAAGGGTTCTGAAAGAACTCCTAAAACTGAAGGTGGACAAAGCAATGGGGCCAGATGGAATTCACCCCAGAATTCTAAAAGAATTAAGCAGAGAACTAGTGACACCACTGACTACCCTTTATGACAAATCATGGGAGGATGGTGTGGTACCTGAGGACTGGAAGAAGGCTGATGTGATTCCCCTTCACAAAAGTGAGAGCAAGACAGAAGCAGAAAACTACAGACCTGTCAGTTTGACCTCTGTGGTAGGGAAAGTGATGGAATCATTTCTGAAGGAAAGAATTGTTGAGTACCTAGAGGCCAGTGGGGCACAGGACCCAAGGCAGCATGGGTTCACAGCGGGAAGGTCATGTCAGACGAATCTAACTGATTTCTTTGACTGGGTGACCAAAGTAGTACCAGGGAGGGCTGTGGACATGGCCTACCTAGACTTTAGCAAGGTATTTGACACAGTCTCACACAAAGATTAGTAGTCAAATCAACCAGCCTGGGAGTGGGTCCCAGGGTGGTAGCCTAGGTAAATATTGGCTGAACAACAGGACACAGAAGGTAATTGTAAATGAGTCCACTCTGAAGAAAAGAGGGTTACTATGTGGGTACCGAGGGTTCAGTACTGGGTCCAGTACTTTTAATGTCTTTATAAGTTACTTGCAGAGGACTAGAAGGAAAGATGTCTCTTTGCAGATGACACAAAGATCTGCAACAGGGTTGATACACAAGGAGGCATGGAAAGGATGAGAAGGGACTTGGCAAGGTTGGAGGAATGGTCAGAAGTATGGCAGCTTGGATTCAATGCAAAGAAGTGCAAAGTAATGCACCTGGGAAACAAAAACCCAGGGGAAGATTACACAATGGGGGGAGGTAGTAAAACAACAAAAATGGAAAGGGACCTGGGGGTAATCATATCAGATGACCTTAAGGTTGGCAGGCAATGTGAGAGGGCAGTAGGGAGGGCTGGGGGGATACTGGGATGTATAGGGAGAGGCATCACCAGCAGAAAACAGGAAGTTGTTATCCCCCTGTACAGACAGTTGGTGAGACCCCATCTGGAGTACTGCGTCCAGTTCTGGAGCCCCCATCTCCGCAAGGGCATAGACAGAATGGAGGCAGTTCAGAGGAGGGCAACAAAAATGGTACAGGGTCTGCCAGAGAAGCCATACGAGGAGAGGCTAAAGGAGCTTAATATGTATACCCTTGAGGAAAGGAGGGAAGAGGGGGGACATGATGGAAACGTTTAAGTACCTCAGTGGAATCAACAAAGTCCAAGAGGGTAGCATCTTTCAGAAAAAAGATGTGCAAGAACAAGGGGACACAATTTGAAGATGGGGGGGGGATGGCTCAGGGGCAATGTGAGGAAGTATTTTTTCATAGAGAGGGTGGTGGACACATGGAACAGCCTTCCTAAGAAGGTTGTGGGGTCTAAAACTGTGGGTGAATTCAAGAATGCATGGGACAGACATGAGGCAATTTTTATGGGCAGTAGGGAGAAATAGGCTGTTGGTTAAATAGGATCGGTAGCTTATCCTCTAGGTAGGGAAATGGACAGACTAGGTGGGCCAAGCGGTCCTTATCTGCCGTCAAAGTCTATGTTTCTATGTTTCTAGTGGTAGCAAAATTGTAGGTGGTCAAAAACACATAAATTCACTAAAATGAAGATTTTTTTTTTGGCTCACTAATAACTCAATAATCGTTTGGATTTGAAATCTTAAACTATCAGGTTTGATAGAGTTTGGACTAAGATATGTGCTTTTTTGCATATTTTGTTTTTGTACCTTTTGCTGAGTCTTGTGCTGTTTTTTAGTCATATGTTAAAAATGATTCTGTTTATCATGCAAGTGTAGTGCTGAAAATGAATGTTCTAAAGACAACTGTAGTTGTGTGAAACCATCAATTTGTATACTGGTATGATGAAAATGCATTTGTTCAGTACATATTTTAGCATTTCTATGGACTAGTGATACAAATGCTAAAAAAAAGGGTTAAATCTTTAATGAGATGGAGGGGTGGTCTGTCGTTTGAGTGGTCAACAGAGTACTTTTGAAGGAGTGTGCTTTTCTACCTTTTAGCCTCAATTTATGTGTTTTTCAGCAGATAGTAACATTTGTTGAAAATCACGAATGATGAACAAATAAATAATTTATGAGTCTGTCATTCTGCATTTGTCGCTTGCATTTTAGCACTGGTATCAGTTAGCGATACAGACATCAAAAAAATCTTTGCACTCATAGTGAGGCAAGTAGATGGCGTGGTGGTCTGTCCTTTTACATTACTCTACAAGCAATGTGCTTTAGTACATGATATCCCAAAGTGTGTTCTTCAACAAATATGAATATTTGCATCATAGCCCTCAGCTCATTCCAATCAGCATGGTGCATCTGCTGTGTTGGGTGCATATTCACATGGTGCATTGTTCGCACACATGTGGTTTGTTCAGGACATGTCCCTGAATCTGGCACAAGTCCATGGACGCAATGTCTGCACATGTGTGGTGTGTTTGGGACTTGTTCTAGACTCCGGTGCAGATCCCTAGGAGCATTACCACATCTGTGCGATTGGCCTGACAGTTGCATCGCCAACATGCAGCTCACTCATGATACACGGCAACATCTATACGTGCATGCATGTCCATGTGCACGATGCCCACTGTGCTTCCTGATCCTAGTCATGCCTTGATCGTGCAACAACTGTCTTTGCGTGCCTGTGGGCTACTGTGCATCACTGTTGCCTGCGCAATGATGCGTGACACACAAACATGGCAGACTTGTATATTGTATGCATGTGTAACCCGGCCATGACCCCGCTTTCCCGCCATGACATTGTGCATGCACGTATCGGCACCATTGGCACCAATCGCACTTCAGTGTGCTCTGCACGGTCACTTGCACATGGTCTAGTGGTGCATGTGGCATGATTAGGCCATTCAAAGGCACAGGCCTCACAGAGACCACTGGCTGTGTACACTGCGCTTTAGACATGCCGCATGCCAGGAGAGCAGGATCCAAGGCCATGAAGTGGTCCAAGATGGAGCTCCTCCACCTTGTGACATTAGTGATTTGGGTGGAGGGCCAGTTGTTCATCCAGGAGGATCTGCAGGTGCCCAGGTCAGATGTATGGGCCAGGATTGCTAGTCTGCTGGTGCACCACACAGGGGAGCATTGCAGGCACAGATACGGTGACCTGCTACACATGGACAAGGTGCAGCTGGATCAATTACAGGAGCGTGCAAGCAGGGGTGCACTGTCCTGACCAGGTATGTCACACTCGTACATTTGCAAACATGCACATGGGGGTTGGGGCTGCTGCACCATACAACAGCACACTCACAGGGGCACACACAAACACTTGGGCATGACTGCACTTGCACTGTGGTGCTGTGTACTGCATGTCACATGAGGAGGGCCTCTCTGCTGTGGTGCGTAGGTGGGGTGGGGCCACTGTGTCATGCATGGAGTGGTACTGCCATTTGCATTGCATGCCTACAGCTGCACACTTGGGGGACACAGGCCCAGGTGCTGTGTGCTGCTGCACACCACTGGGCCATTCAACACTGGTTCACTGTTTATTGACACTTTCACTGCATGCCCACACTGGTGTTGGGGAAGGGCTGTCCCACATCTCATCTCCTCATGTCATTATCTGCTTTTGTGTTTCCTGCAGGGCCGGAGGTCAGGTGGTGAGCTGTGGAGGCCATTGAGCTGCAGGAACAGAGGGCCACTGGAGGTGCACAGGGTGGTGGCCATGCAGGTGCAGGTAAGTGAACCTTTCATGCATGCAATGTCTGTCAGGTGGGGTGGGTGTCTGCTTGGGAGGGTGTTGCTGGCACATCATGCCTGCCCATGTGTCACATGTCATGCTGGCCCATTGCTGGTTGTGGTGCAGCATGTGCATGTGCCATGGTGCACATATTCCCTGCGTCGGCAACATCCACGTGTGCTTGCCGTGCACACTGTGGCCACTCAGTGGTGCCCCATTGGTGTCCTGATGGGGCCTACATACTTGTGCAGGCCACTGCCTTGTGCACATGTCACATGTGGCTTGCCCTTATGCCCTCTGCACAGACCACTGTCTGTACACTTGGGTCATATGCCCACTGGTTCCTGCGCACATTCGGTGTGGCACCCAGTGCCTGCCTGGTGCTTTGTGTTTTGTGCCTGGCAGGATCTGGGCCATTTCCATGGTGGATGCCTCCAGCCTACACACAGGGGAGAGGGGGTGGTGTTTGGTAAATGGCACTTAGTATCTGTTCTCTGTGTTCCCACTGTAGGTCCCCAGGATGTGCATGCTGGTGGTCGTGGCCAAGGGGACGTCAGCAGGAGGCACCACAGGATCTTGCACCACAAGTACGGTGCACATTCCATGATTCTTTGAGGCCACTGTTCCAGAGGCAGGGATGGCTGCTGAGGGTGCTAACTGACATCATATGTCTACTCACCGCATGGGGCTGGAGACGTGTGTGCCGTCCCCTGGCATGCCCCATGGCATGATTTTGGACTTTGTTTCACTAGTTTCACCTCCCTTCATTGATTCTGTGTCCTCCCCATCCCCTATACCCACTCCCACTGCCACTTTCCTCCCCTGCTTTCCCCAGTTGCTGGTGTTGTAAATAGTCCTACACTCCCCTTCCCTTGTTTGCATTTTGTTTGTACATAGTTGTTACTGTTGTTGTCGTTGTCTTTGTACTTTTATTAAATTGTTATTTATCTGACCCATTGTCTGAGGTCCCTAACTGTTCTATGTTTGTGGGTTTGGGTGTTGTCTGCAGCTGTCCATTGTCCCCTTCCTGCCATACTCCTGTCTGCACCTGTGTTTGTACAGGCAGCTACCTCCTGCTCCCTGCCGTGTCCCACCCACTGCGTGCCCACCATGTTGCCTGTGGCTTGTAGGTGGGCCTGCTGTCCTGCTGCACGTGTCTATGCCCCTGGTCTGTGTGTGATGCCTGTGGCATGCATCCATTGCACTGCTGCACTATCAGTCATCGGACCTGCGTGCGGTCTCCTGTGGTCAAGGGCACAGCATGCCTGTGTAGTGCAGTGGTGTCACTATGTGCCACCCAGCCTATGCACCAGTGTGGCCCTGTGTGGCTTCATACACCACCATGTCCCTGGGCACCTATGATGGTGGCCTTGTCCTTTGGACACCACCGTGCTGCATGGTGTCCCCCGCTGGTATGTGGCACCATGCTGGCGACAGTGTGCCTGTCTTGTGTGCCTGCCATGATCCTGTGTGGGTTGTGTTGTGTGGTACCGGGTGTTGTCCTGTATGCCCTGTCTCTTCAGTTCTAGGTTATCTAGGTGTAAATCTCAGGTGACTGAAAGGACTTAACTGCTGTGAGGTTTAAATTACTTGTAGAAAGATCTGGTAAGTAGGGGGAGTGGCTTAGCTAGAAGGAAGCTACATTTAAAGACTGCCTTAGAAAGTTTCTGCTAATAACTTGGCAGAAGACACCAGAAGAAAGGACTGCTGTGTGACTGAACTTCTTTGCTGGGACTATATTGGCCTCCTTCCCTCCCCTCCACCCCGGCCCCCAAAGCTAGTTCTATTTTTATAGGCACAGGATTTGACTGACAACAGGAACTTGCTGTTTAGGGGCAGGAAGTGAGTGATCACAGAACCACCAAGGACCCACCATCCTAGAAGGGCAAGAGTAGCTCTCTGGCCCTCTAGCTGCTGGAGGTCTGCCTCTGAGGAAGTAAGTGGTCTACTGCGAAATATAGGATATTCTTGTCTCAGACCAGGACAATCAGGAGCTTAAAGGCACACAGGCAGAAAGTAAGGAGAGAAAAAAAACAGAGGAAAGAGTAAGGATTGCAAACAGTTAAGGGCCAGAAATAAGACATGATTGGAGGTGCAGTGCAGTGGCTGTGGAGCAGCAGTCTTCCTGGAGATGTTCTGAGGATGCGGTGTTGTCCCATCTGCAGGCACCTCTCTGGACTGAGGGAGGAGGTTGCTCATCTCCAGGCTGAGTTGGCCAGGATTTGTGGGACCTCCTTCCATCCAGGGACCACCAGTGCCACTGCCGTTGCCTCAGAGGTTGCCAAGAAAGAGGGCAGTTGGACCACAGTGTGCTCAGGGAGGGTGAGGGTGGTGGAACAGAGGCACATCCCTCCCATTGTACCTCCACAATTCCTATGCCATTCTGGCAAAGTGTGGTTCCTCTATGGAGGCACCCACAGTGGAGACCAAGGAGGATGTTGGGAACTCCCACAAAGGAGACCCACAGGAGGGTGGCAGGGACCCCTGCAGGGAAGGAAACAACCCTGGTGGGGACTCCATTGTTAGGAAGGTAGAACTGGGGAGGAAGGGAGAGGAGGTAAGTGCCTGCCTGGTGCCATGGCTTGAGGGACAGGGAGCGAATCCTCAGGATTGCCGGAGCAGCTGCACAGGGAGGGAGCTGGATGTCATTGTCCACCTAGGGACAAATGACCTGGCTAAGAAAGGGATTAGAGAAGTGCAGGAAGAGTTTGTGAATTGGGGAGGGCCTTAGTCAAGTAGCACGCACGGTAACCTTCTCGGAGGTGCTACCCATCTATGGCATAGGAGAGGCTAGGGTGTTCCGCACATGGGATTCAATCAGTGGTTGAAAACTGGTGTGGAGCTCAGGGATTTGGCTTCATTGGGGACTAGGGACCACTTGGAGGTGCATAGGGAGAAGGGCAGGGTAAATGGAGAAAGTGACAAAGGCAAGAAGGACAGGGATGGGGCAAAAGGAGTAAGGCATCAGGAAATGGAGGGTAATGAGTACCAATGCCTGTAGTCTGGGCAACAAGCTCCTGAGCTGATGGCCTTAATGGAAGAGGGATGCCTGGATATCGTAGCAGTCACAGAAACATGGTACACAGAGAACCATGACTGGGATGTTAACATACCAGGGTACATAACCTACAGGAGAGAGCAGGCAGGGAGAAGAGGGGAGGAGTAGCTCTCATGTAAAGGAAGGGATAAAAGCAACTGAACAAAAGAGTAAACAGGGAGGAGAGGAGGCACTGTGGGTCACCTTGGAGACTGGAAAGGGCACCACAATCCACACAGGGTTGTGTACAGACCCCATGTCAGGGGAAGGAATGGACAAGGATATGATAGAAGGCATTCTTAGAATGGCAGAGAAAGGGAGATATTGTTGATGGGAGACCTGAATATGCAGATGTTAACTGGAGCACATTTGCTGCAGCCACATCCAAGAGCAGGGCCATTCTTGATGCCCTACAGGTGGCAGGCATTAGACAGCTAGTTTCGGAACCCACTCGTGAGGGAGCAATCTTAGACCTCGTACTCTCAACGGGGGCAGTGAGAGGATCTCAGATCTAGAAGTGAGTTGCCATCTGGGGACAAGTGACCATCAAACAGTGTGGTTCACGTTAAACTCAGCTACAGAGTCAAGCCATACAAAAGTGAGGGTACTGGACTTTAGGAGGGCTGACTTTGGCAAGATGGAGAGTGCCTCAGAAAAGCACTAGCAAACAGGCTAGAAGGAGGTGTGGAGCAACAATGGGGAATTATCAAAACTGCCATCACAGAGGCAACAAGCCTTTGTGAAGCAAATAAACAAATCAAAAGAAAGAAAAAGCCACTATGGTTCTCAAAAGAGGTTGCTGTGAAAGTCAGGAAGAAAAGATAGCATTCCGGAAGTATAAGGAAACACAGAAGGAGCAGGACAGAGAGCTGTACCAGTTAAGGCAGAAGGAAGCAGGAGGAAGTCAGAATAGCAAAGGCACAACCTGAGGAAAAGATAGCCAACTCAGTTAAGAAGGGGGATAAAACCTTTTATAGGTACATCAGCGAGCGTAGAAAGACAAAGGGAGGGATAGTGAGGCTGAATAGAATGAACGGTGGGTGGGCAGAGGGGGACAGTGAAAAAGCAGGAATACTGAACGAATATTTCTGCTCAGTATTCACAAAAGAGGAGGGGGAAGTGCCTAATCCAATTAACAGAAGCACTCTTGATGGGGGGTCAACCAGTCCTTTCACAGAAGAAAGGGTTCTGCAAGAACTCCTAAAACTGAAGGTGGACAAAGCAATGGGTCCTGATGGAATTCACCCCAGAATTCTAAAAGAATTAAGGGAGGAACTAGTGAAACCACTGGCTACTCTTTTAATAAATCATGGGAGGATGGTGTGGTACCGAGGACTGGAGGAAGGCGGATGTGATTCCCTCACAAAAGTGGGTCCAAGACAGAGGCAGGAAACTACAGACCTGTCAGTCTGACCTCTGTGGTAGGGAAAGTGATGGAGTCACTTCTGAAGGAAAGAATAGTCGAGTACCTAGAGGCCAGTGGGCACAGGACCCAAGGCAGCATGGGTTCACAGCGGGAAGGTCATGTCAGACGAATCTAATAGATTTCTTTGACTGGGTGACCAAAGTAGTAGACCAGGGAAGGGCTGTGGACATGGCCTACCTAGACTTTAGCAAGGCATTTGACACAGTCCCACACAAAAGATTAATTGTCAAATTAACCAGCCTGGGAGTGGGACCCAGGATGGTAGCCTGGGTAAAACATTGGCTGAACAACAGGACACAGAAGGTAATTGTAAATGGAGTCCACTCTGAAGAAAGGGGTTACTAGCGGGTACCGCAGGTTCAGTATTAGGTCCAGTCCTTTTAATGTCTTCATCAGTGACATTGCAGAGGGACTGGAAGGAAAAGTATGCCTTTTGCAGATGACACAAAGATCTGCAACAGGGTTGATACACAAGAGGCGTGGAAAGGATGAAAAGGGACTTGACAAGGTTGGAGGAATGGTCAGAAGTATGGCAGCTAGGATTCAATGCAAAGAAGTGAAATAATGCACCTGGGAAACAAGAACCCAGGGAAGAATACACAATGGGTGGGGAGGTAGTAACAACAACAAAAAGGAAAGGGACCTGGGGTAATCATATCAGATGACCTTAAGGTTAGAAGCAATGTGAGAAGGCAGTAGGGAGGGCTGGGGGTATACTGGGATGTATAGGGAGGCATCATCAGCAGAAAACAGGAAGTTGTTATCCCTCTGTACCGACAGTTGGTGAGACCCCATCTGAGTACTGTGTCCAGTTCTGGAGACCCCATCTCCAAGGACATAGACAGGATAGAGGCAGTCAGAGGAGCAACTAAAATGGTGCAGGGTCTGCAAGAGAAGCCGTATGAGGAGAGACTAAAGGAGCTTTAATATGTATACCCTTGAGGAAAGAAGGAGGAGGGGACATGATAGAAACTTTTAAGTACCTCAGTGGAATCAACAAAGTCCAAGAGGGTAGCATCTTTCAGAAAAAGAGACTTGCAAGAACAAGGGGACACAATTTAAAGATAGAAGGAGGGCAGTTCAGGGGCAATGTGAGGAAGTATTATTTCACAGAGAGGGTAGTGGATGCATGGAACAGCCTTCCTGAGGAGGTTGTGGGGTCTAAAATTGTGGGAGAATTCAAGAATGCATGGGACAGACATAAGGCAATTCTTGTGGGGGGTAGGAAGAAACAGGCTGTTGGTTAACTAGGATCTGCGGCCTATCCTGTAGGTAGGGAAATGGGCAGACTAGATGGGCCTAGCGGTCCTTATCTGCCGTCAAAGTCTTTGTTTCTATGTTTCTATCTGCTGCAGCCACTGTTGGGTCCTTGGTCACTCTGGCTTGTCCCTTTGGGGTGTCCCTCTCTCCTTTGACCCACTGCATTTTCCCCTATTGCTCCCACATTCCCTGCTGGGTTGCTCCTTATTCACTGTTCTGCTCCCTGGGTGGTTTTGCACATCACTGATGCGCTGGGACATCTCCCCTTGCACCAAGCGCATCACACGCGATTCACAGTGGGGTTGCGCACAGGGCATCCCATGGTGCATCCCTTTGTGAATCACTTGGCTTTTGGTGGGCACATCCTGTTTGCGCCAGCGCATCTCACTTGCGCCAGCGCATCTGCTTTGTGAATCCTGCCCTTTGTATGTAATTTTCCATGTTTACTAGTTTTAAATTGTGGGAAATGACTGCACATTAAAAATGTGAAACAAAGTGGATTTGCCAGCTGTAAATTGTGTGTTTGACTGGGTAAGGTGTTTGGCCATGCTTCAGGTTGTGTTGTCTCAAAATACGTCCTTTAATTTCAATAAAAATGAAAATTTGCAAAGTCGCCCCATAGGAAAGAAAAAAATAAATCTGATTTCCTCAGATAGCATTTGTGACATATGAAAATGTGTTCATGAGGTTTTGTCTTTTATTTTATTTTTTTTTGCTTTCTTAAGTGATTTTTCAAAGGGAATTTCAGATGGACTCTTCCATTGATGCAGGGTACATGGACCCTGTGCATCCACATTCTTTCACATGAATGAGGATACGGTTACAGGAAGCAACAAGTTTGGTCGACAGTAAAACTGCCAACCTCCTGCACAGTGACGGCACAATACTGATGCAAGTATTGTGCCGCCCAATCCCCCACACCACCCATGCGGGAGGCTCTGCCCCCCACACCCCCTGGACTTTAGGATTCTCAACTCCAGGCTGGAGTTGGTCCGGGGAGAGGGCAGAACACTGGGGGAAAGCGAAATATGGAAACGTACCATTACAGCGACTGTCGCTGTAGCGGGCTTTTTCCGTGTTTCGCCGTCAGGGTGTCGGGCAAAAGGGGGCCACCCACAGTTACACTATCACAAAAAAAAAAAGGAACTTCACTGCAAAAACTATTTTAATGCAGATACTAGGGTTTGAGAACATGAAGCGCACAAAGTACGGCAATGAAAACATTACAGGTATCTTGATAGTTGTGGTGTTCCTTGGAATTCTTAGCCCTAATGCCCACCCTTTAACCTCAGCCAGGAAAGACATGATGTCATGCTTTCCACCCTGTGCAAAGAACATTATGAATGATCTTGATCTCTTGTTTCTCATTCGGCCCTGTGAGAAGAAAGTTATGATCGATCTTTTGCTTTGAAGAAAGTTGGCTGATTGTACTGGCCACGTGTGTGGAACCATAGTTCTTTATCTCCAAACCCTATAGGCCTGTGGGGCATAGGCTTGGACCAATACCTTGTGCTTGGGTCAGGAGTCTAGAGGCTGGGGGCAGGGTGTGGCCAGAAGATCAAATGATTATGGATTCTAGTCCCACACCAGGGACATAGGGTAAAACCCAAACTGACACTGTAGTGCTGTCTGAGGGAGTGCTGTACTCCTGAGATGCCATATTTTGGATGAGATGTTAAATCTAGATCCCATCTGGCTGCTGTGTTGTTTATTCATGGTGACTTGGAAGATCCCATAGCATTTCTCAAAAACAGTAGGGTACTTTTATTGGTTCAAAAACAAAAGAATGTACAAATCAAAAAACATGGCTCAAGTCAAACAAATGATCACAAACAATACACAATAAGAAATTCAAGAATCATATCAGACAACAGAAACCATACACAGTATTACATAAAATGGATTATTATCATATGTGTGGCAGAGGGAGTGAAAACCTACTTATCCTTCCCTCACATAATCTATGAACAGCCTCCCAATAATTGTGAAACTTTATACCTGACAAAAATTGAGCTTCCTTCTGTCAAGTTTTTTTTTTTCTAATGCCCCTGAGACTTGTTTAGCCACAGTGATACAGTGCAGCTGCTTCTTCAGTAGTGATAGTGCACAACGTGCCTGCCATAAATAATATTAACATTTGGCAAAAACAAACCTCAGAGTGCTTATATGAAACCTTCTACACTGGGGACAAAAACAAATCTCTAAAACCACCTTATTTAGTGCTGGTTTTGCAGAGAGACAGACCTTCCATGACCTTGCAAGCATGGCCCAAAATTCCACCGCATATGGGCACTGGAACAAGAAATGGTCCTGAGTTTCTGCAACACTGAGGCATGTGGGCCACAAACACATTTTGTCTTCTATGGCTTTATGTTTATAGGATCCTTTTACTCCTAGTTTGCCATGAACACACAGCCAAGTAATATCCTCCTTGGACTCAGGTATTCAGCTGTCCTGTAGTAATGCCAGGACCATACTGTGGTCAGGAGGAGGGGGGGACACCCAGGTAAAATTGGTGACTCAGAAAAAACAGTATCAACTATCTGTCTATATACAGATTTCCTCGACAAAGTGGAGACCTGGTTTGGGGAAAGCTTCCATGTTTTTATTTTGAGAGACAGTGTCTGCTATGTACTGGACAGTACCACCCTTTGTCTACACCTGGGAGTCTTGAAAAGCTTCACTCTTGACTAGAAATAGAGGGGGACAACCACTCTAAAATTGGTCCTGTGGTTTTGCAGGGTATCCAGAGCTGCAGCTATGTTTCTAGACATAAAAATACTAAAAAAAAATAAATGCAATTGGGTGTATCACACCAGTTCCATCATTCGACACGGTTCTGTAGCTGACTTCTCTCTTAAGAGCTCCAGTTTTGGTGCTTTCACGAAGCCCCCTCCCACTGTTGCCTTACCTTACTAGGAGTCAAACAGTCTTTTTCCTGTAATTTTTTAAGTAGCAGTTTTTGAAAGGGAAGGGATCGTAATTCTGAGCCAGCCACCTGATTCTGGTACCGAGAGAAGCAAGCTCCACCTCTGTGGCAACCCCATGCTCTGACGTTTTGTGAAGTAATTATTTAAAGAGTGCCGGGGTGCACTCTATTGCTATAAATGGAGGCAGATTTTAAATATTGTTTTTTATATTTTATAGGATATTTATAGATTTCATAGGATATTTTGGGGGGGAATTTTGTTTTTTATTCTACAATGGCCTATCTGTATGCAGGGGGAAGGGCAATGGAACAAGGATACTCAGGAAGCACTTCGGGGTATGCATGTGTATGGGGGAGTACTAGGACTATAAGTTGTGGCCATGTATATAACAGTATTTTCATCAATTCCAATCTATTGACAAATAGTTTTTATAGTACCTTGTATAAGTACTGTTATTTAAGTTTGCAAACAAAATTTTACAAATCAAGAAATCTGGTCATAGCTAACTGGTTTCTAAATAGATCTTGGGAATGGCTTAGGATGAAGTCTAGGTGCTTTAGACTTTTCAGGTTTATGCTTGTATCTTTTTTAATATCTTGTGGTGATATACATCCAAATCTGGGCCTTTTAGACACTATTGCTTCACCTAAGCCTTATGCTTCATCTGGCTATAATGGTACACATGCTAGTAACTCTAATTTTGACTATCCCCTTACAATAGGAGGAACAAATCAAGGTTAACACTGATACATTTTAATGCTAGGAGCATGTTTTTGAAGATGGACCTAATCAGTACCTGGATTTTGGACTATAACCCAGATCTTATTATAATTTCAGAAACATGGTAAAATGAAAAAAAAAGGAGGTTTCCCTATTAAACATAAAGAATTACAACTCTTGGCATTGGGACAGAAATAAAAGGGATTATTAATTTATGGGAAATCAGATCTAGTGATGACCCAAATTATAATAGATAAGGATTTAAAAGGATTGGAAGTACTGGCAATTGAGTTAAGATTACCTTATAATAAGAAGATCACAGTGCTGGGTGTCTATTGCCCCCCCCCAAAAAAAAAAACGAATCCCTCTGTGTTTAATGACTTGCAGGATTTTCTTTTTGATTTTAGGGATTCTCATGAAATCTATAGGGCAGGAGACTAATATAAATTGGTCCAGTGTAAGTGAATCCCATCCCCTAGTCGACCTACAAACTAATTTGGGGCTTACCCAATTAATTCAGGATCCTACAAGATTAAATTTGGCTAATCCAGAATCATCTACGATTCTGGACTTGATTTTTATGAATTCCTTGAATCACATATTAGCAAGCAGTGTTTTACCTGATTCCACATGTGACCATCAGTTTACTTTCTGTATCAGAAAGAGAATTGGTGAACAGGTTTGTAATAGATTCTTTACATGGTGTAGCTTTAAATTTTTGATTATATTAATTTTATGTTGGAAGTTAGTAAAATAAATTGGGATAGGATGTCATTGATACCAATGATACATGAAGCTTTGGATTACTTCTGCTCTGAATTTATAACAGTCTGTAATAAGCATGAGCCCAAAAAATCTGTGTGTCTGCAACAAAATAATGCCCTTTGGTGTTCTAATGAGCTTAGAAAACAAAAGTCTATTAGGGACAAGGCATGGGTTAGGGAAGAAAAACAGGTAATGAATTAGATTGGGATAACTCTAAAAAATGTCATAATTTATATTTAAAGGAAGCAAGGAATATAAAACAAAGGCACTATACTCGTTTATTGGATGATAAATGTGCTCATCAACCAAAAGACTTTTGGCGGACAATTAATTGCTTATTAAAAGGACAAAATAATGAATCTCCACATGCATTTAATATTGATGGTCAAATGATTCCTATGTGTCAACTAGTAGAGGATAAATTTAATGACTACTTTACCAAAATGGGACTAATGGAAAACAAGGGGGATAAACATGTAAGGTTGGAACTGGACTGCAGCCCTAAAAAGGAGTTAGTTTTTTCTGAGACACTGGTTGATTCCTTTATTACGAGAACTCCTGAAATTAAACACCTCAATAGCCTTAGGTTTGGATGGTATTCCATCAAAATTGTTGAAATTTGCAGCTTCTGTAGTGGCGTATCCTTTAACTTACTTATTTAATTTATCGTTAAGCACAGGTGAATTCCTGAAAATGTGGAAACAATCTAAAGTTGTTCCATCTTTAAAGGGGGGGAAATTCAGAATTGACTATCTATTGTCTGATAGCGCTTCTACCTCAGATTTCAAAACATTTTGTAAGGCTTGTGGCCACACAGATTATGCAACATTTAGAGACTGAGAGACTTCTAAATGGTATGCAGTCCGGTTTCAGAAAACAGCACAGTACTATTTTGGCATTGACTAAAGTTGTGGGGGATGTGCAGGCTGCTCTAGATGGGTGGACACCTGTTGGAACTATTTTTGTAGATCTATCCAAGGCTTTTGATTCCTTGGACCATGATGTCCTCCTATCCAGAGCTGCCTCACTAGGTGTGACTGGGCTCAGTCTAACCTGGCTTAAGTCATACCTGAATGACAGATCACAAGTGGTCTCTGTGGGTGGCTGGACATCCAGGTGTGTACCTGTTGGATCAGGGGTCCTTCAGGGATCCATACTTGGTCCACTCTTATTTAATATATATATGTCAATGGCTTAAACTTCTCTGATTCATCTGTGTGTTACCATCTTTATGCAGATGATACTATAATTTATACATCAGCTATTACAGTTAATAAAGTTCAAGAGAGGCTACAAAAAGCCTTTGATGAGCTGCAGGTATTTCTTGCAGCAACCAGATTAGTATTGAATAAGAAAAAGACTCAATCTATTTTATTCCATCGACTTCATGAGAAATCTGCTGGTGCAGCCTTGGAAGTGGTTACCCTGGGGGTGGGTCCCTGATCTGGCAGGTGCAAGCTTACAAATATTTGGGTATCTGGTTAGATGATACATTAAGTTGGTCAGGCCATATTGATAATTTAATTAAAACAGTGAGGAAAAAATAGGAGCCTTAAATAGGGTTAAAACTTGTATGAATTTGGATACGAACATACGAACATACGAAATTTGCCAGCAGATAAAGGCCTAGAGGTCTATCAAGTCTGCTCGAATGTGCAGCTAGCACCCCTTATTTTGCAGCTGCCCTTCCCTTCCATCCTTCCCCTTCATTATCCCTCCCCATTGTCCTGTCCCATCCTCATTTGAAGCAGTCCACTGTTCTACTGCATACCACTTCTGCAGGTAACGCATTCCACCCAGCCACCACCGTCTCTGTCAAAAAGTGTATCCTCATCTCCCTCCTGAACCTTCCTCGCTCCAGTCTCATATTATGGCCCCTGGTGACCCTCCCCTCCCTTACTTTGATCAGCCCCTCTGTACCAGTCTTGTTTATTCCTTTCATGTATTTAAAGGTTTCAATCATGTCACCCCTGTCTCTCCTCTCCTCCAGTGAGTACATGTTCAACTCCTCCACCTCCTCTCATATGATAAGTCCCCCAGCCCCTTGATCATCTTTGTCACCCTGCACTGCACCCCCTCCAGTAACTTAATGTCCCTCTTCAGATACGGATGCCAGTACTGCACGCAGTACTCCAGGTGTGCTCAACTAATGACCTATACAGTGGCAGAATCACCTCCTCCCTCCTCGAGGATATACCCCTTGCAATACAACCCAGCATTTTGTTGGCCTTGCAGCTGCCTTCCTACATTGTGCCAAGTTGTTCATTGACCCTGTAATGAGCACACCCAGATCCTTCTCCTCCTCTGTCTGGGCTAGCTGCACTCCCTTAGCTGGTAACTCCTCCTTGGGTTCTTCATCCCAAAATGCAGCACCTTGCACTTTTGGCATTAAACCCCAGTTGCCAGGTGTCTGACCAGGTTTCAAGCTTTGCCAGATCATCCTGCAACCTCTGCCATCCCCTAGGTCATCCACCACCACACAACCTTGGTATCATCCAACCAAACAGACTGATCTTGCTCTTGATGTCCCATGATATGTCTGCAATGAATATCCCAAACAACACTGGTCCCAACACCGAGCCCTGTGGGACACCGCTCATCACTGCCCTTGGGTGTGAGAGCTCCCCACCCACCACCACCCTCTGTTGCCTTCCCTGCAGCCAGTTTCCTACCCATCTCACCAGCTTTGCACCCACTCCTGTGCCTACTAACATCCTTCCCAGCCTTCCATGTGGCACCGAGTCGAATGCCTTACTGAAGTCCAGATACAGGATATCCACTGCATGACCCCTGTCCAGTTGCCTAGTTACCCAGTCTAGTAGAGTGGAACAAAATTCCACCTAATATTAAATCCTTTACAGGAATCAGGATATTAGGAAAAGAGTGGTAAATTCTATGGTAATTCCAATCTTAGAATAGGGGATTTTTAGTATGTTAGTGGAAAAAAGGAAGACTTATAATGGTTAGAAGTCTGCCATGGTAGACTAGCTAGATTTATTTTGGAGGCCCTACGTTATACACATAAGTGTCTCCTATATGATCAGATAGGATGGTTAACCTTGTACAAAAGTAGACAGGAATATATTTTGATGTTTGCAAGTAAAGGCCTACATGGCCAACTCCCTTCCTATATTTCTAATAACTTGACTTACAGGGATTAAATGGTGTAATTGAGATCAGCCTTGGTTTCTGATTTGGTAATTCTGAGATGTAATCTTGAAATTGGCCGACAGTCAGTTTTCTATAGCGGTACAGTAGAGTGGAACGAAATTCCACCTAATATTAAACCCTTTACAGGAATCAGGCCGTGATTAAAGATTCAGTCCTGGTTTAGAAATACACTGGGAGACATCAGACAGTGTTGCCATAATCCACCATGAAAAGTTTGGAGTAAATCGTAAAAGTTATTGTATATGTAGATTTTGTTAGTCCTGTTTAGTTTGATTAATTGTGAAGTTTTGTATTTTGTATGGACTGTTCTACACACTGTCCATGGAATTTTGTATCAAAGTTTTATTGTTTTTATGTAAAAGGACTTCGTTGTAAATGAGACCTATCTCAGTCGAAAGTATCCTAGTTCATATAAAAATATGAATAAAACATTTTACCTTTTACCATGTTTTACAAGTCCACTGGGGTCAAATCAAAGCCACCACTCAACTAACAAGCTCTTGTTAGCCAAGCAGTGGCTTTGATTTTACCCCAGTGGACCTCAAAAATATATATCAAAAATTAAAATCCCCCTATCCATATCAGTGTAGTGTGCTCCCATGCTTTACAAACAATTACCTCACAAAACGTTGTAGCACGGGGTGGCATGGGGTCACGGCTTGCTTCTCTCAGTACCAGGAAGGGGAAGGGATCAGGTGGCTGGCTCAGAGTTATAATCCCCTTCCCTTCAAAAACTGCTACTTAAAAAAATTACAGGATAAGGACTGTTTGCCTCCTAGCGAGGTAAGGCAACAGTGGGAGACTTGGGAAGGTTTTCAAAAATGAGCACTATTGTTGCTTTTTAAGGGGCTTTAACCTGGTTGCCCACAGGCCTTGAATAAATAGCTTTAATACTCTAGTCAAACAAGCTTGTGGGGGTGGAAAGACCTGACTGAGATATAGAAACTGTGGGAGTAACAGTGTTTTAATAAGATACACTCTTTTATCTTGAAGATAAAATTATTCTTCCAGATTAAAAATCATGCAAATTTCCCAATTATCAGTTGCAATATTCCTTGAACCAAACTTAATATCTAGGGTTTGTAAAGATTACACCACAGCTATACATGCAAATGAAGCTGGTATGAGACCTGCTGCTTGGGCTCTGATCCTTAAAGCTTTGCTTTTTATAAAATTTATACAAGCACCAGATACCATAGAAAAAGAGTGCAATATGCCTTCTATTGCTGGATCTGAGTCATAAGACTAAATAAGAGTACAAAAGGTCATCTGCATATGATAACATTTTAATGGGAGGACATTTGTGTGTACTGATATAGCTTGTATGATATCGTTAGTTTGCAGCATACACAAAAGGGGGGTCAATGACAAAGGTGTACAGTAGGGGGCCTATGTGGGCACCCCATTTTACCCTCATTCCTGATGTATTGTGTTGTCCTATGTGACCATATACATTAGGCACTAAAACAGCATTCTTATAGATAGCACAAATCCACTGGCTAAAGGCCATATACCATAATGCTGACGGACACTGAATGGTTACTCATGTACTACCTTGTCAAAGGCCTTCTTCTGGTCTAATGCCAGGAGAAACAACTCAACCTGCCCCATTGCTCTGCGTTCCACCAACTCATGGGCATATATAAGGTTATCAAATATAGACCTGTTGGAGATTGCACATATCTGTGAGAGGGAAATATAAAAAATTCTGCTGCCTTTGTCAGGCGTTGGGTGAGGATACGAGATAAGATTTTCATGCCATTATTTAAAAGACTTAAACGTTTTCAGTTGAAGACATGGGGCTCAATGTTTAAAGCTCCAGAAATGACGCGTGGTGCTTGTGTTAAAAAGAAATAACGTAGTGAACATGTTATTTATTTTATAACACAACTAAAGCTGGAATGAACTGGACCCACATGTATATAGTTATGAAGAATGACTTGTTATATGTTGCAGGGGTATCAAAGCCTTTCTAAAAGTGGAGGGAAGGGGCAAGGTCCGGGGGTGAGGGGGTACCCGTGAAAACTTTTTGTAAAAAGTTGGGTGTAGCTCTGGGGTTTTTTGGTACTCTGTGGTGAGTTTGGGGCTTTTATTGAAGATAAAATAATTTTTTGTCACATCTTCCCTACCCCTGACTCCACAGAAATGTATTTTCTTTGGAGTCAGGGGTGTGGGAGACTGGGGCTGACCTTAACACAACTGAGGTGGGCAGCTGCCTGACCAACGCCATCAACAGCCTGATCTTTTTGCTTCACAGTTCATTCAGTTGCACAATTCTGTGAGCTGTACAGTGCAGACCTGAAGCTTGCTTGTTTTTCTTGTCAGCTGCTCAGTCCTCAGGGCTGCACAGCCTGACTTGTATCTTTTGCTGAACTGATCAATACTTCACTACACTGTTTTCAGCATTTGCCTAACCTGAACTGGTTTCTTAGTGATTTTTCACCCCCCCCCTCTTTATTAAATACACTGCTGGAGCTGAGAGACCCACCCACTTCCTACTTAGTTACACTTCACTGTCCCTCTTAAAGGGGAAGCACCTAAGAGCTACAGCAAAGCACTTAAAGGGGTAATGCCTAGATCCGAAATACCAGGATTTCTTTACCTCTCCATTAGAATAAACTTCACTATTAGCCCCTCCCTTTAGACACAATACTAAGTACCTGCTTCCTCATTAGCAGGTTATTCAGCTCCTCCACTAGAGGGTATATACTTAAGCATTCTTCACTTTCTACTTCCCTACTGCAGGCTATTCAGCTGGATACCTGAGAGAGCTTTATTTTAAGTATTGCGCCCCTTCCCCTCGGTAGCAAAGCAACTCTGTTCAGCTACACCCCCTTGTAGTAGTCTGCTACCTATCAAAGTCCACACCCCTCTGCTGCTCCTTGACTCTAAGGATGTTTCCTCTCCACTCAAATCCTTCTCCCTTCTATCTCCTCCCCCTAATCTTATTTCTTACCCTCTCCCTACCCACCCCTCCTGCTTTTGCCAGCCCACAGCCCTATAATTCCAAATCCATCCAAACCCCCTGTCTCCAGGCCCCAACTTATATTCATGCTATTACTCCTGCCCCCCTAACATATTCTGGTCTCATTCCCTCATAATTCCACATGCATCCTTACTAACTTTACCAAATGTATTTGCTGCTCTCCACCTCCTGCTTCCTCACTATACCACTACCTTCTACCTCACTCACTCAGCCTCCAAGCCCCATCACTCCAAATTACATGAAGCTACACTTCCTCATCCTAGGTCTACTATTACTCATCTCAAGAGACATCCACCCCAACCCCGGTCCTGCTACTTCCTTCACCCCGCCATCTCCCCCACTGACACTGCCCATACCCCTACCCCAACAGCCCTCATAAAGGGTTTCAAGATATTACACTTAAACAATCATAGCCTACTTCAAAAAATAGACCTCCTGCAAGACATGGTTGCTGCCCTGAAACCAAACATTCTAATTACAACAGAAACATGGCTAAAGAGCATGATTCCTGACCACTCGGTCTCCATCCCTGGTTACTCCATCCTAAGGCTAGACAGAGCAGGCAGGTGTAGTGGAGTGGCCATGTATATCCGCGCCTCCCTCCAATACTTCCCAGTCTTCTCGTCCTCCAACCAAGCAACCCATGATATCTTAGCCATCAATGTATCCCTCCCTTTCTTATTTCCTATCTTTGTAGCCGGTATCTATTGCCATCCAATTGCCCAGCCTGCTGTCTCCCTTGACTGCCTAACTTCTATTACTTCCCTCTCTCAATCTGGCAAGCTTTACATCCTTGGTGACCTCAATTTAAATTGGTTGTCCCCAACAACATCTACCACAAGAAATGCTATCAGTGCCCTCAACCTCACACAACTAATTACAGAACCCACCCACTCTAATCACAAGACCCCAAACCATTCCCTACTTGATTAGGCCCTAACTTCCCAGCCCCATAGAATCATCACCTCCTGCATCCTTCCGGATACTCTCAGCGACCACAACCCAGGTTTCCTGGTCAGAAAAGTTCATAGCCCTAAATCCCCACACAAAACCCTACAAATACAGACCTATAAATCCCTAGAATTGGAACCTCTCCAGCATAGCCTTGCCCTCTCAGACTGGTTCCCCTCTAGCAAGCACCTCCTCAGTTTATAAAGACGTAATCTATTTTAAAGACATCTTCCTAGCAAATTGGAATGCCTTCGCGCCCCTATAAAAACAAGGGTTAGAGGTCCTCACCTCCCCTGGATTACCCCTGAATTACTAGCTTGCCACAGAGCCAGAGATAAGGCCTGGAAATGACACAAAGTCTCCCAGGTTCCAAATTACCTTCTTATTTACCGAAAACTCCATAATGCCTGCACCCAGGCTACCAGGCTATCAAAAACAGATTACTTCAAATCTACCTTTGTGACTAATACCAACTCCCCCTCCAAGTTCTGGAGAGTGGTCCACGCCCTCTTTACCCCCCATCCTGTCCACCCACCTCTATACTTAAGATAAACGCCACCCTCGTTGGTGATCCAGTTGCAGTAGCTACTGAATTCAACTCCTATTACACCACTTGTGCTGATGAGCTACTCCAATCCCTCCCAAACTATGCCCCTCCCTCTTCCCCTTCCTATTGCCTACAAATTACCCCCCTCCAATTCCCCCTTCTCCTTTGCTACTGCCTCCCCAAATGACACCCTAAATGACCTGCTAGTGATCAACCCTTCAACAGGCTCCTCCCTGGATGGCCTTGACCCTAAATTACTATCCCTTTCAGCCGGAGCCATCACCTACCCACTCTCTATTATCTTAAACCTCTCTTTCTCAACTGCCTCAGTACCTTCCCCATGGAAACATGCAGTGGTCCTTCCGCTCCCAAAAGGTGGAGACCCCCCCCAGCAACTACTGCCCCATCTCTCTTCTCCCTACCATTGCCAAACTTCGGGAACACCTAGCCCTCTCCCAGCTCACCTCTTACCTCAATGACTCCTCCTTCTTCACCCCTTATCAATCTGCCTTCAGGAAAAATGACTCCACCACCACCTCCCTTCTTCAGCTCACTGATTCTGTCCTCGTGGGAATGGACAATGGCCAAATCACCTCAGCCATTTTTTGTCAATCTGGCCAAAGCCTTCGACACAGTCTCCTACTCTCTTCTCCTTGACAACCTATCAACAGCTGGGCTATCCCCCTTAGCCACACACTGGTTCAAGGTGTACCTCACTGGCAGAACCCAATCAGTCAAGATCTCTGACGCAATTTCCCCACCACTCCCGATAAGAACTGGCATCCCCCAGGGATCCGTGTTAGGCCCCATAATAGTCTCTGTTGTTCTAAATGATCTCCTGTCCACCTGCTCTCCCTTCTCCTCCATTCACATGTACGCTGATGATACAGTCTTGCATGCATCTGGCTCCTGCCCCACCTAGGTTGCATCCAACTTGCAGCATGACTTCGACAAAGTTCAGCATTGGTTTGCAAGCCACCAACTATTTCTCATAGTATCCATGACCTTTGATACCAGGCAGAGACTTAGCAGGTTTCCCTCTCTACCCTCCTTCCACAGCCTTGATGGGACTTTACTCGAGGACACATCCTTCTTCAGGTAGTTAGGTGTCTGGCTGGACCAACACCTGAACTTCTCTGGTCATGTCAACGCCATTCAGAAAAAATTGCATCCCAAGTTTGGTACCTTATTCAGGAATCGTGCCTGCATCCCACCCATGGCTAGGTGTGAGATTGTCCAGAAGATGATCCTACCCATCTTCAACTACTGTGACATAATCTACGGTGCCCCCATAAGTCCTCCATGACCAGACTAGATACCCTCTTCAACTCCTTTTGCCATTTTGCCCTTGACCCCCCCACACTTATCATTGTGATCTCTGCCATGCCTAGCCTTCCCTTCCCTGACAAACCGATATCTCTCTCACTGTGCAAAATTCCCCTCCAAGCACTGGCTGGGTGAACTTCAGTCCTATCTCTCCCCTGCTTTTACAACCGCCACCCCCTCCTTCCCACTCACTAAGATCTACTGACTCACGAACCCTGGTGGTCCCATGCCACTCCACCCTTATTGGCCAACTGGGCTATTCTTACCGCCTCCCAAAAATCTGAAATTCACTTCCCCCTCAAATTCACCACTCATCCTCTTGCTACTCCATTAACTCTGCCCTCAAGAACTTCCTTGCCCCTCCCTGTGCCTGCCATCACCCTCCCTAATCCCCCACCATCTCCCCAAAGCCCATATTACCATATGCTTACTCCTCACCACTCCTATTTCCCTCTGATTGTGCTCCTCCTAGTCCCCTACTCTCTCTCTCTCATCCTAAAGTGTTCATCCCCCTTCTTTCTCTACCCTTAATCTATCTCCCTCCTGTGAGCTCGATCACTGCCATGTGCAGACAGGATCCATAGCGCACGGTGGGCAATAACTTTAACCCCTTTCCCCTATTTCTCCTTTTACTGCACCCTCTCAAGTCACTGCTAGATCACTGCCTTGTGCAGGTAGGGTCACCCAGCAATCAAATCCAACAGATAAACAGCGCAAAACTACGAGCGGGTGCTCACAGCGTGAGATGCAAACCTCAATGATTCACACAAAAGCCAAGGTAATGAGCACTCCAGGACACAGAAAAATATACTGCAAGTGATTTTAATCCAAATGGCAAGTCCAGACCCCTGCGCTTCGGCTCTACACCTTCAAAGGGGGTTATAACCAAACTTTACAAACAACCACACTTATATACAATCATAGTGATGACATCATAATTAAGGGGCAATTAACTCTTTCAGTACCCCATTCTGTCTTATATATATTCCCTTACTCTAATGTTCTAATGAAACAATTAATTACAAAATGTATACTAAAGTTCTTAACAAGAAAATTTTTGTTTGTAAATACAGACCAAAAGAAAAAATATGTTAAAAAATATATGTACCTAAATTACTATGCAAGGCTATTTATAGTTTTTTTACACTTTTTTATACTTTTGACACTTTGTACATTAATTTAGAACATAAATAGTTATATGTTTAAACAAAGTTGTCAATTCGAAATGTGTAAGAACTAAGTAGATTTATATCTCCTCCTTTCTTTTTTTAAATCCAAAAAACATATATAATTAATTCAGTATAAATCATACTATAAAAGGAAAGGTGATAAAACACTCTAGGTAAGTACAAATTAGAAAAAAATGAAATGAATGAAATGGAGCACACAGTATCAGGTGAGGTGACTAAATAACATACAAATAGCTCATGGCAAAACACAAAATGAGATGAAGTGAAGATGAAATTTATAACAGTGGCAACAATACAGACAAATGAATGTCATGTTTGTGATCACCCTCCACTTCAGACCAGCAATGGGAGAAGAGAAACCATTTTGATGGGGATCCACTCAGATAACATCTCACACCAAATTCTGAAATGACAAAACAAAACAAGATGAGTATCAAAGACAGAACACAAATTTTCACACAGAAGGAAATATTCTGTTACTTTTTCAACTATTTTCAGACATCTTTCAAAAAAGATTTCAGATCCCACTAGTCATTAAGACCATCTGGTTTAACAGTCTTGAGTCTGTATATCCACCTACTTTCTTTCTTAAGTAACTCATTTGTTCTGTCACCTCCAAACTTCATTGGTGTTTGCCACTCTAATCCCATGAATTTCATGCCCTTAGGGTCAGAGTTATGTGCTTTCAAAAAATGTTCTCCTACAGGTGTATCTGTCCTTGCATTCTTTATGTTTCTCACATGTTCCTGAATTCTAACTTTTAAGTTTCTTATAGTGCGTCCTATGTATATATGATTGCATTCACACCACAACACATAGACTACAAAGGTGGTGTCACAGTTAATAAACTCCTTAATTTCATACTTGTGACCTGTCAAAGGATGTGTGAATACTGTTCCTACCATGTGGTGACTGCATATATTACATCTCTGGCATCTAAAATTACCTATTGGTTTAGTACCTAGCCATGTGTTTCTATTTGGCATTGTCAATCTACTATGTACAAGTTTGTCTTTCAGATTCTTTCCCCTGGAGAATGTGATTCTTGTTTTTTTTCCCCAACTGCTTTCCTCAGTTCAGGCTCAGTATGTAACAAGTGCCAATTTTTATACACAATGTTACCCAGTTGTCCTGCCCAGTTATTAAATTCAGTAACAAAGCTCACAGGGAATCTATCATCAGATGTGGGGAGCATAGTATTTGTCTGTTCAAGCAGATTATTTCTATTCTGCTTTAATGCTTTCCCCACAGCTGTTACCAACAATTCTTCCTGATACCCCCTCTCAATGAAACGCTGTCTTAAATTCTCTGCTTGCATAAGGAAGTGCGTTTCTTCAGTGCAGTTTCTTCTCAAGCAGAGAAACTGCCCATATGGAATGGACTCCTTCAATTTCTCTGGATGGGCACTGTCCGCTCTGAGTACACTGTTAGTGGCCGATGGTTTTCTGTAGCATCTGGTTATAACATCTCCTGGTACATGTGAGGGTCTCAGAATTTCCAGATCCAGAAATTCAGTCTTATCTGGACCCAGTCTGTGAATGAAATTCATATTGCTATCATTCTTGTTTAGCCATTCTATAAACTGTTGAATTTCTGAGACCTCACCGTCCCAGACACATATGTCATCAATAAAACGTATCCAGAATGTGATTTTATCTTTGAAAGGGTTTGTACTCTGGAAGACTGTAAGTTCATCCCATTTTCCCTAAAAGAGGTTGGCATAGGATGGTGCCATGGCAGCCCCCATTGCTGTGCCACACATCTGAAGATAGTTTTCACCTAAAAACTCAAAGTGGTTGTGTGTCAAAATAAATTCAATAGATTCCAAAATAAAATCTACTGGTTTATTATCTTTTTCAACCTCTTTTTCTAGGAAGTAGAAACATGCACTGATTCCCTGTGTATGATGAATATGTGTATAAAGCGATTCAGCATCAATTGTTACCCAAACCATTGTGTCTTTCCATTCTAGTCTGGACAGTTTTGAGATGACATGTGTGCTGTCTTTAATATAAGTCTCTAATTTAATAACTTCCTGCTGTAGAAAAAAATCCACAAATTTACCTAATTTCTCAGAAATAGACCCTATTGAGGAGATAATTGGTCTCCCAGAGGGGTCCCTCATATTTTTATGTATTTTAGGCAAGATGTAAAAGCTAGATATTACTGGATTTTCATACCACATATATTTCAATTCCTTTTCACTAATGTCTCCTCTGTGCACTGCTTCTTGCAATAGTAGATGTAATTCTGCTTTAAATTTATACATAGGGTTATTATGAAGTTTGTAATAACTAGTGCAGTCATTAAGCATCTTTGAGGCAATTGACATATAGTGTTCTCTGTCTAGTATCACAATATTCCCTCCCTTGTCGGCTGGTTTCAAAACAATATTGGTGTCAGTTTCTAATGTTTTCAGAGCTTGTAGTTCATTTTGTGTGAGGTTATTATTTCTAGGTCTGCTTGCTTTCTGTAATATTTAATTTACTTCCTTAAGTACTACACTCTCAAAAACTGAAATAGCAGGACTGATTACATGCGGGCAAAAGTCAGATACAGGTGAAAACAAAATCTTTCTCTGATCTGAAATGTCAATGTTATTTACACCGAGGGGAGCAGAACCAGGAGACCTCGGGTAGTCCTGTTCAATTGCATTTAAAATAAAATCAATATCCTCCACTGGTTCAAAAATTAAACTCTGTGCATCTGAGGATTCAACCATCTGTTGCATTTCTTCTGAATTACTAGTGAAACCCATTGTTCCTTGTTGTTGTTCTTCAGATTTATTACTAAAAAATGCCTTTAGTCTAATTTTGCAAAAAAGTTTATATAAATCCACTTGGACCTGAAAGTGGTTGATTTGTGGCGTGGGTACAAAAGAAAATCCGCGTTTTAATATTTCAGTCTCAGTTTGTGTCAATTCTCTACTTGATAAATTAATTATTTGCAGTTCTTGCCCCTGCCTTTGCCCCTCCCATGGCCTCTGGTTATACATTTTTCTTGTTATGTTGTGCTTTCCTCCTCTTGTTCCCCTCCTTGTCTTCCTCTTTCTTCCTCTATCTCCCCTCTCTGGTCTAAAAAAGGGCTTCTTTCTCTATCTCTTATTATTTCCTCGTTGTTGGAAGAAAAATGAACTCTGGAGCAGCTTCTGCTTCTGTTCTGAAAGTTGTCTCTTCTTTTCCAAGCAAATATCCTGTCGTTAGGGTCACCCAGCACACTGGTGGGTACTATCCCCCCACTATAGTTGACCTCTGCTACCCCATCCCACAACATCCCTCCCCCAACACCCCCCTCTCTCACATCACTATATATAAATAACTCTCATCACCTGTAACCTGTGTCCTACCAATAGGGCTGTCCACTGCCCTGCCCAGATAGAGATAACAGGACATTGTTGAATTTCAACTCCCCTTCCCCCTTGGATACCCCCACCTGCAATACCTCTCTCTCTCTCTCATCCCCTGCCACACTCTACCTCTCTCTCCTCCTACCCACCCCTTCAGTTAACTTAGCCTAAAACTGGCCTACCTGTACACTCAATTAAGCACTTATAACCTACCTTTATACCCCCCTCTTATATGCACGTTAGTCCACTCTGTCATCTCTGTTTGCCTCAAAAATTGTGTTCTGCCTGCATCTCTCTGTAAATTTCCTTTCCCTTCTTCCATTCTGCCCTCTGCAATTTTTCGTTCCCTACTTCCATTCTTCCTCTCTTTATTCCAATCACTGTAAATCTTGAATATCTATGTTACACTAATGGCTATCATTTACTATTGTGTCACCTTACCATCTAGTTCTACATACTGTTGCCAAGTTATTATATGTGTTCCAGTTACCAACTGACACCAACTGTTGCCTAATTGTTATATGTGTCTTCATATCTACTATAGTTAACTGTTGCATTGTTAGCCAATGTGATCCACCTGTAATCCCTCCTGCTCAAATTGTATGCAAGTAAGCAAATTGTATTCCAACATTGTAACATTTCTCTGTATTCTATCCTATTGTTCCCTACCCCACAGGTAGCGCCGGGAGACAAGCAACGTGTTGCTCAGCATGCCTTCCTGGTGAAACATTTCAATAAATAAACAACCCACCACATAGGCATTAGTGTATGTACTGTGAAAGATTTTTATATAAAGGCTGGGGGTCTGGGGGCCACTAGGCCCTTGCGATCCCCGGAACCCCAGCTTTTATATAAAAATCATTCACAGTACATATTACTTGGAATAACACCCTCCCAATCCCAAAAAAGCTACTAGCTGCAGCGTCAACACCTTTAAACACATCACATGTGTGTCCACCTCCACACCTCCTATAACTGCATCTGTCCCCAAATCCCTGGTGTTCCAACTGCCTGGTCCAAGTCCCACAATGCTGCCCCTGGCACCTTTTCCCTTAAATATTAATACAGTAAATGTGCATCTACTGTAATTATTGTACTAAGGTGCTGCCTATAGTAAATACTATTTTTGGTGGAAACATCAGCCTTCTGGTAATCCTCCTGATTCGAGAAGAGCCCAGGATAGACTGACCCAAACCCATAAAGTCCCTGGGTTTTCACTTAAGAATCCAGTCTCCTGATTGGCCATTAAAGCCTATCAATCAGTAAAAACCATAGTGATCAATATTTCCTGATTGTTCATTGGGGCATATTTTAGGTGCCTTGATTAATGAAACTCCTTCTCTCAGAAGTCCTCTGGCTCAACTCTAGGCACTTAGACACTTGATTGGCTGCTGGCAGGGGTCATAATATCATCGATATGTCAGCCCCATCCAGTTCCATGCTATCCCATCGCAGTCCAAACTTCATTGTGTCCCTGCAGCCAACGTATTTACATTTATTTCACAGTTTCCCAGTATGTAGTGAGGACTCCTATCCCCTGACAAGCAACCCCACAATCAGTATTCAGGAGTCCTCCTATGATCAGTTGCTAGCTCCATTCTAAACAATCCTCATGGAGTAGGAGCCAGCTCATTAATATTCATGGGTTGATTGATTATTCATGTATCCCCCCCCCAAGTTCTTCAGTGTTCCTTGGTGCTGTTTTGATATATTTTCAGAGCCCCTGAGCAACCTCCCCTAGGTGCCTGACCCCCGTTCAGCCAACAATGGAGTCTAGAGCACCAGAGAAGTGGAAAAAAGCCATAACAGCAGCTGCAGAAACAACAGGTTGTGCGTTACTGCGCTTGCGCGACCCAGCGGTCCTCCAAACATGTACTCAGAGGTCACCAGTCATGCTGATGGAACTCCTCACAGCCCATACAAGTGGAAACAGGAACAGGAGCCTCCAAATCTTCAGGTAAGCCCCCATAGAGGGGGGTTACATCTGTTGGTGATGTTAGGACATGACGAGACACTGGCATGTGTGGGCTAGTTTTTATTGTTCTGATAGGCTGGTTTAGACTGGACCAGGCAAATTGGAACCAGAACCAAAAATGTTATATATAGTAAATAAAAATAATACAATTCATTTAAAAAGAAGAGTTCAGAGATCACGTGATGTCTGCAGCACCATAGCAGCTCATCTCAGGAGCTCCTACCACTCTGCTCATCCATCCTCTTTTTTTCACCTGTTAAACTTCATTCTTGGAGCACAATAACCACCCAGATCAGTTGCTGCCTGCCTGCTCTCACTGGTTGATTCCTTCTGAGCATCGACATTGGCGTCCATTCACCATGATGGAGACAGATATGGGGCAGGCCCCGGTCCTCCATACTCCCCCGACAACTCCTGAGAAGATGGCTAAAAAAGTTTAAGGCACAAGCTCTACAACATATCAAACAAGCTGGACCCTCATCCTCTGCAGTACCTTTGACTGAGAACCACTTTTTACAAGAACTGATGCCTTTTAATGAAACCCTCATCGACATCTCTGTGGAGTTAAAGTCTCTCAGGTCTGATATGGGGGACTTAGGCTGCAGAATCGGGGATGCGGAAACCCGCACCACATCTCTAGAGGGCTGGCACAACAGAACAGATCCAGAGATCATCAAGCATAGGCAGCAGATTATAAAGCTACAACTTAAAACTGAAGATTAAGAGGGCCACAGCTGCAGGAATAATATTTTGACCTTTGGGCTGCCCAAGGCCGAAGAAGGACTCTCTACGATCACCTTCTTACAAAAGCTACTGGCCAAAGTGGTAGGCCCTTCTCCCCACAATCCTACCTACCAGATTGAGAGGGCCCACCGTTCTCTCCGCCCTCGAATCCCTGGAAATGCATCTCCCAGGCCCATTATTGTGAAATTCCTAAACTAGCTGGAGAAGCAACATGATCTGACAAAAATGAGGGAATTACAGGTGATCCTCTGGGAGGAGAAACACTTTCACATCACCCAAGACCTACTGCTGGAAACTTGACAAAAGAGAGCCGCCTTCCACCCGATCGTGAGTAAGCTAATCACCGCTGGCATTAAATTTAAAATGGCTTACCCAGCTCGACTACAGTCTCTCATCGCTGGCTCCTGGCTCTCGTTTGATACCCCAGTCCAAGTCTCCAAAGAGCTAGCCACCCATTTACCTGACCTGTTCAAAGACACATGAGCAACTCTGGTCTATCATTGTGGTGTTTTTGCTGAAAATTCGGTCTGTGCATACCTTGATTATTTCTTTTTCCTCCTTTGTTGGCTGGCCTGGAAACTGACTACTGTGGAGATGTTCATGGGCTCCCACTCATGCATGGACTTCCTCTGCCCTCCACGTTGCAATGGATGGACATTTTCCTAATGGACACCCCGGTGTAAGCCTGGCCCCACGGGCTGGGGACACTGGAATCTGTTGCTCACAATGTGGGACTGCCTTGTACATTCTGCCTGGAATCCAAGAATTTGGGAATACCTAGTGCAACTCCTTGATTCCAGGGGAGGGTGAGATCCAAGTGGACCTGAACCTGCTTTGTTTTGGTTCCCACCAGATCCACTTGGGACTGAACCACAAGCCTGACTTTCTAGGGTGCAATTGAGTTACTCTGTTCCTACCTCTTGAATCATGTAGCTTTTACTTGTAGATGGGGATCTCATACTGGTCCCTGATATATTATTTTATTTAGACTCCACTGGTGTTTACCCTGCAGAGAACTCTATGCCTCATTTAACTGGTGTTGCCTTGGTCAGTTCCACGGTGCACCCCCTTCCAAGTGCGACCTGATTAATATTGCCTAACCTCCTCATTCTCAACTGTCCTTCACTAAACTAATTTTTGTTTTCTTTCTCTCCATCTGCACTTTTGCCGCATCACTCTCTGACCTTATTTTCTTTAATTCTACTTTCGTTACTTCTTCCACTCACCTCAGCCTTTAACTAGCTGGCATCTCTCAAGCAGGGTGAACACCAGTACAGCCATACAATGGTAATAACCTCAGGTTGATTTCTTTCCAGGTAGACCTGCCTGCATACCAATTCTAATACTGTTTCATATTCATTTTGTTGGGTTAGCGACTGATGATGGGTGGATGGATGGGTGGCTGGGCTCCAGGGATGGCTAAAGATTCTGTGGACTGGCACTCCTCATGTCCTGGCTAGTTGAAGGGTTGGTTCTGAACCTTCTCCTTCCTATAATACACCTTTCTCAATATTGTGGACTGGGTACAGGGATTGGGAAGTCATGGAGAGAGAGAGACCCCACAAAGTCCATTCAGATACACATCTTTTTCCCAATCCCACGTTTCTTCCTGTTAACTTAATTCCAGCACTTCCTAAATTTGGAGACAGGGTTTTCAGGGCCTTGGAGTTATGGTTCTTCCCAAGTCTTTCTATAGTCCATTTACTTGGGAACTGGGCAATCCGGGGGACCATTGTATATAGTTATAGGGTGAGGGGTTGGGGGAGAGGGAGGTTGGGGAAACTGCTATAAACTATTGGCTATCCTCAATTCATCAATTCTCAATTTCCAATTGTTTAACCAGGAGAGACACACTAAACTGAAAGCTTGTTTACAGGTGTGACCTGGGAGCACAGGGAAGTTAAGTGACTTGCACAGGGTCACACAGTATGCAAGTGAGGGCTGTGGGATTCAAACCCAGGTCTCCAGATTTGCAGCTCAGGGACTTATACCACTGCGCTATACTGCCTACCTGCCTATCCTGATTTTTCAATACATGTGACTGGGTTGGGGGGTTCCATGGTATGTCTAGTCATGATTCTAAGGTCTTTGGCTACAGGGGAGGGGGTCAGTTGTGGGGGAGGAAGGATGGGGGGGCCCCACCTACAATACTTAGCTGGACGCCTAGTTCATCGATCTTGCTACATTTTAATATGGTCTTTTTTCCTACAATGATTACTTGTTGTTCTAATGTTTTGGTTGAACTTTATTGGTCTGCTGGTTGGTGGGGGAGGGTTGGAGGGGGGAGGGATGGAATGTGTCTTGTAACACTTGTTCCTTGTTCTATGTTCACTGGTTATTATGACTATGGCTAATAATGATGTTAAAACTCTTACTTGGAATGTTCAGGGAGCCAGAGAGTGACTCAAAAGGTACCAGATACTTAAGCACCTTACCTACTTCAAGCCCACATCACTTTTCTTCAAGAAACACATCTTCTCACTCAAGAGGCTAATTGGCTACATAGGCAAGGTGTCAGTCAGGTGTTCGCCTCCGGTGATTCAACCTCAAGCAAAGGAGTAGCAATCCTAATAAATCACAATGTCTCCTTTCAGGCTGAACAAGTTACCTCTGACCCGCTAGGAAGGTATGTTTTTGTCAAGGGCCTCCTAGATTGCTGAGAAGTGACTTTGGGTAACATTTATGGCCCGGTGGGGGGGGGGGCCCTGTCTTCTTCATGGATTTGGTGGATCGGCTTACCCCCTTTCTTTCATCCCCTTTAATTATGGGCAGAGACTGGAATACTCCACCCACACAAGAGCAAGACTGCTCCAATCAGTCTCTCAGACCTCTCTCTCCTGCTCAATGGGCCATAGGGGTTTTGTGAATTCACTAGGCCTCTGTGATACATGGTGGATTCTTAATCCGTCCAGCCGTACCTTCTCCTTTTATTCCACGGTCCATCATACATCAGCTAGGTTGGAATACATTCTCACCAGTCTATCTCTTCTACCCGGGCTGTGCAAAGCTGGCCTTGAGCCCATTATGCTGTCAGATCACGCTGTGGCCTGGCTCCTACTCACCCCTTCTAGGGACACGCAACGGGACACTATTTGGAAACTAAACACCCAACTCCTCAAACACGACTTCATCAACTCCAAAATAAAATCTCTTATTCAATCCTATACTGAGTCTAACCGGAACTCAGTTCCTAGAGAAGATCATGAGTGGTGCACTTTGAAATGCTTCCTATGGGGAGAACGTATCCGTCTTGCCTCTAAGTGAAAGAGACTCCATGAGTCAGAAACCATTTCCTTGCTAACTCAAATATGATCCCTTGAACAGTCTTTATCTTCACTGTCTTCCCCAGATTCTCTAACTGCCCTATTGTCCCTTCGGGACAAATACTTTGATCTTTTACAGGAGAAGGCAGAGTATGCCATCTTAAAGACCCAGTCCAAATATATTGAACAAGGAGAAAAGGCAGGGTGGCTGCTTGCTCTTCGTTTGAGGAAATTAGAAAGTTCAAGGATTGCTATTTCCATCTCAGCTTCAGATGGTACCATTAAAACTCTTCCCAGGGACATTGTCTCAGTCTTTGAAAACTTCTACCGTACACTCTAAGGCCAGCACCTCTCCCCGCTGTGTACCGAGGAGATGACAACATACTTAGATAGTATTTCACTTCCTTAGCTCTTGGGCAATCAACAGGCTCTCTTATCCTCTCCCATTTCTCTGTCAGAGGTGGAGGCAGCCATTAACAGTTTAGCACTAGATAAAGCACCTCGGCCAGATGGCTTTCCTCTAATTTTTATAAATTCTTAACCAAGGAATTGTCTCCCCTCATACCTTGTCTTTACCAATTTATGTTCACGGCTGATTCACTAGATTTCTCACTCCTAGATGCTACTATAGTCCTCTTCAAACCGGACAAACCCCCTTCTGAACCAGCTAGTCATCATCCCATATCTTTATTAAATTGCGACATTAAGATTCTCACTAAAATTCTTGCTACAAGAATCAGGAAAGTTTGGTCTCACTTACTTAGCCCAGAACAGGTTGGATTTGTCCCAGGTAGATCTTCTGCAGACCACTTACGCAAGCTGAGTCACATTTTTCAAACTGCTAAGCTTTCCCCTATCCCTATGGCTCTAATTTCCTTTGATGACAAAAAGGCTTTTGATAGAGTCGATTGGGACTTTTTATGGTTAACCCTGCAAAAACTGGGCTTCCCTCCCATATTCTTGTAATGGCTTCAAGTGATTTACTCTTCCCTGTCAGCCAAGATATATTGCAATGGAGTCTTTTCCTCCCACTTTTCCCTTCATACGGGTACCCATCAGGGCTGCCTCTGTCTCCCTTCCTTTTTAACGTATACCTGGAACCTCTTATTAGGCAGCTTAAAGCATCTCCTCATATACTTGGCATGCTGGTCAGTGAGTCGGTAATGTCTCTTTCAGTATATGCTGATGATATCGTTCTGCACCTTTCTCACCCTTCTGCCTCTCTCACTGAAACCTTGAAAGTGATTGATCATTTCAATCTCTACTCCAATTACAAGCTGAACTGCAATAAAACCAAAGTCTTTCCCTTCAATCATTTTGTTTATAGATCTGACTTTACCAGATTTGGCATGTGATGGGCCCCCAGATCTATCAAATACCTAGGAGTTTCTCTAGCTACTGACCCTTCTCTTATGAAGAAGCTAAACCGCGATGACCTAATCACAGTCATAAAACAAGACCTGCTAAGATGGAGAGCTCGACCCATTTCCCTCTGGGGCAAAATTAATATTATTAAAATGAATATTCTACCCAGACTCTTCTACTCTTTAAATATGCTTAATGTCTAGCTTCCTCTGTCCTTCTTCCAACGTATCCATGCACTAATCACAAAATTCATTTGGTTAGATAAGTCTCCTAGGCATTCATATCTCAAATTAGGACTTCCCAAAGAATCAGGTGGTCTTAGATTGCCGAATTTCCTACTTTATTACTGGGTCAATCATCTTTATAAATGTAAATGGCTTTGTACTTTTCAAAATTTGGCAGATGATGACTGTACCCCTATCTGGCTGCAAAGAGTCCCACGTATTTCACACTTTCAATCTTTCTGCCTCCACTATCCTCTTTTCTTCTTGGAAATCCTTGCCGGTGCCCCGACATAATTCAACAGTTGGTACATCTATTAAAGTTGTCTCACAACTATGCGCCTCCTTAAGGATCCTTCCTTCTAAGGATTCTTTCCAGCTTATCTCATCTAACCTAAATATCAAGATTGGGGACAGTTTGCTCTCTCCTGGCTGGCTCTCTCAACTTCATGAGGTCAGGGTATCTGATTTCTACTCTCAGGACTCAATTCTCTCCTCCCCAGAGAGCCTAGTGAAATTTCAGTGGTGCACAGGATCTGAGGTAACATGGATTCACAGCAGGAAGGTCATGTCAAACAAACCCAATAGTTTTTTTGATTGGGTGACAAGGGAACTTAATCAGAGAGGGGCAGTGGACGTCACCTACCTGGATTTCAGCAAAGCCTTTGACACTGTCCCACATGGAAGGCTGATTAACAAGATGAGTAGTCTGGGCATGGGAGACAAGGTGGTGAACTGGGTTGGGAACTGGTTGACAGACAGGAGACAGAGGGTGGTGGTAAATGGGGTACAATCTGGGGAGATGGGGGTGACCAGTGGGTTACCTCAGGGATCAGTACTAGGACCAGTAGTGTTCAATGTCTTCATTAGTGACATTGCAGAGGGGCTGGAAGGAAAGGTCTGCCTATTTGCAGATGACACCAAGATCTGCAACAGGGTGGATACTCCAGAAGGAGTGCAGAAAATGAAGAGGGACCTGGAGAAGCTTGAAAGATGGTCAAAGATGTGGCAACTGAGGTTTAATGTAAAGAAGTGTAAAATAATGCACCTGGGTAGAGGGAACCCTAGGGAGAGCTACAGGTTGGGGGAAGAGGAGCTGACTGTCACCAGGAAGGAAAGGGACCTACGGGTTATCACCTCTGATGACCTTAAGATATCAAAGCAGTGTACAAAGGCAGCAGGGAGGGCCAGTGGTATGCTGGGGTGCATAGGCAGAGGTATCACTAGCAGGAGGCGGGAGGTGGTGATGCCATTGTATAAAACATTGGTAAGGCCTCACCTGGAGTACTGTGTGCAGTTCTGGAGACCACACCAGTGCAAGAATATAGATAAGGTGGAGACTATCCAGAGAAGGGCAACAAAGATGGAGCAGGGCTTGCATCACAAAGCATATGAGGAGAGACTAAGGGACCTCAATATGTACTCACTGGAGGAGAGGAGACAGTGGGGGGACATGATTGAACCTTCAAGTACCTTAAGGGCATAAATAAGGTGCATGCAGGGCAGCTTTTCCAATGTAGAAAAAAGTACTAGAACAAGGGGGCACAATATGAAATTGGAGGGGGTAGATTAAGAGGTAATGTGAGTAAGTTTTTCTACACAGAAAGGGTAGTCGACACATGGAATAGTCTGCCACAGGAGGTAGTGGGGGCAAGCACAGTGGAGGGGCTTAAGCATGCTTTGGACAGGCACAAGGGAAGCCTGAGTGGGGAGGAAGTGATGACAAGCCATTGATCACATAGGATCAGTGGCCACATACAATGCATAGGGCCTACGGGCAGACTGGATGGGCCTAGCAATCCTTATCTGCCAACAATTGTTATGTTTCACCTGGGTACGTCTCATATTTTCAAAATTTATCAGTTAAAACATCTGATATTGTAACATTTTGGTCCTATCCCAAAGGTTTCTGGGTTAGGCAGCCTGTTGGCACAGATACAAGATCTTGCAGTTAGACCCCATGGGACTTCCCTTATCTATTCGCTTCTTCTTGCCACCCTGTACCTCTCCCCTCCTACTGGCTCCAAGGTCTGGAAGGCCCTGATGCCAGATGCCTCACTTAATTGGGCATGCATCTGGAAGGATCTATATAAATACCTCACCCAGGACAGGCTACATCTTACCCAATACCACATCTTGAACAACATATATTACACTCCAGTCAAACTGGTTAAGATGGGTCATCTCCCTTCTTCTGCCTGTTCTAGATGTGGCAAGGCAGATGGTACAATTGTTCCATGTTCTGTGGTCCTGTAAGAAGGTCTCTTCCCTGGGATCTAATTGAAACACATGCTGACCCCCTTCTGGGCTTAGAAGGTCTCTTCACTCAAGAAATATGTGTTATAGGGGATTACACACAGATTGAGGTTAAGGAAAGGAGATACCATATTGCACTCATTTCTCTGGCTGTCAAAAAATTGGTCCTTAAGCACTGGTTGGATCAATCTCCCATTTCATACCATGAATGGCTACACAAACTCTCCTTCTGTCTTCAGACGGAATGCCTGATTGCCAGTGCTCACCATAGAATGCATCTTTTTAACAAGAAATTGGACAAACTTTATGCCCTGTATCTGAATTAAGGATTTTTCTGGGTTCTCTCTGGTTCCTCATCACATATACATTTTCTGATCTTATTGCATTTCTAGTACCTCTTACTGGGTTGAATGACACACTCCGTGAGGGGGAGGATGGGGGGATTTGAGGGGGGAAGGAGAGGTCTGGAGGAAGTGGTTAGTCGTGTTCAATGTCTTGTGTTATTTACATTGTTGATGGTTGTCTTTTAAAAAATTGAATAAAGCTGATTTAATTTAAAAAAAAAAGTAGAGTTTACTCCCTTGCTCCATGTTCCTTACCAGATACTCAGAAGGCTTTGGGGGCACAGCAATGCATGCCATCATTATCAGGGCCCCCCAGAGGCACTTCTTCAGTGGCATACCTCAGTTCAACTCTGATTATCTGATGTTGCCAGCTGCTGCTCCCATGCCATCTGGTGTCACTTAAAAAAATGTAGTCCTTCATACTTCAAGGACATAGCTGTGTGTGCCACCGGTCCCAATTACTTATAGGTGCTCCCCCAAGTCCTTGTTACATTGGAGAAGCAGCACTGTAATAATAACAAGTGGGTGGACAAGCAGGTGGTGGTCCTAGGATGCTATGATGATGCAGTTTGAGGTGGGACATGTGTAAAGGCAGTCTTTGCAAATGGATGCCTGTACACAAGTTCTGCCCCCAAACTGCATCGTCTCAGTGACAGTCTCCCTAGGAATGCCCATTCACATGGTCACATGTTGCTATTTACTACGCTGCTCACCCTTGTAATGGGGCTTCTGAGGAGTAAAATGTAGTATCAATACAGGGAAGACTTAGCCATCAAAATCTCTGGACTGCTGTCAGCTACAGGTAAGCCACATACCTCATTTGAAAGAACTTTTCATGGGCTTCCAACTACATGGGGCACTGTCAATAAATGCCCCCTTTAATTTGCATCACTTTATATGGATTTTGTGCTCACACTCTGCCTCTGAGCTGAATATGCCTTTCGTGTTGTGTGGTTCTCTGTATTTACCATGCTATGCACTAAGGTCATGAACAGTCCTGGAGATGGACCATGTGGCAGAGCTTGCTCTTTACCCTGGTTAGCTCCGCATGCTGCTGGCATCATCTTCTAAAACACCAGTAAAGTCTCCCATTCTATCCTGTCACTTAGTTACAAGGGCAATTCCACCACTGCACTCCCATACTCCACTGGCTCTGAGGTAAGGAGCTCTCTGAAAGTTTCCACGAGGGGAATCCAATTTGCTGAGGCATTTCCTGACTGAGAACGCTGTGGTTGACCATAGTTTCAAAGCATTATAATCATCAACCAATGGCTGGCACTTGTGTTTCTGAGCTTGCCTTTGTTGTCTCTCCTGCAAGGACACAGGCTTCATTTCTTCTGATTCTATTAACCAAAACAAGGAGCCAAATTATAGCATGCTTGTAGTAGCAATTCCAAAGAGTGATGTTTATTTTAAACCTCTAAAACTACAGTACATAATAACATAATGACCCTCTTGGCACCATGAATGGCACAGAAAACATAATAGTCAGATGACTAAATAATGATAAAAAAAAGAACATTTAGGAGAAACCATTCATAATTCTTGGTGTCAACATGCCAGATCAGTTCTTTCATCTTTAAATCGCTTGAATTACTCTGAAATTATACGTCTGGCAACAATAGTTAATGCCAATGAAGTGTTCCCTTCTGGAAAAGAAACAGAAATGAGAAAATATAATCACATTGCTTTTTTACAGTTTGCCTAATCTTGTAATGATATGTTACTGTCATTCCCTTCTAGTTCAACAGAATCTCTTTGTGTACTGCACAATCAGCCTTTTCTTCTTTCATATATTGTACAGTGTAGAACAGACACACAATGTGAAACATATCATACTATATAGGAATGGGGAGAGAAATTCAGAATTATTTGAAGAAAATTAATGTTTGAATGAAATTTCGCTGTTTTTTCTAACCAGTGGGCCAGGCTATCCTTCAGTACTCCCAGAAGCCTTAGATCCCAAGCCTGCTGGAGCTGTCACCTCTCTCCCCCCAGATACCCACTGCCTGTCTCTTTGTATAGTGTCTTGGACCTGCCCTTCTGTGTGGGTTTTGTTGGCTGGGGTAGGGGCTGGCCAGAACTTTTATAGCTGTGAGAGGTTGTGGGAGGGAGACCCAGGAGTCCAGATATCAGAGCTGTGTGGGAGAGTATGGCAGTGTCATCTGCCTGTGTGTTACCATTGCTTTTACCATTTGAAATCCCCCCCAAGTCTGAAACTATGCCAATGGGCGGCCCAACCTCAGACAGGAAACCTTTCTGGCCAGTCAGAAGCAGGCAGGGACCAGGCTCAGCCAATGTTTCATAGAGAGAGGACAAGACATATTAAGCCACCACATCCTACTGTGCTGTATGTCAATGTCCTGCATATTGTCTGTTGCAGCAATTCACTCCTTCCCCATCTGCGGCAATGTATTCCTTCCCAAATTACTCCCTTTCTGTGGAACACCAGAGCAATCAGATGTAGCCCCCAAATGGGACTTTACCTTCAAGGCACCTTGCACTTGCACATCTAAGGTATTAGTCACTGCTGACAAGGCCGATTTGTCAAGTCATTGCCAACAAGGCTGATTCATCAGTATTCCCGACTGTACTGGGAATCCTGCAGTCACTGCCCCAACCAAATCGAACCTGTATGTTCACCCGGTCGTGATTGGTTTGGAGGTATAAAATGGCGGTTAAATGCAGAGATTTTTGAGGGTAGCTCCATAAAGCCATAATTCACTGGACTGTGAGGTGTTGGTATCAGGACTTCACGGGAAGTTTTTCCAAGGTGGGGCCACTCACATCAATGTGCCTATATGTACGTCATCAATGCACAACATCCCCTGTATAATGTGGTCAGCCCCCAATTTACTTTAGTTCTTTTTCTTCCGCCATCAAGAGGGGGAATGTCAGACCAGTAGAGGTTTTTCTGTTGTCAATTTTCACCAACACAGTTTGTTTTCTCTGGTAGCTACTCCTTTGGAAAAGTTTGCCACTGGTGTATGGAATTGTATATTATACAATGGGGTCCAAATTTCCACAAATCTGATTGGCTAACAAGGGTCTTTACCCATGGGTAAATCCAACAGCAACCTACAGATAAAGATCCAGTAGCCAGAGAAGCCTGTTTAAAAAAAAAACAACAAAAAAAAAGCAAACAAATGCTTTCTCACTGCAAAAAGTTTTGTTTTCGCTGTCATCATCATTCTCGTTTAGCTACAGCTCCTGATGTAAGTCTTATTCAAAAAATTAAAACAGCTTCATGAAACAGTCCCCAAGCCCACTTTGAATAGGACAGAAACACCTTTCTTTACAATTCATTCTCTGTGATGCTTGCACCTGTCTGATGATTTTTTCAGTATTGGCTCAGCTCCATCCCCGCGTTCCCCACAAGATAATCTGCTGGCAGACAGCTCCACAGTACACATTCCTTCATACTTATTATAAATACCCCAATGCCCTCCATTAAAAACATTGCTTTCCTGAACACATACAGAAAATTCCACCAAGAAAGTCCCTTATTTCCTCCTGACTGTAAACTCATCCCGGAAGCAGATGCTGAGGGGTGACAGGGGCTCACACCATGCTCTGTCATATAGCCAGAACCAAAGAGCAACACACAACTCCACCAGGCTATCACTTTTAACATCCCAGCAACTTTGTGTCTGTGTCCCTGTATCTGTGGGGGTGGAGGGGGTGTTTACTTCAACCATAATCTGCCTAGCAACATGGCACTATGTAACAGGAAGGAAGGATATTACAGAAAAAAAAAATCAGTAAAAAACTTTAAAAACAGTAAACATTTTAGATAACCTTTTTTTAACAGGATATTGTATAATCCCAATAATCTACTCCAGAGTGTGAATTATGGTGGGATTCACCCACTTATGGTGTGGTTTAGTCACTCAGCCTATAGCCCCATGACCGAACCACACCAGGCGTGGGTAAGTCCAACCATAACCCACACCCGATCACAGATTATTGCTTAAGTAAAGCACTTTTTCACATTTGTCATTGCAGAAAGATTTGTTGTGAAGATAACAACCGTCGATGCATTTGCTGTTTGGGACTAGTCCAAGACATGGAAAATAGCAACATCTGCCAGGATTTCAACCAGACTACCTGGTGACACAGGTGGAAAACTCTGGAGCATTTTCTAGAAAAAATTGAGAGAGCTACTGCAGTAACTGCCAGATTGCTGAATCCACTGGTGCTGGCAAAACCTAATAAAATAAAGTGAAGTCTCTATGTAAACAACGCCACATTTGCCACTGAAATCTACCACCTAGTTGGAGTCCTCCTTGCCATCACTGGAGAGTCAATTGGGTTGGCATGAGCTGGACATTTGCCATCATGAGTTGATGATGCTTCTATGAGTATCGGTGATCCAGGATTGTAAGTCTACTGATTACTGCGGTATGTCTGTGAAATGGGTGGTTCAGACTCCTCTAGGCTGGAAACTCACCTTGCTAAAGGCTCATATCAAATTTCATATGTAATGTGGCCTCCCACTTGCACTTCAGGTCTAGCATCGTAATGCCATTGACAGGTGCGCCCTTGTTGACTGTTGTCAACATACGTAGACAAGTTCTGGCAGAATTCTGTGATTAGAGACTGCTGCATTCCTTTGTCTTTGGGTGCCCCATCCACCTCCTCTGATGTTCCTGGCTGGGCCAGCTGCACCCAACAATGTCTGCTACTCCCCAACTCCCCTCCTTAGAGGAGGAGGATAAGGAGCACAATCCTGACCTCGGGACAATAAAGAAGATTGAAGGGAGGGAGGAAGAGGAAAATAATCACCATCATCTGGGGCAAAAGGACTGGCTTGCTCTACTATATCCTCAGGTAGTGAGGAAATGGTCCTTTACAGGCCAAGTTCCCCCATGAGGACCTACCTTCCAGGCTTTGATAAGGTAAACCCGGGAATCTTTAAATATCTCCCTGGAAGGGAAAGAGTCTTCCATAAAGAATCTGTGTGATTTTTCTGGAGGTCAGAAGTCTCTCCTTAGTGATCGTCCCCCCCATTCCATTAGCTTTGGAGAAAGCTGCCCTGACGGCCTGGTGCAGGCCCAGTATGCTACTGACAGTCCCTAGGAAGGCAGTGTGATGGGGTTGAATGAGTCCTTTTCCCATTTGTTATGCAGAAAAAGTTTAAATGTAAGGATCTGTTCTTTCCACTCCTTTTCTATTTCTTGTCTGTCTGATTGCGCAACCAAAGTTTCTCGTGAGACCTAGGAACTGATCACTCCGAAGGTTATGCAATTCTCTGCCTCTCGCTATCTCTCTGCCTTCACTTGCCGTTCTGTCTTTTCTTCCCCCCTTGCATATCTGTGGATATAAAAATAAATGAGAATCTTTATGTGGAAATGTCACTGATACTGGGATCCCTTTGTTTAAAACTGTATATAGTTATGCTGTTGAAATGATTGTAAGAAGCGATTTGGAACTCAAGGGGTTAACCTGAGATGCGGTTTGTAAACCCTTTGCAGAGTTGTCAACAAGAGGTCAGTTCTGGGACACCATGTACTGTTTTGCTGCACCTGCAAGAGACAAAACTGACAAGGACATTCTGTAAGCTTACAAGAATATTCTCTGAGAAGCAGGTTCTCTTAAGGAGTTCCCAGACAAAGACTTATAAAAACAGCAGCAATGCTTTTGCTAGAAAGACAAGGAGAGTGAAATACTGAGAGACTGAAGCTTGGAATTAAGAGATACCCTCAAAAGAAGGACTTAGTTTTCTGTGTTTGCACTTCTTTGTAAATAGTTACACTGAATAATTTTTATTTTTTATTTTGCTGTTATTGAGAAAAATAAAATGCTATTTGGGAATTTTGAAACTGCTCCTGATTTTCCTATGCCTCTTGACCTCTGCCTTGATGACAGGAAGACCAACAGTATCTGACTCCTAGAAATCAGAAGTACTACTTCTCACACCATGACACTGACTCGGTAGTGATCAGGGCTGCACACAACAGGTCTTGTGGTTCTCCCCCTGAGAGGATTAGCACCAGACCTCCTGACAAGAAGTCCAAGAAACTGGACATTATGGGCAGTGCATGCTCACCTCAACTTATCTTGGCTTATGCATGGATCATTGCCAAGCATATCTGGCCATGTACTAGGTCAAGGCAAAACATATTTATTTATTTATTTATTAGGTGACCATCCCAATGGCTCTGGGTGCTGTACAGTGCTCATAATACAGTAGATGCAAATCAGATTAGCAAACAAATCATACAAATAATAAAATCTAATAAAACTATTATTAAAATATTCAGTTTATGCTCTGATCTGTATTCTAGGCTGCACTCTAGTCATACCTGAAAACTTGGGCAAACAACTACATTTTTAACTATGCATTGAAAGTAGCTACAGATTGGGTTCCATGCACCTTGATAGGAAGGGAATTCCACATTAATGTGACTGCCACCCCAAATGCCCAGTCTCCAAAAAATTCTACATGGTATCAAGAAACCCCGAGGAGACTGACATCAAAGGAGCAAAGGGGGCAGATGGGAGTGTAGTTAGACAGAAGGTTTTTCAGTTATCCCAGGCCTAAATAACACAGGGCTTTGTATGTCAACAAGCATACCTTGAAACTGATGTGCCAACTCATTGGCAGCCAGTACAGTTCACGCAGCACCGGAGTAATATGTTTAGACTGTGAGATCTCAGCAATCAACAAGGCAGCAGCATTCTGTACCAGCTATAAGAGATGCACCAACCCTCCACAGATAACCCTAGGTATAAAGCATTATGATATTCCAGAGGAAATTGAAGAGGCAATTGAAGATATCAAAGGTAATAAAGCACCAGGAACAGATACGACAACATCCTATGTGTTTAAAATTGAACAAGTATTGTGGAGTAAACCTATGTGCATTTTACTTAATAAATGTATTGAAACTTGTGGAAATCAACAAAATCAAATCGGATCTTGCTCCTACCAGCCTCGGTGTCCCCAAGGATCCATTCTTGAACCATTGTTGTTCTCCCTTTTTATCAATAACCTGCCTAAACCCCTTGGTCTCTCCTCTGTTATCCTTTATGCAGGCGATACGGTGCTTTACAATAGCAACAAGGAACCAGCATCCATAAATGCCATGCTAAAGACTGACTTCGACTGTCTGAACACCTGGCTGCAGCAAAAGAAATTCCTCTTAAATGCAGAAAAGACTATGGCCATGATGTTTGGCTCTGCCCTCAAAATCAAGCCCTGTGCCATACCTCTTGCAATTCCTGGCCCTGTTGACCCTACCTTGGAGGTAGTGGACAACTTTAAGTATCTTTGAGTCACTCTTGATCCCTCGCTCAACTTCAGTCTTCACATAACCAACACCTGTAGAGCAATCAACGCCAAACTGGGTATAGTGTAAAGAGTCAGATCATCTCTAACGGCTACTGCAAGACAAGTCATTACTCAAGGGGTTCTCAAGCCGAGACTAACCGATGGCCTTAAGGCTTTTCAGGACTATAATAAAGGAGCTCTGCAAAAATAGGACACTTGCTACAACAATATCTGTCATTTCGCCTTGGCTGTCCCCAAACTTACCCACTGTTCTATGCTCTACACTAGTCTAGGGTGGCTGTCCCTCTCATCCACTCATCAATACACAGTGGGCAGCCTCGCAGATAACATTATCCAAGCTGGAGCCCCCAAATCCCTGTCTGGTATGCTACACCATAGCTCTCAACTGTACCCAACGACATCTGCTGGTAGACCGTTGCTCCACGTCCCTCGATGCACAATGAAAATGGGGGAATGTGCTTTTGCTGCAGCTGCACCAGGGCTATGTAACACTCTCCCGGATCACATCAGGAGCTCACAGTCTCACCTGACTTTTAAGAAAGAGCTCCACTCATTCCTACAAGCTAATGACAAATGCTTTGTTATTTCACGCTAAGATGAACCGTCATTAACCAAGACTTAGAAGCAACCAATTTTTATTATGTATAGGCACAGCTGCAAGCTTTTGAGGGATGTTTTTGTGTTAATGAGCCTTTGTGCGGGCCTAGCATAAAGTAGGAGGGCTATAAAAACCCTCCAAAAACATGCCCAGGCAGATAAGCTGAGAAGCTGGTGTCACTTGCTTAAAGTGAAGGCAAGAGAAAGGATCTGTACCTGAACAGGTACTGGCAATATCTCAATAGGAAAACTGACATATTGAACTGTCTTTTGAAACCTGAAGAAAGGTGATTTTGTTTTAAACATAGCATTGGGCTATTTTTCTCTTTTTTTGTGAATATTTCGATTTTTATTTATTTGTTTTTATACTGCTTTTATATAAAATAAAACCACACTTCAGTGTGTTGTACTGAATTACTGTGTCCCAAGTTATCCTTACCCATGAAACTATTACATTTGTTATTAGAAATGGGATTTACTGGAAATCCTAAGAAAGGAAGGGGGATTCCAATAGGTATCAGACCTGATACCACAGGGTAAACAGTGGCATGGTGGTACTGGCTAGATGACGACTCCTGTGAGACCCGCTCTGACCAGAGCGATGGTTGAGCAAACAGGAGAGCAATTGCTTCCCGATCTGGACTTTGAGAAGAAGCCCAAGATCAAACTGGAAAGTCAGTCAATGGACAGCTACAAGGAGGATGTGGGAGATAAGGAACTGGCAGAGTTACTCATGGAGGAACTGCCACAAGACATGGGCAAGCTCCTGAAGTGGCTTGCCAGAAAACAGATGGAGACAGAGCAACTGATGATGCAAGATATCTGAGAGAGAGAGAAGAAATGACTACAGCAGGATGAGAGATGGATGGATACCATGAGGGCCCTCCAGATTATTGGGACATCTAAAACTACAGAAGGAACTCATACCACCCCAAAGGACATTAAACTTACCAAAATGCACACCACCAATGACATTGAGGCATACCTCACCACTTTTGAATGAGTGAGTAAGGCATGTACATGGCCTCCAGACCAGTGGGTGGTAAGACTGGCTCCCTACCTCACAGATCAAGCCCAACTGGCTTATAGCCATATGGACCACAGGAGTGCTGAGAAATAGGACTTGGTCAAAAAGGAAATCCTTAAACATTTCTATATCAACACAGAAATGTATGGACACTGCTTTCATTCCCTAAAACATCAAGGGAAACCTACACCCAGCTGAATGACCTCTGCAATAAATGGTTGCAGCCAGAGGGGAAAACCTTACAAGACATCATAGAGGCCGTTGTGATGGAACAGTTTTTCCAGACTTCACCAGCAGATGTCCAGATCTAGGTCAAGCAATATCACCCGGAATCTGTGGAGGTTGCCATCATCCTTGCGGAGGATTTCCTGGCATCCAGGCAACCAGCAAGAGAGGGGTGTAAAACCATCAACCCCACCATCACCCCAACCCAGCAACCAGTAAGAGCATCTAATTTTAATCCATCATGTTCATCCAAAAAATTGTGGAGAGGCCTGAAGGGAGAGGGGGTAGGGCTCATAACCTTGATATAATTTGCAGGTACTGTTTTGGGAAAGGCCATATAGAGAGGTACTGTTACAAAAAGAACAAGCATTTGTCAATGCCGAACGTTCACTTGCAGGTATTTGCAGTGGTATTTGGCACTTGGACATGGCTTAAAAACATCAGTGACAAAGAAGTACAAGCATTTGTCAATGCCGAATGTTGCTTGCTTCTATGTGCTGTTTAGGTATTTGGAAGTCATTGGAGTGCAAATATTGAAAATTCGCGAACTTCTGATGCGTGCGTAGGAACTGCATAGCAGCGCTCGTCGAAACAGTCATTTTTAGGAATTTTTCACCAAATTTTCAACATAGCCATTTTATGACCTCTGCTCATGAACAGTGTCACTGTGATTTTCTTAATGTGTCCCATACATTGATTTCGCACACCGACTGCACCATTGTGCAGCTACATGAAACGATACGTTTTAGGCAGGATGTGAAAAATGACAGCTGTACTGCTCATGAGGAGGTGTGGTAAAATGGCAATGTTGAAATCTGGAGTGAAAATATTGAAAATTGTGAACTTACTTAATGTAGGAGGAACTGCGTAACGCACGCTTGTAAAACAGTCATTTTTAGGAATTCTTTCACCAAATTTTCAACATAGCCATTTTAAGACCTCTGCTCATGAACAGTGTCACTGTGATTTTCTTAATGTGTCCCATACATTGATTTCACACACCGACTGTGCCATTGTGTGCTACATGGGCGGAAACACATTTTGGATGAGTGGGTGGGTGCGGGTTGTGGGAGGGGGGCCAGGGAGAAGCGCCATGGGACCATTTTAAATTTACAGTTTTTTTTTAAAAAGACGACGGACGCTCCACGCTGGGGTGGGCTGCTAGCGTGGCAGAAGGATGGCTGGGGGCCATGGAGCTGAGGGGATTGGGCACCCGTCAGCAGATGACGTGGGGACGTTTTTCCACGCTGGGGTGGGCTCTCAGCATGGCAGAAGGATGGCTGGGGCCGTGGAGCTGATTAGGCACCCGTCAAGCGGAGGCAGCAGGGGCCGTTGCCACGCTGGGGTGGGCTCCCAGGCGCAGCAAAAGATTTGGGCGGACGTGGTGTAAGCGCACAGCGGTGGTTTTCTTTGAAGAGAAGACCACCGCTGTCATACACAGCACCACATCCGATTGCTGCAGGACTGCCACGCCTGCTCAATGGAGCAGGGGATTGCACAGGAGGGGCACACCTCCAAAGTGTCCCATTCTCCCAAGACGTTCCTTGCACATGCGCGCAAGCGAACGTCAAAATGAGACTACTCATCTGACCATTTTGGATTGGGGGTAACTTTGCTACCCAAGTAAAAATCAAGGATAAAGTTATTATGGGTTTAATTGACACTGGAAGCCTACAGACCCTAGTTCATCCCAATGTTCTACAGAAAGACCCTATCACAGAAGCTTTTACTGGTGTTATTTACGTCCATGGGGATATCCATTTTACCCCACCACCAAACTAACTTTGGACATTAAGGGGAAGGAAAGCATAATGACTGTGGGGATTGTGTCTAAGTTGTCCGTACCTGTAGTGACTGGATAGGATTTTCCTTATTTTGAAGAATTGATTACCCCAGCTAAAGAACAATTGATGGCTATAACTACGAGGTCTCAGGGCCCAAAGACTGAGGGATACTTTTCCCTTTGAGGGGGGAGTGTTTGAGACCCCAGGGAAAGTCCCCAAGACAAAAGGGGCCAAGAAAAAGTTGCAGAAGGAATGGAAAAAGAATCATCAACTACCTCCTATTATAATTGACAATATATTTAATGATTGCAATATTGCTGAGGAACAAAAGAAGGGTATTTCCATTACTGATTTGTTTTTGCTAATAGGGCAAGCAAAACCCCAAGGGGCCCATGAATACAAGTGTGAGAAGAACATCTTGTATAGAGTTCATACCTATGCACAAACAGGTGAATGGGTGAAGCAATTGGTAGTCCGTGCCAAGTATAGAATGCAACTTTTGTATTTAGGGCATGACCTCCACTGGGCAGGGCATGCAGGGAGAGACAGAACACTGTCACAATTACTACAATGGTTTTATTGGTCCAACATACATGAAGATGTGGCCAAATATTGTAGAGCTTGCCCAGAATGCCAGAAGGTAGCCCAAGCAACCAAAAAAGACAGGGGTCCCCTCATGCCCCTACCTATAGTGAGTACCCCTTTCAAAAGGATGGCCATGAATATTGTTGGCCCATTACAAAAGAGTGGTAGAGGCCATAAGTACATATTGGTAATTTGTGATTCCACCACCAGATACCCAGAAGCCATCCCTCCGAGAACAGACAACACTCACAAAATAGGGGAAGACCTAATTACAGTTTTCAGCAGGTTAGGGGTACCCAAAGAGATCATCACTGATCGAGGGAGTAATTTCCAGGCATCCCTTTTAAAGGAGATGTACCATTTGTTGGGTGTGAGTGCCATTCGAACTACACCATACCACCCACAAACCGATGGTTTACTAGAGTGATTCAACCAAACCTTAAAACGTATGCTTAAAAGTTTGTCCATAATAAAGGGAGGGATTGGGACAAATACTTGCCCTTACTGTTTTAGCCTATAGAGAGGTTCCCCAGGCAGCAACAGGATACTCCCCTTTTGCATTAATATATGGGAGAAACTCCTGTGGTCCTTTGGACATTGTCAAGGAGTATTGAGAGGAGGGAGCAAAACTTGGGCAGACCACCATAGCAGAGTATATGGTACAACTGAGAAAGAGACTAGTTGACTATACAAAAAGGGCCCACCAGAATTTCATAAATGCCCAAAGTCAACAGAAGAGGTACTATGATCAAAATAGTAAACCGAAAGAACTGCAGGAAGGGGATAAGGCCCTGTTATTGCTCCCAATGACCCAGAATAAAATGCTAATGAAATGGCAAGGGCCCTACACCATCCTGAGGCAGCTTATACCTGTGACCTATGAGCTTAGGACCCCTGACAAATATCCAGGAAAGAAAGTTTATCACACAAACCTATTAAAGAAATGGGTAGAAAGAAAAGAGAGCACTGTTAGTCTGTATATACAGTCTGAAACAGAAGAGTCTGTTCACTAGTGTGCCAGGGAAGGCCAAGGGAGTAGAGCACCACATAAGGATAGAGGACCCTCCCATTAGACAAAAGCCATACAGACTACCAGAAAAGGTTAGAACTGGGGTCAAGCAGGAGATAGAAAAGCTCAGATGGCTAGGTATTATAGAACCATCGAGTAGTGCCTGGTCCTCCCCCATTGTAGTGGTACCAAAAAAGGAGGGTGGAATCAGACTGTATCTGGACTTCAAGAAGGTGAATCAAGTCTCTGCCTTTGATAGTTATCCAATGCCAAGGATAGAAGATATAATAGACAACATCGGGAATGCCAAGTATATCACCACCCTAGACCTGACTAAAGGGTATTGGCAGATCTCATTAGCATCTGAGTCCAAGGAAAAAACAACGTTCAGTTCCCCCTTAGGATTATTCCAATTTAACATCATGCCTTTTGGCCTACATGGGGCCCCAGCCACATTCCAGAGACTGATGTACAATGTCTTGACCCCCCCCACCATACATCATATTGTGCCACGTACTTAGATGATATAGTCATTTACAGTCCAAAATGGCCTACACACTTCATGCAGTTGACTGCTGTCTTACAGTCCTCACAACAGGCAGGTCTAACAATCAATCCAGCAAAATGTGCAGTTGCTATGACAGAGACCAAGTATCTGGGATTTATGTTAGGCAATGGAAATGTATGCCCAGAGATAGGGAAAGTAGAGGCAGTTGCCGATAGCCCTATTCCACAAACCAAAAAACATGTACGGTCTTTTCTGGGACTAGTGAGGTACTATAGAAGGCTCATTCCAAACTTTGCCTCCATTGCTACCCCCTTGACAGACCTTATGAAAAAGAGGTGTAGTAACACTGTTAAGTGGACAGATGCATGTGAGGGATCCTTTCGGGCCATTAAAGTTGCCCTCTGTGTGTCACCAGTCCTGAAATGCCCTAACTTTGATCTCCCCTTCGAGGTACACACTGATGCCCAGAGTGGCATTGGTGCAGTCAGACAGTAAATGGAGAAGAGCACTCAATCATCTACATAAGTAGGAAACTACATGATAGAGAGCAGAAGTATGCCACCATCGAAACAGAGTGCCTTGTGATAAAGTGGATACGAAGCAGTACACTTCTACTTGTGGGGTGCAAAGTTTACTCTGCTGACAGATTACAACCCCCTTTGTTGGATCAACCAGATGAAGGACCAGAATGCATGTATTACACGGTGGTACCTCACCTTACAGCCTTATAAACTTGTGGGGAAACACAGGCCAGGAAGCCAACATAAAACATAGATTTCTTGTCCTGACATGGTGCTGGTATACTGAAATCAGAACTTAAAACACCTGTGTAATATGGTTGATGTTATTTGTAATGTACTATGATGGTTAATCATGCAGTTTTTAAGCCCCAGGATATTAAAGTGTTTATGGTTTGTGCAGTTAATTCTATACTGTAAAATATACTTTGTTGATTTAAAGGGACCCTGGGGTGGAACTTCTAAAGCAAGAGTAGGTGTAAGCTCCAACCCAAACCCCCATCAGTACAAAATGTATGATAACATTCTGGGGGTTTGGTACCTAAAACCAGTTTGTTCCTATTGTGCTACTGTTTTTTTTTTCTTAAAGAGGGAGGAGTGTGGCAGAACTTCATTCTGCCAGTCCAGAAACCTGGTGGAGGGATGTCTTTCCTATCTACTTCTATTTTCTTAACTGAAAACCTGTTGCGCAACAGTATCTTTCTGTTCTGTCCTTTACTCTTTTCAGCCCCTGACTTAAGTTGGTCACCCATGTCAGCCTTTTCTACTCTCACTGAAATCTTTTTCCTACAGTTTCTTATTTCCAGTTTCAATATATCCATCCCTCACCTAAATCTCCTTATGGGGTAACCATTGCCTCAATGCTTGCGTGCTGAGGTTCTTTGTCTTTTAGCTTGTTTTTTGTTTTTATTGGGTTCACCACAACATAACCCAGAGAGACCATGTTAGGGTAGCTGGTTCATTCCACGGGGGTGTCACACAGATGAGGCACACCGATGAGTCCTGGTAGGATGAAACATGTGTATGTGTCTTCTGTTAGCACCCTTTGCAGACTGTGTGAGAGACCTTTGGTGCCATGCATTTCTGCTTAAAGTTGAACCAGCGTAATATACTGTGGTGATTTGCATATACAGCCCATGTTGCTTTGCATTATGGGGGTATGTGTGATTTTGTATTTCTTTGAAACTTGGCTTCTTGGCCAGTGCCCTTTGGGGTAACCATTGCCTCAGTGCTTGTGCACTGAGGTTCTTTATCTTAAATCTCCCTATGTATGCACCATGCAGCGTCCAGCGTGCTAGCTGGTTAATTATTGAGGTGCATAAATGGCATTAAGTGCCAGAGTATAAAAAAAAAATACATAAGTGCATATATACTTATCAAAGACATAAAATATGTATGGATGAAATGCACATGGTTAAAATGCACAAATGCTAAGAAAAGTATGCACAGAAATAAATAAAGTGCTGCAATGCTTATCATAAATAGAGTGCAGGTGGGCTTTAGGGTATGAAAGGTATAAATGTAGTGCAAAGTTGATTTAATTCCTGCAAACAGCACTGGTAAATTTTTTTTGTGTGTGTGTGTGTGTGTGTGTGTATTTTATAAATAGAGTACGGAGGTGCTCTAGGCTAGACAAACTGTATAAATTCACAAACATGCTAAAAGAAAATGCTGATGCAGTTATACCCCCCACAAACAGGACATGTTAGTGTATAGCTACAGAAATTCAGAAAGCAACGGAGTGGCAATTAATTGCTATTCCTTTTCTTTTTCAGTTGCTCTGTGCATTAAAGTGTGTTCACGATACCCAATTTAGAAGAAAAGACACTGTGGGGTCTAAAGAGAGAGAGAGAGAGAGAGAGAGAGAGAGCAGCTGAAGAAAGAAGAAGAGCTTGCTTGCTCCTTACTCACTCGCTCTCAACATTTCAACTGCTGTGTCGCAGCTCCAGTGAGGTGGCATAACTTTCACTTTTTCAGCCATCCCTCTCTCATAAAATAGTGCTATGTGCTCTGAGCAAGTGCTTTCTAACATAGGGACAGCAAAGTCCCCAGGAGTAAAACACAACCCAGCTGCAAAGGGGCTTACTAAAGAAATGCAGAACCTCAAAGCAGGGTGGTTAGATGATTACTTTCTCCATTAGAATGATTTTTATAGCGGAATAGCGGCCCTAGTGGCCCACACTTATACCAACATAGCTGGGGAAAAGAGGCTGGCCAGAGGGTGGAGCCTAGCCTGCATGGATAATTAAGAGTTTTGATGATAAAACTCTAAACAGCAAAATAAAATGTTTGTTATTTCAAGCTAAGATGAACCCTCATTAACCAAGGCTCAGAAGCAACCGATTTTTATTATGTATAGGCACAGCTGCAAGTTTTTTGTGTTAATGAGCCTTTGTGGGTGGGTCTAGCATTAAGTAGGAGGGCTATAAAAACCCTCCAAAAACATGCCCAGGCAGATAAGCTGAGAAGCTGGTCTCACTTGCTTGAAGTGAAGGCAAGAAGAAGAATCAGTACCTGAACAGGTACTGGCAATATCGCAATAGGAAAACTGACGTATTGAACTGTCTTTAGAAACCTCAAGAAAGGTGATTTTGTTTTGTACATAGCATTGAGATATTTTTCTTTTCTTTTGTGAATATTTAGATTTTTATTTATTTGTTTTTATACTGCTTTTGTATAAAATAAAGCCACACTGTGGTGTGTTGCACTGAATTACTGTATCCTTAGTTATCCTTTCCCACAGAACTATTACACCTTGGACACTCGCTTTGCTGTACACTACTTGCACAGTAATTATAAAAAATAACACACAGATGACTGTGTGTCTATGAAATATTCTTACACACCCTCAGTGTGTGATGACCTAATAAACCTCTCTAGCTTCGCTCTTTTAATTTATGGGTCATCACACACCTCAGGGGTGTAAAAAAACTTCTTAACACACAGTCGTCTGTGAATTATTCTCTATTTAAATGCATGGTCAGTTGTCAGGTATGATCTAAGTAAGCAATAATACCCGACAGGGTGGGCAGTACTGGGCAATATCGGACCGCCCAGGGGCGAATGAGGCCTGCACGCCTCATTACACCCCATGGGTCCGGTATTGCCTATACCGCCCACCCTGAGGGCATTATTGAGCTTAGAAAATGGGTTATCTGTGCCAGTTTTATGTAGATTTAAAAAAAAAGTAAAAAAGTATAGTATAAATTAATTGAAAATCATTTGCTTGTAAAATAGTTCCTTCTTTTCTGTGCTATTCTATGTTCTGTTGCCGCCCCTAGATACACATTCCATTGTACTTATCCTCCCCCTCACACACCCCCCCAGCTCCATAACAGTAGATTGACTTTTTATGTTTTTCTCTCCTGCAGTCTGCAGGACAAAAAAATTAAAAAAAACAGTTTTCTGACCTACTTGGAGTGTTTCTTTTTCTTTACACTCAAAACTTGTGGCTGTTGCATGGGTGAGCACCCTGCCTCGTAAAACCAGGAAGTGCAGAGCAAGCGAAAGGATGTGGCAGGCTAGCGCTGTAATGCTTTTTTATATTTTATTAACATCTACTGAGTAGGGTGTTACTTCGGATGAACAGAAGCTTGTGATTTAATTAAATATATGGCACTGGGGTTGGCTTTAGAACTGCTGCAGGAATTTAAAATATTTATTTTTCCTCCAATTCTCTGGTCTCCATACCTGTCCGGGGGATCAGGACTCTGTTTCTTGCTGCCTGCTTTAAACCCGAGAAACACGAGTTTGGAGGATTGCTATAGTGGGAAACCAGAAGAGGTGTCTGGGCAGTACTGTGGCTGCCGTTATTTCAAACTAACAAACAAATGAGGATTTTCCTGCTGGGGGGGTTACTTGTTGCTGCAGGTGGTTAGAGGGACAGAGGAGGCGACCGGCACAGTGAAAAGCGTGTTAGAAGGGGAGAAACTCGAGACTGCCAGTTGTGTCGGAACAGCCGTTAGTATGCTGGCAGCTTTCACTAAAGAAACAACAAAAGAAGGATTTCTTTAGGTATAGTATTGGTGTTTTTTTGAGCAGTTCAAGTGGCAGGGACAAGTGTGACACTGTCGGGGGCATTATGTGATGTCTCGCTTAACTGGTAACTCAGACAGTGGTTCTGGGTCTTGCGTTGTGGTGATGTTTGTCAGCAGCCAGAGTTCTGTTTTAAACAGATGCTACCAAAACACTGGGCAGTTTCTCTATGTTATTTAAACTGATTTTGTGCATGTTAAACAGACAGGGGGGTTGGCCGGCCACAATGGGTCCACTAAGCAGCAGTAAAAAAAATGACGGCAGATTGAGTTTTAAAATTCTGGCACCTTGATTTCTGAAATCAGGTCAGTTGGGACTGGCGCTTTTAATACCCAGGCTCTGTTGTCTGATAGATGCCCACCTTGCCAGGGCTATCAGCCAATCAGAACCCGGGATTTTCTTAGCCCATTTTCTTAAAGGCAATCTTATAGACTCATTTAATACCAACTTATGTAACATAGTAATATAGTATTTGATGGCAGATAAGGACTGCTAGGCCCATCCAGTCTGCCCGTATTTCCTGCCTGCATCAGTGGTTGTGGACTCTACTTGGTCATTGGCTTTAGCCTTTCCTACCAACCTCTAGGGTTCCTTTGTGCCTATACCATGCATGTTTGAATCCCCCACTGTGCTAGTTCCCACTACTTCCTGGGTAGGCTATTCCATGCATCTACCACCCTGTCCCTGAAGAAAAACTTCCTCACATTCTCCTTTATCCTGCCTCCCTCCAATCTCATATCATGCCCCCTTATCCTTGTACACCGCCTATACTGAAAGATGTCACCCACTTGTACTTTGTTTATGCCCTTAAGATACTTGAAGGTTTCTATTATATCTCTCCAGTCCTGCCTCTCTTCCAGTGTATACATATTGAGGTCTTTTAATCTCTCCTCATATGTCTCCTGGTGCAAGCACTGCACCATCTTTGTTGCCCTTCTCTGAACTGCCTCTACCCTGTCTATGTTCTTACAAAGATGCAGCCTCCAGAACTGTACACCATACTCCAGATGAGGCCTCACCAGCATTTTGTACAGTGGTATCACCACCTCCCTTCTTCTGCTAGTGGTACCCCTACCTATGCATCCCAACATGCTACTAGCCCTCCCCACAGCCTTGGCACACTGTTTGGACATCTTTAGGTCATCTGAAATGATTGTCCCTAAATCCCTTTCTTCTCTGGTAACCGTCAGCAACTCCCCCCTCATCCTGTAACTCTCCACAGGGTTTTTGCACCCCAGGTGCATGATTTTGCACTTCATTGCGTTAAACTTTATTTGCCATACATTGGACCACTTTTCCAGCTTTCCTAGGTCCCTCTCATTTTCTCGACCCCCCCTCCAGAGTGTCTACCCTGTTGCAGATCTTGGTGTCATCTGCAAATAGACAAACCTTCCCCTTCAGTCCTTCAGCAATGTCACCAATGTAGACATTAAAAAGGACTGGCCCCAGGACTGATCCTTGAGGCACCCCACTGGTCACCCCCCTTTCCACTGATTGGGTCCCATTAACCACCACCCTCTGCTTTCTGTCCCCAAACCAGTTTCTAACTCAGTTCTCCACTTTGTGGCCCACCCCCAGGCTACGCAACTTTTTAACCAGTCTTCTGTGCGGGATGGTGTCAAAGGCCTTGCTGAAATCGAGGTAGGCGATATCCACTGCTCCCCCTGATCCACCTCCTTCTTCACCCAGTCATAAAAGTCTATCAGATTTGTTTGACATGACCTTCCTGTTGTGAATTCATGAATGTGTAAATGTGAATGTGTAAAGCAAGGCTGTTAATTAGCACCTCTGTTATTTAATTTGTTTGTGAATTAGTTACCAGCTAACCTAGATGCAAAGAACTGCCATTCCCCAAATATAAAAAGGAATGGCAGCAATATTATACGCTGGTAATTTAGTAATATTTTCAATCATTGGTCTACAAAGAAAACTACATCTACTGGAAAGTAAAGAAATGGCATATGGAAAGAAGAAATTCAGTAATAGATGGTATATATTAGGAGAGAGACTAGAAAAAGTTAAATACTTCTGTTACTTGGGTCTTTAATAAAAATGCAAAATGGAACACACACAAACAATATATTCTAGCTAGATTAAATCAAAGTAAAGCAGGGATAATAAGATTTAATAAGAAATATGGGGGAATGTTGATGGAACCAGTACTAAAAAAAAGCTGAAGTACACAGTATTGAATTATACATGGCGGAGTTGTGGAGTTATGGAAATATGGGAAGTATAGAACAGCCTTTTACATCTTTGTATAACTCAGTTCTTCAGGTCCCAAAATTGGTCCTGGCTGAGATAGTCAGGGTGGAACTTGGAAGAATTAGAATGCTGTACAAGAACTGACTAACCAGAGAATACTGGATACTGGATTAAAGAGGACAGGAAATGATTTCTAATCTGTAGCTGTTTATGACGTTCCCAGTTATAAAAATTATATCCATGAGCCTAAATGATCTATATGTAACTGTGCCTGCATAAAAAGTGATATGAAAAACTGCATTTTGCATTGTTATGTTTTTATGGGCAGCATTCTGTTACAGTTCTTTTCATGGAACCAGTGATCTGGAGTTTTAACTATGTCACAGTTTGAACACAGAACTCTAAACATAATTCTAATAGGACAATAGGTCATGTTTAGCATTCTGTACTCAAACCATGACATAGTAAAAACTCCAAATTACTGGTTCCATGATGGAACTGTGTAGAATGTTGTCCAAAAAAAGGAAACAACTGAAAACACAATTTTTCACATCAGTGTTTATTCAGGTATGGTTTAATATGGCTCATTTGGAGGCAAATCTTTCATTTCTGTTAGTAGTAACATTACTAACAACTGCTAATTAACACAGATGTCCTGTCCCCTTTAAAATTATACATTACACTAATGACAGATAACCAAACAATGCCTATTAGAAAACAATTCATGGCACAATAGGGATAGTCCAGCCCCATGGCTGAAGACTGTAGAAAGTTTACTTCAATATGCAAATACAGTACATTTATGGACGGACTGGCCGAAACAAATTAACATAAATAACGCCTACGTTAAGCTATTGAAAACAAAAATATGGCATATTTCAAAAGCAAAAGATATAGAAAGAATAAAAAACTTTGAAAAACTGTGACTGGTATAGTAAAAATGAAAAATACCCAGATTGTAATCATATCTAATATTTTTAACAGACAAGGAAGGTAGAAGTGTTTTGTCATTATAGATTAGAATTGTTCTCGTCCAAGACAAGACAGGCAAGATATAACAAAAAATAAAGAGACGCAATTGAAAAAGACATGTTATGCCCATGTAACTAAGGAGGGATGGAAAATCTTACACATTTGTTTTTATCAAGCTGAGACCATTTAGATGGCAGGAGAAGGTGGCTTGCCAATTATGTCAATGATCAATACCCATGGGATGAAGAAGTAATTTATGCTCTTATGAACCCAGCTATTGACTTTGTTGTATGGGATGCTTTAACTTTCCTTAAAGGAATAGAACTAAAAAGGAAAAAGAATGATATAGTGGGATGAATGAGAAATATGTTTTACCAGGCTTTAGGGCCATCAGTGATTGAATATACAGTACAAGCATTTTAGATTACTGGCAAGCTACATTGACAGGGGGTGTAGGTAACCAGGCCCAAACCCTGCAGGGTCTAGTTTAAATGTTGTTGCATTAATGGAGTTATCTAAAACCTGTTACCAGTTATCCTTCTGATCTAAGAACTAACTGGGATGCCTTAATCACCCTTAAAGGAAGCACTTTTTAATTTGATTGTAAAAAACTTTCATTATGTTGCGTCGAGGTTAATGAAGTATTTATTGTGGAATAATGCAGTTCTGATTTCCTGTTTTTCATATAGCTGACTGGAATATGGAATCACATTTTTATATTGAGGTATGGTTATCTAAAGGATTGCCTAACAAAGGTATTTATTATTGTATTTCACTAGAAATTTAAATGGTAATGTAATCTTGTGTATATGTGTGATACTATTTTAGACTGTACGTAATGACTAACAAAAGTCAAACAATAAAGAGAAATGATGATAAGGAGTAATCCAGCCTTGAGGTAATGAATGTATGGACCTGGGTCACAAGATCTGCTGGCATAAGATAAGACTTTATACAGCTAATATTACACAGGTAGTAAAAGCCACTGTGGACAACAGATGGCACCTTGGGCCCAATATTAAAATATGAGCAAAACACAATGCAAGCATTTGCACTGCACCTTGCAACTGCCCAGGTGCCTGAAAATACTATATTTAGTTGAATAGCATACCGGTGCTATTCAACTGAGTATAGGACCATGTCTGCCCAGCACTAAGCCACATAACATTGCCCTGACAGGCTCCCAAAGTATGCCACCAGAACACTATTTCCAGTATTCAAAGGAACCCATTTGCATGGGTAGTGAGGCAGGTTAGTGCAGCTCCACCCTCCAGTTGCCCGGTCCCAGACATGTACACATCCCTGGTGCTAGTGCCCCCGCTGATTGATGACCTCTTCTCTATAAGAATATCTCCTTGGTGCCCCCTGCCGAACACTGGCCTGTTCTGTATCATAATATCTTCTGGTGCTAGTGGCTCCCCCTGCTGATTGCTAGCGCCTTCTATATAAGAATATCTCCCTGGTGCTAGTGGCTCCCCCGCTGTGAATGTCGGCCCATTCTGTACTATATTTCTCTGGTGCTAGTGGTCCTCCCACCCTCCAATCACCAGCCACAAGTGTTTGTATATACTCTCTGGCACTAGTGGTCCCCCCCACCCTCTTATCGCCAGCCACAAGTGTCTGTTTATACTCCCTGATGCTAGTGATCCCGCCTCCTCCCCAACTGCCAGCTGGTAATTAAAACACAAATCATCCCTGGCATCCAGTGGTCCTCCTCCATGGCACTGGGCACCCCCCCCCACTCACCTTATATGTATCAGCGGTGGTGCGGGTGCCTACGGTGCACCACTGCCTGTAAATATGGTGGCCAGCTGAGGAGGTGTGAAGAGGGCTGTGCCAGTCACCGTAGGCACCCATGGCACCGTGGATACATATAAGGTGAGTGAGGGGGTGCCTGGTGCTGTGGGGGGAAGAAACATTGGGCACCAGGGATGGTTTGTGTTTTAATTACCAGCTGGCGGTTGGGGGAAGGGGGACCACTAGCACCAGGAAGTATATATGGATGCTGTGGCTGGTGATTGAAGGGAGGGGAGGGGGAAACTAGCACCAGGGAATAAACACAGACACTTGTGGCTGGCGATCAGAGGGTGGATGGACCACTAGCACCAGGAAGTATATGTGGACACTTGTGGCTGGCAATTGGGTGGGTGGATTAGTAGCACCAGGGAGAATACACAGACATTTGTGGCTGGTGGTCGGAGGGTGGGGGGGATCACTAGCACCAGGGAGTATACATGGACACTTGTGGCTGGTGATTGGAGGGTTGGGGGAGCCACTAGTAGATATTATGATACTGAATGGGCTGGCGATCAATGTGAGGGAGCCAATAGCACCAGGGAGATATTCTTATACAGAAGGGTAGGTGACTGGTAGGGGGGCCACTAGCACCAGGGAAATATTCTTCTACAGAAGGGGCTGGCAATTGGCAGGGGGAGAGCCATTAGCATCAGGTAGATATTATGATACAGAAGAGGTCAGCGATGGGGGGGTAGGGATCACAGGGGGCAGTTGCACTTCCTCAGTGGCCAACTGGCTAGGTGGCTGCATTACCTCCAGCAGTCACTAGGGTTGCACGGGTTAAATCGGGGTTTTGTTTGGCTGTATTTGCACTGTGAAAAAGGACCACATTAAACCCTTTTGCACAGCACAAAGCAGCTGAATATGAGGTAGCATGCATATTCTTAGTCATGCCCCTTCCCTTGCCAGCATGCGTACATTATGTTTTGTGTGGGTGCTAACCCTCTTTGCCCATGAAACGGCCCCTTTTGAAAATGGGCCTCCAGGGCAAACCACAGTTTGCGTGGGCAAAGACCCGATAGTACCCATGCAAACTTTGGAATATCAGGCCCTGATGTTCTACTGTTAGCCTGCTGTCCACAGTGACATACAGATTTGTAACCCTGTCCCTAGCTCATAGCAGAGTCCCATTTACAGATGGTCCCAAAGCAGGAAAAATGGGAAACTAGTGGAGGGGCTCAGTACAGTACAAACTGCCAGATCAACAGGTTGTAGTCAGATACTGCTACTCAATATGTTTTATTAAATGGCAAGTACAAAGGCTGAGAAAGTAGGAGACTCCTACAGTTCCAACAAGCTCCAGGGCTTTGACCAATAGGCCTTCATCAGGGAGCTGGGTTTGTTGGGCTGTACCTCCCCTATCTGTAGAATGACTTAACAACCCAGGAGTTACCAGTTGGTTTGCTGATTACAACTGAAACTGTAGGAGAAAGTGGATGTGGTGGGATTCGAACATAGAAACAATCAGTACAGACAATAAGTGCAAACATTTGGTGATGCAAAATGTTTCTTTAACAGTGGCAATCAGTAGTGATTTTCTGAGTAAACAAACCCCATAAATCCTCCATTTTAAGACAAGTATGTACAAGATTTACAGGCTTCAAACAAGGAGATTTACACAGAATGTAGACTAATGACACAAGGAAATATGATGCTAAAAAATGTTGTGTTCAAAAGCAAAGATGAAAAAAAATAAAACATTTCCTTATTTTGTTCCATCAGTAAATAAGCTAACTGTTTACAGCAAATAGAAGCACAGGAGGGTGGAGAGGCTTCTATGGCAGTGATCTCCTTTACGAATGTATAGCCAGTCTAATTGAATGGGGGATCAGCTCACCTGTAGTTACAGCCTTCATGTGTGTATTCAGAAAGACAGGTAAAGAGAAAAAAAAATAAACAGGTAGAAATGCAGTGTATGATCAGGTCTGGCTAACACCCCAGTAGGGAGACACTTCATTGAAAACCACAATAATGACCCCAGTCAAGTTCCATTTATGAGACTTGAAACTGTAGGAAGAGGCAGTAGAGGTGATAGATTAACCCATCTACTTCAGAGGGAATGCTTCGGAATATTTTTTCCCTGAGCACCGTACAATCACAAGGCTAAATCTAGAATGGGACCTGAAACCCTTTCCTTAAATCTACCCCCCACCCCTCCCCGGAGCTCTCAAATATGTCTGGAATCCAGTTTTTAGAATAATTGTAATTTATGTTCATACACTGCGTTTCTTTCTGCTTAGTTTTTTCTCTCGTTACCTCTTTTTCAGAATGCACACAGGAAGGATGTAACTACAGGCAAGCTGATCCCCTATTCAATTAGACTGGCTATACAGTCATTTGGGGAGAATGGAGCAGTAGAAGCATCTCCACCCTGTTGTGCTTCTATCTACTCTAGTTATGTTGTTTACTGATGAAACAAAGTAAGATGTTTTACTTCTTTGCATCTTTGCTTTTGAACATTAACATGAAATTTTTTTAGCATCACTGTATGCAACACATTTCCTTGCTTCAATAGTCTACCTCATATGTAAACCTCCTTGTTTGAAGCCTGTAAATCTTTTACATACTTGTCCTGAGATGGATGTTTTATGTTTTTTTACTCAGAAAATCACTACTGATTGCCACTGTTAAAGAAACATTTTGCATTATCAAATGTTTTGCACTTATTGTCTGTACTGGTTGTTTCCATGTTCGAATCCTATCTCAGCCACTGGCCTGCAACAGTTTCAGTTGTATTCAACAAACCAGTTGGTAATTGCTGGGTTGTTGAGTCATGGTACAAATATGGGAGGTATAGCCAAACAAACCCAGTCCCCTGATGAAGGCCTATTGTTCGAAGTGCTGGGGTTTGTTGGCACTGTAGGGGTCTTCTACTTTCTCAGTCTTTGTACTAGCCATTCAATTTTATTTATTTATTGAACTGTCTCACCAGGAAACATAAAACATATTAAGCAGCAGTGCCTGACTACAGTCTGTTGATTTTGCAGTTTGTACTGGACTGAGTCCCTCTACAAGAATCTCAGCTTCCCTGTTTTTGTAACTTTCCTGAGGAGCTGGCCTGCTTCTACTGAGCACAGAGTCACCTACTGCTGTGCACCTAGCTTCCTGCCTTCCATTTAAAGAGGGTAACTGGGAACTATAGTCATTCATAGCCATTCCTACATGACCTGGTTTCACCAGCACTACCTCCATCTTTGAAAAATTCAGTATGAGCCAGCTGGAGGCCATCCAACTATGAATTTTAGTCAGGCACTTGTCCAATACAACCATGATGTTCACCCAGCCATACCATCTTATGATGTCCCCTGACAACATCATGTACACAGCGAACGACATAGGAGCTAAGATTAATGCCAGAGGCACTCCACAGTTGAGTGCAGCAGCTTCCGAGATGTTCTCTCCTAGCATCACCTGCCGAACCCTACCAGTCAAATATGACTCAGATCACTGCAACACTGTACCTGCAAGTCCTATATAGCACCTCAGTCAATCTAACAGCACTCCATGGTACACTGTGTCAAATGCCAAGGATAGATCTAGCAAGACCAAAATGGAACAAAAGATGCTGTCTCTTGCCCAGAGGAGATCACTGAACACCGTGACTAGAAACATACCAATACTACGGTGAGGTCTGAATCCAGATTATAGAGGTTCGTAGAGCTCAAAACATTCTAAGCCGCTACCACCTTCACAATAACCTTCCCTAAAAAGGGAAAGTTTAAGACATTTTTATAATTTGCCATACCCTCAGGGTCCAAAGATGACTTCTTCAGGAGGAACTTTACCACCGCCCTCTTCCATTTGGTGGGGGAAAAAACCCTCTCCCAGGGAAACCTGATGATCTTAGCAATAATTGGAACCAGTGCCCCCCCCAACACTCTGACAGAGTGCTGGTAGGTCCTCGGTTCAATAAACAACAACACAGTAGATAAGGTGCAGCCTCTTTACAACCTATAATATCTTATTATCCAAAACTGGCTCAAATTTAACTCAGGATGATAGACTGCATTGGTTCCCCAATGGTAGATCACTGCCAGCCCATAACAGACTGCATGAGTGATCTCAGCTCTGATGTTATATACTGTGTGAAAGAAAAGTCCATTAAACTCACTGCACCTATCTGCAGAAAAGACTCTTCCCAACTGGAGACGGAGAGGATTTAACAATCTGTCCACGGTGTTGGAGAGTTGAGCAGGTCGATTCTTCCCTTTTGCAGTCACCTGAGACAGGAATGTAGTCTTTTTCAGGGTGATTGCCAGCTAATATTTATCATAATGAATTTTTAGCACAAATCTATCCTCCAGGGAGCTCAATCTCCACCATGAGTGCTCCAACCTATGTCCCTTAGTCTTCAACTGCCTAAGGTTGCTATCAAACCATGGTGACCTTTGATGGGATATCAAGGGACAAACATGATATGGTGTCAGCAATATTATAATCCACCACTTTCTCCTCACTCCCAGGACAAGCTGTCACCATACCTCAGATGTCTAGCACTGCCAGAAGAATATAAGATCCCAAATTACTAACAGGGCAGTATCTGACCATTTCTGCAGGTGTTTTTTTTTATCAGGGGACCCACAGAGGAACTGTATGGCATGATGGTACAGCCAACGTACCAGACCAACCTTGACCTCTCTAATATCAAGACCCAACGTGAAAACCAGATCCAAGGTGTGGCCCTTTTCATATGTCTTGGAGGTAAACACCTGTACCAGGCCAAGTGAATTTACAAATGGGAGGAACTGATTTTCATCATCAGCACAGACACTGAAATTGCCCGGCACAAGTAGGCTGGATGAGTCCACCACCAGGTTGGCCATGAAGCTCTCTAGTTCATGTAGGAATTCACTCCTATGGCCTTGAGACCGGTATACAAGAATGATCCTGTAATCTGTACCCAAGGCACTCTTTACCACCACACAATCAAATTATCCAGTTTCCACCATGTGGTATGCCATCAGTCCAAAAGTAGATCTAAAACAGATGGCAAACCAGAACTGCATGTAAAAGGATCAAAGCCATATCGTCAGTAGCTTGCATGATGAGTCACTGAAGTCAGAAGCCCTTTGCCTATATATCAGAGTTCTGTTACTTCAAGCACCTTCTGAAATCTGTGATGCCTCAGATGTTGTTGCCAGGGCTGTCACCTCTGGTATCTGTTTGAGTCATCATGCCTGGCTTTGCATTGCTAATTTTGCTAATTTTGCCCAAGATGTGCAGTAAGTCCTTAATGCTTCCCTCAAGGGTACCAGACTCTTTGGACCAGATGTTGAAGTCATATGCCTTAGAGAACAGACAGAACACCAGGAGGAAGGAGCTACTGGTATAACTAAAACTTCTCTACTGGGACTAAGAACTAGAAATCTTGTACTGGAACCTTCAATTTAGGGTTAAAAAGTTAGTGTATTTGTCAGAGGTAGTTGAAGTAAATTGTTATCTGTTACCTGTGTTATCTGTGTACTTATCTAGGTGCTTGTCACAGGTGTCAGAAGGGAATTGTTATCTATGAAATTAATTAAGTGTAGAAATATTTGAAAAGTAGGGGGAGTAGCTTAGCTAGAAGGAGCCAGGTTGAAACCAGATTTAAGCACTGCCATATATAGCTTCTGCCAGAGAACAGACAGAACACCAGAAGGAAGGAGCTTTTGGTATAACTAAAACTTCTCTACTGGGACTATATTTCCCTCCTTCCCCACCCTAAACCAGTTCTACTTTTATAGGCACAGGATTTAACTGACAACAGGAACTTCCTGTTTGGGAGCAGGAAGTGAGTGATCACAGAGCCACCAAAGGCTCACCACCCTAGAAGGGCAAGAGTAGCTCTCTGTCCCCCTCCCCCAGCCGCTGGAGGTCTGACTCTGAGCAAGTAAGGAGACTACTGAGAAATATATGAACTTCTTGTCTTAGAACAGGAAGAGCAGGAGCTAAAAGGGCACAGAGGCAGTAAGTAAGTGGAGGAAGAAAAAAAAAAAGAAAAGAAACAACCAGAGGAAAGAGTAAGTATTACAAACAACAGTTAGGGGGCCAGAAAAAAAGACATGATGGGAGTGGTACAGTGCAGTGGCTGTGGAGCAACAGTCTTCTGGAAGACATTCTGAAGGATGCAGTGTTGTCCCATCTGCAGGCACCTCTCTGGGCTGAGGGAGGAGGTTGCTCATCTCCAGGCTGAGTTGGTCAGGATTTGTGGGACCTCCTCTCCCACCCAGGAACCACCAGAGTCACTGCCGTTGCCTCAGAGGTTGCCAAGAAAGAGGAGTGGTTGGACCACAGTGGGCTCAGGGAGGGTGAGGGTGGTGGAACAGAGGTGCATCCCTCCAGTTGTACCTCTCCACAATTTCTATGCCATTCTGGAAAAGTGTGGTTTCTCTATGAAGGCACCCACAGTGGAGACCAATGAGGATGCTGGGAACCTCCAGAAAGGAGACCCACAGGAGGGTAGCATGGGACCTCACAGGGGAAGGAAACAACTCCTGGTGGGGGACTCTATCATTAGGAAGGTAGAACTGGGGAAGGAAGGGGAGAGGGAGGTAAGGTGCCTGCCTGGCGCCATGGCTTGGAGGAACAGGGAGCGAATCCTCAGGCTCACAGGAGCAGCTGCACAGGGGAGGGAGCTGGATGTCATTGTCCACCTAGGGACAAATGACCTGGCTGATAAAGGGATCAGAGCAGTGCAAGAAGCATTTGTGGAGATGGGGAAGGGTCTTAGACAAATAGCACACACGGTAACCTTCTCGGAGGTGCTGCCTGTCTATGGCACAGATGAGGCTGGGGTGCTCTACACCATGAGATTCAATCAGTGGTTGAAAAACTGGTAAAGAGCTCAGGGATTTGGTTTCATTGGGGACTGGGGGTCCATCTGGATGGATGCAGGCCTATTCTGGCATGATGGTCTTCATCTGTCCAGGAAGGGAACCAGGATCCTAGGTGACAGGTTTAAATACTTCATTGGCAAGCATTTAAACTAGCCAAGGGGGAGGCACTGGAAAGGAGCAGGGAAATTCTAGGCCCCTCCAAAAAATCAGGGTACTAAGTGAGGTAGACGCCAACATAGAAATGTCAATAGGGAGAAGCGCAGGGGTAAATGGAGAAAGTGACAAACACAATAAGGACAGGGATGGGGCAAAAAGGGGTAAGGTCTTCAAGAAATGGAGGGTAATGAGTACCAATGCCCATAGTCTGGGCAACAAGCTCCCTGAACTAGTGGCCTTGATGGAAGAGGGTTGCCTGGATATTGTGGCAGTCACAGAAACATGGTACACAGAGAACCATGACTGGGATGTCAACATACCAGTGTACACAATCTACAGGAGGGACAGGGAGGGCAGAAGAGGGGGGGAGTAGCTCTCTATGTAAGGGAAGGGATAAAAGCAACTGAACAAAAGAGTAAACAGGGAGGAGAGGAGGCACTGTAGGTCACTTAGAGACTGGAAATGGCACCACAATCCGCCCAGGGGTTGTATACAGACCCCCATGTCAGGGGGAGGGAATGGACAAGGATATGATAGAAGGCATACTTAGGGTGGCAGAGAAAGGGGAGATACTGTTGATGGGGGACCTTAATATGCCAGATGTTAACTGGAGCACCTTTGCTGCAGCCACATCCAAAAGCAGGGCCATTCTTGATGCCCTTCAGGTGGCATGCCTCAGACAGCTAGTTTTGGAACCTACTTGTGAGGGAGCAATCTTAGACCTCATACTCTCAAATGGGGACAGTGAGAGGATCTCAGATCTAGAAGTAGGTAGCCATTTGGGAACAAGTGACCACCAAAGAGTGTGGTTCACGATAAACTCAGCTACAGAGTCAAGCCATACAAAAGTGATGGTTCTGGACTTCAGGAGGGCTGACTTTGGAAAAATGGGAGAGTGCCTTAGAAAAGCACTAGCAACCTGGCTAGAAGGAGGGGTGGAGCAACAATGGGGAAATATCAAAACTGCCATCACAGAGGCAACAAGCCTTTGTGTGAAGCAAATAAACAAATCAAAACGAAAGAAAAAGCCACTATGGTTCTCAAAAGAAGTGGTGGTGAAGGTTAGGGAGAAAAATATAGCATTTAGGAAGTATAAGAAAACACAGAAGGAGCAGGACAGAGAACTGCACCAGTTAAGGCAGAAGGAAGCAGGAGGGTAGTCAGAATAGCAAAGGCACAAACTGAGGAAAAGATAGCCAACTCGGTTAAGAAGGGATAAAACCTTTATAGGTGTATCAGGAGCATAGAAAGACAAAGGAAGGGATAGTGAGGCTGAATAGAATGGATGGTGGGTGGGCAGAGAGTGACAGTGAAAAAGCAGGGATACTGAATGAATACTTCTGTTCAGTATTCACAAAAGAGGAAGTGGGGGAGGTGCCTGATCCAATTAACAGAAGCACTCTGGAGAGGGGGGTCAGTCTTTTCACAGAAGAAAGGATTCTGAAAGAACTCCTAAAACTGAAGGTGGACAAAGCAATGGGGCCAGATGGAATTCACCCCAGAATTCTAAAAGAATTAAGCAGAGAACTAGTGACACCACTGACTACCCTTTATAACAAATCATGGGAGGATGGTGTGGTACCTGAAGACTGAAAGAAGGCTGATGTGATTCCCCTTCACAAAAGTGGGAGCAAGACAGAGGCAGGAAACTACAGACCTGTCAGTTTGACCTCTGTGGTAGGGAAAGTGATGGAATCACTTCTGAAGGAAAGAATTGTTGAGTACCTAGAGGCCAGTGGGGCACAGGACCCAATGCAGCTTGGGTTCACAGTGGGAAGGTCATGTCAGATGAATCTAATTGATTTCTTTGACTGGGTGACCAAAGTAGTAGACCAGGGAGGGGCTGTGGACATGGCCTACCTAGACTTTAGCAAGGCATTTGACACAGTCCCACACAAAAGATTAGTAGTCAAATTAACCAGCCTTGAAGTGGGTCCCAGGGTGGTAGCCTGGGTAAAATATTGGCTGAACAACAGAACACAGAAGGTAATTGTAAATGGAGTCCTCTGAAGAAGAGGGTTACTAGTGGGGTTCCGCAGGGTTCAGTACTGGGTCCAGTCCTTTTTAATGTCTTTATAAGTGACATTGCAGAGGGACTGGAAGGAAAAGTAAGCCTCTTTGCAGATGACACAAAGAACTGCAACAGGGTTGATACACAAGGAGGCGTGGAAAGGATGAGAGCGGACTTGGCAAGGTTGGAGGAATGGTCAGAAGTATGGCAGCTTGGATTCAATGCAAAGAAGTGCAAAGTAATGCACCTGGGAAACAAAAACCGGGGAAGATTACACAATGGGGGTAGTAACAACAACAAAAATGGAACGGGACCTAGGGGTAATCATATCAGATGACCTTAAGGTTGGCAAGCAATGTGAGAAGGCGGTAGGGAGGGCTGGGAAGATACTGGGATGTATAGGGAGAGGCATCACCAGCAGTAAACAGGAAGTTGTTATCCCCCTGTACAGACAGTTGGTGAGACCCCATCTGGAGTACTGCGTCCAGTTCTGGAAACCCCATCTCCGCAAGGAAATAGATAGGATGGAGGCAGTTCAGAGGAGGGCAACTAAAATGGTGCAGGGTTTGCAAGAGAAGCCATACGAGGAGAGGCTAAAGGAGCTTAATATGTATACCCTTGAGGAAAGGAGGGAGAGGGGGGACATGATAGAAACGTTTAAGTACCTCAGTGGAATCAACGAAGTCCAAGAGGGTAGCATCTTTCAGAAAAAGAGATGTGCAAGAACAAGGGGACACAATTTGAAGATGGGAGGATGGCTCAGGGGCAATGTGAGGAAGCATTTTTTCACAGAGAGGGTGGTGGACACATGGAATAGCCTTCCGGAGGAGGTTGTGGGGTCTAAAACTGTGGGAGAATTCAAGAATACATGGGACAGACATAAGGCAATTTTTGTGGGGGTAGGAAGAAATAGGCTGTTGGTTAAATAGGATCTGCAGCTTATCCTATATGTAGGGAAATGGGCAGACTAGGTGGGCTAAGTGGTCCTTATCAGCTGTCAGAGTCTATGTTTCTATGTTCTCAATGACCTAGAGACCTCCAAGAAGTCTGTTAGAACTATTCATTTCCTAATACTGAATACTTCCCATAATGGCTATGGCAGAAGACCTCTTGGCAGGAGCCCCTGCATTTGCCTTCCCCATGGTGGTGCCACAAAGATCAGTCCTGGGTCCAGTCCTTTTCAATTTGTTCATCAGCAATATAGGAGAAGAAATTCAGGGCAAGATGTGTCTCTTTATAGATGACAATAAATTATGTGGTAGGGTAGACAGTGAGGAGGGGATTAGGAAGATGTAGAGGGGCCTGCAAAGGCTAGAGAAGTGGTCCAAGGTCTGGGGATTGAAATTGTATGCCAGAAAGTGTAAGATGATGAACAAGAACCACAGGACTGAGTACTGGATGGAAAGGGGTAAATTGGGCACTACTTCTGAGGAAAGAGACCTATGAGTTATCATAAGTGAATCCCTTAAACAACCTAGCCAATGTAACTAGGCCTACAGTTAGCCAAACAGGAAGCTGGGGTGCATCGGAAGAGGTACTGAGCACAAGAGAAAGACGGTATTACTACCACTCTATAAATCACTGGTGAGGCTGCAGCTGGAGTTCTGTGCCTAGTTCTGGAGTCCTCACCTGTGGGAAGATATATAGATACGTAGAAATTGTTGGCAGATAAGGAGCACTAGGCCCATCTAGTCTGCCCGTAAGCCCTATACCTGTATGCAGTCACTGACCCTAAGTGATCAATGGCTTTTCATCACTCCCACCCCACCCAATGTTCCCTTGTGCCTGTCCCAGGCATGTTTAAACCCCTTCACTGTGTTTGCCCCACCACCTCTTGTGGTAGACTGTTCCAGGTGTCCACCTCCCTCTCTGTGTAGACAAACTTCCTCACGTTACCTCTTAATCTAACCCCCCCCCCCCGTAATTTCATATCACGTCCCCTTGTTCTGATATCTTTTCTACATTGGAAAAGATCCCCACCTGCACCTTGTTCATGCCCTTGAGGTACTTGAAAGTTTCTATCATGTCCCTCCTTTCTCTCCTCTCCTCAAGCGAGTACATATTGAGGTCTCTTAGTCTCTCCTCACGTGTTTTGTGATGCAAGCTATGCACCATCTTTGCCCTACTTCTCTGGAAAGCCTCCACATTGCCTATGTCCTTACGCATGTGTGGTCTCCACTACTGCATGCAGTAGCCCAGGTGAGGCCTTAGCAGCGTTTTATACAATGGCATCACCACCTCCCATCTCCTGCTAGTAATGCCTCTGCTTATGCACCCCAGCATGCCACTGGCCCTCCCTGCAGCCTTTGCGCACTGCTTTGATACCTTAAGGTCATCAGATATTATAACCCCTAGGTCCCTTTCCTCTTTGGTGATAGTCAGCACCCCCCCATTCTGTAGCTCTCCCCAGGGTTCCCCCTACCCAGGTGCATTATCTTGCACTTTTTTGCATTCAACCTTAGTTGCCACACCTCTGACCATCTTTCAAGCTTCTCCAGGTCCCCTTCTGGAGTATCCACTCTGTTGCAGATCTTGGTGTCATCAGCAAATAGGCAGATCTTTCCTTCCAGCCCCTCTGCAATGCCACTAATGAAGACATTGTACAGGATTGGTCCCAGTACTGATCCCTGTGGTACCCTGCTTGTCACCTGTATCTCCCCAGATTGGCTCCCATTTACCACCACCCTCTGTCTTCTGTCTGTCAGCCAGTTTCTAACCCAATGTATCACCTTATGCCCCATGCCCAGAATTCTCATCTTGTTAACCAGCCTTCTGTGTGGGATGGTATCGAAGGCTTTGCTGCAATCTAGGTAGGCAATATCTACCGCCCCTCTTTGATTCACTTCCCTAGTCACCCAATCAAAAAATCTATCAGATTTGTTTGACAAGACCTTCCTGCGGTGAATCCATGTTGCCTCGGATCCTGGGCACCATTGGATTCCAGGTGTGCCACTATCCTTTCTTTCAGCAGTGTCTTCATGATCTTATCACCCACTGAGGTGAGGCTGACTGGTCTGTAGTTCCTGCTTCCTCCCTACTTCCACCTTTGTGCAGTGCAACTTCATGGGCACTCCTTCAGTCCTCTGTAACCACACCTGTGTTGAGTGACTCTGTGAACAGGGCAGCCAGAGGTGCTGCTAGTTCCCTTCTCAGCTCCCTTAATATCCTCGGGTATATGCCGTCTGGCCCCATGGCTTTATCTACCTTCAACTTTGTGAGTTCCTCCAGAACTATCTCCACTGTGAATGGACTGGTGTCCACTTCCCCTTCCATTGCCTCTGATCCCCAACTGTGGTCCTTGACCCTCTCCCTCCTTCATGAATACTGAACAGAAGTGTTTATTCAGTATTTCTGTTTCATCTAGCTCCCCCTCCTTACACTCTCCCTCCTCCCCTTTCAGCCTCACAATCCCCCCCCCCCCCAGGTTTTTCTTCTATCGCTGATGTAACTATAGAATGTATGGTCCCCTTTTTTCACAGCCCCTGCTAAACCTTCCTCTGTCTGTGCCTTGGGTCTCCTAGCAGCTTACCCTGCTTCCCTTAAACATTCAAGGTACAGTTCCCTGTCCTCCCTTTGGGTTCCCTTATACTTCCTGAAACTTGTTCTTTTAGCTCTTACTTTGTCTGCTACCTCTTTAGAGAACCATAGCGGTTTCCTTCTTTTCCCTTTGATCACTATCCTAATGCATTGGTTAGTTACCTTCACTATGGCTCTCTGATAAGGACAGGCTGGAAACAGTGCAGTGTAGAGTAACCAAAATGATTTAGGGCCTGCAGGGCAGATCTTATGAGGATCATCTTAAGACACCGAACATGCACTCACTAGAGGCTAGACAGGAGATGAGAGATATGATAGAGACTTCCAAGTTCCTGAAAGTAATGAACAAGGTGAACTGTGAGGAACTATTCAGCTGATGTGGTGAATGCCAAAACCATTAATAGTTGCTGGTCTGGCTGGAACAGTGTGAAGGGCTTAGTAGTTACTAAGTGCAGTAGCAGTACAGCAGGAAGCATGGGGGCGGACAGTGTGGGCCAAAACCCTGTATAGACAAACAGTCTTGAGGTATTATAGGGTATTACAAGCAGGCTGGATGAAGCAATGGGCTTTTTCTGCCATCATTATCTATGTCTATGTGGTCAGGGACAAAGGATTGGACTGTGTTACTGTTGCCTTCAACTCAGCAGCTGTGGGCATCCTATCAGCAAGCTGGTTCAGCAAATAGGATGCTGTAGATTATCCCAGGAGGTTTGTGTAGGTTTTTAAAAGCCTTTTTTCCTCAACCAGAACTGGGGGGATATCATAACACCAAATCACAGAGAAAAAACAACACCAGAAAGCAATGCAGCATGGTGGAGACTCGGAAGCACAAGAGAGAACAAGTCAGAATTCCTATTGCCTGAGAGTGGGAAACGCATTTACCAAACAGGAAGAGCAGGTGAAAAAATGCAGAGGGGGTGAGTTCCCACAGAACCTGTACTATTGAGGATAACATAAAAGAACTGTTTCTAAAACTAGAAAGACTTTTAACTTCTTAAACAAGCATAACATACATTATACCACTCAAAATGTATCTGGAGGAAAACAGTGCCCCTAGAGGCCCTCGTTTAACAAAGCTGTTGGCAGGGGGCTGGAGAACTTTTACAATAAGCGTAAACTGGATGAAATGTTTTCAGATGGGTCTGCTAGACTTTTGAAATGTCTGATAAAGGAAGATACACAGCAATATAACGAGTTAACAAAAAAAATAACAGCTGTAGGAGAGGAACTAAATGCCCATAAACTGTATCACCATGAGCCTTACTTTGCTTTGTTATTTATTGTCTCTCAACTACTGTCACCATGTATTGCCAAATGTAACAACTGTAACCTTTCACTATGTATTACCTGCTCTTGTTATGTTCTTGCTATTCTGATGTTTCTACTCTGTGCCATCTTATGTGGCCCAGGTCGTGCCTGAAAACGGTCCCTGGGATCAGTGCACCTACCCGGTTAACAAAGTCATAAATAAACAAAACTAACCCCTTATTCTCTGAGGTTGACAAAGCACTTCGACAACACTGAACAAGACTGAAGAAGTAATCAAGTGAAAACAGAAAAAGCTAGAACAGGACAGAGCAGTCTACCTTGAAGGTAGAATCCGTACCTGGAAAAGGCAGCCTACAGCAGGAAGATCAGCATGCAGGGGAGATCCCAGTCCAGAAAATGAACCAAAAAGAAAGGGGAGGGCTCCAAGAGATGACTCGGATAATAGCTCACAGACCAAAACAAAGAAACAGTAATTTCAAGAAGCCGCACTCCTCAGCTGAATAGTTGAATAAATACTATTTTATTAAATAGAGCACACACAAAAAGCTGTAAAAGAAACAAACCACCATGAAGCTCCACAGAATCAATGAAACCCCAACCGGTTTTGTATTCACTACATCATCACCCCCCTGATCATGTAGTGAATACTAAACCAGTCGGGGTTTCATCGATTCTGTGACGCTACTATACATGTTGGTTTGCTCCTTTTATAGCTTTTTGTGTGTGCTCTATTTAATAAAATAGTATTTATTCAACTATTCAGCAGAGGAGTGTGGCTTTTTGAAATTATTGTATGACTTTGGCTGCAGCAGCACCCTCTTAGGCAGTGGAGCTGTTTTTGTTACCACACCAAAACGAGGAAACATCTAAACTAGTGGCTTTGTATCCCAAGACAAAAGAAACAAGACACAGAGGAAAAAGGCAGAAATAAAAATGGACTGGGAGAGGAAGAAGAGGTTCAATGAGGAAGGCTAGAGTTACAGATGAGGAATGTTCTAGAAAAGTAAATCATCTAACAAGAAGAAGCTTCACAAACACTCAAATTAATCTCCTTGTAAAAGGACTCTCATATGTCCCAACCACCCAATGTGACAAGTTTAAAATGCATGTAGCCCTTTTTCTCATATTCAGAAAAATATGTTTAAAGGATTTTTTGTGTGTTTTTTTTTTGCAAGAAACAAGCAAAGAAATAAGGGAGGACAAAGTACACTCAGGCTCTAGGCAGAAGGAGAAGATATGATTTGATTTTATTGGTACGGTAATACCTTTGGGCAACAAGTGCCTTTTTCAACGGTGACCTGGTCAAAAATTAGAATACATCATATATTAAAACATACAGTTTTAGTTTGTTATATAACAATGCCACATCATTTAACTTTGTAAAATTATTATACAAAAGTATAAAAAATTAAACAATATCTAAAATTAGTATAAAACCAATCCAAACAAGACACGCATATAGAAACATAGACTTTGATGGCAGATAAGCAAGCAATAATATCCGACACAGTGGGTGGTATTAGGCAATACCACTGCCCAGGGGTGTAATGAGGCCCGACGACACAGACAGAGGGCTTATAGCCTCTGGAAGGTCCGGTATTGCCCATACTGCCCACCCTGGAGGGTATTATTGAGCTTAGAAAATGGGCACTGTAAAACAAAATAAGCTGCGTATAAAAATGCTTGCAAAAAATTGGTTTAAGGTATGTTGTGAAATTAAATAGTTCCTCTGCCTATACTGTCCCAGAGCCTCCATATTTAAAGCTTTGTCTTGGTTGTCATTGTTACTTCTGCCCCCCAACACACAGGCACACACACTCACCGAAACATAGAAACATAGAATTTGACCACAGAAAAGGACCGCTTGGCCCACCCAGTCTGCCCATTTCCCTACCTAATGGATAAGCTGCAGATCCTAGTTAACCAGCAGCCTACTTCTTCCTATCAAGGTAGAGCAAGTGTACATGAGGTCAGGACCATTTGGTGAATGGGGAAAGTAACCTGTGTTCTTTGTGGGGTTTTTTTTCTGCATGTTCTAGCATTGTGGTGGGAAGACCGCGGTAGAAATGACACTGAAAATGGAGCCGAACATCGGGAGCTTATCGGGGTCATCGTGCAGGACCGTCAGGTGAATGGGAAAAGGGTCCTGTGTTCCTTGTAGTTTTTTTTTTTTTGGCAGACTCTTGTAGTGTTGTGGTGGAAAGACCACAATTGCAGTGAGAATGAAAAGGGAGCAGAGCATCGGAAGCTCACCGACGATCATTGCACGTGACCGTTTTAGAGCTGTGATGGTGGGAAGACTGCGTGTGCACTGTGACACTGAACAAGGAGGGGAACATCGGGAGCAAGGTGCAACTTGTGTTTACTATTTTTTAACATGTCAGGTTTGTCAGGAGGGAAAACTGGTTGGTGGAGATCGGGGTATGGTCTCTCTCGCAGATGGAGATGTGCTGACAGAGCGGGCGGCCAGAGAAGTGAGCAAGGGACTGTGACCTGATAGCAGGATTTGTTTTAGTTTGTGTCTGTGGTGAGCGCAGATCTAAGAATTGTTTTTATGTTAGTGGTCCCAAAACACATTGTGAAAATGGGGTTGTGGGGGTTAGTAGCCTTGTCCGCTGACCCGCTACGGAGGTTGTCTCATGAGTAGGGGTGGAGGGGGACTGCCACGCTCAATGTCGCGTTGTCAGGTAACAGGGCAGTACCAGGCATGGGACAAGGGGAAATTAAAAAAGGGGAAAAAAGAACTGTAATTTTGTAGTTTATGTGCATTTTTTTAGGGCAGATAGATGGGGTGCCAATGAAGTAAGGAGTATTGGGCGGACAGTTTCTCTCACTAAGCGAGAGAAAACAAATGGTGGGGATTTGAATTCAGTTAGGTGCTTTCAGCCCATGAGACAGCAGGCTGGGCACAAAGATACTGCAGAGGGTGAAGGGGCACTGATGCTGGCACTTTTTATTTCCTGGTCGTCTATTGAAAGTTAATGTACCCCCCAGCAGAGGTACCAGCCAATCAGAGACCAGGAAATAAAAAGCCCATTTTCTAAGGACCACTTGGCCCACCTAGTCTGCCCATTTTCCCACCTAATGGATAAGTTGCAGATCCTAGTTAACCAACAGCCTACTTCCTCCTACCCCCATTATAATTGCCTTATGTCTGTCCCATGCATTCTTGGATTCCCCACTGTTTTTGACCCTCAACCTCCTCAGGAAGGCAGTTCCATGCGTCCACCACCCTCTCTGTGAAAAAATACTTCCTCACATTGCCCCTGAGGTGTCCCCCTTCCATCTTCAAATTGTGCCACCTTGTTCTTGCACATCTCTTTTTCTGAAAGATGCTCCCCTCTTGGACTTTGTTGATTCCCTTGAGGTACTTGAAAATTTCTATCATGCCCCCCCCCCTTCCTCAAGGTTATACATATTAAGCTCCTTTAGTCACCCTTTATATGGCTTCTGTTGCAGACCCTGCACCATTTTAGTTCCCTCCTCTGGACTGCCTCCATCGGATCTGTACGGTTGCCCATAATGTGTTTTCTCAACATTTAATTTACCGATGTCAGTTGCCCGACCTAGCATGTTGCCGACATTTTATTGCCCGAACGTCAGTTTCCCGACATTGGCACTGCACATCCTAAACCGCAGAAACTGATTTTAGTACCGACATTGGCACTGCTGATCCTAAACTGCATAAACTGATTTTAGTACAGACAGATCTTAATTCACAGAGAGCATTTGAGAAATTGCAGCTTACCACTGGGAACATTTTAAAGCACAGAGCAGCAGATCTTAATTCACAGCTTACAACCGGCAACATTTGGAACAATAAATAAAGCACTTACCGACAGATGTCATATTCCAACAAATTAAAATCAGATCTTTATTGTAGAAGATTAAAATCACTCAAGTCAATTGTCATGCTCCTTACAGCACTGTATTGTGTGCATTCCCTCGCACAAAGTCTTTTTCAGATCTTGCTTCCCGGTCTGCCAGAATATTGCTAATCTTCTCTTCCCACTTCGCATATTTCTTTTTTAACAGTGATTTAGGCAGTCCATGATTTATTTTCTCTACAGTGGAGTCCATTACCATTTGCTCATGCCTCAGTTCATTGATGAATCGTTACCCCCACATGTGAGCCGCCAATCAGTGTGCCCAGATGGCAGTGCCATGCCTCAACATTATTCTGAGTTCTTGGCAGGCCATTCATTGTAAGATTATGAACTGACCAGAACTGCGGTGAGTACAAGGGGTTGGCTCTGATGACAGTGTTATTCTGCATCCTCCTGCATACTCTGCCAAACAGGTTTGTCTCTTTGAACCACTCCTGGACTGGTATACTAACAGGAGGCATTTCACCCTTGATTTCACCGTACACAGTTGGGATATCATCTGGGGACAGGAAGGCGAGTGCTACTAGTTGCCGCATCAGCAAACTAAACTCGGGATCAGAGCCACATGTAACTGCTAGACCACAGCTCTGGATTTTCCTCCACACTATCTATCCCAGATGAAACAAGCAACCCTTGTTTGTTGCATCAGGGAATTCAACTTTAGTTGAGTGGATTGCAGCCTGCTCGAAATCTGTTAAAATGAATTTTGGAGAAAAGCTGTAGTCAGATTCATCTGCTGCATCATTTAAATCTTGGAACTGCTTTAGATAGCACTCATTAGACTTCGCAGACATCAAGGCATATGCCGGTGGCACAATGAGAGTTGTTCCAACAGTACCGACAGGGGCATGTATCGAATAAAGCTGCCGAAATAGTGTGGGAACTGTTCTAAAAGTGCCATCCATGAGCCACAAATCAGCAGCGCTTAATTTCTCAATATTTTTTTTTGTGCTGAAGAGCAAAACTCTATCAGTGCCAAATGCCGAATCTTTCAATAGGAATTGCTTCCCACTCACAATTCTGGTTGAATGCTTATTTTGGCCAATGTTCATGGCCCTACTGGCATGTTTTCTCCCTTGCACATTTGACAACTTGCTGCAGGCACTGGTGGCTAGGCATGTTATGCCATACCTCCTCAGACACTTTAGAAAGCTAATTTTGTGTTAGCTGTGCCAGAGTGTCATTAGTTGTCAACGCCCTTGATTTAAGCGAGGCTAAAGAAATTGCTATATGACTGTCATTTGCATCAGGGGAATGGTTGTGCTCTGCAGTGCTTCTTAAATGGTGTTGTCCACCAACAAGAGTAGTTGATGTATGTCCATGGCAACCTGATGATTTGTGTAGCTGGCAGCACCGGTAAAACAAATCCCCCCAGCTCCTTTCCTTAACTTACAAGTAGCCAGCAACTGACAACTTGCCATGCCCGCACTTGGACAGAACAACAGCACAAATGGTAGCCTCCTCACTGCTCATGCTAGCAGACTGTTTACAAATTTAAAATTGACTGAAAAGAGGCTGAAAAAAAGACTACCATTGTGTCCGTATGTAATTAATTAATCCTGACATCTGTGATGCACCTGTCCAGCCAATTTTTGCAGAGTCAACTTCAACTTCACTGAAAAAGAGGCTGCAGGACTACTAATTTATTTAAAAGTGTCTGTATGTAATTAATCCTCGAAGTTCGAATTATTTCTGCATAGCGCAGTTTAGGCAAGGGTCAAATGACAGTTTGAAGCATGAAGCAGCTTGCTCAGGAAAACAATTATTACTGTATTTGTTTATTCAGTTTGGAACAACAAATGAAGGATGTAAGTGTATTTTCATATCTTGATACCCAGTGTATTGACACTATGTGACGGCTGACAGTACCACGGGCAAGTGTGCAGGCGGGATTAATGTAGTCGGGAAAATAACATCGGGAAACTATTAGTAGGGAAGATGCAAGTTGGGAAATCATACTAGACCCCCTTCAACCTGTCTATGTCATTCTGGAGATGAGGTGTCCAGAACTGCATGCAGTACTCCAGATGGGGTCTCACCCACTGTCAGTACAGAGTGATAACAACTTCCTGTTTTCTACTGGTGATGCCTCTCCCTATGCATCCCAGTATCCCCCCAGCCATCCTTACTGCCCTCTCACATTGCTTGCCTACCTTAAGGTCATCTGATATGACTATTTCCAGGTCCCTTTCCATTTTTGTTGTTGTTAGTACCCCCCCCCCAAATTGTGTACTATTCTCCTGCATTTTTGTTTCCCAGGTGCATTACTTTGCACTTCTTTGCATTGAATCTAAGCTCCCATACTTTTGACCATTCCTCCAACCTTACCAAGTCCCTTCTCATCCCTTCCATCCCCGCTTGTGTATCAACCCATATCCAAAGTAGTCAGTCTCAGTCATAACCTGCATCAATTTTTAGTTTACAAACAGATCTATTTAAAACATTTGTAATCTACCAAATTGTTCGAAAGGTGAAGCCACTCATGTCAAGAAGAAACGTGACGTGACAATCTAGCTTATTTTGTGTGCTGAACTTAAGCAGTGGCACGCGATACAGTACATCAGCCTTTTTTAAATTAAAGAATGAAACAGCCACCCTGTCTGATCAGCTTCAGTGTCCCTGCCTGCAGTGCATGCTTGATCCTCTGCCCTTGGCCGTTTATCCAGCAATCCACATTCAACACATCATGGTTTCACTTTCAAACTAATAAATAATAATAAAAAAAAACGTCACACACACCTTCAGCCATCCCAGGCCAGGCAGCAGGACCAGGTCAATGACTTTGAAGTGGCAGACAGAGGTTAGCAAACATGAATGAGTTTGGTTGGGGGCAGGGTTGTACAAGATGCCCTCTATAGCAAAAAAGTAGCATATCTACCTAGTGGCAAACCAATACAGCAGCACTATTTTCTTACCATGTATACCTACTCAGTAAAATCACTAAGTGAAAAAAATGTTTTAAACATATGTTAAATTTGTGGGTTTTTTATTATATTACAAAGGAGCCATTGTATAATAACAATAAGGCACTCTAGGGATGTGTGTTATTGTGTGATAATGTTACTGCTTGGCTACTGAACACACTCAGCCTATGGTCTCATGCTTCAGCCACCCGAGGTGTGACGTTATTACGCAATAATACACACCCTGTCATGCCTTATTGGTTATACAGCATACTCAACCCTAAGTATAGTGGCACTACCATGCCACCATAATTCAGTGCAATAAACTATGTTAATGCAGACATTAGGGTTGAAAAACCCAAAGCACACAAAGTAGGAAACTGAAAAAATATTAGGGTTTTGTGTCAATGGAGTCTTAGCAAATTAGTGGTGAGGTGTTCTTTGGGGTTTTACACCATAATTACCTCCCCCTCCGCCTGTAGACTCCTGTCTGAAGCACAAGGAACAACTTCAAGCTAGTGCCTTACAGTGATACACTCTTCGGAGGTAGAGGGGTATGGTTCATCACATGTTGCCAACAGAATCAGTCATACTGTAGCTTTTTTCATGGAAGGACAAAGAAAAAAGACCATGTTTGAATTTGCTTGCTCAGGGTAGGGGGTGGGCATAATGGTTGACAACTCCAAGGAACACCCCACCACTGATTCGCCAAGACTCCAGCAAACCCAAACTCTAATATTTTTTCATTTCCCTACATTGTGCATTTTGCGCTCTTTAACCCTAATGTCTGCATTAACTTACTTTTTTGCAATCATTTCCCTTCTTTCCATGGTAATGGAATTGTATCCTCATTCAGCCACATAACTTTGGGATCTGCAAGAAATGAAATAAACAGAATTGTTGAGCTACCAGTATTTTTAGCCCTGCTTCACCAACCAATAAGTGAAAGACAAAAGTGTCTCAATACTTGTAGCTGCACCATTACACAGTACCATGCTAGTTTAGATATAGCACTAATAATAAAGATTTCTTACCTGGGTCCTGCGGATTGTGGGATGGGGGTTAGGTGGCTTGATGGAACATCTAGTCATACCTGTGAAATAAGAATAGCAATCAGGTCACAAAGGATCTGTAGCACTTTAGTAACTACCTGAGACAAACAAGGTAGGTACTCTTAACATAAAATAATCCATATATGAAACATGTGGTCAGTGTCCCCCAACATTGGTGCTGGTGCCTTGTTGCACCATCTTTATCATTCCACTGGACCTGTAGACATACAGTGGAAAATGGGTTAGTATGATTAATAAAAACAATGATCAGCTATGTTGGGTGGAAAGGGATTGTAGTTTTTTGGGGGGGTTTAAAGTGGATTGATTGGGTGGGTAAATACCAGTACCACAGCAGCAACCTGGGTACAGGAATGGACTTGGGTCACTCTTGGAGGCCAGCATGGGGAATGTGGACAGGATTCAGAGTTTCAGGGCCCACTATCCTCTTGGAGGGGAACAAATTGCTCTGCTCCTCAACCGCCACCAGGACAGAATGAAGCCACCACCTTTTACATGCCCCATAACATTGACAGAGCAACAGACTGCCGAAGTGGCTGACAGTCAAGGGGGAGGCAGATGTCCCTCCCCCTCCTATTACCTTCTTGGGGGAATCTTTGGGTGGGTATCAAAGGTACAAGGCAAGTTCCTGAGATGGAGAGTGATGGGTTGGGCTGCTAACAGCAATAAGGGGTCTGTTAGTGGTGCGGGGCCTGCAGTGTCCTGATCTTCATCCTGTGAGGTACTCTTTCCTCCATTTTTCTTGCCACACCACTAGTCCCAATGCACTGCATGGGCCCATCTGTCCTTGACATGCACATTAACTTCTTGTGAGGGAAACCTCTCTGGCTAGCCATAAGGTGTCATCTGTGTACCAGAACACTGTTCTCTCCCTCCCTCTCCAGCCTGGGGAAGGGGGTGCTGCATGCCACAGCACCTTCCTCCCAGCCTCAGCTCATTCAGTCAGCTTACTGAGCTTGCACACAAACTCAGTTCACTGGCTCAGGAAGGTTATATGGTCCCAAAGGGCCAATGGCCATTCCTGCAAACATTACTTCATTACATTTTTTCTGTGATATTTTGACCCGAAAGTTTCAGCATAATATTTTTGTGACCCCCCCCCCGCTGAACATGACAGGTGTCATTTATAAAATACTGGTTGAAACCACTTTCCTGCCACAAGTGCAGGGTTTGAAAAATAACACCTGCCACAATTATGAGGTGGTGTGAAAAAATGGTTAAGATGAAAAATTTGGGGTCAAAATATTGAAAAAGACCAAAGTATGAACGTACATTGAAAAATGTCAATGTACCTTCTTAAGTTTTTTTTTTTAATATTTTGACCCCAAACTTTCAACATAATCTTCTTATGACTCCAACTCATGAACTCTATAGGTGACATTTTTAAAATCCAACTCAAAAGGTGATTTCACAGAACAACTGTGAAATAACCTTTTGGGGCAGACTTGAAACTTTTAACCTACCTTGTTCATGAGGTGGTGTCCCAAAAAAGCCAAGTTGAAAATTTGGTGGAAAAATATAAAAAATGACCAAGTAACAGTTAAAGTTAAAAACACACTGGAAGTACATTAACAGCACTTATCTTATTTCCTAAATTCACAGTCATGGTTCCAGGAGGAGTACATCTTTTGTCTCAGAGAATGGATCTACAGTGGTCTACCAATTTTAGGTGAGTGAAGGCTGAGGAGAGTGAGAGGTGTTGAGTGGGGAGTCAGAGTGAGGTGGGTGGGGTGGGTCAGTGTGGGGACAGGGCAGCAGCAATAGACATCATTGGATGGTTTTCTTTATTTTAGTTAAAAAAACAAATAGACAATGAGGGACAGTTTTTTTACTCGCTAATACTGCTACTGGGAATTGGGCACCAAGTGTTGGTTTTCTGTATGGCAGCACTGGGGGTGGGCACCCTGGTGTTGCACACTTATGGCTGATGGGAGATTACATAGCCAATACCAGAGATTGGGCATCTGATGTTAGTATCTTAATTGGGCAGCTGGAGGACATAACCAGAACCAGGGATTGGGCATCTCCATGCCAGGGTGGACTAAAAAATGAAAACGGGGGGGGGACTTAACCGGCACAAGGGGTGGGTGTGCTGGTGTTAGAAGGATTAATTCTTTAGCAGGCACTGGGAATTGGGCATCTCAATGTCCAGTTTACATTAAACATGCCATAGGCATGGCTAATGGTGGCCAAAGGGCCTTTAACAAAAAAAGCATGCACAGCTCCATTCAGAGGGGGTGGGGCTATGCACTGACATGCGACCCACCTCTGCTTAAGTAGCATTGTTTAAATTGACATGGATGTTGTTTACAGTGTCAGGATAGCCCCACCTCTCAGACAAGCACGTATTCTCGTCAAATGACAGCATTAAGAAATATGGTTGCAGAAAATCGATCATCCTTAGAATGTTGTTTTTAAACTGAGGATGTGTGTGGTTTTTCATAAAGTTCTCAAAACTGGAGCAAGTTAGGGACCTTAAAAGTACAAAAGCACAGACCTTGAAGCAAACTCTATCAAACCTGCAAGTTTCAGGTTTGAAATTCTCCTAGGTTTTTAGTTATGAGTGAGCAAAAAAAGGTCTGCCAATTTTAAGTTGTTTGCATGCACCTCTATAACTTTTCCCTCAGTAAACTGATTGCCACAGCACTGGACAGATCCAGAGATCCAGGTGCCTACTCAGTGCCTGCCAAATTTCAAGTAAATGGGTTGAAGGGGGTGGAGTTATTAAGGTGCAACAATCAGGGTTTGACATTGAAGGACTTACTCAACCCTAATACACAGGTGCTATTCTGCCTATATAATATGCAAGCAATAAGATATGACAGGGTGTGGGTTAGGCTGAGATAACCACCCACCCAGGGGCACAGTGAGACCTAATGCCACAGGTGGAGGGCCTTACAGACCCTGGATGGGCAGTTATTTCAGCCTAACCCACACTTGAGTGCCTTATTTCATTTATAAAATGTGAAAACTGAGCAAAAATTTAAATAACAACAAAAGCCAACTTTATTTATTAAAAATGAGTATCTTCTTTTATTAAAAGTATTCAGTAAAATGTAATCCCTCCCCACCTGTCAATCACCAGTCTTTCTGCACATTCAGCAGATAGAATGTTTGTTTGTTATAGAATATAGGAATTCAAACTTTTACAGAATTCCTCTGGCAGAATGTTTACCCTTTCACATGTAACAAAAGGCCTTATGTGGAGCCATGGTCTGCTAAAAAGTAGAGATTGCCCTGGAGAGCTTGTAAGAACAGGAGGGGGAGTTTTCATGGTCACCAAAGAAACACCAGGAATTAAATCAATGAATAGTGCATCATTTTTTTAAATGTGTTTATGTGTGCAAGGAGGGGATTATGAGAAGAAAGAATGTATAATTATTTATAGAAAGTTAAGGGAGTTAGACTTTGTAGGGCCTTGTTGAAGAGTTTCAGTAAGAGTAAATGTGGCAGCAATGTTTATGATGGCAGTCAGAGAAGAGTGAAATAGGTCATAAATTCTGTATGTGATTTGCCCCAATTTCAACTCCCACTGGAACTTTTTCGCACCTGGGCATTAGGCTGAGGTACATGTATGGGTGACAGGCAGTGTCAGTGAATCAGATGGCAGGATTTTTTTTTGCCCATTGTATGTAGGGTGCTAGTTACTCAGAAGTTTGCCATTGCTGAGGTATAACGTAATAGTTGCGGTAGTTAGAGACACCGCGTTAGCAAGTTATTAATGCAGTAACGATGTGTTAGTTGTTTTCTGAGTTTTGATTCAACTGCCTTTTTTTCTTAATTGCAGAAATGCATCAGGTGGCACTGTTCCTTACAAGTTTGCCTGCCAAGTTTAAATTTTCCAATAGGTGTTCCCACAGCCTATATCTCCTAAAAGGAGCCCACACTGACCGCTTGAGGAAACCACCAGTGACACTGATGGCTTATAGCAAGCCTGCTCAATGTGCCTTTTCAGAATTAGTGGCTGGCAGATGAAATGGAGCCCACACAACTTGCGATTCTAAAAACTATTTTGATTACTCCCATGTCTGTTCTAGTTGACCATCAGTGAAGGCAAACTGTCATTATGTGAATATTAATTTACACTCAGTGACTGCTCACATATTGGACTGCACAACCATGAATTTATTTTACCTTCTTAGCACCAGTTTGTATAATTGCTTTCCCGATTAGTGGGTGTCAGCTCAGTTGAGCATATGAGCAGACTGTTGTTGAAAGACTGTTATTTCTGCAATTCTTCAGTTAAATTATACTTGCTGTCAGCAGTTTATTTTATGTGTCACAATACCATCCCGTAATTCATAAACAGTAGCAAGCCAAACACAGGTTATGAAATTTATTCTGTTTACTATGATAATTTCCTCATGTCCTGATAATGGCTATGTTATGTGATGCAATCTTATCCATGTATAGAAGAATTGATAACTTGTGCAAATTTACTTATTAGCACAAAAAAGCACCTTAGTCACTTCTAATGATCTTTCTGTTGACCCGAGTGTTAATAGTCAGTTTTCAAAAGTCCAAGCAATGAAACACTGTTTGCTGTACAGAAAAATAAATAAAAACCAAAGCCAAAACTCATCATTTACTTTTATTGTTATTCTGGCATTGTTTCCAGTAAATGCTGTCACTCCCTCCCCTTCACTCACACACACACACACACATACTACTCACACTTACTGTACCAAATTCACAAGTTCCCATGATCAAACTTGGTTTCTGGTCATAATTACTTTTTTTTTTTGCCATGAAAGTTTTTATTGAAAGTTTCACTTTTTTAACATTGACACAGTGCAAAAATAAATTGATACAGCAGAATAACACAGTACATTTGGCAGGACAATACAAAGTAATGTAAACAAGTGCAGAATAGGGCAGCACACATTAATGCATTGGCAACCTAGACCTAAAAAAACCCACAACACTATGGAGTAACTCCGGTAACCTAGGAGCATAGTCCACCTTAGTAACACAGCCCTGACCAACTGAGACTAGATACAAATTCAAGATTGAACTTTGGACAACCAGAGAAAGGAGAGTCAACAAAACAGTTTAGAGAAAACATACAGGGCATTGATATGTAATATGCTGGGCCTTAGAGTTACTATCCATGACAACTGTAGTCCTCCCACCTTACTGTCAAGTCCTAAGGCTGACACATGAATGAAGGAGAGGTGTGGTGAGAATACTTTATAAATTATGTAATTCCACATCCACCCTTTCATTTTAGGCACCGAGGTATCCAAGGAGAGAAAAGGCAAAAAGCGTTTTCTCCTCTCTGGCTTTGTGTACTGATCACAGTCCAAAACTAGATAAGAGGACAACTTCAACTAGTCTTCTCTATATTCCAATAATGGTGACTTGTATCTGAAGGGGAGGGGCACCCTGCAATGGTACTTCTCCCTGCATGTCTTTTGTGGCACTGTTAGAAGGTTAATTAGGCCCTGTACCAGTGCCTAGCCTTAGGCTCCGGGGTGAGTGGGGCGAATAGCACTCAACAAGATAAGAAAATGTCTATGGTGGGTTGTGGGGAGAGACAGGCTCAGAGGGCTCATCATAGGGGAAACAGACTCCTGCAGTTACAGGATATACAGAACAGAACTGATAGAATATATCATTGGTGCTTGGATTAACCTGGCTGCTGGCAGAGTCATAGGATGTCTGTGATAATAGCATCAAGGAAGGGTCCACAAATTTGCATGTAGAGATCCACCTTCCCTGCGGCTACATGTGCAATTCTTTCATACCTGAATGTAAAAGTAACTAAGTTCCTCCATTCTTGCAGATCCAAGGGATCTGGGTCTCTCCATTGTTGAAGTAGGACATGCTTTGGCCCACCTAAGACATGGCTGATCCATAGCACACTTGGGGTGATTATTCTGTGGCGGCAGGTTCAACAAGGCCAGAAAAGGATCCTTTAGTCATGGGATGTGCACAGTTTCTTTACATTGAGTCCATATTGAGTCCTGGTACTGATCTACGATCAGGCATGACTAGAGAACATGGTAGAGTGAAGTCTGTGGGGAGGAACATCTCCAGCATTCACCAGTCGGGGTGATGCCCGCTCTGTAGAACCATTATGGCATTCTATAGGTCCTATGTAGGATTTTTGGTCATAATGATTTTACTAATAATGGCTATGTTATATTATTAGTTCTGTTGTGAACATTATTAATTAAGTTATGCAGAATCTTTAAATTTTTATTATTTCAGTAAAGGTTGTCAAAAGCTGTCAGCAACTAGAACCTTCTAACACTGTTTCAAAATTATGGCAATGATCTGTCAGTCCTGTACTAGGCTAATTTACATTAATAGACTGACATGCAGAATAATTTCAATGCTTTATATGAAACTCATAATAAAACTATATTTAAAACCAAATTTGTTATCCAAACTAGTATAACAGTTTGACAGACAGCCATAATAATCCAATGTTGCTGATGAGTAGCTGCTTTGAATTACCGTAATGGCCACATTTGTGAAGTTATTCAGAATTTTACTACAACTACATTGTACATCTTCATGAAATTGGACTCTCTGCTTTACTACATCTGGGCCCAATATCCAAAACCAGGTCGCACCGTGAGACGAGCATCTTTTTGCTCAGTGTGCCTTTCCTGGTGAAACATTTTCAATAAATAAATAAATAAATAAAAACATTGCCCGGGTGCAAAACCAAGTCTGCCTGTGCAAACCGGGCCTTTTGTGGAAGTGCAATATTGAAGAACCCGGTTACTGCGGGCAAGCACCCGGGCAAAGGATGGGGGGGAGTGCAATGTAAATGAAGTGGAGAGGACCTGAATATTGATGCAATCCAATATTTAGAGTATGTGCGCCATGCAAGGCCATTTTGTACAGTCCCCTTGCCGATTGAAATCCCGACTTACTACAGCGCAGCCCTAGCAGTTGGCAGAAGAAGTGTGGCGACCCCCCAACCACCAACACAGTGGTCCCTGGTGGTCTAGTGGTCCCCCTTCCCTCACCGATCACTGTCCCATTAATAAAACAATACAGCTCCCTGGTAGTCTAGTGGTTCCTCCTCCGTTCCCCAATCTCCAATCACTAGCCTGTTATAATTATAATATTTTCCTGGTAGTCTAGTGGTCCCTCCCTCCTCCCCCAATCTCTGATCACCAGCCCATTATAATTACAATATTTTCCTGGTGGTCTAGTGGTCCCTTGCCAATCCAATCACTGGCCCATTATAATTACAATATTTTCCTGGTAATCTAGTGGTCTCTCCCCAATTGCTGATCACTGTCTCCGTATAGAAAAATAAATTCCCTGGTAGTCCAGTGGTCCCTCCTCATCCCCCAAATGCTATCCGATGAATTACTAATGAACATAACCCTGGTGGTCTAATGGACCCCCACCCCAACCCCACCCTGGCAGGTGCCCCACCACCACACTCCCCGAGCTGTCAATGACTTGACGCCTACTGTATACAGTACACGCTCCAGGACAGCTTAGTTGGTGGCAGGCCATGTTGGTGAGAGGAGGGCTGTGCTAGTCACCAGCTCAGTTTTGGGACTGGGGGGAAGCAGGGTGGTGGGGCAAACATTTTCATTAGGAAATTGGAATTTAGAGATTAGCATTTTTTTTAGAATAATCATATCTTTTTTAAATTCCAAAACATATTTCAATACTTGCAGCCACCAACTCTCTGAATAGCTAACTGCTGCAGATCTTTACCATTAACCAAACCCCAACTGGTACCAGTACCTTGGTTCAGATTAAACCCCCAAACTCTGTCCCTGGGTACCCAGTACTATCTTGTTATAGGCCTATGGTGCAGCTGGTTGGCTGGCATTGGCATGCTTACTTCAATCAAAATTAACTTTTCTGTACATTCATTAGCTACTTTAGGATTTTACTATGCCCCTGGGCACAACGTAAAATGACTATATACAGCCCCCAGGTGCAGGACAATCCCTGCCTTTACTCATAGTTCTGCAGACAGTCTCAGATGACATTGGGACTGTAGTTCTGGGGTAGATGGAACAGCAGAACTCTGGAATTTGATAAGCTTGAGACGTGGTGATGTGAGGCAGGCACCTTGAAGCCCAGACCTTTCAACTTGATTGAAGGTCCAACCTTCGCTTAGAAAAAATGATGGCCAGCCTAAGGGGTAGACTGTCAGTGGATTACAAAAAGATAGGATGAACTCCATGCTTTGTACTCACTTTCTTCTGCCCCATGAAGCAAGTATCTGGAAGACCTTTTGACCCATTCCCCTACTGGTTTGTACCCAGGTTTGATACATCTGTGTTAACTCACAACAATTTAACTGGACATGTAACTATGTACATCCCCCCATTTTCAATATTTAATCTTTAACCCCTAGTGAATAATGAGTATATCATTTCTTTGTCTTTTTGGGGTTCCGCAAGGTTCTTGAGGTGGGGAGTACTGGAGAAGGGGGAGGTGAGATCCTGGGTGGGGTGGAAGGGGTATGGTTATTCTGCTGTTACTAAATGAGGGTCCTGTTGGTCTCTGCTGTCTGTATCAAAATGTTATCCCTCAATATAATAATGTGTTCTGTTTGAAGAAATTTAATAAAGCATATTGAATTAAAAAAAAAAAACTTGATTGAAGGTCTAGCAGCTTGTCCCCTTCAGCCCACCAAGCAGACCAGATGCAGAGCACACATGCAAGGCTTTCCAAGCCACAAAGGAACCCAGACCCAGGATTGACCCCACGGTCTGGCTCCCTGCTGGATCCAGAGTGCCCTAGCACTCAAGCACACGTGCGTGGCTCCCTGTTTCCCAGTCTGCCCTACTTGATAGGGGTTGGCAGCTTCCCTGCCTGGCTCCAGGTTGCAACTTGTAGCCACGGTCTTCCACCTGAGCTGAAATTAACAGAATCTTTATGCAGCAAGGCTCTTTTTGGACTTCGCCTCACTAGTGGCTGTTGCTAGAAACTCACAGTCCCTCTCAGCTTCACATCAAGTTGGCAACTTTATTTTAAAAAGTTTAGTCACAGCCAGCTACTAAAGGACATTTTCAGCCACACTGCCAGCATGGCAGCCATATGGCATCCATAGCCCTTTTCATATATGACACAGTCTCTTGAGTCTCACTGATTATATAGTCTCAGTGAGTCTTGGACACACACACACACACACACACACACACACACACACACACACACATACATCATGGGTTCCTCAGAAGACCCTGAACCTGGCACTGAGATGCAGGCTTTACTTAAATAGTCCCATACTACCAGACCTCACTGCTGTTCACCATGCAAGTGCTCATGAACCAGAAGAGGCTCTCTCTTCTCCTTTTTTGAAGGCAACTTGGATTTACTGGAAAGCCTCTGCATGTCCAGGAGACTCACATACCATTTTCCATAAACTTGAACCTTCCTTTTCCATTAATCCATTTTCCATAAACCAGAACCATACCTTTTCCATTACTGTGGCCAAATGTCCATCCCCTTTTTTTGTGACGCTGTGTCATCCAGGGTTGCAGACAAAATTCACCTTCCCTTGAGACCAGGGCTCCGCAGTTCCCAGGAAGATCTCCATCTTCCTCGAAATTCCAGATGACCATTTCCCTCCAGAACTTTTTTACAGAACTTCTCACCATCAAAGTGTAGCTCCACACTGCCCACTCACATACTTGCAGCTTTCTCTCCGATTGGCTGCCACAAGGTAAAAGGCTGCTGAACATGGCAGCTGTCCCCCCAGCTCATATTCAATCTACCAGCAGTCCCAATTTTGTAATCCTGGTGCAGCCTGAACAAACATTTTTATTTATTGCCCCATAGTCCTTTAGCAGTCCCTGTACCCTCTCAAACATATGCATCATTTATCATTTTAAGTTAGCCCCCTGCCTGTTGCTAGCACTGATTTGAACTGTCCCCAGGTGCTAGGAAGGCTTGCTCACTGATATTCATTAGCCTCATTAATATGTATGAGGCTGATCGGCCCTGAGATAGGCACTCCTTAGCTGAAGTGTCCCAAACTTTCTCCTTCACTTCCTTCAGGTCCTTGGTCAGCTTAATTCCAGGACTGGGACCACTGAAAAGGCATCCAATTGACTGCAGAAGCAGCCTGAAAACAGAAATGTGCCATTGCACATGCATGGGCCACCCAACCACACTGACGTGCAGAAACAGGTTGATGGCTCCGCGGTTTAACTCCTCCAGCCCCATTCTGAATGAAAAACTACTGCAGGGGGCAGACAGAGGCTCAAGAGATGATCGGGGCACATTGGGACCTGTGCCAGGGGGCAGAGGACACCGGGGGGGGAATGGAGCACCAGGACAAGAACGGGAGGCAAATGAGGTAAGCCCCCACTGGGGTGGTGCATGTATTTATCTCTGTTGCTTGTTGATATAACATTATAATCATCTTTGTGTTTAAATAGTGGTCTCCCACTGGAAGTCACCAATTTTTAGCACATTAAAGCATTCAAAAACATGCATTATTATGTATACTAGTTAAATATTCTTTAGCATTTTATTAAAGGAAACACAGAATGATACAGGAACATATTGGTGATGTTTTGAATAGGGAGACTGTAATCATCAATAACTGTCCATCAAGCTACTTGTTGCTTTAGTCTTAACAGTAAATTTTAAATTAAGTGTGTGTTTGCTCCATTATAGACACAATTTTCTCAGGACGTGATTTCTGTTATGGTGTAGAGTTATTTAATTTGTGTAACGAAGAATGATCTGGTTTTCAGTCAAAGTCCAAGAGGGTAGCAACAGCATCTTTCAGAAAAAGAGGTGTGTAAGAACACGGGGGCACAATTTGGAAATGGGGGGACGGCTCAGGGGCAACATGAGGAAGTATTTTTTCACAGAGAGGGTGGTGGATGCATGAAATGGCCTTCCTGAGGAGGTCATGGGGTCAAAAACAGTGGGGGAATTCAAGAATGCATAGGACAGACATAAGGCATTTATGGTGGGGGTTAGGAAGAAGTAGGCTGTTGGTTAACTAGGATCTGCAGCTTATCGAATAAGTAGGGAAACTGGCAGACTGGGAGGGCCAAGCAGTCTTTATCTGCCATCAAAGTCTATGTTTCTATTCAGTTTTTTCAGTTTAGCTGACTTCTGAGGATCACATCTTCACCAGTTTACAAATGTTATGCTAAATGAAATGCCAGTACTAATTTTGTTAATAAGAGACATAATGACAGTGATCATTCACTCTGCCTCCCTCATGTCAGGGTTTCTAACCTCACCTTCATGTAAGAGAGTGTGCCTGCACCCCTCCGCCTCTGTCTCCATGTGTTTCTTTGGATTTGGGATGTGAGGGGTAGGGGCGGGTCAATGGTTTGAAGTAATAGAGAACTGGACATGGCAAACTCTGAGTGAGAAGGAATGATTTTTTCTTAAGAGAATGTCAGTTAACCATTTTCACATCCACCCTCTCACCATGCTCCACAATGGCAAACTTTCTCCAGATCCTTCTCCAGATCCAGCTGCTATAAGTTGGCATATATCTTTTTTTTTCCACTGCAGAGTCACTGCTACTAGTTGAGCATATGTAGTATCAGACACAGGAATCCAATACACTGTAGCAAAGGGCTCTGTGATTTGCAACTTACTAGCTAAAAATGTTACATTGTTTCAAATGTCAAGGTGAATCATTTGTCACAATGTATTTTACTGCTGTGTCTGATACAGTGTAGAGCATGTAAAAGGGGAATCATTTGTAACAATGTATTACACTGCTGTGTCTGATACAATGTAGAGCATGTAAAAGGGGAATCATTTGTAACAATGTATTACACTGCTGTGTCTGATACAATGTAGAGCATGTACTGTACATGTACCTTTTTTAATGCTAGGGTGTGGTGGACCATGGGTGGAGTGGGGTTGGGTCTCAGGTGTGGCATAAATGATCTAAAAACAATAAAATACAGTGAAGCCACCTTTTTCCAACCCATAAATGAATGTGGGATGGAGGGCATGTTTTAAATGCCAAAAGGAAATATGCTGTCAAGAGTACAACTAGAAAATTGGGAGAGACTGCTGAACAGTAAGTATTGCAGCATGAGTGTAGTGTATGAAGGAAGCTGAGCCGAGTCCACCCACAGCCTGAGGGATTAGGCACCTAAGAAATAAACATATTTCTACTGCTTAAATTAGCAGAGCATCATGAAAAAGTTTAATCCAACAAATTCTAAGGCAGCTCCTCAGACAGCAAAGGACCAGAATCAAAGCAAGGAAACAGTACTTACACAGTTCAAGTAACTCGGCTTCACAGTCTCTGCTCCTGAAAAACACACCAGCACACTAGTGCTGTATTACAGGATAAGTAAACTGTAGTTTTGATAAGAACCACCAGCACTGCAATACTCCATGCACCCCTCCCTCAAAAACACTAAGGTGTCATGAAAAGCTTGACAGTAGGCACTCCAAAAGAAACACAGTCCACACCAATTTTAATATTTCTAAAATAGCTGGAGCAGCTTTTAACTTAGTACCTCAAAAACAGATAGTTCTAACTTAACCCCAAATATAAGTGAAAAATATTTTTGAGACATACCGTAGATAGAAAAATAGAGCATATTTCATAGGCAAATCAAAATTATGAGTTTCCACGTTACACCAGTAGGCAGTATTGTATCGATGAGCCACTTCCATATACTGGGATAGATTTTCAAATGATGTGGGAACTAAGTCCCACACTGTAGCCCCGGTCGCAGGACAAGATCTCTGCACTTGCAGAGTTTCCTATTTTCAGTCAGTGCAGCTGTGGGGGATGTTACACCTAATCCCATGAGTTCCATTACAGCTTGCATTTGGATTCTTCCATCTGTAAGAGTAATGAAACACAGTAGAGTGCAGGAAAACATGTTCTGTATTAAGAAATCAAAAACATGTCATTGCACTTTTCTCTTTTACCGCATCTCATCATGAGAGTAATTAACAGCACAATAAATGGATTTCAGTCTTGAGATGCTAAAAGTATTAAAAAAACACACGTATAATGTAAAACTATATACACACAAAATTCAGTAGATAGGTAGAAAGTTATTTTCCATAAACTTTATAATTGGACTAAAGACCTACTGAAATAACAGTGTCTCATCAACAGTCTGCCACCACATACTGTATGCCAGCTCATCAACATGTCAATATGTCATTTATAGAAAAAGAAAACAGTCTGCATTAAGAGTGCTCATTAATGCTGAGGGCAGGCAATCTGGCTAGCAGGTAGTCGAGATGTGTTGAGGGAATGAATGGGGGTGAAGGCAAGATATTTTGAAAATGAGGACAGGTTCATCTTATGATTTTAATTTAACATGTATTATCAGCAGCTCGGTGGTGCTGAGGGTTGAGGTGCTGGATGCCTTACCTCATGCCATGCCGGTGACCCATGTTCGGGAACAAGCATGGGCCACTGGGGGTCAGCAGGGGCAGAGAAGGATCAAGCATCTGCAGGACTGCTCTCCTTCTCTGTGGAGGGGGGGCACCAGCACTCAGTGCTCAACTGGCCCCTAGCAGAGGCTGGGGGCTGGAGCACTGAGGCTATGAAAGGGGGAGATGAGGCAGATGCTCAGAGGAGTACATACGGAAGCAGGCACCCTCTCTCCTTGTGGCATCATTGCACACCTTGGCTCAAGGGAAGTAAGGAAAAATAAGAAAAAATGGTTTTGGCACTGTAAGAGTGACTGTCATTCCCCGCAGGCACTGCCCCTGCAATAGGCAGTAACCCTTCCAGTACCGAATCTGGAGTTAGGTGGGTTGAGGGTTCCCTGCCGCCCTGCCACAGGGGCTAAAGCTGTGGGGCAGCTGGAAGGGTAGGCTGCGAGTGGGGGATGGGGCTGGGGGATACGACAAGATGAAGCACTGCCAAGGACCAGGGCATATAAATAAATTAACTGCAAAAAAAAATAACATGTATTATCAGAGCAGGTTTTTGCTGTAGCAGTTCTCAAACACACATACTGCAGACATTACCAATGCTAACAATCTGCATTTATCTTGGATCGGGATTGCTGCGAGCACTAGACAGGTGTCTGATTGGGCATTTTGTTGGTGGAGAAATATTTGACTAGAAAAAGCTTAAGGAGACAGATTATTTTTAAGCGAGTGTGTGTGTGAGGGGAGCAAGGTGGGTGCAGCGGTAAACGAGGAGTGAGTGAGAGTAGGGTTTTTTTGAAAACAGAGTAACAATGACTCTGTCCTTATAGTTAATGTGAAAATAGTTTTTTCAGAACAAGAAAAAAAAGGGAGAAAAAGAGACTACTCCATCTGATGAATGCACCCATTGTAAAATAATGAGTCAGCCAAACCTCCTAAGTTTTCTGTGGTGGAGACTGCAGAGCATTGCAGCGTCTCATAATAGTATTAGTTTGAATCGAGTACAGTGAAATACAAATAGCATAAAAAAGTAAATGTTTCCATTTACCTACGTGAATGAAAAGAATGACAGTTTCATTCACAGTTTAGCCAGAATCTTTTTCTTGTGAGAGCAGTGAGATTTATGCTGATACACTGACAACCTTACTATCAAGTGCGTTTCAGCCACTGATCAATTTGGCACCTTGTCAATGGCTCACAGGTGCGTGGAGAATGGAATCCTGTACTCGCTACTGTGTTTACATTTTTTTCAAAGTACTCCAATACACACAATGACATGTGCAGCACTTCAACACTAAGCTGAATGAACGTCCATGTCAGTAACATGCCTAAATGTGAAAAAAAGACCAAAACAAGTGACAGAATTTTTTCACAAGATTGTTATTCAGCTGAAATTGTTCATATCCTTCCAGCTCAAATTCACCTAAAGGTATTTGCCATTGATCTTTAAAGCGAGCCTCCTTACAGGCATTGCAAAAGACAGCCCGCTGCCATCTGCTGGTGAACCTGTAAGGGGGTGTTAAAAAAACACACAATTACACTAAAGATCAGCAGTCACACTGAGATGAGGGTGGCTGCCATCAAGTGGTCAACTGAGGAAGTGCATTTAAACACCCTGGCCTGGATATTCAAACTGCGCTGAAAACTGGCGCAACAGTAGGAGCAAGCACAAACCAGTTGCGCAAATGCGCAACAGGTGCGATATTCAAACATGGAGCAGAACAAATTGCACAAGCAACCAACGTCTCAATATCGCACATACTGCGCCATCGCGCAACCAGGAAGGAGAAGCTGAGCAAAATGCTGCACTATGGCGCTAACCATGGAAGCTCAGCTGAGCATTGCAGAGCTGCTATAGCGCAAGCACAGCCCCCAGAGCAATGGAACTGCACATCCAGGAGGCAGGCTGGGGCCCACCGCCAGCCATGCCACACATGGGCACAGGAACTCACTGCAGAACCACACCACACGGCACACCCAAGCACAGCATCACTGGGGTGGGACGGATGATCCATGTGCCCATGGGGACAAGCCAACTAAAGCATAGCAGAGCCATGACACCCCAGCACAACCACTGGCAGGCAGAGGTGCCACACACAGGGGTTGACAACCACAGTGCACATCAGTCCCCCGTGCGCAAGCACACCGTGCACCGTGACCCAAGACACTGCTCATGTGCAGTGACAGGCACTCAGGAAACACCATGCACCCCCGTGCCACACGCCAACCCCATGCTGCAGAGAAGCATACCAGCCAGACCCACCCTGTGCACCCAGCAGTGGGTGGCAGCAGATGGCAAGACCAACAGAAAGGCAATGCCATGCTGGTGATACCCACTAGTGGCTCCAGCCACAAATGGTTACCAGGGCACAGCTGGGGCACAACAGATGGCAGCCAGGGCACTGATGTATTGTCACTATGGGGGAAGCTCTGCACCATATGGGGCACCAACTGGGGCACAGCATTTTTTTACCAGGGCACGTGCCCTGACGGGCCCTGTGTGGTAGAGCCGCCACTGGTGATACCTCCCCATGGACACACACACACACACACACACACACACACATATATACCCAGGACCATAGCAGCCCAGATGGCATGTACACCTCTGCAACGGAGCACCCATAGCCAGTTGCAAAGCAGACACCAACACAGCAGTTGTATCAAAATAGAAATGTATATTTAAAAACAACATAAAACAATAACAGGTGAAACTATGTACAAGTTGGGGGGTAAAAGGCAGGGGTGTTCAAGGAGGAATAAAAACTTGGAGAGAAGGCAGGGTGAAAGGGATGGGAGAAGTGGGAAGGAATGGGCTAGGCCCAGCTGGCTCCTGGTCCTCCCCTGCTGGCACCCCTCCTGTGTCGCGCCGCTGTTCACCCTGGCGCCAGTGGCCTGCAGGAGCTCCCGGTTTTAGTCCAACCTGGGTGAGCGCCGCAGATCTTGGGACATGCGTCTCCAGCACCGAGGCCTAGGAAATGGGAACACAGTCAATGGCTGAGACTGACCACAACCCTGAACACCACCCAACCTGCAACCCATATAACCCAATGTCCTGCACCTGTGATGGCATGCACCCACCCACAGTGAACATGCACATGGCCATCACAAACAGGCGGCACCAGCTATGCGCACCACTGCCCACACACACTGCCCACGTCAATCACAGTACAAACTAGGCTGTCAAGTGATGTGGCAACGTGGTGCAATGCCAGTTACACAGCTATGTGCCCAGTGCATGCCTGGACCACCTGTGATGCATACACAGACGTGTCGTGATGCTGCACTGTGATGCAGGTCACCTGTGTCATGCCTACATACATGGATACATAGACAGTGTCGGCAGATAAGGGCCTATGGGACACCCAGTCTGGCCGCTTGGCCTGGTACGTTCACTCTGTTGTCCTATAAGTCCGTTCCTCACCCCTGACCTCCAGAATTCCTTCATGGCTAACCCATGCATTCATAAATCCGTAACCAAGTCAGCCCCACCACATCCTCTGGCAGGTGTTCCACTTGTCCACCACCCATTCTGTGAAGCAATACTTTCTCATGTTTCCTCTTAAACGAGCCCCTCAACTGCATCCCATGCCCTCTAGTCCTGGAACGTCCTTTACGCTTACAAATATTGTTTTCCTGCACTCTGTTCCCCCTGTAAAATACTTGTATGTCCCCATCATATCCCCACACCCTCCTCCCCTCCAGGAGTACATGTTCAGTTCCGTCAACCTGTCTGCATAGGACTTGTGATGCAATCCATGCACCATCCATGTCGCCCTCCTGTGAACCCTCTCCACCCAGTCCATGTCCATACGCAGGTATGGTCTCCGGAACTGTACACTGTACTCCAGTGTGGGGACTCACTAGTGTTTCGTATAGTGGAACTATGACCTCCCCTTTGGTTGTGTCCAGCATGGTTGGTGGTCTTGCCCCCCCAGCATGCAATAGCATCCATGACGTAATGATACTCACACTCCTCCAGCAGCTCGGTCTGGCGCTGCTGCTGCTGCTGCTGCTGCTGCTGCTGCTGCTGCTGTGGTACAACATCCCGTGGCACCGGGGCCCTGGCATGGCCCACATCACCGTGGTCCGGTGTCCTCACAATCCGGCCTGTGGGAGACATATGGTGAGACAAACATCAGTGTGACTCAAAAGCAGAGTGCCCCCTGCCCCAGTGAGAGTGCCTGCCCACACAGCCATAACCATCCATCGCACAGCTGCACACACTGACACACCTATGCACAGCCACCCAAGCACACACACACCCCTACAGAGAATATAGGTGCATAGATGGTACACTCACGTGGCCTAGGCACCAGGCCCCGCCTGGCACGTGAACGCAGCTGCGTCAACAGGTCTGGCTCCCTCCAGCATAGGTCACTGTACCGGTGCCAGCACTGCTCAGCAGACCGGCCCCAGCCAGTGACCCCCACCAGGTCAGTGGCCACTTGCTGCCACACATGGGTCCTAGGCATGGTGAGGGGGGCCTCACCATACAGTGCCTCACAGTGGGACTCCACCAGGGCCACCAGGTTGGCCACTTCAAGCTGGCTCCAGGACACCGCCCTCCTCCTAGCCATGGCACCAACTTTACAGCAGGCAATATGGCGCCCCGCTGTGCCATAATCCCACGTGGAGTTGTTGCGCAATAGACCAGCACAGGCTCCAATCGCGCTGTTCGAACAGCGCCGTCACTTTACATGGCGCTGTCACCAGACAGCGCAATAGGGACGACACATGGCATGCCAACAGCGCCAGGGTCAGAGGGCATACACACAACACGGGCAATGACGCAATGCTACGCAGGCGCCATAGGATGTATAGGCATCCTGCGTGACTGCTAAGCACAGCACCAGTGCCACAGTGGACTATCGCGCAGAACTGCCACAGCGCCACATAGTGCCCAGTGCTGTAGCGCCACTGGCACAATGGTGGCCATGGCCTGAATCGCCTATCACGCTCAGCAGGTCTGCAGCACGATCGACGCATGCGTAACCTGTCTGGGCATGCGCAATGCAGTGTAGCACACAGCCACAAACATGCGCCATCGGCTCAGCCGGACCTTCCGTATTGCGCTAAGCACAAATACGCGATATTCAGCCGACATATGCAAATCATTCGATCAGCCATTCAAAGGTGCAGTGGCGCGATTAGCATGTCATTAAAGTTGAGCCACACCTCATTTGCATGTATTGCGCTATAAAAATGCGCCACTGGGTTGTGGCGGCCAGATTTGGTTGTTGCAGGTGAGAGGTGAGTTACATGCTGTGTGATGCTCAGGACAATGCTCATGGGCAGGGTGCTGGAGGATGATATAGGTTGAGGGGCTGAGCATGATGAGGCACTTAGAAAGGGACAGAGGCACCTTTCCATCAGTATCTGCCATGTGGAGAGGAAAGGGGGCTTCTGCCCCTCCCGGCCGGCAGCTATGCTCATGGGGAAATGCTGTGGACTGCACAGTGACAGGTGTCCACTTCCACCCATAGAGATCACCATGACTGACGAGAACCAGGCTGAGGCTGTGGACGGCGGGTGTAGGAGGAGGCCGAACTTCACCACGGCAGAGACTGAGACCCTCTTCCAGGCCTACCTGGAGGATGAGCCACTTTTGAGTGGACGGAGGGGCACCCCTCAGGAGCGTGCAGCTGCATGGGAGGGGGTAGCTCGGGCCGTCAACCTGCAGGAAGCCACCAGCTCCGTCAGGAATGCCGGAAGAAGATGGGGACTGACCGCAGGAGGCTGAAGGAGAAGGTGGCAGCCTTCAGGGTGGTGACATGCTGCCACTGGTGGGGACCACCAGTGGTGTTGCAGCTGACCCGACTGAGGAGACACTGGTCGCGGCCATGCAGCCGAGTGCCATTGCGGGCGTTCCAGGAGGAGGGTTCCAGACAGGTGGAAGCCCATCACTGCACGGTATGACATGGTGATGTTGTTGGGGGCTGTTGTTCACATGCACTCACATGTACTCTCTTTCTGTTACAGATCCTGTTCATCTGCAGGAGACGGTGGTGGTGGTGGGTGCAGACAGTGAGGCAGACCTGCTGGACCTGGAGGAGGGACCATCCACCTCCGCCACCAGCCTGCAGGCACTGCAGCAGCATGCAGGCTGGCCCAACAACTCCGGCGGCAGTGATACGGGTGCAGGGGGTGCACAGCCTGTGTCACAGCAGTCTGGCATGCAGGTATGCCAGCCTGCTGTGCCTATGGCAGTGGCATGCACCGGCACCATTGATGATAGCAGGCCTGCAATGGCCAGTGATAGGTGTGTGTCCCACGGCGGACACATGGCAGGCCAGCACGTGCCCCTGGGCCGTCCTGGTTCACACCTGTGTACCAGCATGCTGGCACAGTCACAGGCTGTGCCTGTCAGCACCAGTGTGGCAGCATCAGTGGCTGTGCAGGTGTCTGGCACTGTTGACAGCACAGAGGTGGAACAGGTGGACCTGGGGGCTCAGCAGTTGGAGGGGCGGCAGCAGCAGTTGCACACCAGGCCTGGGGGGACAGCGTCAAGCAGTGGCACTTGTCCACCGCCCTTAGATCCGCCCATACCTGGTCCTGGTGAACAGCGGCCACCTTCAAGGGGTGCTGTGCACCAGGACCATCCACACCCTTGGGGTCATGATGCCATTGGGGCACAGTACCCATTGGACATGCACACCCGCCTGCTGCAGGAGTCGGTACAGCTGCAGGGGCGGGTTGCAAGGTCCGTGGAGGCACTGTCTGTGTCCGTGGAGTGGCATAGCAGGGAGTGTGCTCGGGACCGAGCCGAGATGGTCCTTATGCTGGGACGGATGTGACGCTGCCATTGACAGGCTGACCCAGGCAGTGGTCTCTGTAGCCAAGCAGTGACCACACTGTCAGGTGCCCCTGTACCATGCACCCCACACAGTGCGCACTCCACTCCCCGTTCCCGGCGTCGTGCGACACCAGGCCTGTCAACGCCGGGTTCTGCTGTGGGCATCCCGAGCACCCCTGGTGCAAGTTTGTTTGGCGGGATGCAGACCCCTGTGCGGGCAAGGTCGTGGTCGCGCACTGGGACCCCTGGTGGTGCACTAGCACCACCCGATGTGGCCCCTGCTCAGCCTGCCAATGCTGCTAGGCCGGCCGCCGCACGCATCCGTGGGCCGTGGGACAGTGCTCCCTGACTGAGCTGTCTCCCAATGCAGGCCCTGTCTGGTGCTGCCCTGTGTCAATGTGTGTTGTCATGGTGGGCAGTGCACTGCTGGGTGCTCTGCTCACAAGCTGACACACGGACCACCTGCACACTCTCCCAACTGCTGCCCACAGGTGCGGTGCATGATGATGCCTGCATTGCACTGTACACCAAGGTGCAGGTTGCCCAGGTCCTGACACACGTACGTGGACAGTCCAGGTGGTGGGGGTGGTTGGTGGTGCTGTGTGTTGGCGATGTCATTTCCGCAGTGCTGTGCTGCTGCCCCTGTATGCTGCCTGGTGTGTGTGTGTGTCCATATGAGTGCTCACCCCTCTCTGATGGTGTGTTGGTATGCCTGGACCCTTCAACTCCCCTGACCTTCATGCACGGTGTGTTCCCCTGTGCCTGTGGTTTGCGCATGGACAGTGTTGCCTGCACATGTCCCTTGACTTACCTGTGTTGTGCGTAGTGCTCTTCTGCAATGGTGTCCCGGTGCAGCTGGGCCTGCCGTGTCAGTCGGGGGTCCCTCCGTCCTAGGGGGGGCTGCTCATCACCCACATCACCGGCGCCACTGGCGTCCCCATCGCTGTCCCCCTCTTGGACCTGTACGGCTATCCCATGGTCTTTGGCCATGTTGTGCAGGATGCAACAGGCCAGGAATATCCCACAGGCCTTTGGGGCTGTACTGTAGGGCTCCGCCGGAGGTGTCCATTCATCGGAAGCGTGCCTTGAGTATCCCAAACACCCGCTCTATGGTGTTCTGTGTTGCGGCATGTGCCTCATTGAAACCGAGCTGCGCTGGGGTCGTGGGGCACCGGTATGGTGTGAGCAGCCAGGGACGCAGTGGGTATCCACAGTCACCTGTGTGGAGATAGTGGAGATCAGTGTCATGTCAGGTCCATATTGCCCATATCCTTGTGTGCCACTACCATGGCACCTGTGTCATTCCCACCCTTGCACAGAGTTTGCATTCCATACATGTGTACTCACCCACTAGATGACCCGTGGGGATGTTCCCACTCTCGAATCGATGGCACAGTGCAGATTGGTGCCATATGAAGGCATCATGTGCTCCAGGGGTGTGTGGCACAGACATTGATGATGCGCCCAGTGGCATCACACACCACCTGGCAGTTGACACTGGAAAAGCCCTTTCAGTTCCGATAAGCATGGCCATCGGGGCCAGGTGGCATGCGAATGGCCACATGGGTGCAGTCTATGGCCCTGCACGCCAGGCATATGTGCTACCTGTGGAACTCCTGCATGTTTGCTGTGCGCTCTGCCGGGTGCTGGGGAAATGGATGTACTCCGCAGCATGAGGCAGCATGCGTGAGGAATTGGGTGAGGATCGTGACGTGGCCGACTGTGTAATGCCTGTGGTGTCCCCTGTCGGCCTCTGGAAGGTGCCCGTGGTGAGCAGGCACATGCAGGCTGTCACCTTGGTCTCCAGGGACAGAGCATGACTCCGTCGTGAGGGTGCCTGCATCACATCACTGCACAGCTCGCTGAGCCGTCTCAGTATTGCCCTGTTCAGGCGGTACCGGGCCACAATCTCAACATCTGTGTACAGCTTGTAGCTGATGCGGGCACGATACCACCTGTCGGGGGCATACCGCCGACGGGCCCCTCCGCGGCCACGTCCCCCTGCAGCATGGTGTCTCACCCCCCTCATTACAGCTTCCATGTGGAAGCTGACACTGTCCATCTCCCTGGCTTCTGCCCCCCCGGCTGCTGTTCCTGTGTTACCCCCGCTGCCCCCACTGCTGCTTCCACTGCACTGGGCACCCCCCACTGGCCTCTCTGTCCTCCTGGACCCATTGTCCCTCTCTGCCCTTCCAGCTCCTGTCTCTCTCTCTCTCTCTCTCTCTCTGTCTCTCTCCCCCAGTTTGCGGCCTGCTAGAGTTCTTGCGCCGCTTCCTTGAGCCTTTTTATTTTGGCTCAAATCCGGTACTGCGCAACTTCCGGCTAAGCCACTCTTGCGCATTGCGCAAGTGTTCGGATATCGCATTGCGCACTTTATGCATGGACCCGCCCCCTTCGGTTGCGCATGCCTTCATTTCCATTGCGCTGTTGCTCAGCATGTTTTCGGTGGCACAACTGGCCCCTTCTGAATATTGCAGAATGGCGCATTTTTGGAGTTGCTCACGCGCAACCCTGTTGCGCATGGCGCAACCCTTTTGAATATCTGGGCCCCAGTGTACTGCACATTCACTAATGCATTATTGTGGCAGCACCTCACTACCGCTCAACACTGAGTAGTGTACTAGGTTACCAGTGAACTTTGATTTAACTCACACTGTATAGCTATCCATCTATATATATTCATTGCAAATTACTGCAATAATGCAGACATTAGGGTTTAAGAATGCAAAGCGCACAAAGTAGAGAAATGAAAAAATGTTAGGGTTTTGGATCTCCGGAGTCTTGGCAAATCAGTGGTGGGGTGTTCCTTGGGCGTTTCCAACCTTAATGTCTAGCCACTCATTCCCAGCCCATTGCCTCCTGTCTGAAACACAGAGTACAGTTCCAAGCCCTTGATCAATTCATACGCATTTTCAATGAAGCTTGTAACATTTAGCCCCACCAAAAAAGAGAAAAATTAAACCCCTCTGCAATCCTTGGCTCACGGATTCCCTCTTAAAGAAGCTGAAACACGGGGACCACCTCTGGGAACTAGCCAGAGAAACAGGAAAACAGGCGGACATCCAAAATTTCAAAAGAGCTAGAAATGATTGCACCAAATCCATACACCAACAGAAATCTGAATACTACAAGACTGCACTCACTGACACATGGGGAAATGCAGAGCATTCTGGAATAACATTAAATATGTTACCGGGAAGGAGTCCAAATCACCCCCTACTGCTATCACAATAAACAGGAATACTATCCTGGACCTAAAAGTCATAGCCAACACCTTTAATGATGCCTTCACCGACCTCAGCAGCATCCTCCCCCCTGACTTTTTCAACGACAGCGACCCCCCTCTTCCCACCCATCAGTCATCACCTAAAAATTGTCCCCCATCCTACTTCAGAGCAGTAAACAAAAAAAACAACAGGAAATACATTTTCAAAGCCATCAAAAACACTAGAGCAAGTGCTGATATACTGGACCTCAAACTTCTGTCCCTCACTCTAGACGAGGTTCTGGGGCCTCTAACCAGGATCTTTAATCTCTCCCTCTCTCTCAGCCAATTCCCTGACAAATGGAAGGTAGCAACTGTCACACCTATCCATAAAGGTGGTGACCAGACCTCCCATGTAAACTACTGACCTATTTCTATCCTGCCACCCCTCTCTAAGGCCCTGGAATGGATAGTAGCAGACCAGCTCACTGATCATCTGGACAAGTACAACATCCTTTGCCGGCAGCAACACAGATTTAGAAAAGGACACAGCACTGCCATGGCACTTCTTGAGTTTACGGGAGCCATACACAACTTCTTTGATCAGGGTCGCCTAACCGGAGCTACATTCATCGACCTGTCAAAGGTTTTTGACACTGTCCACCACCGCCTCCTGCTTCATCAGCTACTGAACATTGGCCTCTCTGTGGAACCGGTGAAATGGTTCAATAGCTATCTTGACAACAGGTCCCAATGTGTAAAAATATCAGGCATGGTCTCCAACACTAAACAGGTTCGCTTCGGTGTCCCCCAAGGCTCCATCCTGGGCCCATTGCTGTTCAGCCTATTCCTCAACTCCCTCCCCGACTCCACCTCTCAGCAAGTCATACTCTATGCAGATGACATGGTGATTCTTGCCTCTCATCATGACCCAAGTCACCTGCAACAAACCCTTCAACACGGCTTCACCTCTGTTGAAAGGTGGTTCAAAGAACATAAGTTAATCCTTAATCAGAAAAAAACGAAGACCATGATTTTCACCAGCCACCGAAACAAGCACAAACACCACCAACTCTCCTTAAACACCTGCCTTGGGGACTTCCTGGAGCAGGTTGACTCCTTACCTAGGAATCACCTTAGACCCACACCTGTCCTTTGGAACCCATATAACCAATATCGCTAAAATGGTGAATACTAGACTAGGCTTACTCTACCGGCTTCATCGGCACCTGACTGAAGAGGCTCTCTTTGCCACAGTTCAAAGCTCCATCATCTCCCAGATTGACTATGGTCTTGTCATCTATGGCACTACCACTACCACTGCACTCAGAAGGATTACTACCATCCTAAACAAGGCCTGTCGACTCATCACTGAGGCCGAACGGCTCACACACACCTGTGACCTCTACTCACAAGCTAACTGGCTTCAACTTAATAATAGAATTCAGTACCAAACCTGCGTGGTTGCTAAGAAAATACAGTTGGGAACTGTCCCTCCCAGGGTCTGTTCACTCCTTCAAACAAAAACCAGCTCCAGAACTGCTAGGGGATCAAAGCCATAACTTTTCTGTATCCCTCGCTGCCGCACAGCCATTGGCCAACATTCATTCACCTACAGGGCACCCACTTGGTTTAACAGTCTTGCCAATTATACTATCAAGACCACTGGGCTAGGGGCCTTCAAATCCAGGCTCCGAAACACCCTGGTTGCTTCCAGCATCTGTGACTGTCATGGATAATGTCTATGCAACACCGCTCTGCTACCACTCTCCTATATCTAGCTTCTTACATAACGCACTTGCCCTAGTTTGGCCTCTGCCCCATCCGCTCTCCAGAACCTGACAATGCCACCTTCCTGGCTGCTTCACCCCACCCCCCCTCTCCATATCCTTACCTACCCCCCACCTCTCCTCTCTTCTCATTTTCTTACCTCCCGCCTTTGCCTCTCCCATTTCTTTCTACCACCCCATCTCCCTCTTGTCCTCTTCCTTTCCGCTTTACCCTCTCTCTGTCTGTTCGTAATTAATTTGATATCCTGTACCCTTATTTGTGTAACAATTTTGTCTATTGTTATGTGATACCAATGTCTTGACATGGAACCTTTGTAAAAGAGCCCTGGGCTCAAAGGTAATTGTCATCCTAGAACTGAAATAAATAAAAGCCAGTGCCTCATAGTGATATACTCTTTGGAGGTAGAGAAATATGGCTCAGCACATGCTGCCAACAAAATCAGTTGTACCTTTCTTCATGCAGGGTCCTTCATAACTTCATGAGGTGGTGTGAAACAAAAGGCTGTGTTGAAAATGTGGAGTCAAAATAGTTAAAAACTGCCAAAGTTATCAGCAAGCATTAAAAAATGCCAATGTAGCTTCATAACTGTGTTTTTTTTTTATTCTGACCCCAGATTTTCAACATAGTCTTTTTTATGTATTTATTTATTAAAAGTTGCATAAATTACAGGATAGGTTGTATGAGAAGCAAGTGTCATTTACAGAACATCCCAAATCGATAAAAACAGCAAATACATAAACTAACATGGACAAAGTCAATTAAAACAAATACAAATAGAATGTTCCTGCAACAACAGTTCATTTTTTTAAACCAGATTTAAAAATACCAAGGGTTGTTGTAATTCTTAGCTGAAGAGGGAGATGATTCCATGAGAAGGGAGTGGCATGGGAAAAGCATTCTTTCCCAAAGTGAGTCTGAAACTTGGGCAAGCAGAGTCCATGATGAGATTCATCTCTGAGACTGTAGTTATAGGTGGGGACTATAAGATTATCATATAAGTAGGCAGGAGTCTGCTTGTTCATGGTTTTATAAATAAGGGCTAACCAATGAAAAGTGCATCTGGAAAAAGGGGACAACCAATTTAATTGGGACAGTAGGGTGCAATGGTGTTCATTCCATTTAGCCTTTAAAGTAAAGTGTAGAAGCTGATAGTAAACAGTGCTCAATTGGAGACAGTTGGAGACATTGGTATGATGATAAATGGCATAATCATAGCCCAGTATAGGAAGAATGGCTTGATCAATCATATTCTTACCATCCATGACAGACAAGCCATGCCCGGCACATTTTAAGTGACCTAGGCATTTTCAAACCTTTGAAACAGTTTTGTCAATGTAGGATTTGAAAGTTAGTGATGAATCAAAAGTAAGACCAAGATATTTAAATTCACTCACAAGCTCAAGTGGGTTATTGTTTTCAGTAATAAAAATGGAAGATTATGCCAGAGACACAGCAGACTGAGATCCAAACAGCATGGATTGAGTCCTTTTGCTCTTTAAAAGTAAAAGGTTATTAGAGAACCAATTCATGATTTTATCTAGATTACCCTGAAGAGTTGAGGAAAGAAGGGAAGGATTCTTGTGAGCACATACTGTAAAAAAATGGTGTCATTAGCATCGAGTTGGACTGAGCAATGGTTCACAGAAGAAGGTAGGGGACCTACAAAAAGACTGAAGAGAATAGGACCACGTATAGACCCTTGAGGAACCCCAGTAGAGACCGGTAGTGAAGAAGAAAGACAACCATTCCAGTGCATAGACTGAGTTCTCCTGTGTAAGTAAGAAGAGTGCCAAGTGATAACACTAGTAAAAAAAAAAAAAAAAAGAAAATAAATGAGCGAAAAGCAATGATTATTCACATCAAAGGCTTTAGACAAGTCTATAAAAACGGAGCCAACAAGGTATCCTTTATCCAAAGCCCTTGAGATAAAATCATGAAAATCAATCAATGCTGTTTGGGTAGAGTGGTTTGGTCTAAAGCTCAACTGAAAACTGGAAAGAATCTGGTAGGTAGTCGGTTCCACTAAGCTGCATCGACAACCAAGTTGTCGAACTGCAACACAGCGACACCAACAATGTCGACAGGCGAAATTTCACCTGTCAGACATTGAATGTTTTCTTTAGGGGGGCTGAGCCCGCCCCCGTACCTCCCACATGGGAGGCTGAGCCCCTGCACTCCCTGATTTTAATTTAATAAACTCTAAGTTAGACTTTGCTCAGCAACAACCTCAAAGTTACCCCTGTGATGGATTTCAATGTCGACATTTTGATATTTCAATGGTATACGTGGGTAGTCAGGTAATCAGAAATCTGATAAAGGACAATTTTCCCATGAATTTGGAAATAACAGGGAGCAGGGAAATAGGACAGTAATTATCGGCTAAAGTTTTGCTCCATTTTTTTGCAAAGGAATGACTAAGGAATGCTTTCATGCTGAAGGAAAGGTTTGAGTGGAAAGGGATAAACTAAAAATGTGAGTCAAAGGAGGGGCTAAAATATCAGTACAGGATTTGAGTAAAAAGTTGTCTAAATTATCAATTCCCTTAGCAGTATCCTCTCTCAGTGATAAAAGGAGTCACCAAAGGAACATGTTTAGATTTAACCCTTTTTTTCTAGAAAAGGGCCATGTTGATTGGTGAGCATGTTAAACTGATCAATGAAATCAACCCAGGAGGCATCTACATTGTGGAGGGAGAACACAATGTACAGTATTGTTGAACATGCTAAAGGCATTGGGGTTAGGCATGAATGCTCTGCTCTGGTTCTCCTCTGACTTATCTTCTAGGCCCCAATGTGTTAAAGTGGACGACTGTTGTTCTGGCATCATGGTTGGTAACAAAGGAGTGCCCCAAGGATCAGTACTGGGACCCCTTTTGTTTCTTATTTATGTAAATGATCTTCCTAGATCTATTTCAGCTGATTCAAATATTTCACTCTATGCCAATGACACTATCATTTACACGCAAAACAAAGATCCATTGGTTGCATTAGATACCTTGCAGAAAGATTTTGATATTATTCACCATTCTTTACTGAAACTGCATTTATTGTTAAATGTGGGTAAAACCCAGTGGGTTCTTTTTTCTACTTGAACTAAAGAGGAGAACCTGAGTAGTAGTATATGGACCTTGGATGAAACTAATTTAAAAAGGGTATCTTCTTACAAGTACCTTGGTATTACAATACTTGATGAAACACTGAGGTTTGAGTTACACATTCAAATGTTGTCATTTAAATTGAAGAAACTTTTATTTTTCTTCTATAGAAATAGTTCCTGCTTTAGTCTTTTCATATGTAAACAGCTTGTTAACTCTTTATTTTTGACATTAATTGACTATGGGGACTATATTTATATGAGGACTACAGATGTTATATTAAAACCACTTGACTCATTATATTATGGTGCTTTGAGATTTGCCACAGGTTTATCATGGAACACTCATCACTGTGTCCTTTATCTTCATATGGGATTGCATTCATTGACTATTAGGAGGCACATACATTGGTCAATATTTGTCTACAAATTTGTGTTACAAAAACTCCCCTTATATCTATTAAATTTAGCTCCTAAAACGGAGCAAAGCAAATATTCTTTACGATCCACGCGCTTACCCCAATTTGCACTTTCAGAATCTAGATGCAGATATGGCAGTTATAGACTTGCTGTGGCCATTCCTTTGACTTGGGCATCTTTACAAAAGAAACTTAAATTGGCTTCACTATTCTCCAGATCCTTTTTTAAACAGAATCTTCTTAAAATGGTGACATACGAATGTACATGCTTCTCATGATTGTATTTTATTGTGAACGTGTGGGATAGTAACTGACACAACAAAGCAGGGATCAAGTACATAAAAAACACACAAATGTGTTCATCAATTTATTTTTAAAAAAAATACACTTATATACAGAAATGAAAAAAAGTCAAATAATTTGTTCTGCACAAAGAAATTCAGATATCTGCTTCCTTCAGCAGAGTATGTGACTTTGCTTCAGCCCAGATAGTCCATTGAATATTTTTCTCAAGTAACCTGTGTGAAATACACACACACACACTAGCTGTAGGTCTTACCCTACTCACTGTCAGCACTAGACTATCTAACATTCCCCTAGTGGTGAGCCCTTTTTATAGTTCCCTGTGATTACATCACATAATTGGGGAGTTTCAATAAGCCGTGATATCACATAATTGGGGAGTTTCCATTGGCTGTGACATTACATAACTGGGGGGGCCTCCATAGGCCAGATAGTGTGGCTAGAACATCACAGGCTTCAAAACATACAAATATGGCCCTTTTTTATTTATTTGCTTCACTAGCCCACAAATTGTTCTATTTCATATGCAGCCCTCAATCACAACATCTCTAGGGCTGCCTCTGTACAGGGTACACTTTATTCTAGACACCATGGGGCTTACAGTTACCCTTGCCCGTAGTGTCTCACTAGCTGGCAGTCAAGTATTCAAGCAATTTTGATCTTGCCACTACCGCGGCAGTTGGCTTTTTCTTTGGAGCATGCCTTTGCTCCGAAGCAATCATTCTTTTACTTGCAAGGAGTGTACATTCAGCTGGTATATGTGGCTACACCAACACGGAGCAACCCATTCCATAAAAAAAGAATTGCTCGGTTGCACTCAGTGACCAGCATTGTCACTCGCACCGGAGCCACATAAGTCAAAGGAGTTGCACTCAGCAGCAACGGTTCTGGAGCGCAATGCCCCAGAAACAGGTGCTACACTTCTTCTTAAACCACGGGGCACCAGACATCAACAATAAAGCTTGACTTGCACAATTTCCTATCTCTGCAATCGGGAGTATAACACTGTGTGCATAAAGAGGGGGCAATGAGAATAAGGGACAGCAAAGCGTGAAGATTGCCAGGTTGGCCACACTGACATGAATTTAAAGAAAAGGCAGAAAAAATAAGAGGAAAGGAAAGGGTGAAAGGAAAAAAAAGGGGGGGGTTGCACATATTTATATTTATGACAGGGGTTTAAACACATAACGGGGGCTCCCTGTTATATTCTTATACGCATTTTTTACTGTTTGTTTGTTATACTTGTTTTATGTAACCTGTTTACATGATGTTTTATTGTCTTTATTGTCTCTTTGTGTTGGATGCGATTGTAAAAGAGGGATTGCTCTCAGTTTGCTTTCCAATTGATTGATTGATTGATTGATTGAGAGCAAGTCACCCCAGTTAATCATAAGCAGGCCAGAGCAAAAAGCTTTCAGACTGAAATGCTTAAAACAATGAAACTTGATAGTGTTAGGATTAAATTTAGGAGGAGAAAGAACAGCTGTGCAAAAAATAAGGGCATGCGCACTAAATACATTTCCATGACAGCCAGAAGAACTAATTGGGAGTTCAGGGAAACAAAGATCATATCTTGAGTAGTAAGAATGCTTCTAGCCAAATAATAATGGATGGGATCTTTGATTAGCTGATTCAAACAGAGGGAGGCAAGGGAAGACTTCAATCTGAGCCCCCTGCTAGATGACCAATTTGGATTAAAATCACCCATTAAAATGGAATATTAAAACCCGTCCAGGGAATAAATCAATGAATACAACTAAGGAAATTTAGTTGTTTTAAGTTTTTTTGGGGGCAGTACATACTGCCAACTAAAATCTCCCTTCCAGATAATTGTATTTATTTATTTATTTATTTATTTGTTGAGCTTTTGTTGATCAGGTACGCACACTAGACAAACATATGCCTATTTTCAGGTGTGACCCGAGAGTTTACATGGAAATATGCAAACAGAAGAACATGGTTTACTCAAGATTGAGCACAGTTTCAAGGGATTGAAACAAACACAGCATTGTTCAAGCCTCCTAGGATGTCAGTTTTGACAAGAGAATATGGTATGGAGGAATGAATAAATAAGGCATGGCCAGCACCATGTCTGTTCCTATCTGACCTGAAAACTGTGTAATTAGGGAGGTTAATACAGTACAAGCCACTTAATCAGGACGTGGATAATTAGGGACATCTGCTTTATTGGGACATCCCTCTGGGAACTGATTAAGTGGCAATTAATATCTATGGTGTCCCTATCCATTTTATAGGGGTGAGGAAGCTGGATTATTGGGATGATTTAATACCACAACTGCTGTTAATGGGCTGTCTGACCATACTTCTACAGTGACCGTCCTGACTAAAGACCAGCTGATAAGCCACAGAGTGAGGTGTGAATGTGTGAATATCACTATTAGCCTCACTCACACACACACACGGCTGCTCCCGATAGACTCACTGAAAAGTCTACTTACATCCTCTAACTCTGACACTGCCAGATCAGCTTTCAGAAAAAATCCCTGTAATCCACCATACCTAAAACACTCAGTAGAAAATGTAATCCACTGCACCACTTGACTCGCCAACAGTTTGGGTAGATCTTGGTTTAGCTTTCAGGAGAAAATGTAATTCACTGCATGACTTGACCCACTGACAGTTTGGGTAGATTTCAGCTTAAAAAAAACCTAAAACAAAACAATTTGATCCTCCTACATTTTGCACAAGAAACAGCCACTGAATAGATCTCGGCTTCAAAAAAAAAAGTTAGACCCACCGCCAGCTCTACAGTTTGCACTACAGACGCACACCGGGTAGATCTCAGCTTTTAAAACAAGCATTTGTCAATGCCGAATGTTGATTGCGTTGGTCTGTTGAGCTCGTTCAGTGGCCCTCTGTCACTGGCTCTGTCTGTTTGTCCCAGTGCTGCAGGCTGCTCTTTTGTACTGGGCTGCTGCCTGCATTGGCACTTTGTTCTGCTGAGGAAGAAATCCGCAGCTGTCCCAACAGAGCTCCATTGAAGTGGCTCACTCCCCCTCTCTCACTCGCTCATTCTGTTTCTCCTGGTGCTGCAGGCTGCCCTTTTGTACTGGGCTCCTGCCTGTGTTGGTGGCTTTTTCTACCCACAAAGAAATCCACAGCTGTCCCGACAGAGCTTCGTTGAGGTTGCTCACTCCCCCTGTCTCACTCACTCAGTCTGGTTCTCCTGGCGCTTCAGGCTTCCCTTTTGTACTGGGCTCCTGCCTCTGTTGACACCTTTTGCTGCCCACAAAGAAATCTGCAGCAGTCCCGACAAAGCTGCATTGAGCTCGCTCACTGCCCTTCTCTCACTCGCTCATTCTGTTCTGCCGGTGCTGCAGGCTGCCCTTTTCTACTGGGCTCCTGCCTGCGTTGCTGTCTTCTTATGCCCACAAAGAAATTTGCAGCAGTTACAATGCAGCTCTGTTGAGCTCACTCACTCACTCATTCTGGTTCTCCTGCCACTGCAGGCTGCCCTTTTGTACTGGGCCCCTGCATGCATTGCTGCCTTTTTCTGCCCACAAACAGATTTGCAGCAGTCCCAACAGAGCCCCGTTGAGCTCACTGACTCCCCCTCCCTCACTCGCTTGTTCTGTGTCTCCTGGCACTGCAGGCTGCCCTTTTGTACTGGGCTCCTGCCTGCGTTGGTGGCTTTTTCTGGCCAGAAAGAAATCTGAAGCAGTCCCGACACAGCTCCACTGAGCTCATTCACTCCCCCTCTGTCACTCTCGCATTCTGTTTCTGCTGGCGGTGCAAGCTGGCCTTTTGTACTGGGCTCCTGCCTGCGTTGCTGCATTTTCTACCCACAAAGAAATCTGCAGCAGTCACACTAGAGCTCCGTTGAGGTCGCTCACTACCGCTCTGTCACTCGCTCATTCTGTTTCTCTTGGCGCCACAGACTGTGCTTTTGTATGGGGCTCCTGGCTGCATTGGCACCTTTGTCTGTCCACAAAGAAATCCACAGCTGTCCCGACAGAGCTCCGTTGAGGTCGCTCAGTCTCCCTCTCTCATTGTTCATTCTGTTTGTTCTGGCACTGCAAGCTACCCTTTTGTACGGGGCTCCTGCCTGCATTGGCGCCTTTTTCTGCCCACAAAGAAATCCCAGCAGTCCTGATAGAGCTCCGTTGAGCTCACTAAGTCCCTTTGTCTCACTCGCTCATACTGTTTCTCCCACCGCTGCAGGCTGGCCTTTTGTACTGGGCCCCTGCCTGTACTGATGCCTTTTTCTGCCCACAGAGAAATCTGCAGCAGTCCTGACAGCGCTTCGGTGAGTTCGCTCACTCCCCCTCTCTCACTCGTTCTGTTTCTCCCAGTGCTGCAGGCTGCCCTTTTGTACTGGGCTCTTGTGTATGGGCCTTTGTCTGTCCACAAACAAATCTGCAGCAGTCCCGACAGAGCTCAGTTGAGCTCGGTCACTCCCCCCTGTCACTCAGTCGATCTTAATCTGTCCCAAACAATGATTTCCCAGAGTGACCGTGCTATTGTCCAGCAGGAATGCAAAAACATATTTTAGCCAGGATGTGAAAAATGACAGCTGTAGTGTTCATAGGGAGTTGTGAAAAAATGCCACTGTTGAAAATGTGGCGTGACAGTATTACAAATTTGCAAAGTTACAAGGGTGCATTGAAACAGTTCAACGCACGCTTGTAACACAGTCATGTTATGGAGTTTCATTACCAAATTTTCAACATACGGATTTTAGGACCTCTGCTCATGAACAGTGCCACTGTCATTTTCTTAATCTGTCCCGAACACTGACTTCCCACAGTGTCCATGTTATTCTGCGCCGGAACTGTAAAAATACATTTCGGTCAGGATGTGAAAAATGACAGCTGTACTGCTTATAAAGGGGTGTGGAAAAAATGGCACTGTTGAAAATCTGGTGTGACAATATTACAAATCTGCAAAGTTACAAGGGTACGTGGAAAGTGCACAACGCACACTTGTAACCAGCCCTTCAGATAAGTCTATTTTGGACGTATTTTACGTCCAAGAATTTGCTCAAAACGTCCAAAAATGTAGCCTCTGGAGTCATTGACGTCCAGTAACATTTACTTTGCATAAGCCTGACGTCCTTTTTTCCTTGTGTGGATGTCATGTCTTTAAGGTTTTTTTTCCAATCCTGTGGATGGGTTGCCAAACTTCCCAGTTGCCATGGCAATCATCTTTTTTTTTTCTCAATTCTTGTGCTGCCCCCCCCCCGCGTGCAAACTCCCGGCAGCGTATTCACGCATGCATGCACACAGACCGTTTGGTGTCTTCAGTCAGCCTAGATGGAGTGAGCTGGGAGAGGAGGACCATGACTCAGGAGGACTCTTGGGAGGGAGGACACCTGACCAGGCTGACACACCGACCCTCAGATATTTTTTTTGACTGTGGCCTGGGCTGACGAGGATCCGACTGCAGAAAAGAGGGAGAGGGCCGTGGGCCGCAAAGTCAAACCACCACAGGTGCGATGGTGATGCGAGCCGCCAGTGGCCTGGTGGTTGCAGATGGAGGCTGAACTGAGCGGAGGTGCTTAGGGTGGACTGGGAGGGAGCCTCAGCCTGCTGAGGACTAGTCGGGAGCAGCCTGCGGTTGGTCACGCCATGAGTGACGGTCCGAAGGTGGACTCTGTGGACCACGTGGCGACGGAGAGGAGTGTGCTGCTGCTGCTGCCTGCCTGTCTGTTGAGGAACCAAAGCGTCATCTGGAAGAGGGAGTGCAGAAGCGGGGAGGTAGTCAAGTTGCAGCCTGTAGGAGGACAGAGGAGCAACTGCAAGTGACTCAAGGGCCAAGGCCAGGTAAAATGTTTTGTGGGAAAAAGAAAAAATTAATTTTCTTGTCTAAGTGTTTGATTTTTATCTCAGTCTGGCAGTTTCTTTTGGTATACTATCTGAAATGCAGGACTCTGAGGTTGGCAACTAGCAGTCTAGCAAGGTGTACACCATTTTCTGTCAGCACAGTGAAATTCCTTGTGATAGATACCTGCCTGGGTAAAATTGCAAATCTAACTGTGGCATGGATGATGCATGTTAAATAATAAAGGTATTATATACTGTATAACAATGAATTACAAAGAACTAGTTACTTGGGGTTCTGGTGCAATGTAGCATCATACTTCAGTGGTTTCTGGAACATCATAAGCACCACAAGTGCAGTTACATTATTTATTACATATTAATGATACCGTATTCTAAAGGATGCCATTACAGAGTGCCTGACAGTGCTGGGGGGGGGGGGGAGCAGTGATTAGAAGCACTGGTGGTGGCAGCCATATGGAATAATAGGGATGGGGATCCACTGGACCCCAGGGACCTTTACTTGGGCTGGGACTAGGGAGTGAGCCTGGACACCTGGAAGGGACTTTTCACTGGGCTGGTGGTAGGGAGTGGGTCACTCAGCAGACACCAGGGTCCTTTACCTGTGATGGAGCTAAGGAGGGGGTGACTAGACACCAGGGACCTTTAATTGGGCTGTGATGGCTAGGAATAGGGGTATCCACAAGACACAAGGGACCTTTACAAAGTCTAGTGTTAGGGATGGGGGATGCTGGACACCAGGGACCTTCACTTGGTCTATGGTAGGGAGGCTCAGGGGGCCATTGGACACCAGAGAGTTTACTTGAGCTGGGGCTAAGGAGGGAGCCTCTGGACACCAGAGACAGCCTAGACATTTATTAGGGTTGATTTTGGGTGGAGGGGGTTGCTAGGCACAACAAAAGACCTTTACCTGTGCTATGGATAGAAAAGGTGATTAGCTAGAAGATACCATTGACCTTAACTTGATCTGGGGCTAGGAGGGAACCAGTGGAGTCCTGACACCTTTACCTATGCTTGGGCTAGGGATTGTATCCACTGGACACCAGGTATCAAGGGAGAGCAGTAGATGGCCTATCTGGTGGGGGGGGTGCCTGCAAACAACAGAGGAGGTAGTGGCACCAAGGGGTGTGCAGGCAGCTCATTTCTTCTGTGTTGCTGCTGATGGGGCACATAGTAGTCTAGATGTGTTGGTGAGTTGTGCAGTCCATTATGTATTCCCTATATAGTACAAATGAGATCTGATATTAAAACATGACAGTCAGGCTAGTCAGCTTTAATAGGAAGGAGAGAGAGAGAGATTTATCTACCAGACTTTGAATGTAGCAGGCATCTGTCTGCAAGCAACTTAACATACTAGCATAATGGAAGTTACTTGATGGAACTGCGAAACAAACAGTTCGTGACATAAACACATATTGTCTGCAGATGATTACTGTGTACTGTACTTCCATTTCTTAACATTAAGAAATGTATTTATGTGGATGTAGCATGGATTACAGCAATGTACTCAGAAGGCCAATGAGTTGACTTCTAAATCTATAGGAGTTGGAGTATTTTGACTGCCAAAATTTGTCGACTGGAATTATTTTGACTTCCAAAAAATTGACAGCTGGAGTATTTTGACTCCAGTAAAACTGAAATGACTTCCAAATTTCAACCCATGGAAGTATTTGACTTCTGCCAAAAGAAAATTATCTGAAGCACTGCTTGTAACACAGTCAATTGATGGGCTATCGTCACCAAATTTTCAACATAGGCATTTTAGGACCTCTGCTCATGAACAGTATCATTGTCATTCTCTTAATCTGTCCCGATTAGTGATTTCCCACAGCAACGGCTCTATTCCGCGCCAGAAGTGCAAAAACACATTTCGGCCAGGATGGGAAACATGACAGCTGCACTGTTCATAAGTAGGTCTGGGAAATTGGCAATGTTGAAAATCTGGAGTGAAAATATTATAAATTCGCGAAGCTACGATGTACGTGCTAACTGCGCAACGCACACTCGTAACACAGTCATTTTATGGAGTGTCATTACCAAATTTTCAACATAGGCATTTTAGGACCTCTACTCATGAACAGTGTCACTGTCATTTTCTTAATCTGTTCTGAACACTGATTTCCCACAGCAACCGCGCTATTCTGCACCGGAAGTGCGAAAACACATTTCAGCCAGGATGTCAACAATGACAGCTATACTGCTCACAATGAGGTGTGACAAAATGGCAATATTGAAAATCTGGCATGAAAATATTGTAAATTCACGAAGTTACGAGCGTACGCAGCAACTGCGCAACCGGCATTTCCTCAGTTCGCGGTCGGCTTTGAAGAGTGCAGATGTGTTCCCGGTCCACAGAAGATCGTCGCGCCAAGCTCCGGAGGTAAGTATGGGGTGAGGGGGGTGTGGGGAGGCAGGGTGCGCAGTGGGTGGGTGCGGGTTGTGGGAGCCTAGCCTAGCTAAGTTCCAGTTGGGTGTTACCTATTTTTAACAGAAGTGCCTTTTTGGAGTTCAGAGATGAAGTGTCTTTACTCCTTTCAGCCAGAGGGATAATAATCCAAAATTTTCCCCCCTATCCTGTGAGATCACAGCTCATGCAATCACTGTTAGCCCGTAATTAATTTGTGACCTGAGTCGGAATATCTAAAAGGATGTTATTTTACTGCTGATGGCAATCTGCAAAATAGCAATATTAGAATATGATAGTCTCTTTTATCAGAGCATTTCCTTTGATGTTCAGAACACACATCCTGACAAGCAGTTCACTTCTAGGTGTGAGAGCTAACAGGAATCTGTTAAAATGGCCTTGTCCTCAGAGGTTATAAAATGCATACTTGGTCCCTACGCTTCAAAGTAGAAATGTTTTACAAGGTATTATAACCTGGCCTTTGGAAGGAAGTTTTTAATTAGAGTTTGCACTGGACCAGTTTTACGACAGTCAGCTGTTTCAGCATGCTGGGGCCTTTGGGGTCAAGGGGGTAGGCCTTTTTAAAAGCTGATGGCTGCCCTTTTCTCTAAGCAGACATTCACATAACATGTCACTATGGTGTATAACATTTGTGATATAAATATAAGTATATGGCAGAGCATCACACTAGCCATTAGCAAGACATGGTTCACCAGTAACCACACTTGGGAACCTTCAGTACCCAGCTATGTACTGTTCAGACAAGACCGAGGTGCAAAAAGGGGGGGAGTGGCCCTTTATGTCAATGAAAATATCAAAGCTACAGAAATTCAGAATACACATAAGGAGCCAAAAGAACTGTGGTTCACCCTGTAAACAGGAAATGGGACAGCCATACAAACTGGGGTCGTCTACAGGCCTCCAGACCAGGGGGAGGACATATACACATTACTGTTAGAAGGGTTGAGGAACAGTGGGCAGTATTTAAAATGGGGATTACAAAAGCAATAGAATTATGCATTAAGCAGGTTAGCAAGAGGAAAAGGAAGAAGAGACCATTATGGTTTTCCAAAGAGGTAGCAAAGAAAGTGAAAGCCAAAAAGATTGCATTCAGGCAATACAAAAAGACACAGGCAGAAGGGGATAGAGAGAAGTACCAGGAGAAGCAAAGGGAGGCAGGGAGGTCAGTAAGGGAAGCCAAAGCTCACACAGAAGAACACATTGCAAAATCAGTGGGTAGAGGGGACAAAACCTTTTACAGGTACATAAGTGAAAAAAGAAAGGCAAATGGAGGGATAGTGAGACTGAAGGGGGAGGATGGGGGCCGCGTGGAGGATGACAACAGTAAAGCTGAAATATTGAACAGGTATTTCTGCTCAGTCTTTACTGAGGAAGAGGAGGGTAATGGGTCTGAAGGGAGTACAAGAGGTGAGAATGGTGCAGAAATGGATACAAGTCCCTTTACACGAGAAAGGGTCCTGAAGGAACTGGAAGTAATAAGAGTTGATAAAGCAATGGGGCCAGATGGGGTGCACCTCAGGGTCCTTAAAGAACTAAGAGAGGTGGTGGCTGAACCTCAGGCTATCCTGTTTAGCCAATCACTGGAAACAGGAGAGGTACCCAAAGACTGGAGGACAGCAGATGTAGTCCCCTTATACAAAAGTGGGAACAAAGAGGAAGCGGAACTACAGACCAGTCAGCCTCACCTCGGTAGTGGGGACGATCATGGAAGCACTACTGAAGGAGATATTGGTGGAACATCTGGTTGTCAATGGACTACAGGACCCAAGGCAGCATGGTTTCACCAGGGGGAGGTCATGTCAGACCAACCTCATTGAATTTTTTGACTGGGTGACTAGGGAGGTGGATCAGAGGAGGGCAGTGGACATGGCCTATCTGGACTTCAGCAAGGCCTTTGACACTGTGCCACATAGAAGACTATAACACAAACTAGGGAATATGGGTGTGGGCAGGACAGTAGTGTGGTGGGTAGGTAACTGGCTGGGCGGCAGGACACAGAGGGTGGTGGTAAATGGCTGTCACTCCACAGAGGGAAGAGTGACCAGTGGGGTACCACAGGGATCAGTGCTGGGACCGGTCCTATTCAACATCTTCATCAGTGACATTATGCAGGACCTAGAAGGCAGAATTTCACTGTTTGCTGATGACACAAAGCTCTGTAACAGAGTAGACACACCAGAGGGTGTAGACAGAATGAGAAGGGACCTGCAGAAACTTGAAGGATGGTCAGGGGTTTGGCAGTTGAAATTAAATGCAAAGAAGTGCAAGATAATGCATATGGGGCAGAAAAACCCTGGCACAATATATCAGTTGGGGGGGTGAGGATATAGCATGCACCAAGCAGGAAAGGGATCTTGGGGTTATCATCTCTGATGACCTCAAGGTCGGGAAACAGTGTGAAGCAGCAGCAGGTAAAGCAAATAGGATGCTGGGATGCATAGGCAGGGGCATCACCAGCAGGAAAAGGGAGGTCATAATTCCACTATACAAGACACTAGTAAGGCCCCACCTGGAGTACAGTGTACTGTTCTGGAGGCCTTACCTACGTAAGGACATAGACAGGGTAGAGAAGGTTCAGAGGAAGGCAACAAAGATGGTACATGGATTGCATCACAAGTCCTATGAGGACAGGTTGAAGGAACTGAATATGTACTCCTGGAGGAGAGGAGGGAGGAGAGAAGGATAGAGACATACAAGTATCTTACAGGGAGGAACAGGGTGCAGGAATACACTATTTTAAGCGAAAAAGATGTTCCAGGACTAGAGGCATGGGATGAAGTTGGAGGGAGGACGATTTAGAGGAAACGTGAGGAAGAATTTCTTCACAGAACGGGTGGTGGACAAGTGGAACACCCTGCCAGAGGAAGTGGTAGGGCTGAAACAATCACGCGATTTAAGAATGCATGGGATAGACATAAAGGAATTCTGGAGGTCAGGGGTAAGGGGCAACAGACTTCTAGGAAAACATAAACTGAACTTACAAGCTCAAATGGGCAGACTGGGTGGGCCATAGGCCCTTATCTGCTGACACTGTCTATGTATCTATGTATCTATGATATGCAAAACATGACAGCTAAAGGGGAGGTTCTGATAATGGGAAACTTCAACATGCCAGATACAGATTGGTCAATACCAGCAGGAACATCTGCCAGAACTAGACACATAGTGGATTCCCTGCAGGGGGAGGGCCTCAAACAACTGGTACAACAACCCACAAGAGACAGGGCTATCCTGGATCTAGTACTGACTAACAGGGAAAGGATCACAGATCTCCAGGTAGAAGGTCACCTGGGGGCCAGTGACCATCACATGGTATGGTTCAATTTGGCCACTAGAACTAAATCATCCCATTCCAAGGCAAAAATATGGGACTTCAGAGGAGCTGACTTTGATAAGATGGCCAACAGAGTTAAGCTAGCCCTGGCAAAAAGAAACACAGGTGAGGGGGTATAGGCAAAGTGGGCAAGCATTAAGGATGCAATACTTGAAGCAACATCCCATTGTGTTAGGGAGAAAGGCAAGAGCAAAAGAAGGAGGAAACCACTTTGGTTCCCAAAAACAGTAGCAGAAAAGGTCAGTGCCAAAAGGCTGGCCTTCAGGAAATATAAGGGAATGCAGTGGGATGAAGATAGGGAGGCATATCAAACTTCACTAAGGGAAGCAGGGAAGGCAGTAAGGCAGGCAAAGGCCCAAACCGAGGAAACACTAGCATGAACAGTAAAAGAAGGGGACAAGACTTTCTATACATACATTAGTGAAAGAAGAAAGTCCAGAGGGAGTATTGCTAAGATCAAAGAGAATAAGGGGGAGTGTGTGGAGGAGGACCAAGGAAAAGCATCTATCCTAAATAGATACTTCTGCTCAGTATTTTCTGAGGAGAAGGTAGGGCAGGGCCCACAGCTCAGTGCTATGGAAACAGTGGGGAGGGAGATGTGCACAAGTCCCTTCACAAAATAAAGGGTCCTACAAGAGCTTGCTAAGATCAGGGTGGACAAGGCAATAGGATATGATGGCATACATCCCAGGGTACTAAAGGAGCTAAGGGTTGAACTGGCAGAGCCATTATCAGAACTGTTTAGTGAGTCTCTGAGCATAGGAGAGGTCCCAGAAGATAAGAAGGGCTCATGTGATCCCGCTCCACAAAAGTGGCAGCAGGGAGGAGGCAGGGAACTACAGACCAGTCAGTCTTACCTCAGTAGTGGGCAAGATTATGGAGGCACTCCTTAAGGAAAGGATAGTGCAACACCTGGAATCTATAGGAGTACAGGATCCAAGACAGCATGGGTTTACAACAGGAAGGTCCTGTCAAACTAATGTCATTGATTTCTCTGACTGGGTAACCAGAGTGGTGGACCAAGGGGGTGCAGTTGATGTCACCTACCTTGACTTCAGCAAAGCTTTCGATACATTGATTAATAAGCTGGGTAGGTTCAGGGTGGGTCAGAAGTTGGTCAACTGGGTGGCAAACTGGTTGGCGGGCAGAAAACAGAGAGTGGTGGTAAATGGTATACAGTCAGAAGAGATGCAAGTCACAAGTGGGGGTACCTCAGGGATCAGTCCTGGGGCCAGTCTTCTTCAGTATCTTCATCAGTGACATTGCAGATGGACTGGAGGGTAAGGTTTGTCTGTTTGCAGATGACACTAAGATCTGCAACAGAGTAGATGATCCAGATGGGGTGGAAAGAATGAGAAGAGATCTGGATAAACTGGCAAAATGGTCATAAAAGTGGCAACTGGGGTTGAACACAAAGAAGTGCAAGATCATGCACATAGGGAAGAGAAACCCTGATGCCACCCACAGATTGGGAGGGGAGTTGCTGGCAATCACAAGGGAAGAAAGAGACTTGGGCATCATCATCACAGATGACCTGAAATCATCCAAGCAGACCACTAAAGCAGTAGGTAAGGCTAGAGGGATGTTGGGGTGTATTAGTAGGGGTATCACAAGTCATAAGAGGGAGGTACTATTCCCTGTTTACAAGACACTGGTTAGGCCCCATCTGGAGTACTGTGTGCAGTACTGGAGGCCACACCTGCACAAGGACATTAACAAAATGGAGGGAGTCCAGAGAAGGGCAACCAAAATGGTGCAGAGACTGCATCAGAAAACATATGAGGACAGATTAACGGAGCTCAATGTGTATACCCTAGAGCAAAGGAGGGAGAGAGGTGATATGATTGAAACATTCAAACATCTTAAGGGCATTAACAAGGTGAAAGAGTTTAACATGTTTCAATATAAGAAAAATAGCAGGACAAGAGAACACAGCATGAGAGTAGAGGAAGGCCGATTAAGGGGGTAATGTGTGGAAGTTCTTTTTCACAGAAAGGGTGGTGGATGCATGGAACAGCCTACCTCAGGAAGTGGTGGATATGACTACAGTGCAGGGCTTCAAACAGGCATGGGATAGGTATAAGGGAGCAATACAGATGAGTATAAATAGATAGGCCATTGACAGAGTACAGGCCTATGGCACATTCATAAGGTAGAAAAAATGAGCAGATTGGATAGGCCTTGCGGTCCTTATCTGCCATCAACTTCTATGTTTCTACGAATGTGAAAGTGTGCTGTGGACTCTGCTGGCTCCAACCAAATAAAAACCTGTGTGGACACATTCTGGCTTGGAGTACACTGCATGAGAATAAATGCGATAGTCTCACTCTAGGTCTGACCACCCACTAAATAGCAAAAATATGTGCCAGAATTTATCCTCAGAAGCATTGCATATATATAGGGAATATCTCATGAGGTAGCTCCCAATTATTATTTGGTGTGGAATGTTGGTGTTATTGTTCCCTAGCATGAGTGGTTGAGTAAAGCAAAGTCACTTGTGCAAGGGAACAATAACACCAACATTTTCCACCAAATAAAAATTATATTTTGAGCTGCCTCTTGGGATATCCTATGTATACCATGGGCTTCTGAGTTCTTTTGTGGTAGAAGTGGTAAACAGTTACAAAAAAAAAAAAGTACAAAATGTAACCTCTGCTCTTCTGTTCAGTGGCTCAGCATGAGAAATGCTTATCCGTTATGGTCAGGTGCCATATAGCCGTTGATCATTATGTTAATCTTTAGCGATCAAAAGCTATACGGCATCTCACAAGTAAGAATAAATGTCTGATCATGGTCAGTGTGGCCAGAATGAGTGAGATAAATATTTTAGCATGCTCAGCGTGGCCAAAATGAGTGAAATATAGATTTCTGAGCAGGGGTGCAGGTAACAGATCAGCTTTGTATGCAGTACCCAACATGCTACCCCTGCATGATAATTTTCGTATTCACCCCTATGCCCCCACCCATGATGCCACGCACAGGGTAATAATACTGTACAATTCAAAGATAGTTAACATATTGCTTGTATTCTTGAGAGAATACAACTAAACTACACATAAATGTAAACCTTAAGTACTCATTTAATAAAGCAAAACATTTAGGAAAAACTTTATTAAGATGTTCCAATCAATTTCTAACCAATTTACTCTACTCAGTCCACTACAAATGTTCTTTGAAGTTCTCAACTTCTCGATACACATTGATGCAGTCCATTACAAGCTTCACCCCAAACTGGCCAGTATCTCTCCCTCTGTCCACAGAGAGCTAGTGATGAAGGTGAGCCTTCCCGTCTTTGACTACGGTGACAATGTCTACAGTGCCGCTACCAAGTCTAATCATGCCAGACTAGACCCCACTTCCACGCCTTCTGCCATTTTGCCTTGGACTGCCCTCCATGAACACACCAGTGCTCTCTTTACTCCTCCCTCTCCCTTCCCTCAATGCCAGGTGCCTCATGCTCTCTGCCGCCTTCACCTCCAAATTCTGGTTTGGCTCTCTCTCTCTCTCTCCCCCCTACCTCTCTACCCTCCTATTGTCCTCGCTCCTTCCTCCTACCCCCTACAGAACATTGTTTCCCACTCCATCTCCCTCCCTCGAAAACTTCCATGGGCCAAGCTGCCTTCTCATATCATTTTCCTATACTCTGGTCCTTCCTCTCCCTGTCTACCTGCTCAGCCTTGTCCTTCTCCCTTACATCCCTTCTTCAGGTCCTTGCCACCACCTTCTACAACTGCACCTGATTCCTAATGCTGCATTCCTCATATGTTGTTGCCATTCCCCCTGGTCCCCCACTCAGCTGTGGGCAACTTCTACTCCCCCCTCCGCAGTTTACTATGCCTGATCAGTTATTTCCTTCTGCTATGTTGGTTATACTGTGCTGTTGAGCCTACCTCATGTGCCGGCTTTGTGACCTCGCACCATTGCAGTCTGGGTGATGCTAATGCTGCTTACTATCTGGCATGCTCCCTGCACTGTTTAGCACTTGTATCTTATTTGCATGATGGTCGATCTTTATTTTTTGGTCATCCTGAATACTCTGCCTGTAAACTGTGACTGCACACTTTTATTTATTTTTACTCGGTTCTGTTGTACTGTGTGCATTTTTACTGTATTGATTTGTATACTACCATGCCTTACATTATGTATGTTCACTTCACATCATATATTGTATACTCCCCATCTCCCATCTCCCAGGATGCATCTGAAAACAAGCTATTACAATTTCAGTATATGTTTCCTGGAGAATCTTTTAAAATAATAATAAATAATAAACAAAGCATACACTGAAACTAACCAAACAAAATGCACAAGACCTTTTCATGCCTATGCACGCAGGCAAAAACCTACACTTTCACAGCTTCTAAAGAACCGAATGCTTCAATAATTACGTTTAGAAGCACAGCAACTACTCCCAGCAAGACTTCCTCCAGTGCTAGATTTTACCTTGACACAAAATTAATCCAGCAATCATTACATTGGGAGTAATTTACAATTTTTTTTTATTTTACACAGTGCCCACACAGGGGAAGACTTTGGACTTTGATACAGTGGCACTGCTTTTTACCAACACTCCCCAGAACGTTTTTAACTGCTGCTTTAATAATGTACAGACAGACACAGTATCTGTCTGTAGAATTTTAATAAATAAATCAATGAATCAACAGTAAGATTGTAAAATGAACACATGCCGTTGCTGTCCCTGCCACCTGTGCTAACTCACTGCACCATGCCACAGGTCACCCAGGTGGTGGTGGCGTTACAGTGGGTCAAAACACCCCTCCCTCCTCTGAGGAGCATCCAGGTGTAATTTCATTGAAGTAGAAAAGTAGGAAATACAACAGATTTAAAAACTTATGAAGCCATGAGTGGACATTGAGAATCCGGGGAGAGACAGTCTTCGATAATGCACAAGATGTGTACTAAAAGTTATACAGCTCTATGGAAGGCAACCCCTTCCCCAAAGAACAAGGTGAAGATCACCCTATCCTCTGTACCAGACACTTGTTCAACCCAACATAAGAGTTTGTTTTACCCAAACACACACACCAGACACAGTCCCAGAACCCCTAAACCCAGCCACATACATTTCCCATTAACACCAGATGCAGATGAACCCCCACCCCAGCACCAGACCCTGGTTCAACACTCCCCACCACCAACGGCAGACACAGACTCGACCTACCTCCCACCCCCAAACCAGTCACAGATTCCTCACCAACATAAAACGTAGATGATCCCCCTATCCCAGCACCAGACCCTGGTTCAGCCCACCCCCAGTGGCAGACACAGTCTTGGCTCACCTCCCAACCAAAACCAGATTCCCCACCAATATCAGACATAGGTGATCCCCCACCCTAGCACCAGACTCTGGTTTAACCCCCCCTCCCCCGCCAGTGGCAGACACAGTCTCGGCCCAACACCCATCCCTGAACCAGACACTGATTCCCCTCCAACACCAGATGCAGATGATTTCATGCCCTAGCACCAGACCCTGTTTCAACTCCCCCTTCCACCAGTGGCAGACACAATCTAGGCCCACCTCCCACTCCCAAACCAGACACAGGGCCCGATTCAGAAAGCCAAAAATTTGACACAAGGTGCCAGCGTCAATCGGAGTTGACCTTGCACCAAAAACTGCAGATTTCTTGATTCAGAAATGGCAGCTGCAGTAATGGTGGGTCTGGTGCACTGAACAGGTCCTGCACCAGCATTGTGACTGAAGGGTGGGTGCATCACAGTGTAAGGGGGCTTGTGCCAGCACTGAGCTGCAACATCCCCTAAGGTGGGATTCAGGAAGACCCAAAGCCAATGATGTTGACACCAATGCTTAGACCAGCAAAGTGCTGGTCTAATGACCCATGCATCACACCAGCCATCCATGACAGTCATGTGCCCAGGACATCAGGATGGTGGCACCCCGCAAGGCATGCTGCCACATGAAGGTGTGGTCACCATTGGCCCCACCATGCTGTATCCTGTATGCAGGCAGCCAGTCATATGCAGTGCCACACAGTAGTGGCACCTCCCTACCTGTGCCTTACACTCTGGTGGCTGTCAGGGTATCAAGTCCCATACTAAGACCCCCAGACAGCTGGGCACTTGTGGCACACACCCGGCAGTGTCCGGCAGCCCCAGAACAGGACAGGGCCTGACAGAGTAATGCCCACCCTGCCATGCCCCTACAGCAGCCCTCTCATATCATCCAGCCCCACTGGCATGCTGTTGCCCGGTTGCTTATTTCTGTGGGTTGGGGGGGCCCCACATACTTTGGGCGCTGTCTGCTGCCAGGCTTGCATCCACTGGGCCAGGGGCTGCTGCAAGCCTCTGTCAGTCCCCTCCCATGTGCCTTCTGGTTGGCACAGGGGTGCAGATGCAGCTGTCCTTTTGACAGTGGTGCCAGGACCTCCCATGACAGTGAATTGGGCGCAGGGTCCCTGGTGCACTGGAGATCAGAACAAGCTGCTGTTTAACACAGCTTACACCGATCCTTGTGAATCTGGCCCACAGATTCCACACCAGCATCAGATGTAGACGATCCCCACCCTAGCACCATACCCTGGTTTTACACCCCCTTCCCCCTGTTGCAGACAGTCTCAAGCAACATACACACACACAAAACATACACACACACGCACACACACATCCAGCCTCCCTCCCTCCTACAGACATAGATGATCTTTCACACCAGCAACAGACTCTGCTTCTAGTCCACTTCCAGCAGTAGCTACAGTCTCAGAGTATACTGTTGTTAACAGTGATGCTTTTACAGTGACGCTGTTACAGCGACAGCAACCCGTTGACACCCTCAGTGTCGATCGGGTTGCCAGAGCGATGACCAAGTCATCAACTCCAGAGTTTGGTCGCTCTCCCCTGAGTTCCGCCTCCCCTGCAGAGTTGGAATCCTTAAGTCTGGGGGGCCAAGGCAGAGCCCCCACATGGGGGGCATGGGGGTGGCACAGCACCCCCATATGAACACCAATCATGTGTCGGTGCATTTTCCGGTCAGGGACTAAAGCTGGTGGCGTCAGAGATGTCAGCGACCATGTGTCGCTGTAGGGGAGGTCACCGACATTCCTGTCACCATGGCATGGTGGAACCCAGTGTCAGAACCCTTCCCCCTGCAAATTTTTGTAAGAATTATACCAGCACTAAGCACAGACCAGGTTTTTAAAATGACAGAGGACTATCATTTGACCGGCAAACAGGTTCCCATCTTAACCGAAAACCGTGATCTGCAACACTTGCCCTCAAATCCTTGTGACGTGTTGTTATGGTTGTTATGATATATGGCTTCCAAGTCACTAGGGGGAGCTGTACCTCTGTATTTAGTTAACCCCCTCTAGATTCATGACTTATACAGAGATAGTTGATCTAGGAAGCCAGAGAGTGTCTTCCTTCCTGTCACAGAATCACAGAACTATATGAGTCAGAAGCCATTGGCCACTGAGACTCGAATAATGTCATTACCTAGTGTAAGCATATTTTTTATCTTTCATGTATCCATCTAGGGATATTTTAAAACTGTCAAGTGTTAAGTTTGACACTACACTATTTGGAAGACTATTCCATGCAGTGACCACCCTTTGGCTAAACTACTGTCCTCTTAGAGTTGTTCTGTAATGTTCTCCTCGTAGTTGATATTGATGAAGTCTGCTAGCTCTTCCTGTACTTTTGATAATGCCTAAGATTTCACCAAGTTCTTCATTTCTGTGTGCCTTGTATATCTCCTCTATATCTCCAATATTCCATACTGTACAACCCAAGATGTCTTAATCTGTCACTGTATGGAACATTATTTAGGTGACTGATTTTCTTTGTTGCCCTTCTCTGCACCCCTGCGATAGATTTGATATCTTTTACTTTGTATGGTGACCAAAACTGGACACAGTACTCCCAATGGGGATGAACAAGACTTGTGTACAATGGCAGCATAACTCTTTCATCCCTGCTCTTGATACATCCCAACATTTTATTTACCTTTCCTACAGCTGCCTTACATTGTTTGCTTGGTGATAAATCATTTGATACCAAGACTCACAGGTCTTTTTCTAATTCTGACACAGATTTTTTCCCAAACAAATAATAAGATGCATTGGAGCTATTACTACCGATGTGCATAACTTTTGCACTTTTCTATAATGAGAGATAATTGTTATTTCTCACCCATTCTCCCACTTTCTTAATTTCTAACTGAAAATTAGCTATAGATTGGTCATTGTTTACTATGCTTCCTATTTTAACGTCATCTGCAAATTTAGTGATCCAGCAGGAAGATGATGTTTGTAGTGGTGTTATATATATTGTAAACAAGACTGGGCCCAGAATTGATCCTTGCGGGACTCCACTTGAGACAACTGTCCATGGTGAAAAGTGGCCTGCTATACATACTCTTTGCTTTCTCCTTTCCAATCATGATTTTACCCACTTAATAATGTTTTTATCTAGCCTTATATCTACTAGTCTTTCAATTAATCTACTATGTGGCAGGGTATCAAAAGTCTTGGAAAAGTCAAGGTATAATACGTCGACAGGTAATCACATATCCAAGGCCAAGTTTACTGGATTGAAAAAGTGCAACAGGTTTGATTGACACAGTTGGCCACTTTGAAATCCGTGCTGATTTATATCAAGATTTCCCACAGTAGATATGTGTTTGCATATTATATCTTTAATAATGCCCTCAATTATTTTACTTATAATAGATGTCAGACTAATAGGATGAAAGCTTTTACAATCATTTTTAGGGCCTTTCTGTGTATTGGAGTCACCGTGGCCTCCTTCCATGCACTTATTGCTGTATCCTCAGCATGTGATGTATTTATAGTATTAGTAAGTGGTCCTGCCAAGGTGGAGGATACGGTTTTCAACATGGACGGATGCAGATTGTCCAGATCAGGTGCTTTATTTATGTCTAGTTTGTTTAATTTCATAAGCAACCAGCAAACAGTGACTGCACACAATGACTTCTACTCAGATTCCAGTGCCAGCTCCTATGGACATGAAGGGCAACACCTATAATAACTGGACATTTTTCAGATCTCAGAGGGACAATTATGAAATAGCCATGGCTTTAATGAAAAAGATGCAAAGATTAGAGTAGCAACCTTACTGACTGTAATGGGGAAAGAATGCCACATGCTGCAAAGGTACTTAGACATGGCTGAAGAGGACAGAAAGGATCCTAACAAAACTCTAGATGCACTGCAAAAGCATTTTGAGCCTACCAAGAATGTTATATATGACAGATATCTGTTTAGCAAGTGTGAGCAGTCAAACTGAAACAGCAGACCAGCATATTGTAAAACTGCAAAAAATGGCCTACTCGTGTGAATACATAGCATTGAAAGATGATCTGATATGTGATAGACTTGTTACTGGCACAAAAGATGGTGGAGCCAGAGCCAGAATGTTGTGTGAACCAAACCTAAAATTGGCAAAAGCCAAAGACGTGTAAAACCAGTGAACAAGCACAAATTCAACTAAAAAAGCTATGTTCAACAGAGATTGAAACAGTCTATCAAGTCATACACAAGAAGCAAGGGAACCAAAGACAAAAAGCATTGAATAATGACACAAAGCAGCAGCACAATCTGGTGCACAACAAAGCAAGACAGCCACCACAAAAGCCATGAAACTATTGTGGTGCACAGCACGCAAAAGATCGTGGGAGCAGCTGCACAGGGGGAGGGAGCCGGATGTCATTGTCCACCTAGGGACAAATGACCTGGCTGGGAAAGGGATCAGAGCAGTGCAGGAGGAGTTTGTGGAGTTGGGGAGGGGCCTTAGACAAGTAGCATGCACAGTAACCTTCTCAGAGGTGCTGCCTGTCTATGGTATGGGTGAGGCTAGGGTGCTCCGCACCATGGGATTCAATCAGTGGTTGAAAAACTGGTGCAGAGCTCAGGGTTCTGGCTTCATTGGAGACTGGGGGTCCACCTGGAGGGACGCAGACCTATGCTGGTGCGATGGTCTGCATCTGTCCAGGAGGGGAACCAGGATCCTAGGTGACAGGTTTAAATGCTTCATTGGCAAGCATTTCAACTAGCCAAGGGGGGGGGCACTGAAAAAGGAGAAGGGAAATCCTAGCTCCCCAAAAATCAGGGTAGTTAGTGAGGTAAACACCAAGATAGACAAGTCGATAGGGAGAAGGGCAGGGGTAAATGGAGAAAAAGACAAAAGCAGTAAGGACAGGGATGGGACAAAAAGGGGTGAGGACATCAAAAAATGGAGGTAATGAGTATCAATGCCTGTAGTCTAGGTAACAAGCTCCCTGAACTGGTGGCCTTGATGGAAGAGGGATGCCTGGATATCATGGCAGTCACAGAAACATGGTACACAGAGCACCATGACTGGGATGTCAACATACCAGGGTACACAATCTATAGGAGGGACAGGGAGGGTAGAAGAGGAGGAGGAGGAGTAGCTCTCTATGTAAGGGAAGGGATCAAAGCAACGGAACTAGTAAAGGGTAAGCAGGGAGGAGAGGAGGCACTGTGGGTCACCCTGGAGACTGGAAATGGCACCACAATCTGCATAGGGGTTGTATACAGACCCCCATCTCAGGGGGGAGGAAATGGACAAGGAAATGATAGAAGGCATCCATAGGATGGCACAGAAAGGGGAGATATTGCTGATGAGGGACCTGAATATGCCAGATGTTAACTGGAGCACCTTTGCTGCAGCCACGTCCAAGAGCAGGACCATTCTCAATGCCCTGCAGGGGGCATGCCTCAGACAGCTAGTGTTGGAATGCACTCAGGAGGGAGCAATCTTAGACCTGGTACTCTCAAATGGGGACAGAGAGAGGATCTCAGATCTAGAGGTGGGTAGCCATCTAGGAACAAGTGACCACCAAACTGTGTGGTTCAAGATAAACTCAGCTATATAGTCAAGCCATACAAAAGTGAAGGTACTGGACTTCAGGAGGGCTGATTTTGTCAAAATGGGAGAGTGCCTCAGAAAAGCACTAGCAAACAGGCAAGAAGGAGGCATGGAGCAACAATGGGGAAACATCAAAACTGCCATCACAGAGGCAACACGCCTTCGTGTGAAGCAAATAAACAAATTAAAACTAAAGAAAAAAAACACTATGGTTCTCAAAAGAGGTGGCGGGGAAGGTTAAGGAGAAAAAGATAGCATTCAGGAAGTATAAGGAAACACAGAAGGAGTACGACAGAGAACTGTACCAGTTAAAGCAGAAGGAAGCGGAGAAGACAGTCAGAATAGCAAAGGCCCAAACCGAGGAAAAGATAGCCATCTCGGTTAAGAAGGGGGATAAAACCTTTTATAGGTATATTAGGAGCAAAGAAAGACAAAGGGAGGGATACTGAGGCTGAATAAAGAGGAGGGAGGGTGGGTGGGCAGAGAGGACAGTGAAAAAGCAGGGATACTGAATGAATACTTCTGCTCAGTATTCACAAAGGAAGAGGAGGGGGAGGTACCTAAGCCAGTCAATAGAAGCACTCTGGATAGGGGGGTCAATATCAGTCCTTTCACAGAAGAAAGGGTTCTGAAAGAACTCCTAAAACTGAAGGTGGACAAATCAATGGGGCCTGATAGGATTCATTCCAGAATTCTAAAAGAACTAAGGGAAGAACTAGTAACACCATTGACTACCCTTTTTAACAAATCATGGGAGGATGGTGTGGTACCTGAGGACTGGAGGAGGGTGGATGTGATTCCCCTTCACAAAAGTGGGAGCAAGACAGGGGCAGAAAACTACAGACCTGTCAGTTTGACTTCAGTGGTAGGGGAAATTATGGAATCACCTCTGAAGGAAAGAACTGTTGAGTACCTAGAGGTCAGTGGGGCACAGGACCCAAGATAGCATGGATTCACAGTGGGATGGTCATGTCAGATGAATCTAATCGATTTCTTTGACTGGGTGACCAAAGTAGTAGACCAGAGAGGGGGCTGTGGACATAGCCTACCTAGACCTTAGCAACGCATTTGACACAGTCTCGCACAAAAGATTAATAAATAAACTAGCCAGCCTGGGAGTGGATCCCAGGATGGTAGCCTGGGTAAAACATTGGCTGAACAACAGGACGCAGAGGGTAATAGTAAACGGAGTCCACAGTGAAGTAAGGGGGGTTATTAGTGGGATACCGCAGGGTTCAGTACTGGGTCCGGTCCTTTTTAATGTCTTTTTATAAGTGACATTGCAGAGGGACTAGAAGGAAAAGTATGTCTCTTTGCAGACGACACAAAGATCTCCAACAGGGTTGATACACAAGGTGGGGTGGAAAGGATGAGAAGGGACTTGGCAAGGTTGGAGGAATGGTCAAATGTATGGCAGCTTAGATTCAATGCAAAGAAGTGCAAAGCAATGCACCTGGTAAATAAAAACCCAGGGAGGAGAAGAGTACACAATGGGGGGGTGAGATACTAACAACAGCAAAAATGAAAAGGGACCTGGAGGTAGTTATATCAGATGACCTAAAGGTGGGCAAGCAATGTGAGAAGGCAGTAAGGAGGGCTGGGGGGATACTGGGATGCATAGGGAGAGGCATCACCAGTAGAAAACAGGAAGTTGTTATCCCTCTGTACAGACAGTTGATGAGACCCCATCTGGAGTAGTGCATGCAGTTCTGGAGACCCCATCTCTGTTACGACATAGACAGGGTGGAGGCTGTCCAGAGGAGGACAACCAAAATGGTGCAGGGTCTGCACCAGAAGACATACAAAGAGAGACTAAAGGAGCTTAATATGTATATCCTCAAGAAAAGGAGGGAGAGGGGGGACATGATAGAAATTTTCAAGTACCTCAAGGGAATCAATAAAGTCCAAGAGGGTAGCATCTTTCAGAAAAAGAGATGTGCAAGAACAAGAAGGGCACAATTTGAAGATAGGGGGATGCCTCAGAGGTAATGTGAGGAAGTATTGTTTCATGGAGAGGGTTGTGGATGCATGGAACAGCCTTCTTGAGGAGGTCGTGGAATCAAAAACAGGTGGGGGAATTCAAGAATGCATGGGACAGACATAAGGCAATTCTAGTGGGGGTTTAGGAGGAAGTAGGCTATTGGTTAACTAGGATCTGTAGCTTGTCCATTAGGTAGGGAAATGGGCAGAGTAGTTGGGCCAAGCGGTCCTTGTCTGCCATCGGATTCTATGTTTCTATGCCCTGCACATGGAGCTACATGCAAGAACTGTTGCCAAAAAAAAAAAACACTTTGCAAAAGTGTGTATGTAACAGCAGCAAGGCAAGCCACTGCATCTGGTGACTGAGGCAAGTGACAACTCTGACTCTGAAATCTTCTATATATCAGACATTAAGTCTGTGCAGTGTGGAGCAGATAAGTGGTTCATGATCCTGAAGCTCACTCCAGAAAAAAAATAACCGGTATAGCTATGACCTGACACACAAAATTGTATGACAGCTATATAGTGGTTCATCTGTAAATGTGATGAGCCATAAAGATTCCTCACCATCATGCAAGGTGGAGCAGCAAAGCTGGAGCCAAGCAAAGCAAAACTGAAGCTATATGATGGCACCATAATAAAACCCCTTGGCAATGCAAAATGTAAACAGAATACCATAGTCGCAAGTATATGCAAGAATTCCAATTCATGGAAACCATGCAGAAACCCTTACATTTACAGTGGCGTGAAAAAGTATTTGCCCCCTTCCTGATTTTCTCTATTATTGCATATTTGTCACACTTGATGTTTTCAGGTCTTTAGACAAAATATAATATTAGATAAAGGGAACCTGAGTGAACAAATAACACTTTTTTTACTTATTTCATTTATTTAATGAAAAAAGTTAACCAACACCAACGGCACTGTGTGAAAAGTAATTGCCCCTTAGTTAAATCAACCCAATTAAAGGGATAATTAGAGTCAACTGATTGAACACAGCCAGGCTTCATTACAGCCAGCCCTGCTCAATATAACCACTTATTTTGACCCTTACCATCAGAGTCACATTGCCAGCACAAAGATTCAACAAGCACATTATGCCATGATCAAAGGAAGTTCCTGAAAAGATCAGAAAAATTTGTTGCCCTCTATCAGTCTGGAAAGGTTACAAAGCTATTTCTAAGGCTCTGGGACTCCATCAACCACAGTGAGAGCCATAATCTCCAAATGGAGAACACTTGGAACAATAGTGAATCTTCCCAGGAGTGGGCGGCCTGCCAAATTACTCCAAGGGCTCAGCGTAAAATCATTCAGGAAGTCTCAAAAGATCCTAAAACAACATCCAAAGAACTGCAGGCTTCTCTTGCCTCAGCTAAGGTCAGTGTTCACGACTCCACAATCAGAAAGAGACTGGGCAAAATGGGCTTCATGTGAGGAAGTAGCAAGGCAGAAAACCACTGCCAACTAAGAAGAACATAAATGCTCGGCTCTCATTTGCCAAGAAGCACCTGGATGATCCACAAGCCTTTTGGGAAAATGTTCTATGGACAGATGAGTCCAAAGTGGAACTTTTGGATGACATGGATCCCATAATGTCTCGTAGAAGCAAACACAGCATTCACAGTAAGAACACCATACCAACAGTCAAACATGGTGGTGGTAGTGTGATGGTGTGGGGATGCTTTGCTGCCTAAGGACCTGCATGACTTGCCATAATTAAAGGAACCATGAATTCTGCTCTGTACCAGAAAATTCTTAAGGAGAATGTCCGGTCATCCTTCCGTCAGCTGAAGCTGAAGCGTAGTTGGGCCATGCAGCAAGACAATGATCCAAAACACAAAAGCAAGTCCACATCAGAATGGCTAAAAAGATGTAAAATTAAAGTTTTGGAGTGGCCTAGTCAAAGTCCAGACTTAAACCCAATAGAGATGCTGTGGCAGGACCTGAAACGAGCAGGTCATGCTCGAAAACCTACCAAATGTTACTGAATTAAAGCAGTTCTATGAGGAAGAGGGTTAAAATTCCTCCACAGCGATGTGAAAGACTGATATTGAATTATAGGAAGTGTTTGGTTGCAGTCATTGCAGCTAAATGTGGCATAACCAGTTATTAAGTGTAAAGGGGCAATTACTTTTCACACAGTGCCAGTTGAGTGTTGGTTAACTTTTTCATTAAATAAAGTGAAATTAAAAAAAACAAGTGTTATTTGTTCACTCAGGTTCCCTTTATCTAATATTACATTTTCTCTAAAGACCTGAAAACGTCCAGTGTGACAAATATGCAATAATAGAGAAAATCAGGAAGGGGGCAAATACTTTTTCACGCCACTGTAGCTACCACATGTAAACAGATGGATCTTGTGAAAGTGAACCCTGAGCAGCCAGTCCACCAAGTGGACTCAGAAAAGAAAAAAAATCACATTACGAAAGCCAAAACACAGACAGAGGCATTTCTGTAACACAGATTCTAAAAAACTATAAGGACATATTTAAAGGTCTTGGCTGTCTTCCCGGCACACTTCATCTTGAAATTGACAAGACAGTCACACCTGTACAACACTTACCCCACAAACTGTCCATTTTGCTCAAGAAACAGGTAACGGCAGCAACTGAAAAAATGGAAAAAAAGGGATTCATTGTCAAAGCAACAGAGCCTACTTACTGGATCAGCAATATTGTCATGGTGGAAAAAACAGCCAAATTCTGCACATGTATAGACCCGAGTGTCTTAAACAAAGTCACATAGAGCGCACTAACTATCAGATGCCTGTGATAGAAGAAATTTACCCAACTTAGCCAAAGCAAAGGTATTTTCTGTATTAGACGCCAAAGATGGTTATTGACATATTCACCTGGATGAAGAAAGCAGCTACCTCACCACTTTGTGGACACCAGTAGGCTGCTATCTTTTAGAATTCTGGAATGAATCCTATCAGGCCCCATTGATTTGTCCACCTTCAGTTTTAGGAGTTCTTTCAGAACCCTTTCTTCAGTGAAAGGACTGATATCGACCCCCCTATCCAGAATGCTTCTATTGACTGGATTAGGTACCTCCCCCTCCTCTTCCTTTGTGAATACTGAGCAGAAGTATTCATTCAGTATCCCTGCTTTTTCACTGTCCCTCTCTGCCCACCCACCCTCCTCTTTATTCAGCCTCAGTATCCCTCCCTTTGTCTTTCTTTGCTCCCTAATCTACCTATAAAAGGTTTTATCCCCCTTCTTACCCTGGTTAAGAATGCCCTTTTGCATCAAACCTGCAGCTGGAGAATATCAGCGCTGACAACAAGATGTGCTTGAAGGACTTAAAGGAGTCAGTGTTATAGCAGATGATATCCTAGTTTATGACTGCAGAGATACTATCGAACAAGCAATGGCAGACCATGACTACAATCTTATTAGCCTTCTAGAAAGGTCCTAACAAGTCTGTCTTAAACTAAACAAGAAGAAGATGAAATTTTGACTGCCTAGCATAGCATACATGGGATATCTTCTCACTGCCAATGGCTTGTGTCCAGACCCAGAAAAGTCAGAGCCATATGAGACATGCCTAAATTCCTTCCACACCTCTCTGATGTCTGCAAACCTCTGAGATGCCTGACAGACAAAGATGCCACATGGACATGGTTACCACAGCATGATGCAGCCATTGAACACCTCAAACGTCTTGTGACTAGCCACCCAATACTGAAGTACTATGATGTGAACAATGAAGTCACCATTCAATGATGCAAGCAAAATTGGACTTGGTGCAATGCTCCTCCAGAAGGGACAGCCAGTAGTATTTGCCTCATGGACACTGTCATCTACTGAACAAAGCCATGCGCAGATAGAAAAAGAGTACTTCGTGATTGTCTTTGCCTCTGAGAAATTTGACCAATATGTCCATGGTCGCGGAAGTCATTCATGTGGAAAGTGACCACAAGCAGCTGGAAAGTATATTCAGAAAACCCTTACTTGCAGCACCCAAGTGCATGCAATGCATGCTACTCAAACTGCAGTGATGCAAATTCAAATGAGGACCAGAGATGTACAGTCACTCTTTTGTCACGTACTTCTTTGCCCACAACACAAACGCCTGAAACAATGAACTCTGAGGTTGTATGCAATATAAAATCCAGTAAGCTGCAAGCAGAACTAGAAAACATAAATCGAGAAAGCACAACAGCCATCTGTACGCAAGGACTTGAAAGAGTCAGGCAACTCACACAACAAGATGTAGCCCTCCAGACATTGAATTTGACTATTTTTGCAGGCTGGGGAGATACAAAAGAGGAAATACCTGTAATAATCCATGAGTACTGGACCTATCGAGATGCACTAGTCACACAGAATGACATTATTTACAAAGATTCAAAAGTTATGATACATATGGCAATGAAAACAGAAGTATTGTTGCACATTCACTCTAGCCACTGAGATATCAAAGCTAGCCTCAGGAAAGCCAGAGATGTTGTACACTGGCCAAACATGATGCATGAGATCTGTGACCTTGTCAGCAAATGTAGCACATGCTGAAGCATCAACGTAAGCAGCAAAAAGAAACACAAATGACTCACCAAATTCCAGACATACCCTGGAGTAAGGTTGGCATGGGCCTCTTTACAATTAACAATCAAGTCTACCACATCACTATGGACTACTACTCAGATTTCTGGGAAATCAATGAAATGCAGGACACTACTGCAACCACAGTTATCCAATGTTGCAAGAGACACTTCAGCAGACATGGCATTCCAAACACTGTCATGTCAGACAATGGACCTCAGCTCACGAGCAGTGACTTCAAACACTTCTCTGAGTTATGGGAGTTTGAACATGTCATATCTTCTCCCTGTCACAGCCAATTGAATGGCAAGTCTGAATCAGCTGTAAAGATAGCACAAACCTTCATACAGAAAGCAAATGCTGAAGACCCAAGGCATATGGAAGGCTATACTTGACTGCAGAAACACCCAATCGGAAGGCATGAACAGCAGTCAAGCACAGTGTCTGATGTCAAGACACACACACATACTGTTACCAACTTCCTGCAAACTACTGATGCCTAAAGTCATTGATGGAGTCACTGAGAGGAAGGAATTACACTACAAAAAGGCTAAGCTTTACTATGATAAACAGGCCAAGGATCTACCTATGCTGAATGTGGGTGAGCAATTACAGGTTAAGTTATTCCCAAATGACAAAACATGCAAATGGAAACTTGGGACATGCATATAGGTCAGTCGTCGATTGTATGTGGTGGAAGTAGATGGAAAACTGTACTGTCGGAATCGCAAGTACTATACATCCATCCTATGAGCAATCAACCACCTGACCACCAACAACTGGATAACACTGCATGTCATCAGGTTGATCAAGGATGCACAGAAGATCCCAATATTGATTTGGAGAGGACCACAATGCCAGCACAGCTGATCCTCCAATTAACATGAAACCACTAGCAATAAACAATGCAACACCAGAAGACACATTGAAAATCCTCAAAAGAACTCGGACAAGAATCAACATAAGACCTGCTGTGAGATACTCTAAAGACTTTATTACTTAAAAGTTGGGCTTTTATTAATGTTGACAGGGACTAGTTAAAAGCACTAGAGCAGTATTCTTACTAATGCTGTGTTTGTTTCTATTGTTTAGGTTTCATATTTACCTCAAAAAAGCATGCTAGCTTAATCATTTATGGAAAGGGAGATGTTAGGGTATATGGCTTCCAAGCCACTAGGGGAGCTCTACCTCTGTATTTAGTTAACCCCATCAAGATTAATGACTTACTCAGAGATAGTTGATTTAGGAAGCCAGAGAGTGTCTTCCTTCCAGTGCTGATAACCAATGAGTTTGGCTGTACTCGCTGTGTGTAAGCTCGTCTGGAATAAATAAGCTTTCTGCAAACAAAAGATCCTGTCTTGGTTATTTATTGCATACTGAAACAATGGTCGAAGAGTCCACCCACTATGCTCTCCAAGTCTCCCAAAAAAAATACATAGGGCACAGGACCGTACCTTGGCATGTTGGTCCAGGCAACTGTGAAAGAAAAGGATACAAATGATTATAAATGATTCCTCCTTTGGTAAAACTATGCCATCAGTGCCCCCCCTCCAACCCTGATGTATGATTTTGATTTTCCTGGTCTGTCTACTTAGATCTAACTCTCACTTAAGTTGCTCGTAATGTTCAGGTGCCTAGGGAGAAAAAAACATAAAAAAGGCCAGGCGCCCGCAGGGTCCATGATGACCCAACACATTGGGGTTTGGAGATCGAGTCCCTCTGAGGGAGGGATTGAGCTTCCCGTCAGCTCTACAGGTGCTATAAAATATAAATTTAAAAAAAACTCCACGGTGGCACCAGTGGTGGGCACGCTGGTGTCGACACCTATAAACTTGCGGGAAGGGCAGAAGACCTGGAGGGGATTGATAAATGGTACTGGGGGTGGACACCCAGGTCTGCTTTTTGGTATTTCATGTTACGAACAGGATCAGAGAAACAGGAGGAACAGCTGGCTGACCTGGGAATAGGAGTAAATACATAAATTACTAAAAGAAGATAAATAGATAGAGATAGATAGATAGATAGATAGATAGATAGATAGATAGATAGATAGATAGATAAATAGATAGATAGATAGATAGATAGTAAGTAACATAGTAATTGACAGCAGATAAGGACTGCTTGGCCCACCTAGTCTGCCTGTATTCCCTGCCTGCATCAGCAGCCATGGACCCTGCTTGGTCATTGACTTTTACGTCTCATTCTTACCTCTATTGCTCCCTTATGCCTATCCCATGCATGTTTGAAAACCCCCACTGTGCTGTGATGGCTCCTACCACTTCCTGGGGCAGGTTATTCCATGAATTCACCATCCTTTCCATAAAGAAAAACTTCCGCACATTCCCCTTATCCTGCCCCTCTATAATCTCATATCGTGTCCCCTCATTCTTGTACAACTTCTATAATGAAAGATGTCACCCACCTGCACCTTGTTTAAGCCCTTAAGATACTTGAAGATCTCAGTCATACCTCTCCATTCCTGCCTCTCCTCCAATGTATACATATTGAGATATTTTAATCTCTCCTCATATGTCTTCTGGTGCAAGCCCCGCACCATCTTAGTTGCCCTTCTCTGGACTGCCTCCACCCTGTCTATGTAAGCAATAATACTCAATAGGGTAGGTGGTATTGTGCTGTACCAGACTGCCCAGAGGCGTAATGAGGCCCAACGCCGCAGGTGGAGGGCCTTATAGCCCCTGGAAGGTTCACTATAGCACAATACAGCTCACCCTGGAAGGTATTATTGCACTTAGAAAAGGGGCAACAGGTAACATTAAGGAGACAGAGACACATAATTGTTTTTAAGTTAAAACTTATTTTTTTATTAATTCAGTAATCTCAATTTTTAACTGTTGGGAGAAAAAGTAGCCCCTTTTTGGGACAGGGTTGGGTAAAATAAACAAATGCTATTGAGACTCCCGCATGTTGCGCTTTGTTTGGGGGGTGGCCAAAATAATGAAATATGCCTTTTTAAGTACTGTGGTCTATAAAATTAACTGGTGCTTTGAAAGAACAATTTTGGAGATTAAATGGTGTGCTTCCAGTAGGTGGCAGGGATGAGCTGCAGCATGACTTTTCTTCTGGTTCTTCTGTCTTTATTTCGTGTTGCACTGCATGATGTGTTGTCTGTACTCCCAGGACATTGCTCCACTTCTTTTTATCTTGTGTAGATGGTTGCCAGTAACTCATCTGTGCCCTTTTACTGACATGATCTCCCTGGCCTGGAGACTGGTGTCGGACAAATCTGTACTGTGGTTAGTATATCTAGTTCCTAGGTTTGCTTCCTTACTAATTAGTGTCATGAGTGGAAATCAATCCTGGCCCCACTGAAAGCTCGATCTCTCCAACTGACCTAACCTCCATAAATGGATTGAGTTTTCTTCACATCAATGCCTGCAGCCTCCTAAAAAAGTTCTCATCAATACAGGCCTGGGTTGCACACACCCTACCTGACTTTCTGGTTATATCTGAAACATGGCTCAAATCTGCAACAAAAGACAGTGAAATAAACCTTCCCAACTACCAGCTCTTCAGATCTGACCGTCTATCCAGGGGCGGTGGGGTAGCCATCTATGTCAAAGCAAACATCTCTGCATCCTGCCTCAATTCTACATCACAACCAAAGGAATTCGAATGCTTGTCAATTAAAATAACCCTTCCCAACACATCATCCTTTCAACTGATTGGTTGCTATAGGCCCCTTCTGCAGGCCTCAAACCCTATCCCACCTAGGATCTATACTTAATCTGGGCCCTGAAGACACCATCATCTTAGGAGACATGAACTTGAATTGGCTGACTAATGCATCTGCACCCCTGGTAACCTTCTGTGACACCTATGGATTCTTTCAATTAATCAAAGAACCAACAAGGATCAACCCAAAGAATATTCTCAACAGCACACTCCTGGATATTATGTTGGTAAATAAGCCTCATCATTACCCCTATGCAGGAGTACTATTCAGTGACATAAGTGACCACTGTCCCATAGCTGCCATTAGATCAACAATCAAGCCACCCAATCCTGCAAAATTCCTCCCACGAAGGTCAAAAGAACTTTAATATTTCAGGATATCTCCATGATCTGTGCCACACCACACGTTGGCAAGAATTCTATCTCACAGCCTCAATAGAGACAGCTCTTCAAATCTTAAATGATATAATCATAAGTGCCCTCAATTCACATGCACCCTCACCAGTGTCAGAACCAAACTCAAATCCTGTCGCTGGTTCTCTGCCACCTTAATCCAAGACTGCTTGCCAGAGACAAACTCTGGAAAAGGGCAAGAAAGACAAAGGACCCAAATGACTGGCTTCAATTCAGAAAAGCCAGAAACTCCTGCACAAAACAAGTAAGAAATGCCAAGGCTGCCTTCTACACAGCTGAACTAGATGCCTCCTATCACAACCCTTCCAGGTTCTGAGGTACCATAAAGGGCATCCTAGGTCAAACTTCTACCCCTGTCTTACCACCCAAAATTCAACTAAATAGTATTGAAATCACTGACAAGCAAAATATCTTGAATGCCTTTAACGATCATTTCACTACAGCTGGCCTGGCTTTCGACTCCTCTCCTGCAAACCTATTAAGATCATCACTAAACCTACAATCTACTGAGGGACAAAAGGTTGCTTCCACATTCTCATTCAAATCAATATTCTTCAAAGAAGTAGAAGACCTTCTACTCCAGCTAGATACAACCAAAAGTGCAGGTGCAGACTCCTGGATCCCTACTTTCTAAAAGTAGCACTGCATGCCTTAACCGCCCCCCTCACCCACCTCTTCAATCTGTCACTTGCCACTGGTTCTATCCCCTCAATATGGAAAACAGCTCAAGTGTTTCCATTACTTAAGGCAGGTGATCCCACGGACCTCAACAATTATAGGCCCATCTCCATCTTACCAGTACTATCCAAGATGCTTGAGAAGCTGGTAAACTCTCAGTTAACTGCCTACCTTGATACCAACAATCTCCTTAATCCAGCTCAATCTGGGTTTAGATCTATGCATAGCACCATCTCTGCACTAGCAAAAGTCACAAATGACTGGCAGACTGCCTTAGACAAAAGAATAATACCTGTGCTGTGTTTCTGGATCTAAGCAAAGCCTTTGACACTGTGGATCATGAACTTCTAATCTCCTCTCTGAACTCCATAGGCCTTGACTCACTCTCTCTTAAATGGTTCAGATGCATCTCTCCGGAAGATTACAACTGGTAAAAATGAAGGTGATCTATCTACCTCTAAACCACTCCTAAGAGGTGTACCGCAAGGCTCCATCCTGTCCCATCCTTTTGCCATTTACATCAACAATATTGATTCCAATCTCTCACAATCTAATATCCACCTTTTGCAGATGGCACTGTACTATATGTGAGCAATCCTCACCATCAAAAGCCTGTGAGCTTCTACAGTCTGAATTCTCCCTCCTTCAGCACAACCTATTAGAAAAGAAATTACTACTAAATGCCAAGAAAACCAAAGCTATGCTCTTTGCCACCAAGAACTGCTCTTCCACTATCCCATCATTCACCCTCCCACAACTCTCTACCATCCTTGGTGAAAATCTGGAATATGTAGACAAATTCAAATATCTAGGAGTATGGATAGACAATAAACTTGACTATACTACCCACATCGAAGAGCTCCTGAAAAAGCTAAGACAAAGACTTGGTCTATTCTATAGGATCAAACACTACCTGACCAAAGATTCCAAACAAAGATTAATCCTAGCATCGCTCCTGTCCCTCATTGATTATGCTGACTTCCTCTATGGCCATTGCTCCTCTCCCATTTAAACAAATTAGACACCCTGTATCATAGAGCTATTAGATTCATTACTGACCTTCCCTCCAGCACCCATCATTGGTTCTCTACAATGCAGTCAGTTGGACATCCCTGCAACATAGAAGAAAAAAATGCTGCTATCTGGATCTACAAAGCTCTGACAAACAAACTCCCTTCCTACATCTCAGACTGCTTCAACCGGATCACATCCAGGCCTTACACCTTGAGGATCAACAAACTGATCCTGCTGAAGATTCCTATCACCTGCACCGGTATGGAAGAGCTGCAATCAGCTATTCCTGGCACTTATCTGGAATTCTCTTCAAAAGTCATTGAAACTGGATACACTGATTCCTCTAACATCCTTCAAAAGCTGTACACCAGCCTATTCCCAGATTCGTGCAACTGCTTCCACAAGGCCTAGTCCTCCCACACCCCCCTCCTCCCACACCTCTCTCTCCTCCACCCCTCTTTTAAAGCTCCTCCTTATTCTTCTATCATTCCTCTAGCCGTTCCCATCAAACCTCATACATATATGCCCACCCATGTACCATTATCCTAGCCTTATCCCTACTAAACTGTTTGTTTCTCTCCTTTATTAGGTTTTAGGTTTACTGTCCTTTGCCTTGTATATATGTAAATATTTGTACATCTGTCTCACTCATAAATGATTGTATTTGTGCTTATTCAGTATCATGTTTTTGTATACAACTTGTAACCTTTTTGTTATGACCACTCAGGTCCATCTTGTAAATGAGCTATGCTCAATGATGTTCGCCTGAATAAATAAAGATTTTGATTGATTGATTGATGAGTGAGCCTACATAATTTTTCCCATAGGCTCATTCAAGTACCATGTTTCTTGTGTATCTAGGAAGCACTGCACCTGTTTAGGGCACCAGCAGCAGTGTGCCCATCATTAGGGCGCCAAATAGTGAAATTCGCTGCTGGGGGGTGGGCGGAGTGGGGAGCACAGCCCCCCACAAAGAAAGGGGTCGGCAACTTTGGGACTTGGCCCCCTAATTACCGTGCGCACTGCTGCTGGTACCCTGAATGGGTGGAACCTCTAGGAAGGCTGGGGGAAATCTTTGTGGGTGCAGATATAATGCTTTGGCGTCTGAAGGTATTTTGGAAATGTACTTTCGTTTAACTGGGAAGTGTTCATTGACAGGGTCTTCAAATATAGTGCCTCTGGTGTTGTCTTTGTTGATTTCCCTTGGCTGGGCGTGATTTTTGGTGTGAAGATTGTATGCCAGTGTTAGGTATCTGCAACCATTTTCATCCTGCTTGATTTCCAAAGACTGTTGTGTGAACTCACGTAAACCCTCCCTACCATGCCAGTTCATGTGGATTTGTATTTCAAACAAGTCTTTTCACTAAGCCTGGCGCGGTATTCGGTGACAGATCTTCGCATTGACAGATTTTTCTTATGTCTGCCTGGGTGACTGCAGGGTGGTGGGCCACCTTATCTTTATTATCCTTTCGGTATTTTTTTCAAAATGTTGATAATTACGTTGTTGGCTGGGCAAAATATGGGATAGCTAATTATGTTGAGGCTGCGTGCTACTGTGGTGCTGTTAACATGGTGGTTGAGCCCTGCTCGAATCACACAGTACCCCAACACTGAATATTCTGAACCTCCACTGGTACGCACTTTGACGTAGAACTGCCTGAACAAAGTGTTTAGATTTTCGGCCGTTTCTTGCTTAAAATCAATAGTAAAACCTCATCTGTCAATCCAGTCTTGAAATACATCTACAGCCTAGGAAGTGTTTTTCTTTGTATTTTCTTCATCCCGATCACTCTCGGTGGCACTGAGTTCTGTGGTACTCACTGTGACATGACGGCCAGTATCGAGATTTTCACTGATTTCACTGATTGGCAGGTGTCATCTCCTTCTTTGCACATTCCAGTCCTGGGAACAGTTCATTGATGTTGCTTTCTGACAGAAACTGAAAGGACACAGGTACATTGTCTGACATTGCCGGTTCTTGTTTGGTTGTCGATTGTGGGCACATGGAGAGAAAACAATGGTGGTCACTAACAGCTGCCAAAATTCTACAGCTGACTGATCTACGTTATGGGGCACTTAAACTGGTGCTTGTTATTAGCTGGGATCTGTTGCCATATATATCAGGGCTCTGCCGGACCCATCAGCCAATCAGGATGCTAGATTATTGATGCCCATTTTATCAGTCCTTGCGAAGGTGTGACCTCCAGAACTGTACACCATACTCCAGATGAGGCCTCACCAGCATTTTGTACAGTAGTAACACCACCTCCCTTCTTCTGCTAGTGATACCCCTACCTATGCACCCCAACATCCTACTGGCTCATCCCACAGCCTTGCTACATTGTTTGGCCACTTTTCGGTCATCTAAGATGATTATTCCTATATCCCTTTGTTCCTTGGTGACCATCAGCAAATCCCTCCCATCCTATAACTCTCCACAGGGTTTCTGCACTCTAGGTACATGACTTTGCACTTCTTTATGTTAAATTTCAACTGCCACACCCTGGACCATTTTTCCAGCTTTCCTAGGTCCCTTCTCATTCTTTCAACCCCTTCTGGAGTGTCTACCCTGTTGCAGATCTTGGTGTCATCTGTAAATAGGCAAACCTTTCCCTCCAGCCCTTCCGCAATATCACCAATGAAGACATTAAATAGGACTGGCCCCAGGACTGATCCCTGTGGCACCGCACTGGACACCCCCCTTTCCTCAGATGTGATGCCATTTACTACCACCCTCTGCTTTCTGTCAAACAGTTTCTAACCCAGTTCTCCACTTTGTGACCCACCCCCAGGCTACCCAACTTGTTAACCAACCTTCTGTGTGGAACAGTGTCAAAGGCCTTGCTGGAATCGAGGTAGGTAACATCCACTGCTTCCCCCCAATCCACCTCCTTCTTCACTCAGTCAAAAAAGTCTATCAGGTTTGTTTGACATCACCTTCCTGCTGTGAATCCATGCTGCCTTGGATCCTGTGTTCCACTGAATTCCAAGTGTTTCACTATCCTTTCCTTGAGCAGTGCCTCCATAATCTTGCCTACTCCTGAGGTGAGACTTACTGGCCTATAGTTACCCTCTTCCTCCCTACTTCCACTCTTGTGAAGAGGGACGACATGTGCCCACCTCCAGTCCTCAAGAACTACCCCTGTATTGAGTGATTCACTAAACAGGGCTGCCCGTGGTGCTGCTAGTTCCTTCTGAAGCTCCTTTAGTACCCTGGGGTGAATACCATCTGGTCCCATTGTTTTGTCCACCCTTAGTTTTGTGAGTTCCTCCATGACTTTCCCTTTTATAAAAGGACTGGTGTTTACCTCCCTTCCCTCAAAGTTTCTGTTGTGTGTTTGTGGTCCCTGCCCCTCCTCCTCTTCTTCAGTGAATACTGAATGAAAGTATTCCTTCATTGTGGATGCTTTATCTAGGTCTCCCTCCACCCCTCCCTCCCTCCCTCCCTCTCTGATCCTTACAACTTCCACTGGCTTTCCTCTTCACTAATGTACCTATGGGAATTTTTTTCCCCTTTCCTTATTGTCTCTGCTAAGCTTTCCTCTCTTTGCACCTTTGCACTCCTTACTGCCTTCCCTGCTTCCTTCTGACTCTCTAGGTACACTGCCCTATCCTCATCCTTCTGTGACCACTTGTATTTTCTGAAAGCCACCTTCTTTTCCTTAACTTTCCCTGCCACCTGCTTTGAGAAACATAGTGGTTTGCTCCTTCTTTTGCTCTTCTTTCTCAACTTAATGCACTGCTTTGTCACCTCCGCTATGGCTCCTTTTAGGAGTGCCCACTGCTCTTTAACCCCCTCTTGCCTTCTTACCAGCCAGGGCTTCTTTGATCCCTCTCCCCATCTTTACAAAGTCCACCCTCCTGAAATTCAGGACCTTTGCCTTTGTGTGGCTTACCTTGACTCTGTACCAGTATTAAGCCACACTGTATGGTGCTTACTTGGCCCTAGGTGACCATCCACCCAGACTTCCGTAATCCTCCCCCCATTGGTCAGTACAAGGTCCAGAATTGCCTTGTCCCTGGTGGGCTCCTGCACCAACTGCCTGAGACTTGCCCCCTGCAAGAAATCCACAATGTCCCTGCTCTTGGCTGAGGCTGTCGCTGGAATGGTCCGGTTCATGTCTGGTATGTTGAAACTGCCCAGAAGCAGAACATCCCCCAGATTTAAAATATTCTACCACCCTCGTTCATGGGGTGGGGTTACAAAAAGGCCATGTTGCAAATCTGGATAGATAGATATATACATACATACATACACACACACACACTTGATAGAGAGAGAGAGAGAGAGAGAGAGAGAGGGAGAGAGAGGGAGATCCATTGCTAGTTCACTGCTGCCACACAAGTCAGCAGCATGTCTCCATTTGCAGCTGCAGATGTCAAGAAACTCCTGCTGTTCATACAGAGAATGCAGAGAATGGCTCCTCTTGCTAAGCTGGGCGGCCTGGATTTTGGGGTGCCCAGAAAAGATATTTCTAGAGGTTTTTTTTTTTGTTTGTTTTTAAATAAACACCAGAATCCAGCTAAACAGGTCCCTTTTAGCTAGGTTCAGATGTTTGTGTTTTAAAAATATACCATTTTTATGTATTTTCTATGTTTTTTTAGTTCAAGAGAAGAAACAAGATGGTGGCCGTCACAAAATGAAAAAGATTTTTTGTATTTTGAGCAGAAAGAGGTGAGAAAGCAAAAAGCTCTTGTGGCACAGAATTTTTCATGTCATATTCGAGTTATCTAAAAACCCTACTGAACATGCTCAGAAAAAAACACTTAAATCCTTATAACACTGGAACCATGTAATATTTTTTCACAAAATCTTTAAAAAGGCACTACCTTGGCACAGGCTACTTCTAACCTGAAGGTTTCAGAAAAAAAAATCCCTTCTGTCTAGGCTATATGTAAGAGCACAAAAAAGTGTTAAGTATGGGAGAAACATATCCCTTTACAGGAAAAGGACATCTGCAGATCTCAAAAACTGCACAAGCGGCCATCACAAAACTTTCCATATATTTAGACCTTGCTTTCCAAACAATGCATGCCAATCTGAGGCAGTTTCATTGAACACTGCCAGAGTTATTAAGGTGCAAAGTTAGACGTTTATCATAGAACATCTTGTCAGCCCTAACTATATTGGCATGGAGTGGGGTAGAATGATAAGATAAAAAGTTATCTTATCTAGTGACATCAGTAACAGCAACATATTGATAAAATATTGTTGTTAGTGTTGTCAGAATGGATATTTTAATGTTATTTTCTTCACAGTGGAATACCCTCAGCATCCTACTACCCTCTATGCAATATTACTTCCTATTCCCTCACTGTTCCATATGGACAATCTATTATTGGTCAATCTGCTTTCTCATACCTAGTTCCTAAACTCTGGTCCTCCCTTCCCTTGTCAATTCACTCTGCCTCTTCTGCTTTCTCCTTAAAGTCTTTCCTTCATGACTATTCTTCTGCCTCCTGCAACTGTAACTGTCCATGACTCTGCCCCCCCACCCCCACACACACACTAGTTTGCCCAGCAGTCTGTTTCCTTCATTACCTGTTCATTGTCCTGTAAGTGTAGTTCCGTTACTTAATTTATCTCAATTTTTTTCCACACACATCTGTTATACTGGTTTGTCTTTGATTTTTGATAATGCTCCTTGATATATTGTATTTGTTGTATGTGATCCACATCCCCTAACCCCAGGGCACATCTGGAAATGAGCTGTTAGCAGCTCAGTATCCTGGCAAAACTTTTGAAATAAACAAACCAATAAATAAATAAATAACCCTGAGATGCCCCCTTCCTCAACCCTGATTACCAAAAATCTACAGAGGATCATTTAAAAGAGCAGGCTCAGGGGTCAAGCTAAATCTAAGCTTCAAAGACAAGGGCCTATCCTACTTGAAAATACATTTTAAGCTTTAGCAGGACATAGAGATTGGAAGAGACATGGAGATGATTCTGACTCTTCCTCTGTGCTCTCCTCCACAGCCTGATATCTCTCCTCTGGCCCAGGGGGCTGTTCCCCGATAATTCATCCACTAAGAAAAGGAAGACCAGATCTAGGAGAGGTAATGGGAACAGGAAAAAAATAATATTGGAATGGTGGTTTGTTATGTTTTTTCTCCTTCTTTGTGTCATGAGCAGTGAATCAGGCTGTGGCTTTTCTGGCTAATCTTTGACTGTGAATAGTACTCTGAATCAGACCTGTAGGGCTACAATATATAGTATTCTGAGTGACCTGGGCCATGACATCTGTTTCCTCCAGGACACCAGACTGAGGTCACAGGCTATACTTATAAAGATCAGAAGGCATGGACTGGTGGTCCCTTGTTCTGGTCAATTGGTGAGGACAAATGTTCGGGGAGTGGGCATCCTATTACCTTCCTGTAACTGTAAAGTGGAACAGCTGGTAAATTTAATCCCTGTGAGGGTTCTATTACTAAATGTCTGCCTTCATGTCATTAATCTTAGATTGATTAATATATATGGGCCACAGACTAAAGCTGCAAGGGCAAAATTGTTTAGAGAGATACAGCCTTATTTGTTTACTACATATGGTGTAATATGAGGAGGAGATTTTATCTGTGGTCTGACTCTGTATGACAGAGGTGCATAAGTGAACAAGTTATTTTGCGATATGACATATCTGAAACAGGTTATTACTCTGGCACATCTAGCTGATGCAGCTCTTGTCAATAATTCCTGGTGAGAGCACACCTTTTATAAGGGCTCTCTACCTTTCATAAGGATTCTCTATCTGCATGGATAGATTTCTGGTTTTGTTCCTTATGGCTGCCTATTTTTCAGAATAAAACTATCCCCCTAGAGACCTCGGGTCGCAAGCTGGCTTCAGTAGACAGGTGAACATTCAACCCCTCACAGTCTGGGTTTATGGCATCTGAATATATCCATCTTGCAATTTCCCTCTTTCTGTCGTAAATTTAACAATTTTGTTGCAGCCCAGAAATCTCTGTTGATAATGTTTGACTCCCTACTAGATTGACGGGAGAATTTTAAATTAGAACTATGCTCATTTCTCCAATTTCATTCCAAAACAGTTAAAAATAAACTATCTTAAATACCTACAGTATATGAAAGGCATCTGTTCAGCAGCTACTATCCCTGGCCCATGAAACCAAGGTAACTTCACTACCCAGATTCAAAATATAAAAAGGAAATGACATGCATCCAATATGATCGAATGGCCAGTTTATTGCAAAAATAAAAATTTGGGACTCAAGGTAAGAAATCGCAAACAAACCCTTTTCAGACTGTAACAAAAAGTTTGAAAACCAGAGCATAATGGAGCTTATTGACCCCAATAATGGTAAGACACCTTCCGATGATATCCTCAATATGGTTTTACAACATATCGAGACAACCTTTGGGGAACCAGCACCTCAAGCAATGGTTAGGAAAATGTTGCTTCTTCCTTTGATATCCCAGAAATACCTAGGGAAGTATCTGAAGTTTTGCAGTAGCCCATTCAGGTAGATGAAGTTAGGGAAACTATCACTGCCCTATCCATGGGAACAGCCCCAGGAGAAGATGAGCTACCAGGGGATTGTATAAATATATGCAGGATTCTATCTCTATTCCACTGACTGAGGTTTTTCCATTTATGATGTCCTCTGGGAATATTGGGGATACTATTAAAAATGGGGTGCTGATATAGCTATATAAGACAGGTGGAAGGGGCGATCTTGGTAATTGGAGACCCATTAGTCTGTTAAATACAGACTCAAAAATCCTGTCCAAAGTTTTTGCAATAAGACTGACAAGAGCTGCATCTCTGGTTATTGCCCCATATCAGGCATGCTCCCTATCAGGATGGTATATTTACAATAATTTGGTGCTTTTAGAGACATTGTTGAGCAAACAAAAGGTTAGATCATCTTCAATGTTTATTGTCTCTCTCAATCAAAGGAAATCTTTTCATATAGTCTCTCATGGATTTCTATTTCTGGTACTTAAACAGTATGGAATTCTGGATGGGTTTATATCTTGAGTGAAGTATTTATAATAATCTGTCACTGTAACACCTCTCATTAATGGAAGACTAAGTAATGTATGCCAAGTCTGCCAGTGGGGTCCATCAAGGCTGTCCTTTAAGCCATATTTTGTACCTCTTTTTCTTGGGCTCTATGATGCCGGTTCGACAACTAAGTTATCGACCGCCATCACAGCAAGGGAATTATGTCGACCACAACTTGCGATTCATATAAATCCAACTGGAGACCCCAGCTGTTTTTTCATTGGGGGGACTTTGCCCCCGAACCTCACCAATCTCTAAGATTCTAACTCCAAGTCAGAGTTGGATCGGGGAAGGGGTGTAGGACCAGGACAGAGAGTGCCAGGGTCTCGGGCGGACTATTACAGCGAAAATGTTGATGTTGTCAGCATCAGCGTTTTCACTGTAAAAGTGTTGTCATACAGGGGGCATACTTTTTTTTGGATGCAGTACTCTGGCATCTTAATTCAGATGTAAGACTGTGTCCTATACAGATCTTAGAGGGACAGGCCCACACTACAGTCCTGGCATATGCAGATGATGTCTGTGAATTAGTTGAAGATGTAGCTGCAGGTGAAACTGCTATTTCATTATTTCATGAATTTTCACTGGCCTCCAGATCAAGTCTCAACATATCAAAAAGTAAGGCTCTTGCACTAGGAAATTTTGATACTTCTGGACCAGATAACATTTCTGGTATGCAGGTTATTAGTGAATCAATTCAAATCCTAGAAGTCAAATTTGGCAACATAGACATGGCATTGCTCAACTGGTATGAAAAGCTGTAGATAGCTGAAAGATCAGTGGCCATGTGGAATAAATGGCCCATGTCTAAAAAGGAAAGAATATATATGATCAAACCTTTCCTGACTCCAAAATTATTGTATGTATTCCCCCTTCTGCTACATCTACAGGCACGACTTTGTGGAATTTTCTGTAGAGTTTTGTGGGGCAGCCGTCTGAATCATGTTAAACGGGGATATACAGTACCTATAGAGATTTTAAGGAAGGCAGGCTCCAGGTGCTACTGTAAATCCATCAGCTTTCCTGTTCAGTACATTTGTTTTTTGTAAGTTTCATTTTTATCCGGTACCTAAATTGTGGTGCCCTCTTTTTTCTTCTGCCTGCAGCCACCTTTTACTTTCCTGGATGGAGAGCTTCCTAAAAGCAGTGAAAAGACAATTGCACCCAGTTCTAGAATATATATTAGACATCTTTCATAAATTGAGAAAATGGAAAATAACCTTTCAACAGGCTACCATGGGCCCCAGGAAATGATTATACTATTTCAGTCTATGTAATGTGTACTTTTTGGAATCTGTTTATATGCCTGTCACTCCCATCCCCCTTATGGTAATCATAGAACAATTATGTGATAAGAGAATCCCACACAAAAAGTGGGATGTCCTCTGGTTATCTGTGCATGGTAGGCTCCAGGTTAAAAGCAATCTCAAACATAAACATGTATCTGAATGTCTGTGCCCAAAGCCTGGCTGTATGGCTCAGGAAGAAACCATGGCCCGTCTATTTTTTTCAGTGTTCATATATATTTTTGGAACATGTTGAGTATGTTATGCGGTGGACCTTTCATAAACGCCATCATATATGATAGTCTGGTTCTGAGTCAGATTTATTTCAGTTTGGGATTAATACCTTTGAGTCCAGGACTCATTTTCAAAGGTTCCAGGCCATTGTTGAACAAATATTGCAAATATAACAGTGTTTACAGAGAACAGAAAACAGTTACACAGACATTCAAATACCAAAGAAATCTTATATATCCAACTAAAGGCTGAAGAAGATAGGGTAAAAAGGGTTCAGCCTTGTAGTTCACTATTTAGTAGGTCAGTCTAGCCTATGGGGGTAGGGAGTCAGCCAGGGATGGCGTCGTGGTGGTAGAAGTGGTTTGTCAGATGAGTGGGTCTTGTTCGGGGATGGGGGGGGTTCATGAGATAAAAAGGGGCAGGTGAAAGGGAGAGGGTTGGGTGGCTGAAATTCTGCCATATTAGTACAGGCAAGCACAATTCTTTTTTGTGACAAGAAGGGATCTGAGCCCAGCTTTGAAGGTACTAATCTTGGGTGATTCTGTAAAATTAGCAGGTAACTCATTGTACCATTTTGGTCCTTAGTACAGGATGGAGTTCTTGGTGAGTTTTGTCCTTTTGAAAGGAATCACCAACCTTTCTGTAACTGTACTTCTTGTTGATTTGGTGGGAACTGCCAGCGTAAAGAGGCAGCCCAGTGCAGGGGGGGAAGCCCAAGAAGCACTTTTTTCAGAAGTAGGCAGGTTTGGTATTGTGCTTTAAGATGGAGTGGGAGCCACCCAGTTTCAGTGTAGAGCGTGCAGGTGTGGGTGTCCTGGGGAGCCCCTATGTCTAGTCGACAGGCCTTATTTAGCACTGTGCTGACCCTGTTTAGGGCAGTTTTAGTGCCTGCCCCATAGATAGGCAGCCCATAATCTATTAAGGACATCACTGAACTACTGATGGCAAGTTTCAGAGCATCTGGTGTCATAAAGTGCCTATGGCAGTAGAGGACTCCAAGTGTTGTATTCACTGGCTTGACAACTGAGTCTATGTGGCCGGAGAAGGTTAGTGTATCGTCAAAGGTGATGCCCAAGTATTTGAACTTTGTTACTTGTTCCAGTGTTTCACCATTATGGTTCTGGATGAGCAAAGACTGACATTTCTTTTTGCTTTGGGAGGTAGAGAAGAGTAGACTTTTCGTTTTTTTGTGGTTTAGTAGTAGTTGTTTTGTGTGAACTAGGATTCAAGCTTGAGGAAGCTGTCTTGGAGTTTGGTTGTGATGTAGTTGTGATCTTTCCCAGCGACCGATATCACTGCATCGTCAGCATAGAGAATAGTGTGTGCTGTACATGCAGATGGTTCAGAGTTGATGAAGAGGCTGAAAAGCAGTGGGCCAAGAATAGAGCCCTGTGGGACCCCGAGGGACACTTCCCTAACAGATGATAGGGTGTCTTCAATTTTGACTCATTGTGACCTGTTTGTGAGGTAGCTTCTGAACCAAAGTACTGTGTCTGGAGATAGACCTGTTGAATGGAGGCAGTTTAGGAGTAGTTTGTGGTTAACAGAGTCAAAGGCCTTCGTAAGGTTGATGAAGACTGAGCCAACTGTCTCCCCATAATCTAAGACTTCATAAAGCTGGGAAGAGTAATCAACGAGAGCGGTAAGTGTGGAGCGCTTTTTTCGGAACTCATGCTGCTGTGGGCAAAGTAGGTTATATTTATCAAGATACTCTGTATGCTGCTCCGAGATCATTCTTTCAAGTGCTTTAGAAAGGGGTGGTAGAATGGATATTGTTCTATAGTTGGACATTAGAGTTTTGTCCCTGGCTTTAAAGACAGGCGTGACATGGTGGTAGTGCATCCTTTGGGGGGTTAAGAGGGGTAGTGGGGTGTTGTTGCCTGAGCCTCTCCTTATGCATCCCAGTATCCCCCAAGCCCTCCTTACTGCCTTCTCACATTGCTTGCCTCCCTTTAGGTCATCTGATATGACTACCCCCAGGTCCCTTTCCATTTGTGTTGTTGTTAGTACCCCTCCCCCCCCATTGTGTACTCTTCCCCTGGGTTTTTGTTTCCCAGGTGCATTACTTTGCACTTCTTTGCACTGAATCTAAGCTGCCATACCTTTGACCATTCTCCCAACCTTGCCAAGTCCCTTCCCATCCTTTCTACCCCCTTGTGTATCAGCCTTATTGCATATCTTTGTGTCATCTGCACAGAGGCATACTTTTCCTTCCAGTCCCTCTGCAGTGTCACCTATAAAGACATTAAAGAGGACTGGTCTGAGTACTGAACCCTGCGGTACCCCGCTAGTAATCCCCCTTTCTTCAGAGTGGACTCCATTTACTATTACCCTCTGCGTCCTGTTGACCAGTCAATGTTTTACCCAGGCTACCACCCTTGGGACCCACTCCCAGGCTGGCTAATTTGTTTATTAATCTTTTGTGTGGGACTGTGTCAAATGCCTTGCTAAGGTCTAGGTAGGCCATATCCACAGCCCCTCCTTCGTCTACTACTTTGGTCACCCAGTCAAAGAAATCTATTAGATTTATCTGACATGACCTTCCCACTGTGAATCCATGCTGCCTTGGATCCTGTGCCCCACTGGCCTCTAGGTACTCAACAATTATTTCCTTCATAAGTGATTCCATCATGTTCCCTATGACTGAGGTCAAACTGGCAGGTCTGTAGTTTCCTGCCTCTGTCTTGCTCCCACTTTTGTGAAGGGGAATCACATCCGCCCACTTCCAGTCCTCCTGCGTGTTTCTTTGGTTAATGTAAACCGTATTACAAATCAGAACAAACTGCTTACCGCCTTCTTGGTTCTTAGCTTTTTTTTTTAAACTTAATCTTTATTTCTCTGTTACAAATTGTGCAGTTGTAACGCCTCAAGGGCACACAGTCATACATAGATACAGGTATATACAGATCCATGCTAGAAATATTTGAGTCTACATTTTCTCTTTACACTTCTAGGAGATATTCTTCAACAGAAGGCATTGTCAGTAATAGGATGCCCTGAGAAATAATACACAGCAAAATGTTGTCCTCAAGGAAGTTCCGGAAGCTGGAATTGATTGCCATAGTCCTGGAAACTGCAAAATGAGCTGTTCATCTGTATCTACCAACAACATAACATCAATGTATCTATAACTATATGATCAATAAACTTTAATCAAAGTAAAATATACTATTTAACGAGTAACTAACGTAGTGCCGTGTGTCATTTTACTTGCCTCGATGGTAGAGAATATATGTACATAGAGATAAATTCAGGTTATTGGAAAACCCATTGATTAGCTACTAGTCCTGCTGACCAACTGCTTTTCTGACCCTCCCTGACAGGTAGGCATTACCCACCCCAACCCCCCAGGTGGGTGGGCAGGGGGCGTGGGGCAACCCAACTGTGGTGTGGGTTCCCTCCATGCCCACCGGGTCCTGGATATGGTCTAATTAGGGTCCCAACCCTCTTCATCCTGGATTCTGGAGTGCCAGGGCCTCCTTGTGTTTAGGAATTTCTCTGTTTTGAGATAGAGAGAGGCCATGAGCCTTTCCATGGTTTCCAGTTCTTCCACCCTCTGATTCCACATAGAGAGTGTAGGAGGTTCTGGTGAAAGTCATTTCGTGGTGGTGTATTTAAGGGTTGATACCCTAAGGATCTCGAAAAGCTGGTGTTGTCCCTTAGCCCCATCCAATCCCCCTCCAAACCCAGGACCAATCCCTGGAAGGTTCTTAGCTTTCTTAATAGCGACAGTTCTTGCAAGATGTCAGGTTTCATACTTTGGGAGATATTGCAAGGGATGGAAAATACTGGCAATTTGGTCACTCCTTTTGGTCAGTAGGAAAAGAAACTTGCCCAGGAGTAGGAGCTCTTTTCAGAGCTGCAGATTTGAAACTACAACTTTTGATTGATGTAGTTCCTGGGTAAGTGCTCACTTAGATCATTACCCTGTTCCAGACTAACTTTAAATATATATGCCTCAATCCAAGGCTGCCCAGGTGGAACTATTTCAGCGAATCCAACCCTTTTTGTACAGTACTAAGGGAATACTCCTGGGTGGAGATTTTAACTGCAGCCTTACCTGGTCTGACAGGGCAGGTAGCACAGGGGACATTTTTAACAATTTCTTTTTTGAATAATATGGTGAAAATGGCAGGACTGAGGGATGCCTTTGCTGTAGGCCAATCAAAACCAGACCAGATTCTTTAAACGTACACTGTCTACTTGTTATGTTTTTGTCACCATGTATGCCTATACAGACAGTGGAATCCATACCACTGGAGACTTCAGATCATCAAATTGTCTCTGAAACTATTTTTATTCTTTGGTAACCGGGTAAAGCCCACTAGGCACAAGTGCCTGTTTTCAGGGGTGACCTGGGAGCACTGGGGGGTTAAGTGACTTGCTTAGGGTCACACAGTATTCAAGTGGAGGTTGTGGGAATCAAACCCAGGTCTGCTGAATGTACCAAGCTCATTCACAGCTCATTATCCTAACCTCTATGCTATACTGCCAGCCCCAATTCAAATGCTAGCCCCTTCAAATGTTCTGAAAAAGTCAGACATTTAATCCTTCCTTATTAGCACACCCTGAAATTAACATGAAATTTAGGAACCTCCTGTTGGCAAGAAAGTCAGTTTTTGATATTTATGAAGAACCTATCTCCTGGTGGGAGAATACCAAAGCAGACATGAAGAAACTTTTCAGTCTCAATCTGGCCGTAAACTGAATAAGGAGTATTTAAAATAGCTCTGACTGAGAGCTCAGCTGCAAAAGCTTTTCTCCTTAGCAAGGGAACGGGGGAGGGGGATAATTTTAGCTCTCAAATCATGCAGATTAAGTTAGAAATGAAGCTTTCAAGTATAACAGGACTGCTTCTCTGCTGCTGGAGCAGAAATTCGGGACGCAGGGGAAAGCATGTCAGGTGAATCCCTTTGATGACTGCAGGAATAGGGTCAATAATAGAACTGTTTTGGCCTTGAATAACCTTCTGATCATTTAGCTACAGATCAAAAGAAGATAATGGAAATAGTACAAGAATATTTAACCTCTTTTTCTGGATCTGTGGTAAATGTGCAGGACTCTTCAGATTCCTTTATGGAAAATACAACTTTCCTTTCCTTATCACAACAGGAAAAAGAGAATTTCACTAAGGAAAGAGTAGTATATAAAGCTATTAATTCCTTAAATAGGGGTATTTCAGGCAGAGTATGGCCTACCTAAGGTATACAGAAAAATTGTCCGCCTCTTGCTACATGGATTGGTGGTGATCTTGGCAAGAATGTAGGGGATAGCTCAGTACTAAAGGGTATTCTACTCTTTTTATATAAAAAGGGCTGAGGGAAAATATAGGAAACTGGCAGCCTATAAGTTTGCTAACTGCAGACTGGAAAATCCTGGTTAAAATTCTAAGAGAAAGAATGGCCACCGTGGCAGGCAACCTCATCAGTCCTGCCCAATCCTGCTCTGTACCAGGAAGCCAGATTTGTGATAGCCGTGTTGTCATTAGGGAATATGGAAATGTGTCAGCGGCATGGCAAAGAAGGTCTTCTCCTGTCTCTTGACCAGGAGACGGCCTCCAATAACAAATCATATGCATATTTGTTTTCAATTTTATGGAAATTTTAATGTCCTGCTCCTTTTGTGGGCTGGCTAGAGAAACTCTATGAGGCAGCCTCCATAATCCCTCTGGTTAATGGGAAACTGGTAGAAGCAGTTCAGGTCTGAAGAGGGTTTTTTCAAGGTTGCCCTTTGTCCTCACTTTTGTATATATTTGGTTTGGACCCAGTTCTTCATAAAACTTACTTATCAAGGAATATTGGGGTAGTACACATGCCGATAGATCCCTTTCCCCAAAAACGGGTCGCCTATGTAGGCTATCTGACTTATGTCTTCTGGCACTAGATAAAGGGTCTGGGGAAAGAACGATACACTGCCTGAAGGAATTTGGGGAGATTTTGGGGTCAAAGATAAATATCACCCAAAGTAAATGTATGCCTGTGGCTGTGGGGCTGGAAAGGGCCATGATGGAAAATATTGGTGGTATCACCAGTGAAGACGGACCCTTATCTGTTTAGGCATATACTCTGGTAACGGGAATATGGCAGAGAAGAACTGGTTGGGGAAACTGCAAACTGATGAATCAAAAGTGGAAAGGTGGAAAACTGTCCCATGACAAAGCAGAACTTTTTTTTTTTTGTTGTGTGTAATATTTTTCTACTTCCCTTTTTTGTATTTGAGTATGGTGTTTCCACCACCCGCAAAATGAGAAGCAAAAATCTATAATGTTTTTTAGACTGATATGGGGGAGCTGTTAGAACCCAATTAAAAGGAACAAGATCTGTTAATTGGGTAAAGATGGTGCTTTATCAGTGATTAACCCTGTAATTTTCCTTTTTTGGAATTTTGTTTCTGGAACTTTCCAGCCTGTTCTTTTACAGGACCACAAACCACAGGTGACATTTTTTTAATCTAGATGTGAATTTGTTTTTCAAGAAATGGGCTAACAGTTCTTTTGAAACCTTGAGAAGTGTTCCTGGACACATGATGATATATGTTAGACTGTTTAAAAAAAAATTAAGCAATTAAATCTGAGGATCAGTATGGTACAAACCGATACAAAATAGAGAATAATGTATGGGCATCAGTTAACAACCATGCTGTATTCACTTGAGAGGTTACCATGACAACATAGTAAACCTCGAGAACGAGGCTCATGAGGTTTACTGTTAGCATGGTAAACTCGAGAAGTGAATTAAACGTGTTTGTTAACTGATGCCCATACATCGTCTTGTATAGTGTATGGGCACCAGTGGCAGAGCACAAGCAATGAAATGTGGCAGTTCACGTTAGACTGCAGCCGCCATCACTAACGCTCATTTTTTTCTCTCGATTTTTTTACATGGCCAACCAGTGAATTTGTTAGAATGTTAATTAAAAAAAAAAAAAGAGCAATCAGCGTTAGTTCATAGGAAGGTGGCATGCGACAGCATTCTAACTTGTTATACCATCACTGTGACGTACTAACAATGGTGCAACAGCTACACAATGTCACAACGATGGTACAAGAGTGTGTTTCTATTGAATTCTGACCATGATAACCCTCTCCCATACACTATAAAGAATACTATGAATACATACGGACCTCGTTTTTTGCCGAGATACCACTTTTTGGCAGTGGTCACATACTCTTGGCCCACTGGTTGATTGAACAGTTGAGAGAGCCCCAATGAAATATAATATGGCTGTGTTGGCATGGGAAGCTTAATGTGAGGAACAATCACAAACATAAAAGCCTTGAGGACAGGTGTTGTCTAAGACAAGGGTAGGTTTTGCAGTTAGAAACCATGGACCACATGTTTTTTCAATGTTCCTACATTACTTCCTTTTGGCATTACTTAGCAAAATTCTGGAAAGACCTACAGTTTAGGTTGATGGATTATGACACTTTGGTGTACAGGGTGGTAGCTGGTGGGGGGGGAGGGAAATTTCAGCTTGGTACTTTATGAGTGATTCTAGCTAGTAGTGGTTTGTCTGGTACGTGAGATTCAAGTTTTTCTTGCAGCACCAGGATATGCCCTTGACAGTGTTAGAGAAAAAAAAATAATAAGGAATGTTTTTGCATCTATAAGACTGGTATGAAATCTTTGTCGAAACCTGTTTTATTGACTTTCTGGAAGTCAATGAATTGGATTCCACCCTAACAGATCACAGGACATAATCCTACATACAACTTTTTTTTTTCAACAAGTCATTTGGACTAGATTTTCCTTTTGTAGACTCTAATTTGTAATTTTTTAAGTTTCTCATTTGATTTCTCATCAGAATATTTCCTTGTCTTCCTTTCCTTAATTGTTTATTTTTGTGTAATGTAATTTATGTAAGGGTTTTATGTTTGTTTTAATATAAATTCTCCTACTCTTTGGGTAGGTGGCGCTGCTGGTAATCATGTTAGTCTGCAAGATGGACAGCCGCATTGGTGGTGAGGAGGGTGAAGGGTTTGTGGCTCAGTCCTTTGAACTAGAAACCAATGCAAATGGAGCAAAATCTGTGGAAATTTAACAGATACAGAATGTGGAGGAACATATGGAAGTGGGCAGCTTACCTACAGATGGAAACTCTGGTTACTGGTCTCTAGAACTGAACCTGGTGTACAACATGTTGTGGATTCTGCCATGGATATGGAAAGAAGTCCTGAAGCCCAGGATGCTGAACATTTGCTACATAATGATATAACTGCCAGAAAAGCCCACTTGTTCAAGTTGCTGGCTGAGGAGGACTTGAAAATAGATTAAGCCCACCAAGCACATAGTTGTCCTAGCCCTGATCTTGTTCCTGGAGTTTTCCCTGTAATACTGCCATGAATTGCTTTGATAGTGTTCAGAGCTCAGCTGCTGCAAATTAGCTGGAGCAGAGAATACAGCCATTGTATCGATGTCTTCTGTCAGCACGGCAGCTTGGTCCCCAGAAGCTGCTCTCATCGCAGCAGACTGGACTTGTACACCAAGAGGGGATGCCTGAGATCCCTGCACAGCACCTAGTGCCACCGAAATTATGGTGACTGCTGCCTTATCAAACTAACACACATTGCCTGCCCATCAAAAGAACACATCAGTGGCCAGCCCTCTTCATAAAAGACATCTGAAGGGTTTGGAAAAGCTGGCAAATGACATGCAGGCACCTCGATGTGCTTCCCCTGCTGAAAGTCCCTTTACCAGTGTGACTGGAACCCCAGCTGTTGTAGAGCCTCAGAAAGATGCTCCAGACTCCATTAATGGCTCTGGTACCCAGAACTCTGCCGTGGCATCCTCAGCTGTGCTAGCCTCAGTCCCGGTACCTGAGCAGCATGTGGTGCAGCAGGATGCTCCACAGATGGATACGGCTATGGATAAACCTGCCACTGCAGGCGGTAATACCTCTTCCTCCTATGATACCAGAACCATACATGCTGCTAATACCTTACTGGAGGGACAGTTTGTGAAAGTAACATTGCAGTCTTCCACTGAAAGGGTCACTATGCTTTGATACACATTGCTGGAGAACCTATCTTTGATGTGAGTTTTAAGACCATTATGGCCCTAGAAAGGTATTGGGAGAAGTATGCCTCTTTAAAAGACACCCCAATATGGGCACTATTCATCACTATACCCTTAAACAAGCCCACTATTAAATTACAATGTTGTTTTGCAATGAGGGTATCAACATTTCTGACGTCCTATACTGTTCGCATCAGTGTTGTGAGGTGTTGGCATGCCCATGTACCATAATTGACACAGAGCTGGTCTGGATGGGCAGCTGAAAAGTCAGGGTAAATCTCCAATAAACTAATCATATGTTAGTCATTTCCCATGTAGTTTTTTCATTGGGAGAGATTGAGGGTTGTGCTTCTACTCCCACTAGCCTAGAGTGTGTTATAAATGTGGCTCACGGAGGCACCTCAGCTCTGTCTGTGACAAGCCCAGGAGTAATTTATGTTTTGAATATGGTCATGAAAGTTTGCAGTGCCTCAACCCTCTAAAATGTCATCTTTGTGACGAGAATGGCCATTCTTACAGGCACTGCCCCAAGGCCACTCACAAGAGGACTGATAGTTTGGATCAGGAGGGCCTCATCATTACAGCTTAGGCCAAAGAAGCTGGTATAATACCAGATCCACCCACTGAGGATGTCCCTCACCAAGGTACACAGCAGACGCAATCTAAAGCAGAGCAACCTGCTATAGTTGAGCCCTCACAGGTTATTTCTGTGCCTGAACCAATACACACTAAGAAGCCCCCTGAGCAACCTGAGGCTGCTCTTGGAGAACTGCATGACCATGCCCAATCCCCAAATAGGGCTGTAACAGAACAGTTAGGAGTTACAAGCTCTGATCTGGCACCTCTACATGAAGAAGAAAACTCTGCTGCTCTGAACTCAGACCCTGCACAAAACAGGGTGGTCACTGAAGTTATGCTTTCCCCCCATGGATGATGGTATGCAGTCTGTGGTCAATAAAAAGAGGAACAGAACTAGGAAATCAATACTAAAACACCTGAAGAGCTGCTGAAACAAACTACAGGGCCAACAGTGACCACTAGAAACAGGTTTGATGTACTCCCCCAAAAACTGGGGGAACACTGAAGAAGAAGAGTTGGAATCTGAGGGGTCTTCTGTAGCTTTCTCCTTTAAGGATACCTCCTCAGATCATGAGGATACTCTTTCAGAGGCTTCAATTGCAAAAAGACATTCAAGTAGTTGAAGGAGCAGAATACATTTAACATGAACTTGGTGTTCTAAATGTTTCCACTGATGATCAATGTGTTTAGGAACAACTCTTCACCCTGTGACGCTGAATGTAAACAACATAAAGAATTTTAACATGCACTTAACCACTTTTTCCATTTTGCAGTCTTTGCTAGGAAACATGTTTTATTTACAGGATACCTGCCTGAAAACTCTGTATGAACATTTCCAGGTTAAACACTTATGGCGTGCAGGTTGTTCTTACTTGTCACAGGGTAAAGAGTTGCGTGCTGGTGTGGGCATACCACTCAGAGGGTCAGAATTTAAGGTACAAGAGCTTACTCATGTTATGCCTGGTCATGCTCTTTTACTAGAGGCTCCATTTTCACATTGTGATAGTAGGCCTATAGACGTGGATGCCCTTCAGACTCCTGCTACAAGAGAGTCTTTGTTTAAGTTGATGCAGCTGTACTTATTTATGAGCAAGTAAGTTATGTTGAGTGGAGATGCTGCGTGCAGGCTGGCTAAATCTGGTAATAGTGGGATAACTAAAAAGTTATATAGTAACGCTCACTTTTTAAATAAAATGATATCAACTGCAGGGATTTTAGAGAGGTATAAGAATGTTAATGTAGACACTAGGAGAACCTACCATAGGGGTATGTTAGTTACTAGAATTGACTATCTCATCCTATCCCCTTACCTCACTATACAAAAGGCAGAAACTATTGCCACAGAATTTACATGGCCTTATCCTGTCAATGTGGTATTGGATCAATTAATTAGGTCAATGTTTTATAGATACATATCTCAATTCTGGTGATTAAAAATGTCTAATTCTGGACAATCTTGGATACCATTCATAATATACTGTAGAACCAGAAATTTTCAATGCAAAAATTATTTTACTTTTACAGTATAGAATTTCATTAATTTTAGTCATTACATTTCCTGCCTTCACATGACAAAAAACAGAATCCCTACTAGATGAAATTCTGAGCCATGCTGCTTGTGATCTGAATTAAATGTCCTACTTGCTGCCCCCCCTCCCCCCAATTCTCTCTGAAAAGAAAACCTGACTGGATTGGTTGACTTTTTCAACCCGCCGATTTTATACTCAATTCCAAGGCTTGCTGAGCTAGCACTGTTTTAGTAGTGCATAATTGTGTGTAACTGTATATCCTCACCTCACCCGCTGGCTACTGCTGTACTAAGCCAAAGTCAATCAACATCCTCCCCCCCCCCCAATCACCAGCACTACCACCACCACACATGAAAAAGGAAACATGACTGGATAGGTTTATTTTTAGGACACCAGTCCACCATGTGGTCCCTTACTGTTGAATGATGTGCTCCTGATTTCTAGATCTCAGCTTACCTGACAGTAATACTCAGACCAACCCTAACACACCCTCACCAGCACAAATACACCAAAACTTACAGCCAGACTATCATCAATGCATACATGTGCCCCTCTGTATTTCCTTTCTTTATATTTCTGTTTTATCACACTCTGTGGAATCTGGAAGGAAGTCTGCTTTTATACAGGAGGTGCATGGGAACTCCAGCAAAGTTGCATATGAGCTGCAGGTGTCAAACCTATCTGGTTCAGTGTGGGACACTCTGGAAGCACAGGAAACATCAAGTGAAGCCAGCCCAGTGGTGTGAAAGGGTGATGCATTGAAGTCTCACTTACCGCCATGCCAGCAACCAGGGTTTGGGAACAGTCTCGGGTACTGGAGGTCGGCCGGGGGGAGGGGATTGAGTGTCCCAGGGGCTTCTCTGCTCTCTCGGGGAGAGGTGAGCAGCTGTCTCATCCTTTGACTGCCAATGTGTGGAGGCCCAGTGTTAGTGCAGAATGTGAGCAACTCAGTAAGGAGGGACCACAATTCCATAGTATATGCATACCTCCACTCACACGTGCTTATGTACAGCAGCGGCTGGGTATTGAAAGAAAGCAGAAAAAGGGATCTGCGGTGAGCTTAATGGAGCTGTGCTTGCTCTTCTCTGACCTGCACTGCCACCTGGTCACCAGTTGTCTGGATGTGTGCATGGGGGAGGGGATGGCCCTCCCCCTCCTGGCCCTACAGCAGGGGGTAATCCATGGGGGACTTGCCAGTGCCCGGGGGAGGAGAGCTATGGTCAGGGGGAGTGGGAACATAACAACAATCAACAAAAAGCCACCCCACGACTGGATGTGCACAGTAAAACCAATATCCAGACAAAACTTGAGATGGGTTATAAAAATATATACAACTGCAAAGGGAAAATAAGTTAATTTATATAGTTCTTATCATAATGTTTGCCCCTTTTCTTTCTTTCTCCTTTTTGAATTTTGATTTTTTATTAATAAACATCCCCATAGGAAATATTGAATTATGGACTGATATGACCTAGAGTGGGTTTAATTATGTTTGTATTTATGATTACAGGTATGTTTAACTTAGTTACCCTTTGCAGTTGTATATGTTGTTATAACCCATCTCAAGTTATGAATACTATCTACTTCAATATACAATTAAATATATACATATTTTTGAAAGTTAATAAGAATATGGGTTTAAAATTCAGCTGGGTCAGTTAGTGTTCTATGACTGATTACTATTTTAAACATTTATAATATGTATCACTGTACGCTTTGTTTTTCACTGTGTTAGCATTATACATATATGCAATGAATGTTAAAGCTGATCTAGTGATCACAGACATTGTGTTAATATCACTTTAAGAAGGCACTTTAAAACAGGTGTTGTGATACCACATCACCACTCCCTGATGATGCACTGAGCGAAACCGGTCGGAGGTTTTGTTGCTGAGGGGCTCCTGCCGGCATCCCAATGTGAGAGGTATTTCTTGCTTACAGACCCTTTAGTAAAATACTTATACATCTGCATTTGGTGTTTACCTCTTATTTGAGTTGGTAGTTGATGCGAAGTTTTTTGTCTGGAGTGGCAATATGACTGACAGCCACCCACCTGAAGCCCATGGGAGAAAAACCTTTATTAAAAAAAAAAGTTGATGGTTCCCAATTTTCTACAGCTCCCAACTTATGTAAACTAAATGGCCACTGTGTGGATTTGTCTCGGTGGCAACTCTGCAGTGAAGCATGGTGCAGTATTTATGGAAGACAGGTGAGCAAAAATGGTAATTTCTGATCCAGTCTGTAATTTCTGCAAAAACTGCAGCAATTCTGGTGATTGCTGGAATTCACTGGCCTTACAGATAATTATTGTAAGCCACCTATCTGAAAGCAAAATTGTGCCCACCAAACTAGCTTACGTATTCCATAACCTGCCGCTTATTATTCCATCTAGTACCTTGTGTCAACTTGATTGTATCCTCAGTCAGTTTTTATGGGAGAGTAAACCTCCTTGGCTTAGCAAGGTCAAACTTCAGTTCCACTGGTCGGGGAGGGTGGCCTTCCCTGGTTTGAGGCCTATGCTTTGGCTTATCCGATGTCCAAAGCCTATTGGTGTTTTAAGCCCCCCTCTTCTTATACACCAGCATGGGTTGGCCTTGAAGCAACTGTTGTACAGGTCCCTTGTCCCAGTTTACTCTTTGGTAATTGCTCCTAGCAAGGTTTCTATCCCATCCCATTATTGCTGCCATTTTACAAGCTTGGGACTCATGTATGTCACTTGCTGTGGTGTCCAAGACTGCTAGGCTTCGTCCGAGGGCTCTCACATACCTTTGGGACAACCTGCACTTTCTTGCAGGGGGTAAATCAATACATTGGTCCACCTGGGTGCAGAATAATCTTAATCTCATAGCAGATCTCTATAGCATGCACTGATGAACTTCTTTCCTTTTACCAAATACAGGGTAAGACTGCCCTGCTGCTGAAGTCAGATTTCTGGTGCAATTTACAACTTCGGTCAGCCATCTGAGATTATGAAAATAAATTAGCCCTTCAGTCTCCCTGGAGAAGGCTTTCGCAGCTACATGGGACTTCCAGCTCTAAGGGATGGGCGGGAAAAACACATCATACCTTTTGTAAGGCCTTGCCTTCTGCAACAAAGCAATGCAAACTCAAATGGGAGAAAGAGCTTAATTCATGCATTGCAGAGGTCAGCTGGCAGGCAGGGATAATACTGGCATATAAATCCTGTTTTGATGTTAAAAGTCGGCTGCTCCACTTTAAAATTCTACACCATTGGACTAGAACTCCTCAAACCCTTCATGCAATGGTCCTTGCAGCGGATTCCTCTTGTTAGTGATGCTCTCAGACAGGGACCGGATTTTTACATCTATTGTGGAGCTGCCTACGCCTCACTATCTGATGAAAGGCTATCTTCTCGGATTGTAGTAAAATTCTTCATATATCTATTTTACTGCACCCTGAATTGGCCATCTTGGCTCTTCCTTCTAGGTTGCCTCCCCTCTCTTCATCAATGATGCTGGCTCATCACTGCATTGCTTGAGGCTAAATAGCTATTTCTCCAAATGTGGAAACTCTCTTCCCCTCCTTCGGTACTTTTCTGGCATTGTGCTTTTTAAAAGAATGACTTTTGTAACCTCTGGGAGATATGACATCTTTCACAACAAATGGGTTCCTTGTCTTAGCTCCCAGTTATGCTTTCTTCCCATTCCCCAATTCTGTTATCCTCCTATTCCCTAGTATACTAGATACATAGTGAGCTGTGCTATTCGGCTTCTCATTTAAGTCATTCTCCAAGTATGTGATTTTTCCTATGTTGTTACTGTTTTTTGTGGTTCTTTGCCTTATTGAACTTACAAGATATGTGTATTGCCCTTTAATGACATATATATATATAGATATATATATATAGCTATTTTCCACAGCATGTTTTAGTGTAAGCGTCATGTTGATCTAAATGTTGGTTTTGATGTATAGATATTTATAATGTTTTGTTCCAGTGCTTAACCTTTGTACATTGTTGTTTTTCCTTCTTGTTTTAGTTTCTGTGTTCTACTGTTTGAGCTGTTGGAATTGTTCACTTGTTAAAATTTAATAAAAAACTTCATGTTAAATTGTGCCCTCCTTGAGGATCCAACTGTCTGTCAGGTATAACCTGTTAAAGGCACATCTTGCAAGCTAGTGCATGTATGACAGCATACTGGATTGATGTGAAGAATCCAGAGCAGACTTTAGTAAATATTTTCAGACCAAGGGAGGGAAAAAAGTCAAGGATGCCTATTTTAAATATCTTAGTACTAGAGAACATCTTTAATGTTTAATCTCCTTAAGCTGTGGAACAAACATAAAATGCAGTTTGGCACCCAGATCCACCGGCAGCACTTGGATGTATATAAAAGCTGCCAAGATAGAATAACAAAACGGGTCATGTTTGCATTAAGTGCCACCTCTGATTCCCTCCTTGGACTGCTCAGTAAGATATTTTAAGTGCAGTGCAGAAATCAGCAGAAGACACGTTTGGAAAATCAACCAGTGGAGGCTGGGTCCCACCTCTGCTCCTGGAGTGTGCTGCCCCCCCCCACAGAAATCATAGCATAGTCTATGCTAGCACCAGTTTCTCTACCCAAGGTACAGAAGGCTATTTCCTTATTAGCCCTCAAAACCACCCCAGGTATGGACGGGCTAAGGCCTGAATTTTATAAAAAGTTTCCAGATCACCGGGCTCCAGTATTAGTGACAGTATCTTACCATGGCCTACAAACCGGTGTACTGTCAGATTACATGTATGAGGCCATCTTAGTCTACTTATGTAAAATAGGAGACAGACATAATGGGCCTGCTTTTCAGAGACCGGTTTGAGCAATGCATGTTATGCTGAACCCCTGCTTGCAGAAAAAGTGGGTGCACCAGGGATTCTGTACCAGATTTTGGTAGAGTACAGGTCCTGGTGCCAAAGTCCCCAGTGCTTCTGCAAGTGGTCCCATGCATCAAACAGAAGGTGCATGGGAGGGGATTGATGGAAGCTGCAGCACATCCGACCGGCATTGCAAGCAGTGGACTTTGAATTTGGCCCAATGACACTAACTTCTATACTGTCCAGGTGCACTGCCCACAAATCCACAATGCACACTGGTGAGGGGCCCTGATTACCAGGCTACATGTGAAGTCCAGACCCAGGCCAGCCATGTGTGTCTCCTGCCTCCTGTCCCCTCACCCAGTGCATGTCTCTGCAACTGCCCACTTTCTCTAACAGATGTGAGACACATATCTCAACCGTACGCTCTTTGCCCCAACCACACCATAACCACTGGTCCACTGCACTGGGGCAGCACCACCTGCCTGCCACTGCAGACAGCAGTGGGGAGATTGCAGACATCCAAGTTTTATACCCAGATACTGCCCAACACTTGTGCAGCTAGCAGCAGGGTCCCTGCCTATGTGGTACCCACCTACAGTGCACAAACCCATAGTGGCAGGTGCATGCAATACAGTCTGAGTTAGCCAGCCCCACCACAGTTGCAGCCTCTGCTCCCATTATTGCTGCAACTATGAGGCCATTACTGCTGCAACTATGAGGCCAGTAGCACATCGGGACCCCAAGTGACACTCCACAGCTGTGCTGAGAGATGGTGCCCTTTGGGTCCCAGCCACCTGTATGTTCCCTTCCATGGTAGCCAAGAGTTGCAGCTTTGAGGTGTGGGGTGACTGACTCCCATTCACACTCATACATACCTGGTCAGTGTGGGGCCATGCTTGTATACTGCACTACTGCTGGCTGCTTGTGTACCAACCAGGGCACACACATGTACAGCTACATACAGCTCCCTGTTGTGTGCCTGTACCACTATCAACAGTGGTCAGCAGGGACACACTGTATGGGCATTGAACAGAAGGACACCCAACTGACAGGCACCATACAGAAGCACCACCACTATGCTCAGGGTGGACTTGGACACCAGTGACTTCCTGCACTGTGAGATGTGGTAGATGACAGGACAGGTGCACTATGCTACTGTGTATGGCACACATCCCCTCTGGTATCTCCACCACAGATGAAGCCACCACTATACTTATCTGCACCGGAGGGATATTGATGGCCCCTACCTTACATGGTGCCGTACCGCGACTGGTACTGCTACAGAATGGAGACTTCCACCTGTAGGGTATCCCTTAGCTACGGATGATGGTGGCTCATGGATCATTAGACCAGCTCTGGCTGATTTAACCCTGGTGACCTCTGCGGCCATGGAGGGGGGTTTTGAGAATCCCAAAGTGGGGGATGCAGCAACACTATCAGGTACAAGCCCCCATCCACCATTGCGCAGGCATACACCTGCCGCAAGAATGGTGCACACCCCACTGGTGCAGGCAGACCCCTTTCTAGTGCAGGCTGCATGTGAAAATCAGGAATGATGCACTGTGTGGTGCAAGGTATCTCTTGCATTATTTCTTTTTTTTGAGATAATAATTTTATTAAAGTTTTCAGTCAAACAGTACAAGACAAACAATACATTCATACAACATACCATACCAGCCAAAGCCAGGGGGGCCAGGGAGGCCATGCCCCCCCCCACTTTAAAAAGTGGGGGGGGGGCATTGCCCCCCACTTTAATGAAACTTGGGATTTCAAACATTTTGTCCTGCTACTCCCCAGCAGCCTTAAATGGTCCCACTACCATTCTTGCCTGTGGCCTTTTAAATTAACCACAAATGGCAGGCCAGAGGACTGGGTAAAAGGTCACGGCTTGGACACCCTTTTCTCGGTCCAATCAAATTGAAGCCACAGAAGTTAGTGCTGCATTAGGCCAGCCGGGGACTGGATGGCTGGAAATTTCCAGCTGGAATGCAGCATTGCGTCTCTGTGTGTTACAAGAGAGACTCTCTCTCGTCACTTTCCGGGTCCAGCTCTCTTCTGTGCACTCTGATCTCTGTCTGTTTTGTTTTTGTTAAAAAAAAAAAAAGTGTGTTGCCCATTTTACAGACTGCCATGCTGGGATGTGCTGTGAGAATGGGGGCAGCTGCTGCGCGTACCCACAGCAATGGCCTTTGGCTTGAGTGCACTTGAACGTTGGACTATTGAACAAGCCTACATGCTGAGCCTAGAAACAAAGGTGAGTCTGTCAGTCCAAGTCCAAAAAGTTTTCTTTTTGCAGTCGGAATGACATGGTCTGATGATGTCTCTGGTCCATCACTGGAATTCATTTGAATTCTTACTGATCTGTGTAGAACCACTTAGAGTACAAAAAGAGTAGAATGGAATAGCATTTATTTGTATACAGTACCTTTTAGAGCTCAAGTAACTAAAGGCATTTTACAAAGCAGGGTGTTAGATATTTGGGGAGCAGTGCTTTCTGCAAGCAAGTGTGGCAGCAACTGTGCACTTTTCAAAATGTTATCCATACCATAGCAATCAACGCTTGCATTAAATCTCGATTTACTGATGGAGAGAATGCTGGTCAGAATGCCGAGGAAACTTCTTGGTCATTGTGATTACTGTCATCATGAGACTGTTTACTTGTATCTAGACAACTAACAGAGGTGAGCAAAAGGGATCCTGGTTAAGCATCTCTGTCTCTCTCTAACTATAGGTCCTCTGGCAGATCAATGCAAACTGCACTACTTTACAGTGTTAGAACTTAGCATGAGCCCAAGTACTGGAACAGAATTTGAATCCATAGCTTTCTGGACTAGAGGCGAGAGAATGCCACCTTTTGGGTCACACTTATACCATCACGACTAAAAATATCTGTTAAAGCTCAAAAGAATTCTCTGAAAGGAGGTGAAGGAAACATAGAATATATTCAAGTTCAACCTTTTATACGTGATCTGTGTCCTTATTTTAAAATGTACCAAGCACTTGGGTTTCCCATACCTGAAAATCCTTGAAGCATAATATTCTATTTAAAGCAGCAGTGCAATGAAAATGAGCTAAAATTTGACCTCACCTTTTTTTCTTCCTAATCGATGCCAGATGTCTTCCAGTTTATTTTGGTGGTTACATTTTTCATTTAAAAATTTTATGAAAGTTTTAAGATAATTATTTCTCAAGAAAAAAAATGGGCTCCTCATTTTTGCATTGAAATACTGAGTAACTGAGAAGAGTAAGAATTCAGACAAAAATGTACCGTACACAACATAGGAAGCATCCAGAAAACCCAAATCAACATGTAGTACCCCAGAATGTGGCTAGCCAGCAGAACAGGGAGGACCTCTGGGAGGGAAAGGGTTAACCCCCCCCCCATGCACAGACAGCTAGCCTGCTGACCAAGCTGGCTGGCTGACCACTTTCTGTCCCTATCCCCTCTCCTTCCTCTCCTGGACTTTTTCCAGGCTTCAACCTTGATTTTGGCCAGGCCAGAACTCCAGCCAATGCCTAAAAGGGCCATAAATCATCCCAAGGGCTGATCTGTGTCCCAGGGACCCAATCACTTGGCCAGAAGCCAAGTCTGTACTCAGGCTAGAAAAGAGTCTCCTCAGCTAGCCGGAGGGCAGTTCTGGACTGGATGGCTGACAGAGTTGAGAGCACAGGGGTACAGACGCCTAGAGGCTTAACTGAAGCTCGGGTCCATAGCTCCCTGGTGGCTGCTCCTCTATAGCCTGGGGTCCTGGGATCTTCGTCAGCAGCAGCAGCAGCAGCAATCCTCTGGCCTGAAGGGGTCCAGTCGGGGTCCAGCAGTCCTTCAGCAGTCAGTTTTAGGGTAAGTCCCCTTTTGTTGTCTGTTCCCTGAGTGGGCAGTTCTGGTTGGGGTGGTTAGGGTTGAGCTTCCCTTGTCCCTGGGCTTGTAGGGCAGGTCTGGTTTGTACTCCCTTGGTATGGCTCCCACCCTCGCATTGGATGTATAGCTGTCCCCTGCTCCTCTTTCCCAGGTGTGACATTGCCCCACGACTGCCTGGGCTGGTGTGGTTGCCAGCTGTACACCAGCAGGTAGCTTCCCTGGGTGGTCTGTGTATATTCTTTTTTTATTTGTGTTGGTGTTCTGGTTCTGGGATCGGTCCTTTAGTTCCCCATCCCTGCGCCCAATTGACTGTCCTGCCAGCTAGTCCCTGCCTGTCTTCCCTCCCTTCTGCAGTGCTTCCTCTCTGAGCTCCACCCGACCCCCCCGACCAACAAAACATCCCTCCAGATGGAGAGGTGGGTGAGTTAGAGGGTTCCTCTTCCCCCCGGATCCCATGACCCACTCCTCTTTCAGCACACCTAGCACTATCCCAGCCTCAGACCTTTTCCCCCCCCCATGCTGCCGTCTGTACCGCGTCGGGGAAGGGGAACAGTTTGGAGCCCAGATCGCCTTGTGCCACCGCCAACAGCATCCGGGTGGAAGCGGACACCCCTGTGCTTAGGTTCTGTCCTGTGGCTGTATGGGGCAACCGAAACTGGAGGGAAGAGCCCAGCTCCCCGATACCACCACAAACACCACCACCAAGCAAAAGGAGGTCGGAGGACCCAATCTTGGCTGTAAGCCCAAAACAAATATTGCTTAGTGCCGGAGGCTCTTGAGAGGGACAATAAGGAGGAAAAAGGCAGGAGTGGGCAGAGTGCCCACCAGGAAAAGAATAAGGAGCACCACGGATTTAAGTCCCAGGCCATAGTTCTGGTGCCCGGCTGGCAACCCAAACAGCCCCCTAAGCCGCAGCTTGATCAGGGGTGACCTGAGAGCAAAGGAAAGTTGGGCGGTTTGCTCAGGGTCACACAGGGTGCAGGTGGGGCAGTGGAATTCAAACCCAGATCTCCAGGCTGGCAGCTCAAAGCCTCAAAAGACACACTAGGCTGGAACTTGTTTAGCGGGGTAACCTGGAAGAGCAGGGAGGTTGGGTGGCTTGCTCAGAGTCACACAGGGTGCAAGTGGGCAGTGTGATTCAAACCCAGATCTCCAGGCTGGCAGTTCAGGGCCTTAAAGAAACACCCAGTGCTTAAGCTTGCATAGCAGTGTGACCTGGGAACACAGGACCATTGCGTGGCTTGCTCAGGGTGACACCATCTGCAGATGGGGCTGTGGGATTTAAGCCCAACTCTCCAGGTTGGCAGTGTGGACCTTGAACTGTTATGCTCTACTGACTCCCCTGGGTTAAAGAGGAGATACCCTGTGGGGAGCGCACTCAGGCTGAGTGTGCAGAGGTGGGGCCAGGAGTGAAAGGGAAACCCCTTAGTGTGTACAAAAAGCAGGGTTAGATTCTGAGCTGTGTTGCAAAAGAATTGTTTACTGGTGGCTGCCGGGGCCTGCAGATCGAGGAAATGGCCAGGGTGATGCTGCTCTGCCTGTCACCCTGACCCCTGCCATCAGGTAAACCCAGTCCCTGGAACAAGAAAGTGCTTATTGTGTAGTTGCTGTGTTTCATGTCTGCCCAAGTTGCACCCCAGGATGTTAGTGACCCCAGCTGACTGAACTAATTGCATCAGGATCAGATCAGAGGTCAGGGCCTGAACTGCCTGCCCTGCACCCACCAAAGCTACCTATCCACATCGGGGCTGAACTTGCCTGCCCTGCACCTTCACCGGTTGATGCCTGAACTGTCCCGAGAGGGGTTTGAGTTGCCTACCCCCTCGCCAACTGCATTGAGACACATCAGTTCTCTTTCTCCACCCCCAGTCTGTGCTGTTGCCATGGGGAAGTGGATGGACTGCCCAACAGTGGTAGCCCCATCACCCAACTAATTGCCCTAAGAAGACTGCAAGTGCTTGCACCTCCTGAGGTCAGGGATCACTCACCTTCTTGTCAAGCATCCAGTGCCTTCCGCCCAGCCTGCCAGTTACCCCCAAAGACGATGAAAGCCTGCATTAGCCAGCATAGCAGTAGTCAGTATCCACCCCCCCCCCCCAGTTTAGTCAGCTTAGGAGCTGCCACGGCTCATGATAGTGAAGTCCCCCCAAAGTAAGCAATTACAAAAATTGCCCTGTTTTTGTTTTGCTCTTTCGAAGTGGCCATAGCTCCCTTCCCTGGCTGGGTGGCACTGCGTCAAGAGCCTGCCAGAGGACCCACCATCAAAAGACATTGCCTCAACCATCTTCCATCCTCTCATCACCTGCATTTCCAGCTCCAGACCAACCTGCATCCTCTTCATCTTCTTCATCTTCATCCTCAGTTTGCTGTCCTTCAGCCCTCCTGCCAGCCAACGAGACCGATCGGTCACTCAGGTACTGTACCCCATTCTTCAAAGCTAGCTAGCCACCACCTGCACTGCACCGAAAAGACTGCTCCTCCTACGGGACTGTCAGACTATAACTGAGGTGCCTTTCTAAATAGCCTTGACCAAGGTGGTTAGGTCTTGATAAAGTATTATTATTGACGTCTGCAGACACAGGGCGCTAGGTGACCCTTTTAGAGGTACCTTACGTATTGATGTTATGTAAATTGCCATTTACTCTTACCTTTAATGCACCTAGACCTGTATAGTTGTCTTCTATCACTAAGTACTGTTGTTGTGCATGGCAAACACTGTAAGTGCCTTGTACTCTGCAACCATATTACCAAATTTCTTTCCAGCGTAACCAGTGGCTGTCCCAATAAAAGCTTGCTGTCTGCACCTGAAACTGTTGTGCCTGCCTCTCCTTGAATAGAAGAGATGAACCACCCTCCCAAGTCCAGTCATCACAACTAGTTCTGCTAATATTTTTCATAACCATATCAGAAAATTAACTTTTTTGGAAAAATGTTTTATTGCACTGCTACTTTAAATGTAATATAATATGGAATTGCAGACCTCAAAGGGCAAACTCAGATCAGTCAGGGGGCTCAAGTCAAGTGGCAGTGGTACTAACTTTGCTGGCGGCTTTACTGATCAACTCACTTATCTGACTTTTCTTGCCAAATGTCAGTCTGACTTCACTGCACCCCAGTTTAAGCATATGCATCATCCCCGTAATTATGCTGTGTGTAACACTCCTCAGTGCTGTCCTTTATTGCAATTGAGAACACCAGTATAGACACATTCTGAATACCCATTTTCCAAAAGGGTCCCATGGATGACTGTTACAGCTTCTGTGTAAATGGATTTGGACTGGGAGAGGCCTTGCTTAGGCCTCCGTTGGAGATTGCCACTACAGAAAAGGGATATCAGGAGAAAAGAGAGAGAGAGAGACTGGACTGATTCCTTCAACTCTGCAGGTATTGTGAGCTGTATGAGCTGTGTTGTCTGGATTGGAGAGGATTAGAGTTGCAGAGACCCTGCACTGTATATGGGATTGATCAGATAGAACTGTGCTGCTGATTGAAAGTGAACAATTGCTGCAGAGGTACCGCTTTAAGTATTGGACCTCTGTTTAAGAGATTGAAGAGGCAAAGCATCTCAGATGCAGAGTGCTAGCTGGGTTCTGTGAATCTGCTGTGTGAACTGATCGAAGTGGCCGAGAGTTGTGTCCCAACTGAGGCTGAAGAGAAACTTTTTTAGGACCTGAAAGCACAAAAGGGTGGGCAGGGGCCTGTTAGTTCTGAATCCCTTTCTACTTGCTGTGGTCTAAGTCCCATCCAAAGCTGTTTCTAAGAGGCTAGCACCCATGGCGACCTGTCACTGCTGTTATGCAGGAGTTGTCTGCTGCAGGGGATTCCTGCTGCTTAGGAGTCCTCACCCAAAGCCAGGGAGGGAACCAATTGACCCCTTCCAAGTGGGATCCACTGTCTCAGGAGGTCACCAGCATTTGCTGGGGTGCTAGGGCACCTACAACCTGTATGGGGAGCCGGGCTGTGGAGCCAATCCTGGGTGTGGGCCTTCTGAGGCTGGTGTGAACCTGCATTCGCGCTCTGCAATGGGCCAGAAGAGGCTGAAGGTGACAAGCAGCCAGATCTTCAATCAAGGGGACAAGCTGCAAGACCTTCAATCAAGATCGAGCCTTGTAAGAAAGATCACCTCCATCTTGTTGCCCATTGCTGCTGGTTGTGGATGGAGCTCCTCACCCCTGGACTGGTGAAGGATCCTGCCTTGAGATATGGCCATAGAGCTGCAAACTGGGAGTACCCAGGACTTGCTTGTGGGATAAAAAAAGGAAGTGTTCACTTTGCATTTAACTTTATTGCTTTCAATATTCCTAGGGCCCCAACAACCAGCCAACCCGTGGCAACATTCAGGCCTGCAATGAGTGGGTACCCAACAAACTGTCAGGGTAAAACACTGGTACCAGTGGGGTGGGCAGCTGGGGATGATCTGGCCTTCAGGCCCTGTCATTTCAGACTTGTTAATCCTTGCTAACCATATTTTTTCCTCCATAGCTATCTTTTAGCCAGGTACCCCTATCCTAACCCTTGCCACCAATAAAGCTGTGAGCTTACTGTTTGAAATTACTGCATACAGGGTGTTTTTGCATCAGCAAAGTTATTGCTAGTCTATGGTTTATGGTGTTAACTAATTGTTGGGTATTCAGTGTGTGGGGTGGTTGGTGGGGGAGGTGGGAAGGGGCAACATCCCAGTGGGGCTGTGCCAGTCAGTCACCTGACCCACTTCTAATTTACTCCGGGTGGAGGCACCGCACTGTTTCTTATAACTTTTGAATACAACCCCCTGATCACCAACGTAGCAGGACCCAAACTCCTTAACCTATTAGAAGGCCAACAGGCAGAGGTAGTAGCCCAGTGACACACAGCACCTGGGCTACACAGACAAGAATTCTTGTCTCATACTTGCTCAAACAAGCAGTCTAATAGTCATTTCAGGAGTCTTTTGTACCATGAATTCATATTATCCATGGGACCAAAAACACATTTAGACAGATTTTGTCCAAAATATAAACCCCTTATACTGGGACCCTCTTATATCATCTACACCTTTACACTCCTTAAAGTCTTCTGGTAAGGGAGCTTTTAAGTGACCTCACCCCTAGATACAGTGCTTAATTTGTAAAGAAGGAGGTGCCAGGGCTATGAGTCAAAAACCCAAATGCCTGGGGTCTGGGGCCACTAGGCCCCCAGAAGCTGTGGGTTTTTAGATGTTCTGTGGTGAGTTTGGGGGCTTATATTGCAGATAAAACACATTTCTGTGTTAGGTTCCCTACACCTGATTCCTGGGGAATCATTTTCTTTTTTTGGGGAGTCAGGGTATTGGAGAGTTTGGCTGACCACTGCAGGACTGTGGGCGTGTAGAATTCAATGGCAAGGTGCTGTGCCTGTGACACAAAGGTCAGAGGTCTGGAGCTGGTAGGCCCCCAGAAGATCTTTGGTTTTAGATGCTTTGTGGGTAGTTTTGGAGCTTTTATTGAAGATAAAGTACACCTCTGTTACAGGTTACCTACCCCTGAATCCAGGAGAAGATTTTCTTTTGGGGGGGTAGGGTATTGGAGACTCTGGCTGACCTTACTAAGCAACAAAATGTACTGCACCACATAGCATCTAGCATGGTACAAGTAGTAGCAGAGCCAATTAAAACTGAAGCATAAAAAGGTTTTACAGTTAAAGGATCATGGGCACGTAGAAGCACTGGCATGGTACTGTGATCCAAAGACCAGGGGAGTGGGGGCCAGTAGGCCCCCAGAAGCTCTTGGGTTTTAGATGCTCTCTGGTGAGTTTTGGGGCCTTTATTGAAGATAAAACATACTTCTGTTAAGGTTCCCTGGAAGGAAACCTGTAACAGAAGTGTGCTTTATCGTCAATAAAAGACCCAAAACTCATAACCGGCACATCTAACCCAAGAGCTTCTGGCCTACCTCTGAATCCAGGGGAAGAATTTTTTTCCCCACTTGGAATTAGGGAATTTGACACTCTGGCTAACTTTATTAAGCAATAAAATGTACCACAGGGCATCTTGCAGGGTCCAAGTTTTAGTCGGTGGCTGTAAAAGCCATTTAAACTGATGCATAAATAGTTTTCTATAGGTAAAGGTTTGTGGGCATGTAGAATGCAATACCAAGGTGCTGGGACACAAAGGACTCTGTAGCATCAGTGTGTGTGGCCCTGCGATGGAACCTTACCGTGAGCTTGCAGTTTATAAACTGATCAGCAGTTATCAAAATGAATTTAATGCAGCAGCAATAAGTGACCAATAAAAAAGAAAATGGAATATGATTCCAAAGTAAATTGATGAAAACACTGAAGAAGGTACACGAAGGAGCCTGAACACATGTCCACATTTCCAAGTAAAGTAACAAAAATGTTACTTTACAGTTTATGCCGGTTCTGAATAAACAATCCATTTAAAACAGCAGGCATGCAATTGGACTGGAATATTACAGCATTTTGACTGTAACATTATAACTATGCTCCTGCAGTTGTTACAACGGGAGGTTAGCTGCTCAAGTAAGAACAACATCTCATCATATGACAGGGTCTAAGACTTACTGAACCCCTGGCCACTGTGCAACATACAATAGCAGGGTAAAGTTACACCTTGCTAGATGCTCTGTGGTACATATTGTTGTTGCTTAATAAGGTCAGCGAGAGTCTCCAATACCCTGACTCCGTCCAGGTGAAAAAAAATGTTTATTCCCCAGGAATTGGGGTAGGGAACCTGTAACTAACAGAAGTGTGTTTTATTTTCAACAAAAGCCACAATACTCAAAACCATAGGCGTGCGTGGGGGGGGGCTACCCTGGCCGCGGCCCCCCTGTTAAAAATCATCCTCCAACTAAATTATAATATAATTATATATTCCCCCTGACCTCCCTAGCTTTGTGGGGATTCTGGTCCCCTTGTTCACTGACTCTGTGCACTCCTCTGCTCAAAACAGACCATCTAAAACCCTAGAGTTTCTGGGGCGTAGTCAGAACAGGTTACTAAAATATCTAGCATTGCCCCTCAGCCTTTAGCCTAGAGGTTTACTTTCTTTTTTTTTCAGCTGGTGGGGTGCGAACTGGAAAGTATAATAATTAATGAACCCCAGACAGTCTGCTGTACGTACCAAGCTCACACACTGCTACTCCTTTGCCTTTCTTATTTAACCTTTTTTTTGGTCAACCTATTTTATTTTATACCCAGTCTATCTGCTGCATGTACCAAACTGATGCAGAGACACAGCTCCTCTTACATGTATGAGTTTTTCTGGGGGAGGGGGAGGAGAATTACTGGTTAACAGCACCAGAGCCCCTGTTTCATCACAAGTATGGTAGGAATGAAATACTAGGCTGTCAGTCTACTGGGTGTACCACCAGTCTCACACAGTTCCTCAGCCTTTGTAAAGCCTTAGGGGGATTATTTTTAATTCAGCTTGTAGAGAACTAGGAAAAATAATTAATCAAACCCAGGCAGACTGCTGAATTTACCAAGCTCATTCACGACTGAGCTGATGAGTTCTCTGTTCAGGCAACATAACTTGTCAGCCTCAATGCAGTCTGCTTCTTTACTCTAAATTGTTTGAAGAGCCAAGGTTTTAAACATTTTTTTCTTTTAGTTTGCTACTTATTTTAGGTTAGTTGTAGGTAGTACATTTCAAGTTCTCGCCCAAAGCACAGAAGCAGACTTCTTCTGTTCTGCCCTGCGCTTCTCCTTCACTACTTCCTTGCCTTCTGACTTCTACCTAAATGCTTCACCACTTCAGAGTACCCGAATGTTAGTGGCTTCCTTGAATCTCCTCCACAAGCCAGGTATCTACTCCCCACTGACTGTCCCAGTCACTCCCAGCCACAGCTTCTTTCCCACCACCTGGGTGATCTGTTTCCCCATCCCTCGGTAAGCCCACTCCCTGCCTTGCCCACCCAATGACCGACTTTCCTTTCTCCTTTTTAATCAAGCAACCCCTGACACACTCCCCAATCTCAGTACAACTTAACAACTCCTCAAGTAAGTTTAACTTTCATAATAATTCATTTTTTATTCAGAATCCATCAGTACCCAGATATTTTTTTCTCACGACGAGATGACAGTAGACGCAGCCACAGCCTGCAAAAGACAATGACTACTGACTCCTCCCATGATGTTCACATGCAACATGAGACACCGGACCACAGAATAGTTGGTCAAGTGATGCCCATGCTGTGTGTGTCTAGTAATGAAGCACAAGCATACAAATGCAAGGTGGTTATGCACACCGTTACTGGCAGTCCCAACCCACCTCCAGAGCAAGCAACTTGGAGGCAAGCAGCATGGAGGAAGCAAACAGCAGCAGGCAGCAGTTCAGCTGAGAGGATGACTGCAAGAAGGTGGAACTGACTGCGATCTTCACCGCTGCGGCACTGCGGCAGCACAAACAAATCAGCCAGCTTTGAACAGAGAGTACACACACAAAAACAATATCTAAAGTGCAGTGCCAGGGAGAAGAAGTGCCAGGGCTCAGCCCTGGCATGAAAAGAAGTGCCGGGGCTGAGCCCTGGCAAGTCCTGGCACAAATTAAGCACTGCCTAGACACAAATCTGCAGTGGTCAAGCTTTTCAGTAGCAACACCTCTGTTCTGGACCTGTCTTCCTTTTCTTGACAGACTGGCTTTCTTCTTGGGGAAAATTTTTTCCCCAAAAGGTATCCAAACTAGGCATGGGCTGGTAGTGAAAAACACTACCCTAAATACTACCTGTGGGTATCTCTCAACTGCCCTAAATTACCCTTAAAATACCCTAATGAAAAACAAGTAGTTGGTTAGGGTCGGGTAATTCTTACTCTAACCATAACAAAATGTGAAAGACTGTTTTTGACTACCCTAAACAGAAAAAAATTACTTAAGGGTCTGTCTTGAGGCAGGTATGATAGGCACACGTACTCTGAGAAAGTCTGCCACTACTTCCAAAATACAGCCTTTATGGCTGTATAAGGTATTCTTCTATAGGGCCACTGTGATATGCCCAGACTTTTTTCTTTATTAATGTGACATTGCCAGCCTGTGTGTATGCAGTTAGTGAAACAGAGAGCCTTTTATGGTTAAATAAGTCATTCATCTACTGAGTCATTGTGTGAGACGGGCAGCTATGAGAGGTGCCATTGTTCTGATTCAGCCTGCTGCTGTTTCCAAAAATTATACCTGCCATGGACATTGCTGAGGAAGATATGAGAGGCCCAGCTGCTCTGAGTAAGTCTGCTACTGTTTCCAAAAATTATACCCATGGCAGGCATTACTGATGCAGATACAAGAGGCATAGCTTTTGTGAGTGAGCCTGTTGCTGTTTCTAAAAATGATACCCATGGTGGGCATTGTTGAAGCAGGTAGGACTGGTGCAGATGCTGTGAGTGTGTCTGCTGCTGTTTCCAAAAATGATACCCATGGTGGGCATTGCTGAAGTAGGTATGAGAGGCACAGCTGTTGTGAGTGAGCATGTTGCTGTTAACAAAAATGATACCCATGGTGGGCATTGATGAAGCAGGTAGGACTGGCGCAGCTGCTGTGAGTGCGTCTGCTGCTGTTTCCAAAAATGATATCCATGGTGGGCATTGCTGAAGTAGGTATGAGAGACACAGCTGCTGTGAGTGAGCCTGTTGCTGTTTCCAAAAATGATACCCATGGTGGGCATTGCTGAAGCAAGTAGGACTGGTGCAGCTGCTGTGAGTGCGTCTGCTGCTGTTTCCAAAAATGATATCCATGGTGGGCATTGCTGAGGTAGGTACGAGAGACACAGCTGCTGTGAGTGAGCCTGTTGCTGTTTCCAAAAATGATACCCATGGTGGGCATTGCTGAAGCAGGTAGGACTGGTGCAGCTACTGTGAGTGAGTCTGCTGTGGTTTCCAAAAATTAATCCCATGGTGAAATTGCTGACGCAGGTAGGACTGGCACAGCTGCTGTGAGTGTGTCTGCTGCTGTTTCCAAAAATGATACCCATGGTGGGCATTGCTGAAGCAGGTAGGACTGGTGCAGCTGTTGTAAGTGTGTCTGCTGCTTTTTCCAGAAATGATACCCATGGTGGGCATTGCTGAAGCAGGTAGGACTGGCACAGCTGCTGTGAGTGTGTCTGCTGCTGTTTCCAAAAATGATACCCATGGTGGGCATTGCTGAAGCAGGTAGGACTGGTGCAGCTGTTGTGAGTGTGTCTGCAGCTTTTTCCAGAAATGATACCCATGGTGGGCATTGCTGAAGCAGGTAGGACTGGTGCAGCTGTTGTGAGTGTGTCTGCTGCTTTTTCCAGAAATGATACCCATGGTGGGCATTGCTGAAGCAGGTAGGACTGGCACAGCTGCTGTGAGTGTGTCTGCTGCTGTTTCCAAAAATGATACCCATGGTGGGCATTGCTGAAGCAGGTAGGACTGGCACAGCTGCTGTGAGTGAGTCTGCTGCTGTTTCCAACATACAGCCTTTGTGGCTGTATAAGGCATTCTTCTATAGGGCCACTGTGATGTGCCCCAACTTTTTTCTTTATTAGTGTGACATTGCCATGCCAGCCTGTGTGTCTGCAGTAGTTAGTGAAACAGAGAACCTTTTACGGTTAAATAAGTTATTCGCCTATTGTGTCATTGTGTGAGACAGGCAGATATGAGAGTTGCAGCTGCTGTGAGTGAGCCTGCTGCTGTTTCCAAAAGTTAATCCCATGGCAAAATTGTTGAGGCAGGTAGGACAGGCACAGCTCCTCTGAATTTTACTCTGAATCTTTTATCACTGGTGTAAATCATGTGCCTCGACTACGGACGAGTAGTGCATGCACAGTGTGTTAAATTTTACTTATAAATTGCAGCTTTTGTTGTGAGTGCTATCAGTGACCCGACGAGCCCCTTCCGGGTCAACACACCGCATAAACATCGCCCCTGCTGTGAGTGGGCGTCAGTATACCGAAATTCATAATACTGTGTGGCAGAAACTCTGGGTTGAGTGGGCTTTGGGGCTATTTCACTCTTAAATTGATTTTAACTCAGTTTGGGTTTATTTTAAATGTGAGTCATGTCTCCCACTACACCTGGAAGCAGGTAGAGAGCCGTGTAGTTCAGGCAGGAGCAGCATTGGACTACACATCGGCTAATTTTACTCTGAATCATTTATCACTGATGTGTAAACCGTGTGCCTCGACTACGGATGAGTAGTCCACGCACAGAGTGTTAAATTTTACTTATAAATTGCAACTTTTGTTGTGAGTGCTATCAGTGACCCGACGAGCCCCTTCCAGGTCAACACACCCACATAAACATCGCCCCTGCTGCAAGCAGGGCGAACACATACAGGGTGCGCAGAGACACGCGCATCTGCGCATGTCAGCTGTGTCCACTGGGACAGCTGGGACCTGGACCTAGTAATATACAATCATTGAAGAAAAAGGGATGTAATTTACAATGAAGCTGTGTACAAAATGTAGCACATATGCTGAGGGGGAGGAAACTGCGGGGTTTGAGTGCGATAAACGCATTCTCCTGGAGGTACTACAGGCAGAAATTAGGGGTGCAGGTTCAGATAGACATTAGCAACCTGGAGCATTTTATAGACAGTGTAGCAGAAGACATTGTGGAACCTAAGAGTGAAAGTAATGAGATGTCTGATGAGAAGAGGGGAAATAACGACTGATGTCTAGTGACCAAAAATATAAATAAAAAAAAGGTAGATGGAAAATAGGGGGTCATCTAATCTTTTAACCCCAAATAGATTCACTACCCTAAATACAGATGGCGACCACGAAGGCAATATAACAGGCCAGGGAATATCTACATTGTCCACTAGTAATAACCTTATGGCCCAGGACACTGCACATCCAGATAGCAGTGTCAATGATATAATACCTTTTGAGAGCACAAGCAAACCCAGAGATGTATCAGTTATGGGGGATTCCATGTTGAGATACATGGATCACATAATATGTAAGCACTGAAACCTGAACACCACAGTCAGTGTACTCCCAGGGGCTGGTAAAAAGGATATCCAACGACTCCTCCCTGGCTTACAGAAGAACACCTCAAAACCATTAGCCCTTATACTTGCTGGTGTAAGTGATGTAGGTAAAAGGAAAGTTCTTGACATCAAAAGAGATTTTGAACAGGCTGGGAGGAACCTTACAGCAAATGGATGTGATCTCATCATAGCGGGTATACTCCCAGTACCTAGAGCCACGCATGAAATGGTAATAGAGATACAAGCCCTTAATGGATGGCTAAAAGATGGAACCATAGGGAGGGTTATACATACGTGGAACATGGGGACACATTCAGGAACCATAGGCTGTATGCACAAGATGGTCTTCATATAAACAGGAAGGGGAAACGCATATTTGCACATTGATTATGTCAGACAATTGACATTGGTTTGAACTTCAGGGAGGGGTGGATGAGGGGGTCACCAGATCAAAACTAAGTAGAAATAGGAATCCTGTCCCAGAAATGTGGAACTTTCTACTACTAAATGCCAGGAGTCTAAACAACAAAACCAATGAACTCCTATTCACTATGAGCAACTTAGACATACACATCTGTGCCATCACTGAGACTTGGTGGAGAATGGATGACCCCTGGGATAAAAATATACCAGGCTATAGATTATACCGTAAGGACAGGCTATCAAAGAAAGGTGGTGGAGTAGCTTTTTACATTTCTGAGAGTATCGCTTCTGAAATTGTGGATACCAACTAATGAGACGATAATGAAATCCTATGGGTTAAATCTCTCCTCCCTCCCCCACAAGCAGCCAAAATAAACCTAGGTCTGATATACAGACCTCCATCCATTTCACAGGAAGAGGATTTGCAACTTCTGGATTTTATTAATAAAATAAATGCTACTGACAATAAAATGGTTCTTGGCGATTTAAACCTCCCCGGCATAAACTGGGACACATTACAAACTAAAACTACCATCGAGCTAAGACATTTAGAAGCCTTCATTTTAGCCAGGATGAATCAGCTTGTAACATCAAATGCCAGGGACAATCATATTCCAGATTTGTTCCTAAGTAATATAGCTGACGACATTTATGACTGTAGGCTCCTCCGCCCTCTTGGGTCCAGCGACCATTCCATGGTAAGCTTGGGTTTTAAGGGCAGGTTAGGCAACATAAAAAGGAGTACAATAAAATATAACTATGACAAGACTGACCTAGTTGGGATGAAAAATGTACTAACTGTATGGGACTGAGAAGAGGACTTCCAACAATCAACCCTTACAATACATGTGGAACATTCTAGTAAACAAGGTATTATCCCTAATACAAACTTTTACCCCATCAGCAAAACAATACATGGGGAACAATAAACTCCTACCACAATGGATAACATTACCAGTGCGAAAACTTATAAAAAAGGAAAATAAAGCATTCACTAAAGCTAAGAAATCTGGTAGTAGTAAATGCTGGGATATATACAAGAAGCTTCTTAAACAGTCTAAAAAGAGTATATTAAACTGCCAAAGAGAAACAAGAGCTGATGCTAGCATGGAAGGTCCAAAACAACTATAAATTATTCTATACATATATTAATAATAGGAGGGATGTAGGTAAATCTATAGGACCATTAAATGGCACGGATGGTAGTATGGTAACAGATCAGTCCCAAACGACTGAACAATATAACTGTTTTTTCATGTCTGTTTTTAATAGTAAGACATACACTAGGGTGGACTATCAGGAACAGGCACTAAATCCTAGCCTAAATATTAAGAGGGAAGAGGTTCTTAAAAGACTCCTAAAAATCAATCAGAACAAGTCCCAGGGACCAAATGGGTTACATCCCAGAATTATTAAAGAATTAGCAGAGGTTTTGGCTGGTCCAGTCACAGCTATCTACCAAAAATCACTGGATGAGGGGTTGGTTTTGGAGGCTTGGAGACAGGCGGTAGTGGTACTAATATACAAAAAAGGAAACAGGCACGATGTGAAAAACTGCAGGCCCATTAGCTTGACATCAGTATTGGGCAAAATCCTGGAAGGCATCATCAAGGACCATACTATTAACCATCTTAGCACAACAAATAACATCGACCATACTCAGCATGGTTTCACTCAAGGCAGGTCATGTCAGACCAACCTTCTTGAATTCTATGGTAGGGTTAGTAAAGCCTTGGACAATAAACACTCGGTTGACGTCATTTTTTTAGACTTCTCGAAGGCTTTTGATAAAGTACCTCACAGTGAGCTTTTGGATGCATTAATTGAGCACGGTATAGAGGGAAAAATAACCAGATGGAGAGAGGCTTGGCTCAACAACAGGAAACAAAAGGTTAGCATGATGGGTACTTGCTCTGGTTGGACTGATGCGACTAGCGGGGTGCCACAGGGTTCCGTTTTGGGGCCCTGTCTATTTAACATATATATTGCTACAATGAATACTGCCACAGGAGCATGGGTATCTAAATTCACTGATGATATCAGACTAGGAAATATTGTGGACAGTCAGGAGGATGCAGCTAACCTTCAAGCAGCATTAGGCGACCTGGAAAAGTGAGCACTTGACAAAAAATTGACTTTAACACTGACAAATGCAGTGTAATGCATTTTGGAAAACTAAATGGTCAGAAGAACTATTCACTTGGAGGGCAGATATTGAATAAGGTGGAGGATGACAGAGACCTGGGTATCAGAATAACAAATAACCTAAGCTCTAAGTTACACTGTAACCAAGTCATCAAAAAATTCAGTAGCATCTTACATTATATTAATAAGCACATCAAATGTAAAAGCAAGGACGTTTTGTTGCCCTTGTACACATCCCAGGTGAGACCACATCTGGATTACTGTGCTCAGTTCTGGTCACCAGGTGGCAGAACAGAAATAAATGCATTGGAGAGAGTACAGAAAAGGGCAACTCATAATATTGTAGAGGTTAAGGGACATGATTACCAAACTAGACTTACCATCCTAGGACTTTACTCTTTGGAATACAAATGACTGAGGGATGGACATGTGTCTGATTTTTAGAGCCCTTACAGACCCACAACTGTGGGAACTCTTGGGGTTAAATTATAGACATCTCAAATATAATACTAGAGCCCACCCCCTGCAACTTGAAGTTGAACGTTTTAGATTCACCAAAAGGAAACATTGGTTGTCTGTCAGAATAAATAAAATCTGGAATGAACTCCCATTGGAGGTAGTGGCTAGCAACAGCACAAATAGCTTCAAATCCAAAGTGGATGCGCACCTCATCAAAAATAAAATACTTGGATACTCTTGATTTGGTGAGCCTAAAGGACCTTGGTCTAACAGAGCTCTGTAAATACCTATGTTACCTATGAAACCTACGATTGAGCCTGCTGCTATTTCCAAAACATATTCCCTTTGGCAGGCATGGCTGAGGCAGGTGCTAGAGGTGCAGCTGCTCTGAGTGAGCCTGCTGCTGTTTCCAAAAATTATATCTATGGTGGGCATTGCTGAAGCAGGTAGGATTAGTGCAGCCTCTGTGAGTGAGTCTGCTACTGTTTCCAGTACTTTTACACATGATGGGCATTGGTGGGGGAGGTACGCGAGTTGCAGCTGCTATGAGTGAGCCTGTAGCTGTTTCCAAAAATTATACCCATGGTGGGCATCAAAAGATTCCAAAACATAATAAATTGATGATTGACCGACTGAGAGTAGTGTGGCAAGTGTAGCTGAGCAAGGAGGTGGTGGTGGTAAAGGTGAATTTTGTCAGTAGTACGTGTCTAAGGAGAATGACAACAAAACTGAGGGAAAGTGATGCCAATGGAAGAAACTGCAGTAACAACTGCAATGTAAGGCTCATAATAACTTCTTTTTTGCAGAATTTGTGTAGTGCTCATCTACAGCAGGACTGGAACATATGTCAAAGAGCACGTCTTACAAGAAAATGTAAATCATAAAAAAAGTGAATGCAAAATAATGGTGCCAACAGAGTCAGAAAAATGACAAACATACCTATTTATCCATGAATTGTGACTATGGTGGATTTATTTCAGAGGGACAGTTGCAAATGCTGATAGAGAGATGCTTGCAATGTTAAGTAACCAAATTTGACAGTACTACGCTCCACACAGGACTTTGTATTTGTACTTTGCACACAGCCTAGTGATCATATTCGCTATCACTGTTTGCAGGCTGTTGTTCATGTTCCGAGTCAGATGAATCAGTGATTGGGGCAATTGGGAAATTGTCAGCATTCATTCTGAGAAATGTAAGCCATTCCACATTTGCAGGACTTAGCAGTGTTCTTTGCTCAGTGACTGTTCCTCCAACTGCACTAAATATGCATTCTGAATACACGTTTGGAGGTGGACAACTGAGGTACATTATTGCAAGATTTGCTAGATCTGGTCATATTGTTCTCTTTTGTTTCCAATACAGTAATGGATCTTTCTTGAGACCAATCACAGAACGGACTGCAAAATATTCCTGGATCATTGTACTTCATGGGACAGTTAACAGTCTGACAGATGAACCAGCTGCACTTTCTTTACAGGATGCTAGTCCATGTTGTTTCAGGTGACTCAGAAGTGATTTGCCATTCTGACTTGTAACATAGGATGCCTGAGAAGCAGCTGTAGATGTCCTTTATCATGCTGATGACACTTTGATTGTGAAGAAGAATTTATTATAGATGTGCTATCGTCTATGCCAGAGGCGCACTGTGATGGTTCATTAGATTTTGACTCCTGTACATCAGTTAATGGTGTTGGTGGGGCAATGCCAAATTTGGTTAGCAGAAGATCTCTTCAATACTCAGTGACTTCCCCTGCAGGAAGGATGGCTTCAATGACACCCTTAAAGTGGGGACTTAGCAACATAGCCAACACATAGGTTCCATTCTGAAATATGGCATTTATTCTCTGATTGGTCGATGGTTTGAAACTCATGTCATCTGCCAGCATTACCGAGGTACTGACTTCTTTTGACTAAAAATCTTTCTTGATGTCATCAAGGAAAATGTTAAGAAATCTTATTTGAGGAAGAATTTGACTCAGAGTTGCACTGTCCACACTGACATCACATGTAGCAGCTTCAAACGGCTCCAGTAAGGTGACTAAAGACTCAGCCAGACTCCAGATGCTGGAACTCAGCATGATGTCGACTTTATCTATTTGGTTCTGCATGGTGTAGTCATGTACAGCATTCTTCTGTTCAAGAAGTGTTTCCTACGTGTAAAATGTTGAATTTCAGTGGGTTGGAACTTTGTGCTTTAATTTATGTAGTGGTAAGTTGTTTGACCTCTGCAGCCCTATCAATATTTTTTTGTGTTTTCACGGAGTGACTGAAATGACCACATATTTTCCTAGCAAGACCTAACAGGCTTTCAACATTTCTGTTTCCAGTTAATAAATGATGGATGAGAAGATTTTAGCAATGCACAAAACAAGGCATGTGTTGTTAGTTGCTGTCTCTAACAGCTTTGACTATGCTGGCACCATTGTCTGACACTATGAATCCTGGAGATAGGGAATATGGAGAAAGCTATTTCTGGAATTCCTATTGCAGCTCCTGCAAAATATTCACAGCAGTGTGGTTTTCCTCAAAAGTGGTAGCACAATACAGCCTACTTCCAACTGATTACAGTCAAGTGGGGATTATTTAAGTAATATACCACTCCAGGGTGTGAGTATATTGGTGGATTTACCATGGCTGGTGTGGTTCAGTCACAAGGCACAGCCGGGTGACTTAATCACACCAGAAGTGGTAAATCCACATATATGCCCACTCCCTGGAGGGGTATATTGCTAATATGCAATGTTCCAGTTTTTTAAGGAGATAAAAAAAGTTTTTTTTGGGGGGGGGTATTTTAATTTATATTTATAGTATTTGTTAGTGCACTTGAAAAATAGTGCTGTTTGCTAAGGTGTGCAGTCCGAGTACTAACGTGCTGTTAGTGAGTGACAGCATTTTGTTTCGGGTTGAAGTTTGTCATTATGCAGGAACATCAAGAGTCTGGGGCAGTTTGTTTTTTAATTTTTCCCGCAGTTTAAATATGCAGTGTTTTTTAACATTATGGAAGAGTTCGACTGTAGTTATGAAGGAGCGAGAGGCAATGGAGCAGAGAGTGACCACAAGATGCAGAAAACATGGTTTGAGGAGGAGCATTATGACTGGCTGCAAATTTCAAATGTGGAGCGGTGCTTTACTTCCGGGAGAAGAAATTATTTAGAAAAAAAGGTTTGTTTTATGTGGAGTTGCAATGTGGAGTCGTGAGGTGTTATTTGTTTGAAAGTCACACTTTGTGATTGTGGTTTTAGCGGGAGCCACGGTAGTTGGGATAGCGATGTTTAAGCAGGGATCCAACATGGTGGATTTCGGCTTCATGTTCAGGGCTCAGAGTGTTTTTTTTTTTTCATAAGGCTGGCTGGCACCTTTTCCCATGGGTACACTGGAGGATTTATCATGGTGAAAAGGTGCCAGCCAACCAATTAGTTTGCAGGGATTGGGCTCTTGGATTTAGCCCATTGTATAATAATACTTTCTGACTGAAAACTTGCCCACTGAGCTGTAACAGTCATGTAGTCAATTGTTTGGTTGCTGGTTAAGCTATCTGTTATCCTGTGAAACTGCTTCACCTCAAAGAGTTTCAGTTGCTTAATGATTTCAGTACATACCAAGTCATACAACTGTGGAACTTCCTTTACTTCCTTTTTAAAAAAGTATGTTCAGCAGGGAACAGTGTATCATGGTTCAATCCAGAGCATGAATTTGAGGAAACCTTTTTGGTCAACAAAAACAAAACGGAGTTGGCAATCAGCAAACAACTGCAATGGCTCTGTTTTAGTACTGGCATGTTGAATGCTTGTGGGTAAATGTTAGTGTCCCTGCAACACTTTCTTTTAATGTTAGTTAACAAGATATTTTTGATTTTTTGGGGAATGTATTTTTCACGCCTTTCTCACAAGGAGTACCAGTTTGGGATTTTCCATTACTTGATCGTGTCAGAAAACTACAGTATCTATGTTTGTCTGAGAAGATGGCAAGGACACATCAAATGATTCATTCCAGTTCATTATCACTATGGTCACCACCATCACCACCTATCCCATTCCCAGTCCCCATTATCACCATCATCTCTATCAGCATTTGCAGCCTCAGCATCTGAATTTAAATTTGAGGAGGATGCCTCCTTGCATGCTGTTTCAGCAGCTGGAAGTATCCTGAAACCTGTGGAAAAATGTTCAGTACCTCTACAAGTAACTCCAGTCAGCTGTTTCTGAAACTCTTCTATCCTTTCAGTGCTAACCTGCTTTTTCTTTGCAGGATATTTGGTGCCAGTGATGGTGATATTATTGTTAATGTTACTTTGTACTGATTCATTAGTGCTGTGTTTTATGTTGTCCATATCAGTAACAGTTGCATGTGCAGCAACACTGTTCTTCCTTTCAGTAGTGTTACAAGACTTGGAAGTAGTAAACATAGGCACGGGGTCATAATATCGCAAGAAATTATGCCGCATGGAAAAATCATGCTGCTAATACAGTGTGATTTCTTCCATGCGGCATAAGTCTTTTTTTGCAGGGGGCTCTGTCACCCGCACCCCCTGTTGCAGGGAGCTGTGCCCCCCCAAACTTCCTCCCCAATAAGGATTCTCAACTCTGTGTGGGGGGATTCAAGTCTAAATAGCACAAAGTGAGATAAAAAATAACATTTTCTGGGACCAGGAATCAAACCCGGTCCAAGATGTTGCGCCTGGGTTCCATGCTGCTGTGGCTTAGTCCATTGAGCCACAGCAACTGCTCGGCAGAACCTCATCCCAACAGAGGTCTCATCCTCTGCCTGGGCTACAGCGAGTGGTGCAATACCGTGTACAGAGGTATTAGCGGTATTGCACCACTTGCTGTAAACTACAGCGCTATTCCGGGTTAGCAATAATGTCATATGCTATTAAACATACAACATTATGACCTGGTAGGGTAGACATAGTAGACACAGAAACTGTGATCACAAACAGTACAGGGAACAGCAGTCAGAATGTCACAGTAATAAATGAAAGAGGTTGGGGTGCCTAACACACACAGTGGCCCTCAAATAAGACAGTTGCATAATACAGCGGTAAAAGGATATTTGTTTCACTAACTGTTGCAGAGACAGAGAGACTAGTAGACTATGTCACAGCTCAGGGCACCTAAGAAACAGCGTCTCTAAGATGATTGCTTAATACAGTCATAACATGTTACTTGTTTTTCACTGACTGTTGCAGACAGTATAGCTGGCTATGTCACAGTTATAAATAACAGGGCTCTGGGCACCTAACAGTGGATCTGGCTAAGATGATTGCCTAGTACAGCTATCACCAACTGCTGCAGAGTCGACAGAGAGTATAGCTGTCTATATCGTTAATAAATGACAGGGCTCAGGGCACCTAACAAACACTGGTCCTGGCTAAGATGAATCTTCCTTAGTACAGTTGTAAAATAATGCTGTATCTGTTTCACTAACTGCAGCGGAGAGGCTAGCCAGCTATGTCATAGCGACAGGGCTCAGGGCTCATAGGGTGGCTGAGTACTGCACTGTACTGTGCTGTATGCACAGTGAATCATGTAATGCAAAAACTGCCTTTGGTGTTTGTCAGGGCAGATTGATGAGATGAGGACCAAGTAAGTCCTCTCAAAAAAAATATATATATGTATATATATATATATATATATATGTATTATTTATTCTCTCTCTCTCTCTCCCTCTCCCTCCCTTTCTGTGTGTGTGTGTGTGTCTCTCTCTCTCTCCCGACTCTCTGCTTCAAAATAGAAAAACCTGACTGAGTAAAAAAACAATGCAGCCCTTGACAAATGTAGGTGACATTAATGGTAATGGCTTGCTGCAGTGCTCAAGTCAAAAGTTAAAACTAAATATTTTTTCTTCTTTTGTATGCTGCTGCCTGTTTGATGATTTATCTGCTGGGCAAGCCAGAAAAAAAATGCCCCAAACCACTTACCCACCTAATTAAAGCTGTAAGAGAGAGAGTCACAGGGCTTAAGTTGTTATTATTATCATTATGTTTAACCCACAGCTGGCTGTGCCTGGCCACAGGAGCAGGTTCTCTCACATCCAATTCCCTCCCATGTCCCAGCCACAGTCACTTTTACTTTGTCACCTCCTCTGGTTGCTACACTGAGCAAGGGAAGAGTCATTGACTATTTTTTTTCTTTTTTACTGCACTTTTCCCTCTTCTTTCTCTCTCTCGCTCTCTCTCTCTCTTATAAAAAAATATTTTCTTAATTTCTTCATTGCTTTCTGTAGTGGACTGGCTCCAGTGTCTCTTCGTCACTCACTGTCCCAACCAAAGTCTGCCTAACCCTATCTCCTGGCTGCTGCTCTGCTACCCTGCTCTAATCCTCTGTTCTTTCCACTCTACTGTCTGTGACCCAACTACGTCGCTCACCAGGCAGGTCTCACTTTTATACCATGGCAGACATGCATGCTGATTGGGCCACAGATCTGCACTGGGCATGGTTATCTCACTCACATGATTGCTTGTGGATGGGTTGCCGGTCACATGATCAGCAATGCTTGCCAGCAGATGGTGGGAGGGGGGCAGTTTCACATATTTTTTTAACTGAGCTGTGTGTGAGTCAGGAGTCGGGACTCAGGAGTGGATTGCACAAGGTAGGCCAATGACTGTTGTACAACAGTTTCTGTCTAGTGCACCTAACCAGTTAACAAAAACTAAATAAATAAATAACAACTAATGCATCCACATCCCAAATCCTGACTCCTCACTCACTCTCCAATGGCTGCTGCACCTGTCACCCAAAACAGAACCCAGTCCATTAACCATAATACCCACCCCAAATACCATTGACATGCCAGGTAAAGTAGTACTTTACCCGAACTACCCTGCCCGACTAAAAAATAGAGGTACCCACACTACCCATTGGGTAGCCCATGTCTATTTAAAACTGCTTCTTCGATTAGTTAAATTTTTATCTTGTCTCTGTGTTTTCAACTGGAGAAGGCACTGTTCTGATTTGCCTGATGCATGTGTGGTGGAACTATGGGACAGGGTGCTGCCTTAAGAATGAACAATGAAACAGGGTGTCTTCTGTATAAAATAGTCTTGTCTTTGTCTGGTATGGTACATAGTTCTGTACTCATCACTAAATGGAAGGGAACAAGAATGATTGCTTAGGGAGAACTACAAGAGTCAGTGAGGAATTGTAAAAATGGCACTTGGTGTCAGAACTGACAGCCATTGAAAGAGTCTGAAAGGCAGTTGATTCATGATGCTACAGTACCTCTTAAATTAATCCTGGAATGTATCGAGTTGATTGAGAATCAATCTGGGGCCCCTGTTCATGCAAGGGTACTCCTGGGCCTTGTGCTAAAGGGTAGATGTTCTGTGTGTGTCAGGGGGCCCAGAGCATTGCATACTGTTAAACTGAAGGTTTCGGCATCTCAGTGACTTCCTCTCCCACTGGACTTAGCAGAGGGCCTGGCTCTGCCAGCATTATAAAAGCAAAGACAAACGGATGTAAACAGGGATTGTAGCCTTATTATATACTACTGCACAACCAGTAGACAATACTCTTGGTTGGTCTGAAGGCCTTTCCCAGCTCATGTCATTATAGTCTTCCTGATGGCAACAAGAACTGCTCTTCCACCATTGCCTTCAATCATTTTTATTTTTTATTTATTTAAAATTTTGTTAATCAGGTGAATAGCACTGGGCTACTTGGCCCTTTTACAGGCTAGACCCAGGTTTTTACATACAGTACCAAATATACAGATAGGTTATAGAGTGAGCTGTACAAATATACAAATGCACAATAATAATTCACACAGTAAAAACACTCATACGTGCTAAAATGAACCAGACCAGAATTATTTATTACAAGTACAAATAGCCCATTCTAAAAGATCCTTTTTAATTTAGTTTTTAATGTAGTTTTAAAATGTTGTATGTTAGGGTCTTTTCTTGTTTCCAGATTGTGACAGGGTTAAATAGGGCCTTGTCCCAGTTGTTCTGGAGAAAGAGTTTAAATGCAAGAATTTGTTCTGTTCCCCCCTTTTCTGTCTCTTCTCTGCCTGGTTGCACAACCAAATAGTCTTGTGAGACCTAGGACTTGATCACCCTGATGGCCTTACAATTCTCTGCCCCTCGCTATCTCTTTACCTTCTCTTGCTGTTCTGTCTTTTCTCCCCCCTTGCATATCTGCTGGTATTAAAATATATGTGAATCTTTTTGTGGCAATGTAACTGATGCTGGGATCCCTTTGTTTAGAAATGTATATAGTTTTACTGTTGAAATGTATATAGTTATACTGTTGAAATGATTGCAAAAAGCTGTTTGGAACTCAAGGGGTTAACCTGTTTGCAAACTCTCTGAGAAGTTGTAAGCAAGAGGTCAGTTCTGGGTCACAATGCTCTTTTGCTGCACTTGTTGAAACTTACAAGAACTCTGTGTGAGAAGCATGCTGTTTTCTTAACAAGCGGGGTTTGCAAAGACTTATGAAAACAGAGATGCAATTTCTTGCAAGAAAGAAACAGAGAGATTGAGATTAGAAATTGAGAAGAAACCCAGATGGACTTTCTCTGTTTATACTGCCTCTGTAAATAGTTATACTGAACAATTTTTTTTTTATTTTACAGTTATTGATAATAAATCACTTGTTGCAAATTTTACAACTGCTCCTGGTTTTCCTATGCTTCCTGACTTGTGCCTCGATGACACAAATCAATACCATTCCAGACTTTTACAACAGAATATTTAAAGGCTTTTAGAGTTTGTTAGTCCTGCTCGAAGAAAGTGGTAGAGTTAAAACATTATCTGATCTTAATGATTTGGTGCTGTCTTTGGGAACAAACATTTCTGCTAGTAGCTTTTCCCCTCTCAACTTGATGGCCTTGTATAAAAAGCAACTTTTGTTCAATATGCCCCATTGGTCAACTGATAACCAATTTAGTTTTTCATAAAGAGTGCAATGATTCCCCCATTGTTTTGCTCTCAATGCAAACCTACAAATTGCATTAAACATGCAAATTCATTTTTGTAAGACTTTTTCTGAAACACCTACCCAAAGCCGCCATATCCCAAGGTTGGCAACAAATAACTCTGTGCCAAAATTCTTCTAGTGTCGTCAGTTAGGTGATAATGCCCCAGTTTCTTATTTAAGTATTTATACACATATTATACTTACACTTAGTGTACTTATTTATATACATCTTGACTGGGTAATCACCTACAGAGAGGACAGGGTGCTCCTATGGGGCACTCTGTCCGATGCCACTAGCGATCACTCCCACACCTACCTGATCTGGGCCTCTAAGACCAAGCATCCGCCCCCTAAACTACTCTCCTTCCATAATTTCAATCACCCAGACATCCCCTCCCTTCCTCCTTCATGATGTTCGAGCTATAAAATGGTCAGCCTTCTACACCCTTTCTGACATGTCCGAGGCTGAAAGTTTCTTCACAACTGCACTCCGTCTCCAAAATCAACATTTCCCCCTGACTACTCGCCGAGTTAGGGGTTGCTATATGCACTGCGTTACCAAAGATCTCCTGGCCATGATGAGGGAAAGGGATAAGCAATGGTCAGCCTACAAAAAAAACCCTCCCCTGCCCAATGGAATGAATACCGGCAGCTATGAAACCTTTGTAAACAGTCAGCCCTTGTTAAAAAGTGTGCCTTCTTTCAGGGCAACAAAGGGGCAGTCTTGGTGACCCCCATTCCTTCTGGGGCGAGGTAAGCTCATTACTCAACCCATGCACTCATAACCCTATTATTCGTCTTAACACTCCCTCCGGATGTCTGGCCAACCCCGTTGCTGTGGCTGAGGCCTTCAATAAAAAATTCACAGACCTGTCTGCCCTCCTTAGCAAGCTGCCACCCCTGGTAACCACTGGTCTCTCTGATCATCCCCCCACCCATACCCCTCAAACTCCTCCCCTTCCCTCTTTCTACTTCCGGAACATCAACCCCAGGAACACTGCCAAACTGCTGAAGAGCCTACCTAGCTGGGGCAGCCTGGGCAACGATGGTCTTTTCCCTGCTATGCTTCAACTTCTATCACCTGCCATCTTAAAACCACTACACTTACCTCTTTAACCTGGCATTTACTACCTACTCAGTGCCCAGCACTTGGAAGCATGCCATAGTGGTCCCGATTTTTAAGACTGGTGACCCGCTATCCCCAGATACCTATCAGCCTATATCCTTGCTCCCCCACCTTAGTAAACTCCCGGAAAGGATTGTCCACTGACAACTGTCTGACTATATTGACAAACACAACCTACTGTCCAGACAGCAGCATGGCTTCCATAAACATCACTCCACTACATCTGCCCTTGCCCTATTTACCAATCATATTCTTAGGAATATGGACCTTGGAAGGGCAACAGGTGTCTTCTTTGTTGACCTGTCTAAAGATTTCGACCTGGTCGACCACACCGTGTTGCTCTCCTCCCTCCACACTCTTGGCTGCTCTACTAAGAACACGCGGTGGTTCCAAAGTTACCTTTCAGGTAGATCTCAGTCAGTATGTGTAGGACCTTCCACCTCCCCTGCCCTCCTAGTCACTACCGGTGTACCCCAGGGCTCCATCCTGGGCCCAATCTTATTCTCTCTGTTTATAAAATCTCTCCCCTCTGACTGTCTCACTTGTGATGCCCTATATTATGCAGATGACCGTGTCTTCTTCACTAGTGACAAGGCTCTTGAGAATATATCTAGGGCTTTATCCGATAATTACTCTGCGGTGCATACACCTGGTTCCACTCACATTGCCTAATTGTTAATGCTAAAAAAACTAAATCCATGCTATTTGGATCTAAACCCTTCTCATCTAAGGTCTCCAAAGCTGGGTCCACCCTCTCAGTAGTCTCACTGGATGACACTGTACTTGAAAATGTACTAACTTTCAAATATCTGGGAGTTATCCTGGACCCGTCCCTCTCTTTTTTCGATCATATCTCCTCTGTTATCTGCCGTATTAACCAGAAACTTTGTGTGGCTCATCAGACAAAGTCACTCCTGATCATGGAAGCCCATTTAGCCATTGTCCAAGGCAACCTGCTACCCTTGATTGACTACTGCTCCCCTATTTACTCACACACATCCTCAGCTTTGCATGCACGCCTCTGCTCCATGTACAACAACATATGTCATTTCACTCTCCTGGCACCATATTCCACTCATCACTACCACCTCTACCAGACTCTTGACTGGCTCCCACTACACTGCAGATTTGATTACGGGCTTAGCTGCCTCCTGGAGAGCACCATCAGGCATGGTGAAGCCTCCCCTTATACATCTCTCCTCAAGACCAGAACTCCCTCAAGGTGTCTGCGTGCATCCTCAGTCCCCTCCACCCCCAGATATCCCATAAGTCTCCTTGGCCATGGGTAGCAGAGCATTTTCTGTAGCTGCTCTCACTCTGTGGAACAGAATCCCCATGCCTATCTGCTCTCTGGGCTCCCATGCCACTTTCAAGACACATCTCAAATCCTGGTTGCTTGATGAGGCCACATGCTGTTGCTAGCTTGGATAAACCCGCCCCTCCCCCCTTGGACTCCTGTCTTACATCCCTCACTACCTGCTTCTTAGGCTCTCCCACTTGGCTTTTGTCTTGTATGTTTTTTTTTTTGTTATGTTTTGTTTTTTTACATCATGCATTAATTTGCACTGGCCACTTATCCTTAGTAAATAATTGTATAATAATGCTGCTTACCATGATGTACTGATTGTTTTTTTTTTAGCCTTTCATTAATTTTACTTTCCTATGTCACTTTCTTTGTTCATCAATGATGTCTGTATATTCACTTTGTTCACCAATGATGTCTGATTATCCACATGGCTTGTACACATTGTATAACTTGTCACTACCTCTGTAACTGCCACCTGTGTGGCCCAGGTCATGCCTGAAAATGGTCCCCTGGATCAGTGCACTTATCTGGTTACCAAAGACTTAAATAAATAAATAAAATGAATAAATGAAAGTGACAGACGCTTCTGTTGTATATTTTTCAAAACTTAAATAGGAGTCAAGCAATATTCCTAAATATCTGAACTCCTCTACCACATGCTCACCATCCTCATCCAAACTCTGTATTTCCCTTGGTGACTCCCAACCCAACCAGACTTCTCACACTGAAAGAAGTTGTTGCAGTTGTTGTTGTTCCTTCTTCTTCTTCCTAGGACTGCCATATCTGGAGTGAGTTTTGAAGGCAAATCTTTTTCAGGGCCACATTCATCAGGTACCAGAGGCTGCACTCACTTACAAACCTCTTGCCACACAGAACCCAGTGCCTTGCCCCAAAGGCATAGCTCCTTCATAAGCTGATACACCAGCAGCCCATGTACCCCAGCTGATGAAGAAGGTGTCAGGCTGTGGAAACCCACAAGTTGGCTTGAGTAACTCACCACTCTGTCTCAACAGTGCAGAGGGAATCTTTTTCTCAATGATGATGGTGTCTACACTGCTCTGGGACAGCAACAGCAAGTTTTCTCACTCTCGGCCAAAGAACATATGCCTTATCTGCACCATCCATAGCCAAGCATTCTTTTCTACAGCATTCCATTCAGCAAAAGTTTGGGCCCTCCATTGTTCCAGGTCCAGTTTCACCTGCTCTCATAGGTTTGTCTGTCCTTCTTGGGAGTCAATTGGTCTCAGATAAGACACTGCACAGCTCCCAAACCTCAGCAGATTGAGAATCTGTTTTTTGTTTCCATGGCTGCAGCAAGGCCGACAGGGTTGGTCCAGTGTCATACTCCATCAAATGAATGCCATCAGGAATATGATAGTCAGTAGAAGATTTAACTCTGGCCATTTTCCAAGGCCTTTCAACACTTGCTGGTCAATATGTGTTGAGATTTGCAGGTATATCTCTAACAACACCAGTGCCTTCTGATCCCACTCAAGAGCTACACACCCTACAGGCACTCCTGAGGCATGTGTTCATGCAGCTGGTCCAGCCAATCACTACCAAATTTTTAAAGCCTGCCATGCCCCTCCTTATGCCAGAGCTTATCTTGCATGTGAGGTCATACTTCTTGGACCAGGCCTGGATCATCTGCTATACCACCAGTCCCTGGTGGAAAACTGTTTCAGTTTCTCAAGGGGGGTCATGATGGCTCAGAACGTTAAGCAAACAATGCAAAACATCTACAAAAGTCCCAAAACAATGTCCTTCATCTTTGGACCCTAGAATCTGTGTGTGAGTACCATTGTAATGCCGGGGCCCCTGTCAGTGATGAGGGTAATCCAGGGCCTGGGTGTTTGGTTAAAGAAAGGGGGTACCTTAGATCTTGCAGCAAAGGGTGGAATCTCTGTTTGTTTCAGAGGACCCTGTGTAGTGCATGTTGTTAACCCTTCAGTTTTAGCCTCCTGGTGACCTCCTCTCCTACTGGACTGAGCAGAGGGCCTGGCTCTGCCAAAATGATGAAAGCAAAGACTCCCTTATATGCACACACTATGTAAGGCCCCTTCCCAGTCTAGGGGTGATAACCGCTCCTGGAAGGTGCACTTACACAGATCATTTATACCCTGCCCCACCTAGGTTATCCACAAATTACTAGGCAGCTCCAGTGCCCAGTGGTCTTCAACTCCCTGCACCCAGGTGATACAAGCACAGGCTCCGCTCTCAGGCAAACAGTTTTTCTCCCCCTTGTGAAATAACTCAGCTTGCCCAGTATATCTCATCATACCAATAAACAAAATGCAATCTGTTTAGTGTCCAGATTAATTTTTACTCCAGACAAGGGTGTCTATATTTGCAGCTACTGTATATGACTCCTTTGGGACAGTTAAGTAACAGTTACTTGACCTGGAGGCCTTAACACATCATCCTACCCATTGTGATTACAAATCCCAGCTAGGGAACTATCTTTGTAGTCCTCAGGGTCACACGGCTACAACATGGTAGACCACTTCATTGTGCTTTCAAGGACTGACCCCTTTTCATGTCTGCATGGACTTCAGAGCCTGTCACTCTAAATCTCTGACTTCAAAGGAGCTGGATGCCTAGGGCCCTCCTGCCAGGAATCAACCCTAGCTGCTGGTCTTATGGTTCCATGGGGAACCCTCTCTCACTGGGCTCCCCGGGGACCAGCCACAATGTGGCTTTTTTATCCTTTTCTGTTTTATATTAGGAGGCTCCTCCTACTGAGGAGTACTAAGCTACTTAACCTGTAAGGGTCTGAACTCTATACACTAGTGAAATGCCATAAGATTGCTAGCATCCTCCACCCCAGTAGTGAGATGAGGTGTTACAAAAGCAATATCAGCCTCAGCTTTTATTTTGCATACACTCCTTCCCAAAGGATTGTTGTCCTCAGCAATCAAGGGATTGCAGTATATTGCATTACCCTCAGGACCATTTGGGGTGGCAGAACCCCACCACTGGCCCACAACATGTGTGGTCACCACTGACTGAACTGAGACTGCAATGGCTCCCACACAGGTCCCCCAAAACACAGTCTCCTACTACCACTCTCCACCCAGTGCCCACTAGAATATTCTATTGGCTACACACCAGGGCCCCTCACCAGCTGAAAGAGGCTACTCGTGGTATCCCAGTTAATTGGACTGGGCCAGTTACAAACCGCTGTCTTGCTCCCAGGGTAGCAGTGGTCTGCCATCCATCCCAGGAGTGGACCAAGAACTCACTCACCAGTTCTATTGGAAGCAACGGGACCATCCACCATTCACACTGGGCAGGAACTAGGAATCTGCTTGCATCCCCAACCCAGGAAATGTAAAAGTTCACGCTATCCTCCCCATTTCCAAACCCTTACAGTAGGGGTGTGCACATATCTTATTTCAAATGATCACAGAGCATTGTTATTCAGGGGGCCCAATTATTTGTTATTCGTGCCTCATTATTTGTTATTCAGATCCTGGAACAGTGTGTGAGACTTCAAGATCTCCTGAGACTTCCTGTCCAAGACTTACAAAGCTCACTGAAGGTAGCCCATGTGACCCAGCACTCGCAGAAGCTACAGGCAAGAGAGACAGACATCTCAGCTGCTGCGAAACTGCAGTCTACTTCCACCCACGTGTTAAAATTAACCAAAAAGCAGAAATCTTGACAGTTTTCATTCCTTTTCTAAACACCAAGCTAATGAGGGTAGTTTTTTTTTTTCACTTTTGTGTGATAATTTTCAGTGTTTCTCTGAAGAACTACTAGGATTGTTTTTTTCTAGCTAAAAAAAAACTAGAACTACTAGGCCTGTTTCTGCTCTGCAAGCAATCAGTCACAGGTGCAAATCCTGCTTAGTTGGCATAATGATAAAGAAAATCTCATTAAGTGTAGTAGAGTAGAGATGTCAGTCACTCAGCAGCTGCAATTTGCAAAAAGCCATAAAATGCAGAATATTTCTGATATCAAGTTGTTACATTTTTTCCATTAAAATCACATGTGAACCGCAATGTTTTGCTGACATGGCTTATAAAATAGATGATGAAATCCTAGCAATTTGATTGGCCTAGAGCATGACGTGACTGTCCACTCATTTATAAACAGTTCAGAACTAAATGACTGTTTATATGTCACAAATCAATTAGAGTGTATTTTAAACGAGGAATAATACCCTGGAGGTGTCCAGCCTTGCTGACATACAAACTTTTCATGCTGATATATGAACTCCTTGGGTGGTTGAAGGCACTTGGCATAAGCCTTGTGCCTCACATTGTACCCAACGTGCCTGAGACATCCATATATAACAGCACGCCTGGACAACTCGAAGGGTGTTATTCCTTATTTATTTAGGGGAGTGTTTTTACTGTTATCATTTTGCTATCCCTTTCTTACTTGCAATTATTTATCATGCAGTTAAAAAAGGCTGCCTGTTTTATGGATCTTTTTACATCCTTTTTATTTCATTTTCATGGACGGCCCAAAGGCAAGGCCTCCCAGAATATTTTTTATAAATCATCATATTGGTCTCCTTGCAGGGATTCCCAACCAACTAGGAGACCAACATGGCACTGTAAAATTGTTTTAGTTATGTGGCCACCCCGATAGGCCAGGTTTAGGAGTGGAGGTGGGTGGGTGACATGTCAGGGAGTGGTCCCGACTGAAATAAAAATCTCTGCTGTCTCAATGAGGGCTCATAGAGCCTCAGCAGGGTATATCCCATTCCCTGTCTGATTACAGGGCAGGGTATACAGTATCCCTGTCTGATTTGAGGACACATCCCTATCTGATTACAGGATATATCCCGTATGGACAGCATGGCAGGGAAAATAATAGATAAAAATGTTTCGGTTTCTTAAAATGAAAAGAAAGCACCAGCCCCATACCACTACAGTACCGTCAGTGCTACTAACTACTCTGATGAACCAAGTTTCGGAAGGGACCTTGGTCACTCGGGAGCCAGGCTGAGGAAAGAGGGTTGATCATCCCATGGACAGCTCTTCTCTCGGGAAGTGGGGGCACAGACGGTGTCCCACTGTAGGACTTTGCAATGCCTAGCATAAGCTGGGTGGCAGCAAAGTGGATGCATGAAGAAAGAAAGTTAAATGAAAGGATTTTAAAAGCACAATAAAAGCAGGCAGCCTTTTTTATTTGCAAAATAAATAATTGCAAGCAAGAAAGGGACAACAAGATGATGAAAGCAGCAAACAGTCTCCTAAACAAGCCGTATCAGTGAAATGATGGGGCTATGTAGGAAACAAGAAGATTTGGGGAATGTTGTTTCTGCAGGCATTATACAAAAGAGGAGTAGTGATGTTGCACTATACAGTGCACCTAGTTTTTTTTTTCCTTTGGTAACCAGGTAAGGCTCACTAACCTGTTTTCAAGGGTGACCCGCTAGCACTGGGAAGGTTAAGTGACTTGATCAGGATCACACAGTATATAAGTGGAGGTTGTGGGCATCAATCACGGGTCTTCTGAATATACTAAGCTCATTCACAGCTTGTTACTCTAACATCTAGTCCATACTGCAAGCCTCATACAACCTCATTGTTAGGAAGTCATAACCTGAGAAGCAAGCACCCACTGGATTTTGATTTACTTTGAAGCTATTACAGCTGTGTTTTTGTTCAGCATCCTTGCTGTTTCTAACATATGTGATAATGAGATGTATTAAAACAACAAGAAGTTATATCTAGTTCAGAAAAAGTTAATGTATTTATAGTATAATGAAGGTGCATGCAACAGTGCAGGAAGAAAGCACAGGGGGAAATATGCGTGTAAACCCCACCCCCGGAGGGGGCTTACCTGGACGGTCTGCTTCTGCTGCTCTCCTGAATACTGCTTCCGACTGCTGCACTTGCCTTCAGCTCAACTACTCTGGATGCCGGCTCCCTCCTGCTTGACTCCATGTGTGATGGTGGGAAAGAGAGAGAGCCTGGCAGGGATGATCTTGGCACCTCCTGCACCTTTCTTTTTTTTTTAACCAGGAGAGACACACTAAGCTGAAAGCTTGTTTACAGGTGCAACCTGGGAGCACAAGAAAGTTAAGTGACTTGCTCAGGCTCACACAGTATGCAAGTTGTGGCTGTGGGATTCAAACCCAGGTCTTCAGGTTTGCAGCTCAGAGCCTTAAACCACTGTGCTATGCAGCTGTAGCCATGGTTTTCTGTCTCAGTCCCCCAATCCTGGCAGAGTGGACCGGGAACTGTCACTGCACCTCCAATTTCAGCATCTCCTGCGCCACACAAAACTGCCACACTGCTTTGGGCAGGAGCACATGTTGCCAGAGGTTAATCCTCAGTGGTCCTACTCTTCTACCCTGCCAGCCTGCCCGGCCTTGGACCCAACATTCATCAGGCCACACAAGAATGACTGAATGACAGCTCAGGAGGGCCTCTATAAGACCCAGGGGCCAGCACACAATCAGAGGCAGCAGAAATAAATAAAATAAAAGATTTTGGAGCCAAGGCTCCAGCAGAACATGGCCGTGACCATCTTGATGACCTCCGACCCCAGTAGCCATCCAATCAGAAGGTCGGAAACCCTAGTAACCACAGCAAGAGATTGTGGGGGGGTGATGATGCAGTAAGGACCTTCCCAAATGGACTGGCAGGCTTAATGAGCCAATCAAAGGGCAGGACAGGAGAGAAGGACTGATGGACAGCACTGCCTGTCCAGTGGGACACTGAATTGGACAAAGAGGTTTCTGGGCTTTTGGGAAGCTCATGGCAGTCTTGAGATGGACCTAAGGTGTTCAGACTTGTGGCTGGTGGGACAAAGTGAGAGGCCTAGCCAGGCCAACCATTCTTTCAGCCCTCACCAGGATTCCGTTAGTAAACTCCAAATCTATGTCAGATGAGCATCAGGGAGAAGAAATTGCTGAGACTGTGAGCCTGTGGGCCACTGCTGCATTGTGAAGCTGCTGTGCTGTACCGAGAGGAGACAGAGACCTGTGTTCACCCAGGTTGCTCCAAACCTGAGTATGGGTGTATTCTCGATCCATAGGGGAGTCAGACCATGGGGGGTCGCTAATGGGGTCAGGGCTCCTTGATACTCAGGAAGCCATTGCATAGCGCTCCTGTGACTGAGAGTTGAGTCAAAAGAGCTGCATCCTGAGAGGTGTGAGCCAGAAGGTCTGTGCTGCTGCAGAGCATTCAAGAGAGTTCGAAGCTCCTGACTGTAGCCTAACCTGCTGCTGTGCGCTATTCCCCAACTCGACAGAAGTACTGCATCTATGGGTCATGTGAGTGTTGGCATTGCTGGGTGTGTTTTTGTGCTCTTCCAACTTTGGATTACAATGTTAGTTTTCAAGCCTTCTCTATTGGAATTTCAAGTTTTCTGAATTGTGTTAGCATACTACTGTATGGCCTATTGGGGGGTTAAATTGCAAGCCTGCTAACTTTCGTCAAGTGTACCACTGAAAGAACCCAGGCAGTGTAGCTACCAGGCCTGCACTGGGGCTCTAGTGAAATTCCTGGAGACCCAGAGTCATTTGGTATTTGTGGCATACTTAAAACTGTAGTTCTATTACTGGTACCAATTTTTGCTGGTTTCAAGTCAGGACTGAAGTCACACCTGATTAAACTGACAACCTGTTTCTGCTACTGGTGACCCAGTACTCAGAATCTAGGGTGTGTTGTCTATACAACTTCATGCTTGAAATAGTCCCCCCATGTTTGAGCACAGCTCGGATACCTAAAATACTTACACATGAATTTGAACCTTGTGCTTGTGGCTATATCTTGTATTTGCTAACACACTTTGCCATGTGCTTGTCAACTTGGTATCATTCTTAATTGTATGTGTTCCCTCTAGGTACATGTAACTAATCCCAGGTCACCCCTGAAAAAGGGACTGTCATGGTTTCAGTGGGCTCACCCAGTTGCCAAAATTTAAATAAATAATTTAAGAGTTTACCACTCCCTGTGTAAAATAATTCCTCATTTTGTACCCCTTGATTGGGCGGGTGCTTCCTTAAACTGTGTGGTATCTGAAAAGGTGGCAGAGACCCCCAATACAGTGGCTCTCAAGGTGTCTTGCTATAGTGTGGGGTACTCAAGGTGATCTGCAACTGCTTAACCCATTCATTTCTCTCATATGCCATGCCCGTGTTCTTAAATAAAAGCACAGTTAATTGTTGGAATTTTGCTTTTGTGTGCATGCACTTAGTTTGTCCAATCTGATTGAAGCATTTATTGTGATGGTAGCTACTGTCTTCCTGGTCCCCAGGGGGTGGTCTACTTCAGTGTAGGGACAGGGAGGAGGGTGGGTACTGCATCCCAGATGGTGGTACTGCACACATCTGGTCCACTTATTCTCTCTGGTGGAGGCACCACACTATTTATTTGTTCTGGGACAAACCTCCTACCACAGGAGAAACAAAACCACCCAAACCCCTCAACCCAGTGGGCCCTGTATGGTTATCCAGCAGGGGTGTGAACCTGGACATGGCATTGCGGGGGTCACACTCAGGTTAACTTTATGGAGAAAAACAGTCAGCAAAAGCAAACTACTTATTTTGTGGGGGGCAATTCATATTTGTACCCAAGTAATGGCAAGCTAAGCCTGATAAAAACAAGCTGTTGGATGTGTTCAGGGTTTTGAATGATGAGACTCAACAACATCGCCAGTTGTGCTAAACATTCTCTTGGATGGCGCACTCATAGGGGGGGAACTGATGCATCTCATCGCTAGCTGTGCCAGCTGAGGGGATGAATGTATCTTCTGGGCTCAGTAGCCTAATGGATCAATCTGAAACAACTCAAGAAACTCTGCAAAATAGCTGTTTGAGATATTTTCTACAGAAAAAGGCTCTGACTGTGTCCTCTTCTGTTGCTCTTAACATAATGATGTGCTGAGCAGTGCTCACTCACTCCCACCAGTGATTCTAGGTGTGGGAAAAGCAATGAATGCTTATAAAATTCCCATCACTGACTGTTTTCACTATATTTGCCCTTTTATCCGTGACAAAAAACAACAACATGTAGATTGGTACCAACTGTCCATGACTGCATCATGTCTTCAATGAATGCTAGGATGTTTGGTGACGTGGCCTTTCTCCATTTGCCCCACATTTAGAAGAGCAGACCTGGAGTGACTGTCTGATTGTGGTGAGATGAAAGGAGAGCCAGTAACACAGGGAGAGAATGAGGAATTGGCAACTGGAGACAAAGGCTTTTGCACTCCCCAGTGTGTGGTCCAGGAGAGGTATGCATGCACGGAATTTGTACTGCTTCAGATGTCTGTGGTGCAGTGGAAAACTCCCCCCAGAGCCTCCGAGAGTAGTGTGGCAATTGCCATCCTCACACCCTCATATATCCTTGGCACCACAGTCCTTGAAAATGTGGAACATGATGGGAGCTGGTACTGCAGTTGTAAGTGCTGAATAAGTCTCCAAAAGCCAGTGTCTTCCACAAGTAAAAAGGATTGCAGGTCTAATGCCATAATTTCACCTGTGAGATGTGTGTTGTGCTGAGCTGTTGGTTAGGATGACTGGCACTTAGTTCTGGCCTGGACCATGTCCACAGTTGGCATTGACCATGGATGGGGGGGTGTTTCACACTTGCCAGATGGTGTGGTTTCCATGTCATAATGGCAATCACCAAATAGCGATCGACGTTATAGTGAGTGTACATCACCGAAAAACCAGAATGGCGATGTACACTCCCAGCGAAGACATGAGGGTGAAAACAAATATTTTTTATGTGGGGGGCATACCCCCTGCATCCCCCTAACTAAAGATTCTCAACTCCAGGAGGGTGCATGTCGGGAAGGGGTGAAACTTGTAAAAAAAAAAAAAAACACTCCTGCCCGCAATACACAAACTACTGTGTGCCTCCCTAGCCCTGAACCTTCACCCTCCCCACTATAGCCAGCCACCCTCACCACCACTACACCACGTCACACAGCCAGCTTGGCAGCCTCTCAACACACTGCCTCCCACATACCTTCCATCCTGTTCCATTCTCCCTCCTGTCCCTCCAGTCGCCTTGTTCTTTGCCCATTGCTAACTTTTCAGGGTAGCTCACATAACAAGCGTTGAACTTGAGTCGCTCAAGCTCAGTCGCCATTCTAACGGGTTACCAATGGTGTGGAAATAGCAGGGGACTGGTATCTGGTGGAAGTGCTGGGGGTGCATGGAGGACTCCTTGGTGCTGGGGGGGAAGAAGTGGTAGCAGCAGCATTTTTTTCAGAGGCAGAACGGTCTGTGGCATTGCCACCAGCATCACTGCCTGAATCATCACCACGGGATGGGTTTGATGGAATCACAGGCACAGACCCTGATGCTTTGAAAACCTGGGGATGCTTTACCTTTAGGTGGTTCATTAATTTGCTGGAGAGTTCCCCCTTGCTGATAGTTGTACTGCACAGTAAGCATGATGCCTTTCTGTTATCTACTTTTGGTGATGTGAAATGCAGCCATGTCTTGCTCTTACTGTTCCTCACTCTACTTATTCAGCTAGAGTCACCACCAGTACCACCACCGTCACTCTTTTAGCCCCCACTAGCCTTCCATTTTGACCTGGATCTGCGGGTTTTCCCCTGACACCACTGGTGCTGCTGCACCTGCTGTACTTGCCTGTTCAGGCTGGAGTGGAGCCTGCTGAAGGGTAACTTGTCGACTTTTTTTGGAGGGAGCCATAATTACCTTTCTCCTGCCAGTGTGACCTTGAGAAGTTGAGGGGCTTTATTTATTTATTTGAAGACTGATAACCAAGAGAGGTGCGCTGATCCATACCTCATTTCTAGATGTATCCCAGGGGAAGGGATGAGAGGAAAACAGCAGCACAATACATAAATGTAAAAACTGTGGAACAACATTAGACAAACATGTGTACAAAGTTTGAATAAATACAAAACTTATATAAGCAGAGAATAAAGGGTGGTACAACTCAAAAAGAACACCTAACAAGTGCACATTTAGAAGTGGCAGCAATACTCGGTGAACACCCCACTGTTGACAACAGGCAATTGACCTGAAGGGTGGGTTGATGTCTGACATTGTACTGGAGGGAGGAAACCGAAGTGGTGTGATAGTGAAACAAAACAGTCCCAGAGACCCAACCGGCTGCTTACCAGGATGATTAACGCTTGGCCCGTGGGGTGTCAGGAGGAAGGGTAACAGGAACAGGTAGATGGGGTCTGGAGTTTAAACTCATGCCTGAGAGAGCCAGGGGATGGGAAGAGTCAGAGGGAGGACGGGAGTTGATTTCAGAGTGAGGGAAGTCGAGTGGAGAAGGCAGATTGCCCAGCACAGGAGCGGGCGTGAGGAGTGGCAAAAGGGTGATGGTCCCTTCAGTGAAGAGAATAGGAACAAGGGGGCAGTAGGGAGAGGAGAGGTAAGAGGGATGGGAGCAAAATCAGTATTTGGATATAAAGGCACTACAGTGAGCCTGGCGACATGAGAGCAGAGGGAGGATGGTTAGGGATGCATACGGTGAACAGTGATGTGTGCAGTGAGGGACGTTTCCAGCAAGGCGGCAGAAGATGTTGCAGAGGGTGTCCAGTCTGTTAAGGAAAGTGGAAGGGGTGGTGCCATAGATCACATCCATGTAGTCAAATTGGTAGCAAGCTCCCTGTGGACATACTGAGATCGGATAAGCAGTCTTTGTTGTGGTACAGGGCACCAAGATCGGGACCGAGTTTTGCATGGATGGCATGAATGTGGGCTGAGAAGTTATGCTTGCTGTCTAGTCACACACCAAGGTATTGAAAGCCTGAACTGTTTCAAGAGATGTTCCATCCAGAGTGGTGAAAACAGGAGGGGCAGAGAGTCTGGTCAGTTTCTGACTGGTACCAAAGGTCACGGACACTGTTTTTTAGTGTTCACTCTGAGTTGGTTGGATTTGAACCCATGCAGAAAATTGTTGAAATCCTGCTGGAGCAGGTGTTCCACAGCTGCAGGTGGAGGGACCAGAGATGAGAATGACTGTGTGATCTGCATACATGTGTATAGGTGACTTGGCACAGGCAGAGGGGAGGTCGCTCAGGAAGATGGAGGAAAGGACTGGACCCAGAATGTAGCCCTTTCAGATCCCAGTCTGGATAGAAAGGAGCAGTGACAGAGTGCCTCCAGACTGTAATCTGTTAGGTAGGAACAGAAACAAGCAACAGTGGAAGCTGAGAGGCCAGCAGGGCTCAGCTTGTCCAGGAGGACTAAATGGGATGCCAAATCGAAGGCTTTGGCCAGATCAATGAGCATAGTGGCTGTAATGAGCCCCTACTCCGTCCCAGTGAAGATGAAATCAGTGTCATACAGCAGTGAGGAGATGGAAGAGTTGTGCTTTCACAACCCAGACTGGAAGTGTAAGAGGAAGTTGAAGGATGAAAGGAAGTTCAGGCATCTAGAATGAACCAGTTTGTCTTGCAGCTTAGAGAGGGAAGCGAGGAGGGAGACAGGATGGAAGCTGCCAGGGAAAGAGGGGTCACCCCCTTTATGTAGTGGAATAATTCTGGCCAACTTCCAGGGCTTAGGAAAAGTACTGAGTGAGAAGGAAAGGTTGAGTAGGTGAGTAAAGGGAGCTGAAATGGTGGGAACTGACAGGAGGAGGAGTTAGGGGTCCAACGAACTGAGGGAGAAATGGGCAAGTAGTGTTCCCTGAAAGGTGAATGAAGGGAAATTGATGTCCAGTAAGGGGTGAGGGGAGCAGGAGTGGAAGGAGAGGAGCCTGGAAGGGAAGAAGAATGGAAGGTGTAGGTTCTAAAGAACTTGTTGAAGTGAGCAGCAACAGAGGTATGGACAGACACAGGTGCACCATTAACCACAAGGATTGAGGGAGCAGACCGGGCAGGGGTGGGTTGAAAAGGGGAGAGAATAACCTTCGAGAATTTAGCTGGAGAATTAATGTTATTCTGGAGGTTGACCTTGAAAAAAATATGATTTCACAGCCTGGACAGCCTTCGTACAGTTGTTTCTCAGAGCTCTGTAAGAGGTAAGATAAGCAGAGGAGAAGGGTATTTTGTAGCAGGCCCACGCAGGGTCTCAGGACTTGCACAGATTAATGATTTCAGTGGTAATCCAGCGGTGATGGGAAGTTTTTGCTCTGGATTTCCTGAGTGGGATGTGTTTGTCCCACAGAGAGTAGAATTTGGAGTGGAATAGTGTGAGGCAAACATCAGTGTCAGAGGTACAGTAGAGAGGAAGGCTGACCAGTCTGTTGCAGTGAGGTCACTCAGTACAGCACTGATGTTTAGCAACTGGAGAGACCTGGACTAGATGTATTTTAGTGAATGGGGGAGCACTGGATTTTCCTAATGCAGAATGTCATACAGTGGTCACTAAAAGAATCTGGCAAGATTCCTTCTGCAACAGTGTGGTGGGGGTGGGAGCTTAGAACCCAGTCCAACAGGGTACAGTTGGTAGAGTGGGGACTCAGCTGGGTGGGTTCTGAAATAACCTGGGACAAATTAAGGGACTCACTCCTGTGAATGGTACATTTGGATGATGTTTTTTTTTTTGCTACCTAACTTTCTTGCATTACGACTCTCAAGATATTCCCCATACCCTGCCTCATAATCATAGCTGCTTAGGTTAGGCTCCTCAGACAATGTATCAGTGGGCAGTTTATCTCCTGATGGAAAGTACTCAGACCCAGATGAGTGTGACTCCTGCTAATAGGTGCTATCAATTTCTACAGTACTGGAGACAGGCCAAGAAACAAGAGGTGCCACAGTAGGGGTGGACACAGTACTTTAAATAGCTGTGCAACTGGCTGGGGCCACAGTGGTAGAAGTGGCCAGTGTCACCATAGCAGTGCTGGTGGTTGCCATGGTTACAGTGATAGGAGTGGGGCCAGTCACAGTGGCAGAGGTGGTCTCAGTCACACTGGTAGGAGTGGCTAACGGGGCCACTGCTGCAGCAGAAGTTGGGGTGCTAGTAGTCTTAGTGGATGGGTGGTGGATCAGAGCAGCAATGGTTATCAAGAATGAGGTGATGGTTGTATTGATGGCAGTAGCAAGGGATGAAGAAGACACATCACACTGGTAATGTCAATGGCAGTTAAGGACAACACTACTAATAGTTTAAATGGTACTTTTCCTTTTTTCCCTGGTGTCAGCAAATGCTGCACTGGTGCGGGAGACTGCAGGATTCATTTTTTACATTCGCTTCTGCGCATGCGCAAGGAACGTCTTGGGAGAATGGGACACTTTGGAGGTGTGCCCCTCCTGTGCAATCCCCTGCTCCATTGAGCAGGCGTGGAGGTCCTGCACCAATCAGGATGGTGTTGGGATGACAGCGGTGGTCTTCTTCAAAGAAAACCACCGCTGTGTGCTTGCACCGCATCATGCCCTCCAAATCTTTGCTGCTTGTCAGCTGGGAGCTCACCCCAGCGTGGCAAACGTCTCGCATCATTCGCCGACGGGGTGCCTAATGCCCGCTCGGTTCCATGGCCCCCCCAGAAGAGTTCTTCTGCCATGCTGGGAGCCCACCCCAGCATGGCAAACGCCCCTGCGTCATTTTTTTTTTTTAAACCTGTAAATTAAAAACGGTCCCACGGCGCTTCTCCCTGGCCCCTCCCACAACCCGCACTCACCCACTGTGCACCCTGCCTCCCACACCCCCTCACCCCATACTTACCTCCTCGAGCTTGGCACGATCACGCTGGACCGGAACACGCCTGCACTCTTCAAAGGCTAACGCGAACTGAGGAAATGCCGATAAGCTGTATAATGGGCTAGATGGGGTTTTTTCAACTTTGTTGCATATCTCAGGCATTTTTGATTTTTGCACCAAATTTTCAACATGGGGTTTTGGGACCCCTTCTCATGAATTCTGTCACTGTCATGGCGTTATTCAGGCGAAGGGTGATTTACTTGATCACTCTTGTGAAATACCTTTGAGCCGATTAACGACAGTGCCAGCATTCATAAGGTGGGCTCTCAAAAGCCTATTTTAAAATTTGGTGGAAAATTCCTAAAAGTGACTGTTTTATTTAAAAGCGCTGTAACAGTTCCTATGTGCAGCCTCGTAAGTTCGCCAATTTTCAATATTTTCACTCCAGATTTTCAACATTGCCATTTTACCACACCTTCTTATGAGTAGTACAGCTGTCATTTTTCACATCTCACCCAAAATGTGTTTCCGACCATGTAGCGCACAATGGCGCAGTCGGTGTGCGAAATCAATGTATGGGACAATTAAGAAAATCACAGTGACACTGTTCATGAGCAGAGGTCTTAAAATGGCTATGTTGAAAATTTGGTGAAAAATTCCTAAAATGACTGTTTTATGATAGCGCGTGTTGCGCAGTTCCTACGCACGCTTATAAGTTCGCGAATTTTCAATATTTGCACTCCAATGACTTCCAAATACCTGAACAGCACATAGAAGCAAGCAACATTCGGCATTGACAAATGCTTGTACTTCTTTGTCACTGATTTTTTTAAGCCATGTCCAAGTGCCAAATACCACTGCAAATACCTGCTAGCGAACGTTTGGCATTGACAAGTGTTTGTTTATATTAGCTTTTGTTTGCCAGGTAAGTGCATTAGGCATGAAAACATGCCTATTTTCAGGCATGACCTGGGAAAGTACAAGATACAGAGATTACAAACAGGTGCAAGAAACATACAATTCAAACAGCAACATCCGGTATCCCTGAGGGAAAAATAGTGCAAAGCCGGTAACAATCCACACAGGGATGTATAACAATAAGACAAAACTACTCACAGTTGTACAGGAGTGCTTCAACATGACAGGTGAGAAACAATGATGAACACAGCAAAAGAAATTAAGTGCAATTACATGCCCCAAGTGCATAAAGGTGAGCGAACAGTGTATTCTTGAAGGAGGAGGAGGAGGAGTGAGATAAGGAGCCTTTTAGGTGGGAAGGTAGGAATTCCAGAATTTGGGAGCAAAGTGTCAGAAGGCCTGCTCACCCATCCTAGTAGTGCAGAGCAGGATTGATAGCTGGGGAGAGGTGGAGGACCTGAGAGAGCGGGAGGGAGTTACAGAGTTGAGCATAGCCCCCAAAGAGTCAGGGCGTGGATTTCTGGTTAAGGAGTCAATGAAACAACTCAAGTAATAAGATCACAGGTACTTAGGGGGCAGCCAGTAGAGGGCAGAGTAGAGCAGACAGTGGTGTGTAGGTGAGGGGCCTATAGGGCAAACCTACAGATATTGTGATAAGTGGTGTCCCACTTTTGGAGAGCACAAACACTGGCCTGGGAAAGAACAAGGGCAGCATAAATGAGACCAGGGAGCAGGACACCCCTGGTGATGGAGATACTGGCAGTAGTGGTGAGGGAGTGACACACTCTAGAAGCACCAATCTTAGAGTTAACAGATTTGCATACCTCATTAATTTGGGGCGAGAAGTCTAGAGAGGGGTCCAGCCTAATTCCAAGGTATTTGAAGGAGTTTGTTATCGAGATGGCAGTCCTGTTAAAGCATAAGACCTGATAGTTGGGGAATTCTGCACAGACTTTTCTAGAGGCACTGAATAACATAGCTTGGGTCTTGGTAATGCTTAGGATTTGGTGGTTAGCGGTGAGCCAAGATTGGATTTGTTGAAAAGTGGAAGATAGGAGATTGTTGAGAGTGTCCACGGACCTAGAGGCAGCATATAGAACCAGATCATCCTCATACATAATGGTGCGGCAGGGGGGTGAGGGGACAGGTAGATCATTTAAAAACAAGGAAAAGAGAAGGGGGTCCAAGTATAGAGCCTTAAGGGACTCCATAATAAATGAGTGTAGGGGATGAGAGGACTTTGGAGAAGGAGACAGTTTGAGAGCATCTGTCGAGAAAGTTTCTGATCCAGGATAGGGTGAATCAGAGGCACCTATCCTGAGAAGCTTATCAAGTAGCAGGGGATGATTAACCAAATCAGATGCCTTGGTGAGGTCAATGAGCATACATCAGTCAGAAGGTCTTTGTCCATGTTGGTCTTAACGTCATTGGTGAAAAGAGTAAGTGCAGTGCTGGTACAATGGCCCACCCTAAAACCGTGCTCTATCAAAGTTTGAAGATTGGAATTGAGTAGGTGTGTTGATATCTGGTGATGGATTAATTTTTCAAGCAGCTTGCTTAGAGTTGGCAGTAATGTTATAGGTCGATAATTGGTTAAATTCTTTGTATCTCCCTTTTTAAACACAGGAATGGTCCTAGCAGTTTTCCAGGCCATAGGAACTGTGGAGGAGCAGATGGAAAGGTTAAAAAGTCTGGTTACCAGAGCAGCGAGAATGGAGGCAGCAAGTCGTAGTATCCTGGGCGCAAGACCATCTGGCCCAGCAGAGCCATGGGGCAGGATGGCATGTAGTAATTTTAGGACCTCTTGACGCAAGACTAGGGTTAGCACAAGAGATGGAGGGGCTTCAGTGGCGGCTGAAAGTGGAGCATGGGAGCCAAGGGTAGTAGGTGGAGAAGTATTGGGAAATTTGGTGAATAGTGAGTTAAAGGCGTTGGCAGTAGTGAAGGGATTATTACAGTTGTCTTTGTTGATGTTCAATTCACTAGGTGGTTTGACACCTACAGTATTATTCCTTAAAGGGAAACAGTGGAAAAGGCACAGCTTTGCCCAGGCACTACAAAAATGCCTGATTAGTGCTTTCAGACAGTAACATTTTTTTAACAAATAACTCTAATTGATTTTTTAGTGATTTAAACAGTGGCCTTCAGCTTTCACTTTCTATTGCTGGCAGCCACCATTTCATGAGTAGCAGAGAGCTTCCTGAGCTCACCTTCTGCTAATATGTCCTGCCAACCAATAGCTGAGGTCAAACAGGCATATTAGCATACAGTGAGCTCAGGAAGCTCACTGCTGCTCATGAAATGGCTGCTGCCAGCAACAGGAAGTGGAAGTTGTGGGTAGCTGTTCTAAATCATTAAATAAAGTTGTTACTGTCTGAGAGCACCAATTGAGAGTTTCTGCAGTGTCTGAGGAAAGCTTTGTCTTTTCCATTATTTCCCTTTAAGATTTAATTAATTTGAGCCCAGTATCTTTTTGGACTAGTTGAGGATTTTGATGGGGTAAAACATAGTTATGTGTAGCGAATGTGCCCTGAGCGTCGCCCTGCAGTACGCTCACCCTCACCTGCTGCTTGCTGCTCTACACCTACTGCAGCTTTGCTGGTGGACCAGCTACATTTTCTGATATGTCTTCCGTCTGCTATTGTTGTATTCTTTACAGGGAGATGGCTGATATTAAATTTAAATGATATTGTGACCGGGAGCTCCTGCCACTCTTGAGAACCGACCTTTTCTTAAATCTGTTGCAACAGTTCTTCTGTTTCTTAGCCTAATCTATCCTTTACAATTTCTAGTCCATAAGGCTGGCCACCTATGGGCACCCCCTTCCCTTTTTGACTATGCTATAGTGTCCTCTAATTTTCCTTTTCCCTCTCAGGTCCTCGTACAGGGAGGTTATTGTGGTGACCTCCAAGCGTACGCAAAACAGATTGTGTGTATTGTTGTTGGATTTAGTGTGTAATAGCACTATGTTATAAAATACCTTATTGTATATACCTTACGTTTATGAAACCTGTACATGTTGAAAATACCTTGGCATTTGGTGTTTTGATGATGGTAAAAAGTACTAGGTGACTACTACAGAAATTAAGCTAGTTGTGTTATTTAAAATGCATGTATATTGTTGTAAACTTAAGTAAGAAATGGCATGATAATTTGTATATATCCCATGATGCATTGCATTATGGAAGTATGTATGATGATGTATTTCTTTGAAACTTTATTTGTTACCAATACCCTTTGGGGTAACTGTTCTTTCAGTGATTCTGCATTGAGGTTCGTTGTTTATAGCTTGTTTTGATTTTCTTCTTTTTGGGCCCCCACTACCCAAGCAAATAGGGCTTGCATAGGGGTGATGGCTACATCTCAACTAATAAATTATATCAGAGATCAGTGTCAGTAGGCGTTGGCTAAGTGCGGAGCTAGGACATTCATAGTCTGTTGCTGCAAACTGATGTACTAAGGAAGAAATATGCCATTGCAGAAGGTTATTTCTTGTATTTTGAATAAACATCACACAGAGATTGTGTGTTGAACCTGAAGTTCAGTGTCTGGTCCATCTGTTATCCCACAACCCTTCCACATATATTATTATGAAATATAGTCACTAACTGCAATAATGTTGAGCTGACAACTCTCACTCATTATAGTCAAGTCTGACTAGTACATTCTCTGAGAAAACAGTTTTTAAAGTACTTCTGAGGCACAAATTCACAAACTTAGAAAAATGTATTTATCGCACAGTGCACACACACACACACCAAAATGGCAGTTAACTGTCCATAAGTGGTGGGAGAGAGTTGACTATTTCCACCCTACCAGCTAACAGCTATATACGGTTGTAATACACCTAAAGTAGGCAGCAGAGCAGGATAGGATAAGTTTGTTGTCCCCTTGAGAACCCCAAACTAGTGGTAGAGAGGAAGAATTACATTTATAATGACTTGTACCCGAGAAGCTGGCAGTATTAGGAATATTTTGTTAAAACATTGGGTTATTATTGAGGTAGACCCTGTTTTAGGAAAAGCTATCAGTGGACCACCACAATGTGTGTACAGATGGGTGCATAATCAGTGAGATGTGCTGGTACACTCCCTACGATGGTTCTATGTGATATGGACAAATTTAAAACAGCACAGAGCAATACAGCGAGTACATAATTGCGAACGTGAAAATGGCGATGAGTACTACAGTGTGCTCCACAAATAGCAACGGGCGTCGACTTTCTCTGTGGGGGACAATATGCACTGAGTTTTTACGTGGGGGGGCTACACCCCCAACACCCACATACTGAAAATAACTAACTCCAGGGGGAGCTTGACCCTGAGGGACAGGGCAAAACTTAGGATAGGGGCTTTTGCACTGGGGGACACAGGTCAGGAGGGGGAGAACATTGCAAGAGGGGACTGCGGAGGTAGAGGGGAAAAAGGTTGGGAGGGTGGGCAGAACGGAACTTAGCAACTAAAAAAACCACCACAGATTAAAAAAAAAAGTCCCCACGGCCAGTAAAAAAATGTCCCCACAGCCAGTCCCAAACCCAGGTCCGCCAGCCACACAGGCAGTAATGCTCACCACTACACCACATGACCAACTCAGCATTCACCCCAGTAACAATGACCTATACATTGCACATATCTGTGACTCCCTGCCGACATGAAAGCATTAACCTTGACAGGCACTCATAAATCACAGTAGCCCATTCCAACTCGCTGTTTTGACCTCACCCAAATGTACTCACTCTTATTCACTCACTCATATTACAGGATATCCCCTACAAATATATAGGCAGCAAAATCAGAGGTGGATAGGGGATAATGCGCCCTTCGGTTGAACACCTTGTGGCAGGCGTAAATTTGATAAATATGTTATCAGAAGTAAGACATTTGTAAACCCTGTCAGGGGGAGAATATATGATATGAGAAATTGAATTACATGTGACACATGCCATGTGGTCTATATGGCCAGTTGTCAGTACAGGGCATTCTATGTTGGAAAACTGATAGCTCTTTTAAAACACACATACTGGGGGGGGCGCTAATGAGCAGCCAGCGGTTAAAACGTGGATTCCCGCAGCTCCAAACCCTGCTTAAAAATAAATATTAAATCTATAGGCATCCAACATAGAAACGTGTCTAAAATTATAAATAACGAGAGTACTGGCAGTATAGATGAATATTTGGTCGCCAATTTTGGGAAAGGTCAATGTTCGGCCACAAAATTTATTTATTTATTTAGATTTTGGTAACTGGGTGAGCCCACTGAGACCAGAGATCCCTTTTTCAGGGGTGACCCGGAATTAATTACAGTGAGTACATACATTAGTGACATTGAACATTAGTCTTAGACGATACATTTATAGTTACAGTGAATACATACATAGGAATTTATATTAGGTGATATTAGGTGATACATAATAAGGAGTGGGATACATAGGTGCCACAGTAGAGTAGCTTTAGCTGAATACTTATTTAGTTACAGAGGGTGCATACATAGGTATTAATATATAGAGGTTTAGGGTTGTACATGTTAGGGATAGGTATCGAACGTTTGGCACAGAGACAGAGACAGATACGCAGTGCCTTTAGCTTTTTTTCATAAGAGTTTCATAGGGAAAGCGGATGAGGTTAACCTGGAGGTAGCCGAGGAGTAGGCCCGATCAGGGGCTAACAGTTGCATCCACAGAGACTAAGTTCCAGGAGATATGCTTTGAGGCCTGATTTAAACCTTGGGAGATAAGGCTTGTCAACTAGACTTGCTGGGAGGGCATTCCATAAGTGGGGAGCAGCGTAGTGGAAGGAGCGCTTACCTTGGTTGGTGCGAACACGGGGGATGGCAAGGGGACACCTGGCTGACGATCGAAGGGTTTGGTGCTGGACTTTTGGGGTGAGCAGGTCACACAGGTGGGGAGGAGGGCCGAAGGAGGTGAATTTGAAAGCCAGACAGGCAGAGGAGTAGGCCAGCTTGTGCCATAGGGAGGGCCAGTTTAGGTCTGCAAGGGCCTCACAGTGATGCCTCCTGGGGGGAGAGTTTGTTGTAAAGCGAGCCACTCTGTGGCAGAGCACAGAGAGCTTGTTGAACTCCATCTCTTAGTGAGACTGAAGTAAGGGGGCCCCGTAGAGGATTGTAGGGAGGAGGCTGCAGTTGGCAATGGCTCATCGCGCCTTGCCAGTGAGGGAGTTTCCCAGACGGTAGAGGAGACCAATCCTCTGGTGGATGGATCAGGTTAAGGAGTGGATGTGGGATTTATTGGTCAGCTCCTGGTCAAGGAGGACCCCGAGGTATTTGAACTTGTCAATGACCTCTACTCTCCTCCCTAGGGCAGTGGTGAGCTGGAGTAACTCACTTCTGTCAGTGCCCAGGCATCTGGTCCCGAACAGGATGGCCTTGGTTTTGTCTTCATTCAGCTTTAGAGAATTAGAGGTGAGCCAGACCTCAAGAGCAGAGACACAGGCCTGCAGTTTGGCGGAGATGACACTGGGGTGTGGGTTGCTGAAGTAGACGACAGTGTCATCCACATAAAGGATGAGGTTGCTAGGCAGGCAGTCTTCTTCAATGTCATTGAGAAAGAGTGAGAATAGTAGGGGGCCCAGGATCGAGCCCTGGGGTACCCCGGAGGCCATGGGTCTTGTGCCCAATTGCATTCCTCTCCAGTGGACTTTTTGGGTTCTATTGGTCAGGTAGCTCTCGAACAAGGAGAGTGAGTGTTCGTCCAGTCCCAGTCGATGGAGTTTGGACAGAAGAAGTTCGTGGCTGACCATGTCAAAGGCCTTGGATAGGTCAATGAATAGTGCGCCCATTGGGAAGCCTTGGTCCATGGCCTTGAGGATGTCGGATGTAAGCCGAATGAGGGCAGTGTCAGTGCCATGGCCTTTCCTGAAGCCATGTTGTACATCGGAAAGGAGTAGGTGCTGCTCAAGGTAATCCTGCAGTTGATTGTATACGAGCCTCTCCTGTACTTTCCCAAGAGGGCTGAGAAGGGAGATTGGCCTGTAGTTTCCCACTATGTCCCGGGGACCTTTTTTGCGGACTGGGACAATAGTCGAAATCTTCCACTTGCTTGGGACTGATCCTTCAAGGAGTGACCTGTTGATGAGTAGGGTGACTGGGTGGGCAATAGCCGTGGTGGATGCTCTCAGCAGCCGAGGCTGTAGCAGGTCATGCCCCAGGGAAGAGTTAGGGTTTATTTTGAGCAACAGCGGAAGTACAGTGGACAGTTCGACCAGTTTCAGGTGGAATTGGGGCCGAGGAAGTGCCCAGTCTGAGTTGGTGAGGGAGGGAGTCCTGGGGGGGCTGGAGGGGAGGGTCCAATTGGATTGGAGAAGGAGGCACCAAAGGCTTCAGCAATTGCAGAGGGGTCACTGGTCGAGGTACCCCCAACCAGAAGTGAGTCATTTTGTGCGTTTGTGGTACCCTTGAGAAAGGAGTTAATGTGACCCCAGAATTTCTTGGGATTGCAAAGGTGGCTAGTTTGGAGGTCTCTTAGATACTTGGACTTAGCCTGTTTGGAGGTTTTTTTGCAAAGGTTCCTCGGTTCCCTGTACTTCTCCCAGTCAGGTGTACTGCCGGAGGATTTATAGAGTCCCCAAGCCCTGTCACGGAGTAGCATTGTTTGCTTAAGGCTAGGGCTCAGCCATTTGTGGCACTTTCCCTGTACCCTGAGCTTCTTTTGCGGGGTGTACAGGTTGGCCAAGGACAGGAATGAGTTGGTGAAGTAATCAAGTGCCTCATCGAGTGAGGGGAGAGAGACGATGGGGTCCCAGTCAATTGTCCCCAAGTCAGAGCAGAGGTCTGCAAGTACAAACCTGCTAAAATTCCAGGCTTCTATGACCTGAGCAGAAGTTTTGGGGACTTTGTTGGACCAGGTGCAGAAAATTAGTGAGTGGTCACTCAGAGAGTCAGACATGATCCCAGTAGTCAGTATACGGTCAGGGCAAGAGACTAGTGCCCAGTCGAGCAAGGAGTGGTTACCGGACTTAGCGTTGTGCCTGGTAGGGAGGGCGATGATTTGGGTAAGTGGGGAGTCGAGTATTATATTCTTGGTCGTGGGAGACCCTAGGGCAAGCCAGTTTAGGTTGAAGTCCCCGAGGAGGATGATCTTCCCCAAGGGGTGGTCTATGAGGGCATTGGTTAGGGGTTCTAGGGAGGTGGCGGCCGAATGGGGCAGGAGGTAGGCACACCCAATGTAGATGGGCTTGGTGTCACAGAGGAGCACTTTAATGAATAGGATCTCACTGTGCAAACCATAGAGGGAGGGGTGGTCAACCTGTGAAGCGTTCAAGGCAAAGCTGAGATAGATGAGAACCCCACCTCCTCTTTTCCCTGCTCGGTCCTTTCTAAAGGCCTGGTAGCCAGCTAGGTCCACTTCGTGGGGGAGTATCTGTGGATTGAGCCATGTTTCGGTAACAGCTAGTATGTCGGGTTTGTACAGTGAGGTCCAAGCCTCCAGGTCATGGATTTTGTGCCTTAGGCTGCCGATATTCATGTGTACCAACTTGAGTCCCCTGGTGTTGGCCCAGAGGGGGTTGGCGGGGTCGGTAAGGGTGAGATTTGGAGAGTAAGGATCAGGGTTTAGTTCAATGTCCCCCCAGTGCCAGCTTGAGCCTGGCATGAAAGACAGTGGTCTTGGGGGGAAGAGTAGGAGCCTCCGCTAGTCATAGTTGTTGAGGTAGGGTGATAAATAGTAGCGGTAACCCTTCAGCATGAGAGTGGCAAGGGGGCCAGAAGTGATTGGGGGATAGAGGAGGATCCTCCGCTGGGTGTACTCATTGAGGTAGAAGAGTAAGTAATAGCAGCAACCCTTCAGGAGTGGTCTGTTCGAGATTTGGCAAAGCTTGTTTGACCCGTCCTCCCGTGACTCAAGGGGTCCAGGGAGGTGTACGGGGTTCCAGCGTGGCTCTGAGGAGAGACAACCATGGGGGCGGGGGAGGGAAGTTCTCAGTGTAAGTACTGAGTATGCTGGAGCGGCCCTGGGTGACAGGTTCATCATGTTGTAGATCAGAGAGGGTTCCCAGGACTCAGGGAATTGCAGGAGTCCAGGGAGAGGGGAAGTTAGGATAATGAGGGGAGCGGTTCAACACAGCAAGCTCAAGTGAGTTAGGGGCAGTAGGAGAACTTATAATGTAACAGAAAGTCTAAGGCAGGAAGATAATAGCTATACCGTAAGCAACAGAGAGAGGAGAGGTCTGGCTGTTAGGGGATGGGAATGTAATACCTGAAAATTACAGGCTAGCTGCCCTTAGTGAACAGAACTGTTTCGGTTAAGGCACCTAAGACTACCTGTGAGGGCTCGTTAGGCAGAAGTACAGACCAGCGACAGGTTAAGTACTTGAGATAAGCAGGGACAGGTTTGGAATTGGTTGCAGAATCCGCGTAGCAGGCTTACAGTGACGAGGTGTCAGTGATCCCAGAAGATACAATCGGTGGCAAAATCTCCCGAAGCACTGGGCCCAATTTCGCTGTCAGCAGCCGAGATGGCGGTGCTTGGAAGGAAGGTCTCGGATCAAGTCTTAGAGGCCCTTGAAGTGAAGTGGGGCAAGCTAGAACAAAAGATTGATGCTCGCCTACAAAATATGGTCGAGCAAGTGGCAACTCAGGCAAACAGGTTGGCAGAGGCAGAAGATCGTATCTCCAAGGTCAAGGATACTGTGGATCCATTGGTGGCCCTTATTTCCAAGCTGGAAAAGGAACTAGTGGATCTAACTGAGCAGCATGACTATCAAGAGAATTATCATTGCGCCTGAATTTGTGGCTCTGAGGGCTCCTGGATGGAAAGGAGGGACTGGACATATTGGCTTTTTGTGCGGAGAAACTGCCTAGTTTACTGGGCATGAAGTTGAAAAAGAGGAAGTTAAAATTTGAAAGGGTGCACAGAGCCGTTGCCCCATGACCACCAGCCAGACAACCTCCTCAGCAGATTATATTCCGATTTCATAGCTGTCAAGACTGGGAGGAGATGCTGAGAGCCTATCGCAACATAAAGGAATTCAAGTATGAAGGTTCCTGGTTATATTTGTTCCAGGACTAGTCTAACAGAATTCTGAAAAAGTGGAGAGTGTTCAACCCTATTCTTGCACAACTGAGAGAGCTCAAGGTGGATTGCTTTTTGATTTTTCCGGTGACTTTAAAAGTAAGGCATGAAGGAGTGACCTACTCCTTCTGGGAGCTGGAAAGGGCTGCCACTTTTGTCGCGGAGCTTCAGAAGAAGGAGGGGTGAGAGAGCTGCAAGGAGGCCGTGGCTGGAGAAAGGCCCTTAGTGGCACATGGGTGCCGCATGCAGACTTTGTTGGATGTGTCTGTTGGACTAAATCAATGCTGTTTGGGAAAAACTCTTTGACTTGGAGGAAGTTTGTTACCCCTCCCTCACTTGTTTGGAGCAGCTGTTGGAGTCTTCATATTAGCTTTGTGAAGAGAACTCCTCATGTGTTGTAGGAGAGCGAGCGGACATGAGGAGTGCAGAGGAGGGACTATGTCCTATGACTGCAGGGGAGAGACTTGCCTAGCTGTTTGAGTGAATCGAAAAGAACTGTGGATTTAACTCACTTGTTGCTGGGAGCAACTTCTGGAGGCCTTCGGTGATGGAATTGAAAGTGAGAGGTGCCGCCTGAAACTCGCAGTGGATCCATGCTAGCAAGTTCGTGAGTTGGGACTTGGAGGTTGACTGGCGCTGTGTGTGCTTTGAGGCAGCATCGGCATCCCTGTGGCCTCTGCAAACCTGGAGAGTTTCTTTGTATGGACATATGAATGGAGATGTGTGACGTGGATAAATAGGAATGTTTCCTTTTTTTCCCCAAAAAAATGTTTTCTCTTCTTCTCTTTCTTTTTTTTTTTAGTAGTTTGTAAGTAAAGTCTTTGCTGCTGCGTGGGTGGGGTGGGGGGGACTGGTGCTGGGACTCCTGCTGACCAGATGATATGGGTATGAGTATAGTTATGGGGAATGCCTTGGGAATGATGACCTGGTATGGAGCAGCACTCAGAGGGTTATACTTTGAAGAATGTGATTGATAGTTGGGTGCCTGGGGATGAATAAGTTTTGCAGGGTCAGGGGTGGGGAACGGAATGTCTGCAATGCATGGAGGAGTGTCATTCCAACCTCTGAATGACGGTTATGGGGACGGAACGATGGGGTGGGAGGGGGGAAGTTGGGGAAAATTTATGTAAATAAGTTAAGGGGGTCAATTTTGGGGAATGGGTATAATGGTGGGACTGGGGGGAGCGGGGAGGGTATGTTATCCAGGTAAGAGAATTGTTATGTTACAGTTGTTGACATTTGTGCAGACACAGAGAGGGCCCTCTGATGTTAGGGAGCTTTCTGTAATGTATACGCCAGGAGTCAGTGCTATACCTTAGGGGCAGAGAGAAATGAATAATGAGGAGTTAAAGGGGGTGGTAGATGGAAGTTTGATATAGCAAAATGAGTAAATCAAAAATCTTGGGGGTCACCTCCTGGAACGTGTGGGGGATCTCATTACCAGCTAAAAGAACAAGCATACTAACGGCTCTGCGGTGACGGGGCACCCAGGTGTCTCTCTTACAAGAGACACACTTGACCCTACAGAAACACCAGAAATTAGTGAGGGGCTGGGTGGGTAAATGTTTTGCTTCTCCCTATAACTTGCACAAGAGAGGGGCTGCAGTGTTGATTAGCAAGACCCTCCTTTTCATAAGCACCAGGGTTGTCACGGATAAGGGTGAGGGGAGGTACGTATTTGTGGAGGGGATACTCTATGGAGAAAAAATAACTTTTGGGAGTATTTATGCCCCTGCGGTGTTTAGTCTGGGCTTTTACCAGTAAGTGTTGGATGTATTAATCAGGGAGCAATTTGAGGGTTTGGGAGGGGACTTCAATGTGCCTATGCATCCAGAGCTGGACCACTCTGAAGGTAAGGGGAGACATAGTGGAGGGATGAAGAACTGGCAGGAGAAGGTATTGGATTTGGACTTAATTGACAGCTGGAGGTCCCTGCACCCAGGGGAAAAGAATTCACTTTTTATTCCAACCCACATAAAATCTGGACTAGATTGGACTATATTTACATACCCCAGAATTGGCTACGGAGAGTGCAGAAAGTGAAGCACAGCCCAATCATCTTATCAGACCATGCTATGGTCCAAATGGCAATTACGGTAAATGAGGAAAGAACTGGTCCCCCCGTGGAAGTTCCCAAGATACTTACTGGGCAAGAAGAAATTCCCAGAATACCTTAAACAACAGTGGAAGTTTTATAAGGAGACGAATGAGGAGTCAGTGGATTCCCCAGCGTTGTTTTGGGAGGCAGGGAAGGCTTTCTTCAGGGGGGCTATTATTAAGTTTGTGGCCCAGCATAAAAAAGAAAGAGAAGCCACGAGAGTGGAACTGAAGGATAAGGTGAGGGAATTAGAGAAGGCATTAGTGGAGAGCTCAACGGAAGAGAGGGTAAAGAACCTAAAAGTTGTAAGAGATGCGCTTAATGCTTGTTTGCTGGGGGGAAGCAAGAACAGCAAGGTTTTTCACCAGAAGCCGCCTGTTTGAATGGGGGAACTGATCTAGCCTATTGTTGGGCCGTTTAATTAAGGGGAGGTGGGCCTATACACATATTGCAGAGATTAAGGATGGGCATGTGAAAATCCTGCTGGATAAAACCTTAATAAAGGGCAAATTTGAGCAATTTTATAACCAGCTTTACCAGTCAGAATGCGGGGGTACAAGGGAAGCAGCGAGGCAGTTTTTGAGTGAGGTTAAGATCCCTGAAATTTCTGAGCAACAGAGGGAGTAGCTGGGTGGAGAGATTACAAGGCTGGAGATCAAGCAAGCAATACAGTGTCTTAAGCAGGGGAAGGCCAGTGGGCCAGATGGGTTTCCTGTTGAATTTTATAAGATTGTGAAGAAGCATGTGGTAGAATCCCTATGGCAGGTCTTTGCAGAGGCCCGAGAGGCCCTAAACCGGGGGAGGATGGCCAGGAGTGTTATTTATATAGGCCAATTTCTTTATTAAACTGTGATGCCAAAATTTTAGCTAAAGTATTGGCCAGAAGATTGGACTGGCTCCTTCCAGAGCTGGTCCATCCAGACCAGACAGGATTTGTCTCTGGGAGATGCTCATATCACAATATGAGAAAGTTGCTTAATGTGGTCTGGAGGGCTTCTCAGGGCAAGAAGAGCATTGTTGTCATTACGATGGATGCCGAGAAGGCACTTGATCATATAGAGTGGGAGTATTTGTTTGAGGTCCTTAGGGAATATGGGTTGGGTGAGAGGTTTGTTGGGTGGGTACAAAGTATATATAGTTCTCCAAATGCAAGGGTTTTGGTGAATGGAGATCTTACAGAGAGGTTTACTCTCCATATGGGACCTAGACAGGGCTGCCCTCTCTCGTCACTCTTGTTCGCATTGGCCATAGAACCCCTGTCAGTTAAGATCAGAGACATGGCAGAGATTAAGGGGGTGGAAGGGAAGTCAGGGAGGGAACACAAAGTAACTTTATATGCAGATGATATATTGTTATATGTTTGAGACCCAGCTGGATCTCTTCCTCCATTGTTAGCGGTAATACAGAGGTTTGCAGTATTTTCAGGATATAAGATTAATGTCAATAAATCAGAAATAATGTTGTGGGGAGAAATAGAAAGGGCATTTAGGAATAAAGCCTGGGGGCTTCAGAAGGTGAACAAAACCTTTACATATTTGGGGATTCAAATAGGCTATGAGGTGGGTCAATTGTACAATCTGAACTATTCCCGATGGTGAAAAGTACAGAAGATATGCGAAGGTGGAGAGAGTTGCCAGTTTCTTGGCTGGGTTGCATAAATCTCATTAAGATGAATACCCTCTCTAGGGTTTTGTATTTGATGCAGATGCTACCGAAGGGGCTAAGTAAGAAGGACATTAGAAGCTAGGAAAACCTTCTTGGGGTTTTTGTGGAGAGGGAAGCACCCAGAGTGAGTCTACGCAGATTACAAGCAAATGAGGACAAAGAGGGGTTGAATCTGCCCATTCTGCAAAATTATGCTCTGGCCATGCAGTACAGGTATATAGGGGATTGGGTCAATAGAAAACCGGAGGTGGGATGGTTAGATCTGGAAGAGGGTGAGGGGGCAGTCAGGTTATCGCCTATTTAGGGAAAGGAGGGCGGAAAGTGTATAGTAGACAGGTGAATCCAAATCCATTGGCGGCCTCAGTGTTGGAAGGATGGGACCAGCTTTTGAAGTGGGTTGGAGTGGGGCAGGAGGAGGAGACACTGCTGCTCCCCCTTGTGGGGGAATCCGGGTTTTGGGGGGGATTAGAAGATAAGAGTTTTCTGTCCTGGGAGAAAAAAGGGATAAGATGTGTAAGGGACTTATGGAGAAGGAGGCAGTTAATTTCGGGTGAAGAGCTGGGTGAAAGGGTAGTCTCGGGTTTGTCTTGAGGCCTGCAAGCTAGCAACTATGCCAGGAAGCTTAGCAGGGGCCAAAGGGAGGATCCCCCTTTAGTGCAGGTCAAGCATCTGGTCCTTGGCTCTCGCATGGGCACAGGGGGCCTAATTGGCCGGGGGCAAGATTAGGGTTGTTTAAAAATAGAATAGCAGAACATCTACATAGTATTGCTAACAAGGACATTACAAATGCGTTAGCATTACATGTTATGCAAAAGGGTAGTGGACATTTGTTTAAATTTCAGGGTCTTGAAAAGATTATGTTGGGCGTCCAGGGGGGGGGACTTGAACAAGATCTTGTGAGCTGAGAGCAAATGGCAGTGCCTGTTAGGGGAACATAGAAATAAAGGTTTAAATGCCTTGTTTAGTATCATTCCATATTTAAAGTAAGCTTTTGAATTCAAACTCAGTAGTAGTTTTTCTGTGACTTGTTTAAATTTTAACATTATTATGTATTTGCTTCAGTTCGAAGTGATGTCTATTGAAGCAATGAATGGTTGAATGTCAGGCAATTAGTAATTTATATTGCTTTCACTTTTCATTGGTTACTTTGATTGAATTTTAGTGTGATTAATCTATTATAGTAATTATTGTTAATAATTGTGTTAATTGAATCATGGATTATTTAAAGTGTGTGTTTTGTGAGCCAACATCACATTGAAAAAGCGTCTTTGGGATGTGAAACGTGCGTCTGTGGCTTTTGTATTGCTGCTTGCTTCAGCTATTTCATTAAAAGCTGTTTTATTTTATTCCCTATCATAGGATTTGGTTATTTTAAGTCGATTACTGGGCAGCCGTTCTGTGTTTTTTCTGTGATGCTTTCGTTGTCCGGCTCCAGTTTTTTTCGTTGGTAGCCGCCTTTCTGTACATACAATATCTAAAAGATGTTTTCCTCTAGTTGGAACTGCAACATGCTGGACTAAATTTGCATTATTACAGATGTTTAGAAACTGTCTACTATAGTCTGTATAATCACAATTCAAATTCCAATCAACATCCAGTTGTGTTGTTCAGAATACAAAATGTAAATTTTACTGCCACCTGTCTGTACATTTGAGTGGAGGCTCTAAACTTTTCAATTCATTTAGCAGTTTATAGGCGGTTACACTGGGGTAAATGCATTTTTACTTCATGATGGCTTAAGTTTTTTTATATCAGAGGGGCTATGACAACAATTAACAGTTAACATCACAATCAGCACTTGGGTTCTGCCTGGCGAGGGGCTTTTGATGCACATAGAGAACAGAGCTAGTCAAAATGGCCTCTGCCACGAGGCAGTGAATGACAGCATGTTAAATGCATGGCTGGCTCCTAGACACAGCAACTTAGAGGAGCATTTTGCCCACACTTGCATTCAGCCTTATGGTGGTGCTAGACCTCTGCAGTTATTATGCAGACAAGTAAGGTGCTTCGATTTCAATACTTAGTTGTTTGAATGTTCTCAAATACAGTAACACTCTTTTCTAAAATGTTTATGGGCTTTTAAAAATGAGTTCTGAAATGGTAATATTATTTAAGTGAACATATAGTTTAAAAAGTTTGACTTTCAGTTAACTGAATTCAAGTTATAAAATCAGTTGGTTGTTACAGGAATAACCCGCTAATGATGTTCACTTATAACCTCACAGACTGCCTAAGCATTTCACTAGATCTTTGATTATGATGATGTGACATATTTTACATGCACATGGCATAATACAAATGTGTTGGAACAATAGGGACTTGAGACCTAAGTCATTGCTACAACAGTTTATTTAGGAATTACATAGGTTATGTAATACATAATCTTGTTTGACCCCCACTGTGGCAACAAAGGAAGATAAGTATTTTTCTATTCTGATACTGTGATGTATTATACTTCAACTATACTTGGAACCAAGCTTTTTCATATATACCTTGTATGTCTAAACATTAATAAAAATATATCTTTAAAAAAAAAGCTACCTGAAATGGGTGACATGTACAAAAGTGTCGGCGATGTATCATTTGGTATAAAATTTCTTATGTTATGGCTGCAAAATTCTTCACTGATAACACTGGCATTTTGTAAATTTGTTGGCCAAACTGTGTAAATCCCCTGTTTGGAAAATGTGGCTTAAAGAATTCCTTTGCAAGTTATTTAGCTGTTTGCATAGTAGTGCAAATGGGCTAGTAACAGTTCAATTTGACAACATGAGGAAGAGTTACTCTTGTCACATTGCTCTGTACTTATGGGTCCTTGATGATTAAAATTATCAACATGACACAGCATTTTTCATCTAGTGGAAAAAATTAACTGCTTCAGGGTGAAGCTGTAGCATTCCACAGAATTTCTGTAACACAGTGTGTGAACATTCTAGATTTAATTGTTTCTTTTATTTTAATTCCCTGTTTATTTTGCTGACGTGGCTGGACCTGCCAGCTCGATTGTGTGGCCTCTGTGGTGTACTGCCACTTGGTCATTGGTCCTATTCTGAGCCTACCTATCTAGACTTCCCTTGCTGCCAGTAATGTCCCAGAACCTGCCCCCTCCGGAAGGGCCTGGTTGATGGGGTGGTGGCCTGGAAAAAATTGTCTGTGAGTCAGCAGATTGGAGGACAGATCCTAGAGGACATTTTAAGTTTGTTTATCTCGCTAACTAAAAACAAAATGGTGGAATCTCAGCAAAACTTTCCGCATTTGTGGCACAAAAAAAAAGCATGTGCAGCAAAAAAAAATTGTTTTGGGGCTGCCATCTAACTTTTCCCATTGGAAATAATGGCAAATTAAAAATTGTATAACTTATGAACAGATTAAAATTTTTCACCAAGCCCTCAAAAGGCACATCTGTGACCCAAACCCCATATACCCTAATAATTTCAGACCAAACCCCCAAGCCATTTCTGAGAAACTCGGTGACAAAGAATTTGACAAAACATGGTAATTTTCACATTTTTTGACATTCCATATCTCCGCACCTGCACATCTGACCAGAACAAAGTTTTCTGCATCCAGAGATCTTTGGTCCCTGATGGTATATGCAAAATTTCATGCAAATCGGACAAACAGCTACAAAGTTATTAACATGCAAAAGTTTGGGTTTAACATAGAAGTGACTTGAACCCTAACTATAAGAACACTACTGCACATATATACATATGTTGCAAAAAACTTTGTTAATGCTCCAGTTAGGGTCAAAGTGATGAAAGTTGGGAAATGAGACGTTAGGGTTTCCCTAACACCCCATTCTTCCAAACCAGGCAGGAGAGCAGGTGTGGGGTGTGCTTTGGGCTTCTCAAGCCTAGTGCTCACCTCATTCTTATAAAGTCTACACATCTGTTCTTACTTACAGATGGAATGGGGTGAGCGTTAGGTTTGAGAAGCCCTCCCCTAGGCACCCCCCACACCTGCTCTCCTGCCTGGTTTGGGAGGGGTGAGTGTTAGGGAAATCCTAATGCCTCATTTCCCAACTTTTGTTGCTTTGACCCTAACTGGAGCATTAACAAAGTTTTTTTGCAACTTATTTCCTTACTTTGTGAGATAGTATAATAGCATCCTTATTTTACCGTGAGAGTGCAGGGCTCATGCCTCCATAGATGCATATATGTATGCATGTAGCTGTGGAAGCACAGGGCCCTCCAAGCCCTACACTTCCATTTATAGGACAAAGGTGACCAAATTGTCAGTACAACCTTCTTTTTTTTTTTATTTAGTATGCTTTTTGCTTCATACCGCCAAATGCTCAGCCTTGCCCTCCACAGATCCCCCTCCTCAACCCCCCCAGATTTACCTCCAAAACGATACCCCCTGGATTGCCCCCCCAGGGTAGGGCCACCACATTGACACAAACCTACACAGTGATGGGAGAAGGTTGCCAATAGGGGTGCCTACTGACATTGCCTCCCTGGCTTTCCCCCAAGGGCAAGGCATGAGATTGGGCTAGAGCCAGTGGAAGATGGGATAGGTCAGCTTTTGGGAGTGCCAGGGCTGGTGATTGGTGCCGGGGAGCAGGCATCATTTAGGCAGCTTCAATTTTCCTGTTGCTGCTTTTTTCCTGAAGAAAGCATGGAATGCAATGATGCCAGCATCTGGTACACCTCCTGAAGAGTCCAGGTGCCAGTTGCAGTGAGGTCCCCAGTCTCCGCTAGGGATCCAACTTGCACCAGACCCACAGCCTGCCCTCCCCCTAGAGAAGGAGAGCCATTCCTGGGATGCTCATTCCTTCACCCCTGGCTGGCACTCTGACATCCCGGGTCCGTTCCCAAGCCAGGGATGCTGGTGCCACAGACAGACACCATGCCACTGCCCTGGCAGGCTGACCAGCATAGCCTTCTTATTACCCCACCTCATGTACCCGGTACAGAAAATTTTTCGAATCCCTGCCAAAACATAATTCTACGCACTGCAGTGCCATTCCACACTGCTGGTGTGAAAACACACTTTAGGCAGATTTTGAAAAATGACATCTATGACATACATGAGGTGTTGTAATAAGAAGGCTATGTTGAAAATCTGAGGTCAAAATATTAAACATTTCAAATGTTGTGATGGATGTGGCAAAATTGCAACTACTGATCAAAATCTTGGCATTTTTTTATATTTTGACCCCAAATTTTCAACATAGTCTTATAACCCTACCTCATAAACCCCATAGGTGACAATGTTCAAATCTGTGCCAAAACATCATTCCGTGCCACAGAAATGAAAACGTGTTTTGGACAGGATGTAAAAAATGACAGCTGTACTATTCATGAGGTAGTGTGAAAAAATGGCTATGTTGAAAAGTTGGACTCAAAATATTGAAAATTACCAAAGTTATGTGTGTACGCAGAAAAATTTCAATGAACATGCAGAATTAGACCATTTTTAGGAACTGTTTTACCAAATTTTAACATGACCTTTTTGGGACCCCACCTCATGAACACTGGTGGTGAAATGTCACTATTCAGTCCCGAAAGGTGATTTTGTGCAAAGACTGTGAAATTACCTTCCGAGCTCAAGTAACAAATTACAGTTGCAGTGTTCATGAGGTGGGGTCCCAAAAAGGTCATGTTGAAAATCTGGTGAAAAAATTCAAAAACATGTCAAAGTTATGAACATAATTTGAAAACGTCATTGAAATACATTATACAGCACTTACCTTGATTCCTTAGTTCACAGTTGGCTTTGAAGAGTGCAGATGTGTGTCAGTCCACAGAAGATGACAACCTATGACCTCCGGAGGAAAGTATAGGGTAAGGGTGGGTGTGGGGTGGTGAGTGCTCAGTGGGAGGGTCAGGACGGGGGAGGGTGACGGTGGGGACTACTAGGGACCATTTACTTTTTTTCTGTTTTTGTTTTTTTAAGTCATCAAGGACTTGGATCACTAATGGGCTCAATCATCCAGGAAAAAAAACCATCCCAGCTGGAGGCATTGCTGGTCCCTCAACCATCCTCCCATGGCCTTCGATCAGCTGACAAATCCTTGCTCCGTGTTCCAAGATGTCGGATGACTAAAGGCACAGGGGCCTTCCAATTCTCTGCTCCCAGGCTATGGAATGCTCTTCCACTCAACCTCCAGCTGTCTCAGTCTCACTTTGGATTTAAAAGTGAATATCATCATTATCTATCCTTAGCTGATGCTTGTATATGCTTTGACCCAACCTGAAGCTCCTGAGACTTACCATGTCACCCCTGCTCTAATCCAGCTCCAAGACTGTCTCCTCTTCCCCTTCCCATATTTTTCCTTCCCTTTGTAAATAACTTCTTGACTACTAGCTCTCTTCCTTCTTGAACCTTGTTGCTGACTATCCACTGTTGTTTTGCCAATTACCACCCCTGACCTTCCTTCTGTCAGTCTTTCTTGTTATGTTTGAACATTCCTCACATTTCTCTGTATATAACCTTACTATCTTATTAACCCTGTCACTCCACAGGTCGGGTCCATGGTTTCTGCACTTATTATATATCTTACTGCCATTATCTGTATAATGCTTGCCATTATTTTTTGTTGTTTCTACCTATTGTATTTTTGTAGCACTGCTGTACTGTTCCTCTATTTGTATTATTGTACCCATGTTGCTGTTGTTCAACTGTTCTCTTTTTGTTGTACTCTCCCGGGTCATGCCTGAAAATAGTCATTTTATGGCTAGTGCTCCTACCCGGTTAACAAAAACTAAATAAATAAAATAAAATAAATAAAACTGTTTTCTTTTTACATGATATAATAAAATACATATTTTGGGACACTGGGAGTGGGCTTCCCAGTGTCACACACTGCTGGGAGGAGGGACTCTAATTGCCAACACAGGGACTGGGCACCCCAATGTCAGCGTAAGTAAAATAATGGGCTGCAGTGGGGTGGGGGCATCCGACACTGGGGGTGGGCATCCCAATGTTGGAAACACAGACAGTCGGGGATGGTGATTGGAGAGGGGGGTACCACTAGACACCGGGGGAAACATCGGGGACAGTGATCGGAGGGTGGGAGATGTCACTAGACACAGGAAAATTTGTTGCATTATGGGCATGGTGATCGAAGAGTGGGAGGTGCCACTAGACACCAGGGAAGTTATTTATATTGTAGGGACAGCGATCAGAAGGTGGGGGGTGCCATTAGACACCAGGAAAATGTAGGAGCGGGGGTATTGGATGTTGGGGACGCCATTAGACACCAGGGAAAAACATTAGAGTAATGGAGAGGGCAGTAGAAGGGACAAGTGAGGATTCTTAAGTGATCAGAGAGAATACTTTTTTGTGACGCATGATACGAAAAAGAATTCTTTTTGTATCATGCAGTCGTGAAAAAGGATTCATTATATTTAAAAAAAAACACATTTCAAGGGCATATTTCTAACTTTTAAGTGCAGATTTCACCTATTGAGGTCTCGATGACCTAGCATTGTGTAGTGGTCTCTCTCCAGGATGTCATTTTTGTAGCTTTTGAAAAAAGAAAATTTACGAAAAAATTGAAACAAGACGGCTGCTCATGAAAAAGGATTTTTTTCCTCATGAAAAAGGAATGGGTCTCACAAGATAGAATCCTTTTTTCATGAGATCAAATCCCTTGTCAGACTTTCTCCCTCTACCCTGAAAAGTGGTCTTCTCATTGAAAATAATGGGAAATGAAAAACTGAATAATTCTACAACAGATTAATATTTTTTCACAAAACAAACACATGCCTGTTCTGTTACCCAAACTGTTTCTGCCATTGAAAAATCACACAAAAATTACACACTGTCTGGATGCAAGGTAATGATGAAAAAACTGCAAAAAGTGGTGACTTTATGACTTTTTCCACTGTCCAGATCTTAGAATCCACACATCTAACCAGAACAAAACTTGACACATCAACAGATCTACTGCATGGGACAGTGCATACCAAATTTTGAGCGAATCCATTAATTGGTTGCAAAGTTATTAAAGTGCAAAATATGAGGTTTAACATTAAACATGCTACTCAACCCTAACTATAGGCGCCCTTATATGTATATCCCGCGGCAATATAGTTAGGGTTGATATGGGTGTTTAATGTTAAAGGGCAATTTTGGAATGATTATAACTTTGTGAAGGTTTATCTGATGTGGCTGAAAGTTGGCATACACAATCTCTGTGGGCAGGTCTCTGTGTGTGCCAGTTTTTGTTGGAATTTATTTTTCATTTTTTGAGATACAGCTCTCTGAATAAACAGAGGGTTTTGACATTTGGAGCAGATTTTTGCTCACCTGTATCTGCTAAACAGGTTTCTGTATTGGGCTGAAATTTCTATGGTAGAAAGTAACAACAGTTTAATACAGGATGCTCTTGGTACTTCGATGTAAGATACAGTTACTTGTATTGTGCATCAAAATAGGATGCAAACGTTTAAAAGGCACATCTCAAATTTTCAGGGTAGAAAGGGTTGGCCTCAGATGTATCCTACATCGAAGTACCATGGAGCATCCTGTATTGAACTGTTGTTGCTGATGCCTCCTTTGACACAGGATCCCTGTGATCATGGCTCCTTCACAACAGGAATCCTATTTCATGCCTGACATATATTTTCTCCCATTGAAAATAATGGGAAATAAAACAATTCATAACTTTAGTACAAATAAATATTTTTGCACCAAACCTTTAAAAGACATATATGTGAGCTCAACATATTCTACCATAAAAATTTCAGCCCAATACATAAATCAGTTTAGTAGATACAGGTGAGCAAAAAACTGCCCCAGTTGTCAAAACCCTCTAGCCCAGATATTCAAACTGCGCCAGGCTGTGGCGCAAGCTTGGGCGCAGCGCAACTTGGCTGCGCAGGGGTGTGGACTGGGCGATATTCAACGGAGATGTGCCATGGCGCAGCATCGTTGAATATCGCACCCTGGCCACCCGCAGTGTGCATGGCACAGTGGCACTGTGCCAGTGCCAGTGGCCAGAGTGGAGCAGGGGGATGCGCTAGCAAAAGTTCCATTGCGCTATGCGCAGCAACCGTGATATTCAAAAGTGCACATGCAAATGGGGCCATAATGTGTGCAAGGTGCAAATGGGGCCATTTGCATGTCATTATGTCCCCATTTGCATGCAGGTGCACCGATCCCTGGCGACTTGCGCCTGGCGCCCTGCCAGGCAGAAGCCATCGGGGACCGACGCCCCCTACATCTGGCAATGTGCACCACAACCCGATCATGGGCTGCAGTAAAAAAAGGAAAATCAGAAATCCCTAGTGGTCCAGTGGACCGCTGCCTGCCTGATCACAGGCTAAGTAAATAAATAATGTTCCCAATATCCCATTCACATATCTGGAATGTGTAGTACTGTATGGGCTGCACGCCCATTGGCTCACGCTGTGGACCAATGGGCATACAGCCCTACCGACGGTGTCAGTCGGCGGGCGGCCGGGCAGCAGGCAGGTGGGGTGCTGCCGCCCGCCGCTGACGGGGGGAGCAGGGCAGTGAGATTTAGTGGGCAGGTGGGGTGGGAGGTCCACAGGACCACCAGGGATATTGGGGATATTATTTATTTACTTAGCCCGTGATCAGGCAGGCAGCGGTCCACTGGACCACCAGGAATATTGGGGACATTATTTATTTACTTAGCCCGCAATCGGCTGGCAAGTCCACTGGACCACCAGGGATATTGGGGATATTATTTATTTACTTAGCCCGTGATCGGGCGGGCAGGTCCACTGGACCACCAGGGATATTGGGGACATTATTTATTTACTTAGCCCGCGACCAGGTGGGCAGCGGTCCACTGGACCACCAGGGATATTGGATAAATCCTTTTTACTGATGCCCGCAATTGGTCAAGTGGGGCTGCCACCACAGAGGTGCAGCCGGGGCTCGGGTGGCCACCCACAGGAAGCGGCCGTGTTACACCCTGCACATCGGCAGCTCACCTGTGGGTGGCCATCCGTTGTTCCTTTTTTGGATCAACTTTGTGCTGGCGAGGTGGATGCGATGTATGGCCTGCACATCCCAGGTTGAACATCGGGCTGTGCAGGGTATGCATGGCACGCCCCACCCGCGCCTGCATACATTACTGATGTGCTCCGCGCATCGGGATTTGTGCTGCACACTTTTCCCATTTGAATATCACCGTGTCAAGACATCACAGTGGGTTGCGCATGGCATAACACTGTTGCGCCCATGCTAACCTTTTGAATATCTGGGCCTCTGTTTATTCAGTGAGCTGTATCTCAAAAATAAAAACAATTCCAACAGAAATTGGCACACGTAAAGACCTACCCACAGAGATTGTGTATTCCAAATTTCAGCTACATCAAATAAACTTTCACAAAATTATAATCATTCAAAATTGCCCTTTAACATTAAACACCCATCAACCTAACTATACTGCCACTACGGTGGCAGTATATTATATATATATATATATATATAAGACAAAGAACCTCTGTGCGTAAACACTGAGGCAAGAGTTACCCCAAAGGGCATTTGGCTGGGAAGCCAAGTTTCAAGAAAATACAAAATCACACATGCCCCCACAATGCAAAGCATCATGGGCTGCATATGCAAATCACCACAGAATGTTCTGCTGGTCCAACTTTAAGCAGAGTTGCATGGTGCCGAAAGGCCTCTCACACAGTTTGCAAAGGGTGTTAACAGAAGACATAGACACATGTTTCATCCTACCAGTACTCATCAGTATGCCTCGTCTGTTTGACTCCCCAGTGGAATGGACTAGCTACCCCTAAGGCAGTGTGCCTGGGATATATTGTGGTGAACCCATTAAAATAAAAAACTATTTAAAAGACAAAGAACCTCTGTGCATAAACACTGAGGCAAGGGTTACCCAAAGGGCATTTGGCTGGGAAGCCAAGTTTCAAGAAAATACAAAATCACACATGCCCCCACAATGCAAAGCATCATGGGCTGCATATGCAAATCTCCACAGAATGTTCTGCTGGTCCAACTTTAAGCAGAGTTGCATGGTGCCGAAAGGCCTCTCACACAGTTTGCAAAGGGTGCTAACAGAAGACATTATATATATTATAGGTATTATATATATATATATATATATATATTTTTTTTTTTATTATTATTTATTTTAATTTAATTTAAAATTTGTAAATTGGTGATCAGGTAATATCATAGAGCGTCAGATGCCCATTTTCATGGGAAACCTGAGAAATACAATAAAGATAAAAGTAGTTAAGTACAGTGCACAGTACATCATGGGTCATTACATGAACATTGGGGTAGTATTGTTTTAAATATTTGTTGAAAACATGCATGGCATCAATAGACAACAATGAATCTAGCAGTATATTCCATAGCTTAATAATACAATACAAGAAAAATCTTTGCCCAAAAGATGTTTTGCAAAAAGGGGTGAAAAAGATTAGTAATGCAGAAACACAGAATGTGATAGCAGATAAGGGCCACTGGACCCACCCAGTCTGCCCAGTTTTGTTAACCTTCAGTTTTTGCTGCAGACCCTACTTGATCTACAGCATAATCTCCCCCCATCCCTCCGATTCCCTTGTGCTTGTCCCAGGCATTTTTGAATCTTAGCCACTGTTTTTGCCCCCACCACCTCTTCTGGAAGGCTGTTCCAGATATCCGCCACCCTTTCTGTGAAGAAGTACTTCCTCACATCTTGAATTTACCCCCTCCAGCTTTATATATCATGCCTCCTTGTTCTATAGCACCTTTTCTCTGAAAAATAACCCCTCCAGTACCTTATTTACCCCTGTGAGGTATTTGATGGTCTCTGTCATACCCATCTCCCTCCTCTTCTCTAGGGAGTACATATTAAGCTTCTTTAGCCTCTCTTCATAGGGCTTTTGATGCAGACCATGGACCATTTTAGTAGCCCTCCGCTGAACCACCTACACTTTGTCTATGTCCTTCCTAAGATGTGGTCTCCAAAATTGGACACAGTACTCAAGGTGAGGTCTTACCAGTGATCTATAAAGTGGTAGCACCACCCCTCTCTTTCTACTGGTGATACCCCATCCTATGTACCCCAGCATCCCACTAACCCTTCCAACTGCCTTGTCACACTTCCTGGCCACCTTTAAGTCATCTGATATGATTACCCCTAGGTCTCTTTCCTGCTTCACCATTGTCAGTATCACTTTCCCCAGTTTGTACCCATTTCTGGGATTCCATGGCCCAAGCACATTATATTGCACTTTTTGGGATTAAAATCCAGCTGCCATGCCCTTGACCATTCTTCCAGTCTTTTTAGATCCCTGCCCATCCTTTCTACCACCACCATCCCAGTGTGCCCACTCTATTGCAGATCTTGGTGTCATCCACAAAAAGACAGACCTTCCCTTCCAGTTCCTCCACTCTGTCACTTATAAAGACATTGAAGAGGACCGGTTCCAGCACTGGTCCCTGAGATACTCCATTAGTCACCCTCCTTTCCTTGGAGCGAACTCCATATATCACTACCCTCTGTGTCCTATCCGCTAACCAAATTTCTTACCCAGGTTACCACCTTATTACCCACCCCCAAGTAACTCAGCTTGCTTACCAATCCCTTATGAGGAACAGTGTGAAAGACTTGCTGAAGTCCAAGCAGACCAAATCCACCACTCCTCCTTGATCCAACTCCTTGGTCACCCAGTCACAGAAATCTATCAGATTTGTCTGGCATGACCTTCCCTCTGTGAAACCATGCTGCCTTGAGTCCTGTTATCCATTGGATACAAGATAATACACAATCCTTACCTTTAATAGTGTTTCCATGGACTTACCCATCACTGATAGCAGGCTAAGTGTCCTGTAATTGCTTTCCTGTTCCTTGCTACCACTTTTGTGAAGTTGGACTACATCTGCCCTTCCCTAATCCTCTGTAACCATGCCTGTCTCCAGTGATCTGTTAAATAGGTCTGTCAGAGGTGCAGCTAGTATCTACCTAAGTTCCCTCAGCACCCTTGGGTGTACCCAATCTGGTCACATAGCCTTGTCCACCTTCAGGTTAGCTAGTGTCTTCTGGACTCTCCTCAGGAAATGGACTAGGGTCCATTTCTCTACCAGCAAAGTTCCTGGCACCCTTGCATGGTCCCTTCCCTTCCCTTCCTACTGTAAACACTAAGTAGAAGTATTTGTTTAAGATGTTTGCTTTTTCTTGATCCCCCTCCATACAGTCACCCCCTTCCCTCTTTAACAGTACAATCTCTCTCTTTGTTTTCCTTTTTCACTAGTATACCTAAAGAATGTCTTGGCCCCTTATGATACTCCCTGAGCTATTCTTTGGTTTGTGCCTTTGTGCTCATTATTGCTTTGCTTGCCTCTCTCTCTGTTTTCCCTGATACACTTCTCTATCCTCCTCCTCCCTCTGTGCAGTATGCACAGTTCTAGCAAGATGCTAATTAATACAGTCATACAAGCACAAGACATAAAGGAAAAAGAAACCTGAGAATTAGTAAGCCTTTTAAATGTAGTAAAGACTAGACTAGTTAACCCATTGTTCAAAGAAGAACCATTCAAGCTTACTAAATAAGGAACAGTGGTGAGTTGAACAGTGGGCAGAACTAGCAAAATGACAAACTGAGTGAAAAAGAACAGTTAGAGAGCAGTTAGAGAAGCTGATAAATATATTGGGAGGCCATACTCAATGATGGATAACAGCAGTGACTTTCCTAGAATGAATAGATCAGCAATGTTTTAATCAATATAATTGCCCCACCGGAGGATGTACATTTTTTACCTACATAATCAATATGATCTTGATTTGACAGAGTGGTCCAAAATAAAACTAAGGTAGCCAAACATTGGTAACATGTTCAATTTGAGCACCATCCAAATCACGAAAAGAAAAGGCAGACTCAAATTGTTTAAACTTTTGCTGAGTTCTAAAAAGCAAAGATTTTGTCTTTGTAGTGCTCAATAACATGCCATTATGTAATAGCTATGTCTGCAATTCATCAAAATCCCTTTGAAGATGGAAACCAATGTTACTAGGGTTATTGACTGGTATATACAAAACAATATAATCAGCATGCATCATGTCTCTTCTGTTTCAGGGTTAATTACACTGTAGTTACATGTTTGTTGCATGTAACTACACTGCAAATGAAATGCAGTCACAGTGTAGTTACATTGTAACTATAGTGTAGTTAAGGAAACTTAAAGTGTTGCCACAATTTCTGGCATGCTGTGCTGAAAATGGTTCATGTCCAGGTGTGTCCTGGGCAGAGGGAAGAGGGAGCAGTATAGCATGATAAAAGTAAACATATGAGAGGCGCAAAATAATGAGAAATAAATGCCTGTCTTTCATACCAGGCACCAATTCTTTCCATTTAGAAGCAATTTATTCCCAAAATACCTAACAGAGAATGACTGATGTACAGAAAGTGGGGTACTGGCAAATTGGCAACTGTTTATATATTTAAAAAGCCCACCAGAATTGTGTTACATGCATGCACCTGCCCATCCGTTCCTCACAGTGCTTAACACAAATCCCAAACAAACATACATCCCTAAATGGGAGACAGTTCAGCAACTTGTGGATCTAACCTCTGTATTTAGCTTCAGATTTGCTTATGTACTTATTTTAGCAGCTTCCAAAACAGTTAAGCATTATTCTTTCTTATGCCTCTCACCAAGTCAACAATTCTATACCCTGCTGTATGGGAGTCTCTACCATGCCTCATGTGTTTGAGGATATACATTTGTTTGGAAATATATATATTTTTTTATGACATGGGTAGAGAAAATACTGTAGCTGGATTTGTTCACACAGGTCACAGGGGGTGTGAACATTTTCATTCAACTGCACATCAAAAACACAAATAACATGCAGAAAAACAGAAACTAAAGTCAGGATCTATTTTCTCTCCAAATGACGGTTTCTTTATTAAAAAAAGAAAAGAAATTACATTTAAAAACACCAAACCACTTTTTAGTCTTTTTATTTTTAAAGTACACATTTAATAAGTCAGATAATACACTTAAGAGTGTACAGTCATAGGAAATATACACACTTCTAAGTTGATTACAGCCCTCAGTTATGCCTTCTGCCAAACATAAGCAATAAGAGATGATGAGGCATTAGTTATGTTGATCTTACAACTCAACCAGGGCTTAGTAAGGCATGGGGCTACAGGCAGAGTGTCTTCAGCCCCTGGAAGTGTGGCAGAACCATCAGAACCAAAGCCACAAAGTGTTTTGTAGTGTTAAATGGGTCCATAGACAGCTTTTAAAAACAAACACTCTGTAGAGGATTGTGTATGGACAACCGTACATAACAAGCCTGTGTTTGAATTGAGAGGTTTCTGTGGCAGTCAGGAACCTTGAGAGTATAGTTCAAGAAGTCTCCTGGTTGCCATGAAAAACTCAAGATTCAGGCACAGGTTTTTCTGTGTATTGTTGCCAAAACACAATCCTAATAGTGTATGGGCAACCATGTCATTAAACAGAAGAAACAATATGCCATCTCAACACATCAGTATCAGCAGTCAGTATTCATTTAGTTTAATCACTCGCTCAACTCTGCATCAGCTGTTTAGCACTGAACACAGCGTGCCAATCAAAACAAATAACTTTTTAAACAAGCATTTGTCAATGCCTAATGTTTGCTTGCTGGCATTGGCATTAGTAGTGTAGGAGTTAGAGAGCTGCATAATAGGAATGGCAGTGAAGTATTGAACTGAAGCCAACCCCACCACCACCCTGCAGAGACTGACAGGCATTGGGGTGTGCCTTTGGGTCATCAGGCATAATGGCCATACCATTTCACCACACCCTACCCTGCAGACACTGACAAGTGTCATGGTGTGCCTTGGGGTCTTTGGCCTTTATGCTCACCCCATTCCATCAGGAAATACAGTGAGATGAGTCCTGTATAGGTGAATGGGGTGAACTTTGGGGCCGAAGAGTCCAAGGCACACTCGATGCCTTCACTGGCTGCAGGGTGTGAAATGGTATGAGCAATACAAGTGAGAATCCCAAGTCACACCTCTGATGCCTGTCAATCCCTACAGGCTGGGACGTTATGGTCGGAAACCCTAACACCTCAGGCGTTCATTGGCATTTTCACTCCAAATTTTCAACATGGGTTTTTTGTGACCCCCACCTTATGAACAGTGGCAATATCAGTTTGTTAGCCGAAAGCTAATTTTGCACAGCGATTATACCATTTGGCACCACAGGTGTGAAAACACATTTTCGTACAGGATGTGAAAAATGACAGCTGTACTGCTCATGGGGAGGTACAAAAATTGGCAATGTTGAAATTCTGCAGTGAAAATATTAAAAAAACTGGTGAAGTCATGAGCGTGTGTAGAAAATGCGCAATGCACACCTGTAATGGAATTAGTTTGGAGATTTTTTTACAGCAGATTGTCAACACAGGGATTTTGGAACCTCTGCTCATGAACAGTGTCACTGTGATTTTCTAATCTGTCCCGAACAGTGATTTCCCACAGCAACCATGCATTTCTGCACTGGAAGTGCGAAAACACATTTCGGCCATGGTGTGAAAAATGACAGCTGTACTGTTCATAAGGAAGTGTGGAAAAATGCCAGTGGTGAAAATCTGTACTGAAAATATTAGAAATCCATGAAGTTACGAGGGTGCGTGGAAACTGCACAATGGTCGCTCATAACACAGTCATTTTATGGACTTTTTTTAATCTGGTTCAAGGTCAGTTGGCATTCATCTGTATCCCCCTCCCCCCGGGTCGTTCCTGAAAATAGGCAGGATTTGTCTAGTGCACTTATCCGGTCAACAAAAACTAAATAAATAAAAAAAATAATTGTGCACTACATGGGCGGAAACACGTTTTGGGCAAGATGTGAAAAATGACAGCTGTACTGCTCATAAGGAGGTGTGGTAAAATGGCAATGTGGAAAATCTGGAGTGAAAATATTGAACATTTGCAAACTTACAAGCGTGCCTAGGAACAGCACAATGCATGCTTGTAAAACAGTCATTTTGGGGATTTTTTTCACCAAATTTTTAACATAGCCATTTTAATACCTCTGCTCATGAACAGTGTCACTGTGATTTTCTTAATCTGTCCTGAACATTGATTTTGCACACCGACTGCACCATTGTGCGCTACATGCTCGGAAACACATTTTGGGTGAGATGGGTGAAATGACAGCTATACTGCTCATAAGGAGGTATGGCAAAATGGCAATGTTGAAAATCTGGAGTGAATTTTTTCACCAAAATTTTCAACATAGGGTTTTGGCGGCCTACCTTATGAACTGTGACACTGTCCTTTCATAAATCGGTCCCGAAAGGTGGTTCCGCGCAGGGACCGCGAAATCACCTTTCAGGGCCCATTAATGCCATGACAGTGACAGAATTCATGAGGTGGGGTCCCAAAAACCCCATGTTGAAAATTAGGTGAAAAAATTTCCCAAAATGCCCGAGATATGCACTAAAGTTGAAAACCCTATTTATTACATTATACAGCTTACCGGCATTTCCTCAGTTCACGGTCGGCTTTGAAGAGTGCAGATGTGTTCCCGGTCCACCAAAGATCATAGCGCCAGACCGAGGTAAGTATGGGGTGAGGTGGGGGTGGGAGGTGGATGCACAGAGTGGTGGCGCTGGTGGGGGAAGGGGGTCAGGACAATTTATTTAAACACTAAAACTTCCAGAGGTCCTAAACAGTGTCAGAGGGGCCACCAATGCTAGGGAGCACCCAGCAGGGCAGTTGTTCAAGTTCCCAACCTAATGGGGGCAGCCCGCCGGCACAGCAGTAGAGCTATCACTTGCGATGCCAGTTACCTGGGTTCGGGAATGGACTCGGGCTGCTGGAGGGCCAGCCAAGGGAAAGGAGGACTGAGTGTTCATTGGGCTGTTCTCCTCCTCCAGGGAGGGTGGGTTGCATGTCCCAGTGCTCTACCACCATCTGGGTGACCATGGGTGGCGGTGCAGCGGGACGCTGTGAAGTGGGTGGGAGTATATCGGCCGGGAGATGGAGCAGCAGCATGTTACAATGTGCTCTGCCCCTTGGCTCCCCCTAGCATTCTGGCATCCAGTGGGGTGGCACCAGGAAAAGTAGAAAAAAACACACTGGACACCTGAAGATGGGACCCAGCTGTCCCAAGAAACTCCATAACCAGGCTCCTCGGAAGGCCGGGTTGGACCACCCGACACACACACACTTATGGTGGGGGGGGGGCTTAGTGGGGTCCCCTTCCTCCCTGCCCAGGAGGTAAATCGTGACAGGATGGGGGCATGTCCACCGGTGCCCTGACGGAGTTACCTGGGGTAGAACTACAGGAGTGCACACAGCCTAGGGCTCCCCAATGACAGCAGTTTAGTGTGATGAGTAAGGTGGCATAAAAAGCAAATATATAAAACAAAAAAAGTTCCCAACCTGATGAAAAAAAGGCAATTGCTCATAAGATGTTTTCCTAGTCTGAACAGAAACCCATTTTTCACATAACAAGTCATTCTGCCCAATGGTGGAAATGGGGAGGAGGGGACCCAGGGAAACTCAGTTCCAGGAGTGAAATTTAAAGTGGGACTCAGTTCCAGGAGCAAAATTGGGAAAGTCTATTCCTGTGTAATATTTACCCACCTAAAAGCAAAAACTGACTAAAGTAAATGTAAAAATGCAACATAGCATGAGAAACAATGTCTCTAAACCACTGTAAGGTATGTTGTATCCTACAACAAAGGTGGTGGATTCCGCCAGTGAATTGTTTCCATTTCCAGCACTGTACAGTTCTAAGTTCTAAAACATCATTCTGCACAATCCTATGTGAACATCAGCTTTCAGAAATCACCAGCAAACTGATCTAATTATTACTGTATATGAAAACTCTGTAATAGATGACAAATCCTTTCAGTAAGGCACTAAGTTAAGTATAAAGTATAACCCCCCCCCATGAAAGGAAGATTTTATAATCCTATTTGGTTCTTATTTTTTCTTCAGAGACATGGTTGTGAACCTGTTGAGATCTTATGTACAATGTGCAGAATCAGGGGTCTAGAGCGCAATATCCAGAAGCATGGGCATGTGTACCCGGTAAGGTCTAGTTCACAATGCCCAAAAACATAGGTATGTGTACCTCATTTCATTTCATTTTATTTTATACTGGAAAGGCATGTGGGCAAAAATGTTCATTTTCACAAGGGTCCAGTTTTAGAATTTTTACAGTGGTGGATATATAAACTTTATACAGACACATGGTTCAAAAAATACAAAGACAAAAATGGATACAGAAATTTCAGTTACATACAAAAATGGCTTATGTACAGCAGCTACAGTATTAACAGCAAGTCTAAAAAATGTACAAATACATGAGAGAACATGGGAAATACTCTAAAAGAGCTTAGAAGGGAAAAAGAGGCATGGCAGTAGTGAGGTGGACAAGAGAGAGGGTTTAAGAGAAAAGAGAGGGGAAACTTCTAACCGAAAATTGAGCAAGTGACCTAGGGATTGCTCTGGCCAGTGGTAGGAAAATTAAGATAGCTAACTATGGCAGTTGCAAGGTGGTTTATTGAGCAGGTACTCCTTTAGTTTGACTTTAAAGGTGCCAAGGGAGGGGCTGCTAACAAGGTTAGGAGGGAGAGTGTTAAAAAGCTTGACACTTCTGTAGGTAAGCGATCTCTGCCTCAAAGAGGTGTTGCAGTAGGTGACCCAAAAAGGGGATGAGGCAGTGTTCCTAGTAAGACAGATGGGGCAAGCCTTCTTGAACAGACAGGAGACACTGTGGGGAAGGAGACTGTTGAGGGTTTTGTAGATGTACCTGGAAGCCTTCCATGTGAACCTGTCCTCTAGGGGGAACCAATGTACCTTCTCATAGAGGGCACAGCTGTGGGTATGACAGGGAAGCCCAGTCACAAATCTGATAATGTTATTGTATGCCATTTTGAGCTTATTAAACATGACGGAATTGCTCTGAGGGAAGTAAATGATGCAACCTTAATCAAGGAGAGGCAGCAGTAAACTGGAAGCCAGCCTGCTTCTTGATTCCAGGGTGAGGAATTGCCTGATCCTGTAGAGGAGCCCAACTCTCTGGTGGATTTTGTTAATTAATTGGGTTATGTGTTGGCAGAAAGAGAGGTGCTCGTCAAGAGTAAGGCCAAGTTATTTAAATTCACTAACTCACTCAATGACCATGCCATCATTATCTAGGAGGTTGAAATTGAAATTAGACGGTTTACGCGTAGCGGAGAAAACCATACATTTAGTTGTTTGTTTTGGAGTTTAGAGTTTGGAGTACCTGGTGAGGTCTAGTACACAATGTCCAGAAACATGGGTGTATAAACCTGGTGAGGTCTAGAGCACAGTATCCAGAACCTTGGGAGTGAACCTTGTGAGTTCTAGTGCACAATGTCCAGAAATACTGGTGTGCGAACCTGGTGAGGTCTAGTGCATAATATCCAGAACCTTGAGAGTGAACCTCATGAGTTCTAGTGCACAATGCCCAAAAACAAGGGTATGCAAACCTGGCAAGGTGTGAAACACACATTACAGAAGCATGTTTGTGTGTACCTGCTGAGGTCTAGTGCACAATGTCCAGAAACAAGGGTGTGTGAATCTGGTGAGGTCTACTATACTATGTCCAGAAATCTGGGTGTGAATACGGTGGGGTCTAGTGCAAAATTTACAGAAACACATGGGTGTGTGCACCTTATGGGGTCTAGACCACAAGGTCCAGAAACATATGTATCATAACCTGATGAGGCCTAGTGCACAAATAACAGAAACATCAGTATTGGAACCTGGTGCTTTCTAGGTCACAGTGTTCAGAAACAGGTGAGAACCTGATGAGGTTTAGTGCACAAGAAACATGAGTTTGTGAACCTGTTGTGACGTAGTGTGTAATGTCCAGAAACGTGGACGTATGAACCTGATGAAATCTTGTGTAAATTGTCCAGAAACATGGGTGTGTAAACCCTGTGAGATGCAATGCATCATGCTCAGAAACATAGGTGTGTAGCTGGCCCAGTGGCATGGTGGGCCGGACACTGGGTGCCATCCCGACTACCACACCAGCAGCCTAGGTTCAGGAACTGACATGGGTTGCTCGGGGTTGGCTGGGGAAGGGGGATTGAGCATCCTGAGGACAACTATTCTTCCTAGGGGAGGGAGTAAACACATCCCCCTAGGTGGCTGTCACCTGGAGGAATCGGGGTGGCAGTGCAGCAAGATTCAAGAAAATGGATTCCACCCGCTTGACACCAGGGTGGCGTCTCCACAGAAGACAGAGTTCACACAATGCATCATTGCATGCTTTGTGGGCCCAAACAGAAAAATGGAGGAATACCTCCTGATCATGGCTGGATGACAGCCCAGTCCCCTGCAGGTCCACACCAGTGACTGGGCACCTTCAGGTCTTGTGTCAGAGGACAATGGACCATGAGGTAAATCTGAGTAAAGCCAGGTGATGGGGCTGGGGGGACAGGTCTGGAAGGGGGCAGGGCAGGAGATGAGATAAAATACTGAGTCAAAAAAAAAGGAGAAACATAAGTGTGAACCTGGTGAAGTCTAGTACCTAATGCTCAGAAACATGGACATGCAAACAAACTTGATGACAGCTAGTGCATATTGTCTGGCAGCATGGGTGTGAAACTAATGAGGTCTGGTGCACAATTCCCAGAAACATGGGTATGACTGAACCTTGTGAGGTCTTGTGCACATTGTCTACAAACATGAGTGTGCAGACCTAGTGAGGTCTAGTGCACAATGCCTTGAAACATGGGTGTGTGAACAGGGTGAGTTCTAGTGCTTCTCCTCTCAAAATATGTGTGTGAACCTAGTACTGTATAATGTAGAATTTCCAGAAACATGGGTGTGTGAACTTGGTATGGTCTAGTGCACAATATCCGGAAACATGGGTGTGTGAAGCTGGCGAGATCAAGTACACAAACCCAGAAACATTGCTGTGTGAACCTAGTATGGTCTAGTGCACAATGTCCAGTAACATGGGTGTGTGATCCTAATGAGGTCTAGTGCACAATCCCAGAAACACAGGTGTGTGAACTAGGCGAGGTCTAATGCACAATGACCAGAAACGTGGTTGTGTGAATCTGGTGAGGTTTAATGCAAAATGTCCAGAAACATGGGGGTGTGAAACTTGGCTAATTCACAATGTCCAGAAACATGGGTGTGTGAATCTGGTGAGATATTGTGCACAATATCTAGAAACAGAGGTGTGAGGACCTGGTGAGGTCTAATGCACAATTCCCAGAAATATAGTCATGTGATCCGTATATTTGGTACACAATTTCCAGCTCCAATTCTTGATGTTCAGATTGATTCAGTGTCTAACCTTCCTTTCGACTGCCCTTCATTATGAGGCATCCTTCATTTTACAATTCAGAAGCTCTCTACCCCATATGGAACCAGTAAGGTCCCACACTGTACAGCTGCCACCTTGTACACTGAGATTGTAACATAGAAATTCAGATTACTCACCTTGTTGCTCAATCAACAACATGCAATCACTGCAGTCTGACCTTCCAGCTCCACTGTGTGCTAATGTATCCCACACTGCCTCTCTTTTCCCCCACATACTAGCCCACATTTGAGTGATGCAAGGCTATGAGGTAGGCTGCCTACTTAAATCAGAAAAACACTGACAGATCATGCCTTCTGCCTTTGAGGAAGTGGGGTTCTGGCATGTAGCACCATGTCTGTGTTTTGTGGCTATGTTATTGCATGCTGCCACAAGGGACTCGGGGCAGCTGCATGACATGACTACAGAACAGTTTGCAGAGGACAAGAAACACTGCAGCATTTTTTAAATCATTTTTATTTGCCTTGTTCTGGTCAGTACATGTCAGGCTTGTAGTTTTCTGTAATCCTTGTGAATAAAAAAAATCAGCAAGTGTGACACTAGAGGATTTAAGTGCTGATGACTGAGAGTATCATTCTCAACTGGCATGCTAGGGGGGACTATAAATATAGTTGATGGTTTTTAGCACAGTTAATGTCAAATAGAGGCTGTAATTGGCTGAAAAAGACCCAGGGAAAAACAGCTCAAGCAGAAGAAATACTGCATTCTTTCAAGTCCTCCTTAAAGAGCATCAGACCATACCTCTCAACTGTCCCTGATTTGCAGGGATGTCCCTGATTTTGCCTTCAGATTTTTCAGTCCCCTTATTCTATCAGCTTTCCGTGCAACTATTACACATTTCTTTAAGATGTATCCCTGATTTGGGGTCTTTGTCCCTGATTTTTTAAAGCCTTGTCCCTGATTTATGAGGCAAGAGACCGACAGGTATGCATCAGACTACAACTTAAAAGAATATAATATTTAGATACAGTTCAGCTTAAATTTCATCTTGTTTTAGATACATCAACTTTCATATCACACTTTGTTCCAAAACACTGACCCTTATAATAAGGACATTTGCATGTAAACAGGCTCTCTCCCTGCTGACCATGTGCTTGGACTGCTTTTCCTTACCTGACATCACAGTTCTCTGTTTATGACATCACATTCTGTTGTTGTGGGGGGTAATTATGATGTCATAAACACTGGATTGTGATAGGTGCAGACAAACAACCAGAGCAGATGTAGTCTGGGGGCCAGGATCCAGTTTCCATGCAACTGCCCTCAGTAATAAGAAAAAGAGGTAAACTCTTTCATTACAGAAAATAGGTGACATATAAACTGAATTCATCTAAATCTCCCATTTTCCAAGTTTTCCCAGTGGTGTCAAGGGCTCTTTAAATGCCCATGACAGTGAATTATCAATGTAACAACGACTGCCTTTGAAAATATGCATTTTTGTCCATAGGCTCTTGTTTAAAGGATACCTAAACAACATTTTGACAACAAACTATTCAAAAATCTGACTCCGGAGGTGATTAAAGGAAAGGCTGCTGTATTCATTAATGCTAAAACTACATATACATAATTTACCTAAATGTTGTTCCAGAGCATTTGAAAATTTTAAAATCAGCCTTCCAATTTCAAAAAAACTGTCTTACCTGCTTCCTAAAATGGCTGCCAAATGTGTTATGTGATGACATCATTGGAGACAAAGTCAGAGAGATATATGGCTCTCTATAGTGTTAAGTAGTTCTTTTTTCCCTTTGTATAGAATTGTTTCACCCAAATGGTCAAAACCATGTGCATTATTTTATATACTACACGTTAGACTATGGTTCTGTTCATTTTGTTTACTTTAACATGCTGAAAATGTGTTTTTATCCAACTGACTTTCTCTGTAGCAAACCACAGTGCAGTACAAATCTTGAATAACCTGGTGGTCTAATGGTTATGGTGGATCCAGGATGCTACAATGGGAGTGCTGGGGTAGTGTGCATGCTTAATATGCACTTTTTAACATTTTTATTAAACCTTTATATTTTCAGCTATTATTCTTTTCTAGTGCGTTTTTGACAGAACCTACACATTTAATCCATAGTTTGAATGTAAACATTTATACAATCAATAAATCAGACTTCTTCACCAAAGTGAAATGCTGCAGCAGCAAGCAAGTACGTTACTATGTGGGGGGTTGCAGCCACACCCTTCACCACCCTACAGCCACCACTTTTTTGTAGCAAAGTTCTTGTGCAGTCCAATGTTAGAGTTCATACTTTCTCGAAACTCAAATATATGCTTGTCTTGTCTTCTTTTTCCAAGGGAAATAATAATAATAAGAAGAATCAGCATTTATATAGTGGTTTTCATACACATTGTATCCCAAAGTGCTTTATAAGCAATACTAGACTGGTATTGAAGTGACTGAACATGTAGTGGTAGCCATTTCATACATTAATATCCACACACAGCCTTGGACAATTGCATGAACTGGTTTTATGGGAAGAGGAATGTTGGCCACGATAACGGGGTCAGGTAGTGATCAAGGTGCTGGCAGCCCCACTTCTTATTTCTCACAGTAGTCTGCTCATATTTCTCTCCTTCTGTCTTTCCCCTTCCCCTGAATATAGCAGTACCTTGCAGGAGTGGCCTTCTCAGCCCCCTTCTGGTATTCATTCTTCACTATTCCTCCTCACACCAAAAACTGGTGAGCTCATCACCTTTCTGCATCATGAATGCATGTAGTACAGTCCCCGTTTTATTTTGACATATCAAATATAAACATATCTTTCCAGTACATCAGGCTCATAGCAGCAGGAAACAAGGGTAATTAATGATGGGCTTTCCTATCCTTAAAAAGATCTAGGCTACCTTTGAATAGGCACTATTAAATGATGGGTGTGCACATCATTATGCATGTCATATAATAGTGCCTAATCATAGGTGGCTTAGATCTTATATGGGTAGGAAAGCCTATTTTTCCACTTGTGCCATGCTGCTATCAGCCTGGCTTACCAGAAGATCATGTTTATTATTAATAGGTAAATATAACACGGGAGACTTTACTAAACACATTCATGATGCGGAAGGGTAGTGAACTCATCAGTTTTTGGTGTGGGGAGCAGGTGAGAAGAATGAATGCCAGAGAGGGACTGCAGAGGCTATTCCAGCAGGGTACAGCTATATTCAGATTAGTGGAAGACAGGAAGGAGGATGTTGAGCAGATCATTGTGAGAGCTGAAATGTGGGGCTGCCAGTATCGTGATCACTACCTGACTGTGGATGAGAGTAACCAGTGATGACAAATACTCAGAGTGGCAGGGCTGCCCCTAAACTGTTACTTGAATTCAGTGTAGGGAGATTACCCTCGGGTGTGGGGGGGGGGGAGATGTTGACATTTGTTAGGACAGTACTGAGGGAGTTGTGTATAGCTCATTTAAGATTTGGAAAGGTGGTAGCCAGCCAACTCGCATTGTGGAGTAGAGCACAGGAAAGTACTGGAGAAGAATTGCTGGGAACCATCCTGCGTGGTTCTGCAGATCACAGGTAAAGGAGTAGACTGACACTGGAAGTCAGGTGGATTCGCTCAAGGTATTAGTATGCCTCTCCTACTAATAATATTGTTAGCCATTGTAAGTGCAGCCCTTATGAGGGCAAGAGTAGCAGTTTTTCTGGTGGGTCATGATGCTTATTGCTTGGCTCTCCAGGAAGACCTAGGTGTTGGTTAATGAGGTGGGAAAAAAACACAACAGGGAACTGTACCTACTACCTTCACTGTGCAAAAGGGTGGTAATCCACTCAATGTTTACTGTGGGAGCAGAAGTTAAACATTGAGAATGTGGACTGAACAGTGATTTGGGAGGCATTTTTTAACAGTGCCAGCTGATGATGAGTATCAGAATAGGTATGCACAACTCTCTGAGGTACAAGATTACAATCTGAGGTGTGATAATTCTCTTCATGAGATCGCAAGCTCATATGTGGCCCCAGGCAGTACTAAGGACAGGGTATGGATGGTGGGGTGTTCAACAAAAGGCAGGATAGGTGCAGGGGGTTCACATGGAAAAAGAAAGCCTTATTTGTGGATTAACAAGAGCGCATGAGCTTTGGAACTGAACAAGACCGACACTTTGCTGTGTGACCCTGAGCAAGTCACTAAACTTCATTGTGCTCCCAGGCCACACCTGTAAACAAGCTTTCAGCTTAGTGTGTCTCTCCTGGTTAACAAAAACAAAATTCAGTGCATCACATAACCACTAGATCATCAGGTATTTGAAATGTTGTACTGTAATGCAGTCTGCCAAAGAAAAAGTCATCTGGATTGCAAAACATTTTCCACAAGTTAAAGTAAACAAAATGAACAAAATCATAGCCTAACATGTGTACTGCTCAAAATAATCCATGAGTTAATACATGGTGTTGATCATTCTGGTACAATAATTCAAAATAAAGGGGGGAAAGACAAACTAGTTAGCACTATAGAAATATATGTGGCTCTCTGTCTCTGATGATGTCATCATGACTCATCACTTAACACACTTGGTAAACATCTTAGGGAGAAACTAAGGCTGTTTTTTGAAAGTGAAAGGCTGATGTTTACATTTTTCAAAAGCTATGAAACTGCATTTATGTTATTTACATAAATGCAGTTTTAGCATAAATGTAAACATCAGCCTTTACTTTACCTTGTTATGAAGCCACATTTTGGAGTTTGCAGTTTTAAAAAACTGTTTGTTTAGGTACCCTTTAAAGAGAAGAGAGAAAAAAAAGAAAAATGTGCTGCCAACAGGTTGATATTGATGGCTGCTTTTGAGTTGTTGCTGTGTTGTATGGACGCTCATTTGGAAAATGAGCTGTCAGTCTTCTGTCAGTGCCGTGTCAGCTCATCAGTCTGTCACTGGTAAAAAATGCTTCACATTGTGAACGGTGTCCTATACTTCAGCATGAATGGCAGCACTTGCACAGAGCAGCAAACGTCCTGAAGTTGAAGTTAATTGTAAAGTAAAATCTATATTTTGCGGTTACAATGAATTTCCTTTTTAGTACTACCCCCCCGCCCCTCATTTTTCCCCTTTGCCTCCCCAGTGCTGCTTTTGGGCATTGGCACTAAGGGAGACAACAAGGACAGAACGAGAACTATTTAATTCAAAGGAAATAAAGGGTGAAAGATGGGAATAAGAAAAGCAAGGCTTGGCTGATAGCTCTCTGCAGACTAACTACATACAGTAGCTTGGAAAATTAAAACAAAATTGTGTTGGGGGAGGGGGGAGTTTCTCATACACCAGCTTCAGATATTGTATTTAAAAAGAAACGTTATAAGCAACTCAGTTTGTTTTTTAATTTGATCAAATGTATATAAACATGGAGGGGATCTTTAGACTAAAGCAGGGAGGTATCACCAGAGGGCATGGTTTGAAGTTGGAAGGTGGAAGGGTGAGGGGAGAAAAGAGGAGGAGGTTTTTCACTGAGAGGGTGGTGGACCCTTGGAATGCACTGCCTGGCGAGCTGATTCAGAGATCCACAGTGGAGGGCTTCAAGAGAGGGTGGGACAGACACAGAAAGTAGATGTATCAGATTATGGCCTGTCCCAGCGGGGTGGGGACGGATGATAGGGGTTTCTGGAACACAAGGGAGGGGAAGGCCTCGGCACCCAACTAGGGATCTGAGGTTCGAGAAGACTCGATAGACCGTAAGGCCTAATCTGCTGGCAAATAGTATGTTAGTACTGTTTAGAAGAGACATGGGCAGGAGTAAAGGAGGGGGAGTAGCCTAGATATTAAGGAAGGAACTGAGGTGACAGAAGATGGGAACATCAAAAGGAGGGGGTAGTGGAGTGAATCTGGATGCAACTCACATCAGCTGTTGGAAAGAAGTGTAGGTTAGGGGTAATCTACAGACCATCGGGGGAAGGGGACAGGGGAAAGGGAGTTGGGGGAGGAAATCAGGAGGGGAGTAGCAAAAGGGGATCTAGTGTTAGTGGGGATCTGTACCTGCCAGTTATCTACTGGGATATTTCTGCGGCAAAGGGCACCAAGAGTCAAGCATTCCTAGATACATTGCAGGACTGCTCACTGGTGCAGCTGGTCAGGGATCCCACATGGCAGAACACCATACTCAACTTGGTACTTACCAGTTTGGAGACGTTACTGAGTGGCAGTTAGGGAGCCTTTGGAGTCCAGTGACCACAAAACAGTGTGGCTCGAACAGGCAATAGAGAACAATGGTCCCCTAGAAGACAGTGGTTCTAGACCTCAAATGAGTGGATTTCAGACATATGCAGGAACTGGTTAGAAAGACTGGTTGATGCAGACAAGGGTAGAGGGGGTAGAAGAACAGTGGAGTAGGATTAAGGGGGCATTCCGGAAGTGACTAAATCTTGTGCAACAAAGGTTGCTAAAAGAAATAAGCAAAGAAAGCTGATGTGATTTTCGAAGGGGGAGGCAAACAGGCTGAAAAGCAGGGCCTTCTCTAGCTACATGAGGAACAAAGGGGGAAAAAGACTGGCAGGAATGCCGGGCTTGACTCAAAGAGGCAAGGGTAATGGTTAGGAGGGCAAAGGCCGACAAGGACCTGTGGATTGCTGAGGGTGTAAACGGCGAGGAAAAATAATGTTCAGGAAAAAAGGAAAACAAGGTGGTGGGGATAGTCAGGCTAGCAGAAGGGGTTAGGGTAGTTGAAGATGACAAGCAGAAGGCAAATGTTCTGGGCAAATATTTCCACCTGTCATTCATGGTAGAGGACGATGGACCTCTACCAGACAGCAGTATCAAGGCTGCCACACAGAGGGGTTCAGGAAATGGCAGGGTAGAGCTAATTGAAGACCTGGTGTGGAAGGAACTGGAAGCCCTCAGTGTAAATAAGGCACTTGGTCTGGACAGTCTGCACCCATGTGTACTTGGAGAATTGGCCACAAAATTAGCAGTACCCTTAACTCAACTATTTATTAGCAGTGAAGTCAAGAGTGGTGCCAGCAGATTGGACTCCTTGAACCTGACGTTCGCTGCAAAGAGAAGCAGTTCAAGCAAAGAGAAGTGCCTACATACCAGTGATGAAAGCTCTAAGGTCCCAAGGCTTGAATTTTACACTCCATACCCAAAGGAAATAGTTACAGATTTTATTGATGGTCAAAAGATTTTTCTTACAGTTGACCAGGTGAAGGAGGAACTTGTAAGTAGGGGCATCCATTGTGCACTGACTCCAGATAAACCCCCAGCATCTACCTTTGCCACAAGGCTTGCATGCAACACCTGGAAAATGATGGACTCTAAGCAGCAGTAGTCAGCTGCTACTATGCAACAGATAAAGCAGCACCTATGTGACTCCCAGGCATCCACCCAAAAGCCAGCTGAAACCTACTGAATTGATGCCAACTACCTGAGGGCTTTCTATGTCTCTTCATGGATGACCACCTCTCTCAGATAAGCTGCACTGCTGTGCCTTTGGTTCTCCCCCTTTCTTGTCACCCACTTAGGTCACTGGTTCTGCTGTGCTCGGGACCACCCCTCCCACTCCCAGCAGGGCATGGGGCTTTCCTCTTCCCTTCTCGGCTCCTAAGTGGCTGCTTTGGGCAGGTCCCAGTTGCCCCATTAAGCTGCTGCAGCATTTAGACTGAGTGTCAGGATGTCGAGACTGACTACTCGAAACTCAGAATCCTGACACTTGGTAATTGCCCGCGGCAGAGTTTTTTTCCATGTTTCGGGGTGCTTTGCCTCCCCCACCACCACCACCCTACTTAATATAGCAAACTCTGCCACGGACAATTACCGAGTGTCCTGATTCTGAGTTTCAGGCAGTCAGTCTTGGGATCCTGACACTCGGTCTTGTAAATTTCAGTCTTTAGAAATACTCCCATTTCTTGCCTACCAGCAGTGAATATTCCAGAGAAAAAATGTGGAACCAATGGCAACAATCAGGACTGGCTGCCACCTCGGGGAGAGTATTTCTGCTGGGCCCTAAATGGAGTTTTTCTGGACTGTAAACAATATGTTGGGGTTGAGGGGGTTCCTCCTCATGCACCTGGGTTTCTGGTGGGATGGGGTGGCCTACATACCACTTCTGCACTTCTACCCACAATATCCTGGGGGCTCCGACAGTGTATGGGTTGCTCACCGAATTGAAACCTGACTGTATGGGTTTGAGACAGATAGAAGCATCTGCTGGGGCACTGTTACCTGAAACAATAATGTTAGGCAGCAGGAATGGACAGCTCTGGTGGCCTCCGGGGGGGGGGTGGCCCTCAGCCTCATTGGGGGGGGAGACGTGACCACTGTGGGTGCTGGGTGGGACAGCAGAAGTTTTTGGATGGTGGGGCTGTCTGGGCAGAGAAGTGCCCCATCATCATCATCTAGATTATTTTGAGACACTGAGCTATTAGTCATTCTTTGAGGCCTTGATCTGAACATAGTCCAAGGCTCAGATTATTCACCAGGAGTCATGGTGGCAGCTGGAAGGCTTTGTGCCCACAATGACACTCTCAGTTATTCAGCCCAATTAGGGACACCACTATCTGGATATACTTTGATTACCAAGGGGACTTTTCAGGGACTACTTTCATGCTGCCTACAGCATGTGGAAACTAACTTTGAAATAACCTGCTCTAATTTATAGTTTGACATCATAAGCAGGCCAAAGCAGGATACCACATGGGTGGCTTACATAGCTATGTGTTGTTTGCTATTTCTAGATGGTTGAACATTGGGTTGACTGACCGATAAACATTCTGGATGCTTGTCTTGATACTTACAAATCCCAGGTGGACACGTATGGACTGAAAGCATATGTATTGTACATGGCCAGGGCCTAAATTCTCGTAAATTTCTACACAGTGTGTTCAGGGGTGGTGGCATGGTCCAACTCTGGCATCAATACCCACACATCCTTTCTGAATAGCTGACACACTATAGGGACCTCTCCGCCTGCTGGAGGGACATCCCCTGCTCTGGGTACCCCTGTGGGCAAAGAGCTCTTATCAGAGCTCCCACCTTGGAGGCCATGTTTTGCCACCCTATGTTATGAGGACACTCGGTTGGCACCTGTCTAAGGTTACCTGTTCAGAGTTCTCAGTTTGGATCTTGAAATTTTTACCTTTAGTCTGTGCATATAATATTGGCTATCTTTAATAAAGGTTGTGGACTGTCTTTGGGGGGAGAATTATCAGAATGGGGAATTACTGATGTAACCCCCCACACACACACATACACCCATAGGAAGAGAACCTACAGTGGGTTAGTTGGAAGCATTTGTCCCTTTTAAGGTCCCTGGGCTTACAACCCATAATGGGTTAATTTTCCATCCTTCAGGAGAGCTGGTTGGCTACTGGCTGGGAGCACCTCTGGAGGGCAGGTCTCATTTGGACCGCAAAGAAGAGCGCAGGCTGAAGGAGTTCAAATCTGAAGGTGAAAGTGGGGCCAATTACCCCCTTCCAAGAGTCAGTGTGTTTTCCTGGAAGGAGGCTTGACAGAGACAGGTTGAGGATGTGGTCACTGTATGTAAAGCCCCTTCAGGGGGTGATGACCACTGGAAGGAGGGGGAGGTTATCTGCCTCTAGACACCATGGGAATCGAACCTGAGGCGAGGAGAGGAGAGGAGAGGAGAGGAGAGGAGGAGGAGGAGGAGGAGGAGGAGGCGGCACAGGACAAAATGTAGCAACTGAAATAATTTGGACCTTGGGACCCTCACCCACGGGGTCAGTTTTTGGGTGGGGGGGTTGGATCTATGTGGCACCACAGACCCCATAGAGATTCTGATCCGTACTTGCCCATTGCAAATTAGAGCCCTCAGTGGCTAAAGAATGTACGTCGGACTTCAGACTTCTTGGCCGTGGGGGTCAGCTCTTGGCCAGGAGGTGGCAGGTGCTGCCCAGTGGCACCTTGGACACCCTGGGGATGGTTGCCTGCCCTTGCCTGCTAAATTGGAGATAGAGGGCAATTAGGAAGTTCAGCTGCAAAAGGTATTTGGGAGAGCTGGAGATGGACGACTCCTTGGGTATATGCTGCCCGGATCAGGAGGAGCATGGCTGCTTCAAGGTACCCATAGGGGATTGCAGTCAGTTTGATGTCTGAGACTGCAGTCCAGTGATGAGAGGTGATGCCAGGGGAATTGTAAACTTAGTGGGATCCTGCGAGAGAGAATGTAGCCAGCGAGACAAGCTGGGTTTGAATCTGCAATGAGAGAAGCAATACTGCCTGAATTGTTCTGTCATAAACCTAGAAGGGGTAATTTGCATGCTGCCCAGCTATTGGGGTAGCCAGAGTGATAGTTCTCACTGAATGTGGACATTGCACACATGGACTCATGGACAATGCCTGGACCTTGATATTGCAGACCCCTGGTCCATTGCCCTAGCTTTCCCCCAAAGGGATCATGTGTAATTCATGTAAAAAAAATATATACTCCATGGAGTAACCAAATTCATTAATAAAGGATCCTTTGATGTTCTTAATTGCTGTTGGACTCTTTCAATGCTTGCCATGTTATGCTGTGGCGCTAACCCAGTTTGCCTCCTAGCCCAGTGCCCAATGGAGGAAGCCTGCACCCCAGTCCCAAAGAAAAAAAAACATAAGTCATATTCAAAGTTTCTGTTGTGGTTCCCCTCCCCCCCCAGACATACCATCATCATACTCCTAGACACTGGGGGCATATATGATGGGTTCTAAGGTTTTATGGTATTCATTGAATGTCAGTGAGATAAATTACCCAGTGAAAAGGACTAAGGTGCTTCTCCATGTTGAAAAGCAGCGTTCCAGTTTGATTTTCCTAAAAAAGATGCGCCTGCATGCTGCAGAGCATGGTAAACTGAAGAAATTAGATTTTACTTGCACATATAGCTCAGAGGTGCCAATAGGTTAGCATTGGGTAGCCATATTTATACCTCATGCCACATCCTTTCAAGAGTGTAAGGTTATTAGGAATTGAGAGGGTAGATAACTAATACTGCAGGGCACCCTCTATCAGGTTGAAGTTACCCTGGCCTGCTTCTACATTCCCCCCAGTACTGATATCCCAGAGGTCAGCCAGTTACTGGACCTTATATTGATAAATACCTCTGGAATGCTGCTGCTTGCAGGTGATGTCAATAGGCTCTTCTCAGACACATTGGATACATCTAACATAAGCAGCCTGCTGCCCCACAAGGTCTCTGCCAATTTTCTGTGGCACCTCAAATGGACAGATTTTGGCATGACCTACATCCAAGGACTAAGAACTATACTCATTATTCTGCGGTCCACGGAGTGTACACCTGTATCAATTATAGCTATACCCAGCAGGCATATTTGCATTATGTGATGAGCTGCCAGATAGCGGACATTTTATTGTCTGACCGTGCTCTGATCCTGATGTCTCTAAATCTGCAAAAAGAAAGGCCACACACACAAAACAGAGGCTGAATGCCTATCATTTTTGATCAGAGGGAATCTAAAGTCTTCCGGACAGAAAAAATTCCAGAAATGTTGGAATTCAACAAAGGGAATCACCTCTCAGAGGAAGTTATCTAGGACACACTCAAAACAATCTTTAGGGTTCATTTTATTGAATTCTATGACCTGAAAGCGGAGGGTATCAGCAGCCCCTCTCAGAACTGAAAGGCTCTTATCATTTCCTCCTGTAAGCCATAAGCAGGGGGATGGGACAGTCACAATGCACTTGGCTATAGGCAGATAAGACATAAACAACCTCTATCTGCAAAAGAAGGAATTAACACTGATGTACTTGCCACACCACTACTATGAGGTAGACCCCAGGACCACCTGGATCCTGGTGCACCAGGAGAGGAGACAAAAGGCCAGGGCCACAGTAGCTAGCCTCAGACACCCTGACACCAGTCAAATACTTTGGGGAATGAAGCACATGGTGAAGGCTTTCTGCTCCTTCTATACTGCACTCTACACCTCCGAATCCCCCCATGATGCAGAAGTGACAGAGGCCATCCTGACCCCTCTAACCCTACCACAGCTCATGCAAGACCAGAAGACATCACTGCTCAACCCTATCCAGGTGTCAGAACTCGACACTGTCTTGCATAAGGTGAAGATGCAAAAGGCACCTGGTCCTGATGGCTACATATTTGAATTCTACGAATAGCAAGAGGAACAAGCGGCTCCCACCTCTGCTGCAAGTTTATAAACAGGTCTTGGCAGGGGGGAGAGATGCCTAAAACCCAGCAGTACACCACAAGATCAACGATCCTAAAACCAAATAAAACACCAATTAAATGTTCTGTGTACAGGCCAATAGCTGTTTTAAATGCAGATTATAAATTATTTATGGCAATATTAGTGCAGAGGTTGCACCCACGATTGCCATCTCGATCCAAATCAAACTGGGTTTGTCTAGGCAGAGAGACGGGGGATAATTCCAGGTGTACCTTCACATTCTCCCTCAGGTACACACTGAGAACAGGCCTTTCCTCCTGCTCAATCTACATGCTGAAAAAGCATTTGATAGGGTGTTGTAAAGACAGTACTAGGAAAGCTACGTTTCTCAGAGAAGTTTGTCTCCCTGCTTCAGAAGATCTGTAAGACCATCTCAGCCTTTATTAAAGTTAACAGCCATGTCTCTTCTTCCTTCCCATTGGGCTAGAGCTGCCAGTAGTGTAAATAGCTTGTGTGCTTGATTTATAATAAGGTAATAGAGCCTGCATGGGTAGCCCTTATGGGATAAGGGACTCCTTTTATGAGGTTTGAGCAGCCAGAAATGCTGAATATCGCTTTGCAGTCCTCTCGTCCAAACCTCACATTCTGAGTCTCTTATACCATAAGACACACCCCATGGATGCCCTATTATATAAGAGACACAGTAACTGTACATACAGTATTAAGATAAAAGAGTCATACTGTACTGATCAAATGCTGACATTTTGAGGAACTGCATTCAGTTTTCTAAATCTATGAGCAGAGTGGTGTGAAGATATGGTTAAAGCCTGGGATATGTGCTGACATGAAAATGCAATGTTTAAGCCAGTCTAACCACATGTTGAAAGGCTCACATTATCTCAAGATGGCAAGCATGAGTGAGTTTCTTCAGTCTGCACCTTAGGGGTGTTTTGTGTGCTGTCGAACATTCTGAAATACTGTATCCTACCTACCAGTTCCTTACAAGTGGACAACAGGCACACACTCAAAATGAAGGGAGGGACATGATATTACATGTTAGAACAATTTTCAAAGTCTTCTTTAGGAATGGACTGTGGTGCAGTGGAGTGGAATGCAGTGAAGTGCAGTGGAGTTGAGTGGAAGGCAGTACAGTGGAGTGGAGTGCATGACGTGGAGGGCAATGGAGTGCAGTGCAGAGTAGTGAGTGCAGTGCAGCACAGAGTAGTGAGTGGAGTGCAATGCAGTACAGTGAAAAGTAGTTAGTGGAGTGGTGTGGAGAGGACAGGAGTGGAGTCCAGTGAAGTGCAGTGCAGTTGAAGGGAGTGCACTGGAGTTCAGTTGAGTGCAGTACAATGCAGTGCAGTGGAGAAGAGTTCAGTGTAGTGCAGTGCAGAGTAGTGAATGCAGTAGAGTGGAGTGGCATGGCGTGACATGATGTGGCATAGCGTGGAATGCAGTGCAGTTCAGGGGAGTGCATTGGAGTTCAGTTAAGTGCAGTGCAATACCATGCAGTAGAGTAGAGGGGAGTGCAGTAAACTTTACATCTGCTGGACCAGGTAGTGTGACCTAGTGGTTGGTGCTGAGCTATGAAATATGAGATACCAGGTTCATAACCCTCTGCAGTCACTGGCTCACTGTGTGACCTTGACCAAGTCACTTGAGCTCACACAGTCTTGCCTGCTATAAAACAGAGTACAAGGGAAGCCCCTCTGAAAATAAGATGTTGCATCCAAGGTGAGTTGTCCTAGGCAAATGTTTTTTTTTTTTAATTATTATTTTATTTTGCAACCTATTTATCCAGGATAGCCCAGTTGAGATGCAACACCTCATTTTCAACAGGGTCATGCTTTTTACCCAGTTTTACCCCGAGTGGACTAAAGCACAGATCAATCAAGTGATTTGCTCAAGGTCACACAGTGAGTAAGTGACTGTGGTGAGACTTGAACCAGGGTTCCAGGTTCCCAAGCATGTGCTCTAACTACTACACCCAAATAAATTATAAATAAATAATGATCAATTATAACCTGAAATCAGTACCTGATGTTCTTCATTACACACGAGTGTGTGCAAAGAAGAATTTCGTCACTCTTGTGCACAGCACTGCACAAGCGTTACAACAGCTGCAGCCAAAATATACTTTTATTTTTCATTCATTCTTCTTCTTCTGCCTGCTGATTTTGCAGTTCTCCCAGCTACTAACTGTGTAAGATCTCCTAAGATATTTTGTCCCACCCCACCACCCCTCCCATGCCTCCTTTAAATATGCTTTCCGTCCACCCACTCTTATTTGTCTTTAATTTCATTGGTTCGGTTTCTCTTGTTCTAACCACTTCTTATGTAAACCCCTCACACACACTCTCTCTCTCTCTCACCAATGTTGCAGCCGCTTCTACCCTGATTTTGTACTCTCCATCCCTTCTGTGATCTCTCTAGTATTCTAACTTTCTCCTGTCCTAAAATGCTTACTCAACTTACTCTTGTGGTTATGTTTGTGCTTCTCAGCCCCATACCCCCTGGGTACAACTCCTGCCATTCACACCTTCACCTGGTACCTCCATCTGCCCTGTATTACACCTCTGGTATGGTCACAGGGACCCATGACATGGATTATCTGGCCCCCGCCCCCCCTTTGTGGCACCTTGGGGTCCTCCTCAAACTTAAAGTGAGCAGCCCCCTGATGATCCCGCTGGCTATGCATGTACTCTACAATTTGTCAAGACGCCCCCAGCACTATGGCACTATAAAGCACCGGAACATCACACACAAGCAAGTCTGTAGCATGCTCAAATCCTTTCTCCTTCTACTACTGCTTATGCTGCTCCTTCTCTCAGGAAATGTACAGGCCAATCCAGGTCCCTCTGGGCACGCAGTAGAAAATTCGATAAGGAGGGAAGAGTCTCTCACCCTGGTATCTATTAATGCCTGTAGTATCCTCAGCAAGCTAGATTACCTTCACTCATGGATTCAACAACATAACCCTGATGTCCTCTCCATGGTTGAAACGTGGCTAAACCCTAAGATCCCAGATGCCTCCATTTCAATCCCTGGCTACTCCATATTCAGGCAAGACAGGACTTCCAAACAAGGTGGGGGCTGTGACATATACCTCAAGAGTACCCTCTTAGGTCATGCTATTCCATCACCAAACCAGGGCACCTCTACTCAGGTCCTTGCCATCAAAGTCCTCCTTGGAGGCCCACAATAAGGAACTTACTGTTGTCTCAGTTTATATACCCTCTAAGAATCAGGCCACTGGCTTCAACAACATTCTGGAATACATTAGGCGCTTGCATCATAACACAGAAACTATAATTCTTGGTGACTTTAATATTAACTGGCTCCCCCCTGAGGCTTCTGTATTCAAGGATGCAGTTACAGCGCAGCACCTCTCTCAACCTGTCCTCACCCCCACCAGATGCAACTACAGGACCGGTACTTTCACACTACTAGATTAGATTCTGACTAACTGCCCCGAATGAATCTCTAATGTCGCAGTCCTCCCGGACTCAATTAATGATCACTCTCCTGTCATCTGCTCTTAGTCTAACAAGTTTTCAAACCCCTCCAAGTTTCTCTACACAAGGGTAATTAAACAGGGGCACCTTCAGTTACTAAAATCCCACCTAAGCAGACTTGACTGGGCAGTGCTGGATACATTCAATGATACTAACAAAGCCTTGGACTTGTTCATCGACTGCTTCAACTCAGCCTGTGACATCTATGTGTCACTAAAAAAGATGAAGGTCAAAGGACGGTCGAACCACTGGATTACCTCTGATCTTTTAACACGTCTTAAGCACAGGGACCACCTTTAGCAATGTGCTCTTGCTACCCCTTTGCAAGGAAGCATACAAAAATATAAAGCAGCCTGCAATGCCTACACCCGTCTAATTCGGAATACCAAATGTAAATATTTCAAGGAGGCACTGACCAAATCTTGGGGTGATGGGAAAAACTTCTGGAACAACCTGAAAGAACTCACCAGCAAGGAACCTAAGGCACCCCCCACCATGCTCAACTTACACGGCACTCCAATGCTCGACCTTGATACCATTACCAATACCTTCAACAATGCTTTCACGAACCTGAACAATGTGCTTCCCCCTAATTTCTTCAACGACCCTTCCCCCAATGCCCCCCTTGAGACCACCATAAGTGCTCATATAACTACGCAATTCTCCTTCAAAGAGGCTCCTCCACATGTGGCTCGTACCTATATCCGCAAAGCCATCCGCAAGTCCGGGTACAGTGGTGACTCCCTTGACCTCAAATTACTGGCGCGAGTTCTGGATGAGGTCATTGAACCCCTGACGAAGATTTTTAACCTTTCACTAAGACTGGGCCAATTCCCTTCACACTAGAAGCAGGCAACTGTCACACTGGTGCATAAAAGTGGAGACAGGTCTCTTCATTCCAACTACAGACCTATCTCACTCCTCCCCTCGTTATCTAAGGCATTAGAATGAATAGTGACTGACCAGCTAGTCGAATTCCTGGATAAGTATGAAGTCCAATGCCCAGAACAGCATGGCTTCAGAAAAGGTCATAGCACCACCACGGCTCTTCTGGAATTTACGAGTTTCATTCACGACACGCTTGACAAAGCATACTGTGGGGGGGGGCAGTTTTCATAGACCTCACAAAGGCCTTCAACACCATTAATCACCCTCTACTTCTTAGGCAACTCTCCTACATTGGGCTCTCTAATTAGATCCTTCCATGGTTTGCCAGCTACCTCAGGAATCGGACCCAAAGGGTCAGAATTGCAGGTGTCATGTCCACTGTCAAGCCTGTCCTCTCCGGAGTCCCCCAAGGGTCCATCCTGGGACCTCTGCTCTTCTCCCTCTTCCTCAATAGACTCCCTTGTGTCTGCCAGCAAAAAATTCTACTCTACACGGATGATGCAGTACTATTCTCCTGCCACCATGACACTAAACTCCTTGAAACACAGCTGCAGCTTGACTTCAAGCTTGTTGAAGATTGGTTCAGCACGCATAAACTCATCATGAACTATAGCAAGACCAAAGTAATGACCTTCTGTAATCCGCGGAGCAGGTACAAATCTCGGTCCTTCAATATCATGAACAACGCCACGTACTTACTTGAACATGTTCTGGAGTTCAAATACCTCAGTGTCACACTGGATAGCTCCCTCTCCTACACGCGGCATATTGACACTGTTGCCAATGCCGCCAATATGCAAATTGGTCTGCTACACAAGCACAAGCACTGTATGACTGCAGACGCCCTTAGACTGGCCATCTACAGCTCTGTCACCTTTATCATTTACTATGGTTTGGCTATCTATGGCTCTGCTTCTTCAAATGCCCTCCATAGAATCTCAGTCTCATTCAACAAAGCCTACAGGCTCTTAACGGGCACTGTCAGAGACACACACACATGTGACCTCTATGCACAGGCTTGTTGGTTACCACTCCTCAGCAGAATTCAATACCAGACCTGCCTGCTTACCAAAAAGATTCTCCTTGGTCTCATGCCCCCTGGTGTTTGTAAGCTCCTCTCTGCCTTCAGTGGTACTAAGCAAACGCGTAGTGCCCAATCCCAAACCTTGTACCTCATTGGGTCAGCGGTCCTTCTACTATAGGGCTCCTCATTGGTTCAATACCCTCAACAAAGAAGCACTTTCCTCCTCAACACTTGGACCCTTTAAAAGGAAACTCCGACTTTACCTCACCTCTACCTCCAAATGTGACTGCTTCTCCTAAAGGACTGGTCCATTCACTGACTAGTCGATCTTGACCTGTGCCCTGCATCCCTCCTGACACTACTCTCACTGGCATCTGTCTTCCTTGTGCCTCTTTTTCTTCCCCTCTCTCCACCCTACTTCCCCCCCCTCACACCTCCTCCACTCTTCAAACCTCACCTTTTCCCTTGTTCCTGATCCCCTCTCACAATCCCTCTCCCACCTCATGACAAAGGCCCCTCATCCTGCCTACTTCTCTCTGGCAATCTCCTATACAATATCAGGCCGATAGTCCCCTTTCTTCTTATTTACGTTGCTCCCTACTAATAACCATTATCTCTAAAGTGATCTACAGCTGCAAAGATATGTCAACCTTGTCTATACTATGCCTGTTTACCATTGCCAACCTTTGTATGTATGTTTCCCCATTCCTTTGACGTGGAACCTTTGTAAATGAGCAGCTCCTGCTCAAAGGTACTTGTAATCTGAGAGTTTAATAAAAATAAAATAAAAATTAAAAATAAAATAAAGTCTGGGCAACAACAATAACTCATTTTTTCATGCACCCTCGATGTGTGATACCTAAATAAATTGGTCTCATGGTTTATATGGTATCACACACCTCAGGAGTGTAAAGAAATTCATTACGCACTGTTATCCATACAGTATCCTCTATGTTAAGCACCCTCTACTAAAGATGAGTCAAAACATTTTTCAAATTAATAAAAGTCTTCACTGTGGGGGCCCTTCACATGTTGTGTTTAGCATTTCTGAACAAATCCCTTATAAAAGAATTGAAAGAAGACAATACAGAGGGGATATGGCAGCTACCTTACTACTGTATATAATTACAGACAGATTGAACAATATTCAACTCAGAGCAGTGTATCCTTTTTGACACTTTTTAAATGTATTTTATCCCCTTCTCAGAATTGCCAATGTTTCATTGAATTATCAACTTCATCAGGAAAGTACTGGCCAGTTCTTAGACCTTGGCAGGTTTATAAACAAGCGCTACAAAACATCAGGCCAGCAAACAGATTTCAATGCTTACCATACGCCATAGAATTCATGTAAAAGATAAGTTAGAGCTGCTAAGAGCAAGTACTGTAAAGACCTACTGATTAACTCTGCCAATTATCCCAGAAAATTCTGGTCACACATCAAATCCTTCCTAGGATCCTCACAGTCAACTACCCCTGGTAATATGCTGATAAATGATATGCATTGCAATGACTCACAAATCATAGCTAATTCTTTCAACCTGCATTTCTCTGATCTCTCCTGATATACCTCTTCCTTCGATCCCACTGCAGTGTCCTCCCACTCCTCATCAGGAACCTGTATGGATAAGCTGGAAGTGTTGTCCCCCTGTGTCTTCTTATACTCCTCCATTCTATTTTAAGGCTGTGTCTAGAAAGGAAGTCCTGAAGCTCCTGAGGTCCATCTCTGATCATATCAGCTCTGGCTCAGACTCCCTGGAACCCCGCCTCTTGAAACTTGCAGCTCCCCTTATAGCATTACCACTGGCCAAAATTTATACGTTATCACTTTCAGGTGGAATGGTCCCTGACCTCTGGAAAGCTGCTCGGATCATGCCTGTACTTAAAAAAGGGATCCTAAGGTTGTCATGAACTACAGACCAATTGCCATACTTTTGGTACTGAGCAAAATCCTGGAGAAAATTGTCGCAGCTCAGACAACTGCCTATCTACTTAAGCACAGTCTGCTCTCGGATACCCAACTTGGCTTCAGGAAAGGATATAGCACAACAACTGCACTCCTTAAATTCACCACAGACACTCTTTCAACAAGCATTTGTCAATGCCGGACGTTCGCTTGCAGGTATTTGCAGTGGTGTTTGGCACGTATGGTGCTTTACGCTAATGCCCTGTGCGATTGCTGGTATTTGCACTACAAATTTTCAGCATGACCTTTTTGTTACCTCCACCTCATAAAAGCATTTGAGACCTCTGCTTATGAACAGTACCACTGTTATTTTGTTAATCTGTCCTGAACGTTGATTTCCCACAGCGACCACACCATTCTGCTCCACATGTGCAAAAACACAGTTCGGGCAGGATGTGAAAATGACAGCTGTAGCATTCATAGGGAGGTGTGAAGGGATGGCAATGTTGAACATCTGGAGGAAAATACAACAATTTCTTGAACTCATTTAGCGTATATGGAAACTTTAATGAACGCTATGACACAGTCATTTTGTGGACTTTGTCACCAAATTTTCAACATAGGCAGTTTGGGACCTCTGCTCATGAACAGTGTCACTGTGATTTTCATAATCTGTCCTGAGCATTGATTTCTCACTGTGACCACACCATTGTGCGCTGATGTGCAAAACACATTTCAGCCAGGATGGAAATGTCAGCTGTACTGTTCATAAGGAGGTGTGAAAAATGCCAGTGTTGAAAATCTGGAGTGAAAATATTTCAAATTCTCAAAATTATGAGTGCGTGGAAACTGCACAATGCACGCCAGAATATAGTCATTTTTGATTTTTTCACTAGATTTGCAACATAGGCTTTTGGGAGCCCACCATTAACAGTGACACTGTTGTTTAGTTAATCAATCCCAAAAGGTGATTTTGTGCAGTGACCATGAAATCACCTTTGGGGACTGAATAACTCACATGACAGTAACTGAATTCATGAGGTGGGGTCCCAAGAACCCCTGTTGAAAATGTGGTGCCAAAATTTGCAAAATGCCCGAGATAGCCACCTGTTGAAAAACATTTATGCCATTATACAGCTTACTGCCATTTCTTCAGATTATGCGTCGGCTTAAGAGTGCAGACGTGTTCCCACCCACTGAAGATCATTGTGCCAGGCTCGGAGGTAAGTATGGGGTGAGGGGAGGTGGGGTATGCAGAGGGTGGGTGTGGGTTCGGGAGGGGCACAAGACACAGCGAGGAAGGTTTTCTGTTTTCAAGGTTTTAAAAACAAAAGATGTTGTGGGACAGTTTTCCCATTTACAGGGACAATGGACATGCTGGGGTGGGCTCCCAGCATGCCACCTGGGTGTTTGTTGGGGGGGGCCTGGAGACAATGGGGACTGGGCACTCCGTCTGCACATACAATGTGTTTGGTGGGGGCAATAACAAGGGAGCAGGGTAGACAGCAGCAGAGGGAGGAAGTGGGAGGGATTTTATTAGCAGCCAGAGGGAAAAGGGTGACGCCAATATGTTAAATACCATTAATGCTACCACCGCTGATTGCAGTGGTGCTTTCTTTAACTGAAGACTACTGCAGCCAAACTGCTGTCATAGACAGCTCATGCATCCATTGGTGCAGTAGGGTTGCACACGCTACACTGAGCACTGCATTGGACAGGAGGGTCACACCTCAAAAAGTCGCATTGTCCCAAAACGTTTCTGCACGCATGCAAGCAAATGCAAATAAACAAGCATTTGTCAATGCCGAATGTTGCTTGTTTCTATGTGCTGTTTAGGTATTTGAAGTCATTGAGTGCAAATATTGAAAATTGCCGAACTTACGAAGCGCAAGGGAACTGCGAACGCACGCCTCATAAAACAGTCATTTTTAGGAATTTTTCACCAAATTTTCAAAATAGCCATTTTAAGACCTCTGCTCATGAACAGTGTCACTGTGATTTTCTTATGTGTCCCATACATTGAGTTCAGACACCAACTGCGCCATTGTGCGCCACATGGGCGGAAACACGCTTTGACCAGGATGTAAAATGACAGCTGTACTGCTCATAAGAGGTGTGGTAAATGGCAATGTTGAAAATCTGGAGGAAATATTGAAAATTGCAAACTTATGAGCATGCGATGGAACTGCGAAACGACACTGTAAAACAGTTATTTTAGGAATTTTTTCACCAAATTTTCAACATAGCCATTTTAAGATCTCTGCTCATGAACAGTGACACTGTGATTTTCTTAATGTGTCCCATACATTGAGTTCAAGCACACCGACTGTGCCATTATGCGCTACATGGGTGGAAACACATTTTGGGCAAGATGTGAAAATGATAGCTGCACTGCTCATAAGGAGTGTGGTAAATGGCAATGTTGAAAATCTGGAGTGAAAAATATTGAAAATTCATAAACTTACGGAGCGCATAGGAACTGCGCAACACACCATGAAAACAGTCATTTTAGGAATTTTTCACAAATTTTCAACATAGCCATTTTAAGACCTCTGCTCATGAACAGTGTCACTGTGATTTTCTTAATGTGTTCCATACATTGAGTTCGCTTACCGACTACGCCATTGTGCGCTTCATGAGTGGAAACACATTTTGGGCAGGATGTGAAAATGACAGCTGTACTGCTCATGAGGAGGTGTGATAAAATGGTAATGTTGAAAATCTGGAGTGAAAATATTGAAAATTGCAAACTTACGTAACGCATGTAGGAACTGCGCAACACACACTCGTAAAACAGTCATTTTTAGGAATTTTTCACCAAATTTTCAACATAGCCATTTTAAGACCTCTGCTCATGAACAGTGTCACTGTGATTTTCTTAATGTGTCCCATACATTGATTTTGCACACCGACTGCGCCATTGCGCACTACATGGGCGGAAACACATTTTGGGTGAGATGTGAAAAATGACAGCTGTACTACTCATAAGAAGGTGTGGTAAAATGGCAATGTTGAAAATCTGGAGTGAAAATATTGAAAATTCGTGAACTTACGAGCCTGTCGAGGGAACTGCGCAGCATCAACAGAACGGTTTGCTTTTTAGGGATGCCACCAAATTTCAAAATAGGCTTTTTGAGAGCTCACCTTATGAACGCTGGCAGTGTCGCTTTATTAATCAGGGCCCAAAAGTTGATTTCACACAGTGATCATGAAATCACCCTTCGGGCCCGAATAACGCCATGACAGTGACATCATTCATGAGAAGGCCCAAAACCCCATGTTGAAAATTTGGTGCAAAATTCCAAAAATGCCTGAGATTTGCAACAAAGTTGAAAACCCATCTAGCCCATTATACAGCTTACCGGCATTTCTCAGTTCATGTGGCCGGCTTTGAAGAGTGCAGATGTGTTCCCAGTCCAGCCAAGATCGCCGTGCCCAGCTCCGGAGGTAAGTATGGGGTGAGGGGAGCAGGGTGCCAGTGGTGGGTGCGGGTTGTGGAGGGGGCGGGGAGACAGCGATGGAACGCTTTCTTATTTACAGTTTTTTGTATTCAGAGCGTTGGAGGCGTTTGCCACGCTGGGGTGGGCTCCCAGCGCTAGGCAGCAGAAAAGCTGTTTGGGGGACGGGAGCTGATGGGGGATTGGGCACTCCGCCAGCCAAAACAGGTTTGCCATGCTGGGTGGGCTCCTAGCATGGCACCAAAGCTTTGGGGCGTGAGGCTGCCAGCACACAGCGGTGTGACCGAACGCTTGCCACGCTGGGGTGGGCTCCAGTGTGGCAGCAGGGAAAGCTGTTTAGGGGGAAGTGGAGCCAATGGGGGATTGGGCACCCCACTGGCAAAAAAGATTTGCCACGCTGGGGTGGGCCTCCCAGCGTGGCACCAAGCTTTGGGGGGCGTGAGGCACTGCAAGCACACAGCTGGTGGTTTTCGAAGTGAACACCACCGCTGTCATACACAGCCCCGCAACCATTGGTGCAGGATCGCCACACCTGCTCAATGGAGCAGTGGATTGCACAGAACAGTCACACCTCCAAACTGTCCTATTCTCCCAAGACGTTCTTTGCGCATGCGCGTAGGCTAACGTAAAAATGTATACTGGCAATCTGACTGGGGCTGTCTTTATTGACCTCACAAAGGCTTTTGACCTTGTTGATCACACTTTGCTTCTCTCCTTGCTTCGACACCTGCATTTCTCCTCCTTTGTTATTGCCTGGTATGAAAGCTACCTGACAAATAGAACTCAAGTGGTGAAATTTAATTCCTCTCTATTGACCAGTACCACCATTAACATTGGTGTATCTCAGGGATCCATCCTAGGGCCCCTCCTAGTCTCTCTTTATATAAATAACATTGGAGCTGCTCTAAAATCCTGCTCTGCTATTCTATATGCTGATGATCTTGTCATCTATACAAGTTCTACTAATACAGACACTATCAATACAACCCTTTCCTCCGACTTTAACAATATCTAAAACTGGCTATACAACCACAAACTGGCTGTCAACACTAGCAAAACTAAAGCCATGCTGCTTGGATCGGCCCCAAAGCTCCGGGCTTGCACAACAGCACTGACAGTGCAGGACTTAGAAGGTCAATTACTGTAATGTGTGACCTCTTTCAAGTACCTGGACATCCTACTAGATCAATCTCTTGATCTTAATCTTCATGTACAGTCTGTTTGTAGAGCTGTCAACTCCAAACTGGGTGTTGCATATAAGACTAGTTATATGCTCATGCCATCAGCTAAAATGGCCATTGCAAGGGGGGATTCTGCTCCCCACCCTAACCTATGGGGCTCCCTTATTTGGGGATTCTCATAAAAACTGACCTACTCAGATGGGATATTATGTATAACAACATATGTAGCTATGCCTCTTCCGCTCCTTGGCTTAAACACCACTGTCAACTTTATAATGATCTTGGTTGGCTCTCTCCGTTAGCTAGTAGGAAATACTACCTTGGCTCTCTTATTGATTCAATAATTCAAAATCAAACCCCTAGGTGTCTTGCAGCTATGCTTGTTCCTCAGGACACACTCCATGGTCTATGATCAACTGATAAATCCTTTCTGAATTTGCAGAGGTGCCGCACTAGGAAAGGAACTGTTGCATTTGAGCATGCGGCTACACAGCTGTGGAATTCCCTTCCCCTTGACATTAGACTTTCTAGCTCCCACACACATGCTTTAAGAGAAAACTGCGTTCGAATCTGTTGATTGCTGATACCTGTTCCTGCTTTCACCCTACCTAATGACTGATGTCTCTGGCCATACATCTCCCTTACACTTACATATACTCATATCGTCTAATTTCATGGCTTGCTCCCCTCTTCCTCACTTACCGACCTTTTCCTTAAGGACACCCCCTGCTCTCAATGGTTATTTCTTCCTTTTGTATTACCTGTTTTTGTTTTTTGTGTACCTTGTTCTGTTCATATGATATGTCACCTGATAATTTATTGTCCAAGGTCCTCTCTATTCATTGCATAGGTAGGCACCTATGAACTTATGAATGGTCTACTCTGTATGTCTCTGATATATTGTATCCTCTTTAACTCACTGTATGTAAAGCACTTATAAATTGTTATCCTGTTAAGTTTCTGCATGTCTGTACTCTCCCAGGTCGTGCCTGAAAATAGTCATTTTATGGCTAGTGCACTTACCTGGTTAACTAAAGCTAAATAAAAATAAATAAATAAACAGCCTTCTAAAGCTCATAGGCCCATACTTATTCTAATCATATTATTATGAATCCTCTTGCTATTTTCATATTAACAGAAGACTTATTTCATGACCTTGTCTGGTATTTGTGTTTTGTACATGTAGCTTTAAATTATGAATTTATTTAAATTATAAATCTACCCTTTTTGGCATTTTTGTTAGGGCTTGCTGCTCTGATGGAAAACCACAGGTTTCAAGTATTGCTTCAGCCTATCGTTTTGCTGTGTTGGGGACAGTCAAGCAAAAATACCAAGAGCATTGTTAGAACTACAGCATGATTAAGATAAGACCACTACTCCCCTGATGACATTAATAGCAAAACGCTGGAAATTCTGAGTAGTGGCTGAAATAAATTCAAAAGTACCAGAAATAATTTATCCAGAGTTGAGTCTGGTTCCATCTGTCTGTTATAACATGGGTTTATAGTCATCAAGGACCCTGTTTCTCCTCATTTGTATTTTTAATTACAGGGCACAGATGATTCAGGTTCTCCCTTTAATTAGCTAACTTGCTAACCGTTCCCCGCAATACCCACTACCAGTTTCATGCAAGGATGGGCATCTCCTGCCCATAGAGATCCTATATATGTAAAACTAGAGGAGACAGCACATGGTATTTCTGGGGCACCCGGTCACCATATGCAATTTATTTCCCATTTTTAGTGTTAGAGAATTGAAACACAGGAAACAACAGTCACGTGATGTCCCCTCTAGTTTTTATATATATTTGATCTCTGTGCCCCTACCCCTTTGCACTGCCCAGTCCCTCCTCCAGTCATGCCAACAGCCTTTCACTGCAATCCATAATCTCCTTTTTCCCTTGACAACTCGTATGGGGCCAGTGCCTTGGCCCTGGCACACTGTACAATAAGATGCCCCACACTACCTACGGCTTGGCTATGAGTTGGATAGGGCACTTAACTTCAACATGGTGAAAACTAAAGTAGCGGACAGCAAAGTAACATCTGTAGCTGATGCAATCTGTTAAACTTCTTTCTGTTAAAAACTTTTCTAATAATTTGTTTATAACTTGCCTGTGAAGGCTGAGCCAAGAGCAGGGTTGCATTATTTGCTGTCATTCTGTAACAGATTCAGAAGCATAATAGTGGTGTGTGTCAAAACAAGGCAGCAACTCAAGTACAAGCAAAATCAGTGTGCTCTGAAAGTCACCTCAGTAAACGTAGTACTGTGGCTACCCTGAAGGAGGAGCCAGACTACAGTGATGACACCTGCCAAGCTGCAGTGATAGTCAATGGAAGGGAAACAGTCAGGATAATAGCTGCAGTTGTAATACTACACACCCCTCAGCAAATCTTCATAGGTGAATACCAGGGCTGTGCCAACAACATTAAGAGCACCCTGCAAAATATTTTATGGGGCCCTTCCTCCCCACCAATAAGCTTAAAATAACCATTAGCACATACATTTTTTTGAAGAAAGGTTATTTTGTATCAGTCCCACTGAGCATAGTTTGTCCATGTTGCCCTTCCCTCTTGCTGGCACCAGGACAAAGAACGGAACAATGTAACTTGTGCCTGCTCCTCCTAGGGACACCAGTACTTAGATCAGACTTTTTTTGAGTAATGGGATCATAATTCCTTTTTGTGCTATACTCCCCCCGCCCCCCCATGGCTCTGGAGTTGGAATCTGCAGTACAGATTGCACTGCTGCCACAGCTGACAGCCCCAATTTCAAACGAATACACAATTTACAAATAGAAAGTTGCAGATTAGTCCAGCAATAAAAACTTTTCTTAATGCTGACCTCTGAGGCAGTGGGCCTCCTGACAGTGTGGGGCCCCACTGCAACTGCATCTCTTGCACCCCCCTAGTCACAGCCCTGGTGACTACTGTCCTGTCTACATACTGGTAGTGAATGTGAAGGGAGCTTCATTAATATGGAAATTCAAGCAATTATTTTTCAGCTTCTAAGCCGAGTGTTCCTTAGGGGCTAAAATGTGCAGCTGAGGAACTGATCTAGATTTCACTACTTTGCATAATAGGAAGACTTTTTTTTTCTAGTTGTTCTTGTGGGAATAATCAAAACTGCTCCACCTACCTGGTAAAAAGAAACAACAGAACACCTGTTTCTGACCACACACACACACACACACACACACACACACACACCTACACCTCTTACATATGTTTTTGTAAAATGTTGGGAGATTGTGTTTTCCTTGCCTCCTTTCTAATTTAATAGTGTACAGGACAGATCAGCTCTCCAGTATCCTGAAGGCTTTAGTAGCCTCAGAGGTGCCCATCCCAAACCACCTGTCAATAGTAAATCATCTTACCATTTGGGAGCTCTGGAAGAAATGCTGCCACACAGACAGACCCCCAGCAGCTCAGGGCAAACAAAAACTGACAATGAAAACATTCAGCTGGCATCATTCGTTGGAGCACTCTTCCCATCATGTTTTTGCTCTGCCTTTTATTTAGTGACTATTCTGCAATCCCTGTTCCAGCCCCTCCCCCCCTCCCCATCAATCATTCTGACTCCACTGTGGATACATGTTTTAACATGGTGTCCACTGCTTTGCAAATTCAGAAATGAGTCATGGAAAGGTACTAGAAAAAATACAACTGGGTGACGGTGAGAGAATGTCTAAGTTGACCTTAAACTTCATTCTGAAGACTGAACATTGGTTTGTTAAATATTACTTTGTGACTGTAATTATTGGTTTTAGAAATGCCTTCTCTTTTCATTAAGACACACAGGAAAAATGAGGAATGTCCACAGGCTGCAAAAAGCATTACCTGATTGAGGTTCAGAAAGTCATAGATTCTAGCCACACACCTGAAACTTGGGGCAATACCCATAATTGGCATTGTAGTGCAGTACGAGGGGGTGCACGTTTAAGGTGCAAGCCATCTGATGAGACATTAAAATGTGGTCTCTTCTGCCAATCCTTCGTCACTGTCCAGGTGGAAGTTAAAGAGTAACTCTCTATTATAATAAAAAGCTTAGAAACACTAGATTTACACCAATTATGTTTTCACTTTATTGTTTTGTAGTTATTTGTTATTTTTGCTTACTTTCCCCTGCTGTTGGTCTACTAAATATTGTAGTTAATGCAGCACTTATTTCATGGAATCTTTCAAAATGTATCTGACTCTCCCCTGCTAACTACACAGTTGCTGTTTGCGGCATCACAGCCTTTTGTCATGGTGAGTACTATGTCATAAACAAAGGCACTGTGAGGTTAACAGGGGAGAGGCAAATGTTTTCAAATGTTTTCTATACAGACTTTTTAGATGGTCTTCCAACCAGGGGGGCCATTTCGGCTTTCGACAGGAGGAGGAGGCAAAAACTGGTCAGAGGGACTGTGAGGGTGTATCAAGGTGCTGAAAAACAAGAAAAACAATAGCCTGCAATGCAGGGGGGCATTCCCCAAATGGCACCCCTGCTACCAACATGTGCTATAAATCTTGAAAAGGAATATTGAAAGTGAAACAAATTCTTGGCCCTAAACCAACTCGCCCTGATGCTTGCCCTCAATCATTTGTGATAAAATTTCAGAGCTAACATGTAAAAGATGAGTTACTTACAAAAGCATGACAGAAACAAAAAATTATTTATGGTACTAGCAGGCTACTGTTTGACAATGACTTTGCGCCTGCCACACAACGCCTTCATCGAGAATACAGTCCCTTGTTCCCTCATCTAAGAGCCCACAAACTAAAATTCAGGACACCATACTTAGCAAAGTTAATGGTGCTCTATCCTTCAGGACCGGAGACATGCACTACGGCAGTGGAGGCAAAGGAAAACCTGACTGCTAAAGGAATTTATAAAGAAAAGGAAGCCAAGGAGAGAATTCAAAGGCCTTCTGGAGATCATCCCAATGTATGGAGGAATGGAGATCCTGAACTTTCGCTGTCTGTCATTATGGACAAACTGCACCAATGTAGAAACCCAACCTTGCAGACATGAGCATGGAATTGATCAGAGGAGCTTCAGGTTAGGTATTTTTTGGCCTGAGTGAGTGGGAGAGGGGTATGGGGGCTCTGGGATGCAGGGGTGAGGTGGTTCCCAATGCAGTACCCTCTCGGACTCGCAGCATGTATCCACCGGTGTTCCCCAGGGATTCATACGGGGCCCCCTACTATTTAGCCTTTTCCTCAATAACCTCCCTCAAGCCTGTCAGTACAAAATCCTCCTGTATGCAGACAATGCGTTAATCTGCTCCAGCCACACCGACCCTGTCACTCTAGAACAGCGTCTTTAACAGGATGTGGAGGATTGGTTTGGACAAGCTATGCTGCTTGTCAACCACAAAAACACCAAAACCATGCTATTTGCCCCCGCCCATAACCGACACAAGTCATACACCATTAACATTCTTAGTAAACAAAATGTGGCCTTAGAAACTGTCCAAAATTTCAAATACCTGGGACTCACTCTTGATAACTCCCTCTCATTCACTACCCATGTGGACAATGTAACCACATCAGCTAACCGGAAGCTCAGTCTACTATACAAACACCGTAACTGCCTCACTGAAAAAGCCCTTCAGCTTGCCATCACCAGCTCAGTCTTCTCGACCATCGACTATGGTCTTGCCATATACAGTGCAGCACCTGACTGCACCCTAAAACAGCTTACCACTTCTCTGAACAAAGCCTGCAGGCTAGCTCTAGGGGCTCTGCACCTAACCCATACCTGTAATCTCTACCTGCAAACAGGATGGCTAAACCTGGTCAAGAGAACCCTCTACTAAGTCTGTCTCCTGGCCAAAAAAGCGATCCTTGGCCTGCTACCACCAGGAAGCAGTTCCCTCCTGCACCAGATTGAACCTACTAGGACTACCAGGGCATCTAATATCTCTCCCTCAAGGTCCCCTTCCACCACACCTCACAAGGACAGAGATCCTTTGAATACAGAGCCCCGCTCTGGCTAAGCTTGCTCCCACCCAAGCTTACTGCTATCAGCAAAATCGGCCCATTTAAATCAGCACTCAAATCCCACCTGGCTATCCAACAGAAATGCCCCTGCTTCTCCTGATCTCCTCCCCCCCCATAACCTGAAACTGTCTACCCCCAACACCTGCACTTATTTTACTGTCCCACCTGCAACTCACCCGTCCCTGTCCCATCTTTTTCCCTGTTCCCCCTCCCACCCCATACCACCTCACGAGTCTTCATCCCACCACACTTACCAATTCCTCACCTCTGCCTCACCCACCCACCCTCCACCAACCCCCATGACAAAGTGACCCCGAGCATGAGGTTACTGCCATACTTTTACATCCCCCCACTTCCTCTATCTGTTCCCCTCTTTCCTCTAATTAAGGTATACTGTGCTGCTTAATAAACTTCTCCACCTATACAAATGTTCTGTATTCTCCAAGTATGATTACAGTAACTGTAACAATTGTTCTACTCATTGTGATTTGTCTCCCTATAGCTTTCTCTGTGTTTTCCCATTCTAATAGTGTACTGTGAATATGGATTTCCTTTCTGCCTGACGTGGAATCTTTGTAAATGAGCTTGTAGCTCAAAGGTTGTAATCCTAGATTTCAATAAATAAATGTGTGGTCTTAATCTAAAATAAATTTAAACATTCCTTGGACTCCTGGTCTGCTGATGGTGGGCTTAGTCCAGGCCGGCAGGTCAGCGGGTAGCGCTGGGTCCTGCCTCGCCCGCACTCCCCCTGGTGGCTCTTTTCTCCCTCTCCCTCTCCCTCAGGGTCAGCAATTTGGAAGTGGGCCTAGATCACCAGCCCAGTGCATTGAGCTGGCTCCTGTGTTGTGGGTACTAGGTTTGGGGTTGGGGGGGTTTGGGCTGCTGGCGAGCCGGGTTGGACTGGATTCCAGCCATCCTCTGTGCTGCTGAGGTGGCTCTCCTCCCTCCTCTGGGCCTGGATCCCCAACACTGGCCTGCTAACATTGTGGGCCTGTAAAATCGAACTACTCTCAGAGACAGCTATGACCCTTTTTTCTAAGTTTTATTCATCTTTTAACATCAAGGGGTCATAATAGAAGAGAGGTCATATGATTATGTTCTCAGAACTTACAGCCCTGAATGGAACTATTTGTCTATCTGCAACCAGGCTGGGTCTGAGGAGGGGGGGATGATTGAGCGTTGGTGCAGAGGGGCTGGGTTGATCTCTCAGAGGCCTCCATAGTAATAAACATACCAATACAAAATTTGAAGTACTCTGGCAGGAGCACCTCGGCCCATCGATAGCGAGGTTATACCCAGGCCGTTGGTCTAGAGGGCCCTCCTGGTTTTTACCCACTTGGTCAGCGCCGCCGGCTCTCATCTTTCTGCCCCCCAGCCTGATGCCTCTGAACTTACCTAACTTGGCTGGAACACGTTTGAACTCTTTCCACATATATTATATTGGAACTAAGCTAGCTGATTGGTTCTCAGGACCCTAAAAACCATATTCCCTTAATTATTATTGGACTAAGCCTCATTGGTCTGTCAACAGAAGGGCTCTCCAATGACTTTTGCATTTTCCTTTGCCTGGAGATATCTCCTGAGGGAGATGCCTGGGAGATATTGGGATCTAAAGGACAGAGTGCAGCTAAATTGCCTGTAGAAGCTGCCTGGTTGAAAAACTGAAATATAAGGGACTACCTCTGTGTTTGATAACATGCTATGCAAACAATGTGACCCAGGGTAGTCGGGGACAACTGCAAAGGGGTTAAAAGGTATATACCTGGTACTGTGGTAGCCAGAGTCCTGTGGAGTTGGAATTAATTGATTTCTTTTCCAGATTTGGGTGGAAGGGGCTATTAGTAACTGGTTGTGGGATAGAAGTTCTTCTAAAGTGGGCTTTATAAACCTTTCCCTCCTTAAGGACTGGAAGGGAGTGTTAGACTAATCATTTTTTGAGGGGCTTCTTCTTAAGAGTTATACTTTAACTAGGTTAAGGTTTATAACTTGGGGGTTATGGGTGTTTCTGGGCTCACTAGCTTTGTTCAGGATATTTTAAGGTACTTGGAACCTAATATAATCTTGGGAATTTCATTGCAATGGGGCGGGGGGGAGCTCCTCGAATGGAGGAGGAATTTATCTTGGAGCCACCAACCTGGGGTAGCAGCTATGGACACATTGCGGTCATCCTTACAGGGTTGTTCATGACCCTGAAGTGGGTTCATGCCTCCCATGAGGGACCGAAACCCCACTTCTCTGGGAAGGAGTCCAAATTTAGGGCTCCTATCTCAGAAATACTGAGGGAGAATAGATATTGCACCTCACAGTTGGAAGTCACATTGTACATAGTTTTACAACTTTGGATAGCTTGTTATGCTCTCCTAGTTGGGGGGAGGTGGGGAGGTGTACTGTGGTTATTTTTCCTTCTCTCATACTAGTTTGGGGGAGTTGGGGCACTATAGTTCTTCTTGTTTCTAGTTTTAAAAATAAAAGGAAAGCTGGCCCACCAGCGCAGCGGTAGAACTACTGTTTGTGACACCAGCAACTCGGGTTTGGTAGTGAGCCTGGGCTGCTGGAGAGCCAGCCAGGGGGAGAAAGATTGAGCTCTTGGCGGGCTGCTCTCCTTCTCTAGGTGGGGAGGGCTGCACGCTCCTGCTGCCATATCACCAGCTAGGAGACCTCGGGTGGTGGTGCAGTCAGGGAGTAGCAGAATGGGAGGGGAGGACATTGGCTGAGGGCTGGAATGAAGGGCATGCCTCAATGTGCCTTTGTCTCCTTGACCCTCACTGCATGCCGATGTCTGCAAGATGGGACTATAAAACAGGAGGAAAAATACCCTGTGCATTCTCCTGGAGATGGGCCTCGGCGCCACCCACTAGGAGGTTGGGAGGAGCTCCAATCTGTATGTTGGCCTCATCTCAGGTAAAGGAGGGGGTTTGGGGATCCTCCACCCCCCAACCAGGGGGGGAGTAATCTGGGGTGCCCAAGGATTGTAGGGGCAGATGCAGAATAAGGAACAATATCCTCCGCCTCTGGTCAGCAGGGCGCAATTGAGGACCCTGAGGATAGGAGCTGGCGTGGGGCTAGAGGAGCATAAATACAAGGTTAAATATAAAAAAATGAGGAAGAGAGGCACACACACTGGTTTCTAATATTATGGCTGAACTTTATTTTTTTTTTTTTACTTTAATTTTATTGAAGCTTTGCAGGACATTTGAATACATTTGTCAGAATCATCCTTAAAATCACAGTATGTCATAAGAATGTATATTATATAATCACTCAATGTGTAAAGTACTTTATCTAACTCAGAATTGATAATTCCATCAGACTTCTTTCACAATTCTAAGTACTGAGTTAATTTAATTTAATTTTAATTTACTTCGAGTCACCTCAGTTAAAGAGGAGGAGGATTTCCCCGACCGGCCACCCCAGTTATGTTTCTCCTTCTGTTTGTTGCCAAGTCTCCCACCTCGTCCATCTCTGGACATAAAGTGAAGTCCTGTGGTTTATTTTAAAGGTAAGATCCTCTAACTCAGCTAGGCTCTGGACAATTGATATCCAGTCCTGTTTCTTGGGCGGTGAGGGACTGAGCCATGCCCTGATTATAGCCTTATGGGATGCCGTAATTAAGATTTCCCATAGATACAGAGGGTCGGCTCCCCTAACGTCTGCTTTAGGAGTTCCAAGGATCATTTCCATCCAATCAAGAGGTTGGTCTAGTGCAAGAATTTCTCCTATAGCTGTTGTGGTCTCGGCCCAGAATCTTTGCAACTTTGGACATGCCCAGAATATGTGGAGATAGTCCACTTTCTCTTCCCCACAACCCCTCCAACAGCTAGCTGAGTATTTTGTGTTTCTCTTATTTAAGGTCATAGGAGTGAGGAAGAAGCAAACCCTTACCTTCCAGGCAAACTCTTGCCATAGGGGGGACCTGGTTGTTTTTCTGACAATGTTGAAAATAGATTTCCAGTCAGGAATCAGGGATGAATTCCTCCTGCCATTTATTTTTGATCCTGGTTAATGGATCAATCTTTACAGCTCTGAGAGACCTGTAAAGGAGAGAGATCAGTCCCTTTTGGCCCATAATAGAGTCTATCTTTTGGATGGCTGCCACAAGGGGAGCAACCCTAACGGGGTCTGTCTCTCTCCTTTGAAGAGATATTATATATGCTATTACCTGTAGGAACCTAAAATGGTCCGAATTTTTGAGGCTGAACATGTTCTTAAGGGATACAAAGTCCTAGATCGAGTCCCCTTGAATAAATTGGCCCAAGTATTCCAGCCCCAATTTATCCCACTTTTTATATGTAAGGTCTAGGAGGTTAGGAGGGAAGTCTTCGGCCCAGGCCAGGCTTTTTAATGGCCATAAAGAAAATTGTAATTTATATTTTTGCCAGAGCCTATGGACTGAGTGGAGAGTGTCCCCACAGAATGTAGCTTGGGCATCGGGTGGTTGTGAGACAGTAGGGGGATTACTATACGGTCTCTGAAGGGTGCCCTACCTTCTCCCTCCTCCTCGCCCCTCTCCATTTCTCTCCAACCAGAGGTGGAGCTGGGACCGACCCACTGGAGCGCATTTTTCAGTTGGACCATCAAGAAATAATCCTTCAGCTCTGGAAGGGATCTGCCCCCATCCTCCCGGTGAACCTGCAGGATTTTAAGTTTTATTCTGGGTCTCTTGTTGCCCCAGATAAATCTGGAGATCATTTTGTGCCACAGCTGGAAATTTGATTTATGTATGTGTAGTGGTATGCATTGGAATAAATACAAGAATTTGGGCAGTACGCTTATTGTTATGGCCTGGATTCTAGAGTGCATGGGCATGTTGGTCAGGGACCATCTTTCCATATCTTTTTTAAGGGAAGCAGTGAGGGGAAAGTAATTTGTTTTAAATAATTTAGAAAAATGTTTAGTGATATGAACCCCCAGGTATTTCATCCCATTGGCGGACAGTTCAGCGGCAGGAGCGGACATATATCCTCAGAAGGACTAAAGAAAAAGCTTAAGGCTTCCGTTTTAGTTTTATTTAGGGAGTATCCCGAGTGTTTCCCGAACTCTTCCAATATGGGCCATATCTGTCCTATGGACCTATGCGGATGGGAAAGGCTCAGCAGAACATCGTCTGCATACAGCAGAATTTTTTTCTGTACACCACCCACCTCGATCCCTGATATCTCCTCTGCCCTCCTCACAGCTTCAGCCAAAGGCTCGATGTAGAGAGCGAACAGAAGGGGGGGAAAGAGGGTACCCCTGTCGGGTGCCTCTGCCCAGTTGAAATCTATTTGACAGCCCCCATTCACCCTGACATATGCCTGCGGGCCCATGTATAGGGACCTCATGGTGTCTATGAAAGATTCGCGGAATCCCCTGTGCTCCAGCACCATAAATAAGAAATCCCATGAGACCGTATCAAAGGCCTTTTCTGCGTCTAGGCTCATCAGACATGCCGGGGTGTGGGTGCATTGAATCTTATCTATCATGTTCAAGGCAGAACGCACTCCATCAGGAGCTTGTCGCCCCACAACGAAACCAGATTGGTCTGTGTGAATCAGATCCAATAGGATAGGATTCAGCCTGGAGGCAATAATCGAGGTGAATATCTTGCAATCTTGGTTATGTAGAGAGATGGGGCGATATGATTCACACCTTGAGGGGTCCTTTCCCTCCTTATGCAAAATGGTTATGGTCGCGTACTGCCAGGAAGGGGGGGGCCTCCTTTGGACCAGTTATTTGAAAAGACTTTAAGAAGCAAGGGAGCTGTTTCTAAAGCCAGAATTTTGTAAAATTCAGCCCCATACCCATCTGGGCCTGGGCATTTAGCTGACTTAAGTTTTTTAATTGTGGAAATTATCTCTTGTTGGGTAATGGGCCTAGTCAGCATCCTTACCGAGTCCAGTGAGAGTAAGGGAAGAGGAATGGAAGCCAAGTAGTTCTGTTTATCTTGTTTGGAGTTTTTTTCATCTTGGCTATATAAATTTGAGTAGTACTCAACAAATGCCTCTACTATCTGTGAAGCCTGCCTAACCATTTGGCCTGACCGGGGGGATATTATTTTGGTTATTGTAGCTTTTGCTGCATAATGACGTAATCTGAGGGCCAGGAGTTTGATGCCTCTAGGACCTCCCTCGTAGCATCATTGTTTTAAGTAAAACAAGGCCTTTTCTACCTCAGCTTTTTGAATTTTTTGTAATAGATTTTTACATGTTGTCGGCTCCCTACTCCGAGTCTCATCCCACTTAATCTTTTGGGCATCTTCCAATTCTTTAATCTGCGACAATAATTTCTGTTGTTTCTGCTTCATTTCCCGTTGTTTGTGGGAGGCTATAGATATCAATTTGCCTCTAAGTGAGGCTTTAACCGTATCCCACAAAATCTGTGGCAAGGTTTCCCGTCTACTGTTCTCTTCTAAGGTTATTTTCAGATGCTTTTTAAGTTCCTCCACCACCCCTTTGTCTTGAAGGAGAGAGGCATTCAGTCTCCAGTGGGTAATGCACTTAGGCAGTCCCAGCTCCACCTCCAGATAGACCGGGCTGTGGTCGGAGAGAATGGTCATAGCCACCCAAACAGAAGGAAACCTGCTTAGGTCTCCCGAAAATGTAAAAAACATATCCAACCGAGAAAAAAAACGAAACCTTGGTGAGAAGCAAGTGTATTCTCTTGCTCTAGGATACTTCTCTCTCCAAACATCAGTCAGTCCCAGCTGTTCCAGCAGTATTTTTATGGAGCGAGCTTTAGCCGCGTCCAGTTTTGGGAGTTGGCATGTTGAGTCAAGAGCTCTATTTAAAACTATGTTCCAGTCCCCTCCCAAAATTAATATGCCTTTAGCACTTTCTGACACCAGTTGAAGGATATTTGAGTATATTCTGAACGAGGACCCAGGAGGGATGTAGATGTTGACCATAGTTACTTGAATATCTTGTATAGTCCCAATAACTATAAGGTACCTTGCCTCAGGATCCTCTATCACCTCCTGCTGTTGGAAGTGGAGGTTCTCCGACAGGAGGATCGCCACCCCCCCCTCTTTCTACCCACTGGAAGGGATGAGTGATAAACCAAAGGAAAGGACCTTGATTTAAGCTTTTGAGCTTCCTGGGGGGAGAGGTAGGTCTCCTGCAGGAACACTCCCTCACACCCCCTGCTGAATCCTCCTCCTCTTGATAGGGCTAGACGATCCATTCATATTAAGTGACATAAATTTCGTAGTGTGATTAGCCATGTTCCAACCAACTAAAAGCTTTTACCTTTTTCTTGAACACTGACTCTCTAAACACTAACATTTTAACCCAGTAGTGACCCTGCAAAGCATCGAACTTTTTAATGTAAACATTAACAAGTTTTAAAGAAACATTCATTATAACTGTTGAACTACTGAACTGTTGCTCTGGCCTCATCCAGCTTTGAGCCAAGAGCTGGATTAAGTGCTGGTCAACCTCAGCTGAAACTACTCTCGGCCTGGTTGCCCCACGTCCATTGATTAGACTTCCAAGGGAAGGCTGAACGGTGGTTGTCAGCAGAAGGGTGTCTGAATATACAGACCAAAGCAGGGTGCTCAATAGTGCAATGAGTGTTCCCTGTGGGCCCCAGGAATATCCATGGGAAACGCCCCCCTTCCAGTTGTCAGTGTGCATCCACACAGGCACCCAATTCCCGTCTCCTCCCCCCACTTCCCACCCCTTAGAAAACAGACTCAAAGCCACCTGTTAGCCCGCCCTAGTCTCAGTACTTGAAATGACATGTCCTCAGAATCCCAGGATTCCCTTCCCTCTGTCACTCATGCATGGAAGCCCCCCCCCGGAGCGTTCTTTATAATGTGTACCTATAGGTCGGTCTCCCCTAAGAGGGAGTCTCCCCCACTCTTGGCCCACATTAATTACTAGTGTTCTCCCATGAGAGTTCGGGCCCCTGTGGTAACCCAAACAAGTGGTCCAGGTGGCCAGAGTGGCCCCAGATCCAGGGTTCCTAGTTCTTACCTCTAAGAGGGGCAGTTTCACCTAGGACGATGACATCGCTTCGGCAGCCACTAAACGAAGTCCCAGTTCAGGACGGGTGGCTCAGTCAGCGTAACCCACCCCTACCTGGCCCCTGCCAAAATTATCCCCGAGTTGCTCTGACCCAGGAGGCCCATTCCTCTCAATCCCATGCATCCCGCAGGTTCCGCCTAGGAGTAGATCCATCCCAAACCATGAGGCCGAAATCTATGGCAAGAGATTAAGACTAGGCAAGAGGCCTGTTGTGGCCATGATTTACTAAGCAGGGCCCCCAGGTAGGTGAGAGTCCCCTCCCCTCCTCGCAACAACCTCCAGATTTGAGAGCCAGAGAGGCTAGTCTGAGATGTCCTGACTATTAGAGCTCCAATGGTGTCTTTTGGGGACGAGTGGCCCCAGAACCCACCTTCCTTGGAGAACCCTTATAATGTCATCCCCCATCTATGTACCCGAAGCTGTGTATGGATCCCCCCTAGGCCAACCGGCTGCAGGAGGGTTATCTTGTGTGTGCCTGAGGAGTTTAATAAACCAGCTGTGTAAAGACTCTGGGTGGGATTACCCTCGCCTCCATAGCTCATCAGTAAGGCCTAGCCTCTCCACTCCACGACTCACCTTCCGGGAGTCATGTGAAGTCGGGCGCAATCGGGCCTAGCGGGCCCCCCCAAAGCCCACAAACCCCATAGGTCTCGGTTCACCTCACTACACACATATAAGCCATAAGTATTAAGACTACCCTGATCAATTAAAACAGACATTTGTGATCTATGTAGCAACATTACAAAAGGTATTCCCAACAGATCAGTTCTAACATCTCCCCTCCCCCCAAGCAGGTCCGAGTACTGACAGAAATAAGTCTGGAATAAGTTCTTAGAGGATGAGGGGGGGATGAAATAACAGATTGGTGATTGGTTCAGTGAATATAGGGCCAGACAGCCTCTGTTATATGCTGTATAGCTGCAGCGGGTTGTCTATAGAACTCACTGCGTCCCCAACACAGCTCGATGACCAGGTAGAAAAAGGGAAGACAGTCTGTGTTCAGCATTAAGTGGGGACTCAGGTGGAACAGGGGGGCTCATCGGCCTGAGGGGTCCAGAAGAGAGGCAGGTTGTTCTTTTGGTAGAAGCACAGACCTCCCCAGGAGGTCGCTTCATGTATCCGACGTTCGCGTAGGGCCCATCTCACCTGCTTCATTGTTCGCAGTCATCAATTTCAAATGTGGAGCACTTTTATTGATCAAGGCAGGATCCCCGAGTTTCCGCAGCACTGCGCCGATGTCTGCCTGAAGAGAGGTCTGTGGCCGCTGCGATGAGGATCCCTTCTTAATTATTCCTTTTTGCGCCACGGACCACGCAGACACTAGGAGGTCTCGCTCCAGCCTTTCCTTCGTCAGAGGAGGTGTACTAATCCCCAGTTCTTCAAGATAAGGGGCAGCTGCCAGCAGGTCCTTAAAAATTCTGGTTCCCTGCTCAGTGGTTATCTTCAGCCTCGCTGGGTGCAGCACTTGGGTTTTTATATTCTTGGCTCTGAGTTGCTTTACAATAGGCCAGATCATTTTCCGGGCTTCTTGTACTCCCGATGTGCGGTCATTATCAATCGCTATCTTATGACCCTTGAATTCCAGTGGGCCCTGTCGCCAAGCTCGACACAACACCTCTTTCTTGCTGTTATACAGGGTAAACCAGACCACGAGGGATCTGAGTCTGGCCTCTGGGTTGCTTGGCTTCGGGGCCAGAGATCGGTGTGCACGGTCCAATCTCAAGTCCAGGTCCTCCGGCAGGTCAAGAGCTTTTTTGAGGATATTTTGTGTGAACTCAATTGTATTTGCAGCTCTGTCCTCTAGGCCTTCAGGAACCCCATGTATCCTGATGTTCTGCCATCTGCTTCTGCCTTCAAGATCATCGAGACGGTGGGTTAGTTCTCAATCCCGCACCAGGAGATACAACAGCAGCCTATCTTGCCTATCCATCTGTTCTGAGATGGCTGAAAGGCATAGCTCCATCTGGTCAGTTTTGTGGTCAATCCTGCTGAGATCCGCTCGGAGTTCAGATAGGGTCCGGTCAATTTTCGTGACCGTGCGAGCCGTTTGTCTGATGGTCTCGACCAAGTCATCCCCTCTGAGGCTCCCATGCTGCGTGGCCTGTTGTGTCTCTCCGGTAGCCTCTGCCTCCTCGTTGCTGTCTATGTCTTCCTCTTGCAACATGACTTTAAGCTTCTGGGCCAGTGTTAAGTGGAGCTTCCCCAATTTATTTCATCTTTGTTTGGCCGGGAATGCCATCATTTAGCAGGCGATTAACTTTGATTTTGGTCGGTGGGGAGCACAGCGGGTAGATCAAGCTGCCATATCGAGCCCTGACATCACCAGAAGTCATGGCTGAACTTTATTGGTAACATAATGTGGTTTGGTTGGAGATGGGGGGTTGAGAATCTTCTGGTGGAGAGCTCCTTCTCTGGTTCCTGGTCTGCTGCGCTGGATCCTACGGGACAGCCGGGATGGGGGGAGGGTCTCCACTGGTTGCTTCTTCCTCTTTCCCTTCTCCCGAGGGGGGGGAGTGGTCCAGCTCGATGGTCCTGTTCCATTGAATTGATGCCATGACCTGTTAAAATATTTTCGCAGAATATTAATGGTTTACATAGCCCAATCAAATGGTCTCTCTTTATGCAATATCTCAGAAAACAATCGGCAGATTTATTTTTTGTCCAGGAGATTAACCTTTCTGAAGCAGAACATTAAAAGTTAAGCTGGGGACAGAGATATAAGGTTTATGCTTCATCCCACTCTAGTGGACGTAGGCAAGGAGCAACTATTTTGGTTCCCACTGCCACCACCCTGGAGGTACAATCTTCCTATGTGGATAGCCAGGAAAGATATGTTATCTTACAGGGTAGGCTCTTTTCACAAGATGTTACCCTGGTGAATGTCTACATGCCACCACAAACCAAGGTACCGGTAATGAAAACCTTTATAAATAAAGTCATGGGGCTATTACAGAGGAGCCTGATAATAGCCGATGACCTTAACATGACTATGTCAGTTACTCAGGATTCCTCCAACCAGGGTGTATATAGGATAACTACTGTGGTCAAATATCTTAATGGGATGTTAGAACATTTAGGGGTGGTGGACATGTGGAGAAAGGTTTATCCTAAATCGCCAGATTATACCTTCTGTTCTGGAAGGCATCACACATATTCGAGATTAGACTACTATTTCACAACCTGTGAACATATTTCTCTGATACAGGATATTTCCCTGGGGCCTAGGATATTATCTGACCATCACCCCCTAATCCTAAAGGTTAATCTGGGAAAAAAAGAAAAAGCAAACTCTCTGGCACCTTAATACGATCTTTTTAATAGACCCACAATATACAGATATCATGAAAAAAAGGATCCCTCAGTTCCTGAAGGAAAATACGCCTTCCTTGGTCTCAGATGCCATGTTATGGGACACCTTGAAGGCAACGATCAGGGGTGAAACCACAACCTACTTGATTAAGAAAAGGAGGGAACTGGAAGCCAAGTTTAAAGACCTAACAGAACAGTTACATACTTACCAACTTTTGTATAGAGAGGGGGATACAGTAGCACAAACCAAAATTAGTCAGGCTAAAGCAAAAATACAAAAGATTATGGATCAAAAGACACAACAAGCCCTTCTATACCTCAAGCAGTCCAGTTATGAGGGAGGATCTCAGGGTACTAGGCTGTTGGCACATAGGTTAAGGGCTCATAAAAAGACCTCTACTATCCTTAAGATCAAAAATTCCAGTACAGGTCAGGTGATCGGGGGGAATGAGGAGATAAGGAGCTTCTTTGCTACTTATTACCAAAATCTGTATCGGCAGGGCCCTGCGAGTAGCCGTGAGGAAATATGCAGATTCCTGGAAGGACTTAACCTCCCGAGCCTATTGGAAGTACAGATTAACATGCTGGAGGCCCTGATCCAGGTGGATGAAATTCTGACCAAGATTAAAGCCGCAGCTGCCCACAAATGTCCCAGACCTGATGGATTCCAGGTAGAATAGTATAAGAAATACTTTGGGGAGCTAATGCATGGCATGTTGGCTGTGTTCAGGTAGGTGGCGGAAGGGGAACCTCCTTCTCCATCCTGGTCATGTGCTACCTCCCTAAACCAGACAAGGATATCCTAGTCATAGCATCCTATCGCCCCATATCCATATTAAATGTGGATTATAAAATGTTCATGGCAATATGAGCAGCAAGGTTGGAAACTATTTTGCCAAGTCTCATCCACCCCAACCAGGCAGGTTTTATTATTTTTTTTATTTATTTTAGTTTTTGTTGACCGGGTAAGTGCACTAGACAATTCCTGCCCATTTTCAGGAACGATCCAGGGGAGAGGGATACAGATGAATGCCAACTGACCTTGAATCAGATTAGACTGTTAGTGGTAATTTTAGTGAATGAGGGAAATTTGGCCAGGACACCGGGGAAATTCCCCTACTCTGTGTGAGGGGGCACTACAACTGGTGCTGCAATGGCCAGTCTCCCGTTGTTGGAGAAGACGATGGATGTTAGCAGGGCCAAGGAGATGGTCTCCTCCTTGGTCCATGTGCCTACTGAGACTGATCCTACAGAAGCGGGAAATATGGAAGTCGTCTTACCGACAGTATTTCTTTGTACTGCTAAATCAGTGGATGAGCAACCTGCCCTGGAGCCAATTATGGATGAAATTTCGGTAGAGGATCTCCGAGAGCAACTGCTTACAGAGGAACTGAATTATGCCAAAAAAAGGAACTGATTGCAAGCCGAGCTGCAGAAACAGGAACTACTATGAGTGAAGGACCAGAAGGTCCGGGTGCAATCTGAACCCGACGAGAAACAGCACCAGATATCCGAAACATTGCCTGTGAGTTCTGTGTCTCCTGTTACTGATTATGGATCTTGATCCTCCACCCCCCCCCCAGGTAAAACCCTCTTTTATTGAATTACCAGATGATACAGCGGTTTCCTGTCTTAAGAACGAGGTTGGTACTATGGATTACAATATAGTAATTACTAATACTGACTCCTCTAATGCTGTTGCAGGGGCGCTGTCCCTTCCCTCATGACTGATATCTTTCACTATCGGGATGTCCTCAGAGGCACTAGGCCACAATTCTATTTGCTCTAAAGGGGGTTAAAAAGAGAAAGGGAAAAAGGGCTGAGGGGTGCATGCCAAAACGATGGATGATGTTCTGGCAGCTAGATCTGATGGCTCTGACTCTGACTGGGTGAGTAAAGCTATTCAGAGAACTGGATGGATACATAGCCCTGGTAAAACTGGATGGGATGCTAATCTACCTGTTGTGCAGAATGCTAATCCTCCTTTAAGGGAGATGTCAGAAAGCATTTTAAGTGATACCCTGCATGGGTCGGATGATATCACACCAGGGCAGGTTGCAAGGACTACTGGAGTGGATAATGACGCACAGAATGTATCTTATGATATTTTGGCTAATATAAAAATGCTGGAAGGTGATTCTAATTCACAGGCCTCTGCATTGGAGGACCCCTGTCTCCTTCCACAGCTGAGTCTAATACAACAAATGTACCCCCAGCACCTCAGCTTACTTCTGAGGCCCATGCAACTGTCTGGCATTCTAATGTTGCACAACATCTCTTCCCGGAAAATCCGAGAAGTTTATCTGAGCCTGCTATGAGACAAAATGCTGTCCGTCTCATATTTCGGGGAGACCTGAATGACACCCCAGATAGAATTTTTGTAGGCTGAGCATTTCTGAAGAACAGTATGAAATATTATGCATATGAGATTTATGCCTTAATTCATATGCCAGGAGACACAATTTTTGATATCAGTTTTAAACACCCTGCTGGATTGGACAGATTCTGGAAGCAATATCAACTTTTAAAATCCACCTTCTTATGGAAGCCCTTCTTGGCTATACCCCTGACAAAACCCAGTTTCAAGATAATAACCATTCTTTTTCGCAATGAAGGGGTGAACATTGCTGATATCACTTACTGGCTCAAGCAATGTTGTACGGTAAAGGGTTATCCTGAACCCATTCTTGATGAAGAGCATTTATGGACTGGTGGATGGAAGTATAAGATTATGTTACACCAAGACAATGGAGTTCATAAACATTTGCCCAATTGTTTCTTCCTGGGTAGGGATAGAGGAGTGTTGCTCTATCAAGGCCAGCCTAGGGCATGCTATAAATGTGGGGATGTGGGGCACATTAGCAATGCTTGTAAAAAACAGCATTGTGGGTTGTGTGGGGAATTGGGGCATGTTGGAGCCCATTGTCGACAACCCCCAAAATGCAATTTATGTGATGAGATAGGCCATACTGTACCTTTCGTAACTGTGTATGGGCCTCACATAACAGTATGGATCAAACTGTACGAGTAGAACAGGACGTGAATGTGGCTAACGCACAAAAAGAAAAAGCAAGACTACAGGAAATCATGGCCCCTACTGTTCCTCTGGTGCTTTTAGCTAGAGAAGAAGCTAGACTTATGGAACATACTGAGGTTCATGCTGCACAGCTTGCAGCTCCAGACAAGCCTCATGAGGCTCCTCTTCCTGATTCTCAGGATGTAGTCTTGGCTCCTGCACCTGCTGTGCAGCAAAGCCCCATACTCAATCTACCTGATTTGGAGCACTCAGTAGTACAGGACTCAAGTGCAGGAAACATTACTAAGATCATTTCAGTGGATGAACAAACTGATGTTAATATTTGTGCAAATCAGATGCGTCCTCCTGACTCCACAGACCCCCCTTCCATGAGGGTTATGAGATCTAAGTCTCAGACGAAACACTAGTTGGAATCAGGAAATACAAATAATTTGCCCACTACCTGTATACAAAATTCTTACGCTATTCTAATGGATCTGGATGACGTGGAGGATGACAAAGATTCCAATGTCTCTTCCATAGCGTCTTCTCAGCCTGAAGTGGCATGTGATGTGCTGGTTAAAGAAGGTGTAAAATGGAAAAAAAGGAAAAAGCATAAGTGATATTTTTTTTTGGATTCTTTTGAGGTCTCTTCTCCCCTTTCTTACATTACATAATGGATCAGTTGATATTTACTACTTCTAATGTGAATGGCATTAAATCACAGGAAAAATGACAGGTCACATTTAGTAGTTTACAGGAGGGGGGTGATAATGTTTATTTTTTACAAGATACTAGATTCCATGATCTTTCTGAAATAAAGCAAGCCCAAAAAGATTGGAGGTGGGGCCCATCATTATGGTCCATAGGGGACCTCATGTGTTCAGGGGTTGGAATTCTATTTCAGCATATAGCTGTTAACATTTCTAAAGTATTGGATGTCTATCCTGGGCACGCATTATTAATTGATGTTAAGATTAATGATATTATGTATAGATGTATCAATATCTATGCGCCACAATCCAAGGCCCTCAGGGCTGAACTATTTAGACTAATAGAACTTTTTCTACACATACCAAAATTGATTTTGTGGGATGGTGATTTTAATTGTGGGCTTAGTTCTAAAGATTGGGGACATAAAACTGACAAACTATATTGTGATACTAATGTTTTGTTATCTATTCTTCATAAACGTTCCTTAAAAGATGTTTATGATATACTGAGAGTGGACTCATGTCATACATTTTATAAGGGTCCTCTTAGTATGAGGATTGACTTTTGGTTTGCGACTGAGAGAGTGTCATGTCAGGATATTAAGGTTATCCCTTTAGAGACATCAGATCATCTTGCCTTACAGCTGACTGTAGGTTCCTCTCATAAAATTACTGTAGGTAGAGGTTATTGGAAGATGAACTCTTCCAAACTTCAAGAGGAACTATATAAAATTAAGATACAAGATTTACTTACACTACGTTTGAGTCTTGATTTTCTTTACGATAGCCCAATTGATTGGTGGGAAGATACCAAGAGAGATATTAAGGAATTAATGATTGCCTTAACTAGCAGGGAAGCAAGACATAAATATATTTCGTATTTAAGTCTAAGGGCGAAATACTTAAAACTTCGGACACAACCAAATGAGATGACTAGCAATCATATAACTACCTTAACGCAATTGCAAGATGATATGACAGCTTATATCAAAAAAGAGAATTATCAAACGGGTTTGCAACAGCAGTTTCTAACAAAGGGCCGGAGTGAGTTGGTAAATCCATATAATAGTGGTATTACTAGTAAAGCACATACATTATTTATGACCTTACTGACTACTAATGGGGAAATAGTGAATGAACAATGTTCTATTCAGCATGAAATACAACACTATGTTCATACCACTTTTTCAATACTAAATGACCAACATAAAGAGTCATATGAGTTATGGGACACAGATGTTCCTGAAATACCTGCCGTTGATAAAGAATCCTTACTACAGCCAATATCTAGTGAAGAAATTAGGCTGGCAATCCATGGACTGTCAACTGGTACTGCCCCAGGTTTGGATGGCATACTAATGAATTCTATAAAATCTTTATTGATGATTTAACACCTATATTGCAAAAGTTATACGAATCTGTACAAAGAGAGAATAAACTCAGTCATAGTATGACTGAGGGTATTATGATCTTTTTATATAAAAAAGGGGATGCACAAAATATTCATAATTGAGACCATTGACTCTGTTTAATCCTGATTATAAAATCTTGACTAAGATCTTGATGGCAAGACTGACTAAAATAGCACAACATGTTATTCTACCAATGCAAACTTGTGCAATTTATCAAAATTTGCAACATGTTCGAGAGATCATAGAACAAGGCTTAGCTTCTAAAACTAAAGGGTATTTATTATCCATTGATCAAGGAAAGGCTTTTGACGCTATTGATCATAAATATTTATGGACGGGTCTACGGGCATATGGTATACCATCACAACTGTTGGACTTTATTCAACTTCTTTATGGTTCAGCTCAGGTACGGCCTTTGATTAATGGACATCTGAGAATTCCTGTTTTCGTTAAAAAGGGAGTTAGGGTTGTCCTTTAAGCCCTCTGTTGTATATTTTTGGACTGGATCCGATATTATGATTGATTGAAAGTTCTGGAGAGCCAATGGTTAGTGGTTCTGGTATCAAATATTGTAAGGTAGTGGCTTATGCAGATAATTGCATTCTGATTGTAGCATCTGTGGAAGATGGGAAAAGAGCATTGCAAATTTTTGATGACAAACATTCCTATCGTGGAATATGGTTGAATTTGAACAAAAGCTCAGTAATGCCTGTAGAGAAAGTACCTTTGAAGTTTGCTTTCCCGATTCCTATGGTGGCAGAATCAATAAAGATTCTGGGACTATGGTTTGGCAATTCTGACACTGGACAGCTGAATTGGGACATAGCTAATGATTTAGCTTTTCAAAAAGTTCAAGCCTGGAAGTCTTGGAAAATGACATGTAAGAAACTAGTTTTTCTTTTAAAAACAAACATTGCACCGCTCTTTCTCCATGTGTCTCATATGTATCCATTGCCATATGTAATGCATATGAAACTACACAGTTTGTTCTTTTCTTTATTGTGGGGCAGCAAACTCAACCCAGTGAAAAGGGCTCATACTTATTGCCCACGGAAAGATGGGGGTTTGGATATGTTGCAACCACTACAGTTTTTCTTTTCTAATTTTTTTTACACTAATGTGAGACCATTGATTTTGGGTACTAAGGCTGTGGGGACGGATCTAATGCAAGCATGGATTGCAGATTTTCTGATAGCTTAGGGAAGGGGAAAATGGCATCCATTGGATAAATTATTGCCTTCGTATTACAAATTGCTTTAAAATATATTAGAACTTGAAAAATCGAGTTACTTTGTTTTTTAACTCAGTCGAGGAAAAAGTTTTACTTTGGCTGAAAAATGTTATTTTGAAACTCCGTTTTTTGTCCTTAATGATGGGGTTAGTTGTAGTAAGCTTTTGGAATGCATTACTGAACTTAGAATTCCTAGAAAGATGCAGGATATGGTATGGTTATGTGGGCATGGTAAATTGACTGTAAAGGGCAATCATAAACATAAATGTATGGAAGAAAGAAACTGCTCAGAAACGGGTTGTACTAATAAGGTTGAAACTATGCAGCACCTATATTTTGAATGTGCCAGGATACACGGCTTCTGGTCTGCTCTGGCGTCCTTTTGGAATGAGTCAACTTTTGCCAATTTGACTTATGCTGTGTTGGTACAAGGACAATTAACTGAACAATGGTCTATTTGGAATAAGCATACTATTTTTGTGATATTGGCATGTATAAAATGGGTGATTTGGCAAGCACACTGCCAAAGAGTATTACAGAATGAAGAAGTTCTTTTGCAGGATATTCTATTTAAGTTACAAATAGAAATAGAGAAGGTATATACATATGAGAATGCATCTCTGGGTAATGCTATCTGTGCTCATTTTTGAAAATGTGTTACTTGGGTTGGCTGATACTGCATTCAACAATGAGACTACTTTTTGCAACTTACCGTCTGTATCTTAAGCTTAAAATGTATTGTATGGTTTTTATGCCTTTGTTTTTTTCTGTATTGGTTGTTTCAGTGTTCTCTGGATGTTCCCTGTGTTTTTCTCTTTACTTTGTTTTATTATTACCTGTATGTTCGATTAAGTTGGTTTTTGAATTTTGCAATAAAAATTTGCCCTACTCTTTTCGATAAGTGCCATGGGATCTTTAACATCCACCTGAACTACCACCAATCCAGGCAGATGGAACCTCGGTTTAACATATCATCCGAAAGACTGCACTTCAGAAGTGCAGCACCCCCTCATGCTGCACTACAATGTCAGTACTAGGATATTAACCCAAGTGCCAGATGTGGGAACTGAACCCACAGCCCTCTGATCTCCTGGCCTCAGAGGCGAGTGTGCTACCTACTGAGCCACTGACACTGACAAAGCAAAGGAATACTATGGATAACATTAGGTGGGTATTAATACTTATAGAATATATTGTAACTAGATGTATTCCAGCAGCTGTTCTGAGCCTTGACACTGAGAAGGCCTTCAACAGGGTCTCCTGGTTCTTTTTATGGGACACCCTGTTGAAGTTCTATTTTCCTGAATCCCTTTTGAAATGGATCCAAGCATTATACTCTGCTCTGCAGGCCTTTGTCCATATTAACGGAGGGTTTTCCACTCCCATTCCCCTACACAGGGGTACAAGGCAGGGATGTCCCCTTTCCCCACTCTTGTTTGCACTCTATATGGAACCTCTGGTGGAAGCATTATGAGGGGTGGAGGGGATAGAGGGTATTCCTAGCCCTTATGCATGCAAGGGACAAGTGTTGGGCTCACTTCAAAAGCACGTTGGATCAGTCCATCTTCCAACAGTATAGGAAGCTCAGAAATGGGTGCAAAAATGCCATCAGGGTGGCAAAAAGTGAATATTGTAAATCTGCCCTGCTTAGCTCTGCTAAGGACCCACAAAGGTTCTGAAGGAACATAAAAACTTAGTCAGCGGCTCCTCCAACTCTGGGGTTTCTGATATGCTCATTGGTGGGTCAAGTTATAATAATCCACTTACGATTGCTAATGCTTTAAATTCCCACTTTTCTGACTTGTCTGCGCTTACCTCCTTTTTCCCTGCTGTAGGGAATATCAGCAGCCCCTCGGCCGCTGTCCCTCAGGAGGCTCACTCCTCTCACCCATTATTTTATCACAGGACTGTGTCTGTCATGGAGATGCAGAGACCTCTTTGGTCTCTCCCCACACTCCAGTGCTGGCTGTGATAACATGGAGCCCAAGCTTCTAAACCTGGGTGCTCCCCTCATTGCCATCCCAGTGGCACATATCTTCAATCTGTCCTTTGCCACTGTTGTTATCCCTGGCATTTGGAAAGTAGCAAGGATTGTCCCCGTTCCGAAGCAAGGTAACCCCAAAGTTCTGGACAGCTATCGTCCAATTGCCATCCTATCGGCTATTGGTAAACTCTTACAGAAAGCTGTGGCTGAACAGCTCACAGAGTATATTCAGGCTCATAAGCTGCTGTCCCCTGCACAGCATGGATATTGTAAAGGTTATAGCACAACCACTGCCCTTGTCTCTGTCTCCACCAGCATCAGGGCGGCCATGGACCAGGGCACACTCTCTGGGGATATATTCATAGACTTATCCAAGGCCTTTGACTTTGTGGACCATACATTACTCTGCTCACAGATGCAATCCCTAGGCCTTTCCCCCACCTTGAGTTGGCTGAGAAACTACCTCCAGGGCAGAATACAGCAGACTAAATTCAACAAGGTCCTGTCTGACCCCACTCCAGTGACCTCTGGTGTCCCACAGGGATAGGTTTTGGGGCCCCTTCTCTTTCCTGCATTTGTTAACAACCTCCCTGCTGCTGCTTCCAACTGTAGCGCCACCCTTTATGCAGATGAGCTTGTCATCCTTGCACATTCCTGGGACATTGGGGTTCTTTACCTTCAGCTGAGTGAGGCCTTTAAGAATATTCAGGCCTGGGTAATGACTCACAAGCTGGTCCTTAATCTGAAAAAAACTCAGGCCATGCTCTTTGGGTCAGCAGCCAAGATCAAGGCCTCCCCTTGCCCTTTATGTGTCAGTAGTGTGGATGGCTCTCCCCTCCTAACCACGGTTTCAATAAAATACCTTGGGGTAACACTTGACCCCCAACTTGACCTGGAGTGTCACATCTTAAATGTTTGCAGAACTGTAAACTGTAAACCGGGTCTTGCCTACAGGGCAAAGAAAAATTTGACATTTGCAGCTCACTTGACGCTGGCCAGAGGTGTGCTGCTCCCTTCACTTAGCTATGGCCTTCTCCTGTTCACTGGCACCTCCAAGGTCCACCTTGCCAGGTGGAACATGACCTACAACAACATCCGTCGCTTTGCCCTGGCAGCCCCACGTCTCACCCACCATTGTAAATCATATGACAAACTGAGCTGGCTTTCCCCTGTCAATCGCTTGAACTATGGGTTGGGCTGCTTCATAGGAAAGGTGCTCAGAACTGGCACCGCACCGGGGCTGGTGCAGCTTCTCAAGCCTGCTGAATCCTCCTCCTCCTACTCCCTTAGGTCTCAGGGTCCAGCGGTGCTCAAAGTTCCATATACTTGAACCCTAATGGGGGGATAGGGACTTTGCTACATGTGCTCCGAGGTTATGGAACTCCCTTCCTGACCACATACGTTCCTCCCCCTCCCAACTGTGTCTCCAGAATTCCCTGTGGGAGCACTTGAAACTGTCCTCAATGTGTGGGTGTCCCAAACCACCCTAACCAGGTCTCCAGATTGGTCCCATCCGACCCACTGCCTACTGTCCTTTAACTCTGGGAAGCATGTGATTGATCGCCATCTGCTTATGAATTATGAGGCCCTGGTTAATAGGGTCACTCATACAATGTAATTACCACTGAATGTCTTATTCTATTTATTTTGTATGTATATGTGTATGTATATTTTACCTATTACTGCTCACTGTGGACTATCTATGTTCATCTTGCTCTCTTGATACTCTGTACATTGCCCCTCTTGTTGTTATGTACCTTGTTTGAACCTGTATTTTCACTGTACTCTCCTGGGTCGTACCTGGAAATAGACATACAGTTTGTCTAGTGTACCTACCTGGTCAACAAAAGCTACATAAATAAATATTCCCATGAGCCAAAAGGAATTTAAGATTTCTCCGTTTGCAAACAATATTCTGCTAACGGTGTTGTTCCCAGAAGAATCCATTCCATGTGCATGGGACATCCTAGGTATATATGAGAGAGTGGCTGGCTTTAAGATAAATGTTTCCAAAACTGAGGTCTTATTATTAAACTTTGTCCCTTCGGAGGCATTGAAATGCTCCTGCCCTCTGAAATGGCAAACAACCAAAATCAAGTATTTAGGAATACACATCCCTCAGAATCTTAAAGTAATGGATACTGCAAATTATCAACCAGCCACACTAACAATGCAATCTGACCTTAACTCCTGGGGTAAACTCAATGTTTCCTTCTTTCAGCGCATAGAAATCATTTACATGAATGTTTTACCATGCTTATTATATCTTTACCAAAATATCCCATGCTTTCCAGCTCAATTCTATTTTAAATCACGGGACAGAATGATATCAAACTTTATTTGGGGAAGGGAAGGTGCTCTTTCTTAGGTTATCTGACTCCTTTAAGGTCCCATGGAAATTTTTAGAATTTACCCTTAATGATTTACATGTTGTGGATAGATTTTTGTTTGCTTCTGAGGGCGGGTCTCCCCCCTCTTCAAGAATTTTAGTGAGATTTCTGCTAATGTTTTACAGGTATGGTATTCATTGTGAAGGCACCCACAATTTAAACAGGCTTTTTTCTATTGCAGAATGCTGTTGGAAGATGAATATTTTCTGCCGGCTCTTGCGGATCCAGTATTCTCCTGGTGGAGGAGAGTGGGACGGACATATGTGTTTCAGTTTCTGGGGCAATCAGGGATTCTTCCTTTTGAAGTGTTACAGAGGGAATATGGTCTCAGGCAAGCAGACTTTTATAGATATCTTCAGGTCAGGAATTATATCCTCAGGCAGCACTCTACTACTTCTACATTACTCTCCCCTCAGCCCACCTTTCTGGCACTAATTTTGGACTTTCTCAGGGGACATACGTGAGGCCATCTAATTGGGAACATTCACAGAATTTTGAGGGAAATCCCTGGGAGACAATACACTGTCTATTTTGGAGGGATGGAATAAAGAATTAGAATTAGAGGTTTCTGACGTCTCCTGGATAAAAACTTCATTACAGGCAGTTAAAATTACACCATCCCATCTCTGGCAGGAATCTGCAATGCTGGTAAAATATCTTCCAGATAACTTTGGTCATTGCTGGAGAGACTGTAAATGTAAGTTTGCAGATTTAAGGCATATTTTTTTGGAAATGCCATTTATTAATGCAATTTTGGTGCTCCCCTCAGTCAGCCCTAGTGGATTGCTTGTGCTAGCAAATAGAACCTACTGCAGAGATGGCCCTTTATTCCATATACCCAGACCACCACCACCACCCCCCGGCAGAGGGCCATCTTACCTATGAATTTGTTTGTGGCCAAAAAGGCTATCACCCACAAATGGATGACCAAGGTCATTCCTTCAGTACTAGATTGGATGCAAATAGGTTTGGGAATATATCAACTGGAATGTATTACAGCAGCAATCTTTGATAAATTGACCATTTGCTGAACTAAATGGCAGAGTTGGATTCAATATCTGTTAGAAATTTATCCAGAATTTGTTCCTTAAAGGGCTATTAATTTCTTTGAGGTTACTCCCTGGAACTTATTTCATTTTCATCTGATGAAGGTTCTGGCAGGGTCAGATAAACCATTTTGTGGAAATAATCATCTATGACTGCTAATATTTTGTAAAGACTATCATGGGACTTTACTTGACTAATCAAAAGATTACTAATCATCAAGCCAAATGCTCTGTATTAATATATAGTTCAATTTTGTCATGACTGCAAGCTATGCTTCATCTAAATGCATGTCTTGCCTTGATTTTCTCTAATAACAATCAAATTAAGAAAGAAAAAAGAAAATGAAAAAAATGTTTTCTCTAGTAAATTGTAACAGCAGAATCTTATTTATCTAAGCACATGCTGAAATGCAGAGTTGCTCTTTAAAGATAAGAGGGCACTTTTCAAACAAAAGTAAGGGAATCTTTTGTTAAACATCTTAACAATATTTACATTACTTGATTTACATAAGAAAAAGGAAATAAAATCAGGGAAATAATATACACAACTGCATGCTACATACAGTATCTTAGAAGTCACGTGCCAATGTGTTTCAGATCACCCTGCTCTACCTGTAAGTATCATTCAAAATGTGTACATTTTATTTAAACTCCATACATATATGCTGTAAGTGAATACAATAAACAGGTTCCTTCCTCATGCATTACCTTTTGACTAACAATCCAGAAAAATCTGTTTCTGTCTCCCCTTCCCAATTTCCATTTCTATCCTAGCTCTCTATAAGGTAGGTGATTCTTATCTTTAGCGTAGATACTTCAAGCCATAATTTGTATTAACCTCAATATAGTGTCATATGTCATCACTTTATTGTATATTGAAAATTGGCATCTAGTTTGCCAAGGGTAAAATGTAATGCATGCATAAAATAAACACGTCTTTGTGATACGTCCCCTTATTACCATATATCACTTCAGAATATTTGGGATGAAAAAGTAACTGTTCTTTAGGGTTTTTTTAGCAGCAGCATCCCAAAAATCATCAGTAAATAGGCATTCCATGAGCAAATGAGTGACCGTTTCTCTGTCTGAATCACAGGTGGGTCTTGGACAAAATCTCTTGTGTAGTGCCTTATCTTTTAAATTATCCTTAACATTAAGCTTCCCATAGGCTGGCACGGTGGTGCAGAGGGTAGAGGAGCCTAGCACCTTACCTCTCACCATGTCAGTAACCCAAGTTCGGGAATGAGCATCCTGTGGTTGGCAGGAGGGGGAGGGCTGAAAGTTGATTGGGTGGCTGCCGGGCAGCTCTCCTCTCCTGGATTGGGGTGGTGAGTTGACTCAGCTCTTGGCTGCCACCAGGTGGAGGCCAGCTGGTATTCCACACTCAAGGTTCAGTCCCTTACAGTCACTGTCTGTGACTCGAAGCTCTGGGTAACCGCTACCATCAGGGATTCCACAAGTTTCTGTTTAGTGGCTTTCACCTCGTACAGGACTCCTCTGTCCCTGCACAACTGCTTTAAGTAGTCTACAGTGTGCCCGCTGTAGTCAGAAGCCATCTTCTTCCCTAACTACGGCTACACTAACTTGTACTTTAGAAAAAAATAAAACAGGTAGGAACTTGACTGTAAGCCAAATGATATAGTTCTGTTTCCTTTTAAAAAATAAATAATTGCCCTTTCTTGGCAAGTGAGCTGTACAGTAGCAAGCTGACACACTGAACAATAAAAGCTTGTGATAACAAAATTATCCGCACCGCTAGCAACCAATCTGTCACAAACCCACTCAGCAGGTCAGACCCTCTGCTCCCACAGTGCCAACCTTCAAGCGCAGTCTTGTGAACCGGTAACAGAAATAGGGTAACCCTTCTGTCTGTTTTGTGGGTTCGAATCAACCTTTGGTCTCAAGTTCTGGAGGGATTCAAACTGTGAACCTCTTGCTAACGTACCCAAATGTACAGGCTCAGATAATTCTGCTCTTCAGGGAAATGCCAGATATCTTTCGCCTACAGGCATCTAACCAGGTGTACAAAATGAACCTTTAAAACACTCTATGAAAGACCTCAGATAAACTCTTACCTCTTTCCTAGTTTGGTATTACCAGTAAACTATGCACAGTGTCAACTTTAACCATATATGCTTCACTTGTCAAAGAAAGAATTTCGAAGGCACACCAAGCAGTATCTCTAAAATAGAGGTTTACTTTAAAATAGATAAAAATGAAAAATGTAACTACAGAACAATATATGGCAAAACATACAATCACTTAAAAGAACAAAGTTTAAAGTGCAAACTCCTACCAACCATACACTTAGACTTGTCTATCTAATGTATTCTTATCTTCCAACAGTGCTGATAGATGTGGTAGCTCAGAGAGTGCAAACAAGAATGTCTCTAAAGGTCAGTCACCTGCCTTCTCCATGATGTTACCCAGCTCCTCCTCTGTTTATTAAAAATCATACAACCAGGATGTCTTATCATTCAGAAGGTAAATGAAATAAGGTGACATCAGTAAAACTCATTTTCCCAATGACTTCTTAATCAAGTCTGTGATTTTCCAGTATCTTCTTTCATCCATAAGTAGTTTCCTGCTTCACAAAGACATCAAAGAACTTTTTATGACTGACTGTCAGATCTCACTGAGGTGTAATATGCTTTGTAACACCAGGTGCAATTAACTATGCTTCCTCTGAAGACACCATAAAATGGATATTTCCATGTCCTTTGGCTTCAAAGAGAACAGCTCAACAACAAGACCATAAAATTCTAGTCTTTGTAAGTTAGTCACATTACAGAGATCTGCTGTTTAACATATATCCTGTCAGTTTAAATGATACCTGGGGGGGTGTCATCCCAGGTGCACAGGATTTGTCATGACAGACAGTCACACTACATTTTTATATTACAAAAATCATAGAGTAATCAGAACCAGCTGTCCAAATGTCACAGGGAACAGGGCTGATAAGCCACCCCTTGGGCTGAAGTGGCAAATAACCTTGATGGAAAAATATTTATTTATTTATTTATTTAAGCATTTTACCAGGAAGGCATACTGAGCAGGCTACTGCTCAATTCCAGATGCATATATATTGAGCTTCCCATGGAGAGTTAACCACAGATGTATTTTTATTTATTTACTTATTTACTTACTTACTTATTGAATTTTGGAAAATGGGTAGGACCACTGAAACCAAAGGTCCCTTTTTCAGGGGTGACCCATAATTAGTTACAGGCAAAAGTTACAAAGTACATAAACAATGTAAGAAAGCAATAGGTACAGATATGGATCCAAAGCACAGTAACTTATTAACTACAATTACTCATAAATAGGACAATGTAGGTTAGCAACAATAGTCAGCAGAAATACAAGGATAGCAACAACAGTCAACTGAAATACAAGGATAGCAACAACAGTCAGCAGAAATACAAGGATAGCAACAACAGTCAGCAGAAATACAAAGATACAAAACATGAGCAGAAATACAACAGATGCAGTATCCATACACTAAGGACAGGGGTATTTAAAAAGTAATTGAGTAACTTAGACTGAAGTGGGTATGGTTCAGAGGTAGCAAGAACATTGGCGCTTTTCTAATTGGTAGGTTTTTAGCCCTTTCTTGAACCTGCTGATAGATGAGGAGTTTGTTAGAGAGGCAGGTGGTGAGGTGAGTTCCAATAACATGGGGCAGCATGGGTGAAGGACCTTTTACCCAGGTTGGTCGTAATTCTGGGGATGTCTAGTAGGTTGCAATTTGAGGTGCGCAATGATAGCCTCAAGGGCTTAAGCGTAAGCAGTCCATTAAGACTAGGAGGTGTATAGACTCTAGTCACTTTATAGAGTAGATAAAAGAGTGTATAAGTCATCCTGTCACTCAGTGTGGGCCAGTTCAGAGAGAGAAGGACCTCACAATTGTGACTCCATGGGGGAGACCTTGACACAATTTATTGGTCTCTGAATTCCTTAGAGACTGAAGCACTGAGGCACCATATAGTAAGGAAGGCAATAGGTTGTCATTTGTTATGGCTAGCCTAGTCTGTGGGGCCAGAGTGTTACCCAATCAATATACAAGGCCAGGTTTCTGATGAATGACTTTCACAACATAGACATGTGGTTTAAATGTACGGCCTTGGTCAATATATATGCCAAGATATTTAGCTTTATCCACTACCTCTAGAGGTGAGCCAGAAGAGGTGGATAGGCATAATAGGTGTTGCCTGGAAGTACCAAGATGCTTAGCTCCAAATAATACTGCTTTGTTTTTTTTCTCATTCATTACTAACATGTTAGTGGCAAACCACATTTATTTATTTATTATTTATTTACTTATTTATTTACTTAAGTCTTTGGTGACTGGGTAAATGCATTGATCCACAGGACCATTTACAGGCATGTCCCGGGATGCAACAGGTGGCAGCAACAGAGCGAATAATGTATTAACACACATTGTGACACAAGTTTTTAACAAATATATCAAGAAATATCCCAGAGGATAATGTGAAATACAGGGGGATACAGACATATTTTGAGATCTAGATGATGTTTAAACAAGTGGTACTTAGTAGTGCAATAGAGGGAGTAATAATGATGGTACATTATATACAGCAGGATAAAATAATGCAATCAAGTGTGTTAACAGATAACCGATACAAAATGTAGAGATGCAAGCATAAAAGGAGAACACAGGATCCTTTCATTTCATTTTTTATTTTTTATCCTTGTAAGCCTGATGAGAAAACTGCCCATTTTCACAGGTGACAAGCAATTACAAAGAACAAACATAGTAAAAAAAAACCAATAAATAACATTGGACAATAAGTGCATTACATCCTATACAGTGCAACATAAGATTGAACAAAACAATTGACAAATACAGTTAACAAGTACATTTCTGAGAACTACGGAAAAAGTAAAAATAGTTTACGTTTAAAATTACCAATGGACTTAAAATGAAAGAAATCAGTGGGGAGGGAGTTAAAAAATTTAGGAGCCCTGTACAAAATTGATCTCTGGCCAATGGCCCTGTGAAAAAGTGCCATCTGGAAAGAAAATGTGTCCTGGGAACGAGTGCCACAGCCATTAACACACCTGGGAAACAGTTTAGAAATGGGGGGGGGGCAGAGAAGACCCAATATGATTTTAAACAGCATTGTATAATATTTGAACTGTATCCGGTAATCAAATGATAAAGAGTTAGACTCCTAAAGAAGGGAACAGTGGTGGGTGAGATATGGGACCTGCAACATAAACCTAAAAATAGAATTGTACGTAACCCCGAGTGATTCCAGCATATTTTTGCAAGTGGATGAGTGAACTAATAAACCATAGTCCAGTTTGCTAAACAAAAAACTGTGGGCTAACAAAATCCGGGATTCTTTGGTAAGGCATGCTTTAACATGATATAAAGTGCCAAGACGCTGGGTGAATAGCCTTCCTAATATAGGCAACGTGATTTTCAAAAGATAGTTTTGACTCCAAGACTAACCCCAGGTATTTAAAAAGGTCAACAAGCTTGATTGGGGAACCATTTAAATCAACAAGGGGGAGGGGGTCTTCAACACTAGGTTTATTAGAGAAGACCATGAGTTTGGTCTTCTGAACATTCAATACCATAGGATTATGAAGAAGCCAATCTTGAAGCAACTTAAAGTCAATCTGAACTTTTGAAATAGCAGCATTTTGTTTGGGGGCAATGCTGAATAACACAGCATCATATGCGAACATAATAATTGAAGTCTGGGTACAAATATGGGGGGCAGTGTTCATATATAATGAAAAGATCAGTGGTCCCAATATTGAACCCTGATGAGTTCTGCAGACAATAGGAGTAGTTTGGGGAGAGAAAACCATCAAGGGACGTGGTGTGGGTGCAATTACTAAGATAGCTGGAAACCACAAAATAACTTCTTGGGAAAAATGTAGGCTTGACAAAATATCAGGTAGCAGACAGTGCTCGACTAGGTCGAAGGCCTTGGTGAGGTCCACAAATACAGCTGCAACAGAGTGCCCTTTATCAAGGGCACTCTGAATGCAGCTTGTGAACCCCACCAAGGTCGTCTCAGTGTTATGTAGTTGTTTGAAACCATGCTGCTCCAATGTTAAAAGACTATATTTATTGAGAAATTCAGAAATCTGATCGAGAACTATTTTCTCAAGAATCTTAGATAAAGTCCAGTGTGAATTAGATAGGACACCAAGAGAGTGGAAAGTGGTCAATTGGCCTAGGAGGAAAGGTGAATAAGAGGATGGTGGGAGCCAAGGGGGGCTAGCTAAGAGAGCATTTACACTTGGCTTGGCAATCAGCCAGGATTTGAGGTGTGCCTTGAAGTTGTTGTGGGTATCCAAGGAACGGATTGACTCAGGGAGGCTGTTCCATAAAGTGGGAGCAGCGACAGAGTGCTTAACCTCCCATAGTAGAGGAAACTATTGAGATTTCCAAGGGAGGGATGAAGGATGCATGCAGATATCTCAAGGGAGCTCTAGCCTTGAGGAGAGACGCATACAGGGAGGCTTCACGACATATGAGGGTGCAGTCAAAGACACAGCCTAGTGCATAGTCAAACCTCTGAGGAATTGGGAGCCAGCCGAGGTACTGGTATTGGAGGCAGTGGTGGGTGGAATAAGGTGTGAGGCGAGCAAAGCGAGATGTTGTTGTATGTTGAGCATAGTTGTTCGTGTAGGGCCAAGGACATGTGTGAGTAAATGGAGGAGCAGTAGTCGATGATGGGTAATAAGTTTCCTTGGGCAATGGCTAATTGGGTTTCACTGGTCAGAACAGGCTTTAGACAATAGGCCACTCCGAGTTTCTGGTTTACCCAACGGATGATGGAGGTGATATCGTCAGTGTAGGAGAGGGAGGGGTCTAGGGTTATGCCTAGATATTTGAAAAGAGTCCTGTTTTCAAGTACAGTACCTTCCGGTGTTAATATCAAGAGGGTGTTGCCAGCCTTGGCAACCTTAGACAAGAAAGGTTTAGAGTCGAAAAGCACGGCTTTGTTTTTTTTTACATTTACTATAAGGCAGTGTGATTGAAACCAGGAGTGTGCAGAAGTGTAATTTCTGGTTAGGACTGGGGATATACTCTCAAGGACTTTATCTCTGAAAAACAGGAAGAGGTCCTCTGCCTAGAGTAGGGCATCATAGGTAAGACAATCAGAGGGGCGAGAGTTTATAAACAGGGAGAACAGTAACGTGTCAAGGATGGAGCCCTGGGGAACACCAGTGGTGACAGGGAGGGCAGGAGAGGTGGCAGGACCAATGCAGACAGACTGAGATCAATTGGAGAGGTAGTTTTGGAACCATGATGTGGCCCCAGAGGAGTAGCTAAGGTTGCCTAGGGTGGAGAGCAGCATCGGGTAATCAGCCAGGCCAAACACTTTGGACAGGTCTACAAAGACAGCACCTGTGGCTCTCCCTTGGTCCATGTTCCTGTAGATGTGGTTTGTAAACAGGGCTAGTGCAGATGAAGTGGAGTGGTGTTTGCAGAAACCATGTTGCTGAATAGACATAAGATTATATTTTTCTACGTGGTCAGACAGTTGTCGATGTATGATCCTTTCGAGGAGCTTACTGAGGTGCAGAAGCAGAGTATGGGCCGATAGTTGTCAGTGTTTAGGGGGTCACCAAATTTAAAAACCATGACTACTCTCATGTTTCCAGGTGCTGGTCACTGAAGAGGTAGTCAGAACCAAGTTAAAGAGGAAGGTGAGTGATTTTAGTATTGCAGGGGAGATGAGTTTGAGCATTGCAGGAAAATAACAATCTCTGCCCAGGCTTCCTCGGTTAGGCAGGCTCTTTAAGAGTTTAGCTGTCTCCTTAGTAGTGATGGTCCAGAGAAAAATGGGAGGATGAAGTGAGTTTCTTGGAGTTGGAATGGGGTAAGCCCAGTAGGATCTGGCCCAGAACAAGGGAGGACCAGGGGTGGAGGTTTGCTAATGACAGCAGACAGGTCCGTGAACTTTTCATTTAAGGCCTGGGCAACCTCAATAGGGTCAGTCAGCCAGCCAGCGAGAGTGTTGAGCTGAATGGCAGAATTATGGGTACAAGGGTTGAGCATGTAGCTAATTTTACCCCAAAAGCGGTGTGGGTCCCTGAGGCTATCCCTTTGATGGCTCTGAAAAAAAGCACACTTTTGATTACATGCAGTCTGTTTGCACTTGTTCCATAAGGATCTGTATTCTTTCCACTGGGTAGAAGAGGGTTTTTTTTTTTGTAGGCTGTCCACAGTTTTTCCCTGTCTTGCATCATAGCCAAAAGAGCTTTAGTAACCCAACGAGTGTAGCCTCCCCTGTTTCTCCAAGTGGTTAGGAGGAAATGCTGGTTTTGGATTTGGAGGAGTGTGGTAGAGAAAAAATTCTCTGCCACAGATACATCAGAGAGGGAGTACAGGGTCGTCCAGTTTATCGTCCGAACATCATTAAGGAGGGAGGGATTTCAAGTGTGTTCAGACTTGCAGAGAGCATAGAGGCAACTGTGTTGACATCAGCAGCACTCCAGTAGAGCATGGCATCATTGGCATACAGTAAGAGGTTTGCATCGCCGCAGTTGTTGCCAATGTCATTAATAAAGTTGGAGAAGAGTAGTGGGCCTAATATGGAGCCCTGGGGAACACCATAATTGATGGGAAGGTGGTTTGAATGGGTCCCTTTCCATTTAACTACCTGCAACCTACCAGCAAGATAGTTAGTGAACTAGGAGAGGGAATGTCTGTCTAGATTCAAGTGCATCAGTTTATTGAGGAGCATGTTGTGATTGACCAAGTCAAAAGCTTTAGTTAGGTCAATGAATACAGCTCTGTAAGTAACCCTTTATCCAAAGCACTCAGAGTGTCAGTGGTGAATTTAATAAGCACTGTGTTGGTCCCATGGGATTTCCTGAAGCCATGCTGCTTGTCAGAAGGCAGATGGTGTTGTTCCAGGTAATCCTGTTGCTGGTTATACACCAACCTCTCCTATACCTTTGCCAGTGAGCTAAAGTCAGAAATGGGCTGATAGTTTTCCACAGGCTCTCATAATCCTTCGTTGTGGATGGACATCACCACTGCCACTTTCCATTTGTTAGGGATAATCCCTTCTGGGAAGGAGCTGTTCAGTATCCTGGTGCCTGGGAGGGCAATTGCAGGGGCAGCAGTTTTGAGAAGCTTTAGTTCTATTTTATCAGAGCTAGGAGAGTCAGCAGCTTTTATCTACTGCAGAAGGGCTAGTACCTCTCTTTTCTTGATCAATCTAAGGTGAAACTTGGGGCGTCAGTTTCCATTAGCATCTGTCTGATAGAAGGTAAAGGGAGTACAGAGGGGTTTGGTTTTGTACCTTGTTAGGTCAGTGAAGAGCCATTAAAGGAGTTGGCAATCAAGAGGGGGTCATTAATATCCTGGACAATGACATTAATGGTACTGTACCACCTGAAGGAGTAGGGCTACCCTTAAGCAGTGAATTGATGTGGGGTCAGAACTTTTTAGGATCCGATAGAGATTTTCCTTGTAGGCTTCTTAAGTATTGACTTTTGGCAGTCTTTGCCCCATTTTTGCTCTTATTCCTCAGGTCCCTGTACTTCTCCCAGTCGGTCTTCACAGTAGACTTCTCATAGAGTCCCCAGGCCTTATCCCTTTGGGACATTAGTTTTTTGAGATCAGGGTCAACCCATTTATTGCATTTACCTTTAACATGCAGCTTCTGAAATGGGGGCATGAAGGTTGGCTACAGATAGAAACTTATTGACAAAGTAATCAAGGGCATCATCAATGCTTGGTAGTACTAGGATAAGGTGCCAGTTAATGCCAGAGAGTGAGGAAATAAAGGACTCTGGTATGAAGTTAGAGTAATCCCTTGCAGTAAAGGTTCTGGGGGGGGTCAGGGGAGGTTATTCCTCCAGATGCAAAAGACAGGTGAGTGGTCACTTAGGGCATCTGAGGATATTCCTGCAGCCCACATTCTGTTGGGATTAGAGGCTAATGCCTAGTCATGTTGTTGTAGTAGTAGTAGTATATTTTATTCAAAGACCATGAATAGGAAACACTCCATTGAGCAAACTCACTTTCAAGGAGGTCCAAAATACATTCTTACAGTTACCAGTCATAGAAACGAGCATACATAAATAACACTTAAAACAAAACCTAGATTGTGTGAATAATACGGTGCTAGTCATTAAGAAATAACAATATACAATCAATGGATCAGGTTACTGCAGAGGAACAGCATAGTGCAGGAAGGTGACTTTGTACATAAAACCATTTTTTGATGTACTTTTGTTTTGTAGTTTAGGGTCTCTCAGTTTAATAGGAATAGAGTTCCAGACTACTGCGCCCTCTGTCTTACAGAAAGTCTCCCAATTTCTAACCTAACTCTTGGGACATTGAACTTAGTACCACCAGAGGATCTCAAACTTTGTATGACAGGTCTGATTATAAATAAGTTAATATATTGAGGAATTTTACCTTTCAAAACTTTTAACATAAAAAGTTAAATATGTAAATCCCTTTTATCTCTTAATCACAACCAGTTTAAGTTTTGATACAGCTGACAATGGTGTGTTCTGTAATGAGCGTCCAGGACATATCAAGCCAACCTATTGTAAACTACAACAATTTTGCCCAGCAGTGTTCCAGAGTCTCCCGCATACAGAAGGTCGCCATAATCTATTATTGGAATAATTGTACTATTGACCAGTTTGAGTTTTGAGTCAGTATCCAAATATTGTTTCACCCAGTACAGGGCTCCTAGTTTTTTTATGAATATTTCTTACTAAAGACTGAATATGATTTTCCCATTTGTGTGAACCATCCAGTCACATCCCTAAGTTTTTATAGCTCAATGTAGATTTTAAAACATCTCCAAGTTTAGTGTTTAGATCATAAGTCTTAAAATCATTGAATCTGCTAAACAAGATTGTCTGTGCCTTTTTTTACATTAAGTTTCAATAACTGGGTTTCAAAAACAATTTGTATGAATTCAAAAACTGTCTGTAGTCTGTCCTGGACCAAGTCAACCAAGTTCCCACTGGCGTAGATCACAATATTATCAGTGTAGAGTTTAAATTCCAAGCCCAAACCATGGAAATTAAGCTTATCAACATAAATATTAAAGAGTAGAGGCCCCAGGATCAACCCCTAGGGCACTCCTAATCGAAATACTCTCAAAAGTGAGCAAGATGTGCCCGGGGACACAAACTGTTGCCTGTCTTGTAAATAAGACCTAAACCACTCCACTGCTAAAGGGGAGAGGTTCAGTTCCTCCAGCCTAGACATAAGGATAGCATGACTGAGCATGTCAAAGGCCTTTGACAGGTTTATAAAAATAGCACCTGTCATAAACCCCTTGTCCAGGCTGTCCTGAATGTCGCCCACAACCTTAATTAAAGCAGTCTGGGTACTATGATGGACTCTGAAACCAGACTGTCTACAATTCAGTCTGTTTTTAGACTCCAGAAAGTACAGACGCTGACGAGATATCAGGTGCTCAAAAACATTTGAAATCTGGGGTAAAAGTGAAATGGTTCGATAATTTTTTATTTCTGATTTTAATTTAGATTTGTATATCAGAATTACTTTAGCTATTTTCCAATGAACTGGGAATTCAGCAGTCGAAAGAGGCGGCAGGGAAGGTTAAGGAGAAAAAGGTAGCATTCAGGAAGTATAAGGAAACACAGAAGAAGCAGGACAGAGAACTATACCAATTAAAGCAGAAGGAAGTGGGGAACGCAGTCAGAATAGCAAAAGCCCAAACTGAGGAAAAGATAGCCAACTCAGTTAAGAAGGGGGATGAAACCTTTTATGGGTACATTAGGGAGTGAAGAAAGACGAAGAAAGGGATAGTGAGGCTTACTAAAGGGAAGGGAGGGTGAACAGAGGATGACAGTGAAAAAGCAGAGATACTGAATGAATACTTCTGCTCTGTATTCACAAAAGAAGAGGAGGGGGAGGTACCTAAATCAAAGAATAGAAGCACTCTGGATAGGGAGGTCCATACCAGTCCATTCACAGAAGAAAGGGTCCAGAAAGAACTCTTAAAACTGAAGGTGGAAAAGCAATGGGGCCTAACGGGATTCACCCAAGAGTTCTAAAAGAACTAAGGGTAGAATTAGAGACACCACTGATCTCCCTTTTTAACAAATCATGGGAGGATGGTGTAGTACTGGAGGACTGGAGGAGGGCAGACGTGATTCCATTTCACAAAAGTGGGAGCAAGACAGAGGCAGGAAACTACAGACCTGTTAGTTTGACCTCAGTGGTAGGAAAAATGATGGAATCACTTCTAAAGGAAAGAACTGTTGAGTTCCTAGAGGCCAGTGGGGCACAAGACCCAAGGCAGCATGGATTCACAATGGGAAGGTCATGTCAGATGAATCTAGTAGATTTCTTTGACTGGGTGACCAATGTGGTAGACCAGAGAGGGGCAGTGGACATGGCCTACCTAGACTTTAGCAAGGCATTTGACACAGTTACATACAAAAGATTAATATACAAGTTAGCCAGCCTTGGAATGGGGCACAAGATGGTAGCCTGGGTTAAACATTGGCTGGAAAACAGGATACAGTGGGTAATAGTAAACGGAGTTTACTCTGAAGAAAGGGGGTTACTAGTGGGGTACCACAAGGTTCAGTACTGGGACTGGTTCTCTTTAATGTCTTTATAAGTGACATTGCAGAGGGACTGGAAGGAAAAGTATGTCTCTTTGCAGATGACACAAAGATCTGCAACAGGGTTGATACAGAAGGTGGGGTGGAGAGGATGCAAAGGGACTTGGCAAGGTTGGAGGAATGGTCAAATATATGGCAGCTTAGATTCAATGCAAATAAGTGCAAAGTAATGCACCTGGGAAACAAAAATCCAGGGGAAGAGTACACAATGGGAGGTGAGATAATAACAACTACAGAAATGGAAAGGGACCTGGGGGTAGTCATATCAGATGACCTTAAGGTTGGCAAGCAATGTGAGAAGGCAGTAAGAAGAGCTGGTGGGATACTGGGATGCATAGGGAGAGGCATCACCAGTAGAAAACAGGAAGTTGTTATCCCTTTGTACAGACAGTTGGTGAGACCCCATCTGGAGTTCTGCATCCAGTTCTGGAGACCCCATCTCCGCAAGGACATAGACAGGATGGAGGCTGTCCAGAGGAGGGCAACTAAAATAGTGCAGGGTCTGCACCAGAAGACATACAAAGAGAGATTAAAGAAGGTTAATATGTATACACTCAAGGAGAGGAGGGAGAGTGGGGACATGATAGAAACTTTCAAATACATCAAGGGAATCAACAGTGTCCAACATGGTAGCATCTTTCAGAAAAAGAGATGTGCAAGAACAAATGGGGCACAATTTGAAGATAGAGGGGGGATGGCTCAAAGGTAATGTGAGGAAGTATTTTTCCACAGAGAGGGTTGTGGCTACATGGAACAGCCTTTCTGAGGAGGTAGTGGACTCAAAAACAGTGGAGGAATTCAAGAATGCATGGGACAGACATAAGGCAATTCTAGTGGGTGGTAGGAGGAAGTAGGCTGTTGGTTAACTAGAATCTGCAGCCTATGCATTAGGTAGGGAAATGGGCAGACTAGGTGGGCCAAGTGGTCCTTATCTGCTGTCAAATTCTATGTTTCTATGTTTCTATGGTTAAGTATATACAATAACTGATAAGCAATACCAGGGGCAGCATATCGAAGAAGTTTGGATGGTATGTCATCGGGTCCAGCAGATTTTTTTATATCCAGTTTTAACAGTTCAAGTAAGGTATGATTCCCAATTTTGGTATTGAGCCTAGTGGGCTCACTAATAACTTGTGTAAGACTAACCTCCAGGAGGAGAGTCTGTAAGCCAGGTACGGTATCAGCAGCCCAGTTTAAGTTAAAGTTGCCCAGAATGATCAACTCGCTAGACACATGTTCAGCAAGCACTTTGGTAAGGGATTCTAATGCAGTGGATGCAACTTGAGATGGGGAGTAAACATAATCCAGATGAAGGGGTTTAGTGTTACCAGGCAACAACTTAACAAACAAGGTTTCACATTTGGAATAATTTAGGAAGGGGATATCGGTAATGGTGGCAGTGATGGAGGATATAACATAGATAAGAACACCCCCCTTTTTTGCCAGTTCTCTTTCTTGAAGGCAGAGAAACCTGGAAAGTCGACCTCATGTGAACGTACATGAGGCTGGAGCCAAGTTTCTGAAATGACAATCACACCCATCTTGTATAGGGAAAACCCAACTTTCAAGTTCAGACATTTTGTGCCTTAGGCTGTTAATATTCATATGAAGAAGCTTGAGTCCCTTAGCTGTGGTCCAGGAGGAGTCAAATGGGGAGCAAATTTTATAATTAGAAGGAGAGGGGCCATGATTAAGTTCTGTATCATCAGACATGGCTAGTAATAGTGATGCTATGTATTTGAGGAAATTGAGGAGTTGGTCAGTTTAGTGACAAACTGTTTCCTTCGAATGGATGAACATGAGTAAAAACAAGCATTTATCAATGCCGAATGTTGGCTTGCTGCCATTGGGAGTGCAGGAGTTAGAAAGATGCAGCATAGGAATGGCAGTCAAGTAGTGAACTGATACCAACCCACCCCACCCCGCAGAGAGTGACAGGCATTAGGGTGTCCCTTTGGGTGTGTGGTAGTGCAGCGCGGGAAAACATGCTGGACAGGATGTGAAAAATGAGAGCTGCACAGTTCATAAGGAGGTGTAAAAAAATGCCAGTGTTGAAAATGTGGCATACAAATATACGAAATGTACGGAGTTACAAGGGTGCGTGGGGAATATGCAACGCACGCTTGCAACACTGCCATTTTATGGGCATTCGGCACCAGATTTTCAACATAGGCATTTTAGCACCTCTGCTCATGTACAGTGTCACTGTCATTTCCTCAAAGTGTCCCAAGAAGTGATTTAGCACAGCGTCCACGCTATTCTGTGCCGGAAGTGCGAAAACACATTTTGGGCAGAGTATGTGAAATGACAGTTGTACTGTTCATCAAGAGGTGTGGAAAATGGCAATGGTGAAAATCCGAGTGAAAATATCACGAATGCCGCGGCCAGATGCGAACATGCGTGCAATCTATGCCAGCGCTCAGAACACAGTCATTTTATGAAGTATCAGCACCAAATTTTCAACATAGGCATTTTAAGACCTCTGCTCATGAACTGTGTCACTGTCATTTTCATAATCTGGCCCAAACACTGATTTCCCACAGCAACTGCGCTATTGTGCGCCAGAAGTGCAGAAACACATTTCGGGCAGGATGTGAAAAATGACAGCTGTACTGTTCACAAGGAAGTGTACAAAAATGCCAATGCTGAAAATCCAGCATTAAAATATTGGGAATGCGTGAAGTTACGAGCCTGCATAGCAACTGCGCAACGCACGCTCGAAAAACAGGCAGTTGTTGGATTTTTCCCACCAAATTTGGAACATAGGCTTTTTGAGAGGCCACCTCATGAACACTGGCACTGTCATTTCGTTAATGGGTCCCAAAAGGTGATTTTACACAGTGACTGCGAAATCACCTTTCGAGGCCGATTAACACCATGACAGTGAGAGAATTCATGAGGAGGGGCCCAAAAACCCATGTTGAAAATTTGGTGCCAAAATTCCAAGAAATGCCTGAGATATGCAGCAAAGTTGAAAAAACCCTATTCACTCCATTATACAGCTTAGCGGCATTTCCTCAGTTCGCGGTCGGCTTTGAAGAGTGCAGACGTGTTCCCGTCCACAGAAGATCGTCGACCAGACTGGAGGCAAGTATGGGGTGAGGGGGTGAGTGGAGGCAGGGTGCGCAGGGTGGGTGCGGGTGGGGAGGGGCATCGAGATTGCAAGAGACGGTTTTCGTTTACAGGGAAAAAGGAAAACCATCGTGGGACAGTTTTCGTGTTGCAGGACATTTGGCACACTGGGGTGGGCTCCCAGCGTGCCACCTAACTGTTTTTGGGGGTGCCAGTGGCCGGCGCAGGTTGGGCACCTCGTCGGCCACAACACGGGGAGAGTCATGCCGACAGGGATTGGACACCCCGTCGGCAAACAAAGAAAGTGGGGGGCACGAGCCAAGGTGATTGGGCACTTCAGCATTCAACAATTGGGGGTGATGCCGACGGGAGTAGGCCTCTGTCGGTGTACAAAGACAGGGGCCGCAGTCAGGGGATTGGGCACCCCCTCGCAATCAACATTTGGGGGTATGCCGATGGGGAGTGGGCTCCCGTCAGCACACTCAACACAGCGGAGGGGGTTACCGACAGGAGATTGGGCACCCCCGATGTCGGCAGGCCTGAGCCGCTCGCCGACCATGCTCACAATGGCGGCGAGCACGGCGAGCAAAGGACCGCTGCGTATGATGAGCTTTGCAAGGATTGCAGCGGACCTTTGCTTAGATGTGCTCGCCCCATTATACATGCATGGTGTGGTGCCAGCATGCAGGCTGATTGGGGAATGAGGGACACACCTACTGATGCGTGCCCTGCATTCGCCCAACAGCGGCCGTGCCCCACAAACCTGTACTACCGCAAGATGTTGCTTGAGCAAGCATGCAAGCCAACATAACAAGCATGCAAGCCAACATAAAAAACATCATAGCACATGCAGTACATGTCTTTCTGATAAACACCGTGGGTTATCAGAGGGTAGGGGGTCACTAGTGTATGCTAACGCAGGGAGGACCCAGTAGGGGCAGAGGGGGATGTCCCATCATTAGTCCAAGGTGTTTCAGTTGTGAGAGGCACATAATCTATCCAGAGAGGCAGCAATATATAGGAGAGTGCTACCGTGAGGCTATAAGGCATCATGGTGACAGAGGTGCCTCGGAGTACTGCAATTACCCAGAGGGGCAGGAGAACTGTAGGCTAGAGGGGAGTGGTAGGAGGGACCAGGATAGGAAGGAGGTGTGCATTCCAGCAACCAGTAGGTAGGGAATTGTCAGCTGTTCTTGCCTATACTAAATGGAGATATTCCCTAACTGGGGGGATCGTCGGGCCCAGGATACACTGATATATTGAGTCTAGCTAAGTCAGATTACAAGGGAATAATATCAGTAGGACAAGCTAATCCTTGGAGCTGGTTTCTAATAATGACTTTCCCTAGAGTGGGTCCCAGCTACATATAATGGAAATTAGCAGTTTCTATTAGCCTGACTACACACACTGGTCTTAAGCAATCAACAGTGATGCAATTCATGTGAGAGTCATACAATAACAGGTTACCCTTGAGTGGGTCCTGACTACATCTGAGAGAATAACAGTGTCTGTTAGCCTTACTATACACAATGGTCTTAAGTAAACAGCAATAATGCAATTCACATGAGATTCGCGTTAAATGGCAACAGACTGCACTCATTGGTACTGGTTTACAATATGGGTGTACTCTACTGTATATAAGATTTTGGCTACACATAGGAGAGCTGGCAGTTACAAACAGATTAACTACTCTACCAGTTTTAGGCAACAGAATATACCATGGAAACCTAACAAGTGGATCTAGCTATGCCAGTCCTGTAAGTAGAGGTACCAGCATTAGAAACTACAGTGATAGTTTAAATCTGCATCATCAGTTTTGACTTATGAGTCACTACTTATTCAGCTGAAGTGAGATGAAAGCTGAGATGTGAGGAGCAGAGTGACCAGTCAACCAGTAGACTACGGTTGACTCCAGCAGACTCAAGACAGATAGTTGCACTCATCCTTGGGCTTGTAGTCTTTCATGCAGGGCCGCAGTGTGGGGCCCACTTGTAGTCTGCCACTTATATGCTGAGGGGATCCATGCCCCCCCCAACAAATAAACAGTCGCTTGATTAGCTGTGGAGCTGAAGGGTCATCTTGGCACCAAATTTAAATGTTGAAGCAGTCAGGTCCATTGTTCCCTTGGCAGGATCTCCGGCAGTTGCTGGGGGGGGGGCTCGGGACCAGCAAATGCCCTCACAACCCCTGCTCCTAGTACCAGCCATACATTGTAGCACTACTTGTTTTTGAGCTAAAGGGCCATCAGCAAATGTCACTCTGTCACACAAACCACTCACCACTATGATTTTATAAACTTTATATTACCTTCATTCAGTAAGTCCACACCAACTTTCCATCTATGCAGTTCATTTAAAAAACAGTACTTTCATCTGAAGTAAAAAGGATTTCCTTAGCATAGATAGAAAGATAGCACAGAAACATAGAATTTGATGGCAGATAAGGACCGCTTTGCCCACCTAGTCTGCCCATTTCCCTACCTATTGGATAAGCTGCAGATCCTAGTTACCCAACAGCCTACTTCTTCCTACCCCCCCACCAGAATTGCCTTATATCTATCCCATGCATTCTTGAATTCCCCCACTGTTTGTTACCCCACAACCTCCTCAAGAAGGCTGTTCCATGCATCCACCACCCTCTCTGTGAAAAAATACTTCCTCACATTGTCACTGAGCCGTCCCCTCTCTATCTTCAAATTGTGTCCCCTTGTTCTTGCACATTCCTTTTTCTGAGAGATGCTACCCTCTTGGACTTTGTTGATTCCCTTGAGGTACTTGAAAGTTTCTATCATGTTCCCCCTCTCCCTCCTTTCCTCAAGGGTATACATATTAAGCTCCTTTAGTCTCTCTTCATATGGCTTCTGTTGCAAACCCTGCACCAGTTTAGTTGCCATCCTCTGGACAGTCTCCATCCTGTCTATGTCTTTGCAGAGATGAGGTCTCCAGAACTGCATGCAGTACTCCAGATCGGATCTCTCCAGCTGTCTGTACAAAGCGATAACTTCCTGTTTTCTACTGCTGACGCCTCTCCCTATACATCCCAGTATCCCACCAGCCCTCCTTACTGCCTTCTCATATTGCTTGCTAACCTTTAGGTCATCTGATATGACTACCCCCAGGTCCCTTACATAGAAACACAGAAACATAGACTTTGACGGCAGATAAGGACCGCTTGGCCTACCTAGTCTGCCCACTTCCCTACCTATTGAATAAACTGCAGATTGTAGTTAACCAACAGCCTACTTCTTCCTACCCCCCACAAGAATTACCTTATGTCTGTCCCATGCATTCTTGAATTCCCCCACTGTTTTTGACCCTATGACTTCCTCAGGGAGGCTCATGCATCCACCACCCTCTCTGTGAAAAAATACTCCCTCACATTGCCCCCGAGCCATACCCCCCTCTATCTTCAAATTGTGTCCCCTTGTTCTTGCACATCTCTTTTTCTGAAAGATGATACCCTCTTAGACTTTTGTTGATTCCCTATGGTACTTAAAAGTTTCTATCTTGTCCCCCCCTTTCCTCAAGGGTATACATATTAAGCTCCTTTAGTCTCTCTTCATACACCTTCCGTTGCAGACCCTGCACCATTTTACTTGCCCTCCTCTGGACTGCCTTCATCCTGTCTATGTCCTTGCAGAGATGGGGTATCCAGAACTGCACACACTACTCCAGATGGGGTCTCACTAACTGTCTGTACAGAGGGATAACAACTTCCTGTTTTCCACTAGTGATGCCTCTCCCTATACATCCTGGTATCCCCCCAGCCATCCATACTGTCTTCTCAAATTGCTTGCTTACCTTTAGGTCATCTGATATGACTACCCCCAGGTCCCTTTCCATTTTTGTTGTTGTTACTACCTCCCCCCCACCCCATTGTGTACTCTTCCCCTGGGTTTTTACTTCCCAGGTGCATTACTTTGCACTTCTTTGCATTGAATCTTAGCTGCCATACTTTTGACCATTCCTCCAACCTTGCCAAGTCCCTTCTCATCCTTTCCACCCCCTCCTTGTGTATCAACCCTGTTGCAGACCTTTGTGTTGTCTGCAAAGAGGCATACTTTTCCTTCCAGTCCCTCTGCAATGTCACTTATAAAGACATTAAAAAGAACCGGACCCAGTACTGAACCCTGCGGTACCCCGCTAGTAACCTCCCTTTCTTCGGAGTGGACTCCGTTTACTATTATCCTTTGCATCCTGTTGTCCAGCCAGTTGTTTACCCAGGCTACCACCCAATCCTGGGCTGGTTAATTTGTTTATTAATCTTTTGTGTGGGACTGTGTCAAATGCCTTGCTAAAGTCTATGTAGGCCATGTCCACAACCCCTCCCTGGTCTACTACTTTGATCACCCAGTCAAAAAACTGTATTAGATTCGTCTGACATGACCTTTCCGCTGTGAATCCATGCTGGCTTGGGTCCTGTGCCCCGCTGGCCTCTAGGTACTCAACAATTCTTTCTTTCAGAAGTGATTTCATCATTTTCCCTACCTCTGAGGTCAAGCTAACAGGTCTGTAGCTTCCTGCCTCTGCTTTGCTTCCACTTTTGTTAAGGGAATCATATCCGCCCTCCTCCAGTCCTTAAGTACCACACCATCCTCCCATGATTTGTTAAAAAGGGTAGACAGTGGTGTCACTAGTTCTCCCCTTAGTTCTTTTAGAATTCTGGGGTGAATTTCGTCAGGCCCCATTGCTTTGTCCACCTTTAGTTTTAGGAGTTCTTTCAGATTCCTTTCTTTTGTGAAAGGACTGGTATCGACCCCCCTATCCAGAGTGCTTCTATTGATTGGATTAGGTACCTCCCCCTCCTCTTTTTTTATGAATACTAAACAGAATTATTCATTCAGTATCTCTGCTTTTTCACTGTCACTCTCTGATCACCCACACTCCCCTTTATTAAGCCTCACTATCCCTCCCTTGGTCTGTCTTCGCTCCCTAATGTACCTATAAAATGTTTTTCCCTCTTCTTAACTGAGTTGGCTATCTTTTCCTCGGCTTGGGCATTTGCTATTCCAGTTGCCTTCCTGGCTTCCTTCTGCTTAACTGGTACAGCTATCTGTCCTTCTCCTTCTGTGTTTCCTTATACTTCCTGAATGCTATCTTTTTCTCCTTAACCTTCCCCGCCACCTCTTTTGAGAACCATAGTGTTTTTTTCTTTCATTTTGATTTGTTTATTTGCTTCACACAAAGGTTTGTTGCCTCTGTGATGGCAGTTTTCATGTTTTCCCATTGTTCCTCCACCCCTCCTTCTTGCCTGTTTGCTAGTGCTTTTCTAAGGCACTCTCCCATTTTGATAAAGTCAGCCCTCCTAAAGTCCAGTACCCTCACTTTTGTATGGCTTGACTCTGCAAGAATAGGGAACCTTTTTTAAAGAGAGAGGTCAACTCCCACAGGAAGAGACAGATCCCAGACCCCACCAGGAGCCAGTGCTAGAGAGGGACTATCACAGATACGACCTAAGAGACAGAGGCTGGCAGGGAAGGGATCAGTACAGACAACCGTATACAAACCAGAGAGGAAGTAGAGGTGGAGGACATGGAAGAGGAGGGAGAGGAGGGAGAGTAAAAGGCAGAAGAATAGGAGGCAACAGGGGGAGACAGAGGAACCAGTAGTGGTATTTAACCTGAGTAGAAGAGAAATCACAGATGCTGAGATTCAAGTGTAACCCCTAGGTGGTGCTATCCCAAGGGCTACTACACCTGTCTGCATGGCTAGTTGCAGGTTAAGGGGCCTGGGTACTGAAACGGGTGCCTCCACCCGGAGGTCAGGGTTGTTAGTGGTCAAGCTAACCTGGGCACAGCCCTCCGGGACACTGTAACCACCCTCTTTCCCTTCTAGTGGCCTGAACAGTATACAATAATCACTTTCACAATGACCCTTATTCACTATGCAATTACCCACACTGTTTGCACTTACCACCAGGGCTGCTTTCTCTAGCTCGACCCTGGAGACCCCCTGTAAAACAAGGTTATGCACAGCAAATAGCAACAGTACAGTACTTTTTGCACAGACTGGAACCACAGTCAGGTTAAATGCAAAAAGAGTTAGATCTGATTTATTCAGGGGACTTGAACAAGGAAGGGGCATAATCAGGTTGATTTGCTTAAAGGCTATATCAATCAAACAGTCATGCATGCACTTCAGAGTCCCTACACAATCACACACTCTGGGTACCCAGGTGGGGAAGAGGTGGGCTAGCCAGGAACATTGCCTGGGGTAGGCCGGCGTCACAGCTGGTTGGGCCCTGTGATGGAAGAAAGCAACATGCACAACACACACTATTTGTAATCCAGAGCTGGAGGGCTCAGTTCATGAAGGAAAATACAACAAAGCAATCAGATGACAACACTTTAGATTTAGCTGTTGTTGCAGGGAGCTACCCCTGATATTTACTCACGATACCCAATGCAGGACACAGGCAGGATGAAATAGAGACGGCAGGTTGTTGAGCTGGAGTGCCAAAAGAAGCAGAGCCCACACGAATCACCAAGGCATCGTTCCTATTCAAAGCGTTGTGCAGGGGGCTGATCCCCAGTCAGGTCTCTCATCGATGGTTTTCTCTGTGTAGTGGGTAGTCTGACTGGGCCAGTGTGGCAAGGCCCAGGCCAAAGGGAGATGAATACGAAATTCAGTCCGTTTGAGCTGGATACAGCCTCCAGCAAGCAGAACACAGTTCAGCACACAGTGGGGAACCAAATCATGACCCACTAACAGCACACAGCACATTTACATGTAAAGAAATTCCACTGTACCAAGCAAATGGCTCTCTGGTCGCAATTACAGGGTCTCTGCACAATCTGGAAGATCTGAGGTGGCTGGAGGTCCTGACAGGCCGATCGCATTCAGCAAATATTCGGTCTTCTTCAGGTAGGAGCCTGGTCACCATTCAGTGGCTTAACTCACTCTCCAAATTTGGATTCAGTCCGATAAAGGCACAGGTTCCCTCTCTGGGACAGCAGGCAGGCATGCAGGCCAAAACTCAAGCCTTTAAACAGTTCTCCCACACGAAACTACGCAGGACAGTTGCTCGACTATCTCAAGCTGTTACTCCTTCACTTCCCAACTCAAATCTGACTGAAGCTGCAAGCAGCCTGGGACTTTCCCCAGGATCCAAAAGGTTCAGTTGGCTGATTCCTCTGTAAGTCACAACAAGGGATCCCCCTCCAGGTTCATTTAGGTGCCAAAAGCCCAAAACTACAATTCCTACAGGAATTTTGCTCCCACAAGACCCCTGGGGACAGGCTCCATTTTAAAGTCCCCAAAGGTACTGATTGGCCCATTTTGGCAGTCCAGGACCAAGATGGTGGAAATAAACAGAACTGTCCATGCTGCAAAGAAGGCAGGTTAGAACAAACTGCGATATTATCACTATTCTAACAAATGATCAGCAAATAAGTACATCTTCTAACAGAGCTCCCTCTACGCTAATAGTGATGGCAGAACGGAGTGATTATCTGGCAGCCTGGGTGGGACTCAAGCATAGAAACACTCAGCCCCCTCCCAGATTAATTATAACTGCAATCTAGGCAGCTCTTAAAGAGACAGTACACAGAGGCTATACAGTCACTCTCTGGCAATATATTTGAACTGCTAAACGCAGGACACCAGCCTGGCAGTGAGCATTTAGGCAAGCTCAAGGAAGACTTTTCGGGAACCCATATTAGTAGGGGGGGTTACATCCTTCCCTGCCTGGAGAAAACTTGGTGTCCATGTCAAGTCTTATTCAATCACAATATTGAAAATGCAATATAAATGAGACACATATAACATTACTTTACTATACATATTCACTGCACTTCACAATCCTATATCCATAATGACAATACTTATGTATGTTTCATACATGTGATACTGATTCCACTATGATTAACACACTAGTAACATCACAATACTGATTTATGTTATAACTTCTTGCACCTCAAACAATGTAGGAGGGGGCTCTTCCCTATCAGCTAACTTGGGGCGGGATGGGGCAGGGGCACCATACTGGGAAGGAAGAACAATAAACCTGAAATTGGCCATTAAGCTCAGTTTGAGTAGTGAGCTCTGAGAAATATAAACACCTTTGTGAACCACATTGAGAGGCAAATCCACTGGCCTCCCAGGAGAATCATAACTGAAGCGCAATACTGGCTTGACAGCTCAGCCAGTCTTTCTGGGGGAACAGACACAGTCTCTATATTTTCAGCACTAACTTTGGAGCTTTCGTCATTCATGAGGGGGGCCTCTGCATGGATGGGAATGTCCAAACTGGGAGCACTGTCAGCTCCTTGCTCTGTAGGCTCTGTTTCCACAACACTATGCTCATTAATATCTTCTGATGAGGGCCCAGCTGGCTCATTTTGAGAATGCTCTGGCACAGTTAGGCTTTGTGGCACAGAAGGGGGGGCCTGTCAGCACTCTCATATTGTTCTTCAAGTTCTGGTATGTCACCAGGGAGACTCAGGCCATCAGCCCCTTCTTCGGGCAAGTCACACAGTTCCACAAAACACAGGGAGTCCGCAGCCTCAGATGTGATACTTCGTACTTCACGTTCAGGGAGCATTGGCTCCAAGGACGAAGCTGGGGGGTTAGGCAGTCCAGAAGGCCCAGCTTCATCCCCAAGTTTCAGCATAGGATTTCCTTGAAACAACTGGCTCAGTTCATATGAGGGATAATAGGCATTACCACAGTCACTTTCAGCAGAGGTGGATAGACAGTCACTATCATTTGAGGCCTATCGGGGAAAGGGCTCCGAATCTTTAACAGCTGAAGCAGACGGACTCTGTCTCCTCCTTGCAGCAGCATGAGGCACCAGCCCAGGGAAATCAATTTCTGATGGTTCAGCCTCAATTATAACTTGGCCAATAGGCAGCAAGTGGTTACGGTGCATGGTCTTGACAGCTTTGGAGTTATTCTCTGGGTGTACCTTGTACACGGGTAGATCATGCAACTTTCCAACTACTACATGAGGAAGATGGTGCCACTTATCAGCAATTTTGTGTTTGCCATGTAGTCCCAAATTGCATAACAACACACGGTCTCCAGGCCGTATCTCTTGGGCCTTTACTTTCTTATCGTTCCTCTCTTTGTTGGCAAAATTTCTTTTAGCGGCCATTGTCTGGGCCAGTTGATGTGCATGATTCAATTGAGCTTTCAGTTTCTGTACATACTTCAGGTAGTTTTCGGCTCGGACCCCATCTGGAGAGACCCCAAAGCAGACATCAACTGGCAGTTGGGCCTCCCTTCCGAACATGAGGCAGTAGGAGGAGAACCCAGTAGCATCATTTTTGGTGCAATTGTATGTGTGTACCAAGGTGCTAATCTACTGGCTCCACTTATGCTTGTCTTTTGGATGGAGGGTGCCCAGCATGTCTAGAAGGGTGGGATTAAAATGTTCTGGTTGAGGGTCCCCCTGTGGGTAATAGAGGGTGGTTCTTAACTTCTGCACCCCCCACAGAGAGAGCATTTCTTTGATTAGTCTGCTTTCAAAGTCTCTGCCTTGGTCAGAGTGGATCCGCTGGGGGGCACCATAGTGGACAAAGAATTTTTCCACTAGCACCTTGGCCATGGTAGAGGCCTTTTGATCCTTGGTTGGGAAAGCTTGTGCATACCATGTGAAATGATCAGTAATCACTAACACATTACCAATATTCCTCTGGTCAGGCTCTAAGCACAAAAAGTCTATGCAAACCAGTTCCATGGAGGTGCTAGTAGTGATATTGGGAAGGGGGGCAGCCCTCTGGGGCAGGGCTTTCCTTTGAAGGCAATGACTGCAGGTCTTTACATGGGGCTCAACATCGGCCCCCATCTTGGGCCAGTAGAATCGGGATCGCACCAGGTCGAGGCTCCTGTCAATACTGAGGTGCCCCATGTGATTGTGGAGGGACCTCAGTACCAAGTGTTTAAAGGCCAGGGGCAGGACTAATTGTTGCTTGTCTACTTGACCACTACAATCCACTGTCTCTCTGTATAACAATTGATTATGCAACTTCAACCTCGGGCCTTCTTTGAACAATAGGGCAGTTCGCAAGTCAGGGGAACGCAACTTAGACACATCTTTCCCCGCACGCAGGGTGTCAAGTGCTGGTTGAATCATAGGCTCTTGGGATTGAGCCCACTGAATACTGTCATTGTCAAATTGAGGTAGTGCACTAATATCTAGAGCAGAGAAATGGCAATAGGCAGCCGGTATGCAGGTATCAGGAGGGCCCAAACAATCTACTAGACAGTCAACTGTGTCCGCAGACATCTGTTCGTCTCTGTCAAACTTTTGGTACAATGCTCAGATGTCAGGTTCAGACAGCCTAACCCAATCACTCTTGGAAGCTGGCCTTCGTGACAGGGCGTCAGCATCAATATGGTTCAGTCCCGGTCTGTATCCAACTGCATAATCATAGGTTGATAAGGCGGAAAGCCACCAGTGCCCAGTGGCGTCTAACTTAGCTGAAGTCTGTACATTGGTTAACGAGTTATTGTCGGTCTTCACCAATATCTTTGCCCCCTAGAGGTACTCATGAAACTGGTCAATGATGGCCCATTTTAGGGCAAGGAACTCCAGTTTGTGCACAGGATATTTTCGCTCTGACAGGGTCAAGCTCCTGCTGGCGAAAACTACCGGTCTCAAACCATCCTCATGGTCTTGATACAGCACAGCTCCTAGGCCCTGCAGACTAGCATCTGTATGCAGCACATAGGGCTTGGTAGGGTCAACATAAGTGAGGATGGGGGCCTGGGTGAACTGGTATATGACTTCATGGAAGGCTGCTTCACATTCGGGTGTCCAGCGGGGCCCAAAAGGTTCACCTGTTCAGAGGTACACTTTCTCAGGTTCTTTGACAGACCCTTTTTTGTATTTACAGTTGGTGGGGGGTAACCCTGGGTAAGATTCAGGAGCGGGTGAATCACCTTTGAATAGTCTTTTATGAACCTGCGGTAGTAGCCACAGAACCCCAGATGACGTTGTAGTTCTTTCAAGTTATGGGGCTGGGACCAAGCAGTCAGTGACTCAACCATACTGGGATCAGTCTCTATCCCTTCTGCAGATACTATGTGCCCCACATACTTCACGGAGGTTTGAAAAAACTGGCACTTGTCGATGGACAGCTTGAGGCCGAAGTCTTTCAATCGGTCCAGAACTTTAAACAGTCGGGTCTCATGCTCCTCTAATGTGCGTCGGAAAACACAATGACATCATCTAGTTACACTAGACATTCCAGCAAGTTCATATCTCCCTCCGCACATTCCATCAGTCACTGAAAGGTGGCCGGGGCACTGGAAATCCCCTGTGGCATTCTCAGGAATTCGTAGAACCCCAAAGGGCAGATAAAGGCAGTTTTATCACGGTCCTCTGAGGCCATCGGAATCTGGTAATATCCGTTGCGAAGATCCAATACAGAGAACTATTTGTTCCCATTCAAGCAATCCAGGGCATCTTGTATACAGGCATGGTGTATTGATTTGGGATGGTCCACCGGTTCAGGGTTCAATAATCAACACACATCCTCACGGACCCATTCTTCTTTTGCACAACCACAATGGGAGAGGCATATGGGCTCCTTGATTCTTGCATAACGCCAGCAGTGAGCATTTCCTGCAGGTGCATCCTAACATCATCTATGTCCGCTGGGGCAAGGTGTCGGGATCTCTCTCTCTCGAAATGGCCGGTTATCATGCAGGCATATGTGATGCTCTGCACCCTGGACAAACCCCTCATCCCATTCTTTTAATGAAAACACTTAGTCTCTCTGGGCGAGTTTCTTGCTAATCCTATCCTTCCATTCAGTTGACAAAGGGGAATCACCAAAGTCAAATAAGTCCGGGGTCACTCTATCCTTTCTGCCAGAGTACTTTGTTGCTGGGCAATATGGCAGTGTCTGCATAGTCTACTGTAGCTAGGGTGCACCCTCTGTTCACCCGGATCTCTCAATCTGACACATTCTGACTCTTGACCATCACTCATCGTGCATAGGTGTGGGCATGGGCAGGCAAGATGCTGGGTTTGACCAATAATCCGTCTGACAACTTTCCATCTCCTGGTGCATCCAACATTAATATTTTGTTCTTGACATCTTTCTGGAGGTGGACCTCCCCGTGAATGGTACACTGGGCATTGGGTGCCAGTACCAGAGAATCAAAATCCTTCTTCCACATGATCCCCACAGGTTCATCCTGGCCTACGTCCTTGGGTTTCTGTTGCAAGTCATATGCCCTTTTGATCAGAACCAGAATTCTTATGGTCTGCCCAGTCCATTGTCCTTGTTTCTCATGGCAGAGTTGTGCCAGTCTCCCAAACATATGGGCGTTTGTCCCAATTAACAGGGAACCCTATCATACAGTCCAGTGGGGGGACACACTAAGGCAAGTGGCTCGACTTGTTCATCTACTCCAGCCACTGAGGTAGAGAAAGACAGCCAGATATGAATATATCCTGAGTACAGCTAAGACTTCTCGCTCAACCACCACACAAGTAAGCCTTCCAAGTGTTGTAGGGGCACATCAGGCAGATGCTTTTGATACCAGTCTTGGAACACTATAGTTACTTGAAATCCACTGTCAAGCATGGCCCCAGGTGGACACACCGTTCACCATCACTGTAGTTTCCATCGAAGGGCCCACCGCCTCGGACCACTCAGGTGACACAGACTTGGATGTCGACTTGGAAGCAACCTTTGATGCATAACTTTTTCGAGTGGCTCCAACTTGCGGCCGGTTATTGTTCCATCGAATCAAGGCTAGTAGCCTAATAGTAACCTTTCTCAAGTTCTCTGGTGAGTGGCAGGTGAACTGGGTGTGCCCATCCTCCCTGCAGTGGTAACAAAAATTGGGTTCTCTAGAGTCTCTGAGTGGTTGCGGGCCATCTCCCTGCTTGGGTACATCAGGGGCACCTCGGGGCCCTTCTCTGACTTGTGACTTGCGTTCTTGGCCCTCTGGACATCCACCAAGGTTAGTGGGTTGTGTGGCTCATAGTAGGTCCCGCACCAGGGCTATCAATTCTCATACTTCTTCCAGTAGGTTATCCTCAGTCTGGGTTTCAGAGGAGATGACATGCAACCCCACTCCACTAAGCGGAGTCTTGCTCTTTAACTCAGGAGGTGCCTGGTAGAGGTTAGTATCTCTGGCCACCTCAGCGGCTTGTTGACTGACTCTCAACTCCATCAATTTTTTAATTAGTTCTCTCATCTGCTGTACTTCAGTCTCACCACTTCTCTCAGGGGTCTGGCAGGTATGGGCAACCCCAGCATAGGGCTCCCATCCCTCTTCATCATTCTCCACTTCACGAATCTCTTTCATGCGGTGACAATACTCGGGAGGGTTAGCTTTCTTATCTTGCAACTTAAGTTTAGCATCATTACACTAGAGTACCTGGCTAAATTAAGAATATGGTCCAACCTGACCCGATTCAGTTCATTAGCAGGCACCCCTCCTTTTCTGTGAGCCCTCTGCAGAGCCCTTTCAATTCTGGTAACAAACACAGACAACTTCTCATTCTACATAGATACATAGATACATAGACAGTGTCGGCAGATAAGGGCCTATGGCCCACCCAGTCTGCCCATTTGAGCTTGTAAGTTCAGTTTATGTTTTCCTAGAAGTCTGTTGCCCCTTACCCCTGACATCCAGAATTCCTTTATGTCTATCCCATGCATTCTTAAATCCCGTGATTGTTTCAGCCCCCACCACTTCCTCTGGCAGGGTGTTCCACTTGTCCACCACCCGTTCTGTGAAGAAATTCTTCCTCATGTTTCCTCTGAATCGTCCTCCCTCCAACTTCATCCCATGCCCTCTAGTCCTGGAACATCTTTTTCGCTTAAAAATAGTGTATTCCTGCACCCTGTTCCTCCTTGTGAGATACTTGTATGTCTCTATCATATCCCCTCTCTCCTTCCTCTCCTCCAGGGAGTACATGTTCAGTTCCTTCAACCTGTCTTCATAGGACTTGTGATGCAATCCATGCACCATCTTTGTTGCCCTCCTCTGAACCTTCTCTACCCTGTCTATGTCCTTACGTAGGTATGGTCTCCAGAACTGTACACTGTACTCCAGGTGGGGCCTCACTAGTGTCTTGTATATTCTTCCATTGCTTGGCAGATTTATATTTCCACAGTAAATCATCCCCTGACTCAGTGCTTCCAAAAACTCCTTCCAAGGCAGAGAGATATTCAGCTGCAGTAGCCTCCGGGCTAGTGGCTCGTAGGAAGCAAATGGCTTCCAGTGCGGGGTCCCTCAAACTTTCTATGAGTCTTTTTCTTTTCTCTCCCTCAGAGCACTGCCACTCCTGGACCGGGGGGGAAGCATTGTCCATCCACGTTTCCAGGTCATCCTACCCTACGGGCACTGGGACTGTGCCAGAAAACAGTCTAAGTCTACGGTAAGAATCCAGGTGCACAGATGGAATTACTATGGGGGAGTGACCACAGGGGTGACCCTAGGGGAGACAGGAGATGCTGTCAGGGACTGCAATGGTGTGGGTTCTTCAGAAAGGTCTAGCATCTTCACCAGCTCTTGGGTGGTTTGACCCTCAGAAACTAACAACTTAAGCAGCTTGTTCTTGAACCCCTCTATGCTGGGGGACCCTCCCAGGGTAGTTGGATCACTTTGCAAATGGATGACCCTCCACCCCTTCTGGGACCCTTCTGACAGAATAACAGAGGGTACTTTCTTTGGATCTATGGGAGAGCTGCAGGAGTGTAGAACCACCACGGTCTGGTCAAACAGGTCCAAATCCCTCCCCGTCACTTCAACCTTCCCCAAACACTTAACATGCTCCACAGCTTCTTGAGTAACAGCATTAGTGGTCCCTAATGGGACATCCATTAACAGGAGGGCCTGTCAGGGGTTCTACCCCCTCAGCCTCACTCCACCCCATCATTCAGTGTGCTAACAACTTATGGGGGGTGATCTTGATCTTAGGCGTAGCAAGTTCTTCCATTTTGTCACCAGTTCTAAACATACTGGGGTAATTCCCTCCTCTGGCCACTAGAAGGCACAAAATCCCAGCGGTGAACCTCCAAGATGTAACCCCTAGGTGGCACTATTGCAAGGGCTACTACCCCTGCCTGCGTGGCTAGTTGCAGGTTAAGGGGCCTGGGTACTGAAACGGGTGCCTCCACCCGGAGGTCAGGGTTGTTAGTGGTCAAGCTAACCTGGACACAGTCATCCGGGACACTGTAACCACCCTCTTTCCCTTCTAGTGGCCTGAGCAATATACAATAATCACTTTCACAATGACCCTTATTCACCATGCAATTACCCACACTGTTTGCACTTACCACCAGAGCTGGTTCCTCTAGCTCGACCCTGGAGACCCCCTGTAAAACAAGGTTATGCTCAGCAAATAGCAACAGTACAGTACTTTTGGCACAAACTGGAACCACAATCAGGTTAAATGCAAAAAGAGTTAGATCTGATTTATTCAGGGGACTTGAACAAGGGAGGGGCATAATCGGGTTGATTTGCTTAAAGGCTATATCAATCAAACAGTCATGCATGCACTTCAGAGTCCATACACAGTCTCACACATACACTCTGGGTACCCAGGTAGGGAAGAGGTGGGCTAGCCAGGAACGTTGCCCGGGGTAGGCCAGCATCGCAGCTGGTTGGGGCCCTGTGATGAAAGAAAGCAACATGCACAACACACACTATTTGTAATCCGGAGCCAGAGGGCTCAGTTCATGAAGGAAAATACAACAAAGCAATCAGATAACAATACTTTAGATTTAGCTTTTGTTGCAGGGAGCTACCCTGATGTTTACTCACGATACCCAATGCAGGACATAGGCAGGATGAAATCAAGCTGGCAGGTTGTTGAGCTGGAGTGCCAGGAGAAGCAGGGTCCACATGAATCACCGAGGCGTTGTTCCTGTTCAAAGCATTAAGCAGGGGCTGATCCCCAGGTAGGTCTCTCGTTGATGACTTTCTCTGTGTAGTGGGTTTTCTGGCTGGGCCAGTGTGCTAAGGCCCAGGCCAAAGGGAGATGAATACGGATTCAGTCCATTTGAGCTGGATGCAGCCTCCAGCAAGCAGAACACAGTTCAGCACACAGTGGGGAACCAAATCACGACCCACTAACAGCACACAGCACATTTACATGTAAAGAAATTCCACTGTACCAGGCAAATGGCTCTCTGGTCGCAATTACAGGGTCTCTGAACAATCTGGAAGTTCTGAGGTGGCTGGAGGTCCTGACAGGCCAATCGCGTTCAGCAAATATTCGGTCTTCTTCAGGTAGGAGCCTGGTCACCATTCAGTGGCTTAACTCGCTCTCTAAATTCAGATTCAGTCTGATAAAGGCACAGGTTCCCTTTCAGGGACAGAAGGCAGGCCAAAACTCAAGCCTTTAAACAGTTCTCCCGCGCGAAACTACGCAGGACAGTTGCTCGACTATCACGAGCTGCTACTCCTTCACTTCCCAACTCAGATCTGACTGAAGCTGCAAGCAGCCTGGGACTTTTCCCAGGATCCAAAAGGTTCAGTTGGCTGATTACTCTGTCAGTCACAACAAGGGTTCCCCCTCTAGGTTCATTTAGGCACCAAAAGCCCAAAACTACAATTCCTACAGGAATTTTGCTCCCACAAGACCCCTGGGGACAAGCTCCATTTTAAAGTCCCCAAAGGTACTGATTGGCCCATTTTGGCAGTCCAGGACCAAGATGGTGGAAATAAACAGAACTGTCCATGCTGCAAAGAAGGCAGGTTAGAACAAACTGCAATATTATTACTATTCTAACAAATGATCAGCAAACATGTATATCTTCTAACAAAGCTCCCTCTGCGCTAATAGCGATGGCAGAACAGAGTAATTATCTGGCAGCCTGGTTGGGACTTGAGCATAGAAACACTCAGCCCCCTGCCAGATTAATTATAACTGCTATCTAGGTAGCTCTTAAACAGACAGTACACGGAGGCTATACAGGCACTCTCTGACAATACATTTGAACTGCTAAACGCAGGACACCAGCCTGGCAATGAGCATTTAGGCAAGCTCAAGGAAGACTTTTCAGGAACCCCCATTTGTAGGGGGTTACACAAGTCCTCAGTAAGGGCTTATCATTTTCCCCCACCAAAGGCTTAGACATTTTTCAGTTGGATGTAGACCTTCAGAAATGTTACCATAAGATCAGGTTAGTGGATTGGTTTAGAGATAAACCAGACGAACCACCCACTAGGAAGCAAAATCTACAGAAGGCTTTGGGAATAAAATCCAGTTTTACACCACCCAAAGGAAGAGAAGTAGTGGAAACATACATGAAGGTAGTGGAAAAACAGATTAAAAAACTTACAAATAACAGAAACATATTTCCAAAATATAACAACATGACAAAGAAAGAGGAAAACCATGAATAAACTGGAGGAGGACAAAACAGTTATCATGAAGCCCGCTGACAAAGGTGGTGGAATTGTACTGTGGAAACACCAGGAGTACAAGGAAGAATGTCTGAGACAATTAGGGGATAGTGAAAAATATACAAAACCAAACACAGATCCTACAATTGAAATAGAGGCCGATATCAGGGACTTCCTAGAGCAGGCAGTGGACCTAGAATGGTGCTCAGAAAGTGAAAGGGAAATGCTTGCTAATAAAAAACCCAGAAATCCAATTTTCTATGTCTTGCCGAAGATACACAAAAACCTGCTTAAACCACCAGGCAGGCCCATAGTGTTGGAAGTGGACTGCATTTTGGAGCCACTCTCCAAATATGTGGACTTCCACATACAACAAGAGGTAACTAAAATGGGTACCTACATAAAGGACATGAGCCATGTTTAGGAAATGATGTCAGAACTAAACAATGGGGGTTTAAACCTGGATGAAATGTGGCCTTGTACCTTTAGATGTGAAGGACCTGTACACTAGCATTCCTCATGAGGAGGGCCTAGCCTCATTGAACCTAACCTTAAGGAATAGAGAAGCTCAATTCCCACAGACAGAATTTCTGCTAGGTTTGGCTGACTTGGTCTTAAATAAGAACTACTTCAGTTTTGAGGAAGAATTTTTTCTGCAGATCCAGGGGACTGCTATGGGGAGTACGAGGCACCCTCATACGCAAACCTCTACATGTAGAACTTTGAAAAAACACGTCTTGAACAACATGACAAACCTTTTTCTCACCAATGTCAAAGAGTGGCAACGCTTTATTGACGACATATCACTTCTATGGGAAGGATCCAGGGAAGAGCTAGAGAGATTTAAGGGGTGTCTAAACAGCAGAAGCCCAAATCTGATATTCTCTGTGGAAACATAGAAACATAGAAACATAGACCTTGACGGCAGATAAGGACCGCTTGGCCCATCTAGTCTGCCCATTTTCCTACCTACAGGATAGGCCGCAGATCCTAGTTAACCAACAGCCTATTTCTTCCTACCCCCCACAAGAATTGCCTTATGTCTATCCCATGCATTCTCGAATTCTCCCACAGTTTTAGACCCCACAACCTCCTCAGGAAGGCTGTTCCATGCATCCACTACCCTCTCTGTGAAATAATACTTCCTCACATTGCCCTGGACCACCCCCCATCTTTAAATTGTGTCCCCTTGTTCTTGCATGTCTCTTTTTCTGAAAGATGCTACCCTCTTGGACTTTGTTGATTCCACTGAGGTACTTAAAAGTTTCTATCATGTCCCCTCTCCCTTCTTTCCTCAAGGGTATACACATTAAGCTCCTTTAGTCTCTCCTCATATGGCTTCTCTTGCAGACCCTGCACCATTTTAGTTGCCCTCCTCTGGACTGCCTCTATCCTGTCTATGTCCTTGCAGAGATGGGGTCTCCAGAACTGGACACAGTACTCCAGATGGGGTCTCACCAACTGTCTGTACAGAGGGATAACAACTTCCCGTTTTCTGCTGCTGATGCCTCTCCCTATGCATCCCAGTATACCCCCAGCCCTCCCTACTGCCTTCTCACATTGCTTGCTAACCTTAAGCAAGCCAGGAGAGAGTCTCATTCTTAGACCTACTGATATATAAGGGAGAAAACAAACCAGAGACCAAGTTGTTCCGCAAGGAAACCGATAGGAACACTGTATTGCATTTCAGTAGTTTTCATGAACCTAAATTAAAGGAGAGTATCCCTAAATCCCAGTTGTTAAGAAACAAAAGAGATAGCAGCACAGACCAGGAATTTGAAGTAGAAAAAGAAAGGATGACCGAAAGGTTCATAAATAGAGGATACAAAAGGACGAACATACAGGCAGCAGTAGCAGAAGTAACTAACATCTCTAGAAATGAACTTCTACAAGGCAGAGAAAAAGAGGGAGTAGAAAACAGGATTGTTTTCTCGATGGCTTACAGCCATTTAAGTTTGGATACTAAAAGGATACTAACAGATAACTGGCATATTTTGCAAGCAGGGGAAGGTACTAACAGGAGGCTCAGAGAGTTACCACTAGTGGCGTCTAAAAAGAATCAGACTCTAAGGGACAGTTTGGTCCATACAGCACACTATATACCCAAAATACAAGAGAAACAACTGCTTTTGGGCCCACTTAAAAATGGAAGTTTTCCCCTGTGGATAATGTTTCCAATGTGGAAACACCAGTAAAAAACAGTACTTCGAGTACTCACATAATACCAAAAACATGAGATCAGCCAACACATCACCTGTAAGTCACATCATGTGATTTGCATCTTACAATGCCCATGTGACAGGCTATATGTGGGGAAGACCAAGAGGGAGTTATGAAACTGTGTAAGTGAGCATAAAAGTGATATCGCCAAACATTTCAATTCAGCAGAGTATTCAGCAACCTCATTAAGATTTTGGGGTCTGGAGAAAGTCAATGAGCCTCCAGAGGGAAGTAGCAGTTGGTATGACCTACTCTTAAAAAGAGAAGTATATTGGATTTTTACTATGGATTGTATGCATCCAAATATAGGAATGAATGGAACATGTGGCTGGAGTTTATACTGCTGAATGATGGTGAAAGGCATAAATGACAGATACACTGACATTACTTTACAGACTAGAAGAAGGAGGTGGAACTCTTTCACCTGGTTTACCCCAAAGAAGATTTGAAAGAATATCAGAAACTTTTTCTGGAGAAAGACACTAAGGAATATGAAGAAATGGGCATATCCGGCTCTAACTGCATCTCAGTCTCTGGGAGGTCCCATGCACCAGTCAAAACACCTATTGGATTATACTGGACACAGACTAAGAACAAATGCACTAAAGGAATACTCTGAATTAACAAAGTGTCTTGAAAATTAAAATTCTGTATGAATACTCAGACAATGATTTGGAAAGTGTGTAAAAAGAACAGCACATTATGTAAAATACATTGCTGCATATTCGTTTCTCTGTCTGTGACATACTGAACTGTTAGAAGGTAGGAAGACAGTAAGGATGAGCAGTATTTACTTATATAAACTAACTTTGGTTTTGTCACTTCTTACTTACACAAAAATAGACAACAGGATTAATAATAACAAATAGTCTGGTGAAAAGAAAAAATCATTTTTAGCACTTGCCGTGGGTGGAGGACAAACCACCTACTGTTTCTCTCTTCCTGGCTGAATGTGACCCACATGCTCCAGCCTCTCACCCCACTCAGCCACTGGAGAAGCTCTTCTTCTCTGCTTACTTCCAGAGATATTTGGCTACACCCCACAGTGGGAGGGGTAATGACATCAGTGATGACATTGGTCCCCCATCAATCAAGTGGTATATAAACTGAAAATGTGCAGGGGTTCAGCTTCTCCTGAATGTCTGAGGAGATGGCTAATCCACTGCAAGCTTTGGAAGTAAGCTTTAACTTAACTTTATAAAAATGAGACCTTTACAAAAATAAATAGAGTTTCCTAAGTAATATTAACATGTATATGAAGCAAAAGTAAAAAAATGTCCATCCTTCCCATAGTAGTGACTCTGCAATCAGTGCAACAGCACGGAAAGAGCAGAGGTAAGCAAAAACTCATAAAATTGCTACAGGGGAAGAAGGGAGTAAGGGGAATAGAAAATCTTCTAGCTAATAACAAGTTGATATGACTTTTCTTACTCTATCTTTACTTTAGTGTGGCATTATGGAGTAATAAGGACTTTAGAGACAGCAGGAGAACAGCATGGAGTCACAAATGTGTGGCCTTACCATTTAAGTAAAAAACAGTAAAGAAACTCAGTAATATTATATATTTAGTAGTATTTAAGACCAAGAATAGCATATAAAATGTAAACATAAAGGTTTGGGTTTCCCTTATTTGCAGGAGGGTCATAATACTCTTTTGTTAGAAACAAAGAACAAACCTCTGTGATTTAAAGAGACAGTGAACACTGTTGAACAAGATGAAGGTATGCAGTTAAAACAGTGGTTTTAAAAGAAATCTCACACATAGGTGATTTTGAGAAACAGGAAAGAATGGACCACAAGCAAACTATGTACATAAGTATAAAGGTGAATTGTAAATTGCTATGAACGCAAGGAAGCAACTGACATCCTAAAAAAATATTTAAAGCAATAAAGAAGCTAATCTGAATATATGTGTCGTACCACAGCTTGCAAGTAGAGTCACAAAATACAAAACCTAATTATTAGGATCATGAATAATGTTGTATTATGAAGATTTACTGTATTTGGAGGCATTAGATGAATATTTATTCTAACAGAGTGGAGGTGGAGGAAAAGTCATGAAAAATGTATATAACATTTATAAATAAGAGTGGTAACTAGTATGTCTTTTATATGTTTTAATTTAGAATACAACACTGCTTTATGGGGCCTGTTGAAGTGGTGTCAGCTACAAAACTGTCACCCAAGCCTTTAGTGTGGACTTACTGACAAATAAAATCATTTTTGTGCTTGACTAATACAGCTTGTGTGTAGTGGAGTTCATCCTATATTATTGTATTGTTGGACAAGCCAGAATGCCCAGAAGTTGAGGTAGGTCGGGGGAGATGGAGGTGGGGTGGGTGCAGGGAACAGAACCGACACGTGGACATTCAGACTGAGACAAAAAAAGCATGCTAAATTTGCACACAAAAAAAAATAGTCCTGACCCACATTAGAAGTGTGAACTCCCCACACACACACACATTCTGCTACTCCCACCACAAGATACTGCCCCTGCTTTCTACCTTCCATGTGATACCACCCCCGCTTGTCAAGGCCCTGTTTGATCAAAGGAATCTTAACCAACAATACATACCTCTGCTGAATGGTATAAAAAGCTAAATGGCTGCACTCTCATCACTAGTTCTAGATATTGCCTGAATTATTACTTACTGTGAGTGCACCACCAAAGCCATTGACAAGTTCTAATCCCACCAGACCAGCAAGATCAGTGATAGATCAGTGTGATAAGGCAGTAGGGAGGGCTGAGGGATACTGGGATGTATAGGGAGAGGCATCAACAGTAGAAAACAGGAAATTGTTATTCCTCTGCACAGACAGTTAGTGAGACCCCATCTGGAGTACTGCGTGCAATTCTAGAGACCCCGTCTCCGCAAAGATATAGACAGAGTGGAGGCTGTTCAGAGGAGGGCCACCAAAATAGTGCAGGGTCTGCACCAGAAGACATACGAGGAGAGACTAAAGCAGCTTAATATATCTACCCTTGAGGAAAGGAGGGAGAGGGGGGTCATGATAGAAACTTTCAAGTATCTCAAGGGAATTAACAAAGTACAAGAGGGTAGTATCTTTCAGAAGAAGAGATGTGCAAGAACAAGGGGGCACAATTTGAAGATAGAGGAGGGACGGCTCAGAGGTAATGTTAGAAAGTATTTTTCACAGAGAGGGTTGTTGATGCATGGAACAGCCATCCTGAGGAGGTTGTGGAGTCAGGAACAGTGGGAGAATTCAAGAATGCATGGCACAGGCATAACGCAATTCTAATGGGGGGTAGGAGGAAGTAAGCTGTTGATTAACTAGAATCTGCAGTTTATCCATCAGGTAGGGAAATGGGCAGACTAGGTGGGCCAAGCGGTCCTTATCTGCCATTTATTTATTTATTTATTTATTGGAGACAATCAGTTTTACAACCTTTGAGTCATGGAGTCGTTTACAAAGGTACCTCGTCGCAGGGGGGGAGACAACAATTAAGTGACTAGAGACAGGGATGAACACACGGGTGAAAATACATAGACACACTTTAAAATAAAGATTACAGGCAGCAGCTATACTGGTACAAACATTTGTAGGGTTACACGCATGTAACAAAGCAAATAGATACCTCACACAACTAGTGGTTAGACTTAAAAAGCAGTAGGCGGGACCGGATTAGCTACAGGCATCTACAGCATCGGCTGTCAATGATATGTAAGGAGGTGGTTTTGGAACGCCAATCCCGGGATCTTGTAGATAGATTCAGGGAGGGAGTTGAACAAGCGGGGCCAAGTGGTGAAAGGACCTTTGGCAGCGAGAGGTCTTGGCCCTTGGAACCATGAAGGTGGCAGTGGAGGACTTGGGTGGGCATGGACCTAGTAGCCAGCTGCAAGGGTCCAGAGACCCCAGGAGGCAAAGGCCTGACAAAGACTTTTAGCCAGCAGGCAGGTTTGATATTTCAGTCTTTCCTCAAGAGTGAGTATATTTGTGCTGGAGTATAGCAGACAGGTGTGGGTTCTGCTGTGGGCACCGATAAAGGAGCCTACAGGCTTTGTTAATAGCGGTCTGGACCTTGGATAGGGCAGTGGTGTCAGCAGCTGCATAGTTGGGAGCCGTAGTCGGCCAGCAATAATGCCACGATGGGCGATATGGCTAATTTTAAAGGCGGGTTCAGGGAGGCAGTCTTTGTGGCGGTAGAAGCCCGATCCTGGAGTTCATGGCAGCTGACAAGGCTTTGAGGTGGACATGGAAGGTAAGGCCGAGTCAAGGTGATGCCCAGGTACTTATAGGATGATACTTGTTCAATTGGGAGGAGCATGCTGGTGGTGATGTGGATGGGAAAGTCCTTGGCGCTGTTTTGCCTATGTGAGAATAGCATGGACTTTGTTTTCTTCAGATTAAGGACTAGACGATGGTTGTTAAACCATTTTTCAGTTTGAAGGAACGCGTTTTGTAATATGCCTTGGAGAGAGAGAGGATCCGAGTGAGTAGCTAGGACTACGGCATCATCTGCATAGAGTAGCATTTTGCTGGAACAGGAACTAGGGAGGGTGTTCAGGAATAGGCTGAAAAGAGTCGGTCCAAGAATGGAGCCTTGAGGGACCCCAGAAGTACAGGTAGGTTGGGGAGAGGGTTCCATTTAGCTTTACTCTTTGGGTCCTGTCGTGAAGGTAAGCATGAACCACTTAAGGGGGTGGGAGAGAGGCCCAGTTTGCTCAGGAGGGTAAGAGCAGGGGTGGCACACCGTGTCAAAGGCCTTGGAAAGGTCTATGAAAACCGCCCTGCAGGCAGGCCATTGTCAAGTCGGAGTGTATGTGGTGGGAGAAATCCCAGGAGGGCAGTAGATGTGCTGTGGCCAGGATGAAACCCATGTTGCTCGGACATAAGAGGTTGTGTTTGGATAGGTATTCCGTGAGCTGCGTGTTTACGATTTTTCTAACGCTTTGGATGGGGGAGGATTGAGATGGGCCTGTAGTTGTTTGGCAAGTCGGTCCCCAGACTTGTGGATGGGAGTTATTTCAACATGCTTCAGGCCTCCGGGGAATTGGCCTAGGCATAAGGATTTATTTATGATAGCGTGAGGGGATAAGCATGACATCAAGTGTGAGTCAGTATTTTGGGTCGAGAGGTCACTACTTGGGTTCTGAGAGGCAAGGGATCTTAGTAGGAAAGATTTGGCATCATGTGGAGAGATCATTTGGAATTGGAATTGTGGCCGGGAGTTGGAGTAGGAGAGGGTGTGGCAGGGTCAAAAAGTGGGCAGGAAGGACAGCACTTAAATCTGTGAAAGTCTTATTAAGACAGTCGCGATACCACGGCAGAGTCAGTGGAGACAGCCCCATTTATGACAATCTGGGATGGTGGGGGAGTGGACATTTCCCATTCAGTTCTTTTTATGTTGTCCCAGAAGCTCTGGATGAGCCCCAGGAGGATGTCAAGGCTGCCTGGTAGTATTTAGCTTTTGCCTGCCTGATGGTCCAGGTACATTGATTGCGGGCTGCCCTGTAGGTTTGCCTATCGGCCAATCTACCGGAGTCATTAGCTATGTGCCAGAGGTCATCCCTTTTTTTCAGTAGTAGGATCAGTGCAGGGGTTATCCATGCAGCAGTCTGTTTTTTTAACTCCGGAGTGCAGAAAGGGGCAAACAGATCCATCAAATTCTATTGTTTTTATGTTTCTATATTTTAACTCCACGCAAGTCTAGAGTAGAGGAGCATCATCTGCCAAATAATATTTTGGCATATCCCTTGATCCCTGCCTCTCATTCAACAACCATTTGAACAGTACTAGTAAGATCATTTATCAGAAACTGGAGCTGCTGTACCACAACCCGAAGGCACCAAACAGTGAACACTAGAGTAAGAATTGCACAAAGCAACCTTCTCCCACTAATAGACTATGGAGCCATCATGACAAACACCACCCCAAATAATGTCTGGGCAAAGAAAAAAAGCCTTGTACTACAAAGTGACCACATTTGCCTCCTCCCAAGGCTCCAGGTCCCATCACTGTATCAATATTAAGTAGCTTGGCTGGTTGCAACCAGAACAAAGAACCTAACTTATGCTAGTCAATTGTGTATACATGATTCTGCATGGAAACATGCCTCAGTGTCTCACTAAACTGTTCACACCTGTTAACATCCCACACTCCGGCTCCATAGCGAACAATTCACTAATGACCCCGCTTATGCGAACAGGGATGGGACAGAAATCGTTCAGCTACCAAGCCACCTCTCTCGGGGACTCCATACCTTCTCCTATCAGACTGTTCTCTCCCAAAGTTTCCACACTCAGAATGAAGGATCATCTGCAAAACTTAATGCATGCTCTTGCTTCAAATAGACTTCGCTTTCTGTATGAAGGTACAGCCAGCTCAGTCATCACTGGACAACTCACTGCACAAAATGTTTCACATATACCTTGCCATGAATACCTCTCCTGCACTATGTAAGCATGCAAAACCATACCATTTTACTGTGCCATGTGATGTGTTGATTTTCCATTGTATCATGTGCTGTATCTTTTATCAATATATCATGCAGCTGTTTTATATAATGTACTTGTAGTACCTGGGCCATACCTGAAAATGGTGCCTGCTGCCAGTGCACCCACCTGGTCAACAATGAATGAATGAAATAAAATAAATGTCTAGTTCAACCTTCTACCAGTTCCCTGAAGGAAAAAAAAGGTTATCACTTCTATTTCTGCTCCTAATTGAACAAGACTGAGATGTAAAAATAACCACTTAAGTTACTGTACTTAGACTGGCTACCAGGATTTTTACGAATATCTCATAATACTGGTTCATTAAGCAGACTGGTCTCCATTTAGTTACTTTTTTGGGTTGCCCTTTTTATAAAGAAAAATCATAAGCGTTTGACACACATCTGATGGTAGATTGTCACAGAATAATATTTCATTATAGACCTTTTCATATGCCTTTTTTTATTCTTTTTTTGCAGCAGTTGTAAGGATTTTGTGTGGAGATATTACTTTGGGAACCAAATCCCTGTTCTGCTAATAGACTGCTTACTCTATTATACATAACAGTATTTATCTCTTCTTTGAGGCATTTAATATTCACCATACTCTTGTTTCCTTAGGGCAGATTTTAATATAGTTTATACAAATGAGATTGCAAGGATAAGTAAGTGTTGGATTTATTTTTTCCTTGCTAACTGTTGTGAATTGCTTCAGAAGACTCATGTTATTTTTGGAATCAGTCCACCATTCTCCTGCGGATTGATAATATAACCTTCCTAGCTGCTAACAGTTCTCTCAGTCCTGCAATCAAATGTTCATCTTCTAACAGAGAATTGTTCATGCTCCAAATTTCTGGCCCAACTTTTACAGCAATAGAACAAAATACCTGTGTGCCTACCATCCAATGAACTGAGAATGCTGCAGGTTTAATCCACGTACTCCCCACCATTGTGATTGTGGAAACAAACAGGAAATCGATACGTAAGACTAGTTCTCCCCTTTAATATGTATATCCTCCCGTTTGGTGCTGTTCACAATACACATCCCTTCGATTAGCATTATTACAGATATTTTGTGATGCAGTTGTATCATTATACAATTTTTTTGCATTTCCACTATCTTATGTAAGTTTTAAGGGGCAATTATTTCCATCCAATATAATAGGATTTTTTTGTATACAAATATGGTTATATCATGTAAAGCAGGCCATACACATGAATTAAACAGAAAACTGTATCACAATATATATTTGGTCCATCCTCCCCCTGACCTGCCACTCCTTCTGGCCTGCACAGTGTCCCATTCTGTCTACCAGTCTCACCCTCTACTGCCAGTCACTGCTACCTGGCTTCTCTAGATATCTCCCTTCCTTGGAGGGTCCGGCTTCTCTCACAGGAGTCACCCCGAACAGATTGATTTGTTAGATATAACTCTAATGGTGAGCAAAGACTATAGGGTGCTCACTAAAGGTTTCAGAAAGCCCACACCCACTAACAGCTTGTTGTTAGCTACTTGTTGCCTCCCTCACTGTCTAAACAATTCTATCCCTTAGGCCAGTTCCTTAGGCACAAAAGAAACTGTTTTGAGAATGAGACTTTCATGGACCCAGCACAGGAGTTGAGGGATAGATTTCTAGAGAGAGACCATAGTGTTGAAACAGTTGATAGTGCCTTGGGGAAAAACAGCAGGTGGACCGCAGGTCTTTACTCGGACCGAAACCCAGAACTAGGAGTCCACATGAAACAATAAGTTTCTTTGCTGAGTACAATTCCTTAGCTGGGCAAGTGGGCAATATAGTTAAAAAATACTGGCCAATCCTTCTCAGTGATACTGAACTAGCACCTCATCTAAAATGTACATGTTTACCTGAAACAACTCACCTGTATGTAATGAACTTATGAATTTGATGATTTATCCCTGTATTTTGAGCTGTATTTTCATTGTATTTTAAAGTTCTGCTGTTTTCTTCCCAATTCCCCTTCCCCAGGACACATCTGAAAACTAGCAGTAGTCCACTCAGTATGCTCTCCTGGTGAAACTTTTAAATAAATAAATAAACAATGGACCCAAACCTAGGGTAACTTTCAGTAGAGGTCCTAATTTGAAGGACAGGCTGGTTAAAAGACAGTTCTCAAACACCGAGCAAACAAGGAACACTTTGGCTCCCAGCGAAGCCTCCAGGGATGTACAGATGCAGTAATAGCAACATCTGTGAATTCTGCAAACAAGGTGTTACATTTGTACCACTACTGAGTGATAGAAAAGTTGACATTCACCAGTTCATCTGTTGTGCATCGAATTTTATGTATATGTCCTTTGGTGTGACTGCCAAAAACTGTATATTGGCTGTACAGTTAGGCAACTCAGATTGATTATTCAGGAGCACGTGAGGGACATCAGAAATGTGGATTTAGAAAATGGCTAAGATTATCCTAGCTTTCTGATTGGCTAGGACAATGATCTTAGCAGGCAGGTATTTTAAAAGAAGTTCCCATTTGGGGTGTCCCATTACCTGGCATATTCTTGGGCACCCCGAATTGACCAGCTGCCATTTTTGTCTCTCACTTACCGGATGAACTGGTGGCTGGCCACCCCACCACCATCGCCGCCGCCAACCCCCAATTGATTCTCATTTCCTTTAAAAAAGATTAAAACCCCTTCCTATCCAAATATTCAAAAATAACAAGGTATTACATTCACCTTAAATCTGCTTCAATTTGCTTTAACTTCACATTGTCCAGTGACATCCCCGATGCTGACCCACCACCAAAAATGGAAGCACAAAATAAGTGCACCAAATGAACACCATCTTATCTCCCATTCTTTTTGCCGCAAATAACTATCAAAGCTGTCCTCTGTCATCATGCAAGGTCACCATCTAGAAACACCCACAACTCCTGAGTGAGAAGGAAAAAAAAAAGATTCTACCAGGAACACCAGAAAGCTGTTGTTTTTTTGTTTTCTTTTTACAAGAGACTACTGGGGGAAATTAAAAAAAAAAATCCATATCTCATTCCTGAGATGAAGGTTGGGGGGGGGATAAGTTGAACAGAATGTCTGTGTGGTGGAGGGGAGCAACAGGAGATTTAAGAGCAGAAATAAAGGGACTACTTTACAACAAAGACAAATAAAAGTTATTCTTATTCTAAATTTTAAAAATGTTTTTAAATTTTTAAATCTCCCTCTAAAAATGCCAGTTTGCCATTTTCTAAGTGCAGTATTACCCTCCAGGGTGGGTGGTATTGGACAATACCAGACCTTCCAGGGGCTATAAGGCCTTCCACCTGCAGCGTCGGGCCTCATTACGCCCCTGGGCGGTCCGGTATTGCCCAAAACCGCCCACCCTGTTAGGTATTATTGCTTACTTAGAAAACCGTGTTGAGCATTTCCTTCTGTGTCATGACAGTAATCCCAAGAATTAAAAAGTTACAGGGTTAGAACAAGAGAAAGTGGGGATGAGAGGTGGTGATAGATTAACACGGCTCTTACAATGTGAGAGCTTTTGGATTTTTTCTTGAAATCATTGCAGCTGGATGGTCTAAACCTTACATGGGACCTAAAATCATATTTATAAGGTTGATACAATTGTGCTTAATTCAATGACACCGGATGCCCCCTTCCCCATACTACCTTAATTGAAAAAGACCTTCCCTTTTTTGTGATTTTCATGTTTAAAGTAATTTTTACATTATGTTTCTATTTTAAAATGGGTTGAGTCAATTTGTGTATTATGCTTGCTTTATGAATTTGTCTACAACAATGTTTTCACACACTGATGTTAAAGAATTTTTCTCTTTCTTTCTCTTTTGCAGACTGAGGTTTAGAGAGCATATGATTATCCTGCTATGGTCAATGCCTTTGACCAATCTTGTGTGGACTGCTCCCTGCCCTGGTTGGAATCATTACTAAATCTCCTATTTTTCTAATGTTTCATATATTTTCATATTTTCTTATGACAATTTAATGTTGATATGGTTCATGAAAATGTGAACATGTTAAAGGAATCATAATCAACATGCTGGGTATTTTTTGTGCTCATACAGTTGCATTTCGTTTATAGTTTATTTTTCATCTGCATTTTCTTACACTCTGATAAGCAGAATAACTTGTCAGGAGTACATTGTATTTCTTTTGATCTAATGTGTAAAATCTGCAGATTTGAGCAATTTTGTATATGTACAGTATTTGTGATTTGTCATATCAGCATTGTGACACTCAGCAGTGATGTCATAAGTTGAGTAGAAAAGGTGTGGTATCTGTCCAAGTAGCCACCCCCTGACAAAGCTCTAAACAGGCGAAGTGCTGGGGTACATGGCTAATGGATAACTTTGTCAGTCTAGTAGTAAGCTAAGTTTTATGATTGCACATTTGTGACAGAATTTTCAGTAAACCGCACTAGCTGGAATTTAGAGCATGTCTCTGAGTATTGGCTATTTGAGTGCTAACTAGCTTCTACTACTTGGTTTTGGGAGTGCTGGACTCTATGTTGGTTAGGGCATGACTTATCCCTGCTGGGACCTCTCTCCCTGGCCAGGGGGAAGAGAGTGACAGTTCCTGGGGTGTCCTCCAAGGCATGCAGGACTGGGGGAGCAGTGACGGTGTGCTTGGGAGACTGTTACCATACAGGAACATGGCAGCTGTCATCCGGTCAGGCAAGGGTGAGTGCTAGTTTCCTGTTTTCTAGGCCCCTTCCCTCTCCCCAGCAGCGTGCACTGCGGTAATGCCCTGGAGATGGAGTCTGCCAATGTGTGGTCATCCAGACCAGCTAAGGCTCTGCACAACACCAGGTGTCAGTCTCCAAGTGGTGCTCCACAGCACCCTTCCCTGGCAACACAGCGTCTGTGTGGATGCTGTATCCCCCTCCTTGCTGGCCTCCACTCCTGTTGTCCCAGGCTTGGGGCTCAAACCCATGTCGCCAGTATGCTGAGTGGGTGCCCCACCACTCAGCACCATGAAGCTGGCTGTATCATGATATTTAAAGTCTAACATCATTGCCCTCCCAAGTAAAATGTCCAGAAATCTTATTACTTGAAAGACAGAAGATGTAAACAAAATAGCATTTCCATTATACAAATTCATGCCACGGGACCAAAAGGAAGGTGCCCACATCTAACATCTTTTAGCTTGATTGATCTCCCCTGTGCATGACAGGTGTAGCTCCTGTAAAAAAAATAATGTCTGCTGAAAGATTTAATAATGCCTCGAAAGTATATTGTCTGTCTTTCCTTGGTGGACCTAATGCTATTTGCATTAACTGTAACAACTTTTAAGCATTCAAAAGACCAGGGTTTCATTTTTGTTTAAGAAAAAATGTAAAATACTGAACTAGAGATGCACAAACAGAGAAAAAGGAACAAAACTTGAAAGAAAAGAAGAAGAGAAAAGTAGTAAACATATAAAAGAAAATGAGTGACAAAGACAGAACAGCAAGTTTTTTTGTTTGTTTTTTTAAGTATCACCTTTTTTTTCTTAGATCCTTTCTTCGCAGCACTTTCCCTAGGCTACCCTCTGGGAGGTTCTGTTTGTTCTTCCTCAGTGTCTCAGGAGTGTGGTCCGTGTGAGGAAGAAATGGATGATGCCTTGGAATCCCCATGCCATTCTGATCCACCCCAGTCAGTAGAAGGTAATAGTGGTGCAAATTATTATTCAGGTAGGAAGTCCAGTCCTTGTATCGCCACTTTTGGCTTTACTTTTACGATCTGCCCTTTTTACCACCATAATGGGGGGGGGGGGCATATCCTCACTATCATTTGGCATAGGGGATCTGACATCTTCCTTTGTGATGGTATCCTGCACTGTAGCCTTTACAATCACAGGTTCTTGTGAAGCTGTTTCAGGGGCTACATCGGATTATCCCTCAGCTTCTTGAGATACTGTTCTTGGAGTTATAACATGTCAGTGGCTGTACCACAACCTGGTGTGATTCTGTTTGCATTAGAACAGTAGGTGTTACCTCTGTAGTGATACCAACATCAGGAATTTCTTCAGGTACTTTGGGGGGGGATGTGGCACTGCTTTCTTGCTATTTTGCCTGCACTGCTCTTTTTGTGCCTTAGTTACCAAAACAGCTGGGTCCACATTTTCAGGGCTACTGTGTTCCAGCCATGGGCAGTCTTGGTATATGTGACCAACTGCAACACACAAACTGCACTGCAGCTCAGAAGTGCAATTCTGACCAGTATATTCAAGTTTCTCACAGAGTCCCCATTTTATTCTGTCACATGCCAAATTTAAATAAGTCTGAGCCCCACATTTATGGCATGCCTTGGTTGTCCTGGGTAGAACAGCACACCTCTGTCTTTACCCAGAAAAAAATTGTTTGGTGAATGTATGGGACCAAAATCATTTTGATGGAGTATATTTAAAATCCCCCCAACCCCCTCCAGACATTTTCAGCATCCAGAATGGGAGCAGATACCCCCCAGGACACCAAAACCAAGAGAAACCAATATCTAATGTCCGTGACACTCTTCCCTTTATTTTGGAAAAGAACAGTGGCAGTTTTATAGCAGGCCTTGTAATAGTTACCCACAAAAGGTAGCCACAAGGGTAGGATCCTCCCACCATCCCCACTATGGCCATCCCCTCCTAGGAAGTATCTCTAATGGCCCCTCCCTCTTACTTACCACTGGTCTAGCTCATAGAATCAACTGCTATAGCATATTCTATGCTTATTCAAATAAAAGGAGGATGAGTCTTATAGCCTACCCGATTAAACTTTTGAGGTACCTGGTAAAGTTGAAACTGGCATTATGTGGGGATATTGAGCTAAATCCAGGTCCCCTCCCCATAAATTCCCCTATTAACTCTCCAACTGACCCAAAGTGGGCTAAAGCAAAGAGTCTCAAACTGGTCCACATGAATATTAATAGTCTGAGACATAAAATGGCAGACCTAGAGGCTTGGGGCACACTCATAAACCAGATGTGATTGCCATAATTGAAACGTGACTTAAGCCCCAGGTGCTCCCCCATGAGATAGATCTTCTGGGGTTTAACAGCTTTCCAAAAGGCAGGGTTGGAAAAAAGGGGGTGGTGTTCTTACATATGTTAGTTCTAGGATGAATGCCTCCACTATAGATATCCCCCAACTGAACAGCTCTGTCAGTGAAAACATATTTGCCAGACTTTTACTCAGTAATACTAAGCCACTGTACGTGGGGTGCATTTACGTGCCCCCTCGAACTGATGTCTCATCCCTAGAGTCTCCCATACAGATTTTGGCAGAACACACACTTGGTGAATTGGTGTTACTTGGTGATTTCAATCAAAACTGGGCATCCAAATCAGATAATGGGCTGCAGGAACTTCTTCCTGATGCTCAGGTAATGCAAGTGATTATTATACCTACCAGAAATAACACCAAATCTGGGAGCCATACTCTACTGAATCAGGCATTAGTTACTGACCCCTCTAGAATTCTAGCAGCTGGAATATTCTCAGATTCTCTTAGTGATCACTTTCCCATATACTGCATATGAAGAAATAAGCTACCTGGCCTACCTCCTAGAATATTTATGGTGAGGGATTACTCCAACTTTGTACCCAAAGCTCTTATCTCTGCTCTTTCAAATATTAACTGGCACCCTATAACAGAGCTCCCCAACCTAGATGAAGCTCTTGAGTACTTCTCAAATGTCTTCATGTCTACAGCCAACTTGCATGCCCCCAATAGGAAATTCAGGGTAAAGGGTAGGTGTCATAAAAGGTTCCACACTGACCTCAAGAAACTAATGATTCATAGAGACAAGGCATGGGGGCTCTACAAGACAATGAACCTTAGAACTGACTGGGAAAGGTATAGGGCTCTTAGAAACCACTGCAAGAAAGGGACGAAGGTAGCAAAAAGTCAAAGGTCTCCAGGATAACCACCTGTGTGATCCAAAAAGGTTTTGGAGTCACATAAACTCCCTATTAAGTGGTAACCCCAGCTCACAGGTGGGAACAATTATTGTTAATGATCAAGCTACTGATGACCCCTATGAAGCAGTGGAAGCCTTCAACACCTTCTTTTCAAATCTCAGCAAATATAAACCTCAGTCATCCAATCCCCCTTCCCCAAAGCGATGTCATGATGAAACGGAAAGCCCTTGCTCTCAATTTCACCTTAAGTTGGTAAGGAAATAGGAGGTGCTAGCCCTACTAAGACATCTGAAACCAGGCTCCTCCCCCAGATTTGACCAACTTGAGCCCAGACTACTAAGAGTGGCTGCCACAGCAATTGTCCTCCCTGTTACCATATTAATAAACAGGTCCCTTAAGGAAGGGTCCGTCCCGCACGAATGGAAGGTGGCTGTGGTGGTCCCCATTCACAATGGCTGATCTCGAGGCAATGTAGAAAATTACAGGCCCATATCAATCCTCTGCCTACTAGCAAAGGTGCAGGAAAGGTTGGTTTTCAATCAGCTCCAGGACTACATAGAGCAACATCAACTTCTGACAGATAATCAACGTGGCTTTAGAAAATGCCATGGTACGGATACCGCTCTTGTCAAATTTACGAGTGATGTCTTGGGGACAGTGGATAAGGGGTCATTGATGGGAGCGATATTCATTGACCTAACCAAGACATTTGACCTGGTTAGCCACAGACTGCTTCTTGGTAAACTAGAGCTATTAGGTCTAGACAAACTCTCACTCTCCTGGTTCTCTATCTAACTAACAGATCACAAAAAGTAAAATGGAAAGGGGTCCACTCCAGCTGCCTTACGATCACTGATGGAGTCCCTCAGGGCTCCGTATTGGGTCTCCTATTATTTTCTCTATTTGTCAGTGACATAGGCCAAAACTGTGATGATGGGAACTTACTACCATATGTTGATGACACTGTGGTGTATTGGAGTGATCCTAACCCCAGTACAATTGCTACTCATCTTTCAAACAGTCTACAAGCCCTTGAAAAATGGTTTACCTCCAATACGCTGGTGTTAAATGATAAAAAAACAAAGGCTATGCTATTTGGAGACAGACGTTCAGGTGGGAATAGGCAAAATCTGCTCCGGCTATCTACCATGGTAGGAATCCAGGTAGATGTGATACATAAGGTGAAGTATCTTGGTGTTTACCTTAACCAACAATTGACCTTCAATCCACAGGTAGATCACATAACCAAGGCTATGCACCAAAAACTTGGCCTTCTATATTGACTGGGCAATTCACTGGCAGCAGATTCAAAGACTCTCATAACAAGGAGCACCTTACTGCCCACATTGGTCTATGGTGCCCCGATACTGCAATTCCACAGGGAGGGTGAAACCTGCAAACTAAATTTCTTGTACAACAAAACTGGCCTGTTTTCAACCTGCTCACCTCCTAGGAGGCACCACCGTGAGGTTCTCTCAGAGCTAAATTGGTATACTCTGGAGTCCAAACTCTCTTGCCCTCTCCTTTGCCTCACCTTTAAGCTTATTAAGATCTATACCCACCAATCTAACAGAGCTATTGACCCCAAAGCCCCTGAGGCATTCCCTCAGATCAGCAAATCCCAATCTACTTGAGATTCCACGAATACAAACCAACCTTGGTAAAAGGTCCTTCACTTACTCTGCAACTCATTACTGGTGTTCTCTTCCCAAAAACTAATCAACACCACATTACTGGAAGGATTCAAAGCCGAACTCAAAGTCTATTGTTGGAATGCTCCCATTGCAGCTGTTATCGCTGAACATGCAGCTCGGGGCTCCACACCCCACTCTACCCGATGTACAACAAAGCACTGTATTATATTTTACCATGTAATCTAGAATAGCTCGGAATCTGAAAAATTCTTACTCACAGATTTCTTTTTGCAAAAGCACTACACCTGTGGTCATGGTCATGGAGTGTTGGTTACTAATTGATCCTCTGTACCTGTACATGATTGTCTGTCAGTTGTTGATTTTGTCTCTTTGTTAAATTATATATGTGGACTTGGTTACTAATTAGCCCATCTATAGTAACTAAATGCTCCTACATACCTGTATATTATGTTTGAGCTATTGCATAAAGTATGTCCTGTCTCTGTATGTATGACTTGATGTGCCTGTAAGAACTGTATGTAACTAATTCCGGGTCGCCCCTGAAAAAGAGACCACTGGTCTCAGTGGGCTTACCTAGTTACCAAAATGCCATAAATATATAAAAATAAAGAAATTAAATTTCACCTTTTCATACTTTGCCCAGAAACGTTCCAGTGATGACATGGTTTTAAAACATACGTCATGAGATGTTTTTCCCACAACATGGATTAGGACATATAATTCTAATGCAAAACAAACTGAGAGCTTCTTTCAACAAACTTATTATTATGTAAATCCTGTCAGAAGCCTCCTCTACTGGGCCTTTACAATGGAACCTGATGACAATTCTCTAGCTAGGCTGGCTCAAACAGAGATTTAAACAGGTCACAAAACCTTGATCTGTTCTCAAAATGTTTTTTCTTATCATCTTGAGCATCACTGTCACTGTCTTGCTCTCTGGAGTCAGACAGTTTAGACTGTCAGTGTTTTTCAGGATGAGGGAAAACACAAGAAAGTGTTCTGTGTGGCCCAGGAATGTCTTGTGATGCACTAGTTGTAGTGCTGTCTCTTACAGTCTGTTTCCCTGCAGTTGCTGTCGGTTGTAGCCTGTTCATTTGCTTCTTGCCCTTTCGGGACTGTATGCTCCCCTTGTGAACGATATTCATTATGGGCCACCCATCCTTTGTGTATGTGTTAATTTTCTCTGAGTCCTCAACCCCCCCCACACACACAGGTTCCAGGTCTATGGGCTCCACGAGAGGCATCTCAGTGCACTCACCTTCTTCACTGTCCCATGTAACACATTGTTGTAGTTGCTGCTGCTCCGCTTCTACTATCACATCAGTCAAAGGAAAGTTTGGATGATGTATTGAGTCTCCAAAGTGGTGAAGGTAATCAGAGCCCTTCCCCCACCAGCTTACGAGGCTATGACTATGACACAGAAGCCGAAAAGCTCATCAGCAGTCACTTTGAGATACTAGTAACTGAAATCAAAATGTCCCAGGAGGACAATAAATGAGTTCAGGAAATTATTTATTTTTTTATTTTTATCTATTTCTCAGAATTACAATACCTTTGAGCCCAGGGCTCTTTTGGAAAGGTTCCATGTCACGGTACAACAACAGGTAAACAACAAACAAATACAATTATTTGAACAAAATCAGTAAAGTAACGTGATGGTAAATTAAGAAAATCAAGACAGAAATCAAGGTAGGGAATAGGAGCAGCCAGAGTCAGGCCTTGTCAGAATGGAGTGGAGGGTAAGGAGGGAGTCAGGAAAGAGGGGAAGGAAGCTGGGGGGAGAGAGGGAGGAAAGGGGACTGAGAGGTGAGGAGGGAAGGCAGGAGAGAGGGGAAGGAAGCTGGGGAGGGAGAAAGGGAAGGGGACTGAGAGGTGAGGAAGGAAGGCAGAAGAGAGGGGAAGGAAGCTACGGAGAGAGAAAGGGAAGGGGACTGAGAAGTGAGGAGGGAAGGCAGGAGAGAGGGGAATTAGAATGAGGTTGGAGTGGTGGGAGGTGCAGAAGATGGAGGGAGGAAAGAGGGGAAGGAGAGACAAGGGTGGGGAGGACAGGCAGAGGGGGGAAAGAAAAGTGATGAGAAGGACCAGGGACTGAGGGAGGAGAAAAGTTGAAAAAGTGAAGCAGGGAGAGAATGGGGTGGGGGGCCAGCGGGAGCAGTCACAATGATTAAGAGAGAGATGGTATTGGCGCAGTTTAGATTTGAAAGGGCCAAGTTTTAACACAGAGGCAAACTTGGAAGGGAGGGCATTAAGCCAGGATGGGGCTCTGAAATGAAAGGAGTACTGGGACAGATAGGTGCGGCAGTGAGGAACAAGGTAGGACTGCTTAACTGTGCTACACGTAAGACGTGAGAAGGGGGAGGGCTGCATAAGTGCACAAGTCAATGGGGAGTGAGGTTTAGGCAAATCTTGTTCACGAGGAGGCAGGTTTGGTACTTGGTACTTACTTTGGTAAACTGCATCAAAAACTGGTGAAGGTGGAAAACAGTACTGAAGTGGCTGAAGAAGGAGCGGGGCTAGTGGAAGCTGGCACCATCCTGCTCAATGAGGCAGTTGAATCTCTTATACACCTGGACCTGGATATGCAATGCTGTAGAGATAGTGTCTGGCTCTGCTGTCTCCCAGAGGGGGCCAAAAGAGGCCAAATGACAAAATTTCTTGTGGACTTACTGTGAGACTTCCTTGCCCTCCCAAAAGATATGAAGCTTAATATGGAATGGGCCCATGGGGCTCTGCTTCCAAAGCCTACAGATCCACTAGTCCTCCTGTGCTCAATATTTATGAAGTTTTCCCATTTGAAAATCTAAGAAATACTTAAGCAGGCTTGGCAAAAAAGGATGTCTCCTATATGTGAGCATGACTTCCTTTCAATCGAGACTGTCCCCCCAAATTCAAAGGCAGTGGATGGTACACAGGGGCATTCTGAAAGTTCTGAAGGATAAGAGACTCGTTTCCATACCCCATTCCCAGTGCAATATTGGGCATTCTGGGAGGATGGCCCGCAACTGTATGGATCCCCTGAAGAGGCTAAAAATGCTTTGAAGAAAAAAACACTGCAGGTTCTAATTCCACAGTGAGGGCCCCGAAATGAAGCAGCATACCCCACCCAATGACCCGACCCTGGTCCACAACCAAAAGGCAACAGAATGGCAGACTTGCTGCTCTCAAGAACATGCAGGAGAGCCACCACTTGATGCAAGGACTGCAAAAGAGTAGACTGAATGGCCCAAAGAAAGACTCAGTGATGTGATGCCAAACTTTAAGGAGCACTGTTATTTTTCTCATGTAGTGAACTTCGGATGACGACACTCACATCTCCAATGGGTGAACTTTCAAACTTGCATCAAGGTTGTTAGCCTTTGACTTTGCAGATTTGAGTTGCCTCTTTTCTTTCATAACCAGTGGTTCAAACATCTTCTATGAGAATGGCACAGTTTTCATTGATATAAAAGGCCATTAAGCATTTTTCAGATTACAAGCTCTCTAACTTTAGTTTTAATGCCTCACTTTTTTCACAGGTGTTACAAACATTCCTGAAGCCAACTCTGAATGGCTGGATGTGTAAGGTGGGGTTGGGAGGAATGGGCCCCATGTGTCAGACACTAAAGGAGTAGTATACCCTCATGTCTTGTAAATTGTTTCCTTTGTCAACAGATAACTCTTTTTGTGCCTGTAGGGAATATATGTGTATGCCTTAGTTTATCTTCACTGGTCACACCAGCCCCTGTAACTAGTCTGGGGTCTCCATTTTCTGGTTATTGAACTCTCATTGTCCCTGAGAGCTGCATTAGCATATGAGAACATGATACCACAGCACCCTTTTACACCATGTATCTCTTTGCTGAAAGTACACATAACCTGAAAATAAAAACCTTTCCAGAAACGCACAAATTAAAAGCAGTTTAAAGGAAAAAAAAAAACATGGACAATGATATTTCAACAACCAGAAAATGGAGGCCCCAGGCTACATACAGGGGCTGGTAAGAACAGTAAAAAAAATAAAACAAACACATGTATATCCCCAATAGCCAAACGAGAAGAGTTGTCTGTTGACAAGGAAACAAAAAACATTTACAAGATATAAAGGTGTACTACTCCTTTAAGGGCTGGTGGTGATTAGTTTTTTTTTTCTTTTCTCCAGCTCTTTCCTCTGAGCTTGTGGCCAGCATGGTGGACAGTGGGGGGAGGAACAGTTAGTGGTTGTGGTAGGGAACTGATGAGCACAGCAGTTTGACTGTGATTAGGGAAGCTGTGTTGGAAGCCGAGTACCTCTCTCCTCACCTTGCTACCGCAGCGGCTGACTGTGCTATTCCAGTCCACCCTGTTTGTTGGCAACTGATTTATTGACCATCAGGGTTTGCAGCGGGACTTACACCACTTACAGCCCCCGTTATTTCCACTTTAGCCTACTGTGAATCATCTCTTTAAGAAAATTGTTTTGCTGTTAGGTTGAGCTTCCTTGGTTGTGTATCTAAGGCAGAAACCTCTGTTCAATTTTCTTGTTGTATATACTGTTTTTTGCATTGCTCGGGGTTGGGAAGAAGGCATGCTCACCTTACTCTTATCTGTGATGTGTCTTTGTGCATTTAACATTTTGAGACCATTTGACTACCCACTGGTTCCTGGGGTGGTCCTTTCTAGTAGAGGGCAGTATACTACCACCATCCCTCTCTCTCTCAGTCAGTGATAAAGACTCGTGCATGTCGGGGGGGGGGGCAGAGGTCTGGTACAGCAGATCTCCAACTATGGAAGTATATATGTTTCAGTTCACAGTTCTAGAAGTGCCCTGTTGGCACAAAAGGGTTTCTTGTTTGTTTGACTGATTTTCTTGCAGGTAACAGAGGGTACTATTCAAGTGTATTTAGAACCAGGGATTTTCCTAAGGTGAATTGTCATGTGTGTTTTTGGACTGGGACGGAAATTGTTTCACAATGGTAAATACCAACACTCTAGTATTGTTCTATAATGCTTGTGGTCTTTCTAATCCTGTAAAGCAGAGTGAGGTAATGCCCTTTTTGACATCCAGAGATGATTATATTTTACTTCCGGAGATGTGTTTATCAAGTGTAGAGCATGATAAATTAAGACATTTTGGATATCAGATGGCTGTTGCCTTTTGATATAAAGCTGGGTGGAGAGGGATGGTTGTTCTGGTCACTAATTAAATCTCCTTTGAAGTGCTGGACTGGTAGGTAGGAAAGAAGGGGAGATATGCCTAACTAAAGGGATGCTATGGTGGAGTTCTGATTACCCTTCCCTCTATTTATGCTTCTCTTGGAAAGGATTATGCTTTTTTTCCTGAAGATTGTTTCTTCTCCTAGCATAGGGTTTCTCAAATGGTGAGGACAGCCTCCCTTGGGAGGTCCCAACCTGTTCCAGGGGAGGCTCAAGCAAGCCTTAAAATGTACTATATTTAAATGTCAAGTTTTGGATGCTTTGTGTGAAAGGATGCAGAAAACTGAAAGCGAATGATGGCATGTGAATTTATGTACAAAATGGTTACCAGGAAAACACACTCAACAAACACTTGTTTCCTGGTATGACATGGGGGAAAGCTGAATGGAGGAAATATAATTCTTGGAAACTATGCAAAACAAAATGCAAAGTAATACAAATGACTAGGAACAAGATAACAATTGACCCATTATACTGGCTGCAGAAAAGCACAAATACAAAAGCTAAGCAGAGAGATACTAGGAGCAAGGCCAGGAGGGAGCAAAATGGTCCCCGAGAAGGTGTTTAAGAGCAGGGTAAAACTGACAAAGAAAACAGTCTGACTCATGGAGGTGTTGCAACGAGGGGTAAATAGGGCCAAAACTCAGAAGTGTGGAGCGAGTTGGCTGACCTGGGGAAGGGGGGGGAGGTATACAGAGGAAGAATAATAGCGTCAATAAAATGAGAATAAACTCAACTACTTACATGCACTTCATTGTATTCTTCCTGTAATGTGCAAAGTATGATAGCTGTTCTAACTATGGAGAGCCCAAAATTATTTCTATATTAGGGGGGAGGCTCAAGATCTTTTCCAAGGCTTGGGGGAGGTTCACTATGACAAAGTGTGAGAACTCCCACCTAGCAAAATTAGGGCAAGTTTCTTTGATTTGTGGTGGTGATCTCAACCTGACCTTGTCCCACTTTTACACCATCCCAAATGCATAAAAAAGAACATTACATGGGCAAATGGGTTCAAAAATTGCTTTGTGAATGGGGGTATATCAATGTCTGGCACCACCTGTGTGGCCAGGCCTGGGATTACACGTACTTTTCAGCACCCCACCAAATATATTCCAGATCAGATTATTTTTTGATACAGAAAGAGCTGGGGGGGGGGGATAAAGGAGAATTGGATGGGTGGCCTTGGCCTATCTGATTATATCCCAATTTATATGTGGTTGCAGTTGGAAATGATCAGGAAAAGGACTTTTTGAAGGCTAAATGTCTCCTTTTTTGAGAGATGAAGAAATAATGTTATATCCCTTAACTGACTGACCACATACTAAGGGATAATGCCTCCCCAGATATAACTCTGGGTATCCCGTGGGACACTGTGAAAACTCTTCTCCGTGGTTAATTTAAAGAATATTCTGTAAGACACAAAACACAAATGAAGGTCCGGCAGGTGGAGCTTTAAGGTCAACAGCTGTGACTGTTCCTAGCACTGCCACACCATTCGCAGTGTGCATCCCCCACTAATTTATCTCTCTTGACTTTCCCCTGACTTTATCCTTCCTCTACCTACTCCCTGCCTCCCTTCCTTCCACTCTCCTTGTAGCCTTCCTCCTTCTATGGCTTCCCAGCTCACCCTCTATCCCCCCACACTCTACCTCCCAGTTTCCTTCTATTCCGTCCTCCTCCCAAAAACCTACATATAGGTTCCCTAGTCCCTCCCCAGTTACCTGCAACCTCCTTCCTTACTGTATGACAAGGTCCCACTGGACTGCCTCTCCCCTTACCTGAGTCCTCTTTGACCTGCTTTCTTCCTCACTGTGTCTTCCCAGACCATTATTTTATGGTATCTGTTGTGTTTTACTTAGCATTTTGTTTGCACAACCCTGTATAACTGCCTCTGTATTAGTACTCATTTTGTATCTTGTGCTGTTTTTTTATGTTTGCTTGCACGCATGTGCAAGAAACATAGTGCCATCATCTGAGTTTTCGGAGGTGTGGCAGCCCTCTTCCAATTCAGTCAGTGTGTTTGCAGGCGTGGCCACAGTTCTTCAATGCCTGCTGAGCTGTCTGACAGCTCCAAAATGCAGTGGCGTGCAGTTGAAAGGGGGAGCTACGCTTCAGTGAGCAGCGATCAGATATCGCCTGCTCGCGCGCCGCTTCCTCACACACACACACATGCACGCACGCAGCCGCGGCTCAGCCCCCAAGCACACACACTGTATAGCCGAAAGGGGTGCCCAACTTCGTCGGGCTGTGCCAACCCCCAAAACACAGTTCCATGTGCCACGCTGGGTGCCCACCCCAGCATGGCTACATCGCCATATAGCCGATGGGTGCCCAACCTCCGCCGGCTCCACTGTCTACCCCCAGAGTACAGGGTGCCACGCCAGAGCCCACCGCAGCATGGCAACAGATGCTATGGCTGACGGGTGCCTAATCCCCTGTCGGGCTCCCCATGCCCCCTAACCAGCCGCCCTTCTGCCACGCTGGGAGCCCACCTCAGCATGGCAAACGCCCCGTCGCCGTCATTAAAAAACCTGAAACTTAAAATCAGTCCTCGCTGTGTCTGCCCCCACCGCACTCACCCACTGCGCACCATTCGCTCCCCCCACACTTACTTCTGACTCAAGAACGATCTTCAGTGCACCGAGAACACGCCTGCACTCTTCAAAGCCAACCGCAAACTGAGGAAATGCCGTAAGCTGTATAATGGGATAGATAGGGTTTTTCAACTTTGTGCATATCTCAGGCATTTTTGGAATTTTTGCACCAAATTTTCAACATGGGGTTTTTGGGACCTCTTCTCATGAATGCTCTCACTGTCATGGCGTTAATCAGGCCCAAAGGGTGATTTCGCAGTCACTGCACGAAATCACCTTTTGGGACTGAGTAATGAAACGACACTGCCACTGTTCAAAAGGTGGGCTTTCGAAAAGCCTATGTTGAAAATGTGGTGAAAAAATTCCTTAAAATTACTGTTTTACGAGCGTGCGTTGAACAGTTCCTACGTACGCTCGTAAGTTCGCGAATTTTCAATATTTTCACTCCAGATTTTCAACATTTCCATTTTACCACACCTCCTTATGAGCAGTACAGCTGTCATTTTTCACATCTTGCCCAAAACGTGTTTCCGCCCATGTAGCGCGCAATGGCACAATTGGTGTGCGAAATCAATGTATGGAAAACATTAAGAAAATCACAGTGACACTTTTAATGAGCAGAGGTCTTAAAATGGCTATGTTGAAAATTTGGTGAAAAAATTCCTAAAAATTACTCTTTTCCACGAAACACTTGGCGTTGCGCAGTTCTCTGCTTTACTAAGTAAGTTTGCGAATTTTCAATATTTTCACTCCAGATTTTCAACATTACCATTTTATTGCACTTCCTTATGAGCAGTATAGCTGTCATATTTCACATCTTGCCCAAAACGTGTTTCCGCCCATGTAGCGCACAATGGCGCAGTCGGTGTGCAAAATCAATGTATGGGACACATTAAGAAAATCACAGTGACACTGTTCATGAGCAGAGGTCTTAAAATGGCTATTTTGAAAATTTGTTAAAAAAATTCCTAAAAATGACTGTTTTATTAGCATCGTTATGTAGTTCCTCGCACACCGTAAGTTCTGAATTTTCTATATTTTCGCCCAGATTTTCCACTTTGCCATTTATTACATTTCTTTATGAACAGTACAGCTGCCATTTTTCACATGTCGCCCAAAATGTGTTTCCGCACATGTAGCGCACAATGGTGCAGTCGGTGTGCGAAAGCAATGTTTGGGACAGATTAAGAAAATCACAGTTACATTGTTCATGAGCAGAGGTCTTAAAATGGTTATGTTGAAGATTGGTGACAAAAGTCCATAAAATGACTGTTACGAGTGAGCATTGCGCAGTTTCCACGCACCCTCGTAAGTTCATGACTTTGTAATATTTTCAGTCCAGATTTTCACCAGTGGCATTTTTCCACACTTCCTTATGAACAGTACAGCTGTCATTTTTCACAAAATGGCCGAAATGTGTTTTCACACTTTCAGCGCAGAGATGCGTGGTCGCTGTGGGAAATCATTGTTCGGGACAGATAAAGAAAATCACAGTGACACTGTTCATGATCGGAGGCACCAAAATGCCTGAGTTGCCAATCTGCTGTAAAAAAATCCCCAAACTAATTACATTATAGGTGTGCGTTGCACAGTTTCTATGCACGCTCATGACATCACCAGTTTTTTTAACATTTTCACTGCAGATTTATAACATTGCCATTTTTTCCACCTCCCCATGAACAGTACAGCTGTCATTTTTCACATCCTGTTCGTAATGTGTTTTTGCACCCATGGTGCTAAATGCCGTAGTCGCTGTGCATAAGCAGCTTTTGGCTAACAAACTGATATTGCCACTGTTCATGAGGTGGGGGTCTCAAAAAAAACATGTTGAAAATTTGGAGTGAAAATACCAACGAATGCCTGAGGTGTTAGGGTTTCCAACCATAGCGCCCAACCCTGTAGAGAATGACAGGCATCAGGGGTGTGACTTGGGATTCTTGTCTGTAATGCTCATACCATTCCACACCCTGCAGCCAGTGAGAGGCATCGAGGTATGCCTTGGACTCTTCGGCCCCAAAGTTCACCCCATTCTCCTATACTGCACCCATCTCACTGTACTTCCTGATGGAATGGGGTACACATAAGGACCAAAGACCCCAAGGCACACCGTGACACTTATCAGTGTCTGCAGGGTGGGTTGTGGTGAAATGGCGTGGCCGTTATGCCTGATGACCCAAAGGCACACCCCAATGCCTGTCAGTCTCTGCAGGGTGGTGGTGGGGTTGGCTTCAGTTCAATACTTCACTGCCATTCCTATTATGCAGCTCTGTAACTTCTACACAACCAATGCCAATGCCAGCAAGCAAATATTCGGCATTGACAAATGCTTGTTTAAGTTGTTTTTCTAGCAATGTAATCACCTTGTAAGCTTGCACTGTAATCACTTTATCTTTTAACGTGGAGCCTTTCTAAACTGAGTCTCTGACTCAAAGGTTTGTAATGCTGATATTTCAATAAATAAATAATTGGTAGCAGATAACTCAGCAGAAAATCAAATTAGGTAGATGGAAAAGGAATTGGCAATGTTCAAAAATGAACTAGGAACCTTATTACATTTTTAAGCAGAACAAAAGTTACTTTTTTTTAAGACAAGGGGTTTATGAAGGGGATCCCTGTTCCATCAGATTGTTGACTGGACACCTGAGTGCACAGAGAACTAAAGCTCAAATTACCTGATTGGTACACGCCTCTACAGGGTAGAAATTAACTAACATCCAGGCACTTTAGGACACTTTTAAAATATATTATGAGGACCTTAACAGGGGAGTTACTAAAGCACTGTGGAAGAGGTAACAGCCTTTTTAACCAGACTAGGTGTTCTCCATGTTTTATGAGAATCAAAATGCAGCCTTAACAGAAACTGAACCAGTGGCGCAGACGATTGAGGCATCTAGCCTTACCTCGCATCATGCCAGCAACCGAGGTTCAGGAATGACCTTGTGTCGTCAGGGAGCCATCTAGGGAGGGAGGGTCGGAGCAGGATTGAGCTGCCTATGGGCAGCTCTTCTCTCCTAAGGTGGATGCTGTCCCTCTATTAGTCCCCGTCACCACAGGGTGGAGGTCTGGTGGTGGCATGGGCGGGGAAGGGGGCAGCTAATAGGGTAGGACATTCTGCAGTGCCTGGTGTGCGCGTGCCTCCAGATGCATATGTCAGCACCCCGGACACATGGACGGAGATGGTCAAAAAAGGGAATAACCTACAAAATATAAAATAAACAAAAAAATGCAGCCTTAACAGCCCCCATCATTCTGCGATAAATGCTTATGAGAAATTAGCCATTTAGAAACAAACAAATGTCCTGGCTCAGTCAAGTTTGGCAAGGAATTTTACAAACCGTTCAGGAAAGAGGTTGCACCTCTGTTGCAACAGGCTTTTTCAGCTGCCTTTGCAGGGGGGAGGCAGACTGGCACCATCTTGGTCCCAAACAGTGATTTTGGTGATTTCCTATGCCTGGTAAGGACCCCATTCTCTGTGCCTCCTGTAGACCCATCTTCATACTGAACATGGACTACAAACTCCTGAATAACCCAGAGACTGGAATCTCCTTATTCCCCAGTTGAGACACTTTGATCACGCAAGAGTCTCGGGTCATCAGCCACAAGGCACCATAAGACAGACAGTTCATATCATAGGCCATCTTAACAGGACCACACATCCGGCCTTTCTCATGAGTTCAGATGCTGAAAAGGTATTTGGTAAGGTGCCATGGGACTATCTGAAGGGGATTCTTGCTGAGACTGGCTTCTCTGAACTCTTTATTCATTATATTTCTACCATATACAATACATGGCCCAGTCCACATATGTAAGAGTCAATGGTCACATTTCTGGGGGGTTACTTTGGGCCATGCTACACATCAGGGATGCATCCAGTCCCCAATTCTGTTTGTGCTGTATATTGAACCACTGGCCCAGAGTATTAGGTGTAATCCAGGGATTCAGGGCATACACTATGGTGCAGTAGAATACAGCACTCTATGCAGACAATGTCCTGCTGTACCTGGGGGACCAAGAGTCCTCCTTCCACTTAGTTATGTCAGAGATAGGATCTCAGGCTATGCTCTTAACACATCCAAGACTGAGGTTTTGGTATTCTATCATCATGCATCTCTGCAGTTATGACATCAGTACCCCATAAAATGGGACCTAACCGAAATTAACTACCCAGGTATAATCCTCAGTTTACAATCTGCATCTCTCTTTGATGATAATTATGCCCCCCTAGTGAAAGAATTGACAGCACACTTTAAATGATGGACTTTACTGCCTTTGCTGTTTTACTCCAGAATATAGGCGGCCAAGATTAATGCTCTTCTTTCTTAGATAGCTTTATTTATTTTAATGTGTCCCTTAAATTGTACAGGTACCTCATAAGGTGTTTCTGGCTTGGCAGAATCAAATACAATTGTTTATCTGGCAAGGGGGGCTAATACACAAATTCGACAAACAACTTTGCAGCTCCCTAAAGCCCAAGGTGGGTGGGCAGTCCCCCTATTGGCTGGATACTGGATAGCAGCACAAATGTGTATTGCACTGCTATGGGGGAATGCGCAATGTGATGTGTACTGGAAGGTAGGGTGCCCCTATTAGCAGCATTATTTGAGCCAGATCTCCTCCTATCCCTTGAACCATTCAACCTCAGGGTGATGATCATAGCTGTAGAGGGGTGGAACTGTGGCATAAGGGAGTGACGGACCAAAGAGGCCCTATGGACTATTCAAATGGTGGGCCTGGGATGATGCATTTACTCCAGCAAAACTGACCCATGGTTTAGAAGGCAGGCCAAACTGGGTTTATGGATCCCATGGCAACTGCATAAAGATGGCGGAATACACATCTTTGGAGAATGTGTGTGCTGCAGTTGGGTGGAAAGGCACAGATAGATTTAGATTCTTTCAAATCAAGAACTATATTAACACACATCTCTGTCTGCACCCTGTTGATGCCCAGGACACTCTTCTATTGGCTGCATTTCCATACTGTGTGGGAGTCTTTTACTGGAAAGGGGTCCATCTCCATTTTACACAGTAGATATTTAATAGATCAGGGACACTTCAATGATTATATCAGACTTAAATGGGAACAAGATGCAGCTGTCCCCATAACAGATAAGCTGTAGGATAAGGTATGGGAAGGGATGCGGTGTACCTCGTCCTCTACCAAGTGGACAGAATCTGTGTGAAAGGTAAGGAGATGCTATTTCCTAGTACTTAAGTTCCAGAGCAAGTGGGATCCTACCTGTTCTTTTGCATGTTGGAGACAGTGTGGAGAGCCATCAGCAACACATTCTCATGTGTTTTGATACTGCCTCAAACTGAGGGACTACTGGGAGGAGGTGAGATGAACTGTCTGTAGAATATTACTTTTAACCGATCCTCTAACTTGCTACTACTTACTCCTATAGGTCAAACCCAAACCTTTGAAAGGAAAGGAGGGAATTTACCTGTGGAATATCTTAATGCCAGTGGCTGCAAAAGCCATTACTAAGAAATGGCTACAGGTGGAACCCCCAGCTCTTGCAGACTGGTTTGAAGTACTCTTCCAGGTGCAATATGTGGAAAAGGTGACATTTCTTGTCCAGTCTTGCTTGCCTGTCTTTACAAATTGATGGACTCTTTGAGAGATGTTTAGGCTAGAGGACTCAGACTAAAAGAGTGGTTATGAGGAGACTTTGTATGGGGAAAACTCCAGACTCCCTACTTGTAGGAGGTTGGACCAATAACGACAATACTGAGGCAAGGTTGTATCTCAGGAGACCTGCCAAGCTGTCCTATATACCCATGTAGGGGTTTTGATAGTATAAAAAGTAAGAAGCAGATGAATATAAACACACACAGACTGATTTAACAGACATTATGATTTAAGAAAAAGATTGATTGTGAGATTTAAATGCATTCCTTCTCCTCTGTGACTCTGTTTTGTCGTGATTTATTCTGTTATAAAAGTTTCATTAATTGGCAAAGTTGAGGTGACTGGGCTCCAGGAAATCTTCATGTTATCTTTGTCACAATCTGGAAACTGTCGATGACAATTTATTCTATGCTGGATGTACCATCTATGCTTTTTTTCAATAAAGAAGTTAAAAAAGAAAATATACTAGGATGCCATGTATGCATGTATCCACTAGATGGAGATAGCCATGCAATAACAAAAAAGAAAAGCACCAACACAAAAGTGAAATTAGAGAGAAGTGATTGAAAGGAATTAGAAGTGGATGGAATTTGGTTTAATATAGCACTGTTCATACATACTATATGTATCCCAAAGCACTTTACAATCCATGACCATTTGGCTAATGTGCAGAGAAATGTACAAAGAGATAAGGTGAGATTGGGGAGGTTAAGAAAGTTTTGGGGGGTTGTTATCACAGAGGAGGGGGAGGTTAGGTAAGCTGCTCAGGGTCACACTGTAAGAAAGTGGTGATTAGGAGACTCAAACCCCGGTCTCTAGGATCACAGCTCTGGGCTCTAACTATATAGTTCTGGAGAGCTGGAGCCTATCCAGGACTTTCTTATGAAAGCAAAGTGTCTTTGCATGTTAGTACCAGTTCTGCTTAAGACAACAACCTTCTCATCCAGAAAAGAAACAAACTGAGGCCATTCCAGGAGATGCTGTGCCATCAGTATTAACAACCTCAATTAGAAAAAAACAACAAACCGAGCACTTGCAACCACACAAAGTCAAAAGGCTTGAGATGCAAGGCAATATGCAAGAATACTCCTTTACTGAGATCCGTAAAGTATATCAAAATGGTACAGACTAAAAATGGTTAGTGCACCCTGCAAAGCATCAATATTTTGTACCATTCTTACAATGCTTTGTCAGGGGTGATGGGGCCCTCTAGAATTCAGCCTTACAAACTCATCACAATGTAAAGACACATAGAACAATTCTCACAGTAAGGGGGGAGCCTACATGAGTGCAAAACAGTGCTGAAGGTGCATAGAAATATAACAGTATATTGAAAACACTCCTGTATTATATATTTGCATGGTTGCATATTTAGCATTCATTGCGTTCATTTGCGCTTGTGCAAGAAATGTCTTGGGACTGTACGGCAAATGAGGTGTGTCACTGCCATGTCAATTACAGCTAATACTGCAATGGGTTTGGCAGTGTACACCAATGACCAGGCACTGTGGTCATGACAGCAGTTCGGGAGCACTTCATTTCTTTCTGTAGCCCAAACTCTGGCCATGCGCGGTAGAGTGCACACTAATGCACATGGCAGGAGTTACAGCCGCTGTATTCTCTCTCCCTGTCTTTGCTCCTCTGACCCCCCCCAGGCTTCAAAGTTAGCCGCAGTGTGACTTTCTCTCCTAGTGCTCTCTTCTCGCCACCCCGCCTCAAAACTAGCCACACTGCAGCTTTCTCTCCCCTCTCCTGGTGCTCGCTTCTCTGTTCACCACCTCAACATTAGCCACAGTGCGGCTTTCTGTTAAAGCCAACATCAGAGTGCCCAATCCCCATGTCGGCAATAAAAAAATAAAAAAACAGCACCGCCACTGCCCACTCCCAGTCTCCCCATATCTGTTACCCCCCCAATATTCCAGGATACTAGGGAGCCCACTCCCAGTATCCCCATATCTATACTCCCCCTTTAGAAATGGCCAGACTGGGTGGGCCAAGCAGTCCTTATCTGCTGTCAAAGTCTATGTTTATGTTTTCCTGTAAAAAAGAAAATGGTCCCCCAACATTTTTTTTTATACCTGAAAAAGAAAATGGTCCTCGTCATCTCCCTGGCCTCCTCCTCATCCTGGCCCTCCTGTACACCCCCCACCCCTCACTCCCATACTTACCTCCGGAGCTCGGCGGCTGTGATCTTCTCTGGACCAGAAAACATCTGCACTCTTCAAAGCTGAACCACGAACTGAAGAATCAAGGTAAGCACCATATAATTGCTGTCAATGGGGGTTTCAACTTATGCTGATATCTCAGCCATTTTTTGAACTTGTTGCCCAAAATTTTCAACGTAGCCTTTTTGGGACCCCACCTCATGAACACTATCACTGTCATTTCATTACTCAGTCCCAAAAGGTGATTTCTCGGTAACTACGTGGAATCACCTTTTGGGACCAATTAACAAAGTAACAGTGCTGGAGTTCATGAGCGAAGGTCCCAAAAAGCCCATGTTGAAACTTTGGTGAAAAAAATCCTCAAAATGACTGCATTATGAGTGTACGCTTGTTTGTTTCTAGATACTTATAACTTTGCCAATTTTAATATTTTGACTCCAGATTTTCCATATGCCATTTTTTCACATTCCTCATGAACAGTACAGCTGTCATTTTCACACGCTTCCCAAAATGTGTTTTTGCACCTGTGGTGCAGAATGACGCAGTTGCTGTGCTAAATCAACTTTCGGGATGAATTAATAAAATCACAGTGGCACTGTTTATGAGGTGGGGTCCCAAAAATGCCATGTTGAAAATTTGGTACAAAAATACCCAAAAAAGCCCAAGTTACGTGCAGTCATTGAAATTTCGCTACACATTTTTTTATTTATTTGAACAAGTCGGATTTACAACCTTTGAGTCAGGGACTCATTTACAAAGGCACCTCATCGCAGGGAGGGCAAGACAATAGAACATTGTGCAGATGCAACATTGGACAACATTACAGGTGCAGACATTGAACACAGAATACACTTAGTTACATGTTGGCATAAAATACAGATTTGCAATTAAAGATGTACAATTTCTCTGGAGTTGCAGTGGAATATATCCTTGTATAAACCTAGGGGGGGTAGGTAAAAAGGGGTAGTGGGAAAGATGGATCAGCAGTCCAGGGGACCTTGTTGAGATTGGGGGGCCAGTCAGGGAAAGGTCCTGCAGTAGGATTAGGGGAGGCAGGGTTAGTTGCACCTACAGCAGCGGACATTAAAGAGATGGTTCTGGAGAGCAGTTTTGAAGGGATCAAGTTTGGCAGTGTTGGTGATGCAGGTAGGGAGGGAGTTAAACCAGGTGGGGGCTCGATAAAAGAAGAACCTCTGGGTGAGGGAGGTCTTGGTTCTGGGGACTTTGAAGGTGGCTTTAACAGAGCTGCGGGTGGAAACGGATGAGGATGACTGTGGTAGGGAGGCAGATACTCCTGGGGGGGAGAGTCCGAGCAGGGATTTCTTAGCAAGAGGGCAGGTCTGATACTGCAGAAGTTCCTCGAAGTTGAGCGCGTTGGCAGAGGAATAGAGCAGGCAGGTGTGGGTGCAGCTGGAGGCTCCAGTCAGGAGCCTACAGGCCTTATTGATGGAAAGCTGGATTTTAGAGAGGGCGGTGTTATCAGCTGCAGCATAGATGGGCAAGCTGTAGTCCACTAGGGACAGGACGGAGGAGGTGATGGCCAGCCGGAGGGCCATGAGGGGCAGGCAATCCCTATGGCGGTAAAGTAGGCCAATCCGAGAGTTTATGGCAGAGGAAAGAGCATTGATGTGAGTGTGGAAAATGAGGGCAGTTTTCAAAGTGATGCCTAGGTATTTGTATGTGGGCACTTGCTCTAATGGGAGCTGAGAGTTGGGGGTAGTCAGGATGGGGCACTTCTAGCTTTATTTTGGTGGTGAGAGAAGAGAAGAGCATTGATTTGGTTTTCTTAAGGTTTATGACTAGTCTGTGATCAAGAAACCACCTTTCTGTTTGGTTGTAGGTGAGTTGAAGGGATGATTGGAGAGTGGAGGGATCTGGGTGTGAGGCAAAGAGAACTGCATCGTCTGCATAGAGGAGCATCTTGCTATTGCAGGAGCTGGGGAGAGTATTGAGGTAGAGACTGAAGAGAATGGGACCAAGGATTGAGCCCTGTGGGACCTCAGAGCTAATGGGTCAAATGTTGGAGAGGGAGCCGTTGATTTTTACACGCTGGGATCTAGCAGAGAGGTAGCTGGAAAACCAGGCAAGGGGACCAGCAGAGAAACCGGGTTGGTGGAGAAAGTTGAGTAGGAGGGGGTAACAGACAGTGTCAAAGGCCTAGGAGAGGTCAATGAACACTGCACCGGCCAGGTTGCTGGAGTCAAGAGCAGAGTGCAGGTATTGGGAGAACTCCAGGAGAGCCGTGGTTGTACTGTGTCCTGGGTGGAAGCCGTGCTGCTCCGGGCACATAATGTCATACTTAGCCAAGTACTCAGATAGCTGGATAGACACCACTTTTTCGAGGGCTTTGGAGAGTGGGGGGAGGATGGAGATTGACCGATAGTTGCTGGGGGAGGATCAATCACCACTCTTGTGTATTGGAGTGATTTTAGGAGTTTTCCATGCACCGGGGAACTATCCAAGGCATAGGGACTGGTTGAGTAGGTCCGTCAGGGGGACTAGGACAACATCCAGGACCAGCCGGAGGATCCTGGAGTCGAGGGGTCACTGCTGAGGTTACTACTACCAAGGGCTTTTGCAGGTGTGGCCGGGCTTCGTGGGGAGATGGGTGCACAGGTAGAAAGGGGGTGATGCAGGGGGGGGGAGTGAGGAGGGGATTGGATCAAAAAAACTGCTGGAGAGGACGGAGCTTAGATCAGAGAAATTGGTGTTGAGGCAGTCAGCTATAGGTAGTGGATCAGAGGAGGTAGTGCCATCGATGGTGAGCTGAGATGGTGGAGGGGAGCAGGTCTTCCCATTTAGTTCTTTCATGCTATCCCAGAAGGTCCAGGCTGAGCCACAGGTGGAGGTGAGGGTGGCCTGGTAGTGCTCCGCCTTGGCCCATCTGATGGCCCAGGTGCACTTATTGCGCTCTGCATTGTAGGTTTGTCTGTCAGATGGATTGCCTGAATTTACAGTGATTCACCAGAGATTATCCCTATTCTTAAGTTTCTGGATGAGGTAAGGGGTGATCCAAGGGATGTTGCGTTTCTTTGTACGGATCCTGGTGGTGGGGGGTGAAGAGGTCACAGGCCTTGCAGAAGGCACTTGAGAAGAAGTCAAGAGCTGAGTCGATATCTGGAGCATGTTAGATAGGGGACCAATCTAGCTGGGCTAGGTGCTGTTTCAGCTTTTTTAGGCCACCAGGGCGTAGCTGCCAGCGCAGTGTAACCTGGGACAAAACTTTTGGAGAGGAGGATGACCAGGTATAGATGACTGGGGAGTGATCACTAAGTGAGTCAGGGAGGAGAGCGATGTCCCGGATTTTAAAGGGGCGGTTTGATAAGACAACGTCTAGGAGGGTGTTGGTTTCACTGGATCGGTTGAACCTGGTGGACTGTGAGACTAGTTGGGACATATCCAGGGCAGCGAAGGAGTCCCTGGTTTGGGAAGTGGCAGAAGCAAGCCAGTTAACATTAAGATCACCAAGGATGACTTGCTCAACTTTGTGCGGGAGGGATGTGAGGTAGTCGATGAGGGACTGGACTGCTGAGTTCTAGTTTCTTGGGGGTATGTAGGAGACAGTGAGAAAAAGAGGGCCTCTGGCGGGGTCTGGGATTATTTTTAGTGTGAGGGCTTGGGCAACGTAGTCAAGTTTGGGAGCAGGGAGTGCGTGACCTATTAGGGTGTCCCATGAATATTGCGCACCCACCACTACGTTTGCCTACACAGTCTTCCCTGAATAAGGTATATCCAGGGAGGGAGATAGCAGAGTCAGGGGTGGACTTAGAGAGCCAAGTCTCTACCAGAGCAAGAATATCAGGTTGATGCTGGGTGACCCAGCACTGGAGAGCAGCAGTTTTCTTTAGGAGGCTACATATGTTAAGGGATGCAAGACGGAGACCGGTAGTGGTACAGGATTTGGCGGGCTGGCAGATAAAGGTCCAGGATTGGGGTGTACATTCCCAGACAGTAAGAGTAGCAATGTGATTATTCTGATTAGGGGATGGTGGCGGCAGGGACCCATGGTTAGGCGCCCGGGTGAAGACCTGGTGATAAGGGTGCAGGGGATAGGTAGAGCATGAAGGGTGGGTATGGCAGGGAACAGCTATGTCCATGGTGGGCTCAGGAGGGCAGGGGGAGTGGGGCTGCAGGCAGAGGGTGGGTGCTGAGGAGTTAGGGGTGTGTTCAAGGTGGGGGGGAGCTGGGTCATACTGGGGTAACTTGGGGGTGAGGTGCCTGATGTAGTGGGTGGGAGCTCAGGTTGGGGGGAGGTTTGAACCAGGAGGGTAAGGGTGAGAAGACCTAGCAAGGGAGTGCGTCGTGTGCCCAGAGTTCTATGCTTATAGTGAAAGATAAGGGCAATAGCTGAACTTCAGTGAGGGTGACTGCCACTGTAGAGTAGTGATAGTGTTACTGACTTTGGGGCAAGAGGTCCCAGGTTCGAGTACACCAGGGAGAGGGTGCCTAAGAGCCTTGTGGAGGAGATGTCGGAGGTTACCCAGGGGCTGGATAGGGCTGGGTTTGGAGAGGAAAAGAGAGGAGAAATAGCAATTTAGGTTTGATCTCTGTCTGTTTTCGGCCCTTGAGAGGGCAGGGAGCAGCTCCTGTGGCTATAGCCATGGGTGGAGAAATGCCCAGGGGACTTTGGCATAGTCTGTTTTCAGCCCTTGAGAGGGAAGGGAGCAGCTCCTGTGGCTACGGCCATCGGTGGAGGAATTAACTTTGGCAAATTTTACAATTTTCACTCCAAATATTCAGCATTGCCTCATGAACAGTATAGCTGTCATTTTTCACATCCTGCCCAAAATGTGTTTTCACATCTGTGGTGCCAAATGGCACAGTAGCTGTATGAAATCACCTTTCAGAATTGAGTAACAAAATGAAAGTGCCACTGTTCATGAGTTGGGGTCCCAAAAAGTCCATGTTGAAAATTAGAAGCAAAAATACCAACAAACACCAGGGCATTAGGGTTTCCAACCCTAACGCCCCACCCTGCAGAGACTGACAGGCATCATGGGGGTGTCTTAGGGCCATCGGCCATTCTGCTTATGCCCACCCCCACCCTGCAGCCTCTGAAAGGCATCGGTGTTTGCCTGGGGTCTTCGGCCCTCACATTCACCCCATTTTCCTATACTGCACCCATCTCAGCTTATTTCCTTATGGAATGGGGTGAGTGTTAGGGCTGAAGACCCCAAGGCACATTGCGATGCCTGCCAGTGTCTGCAGAGTGGGTGTGGGTGTGGAATGGCATGAGCATAACAGCCGATGACCCAAAGGCACACACACAATGCCTGTCAGTCTCTGCTGGGTGGAGATAGGGGTGGGACGTTAGGTTTGGAAACCCTAATGCCTCATTAAGGAAGTAAATCAGAGAAAGATTGTTTCTATGACTACTCTCTTTAACAAATCATGGGAGGATGGGGTGGTACCTGAGGACTGGAGGAGGGCGGATGTGATTCCTCTTCACAAAAGTGGGAGCAGGACAGAGGCAGGAAACTACAGACCAGTTGTTTGACCTCAGTGATAGGAAAAATGATGGAATCACTTCAGAAGGAAAAGAATTGTTGAGTACCTAGAGGTCAGTGGGGCACAGGACCCAAGGCAGCATGGATTCACGATGGGAAGGTCGTGTCAGACGAATCTAATAGATTTCTTTTTCTGGGTGACCAAAGTAGTAGACCAGGGAGTGGTTGTGGACATGGCCTACCTAGATTTTAGCAAGGCATTTGATACAGTCCCACACAAAAGATTAGTACACAAGTTAGCCAGACTTGGAGTGGGTCCCAAGGTGGTATCCTGGATAAAAAATTGGCTAGACAACAGGACGCAAAGGGTAGTAGTAAACGGAGTCCACAGTGAAGAAAGGAGTGTTACTAGCTGGGTACCGCAGGGTTTAGTACTTGGACCGGTCATTTTTAATGTCTTCATAAGTGACATTGCAGAGGAACTGGAAGGAAAAGTATGTCTCTTTGCAGATGACACAAAGATCTCCAACAGGGTTGATACACAAGATGGAGTGGAAAGGATGTGAAAGGACTTGGCAAGGTTGGAGGAATGGTCAAATGTATGGCAGCTCAGATTCAATGCAAAGAAGTGCTAGGTAGTGCACCTGGGAAACAAAAACCCAGGGAAAGAGTACACAATGGGGGGTGAGATACTGACAACAGTAAAATGGAAAGGGCCCTGGGGTAATTATATCAGATGACCTAAAGGTGGGCAAGCAATGTGAGAAGGCAGTAAGGAAGGCTGGGGGGATACTGGGATGCATAGGGAGAGGCATCAATAGTAGAAAACAGGCAGTTGTTATCCCTCTGTACAGACAGTTGGTGAGACCCCATCTGGAGTACTGTGTGCAGTTCTGGAAACCCCATCTCCACAAAGACATAGACAGAGTGGAGGCTGTCCAGAGGAGGGCAACCAAAATGGTGCAGGTTCTGCACCAGAAGACATACAAAGAAAGACTGAAGGAGCGTAATATGTATACCCTTGAGGAAAGAAGGGAGAGAGGGGACATGATAGAAACTTTCAAGTACCTTAAGGGAATAAACAAAGTCCAAGGGGGTTGCATCTTTCAGAAAAACAGATGTGCAAGAACAAGAGGGCACAATTTGAAGATGGAGGGGGGATGGCTCAGAGGTAATGTGAGGAAGTATTTTTTTATGGAGAGGGTTGTGGATGCATGGAACAGCCTCCCTGAGGAGGTTGTGGAGTCAAGAACAGTGGGGGAATTCAAGAATGCATGGGACAGACATAAGGCAGTCCTAGTGGGGGGGTAGGAGGAAGTAAGCTGTTGGTTAACTAGGATCTGCAGCTTATCTGTTAGGTAGGAAAATGGGCAGACTAGGTGGGCCAAGTGGTCCTTATCTGCTGTCAAATTCTATGTTTCTATGTTTCTAGAGATGGTTGATGTCACCTCCTTGATTTCAGCAAAGTCTTTGACAACATCCAGCACAGAAGACTGATTAACAAGATGGGTAGTCTGGCCATGGGGCACAAGCTGATAAACTGGGTTAGAAACTGGCTGACAGACAGGAGGCAGAGGGGGGTGGTAATGCGATCCAATCTGGGGAGAGGGGGTGACCAGTTGGGTACCTCAAGGGTCAGTTCTGGGACCATTTATGGTGCAGATTCCACCATGCAGCACCCACCACTCTCACTGCTGCCTCCTCTCTCCTCTGAATCCTGTACCAGTACCAAACACCACTGCTGACCAATTAGCTGACTACCTCACCATTCATAATCTCCTCTGCATGGAGCATCATGGTTTCCACAGGGGGTATAGCACCACCACTGCCCTCCTCGAATTCTCTACATTTATTCACTCTGCCCTTGACAAAGGGCTCCTCGCAGGTGCAGTCTTCACTGACCTATCAAAAGCCTTCGATACCATCTGCCATCCACTTCTCATATCCACCCTCTGACAATTAGGCTTCATGCAAGGCCCCCTTGCCTGGTTCACCAACTACCTCACATCCCGATTGCAATGCGTGAAAATCAACAGCACTCTCTCTAGCAGCCGACAGGTCCACTCGGGAGTCCCCCAAGGCTCTATCCTTGGGCCACTGCTATTTAGTCTGCATCTGAATGCACTCCCCAACTCCTGCTCAGAAAAAGTACTCTTCTATGCGGACGATGTGGTCCTCTTCACATCCCACCCGGACCCCACCCGGACCCTACCCATCTCCAAAGTGCCTTCCAAAACTCCTTTAGCCAGGCTAAATGCTGATTCTTGGACCACAGGCTTGTGCTTAATTTGAAAAAAACAAAGATCATGCTCTTCTCACACAACCAAAATAAATATAAAGACTTCCCCCCCTTCCTGTCCTATCCAGTGCACTCCTCCCCCTTGAACAAGCAACACCTACAAATACCTTGGCATAATCTTTGACTCCGCTCTCTCCTTTCACGGCCATATCCGCACCCTCTGCTCTGCTGTCAACTCACGCATTGGCCTGCTATACCACTACAGGAACTGCCTTCCCCCTGAAGCTCTGAGGTTGGCCATTACTTCCTCAGTCCTATCCCTTGTGGACTATGGCCTCATGATCTACAGTGCAGCAGACAACACTGCTCTCAACAAAATCAAATTTTCACTTAACAAGGCCTGCCGGCTAATGACTGGGTCCAACAGACTCACCCACATCTGTACACTATACTCCTTGGCAAACATACTCAACTTTGATGAGAGACTGCGCTACCAAACCTTTCTCTTCACCAAAAAAAGTCACAGGTTTGACCCCCCACCCTGTCCGCAAACCTCAGCCCAGCCCTCTAGTTTGTCTCCACCTGCAGCTCCTCCCAGATATCGCTTCATGTGCCCAGAGTCAGGACATCCCTGGCTCAGAGGTCCTTTCTCTACAGAGCCCCCTCCTGGCTTAACACCTTTGCTGCTGACGTCACCTCTGAACAAAGGATTGGGCCTTTTAAAGCAGCACTCCGACACCATCTTTTCACCTCCCGCCGCTATAACTGCCCATAGGCGGGTTGCCACCACTGTCCAATACCACCTCATTTGAGACCTCCTCCCAGTGCCCCAGACCTTAATTTTCTATTTATCATTGTATTATGTGAATCAAATACTTGCTATCCTGTGTTACATGTAATAACAATTTAGCTACTATACTGTATAGGTACACTTTACTTTGTACACTCCCAATGTATATATACTTGTATAGAAATGTTATATCTCTGTTTGTCCTGCAATTGTACCTTGCTAATATATGTATTTCTGTCTTGTGTAATATGATGTGGAGACTTTGTAAATGAGTCTCTGACTCAAAGGTTCGTAATTCCAATACCATTAAATAAATAAAAAATAAATAAATATCTGCAAGTGAACATTCTGCATTGAAAATGCTTGTATAGAAGCTGCATTTCAGATCTGGTAAGCTTGAGACCAAAGCAACAAAACGCAGTTAGGGACTTTCCCTGGCATTTCAGCAACCATATGTCAATTTCATAATTGTTAGCACAGTAAATAATGCCCATCTAAATATGTAAAATCCATAACAAAAACACAGGATTGTCATGGTTTTTAAGTTACATGTTGAAACTTACTTCCTCTTTATGGAAAAAAAATCTGTAAGGGGTCAGAGATTATTTTATGTAGTTATAACATCAGTGTTGTGGGTGTCAACATGTGCGTGAAAGAAAATGTGAAATAAGGAAGCATCATTTGTCACAATGTTTCCTTCTTTTATTCCAGAAATGCAACATTAAGGAGTAAATTATCAGTATTATGAATCCCTTGAACTAATATTCCAAAAAAAAACTAACGGTGGTGATCTCTCTTCTCCTGGTAACTACCATCCTATCTCTCTCCTTCCTGCCCTAAAGTTACAGGAATACCTTGATTCAAATAGAAATACATTTCATCAGGCCAGCCTGTTAATGCATTGGCAGACCTACCACACATGATGCTAGCGACCAGTGGTCAGGAACATGACCTTGATGCTGGAGGGTTAGTTGGAAGGAAGGGGAGGGGGGAAGGTTTCAGCATCCCACGGAACACTTGCCTCCTCATGGTGTGAGGCAGATGCAGCTTCACCTGATGAGTGCTACATGAGTAGAGTCATTTGGAGCTGAAATAACTCCCAATATTAATTAACTGGGCATGAGCAAGGTTTTGGTGCCATTTCCTATGGTTACTAGGGTGATAAGAACCTATAAAAGGCATAGCGTGGAAAGCGGCCATTGGCCACAGTATGGAGGAAAAGACACAAGAGTACACGTCAACACAAAGCTTTTTTTTAACATTTAAGTTTTTCACATAAAGGATATATTCTAGATTGAATGGGTTGTTTGCAAGATGTTATTTGAAACAGGAAACAGTAGGTTTGATAGCTGTTCGAAATGTGGAAAGCTTGTTTCAAAAATTGGAGAGTTGAGCAGCAGGGCTATGGTTTTAGTATTTGTTTTAATCCACGTAAAATTTGTTTAAATATTATAGCAATAACATACACATTTATTCTTTAATGGCACAACACTGTGGGTCTATTAGAAGCTGGCAGCTTCAGTAATAAAGTTTGAAAACTTTGAAAGAAAGAAAAATTTGAATTAGTGGTGGGATACCACGTGTAGATAAAAAAGGTGAGGAATTTTTAATTTACAGAAACCTTGCTGTGCCACGAACTAATATATCCGTCCAGAATTCCTATACATTCTAATTCTGCCATCAGCCTAAGATATAACTGATAAAACAGTTGATGTGAAAGGATCATTCTAAATAGATTGGGTTATTATTTAAAGGTTTCCAGGAAGACTGAGAGGTGGCCTGGAAAGGAGCAAGATATCCTTATTTAAGGTGGGAAACTGAATTAATTTTGAATTTGTTCTTAATTTTTAAAGTGAAGTTAACTTGGAATCAAATGTGGAACTTATAAATGCATTGTAAAGGCCTTTGTGCTGCTACCTATGTATAGTTAACAATATATTTAACGTTATAAATGATGGTTTGACTAAATAGTTCCTGAAGATTAAATTGTAAGTTTTCTATGGAGGACTTTAAGGTGACTCTGGTAACTAAGGATGATTTGTTTCTGATATCATAAATCATTTATTATATAACATTTTAATAGAAGAAGTAGCCAGATGATTACAAAATATCAGTTGCAATGACTCTGGTTTGTTATCAATGTCATGAATAAAAATAACACTAAGAGTACCAGTGAGTGGGTCCCTTTCTCCATAATTGGAATTCAGCCACAACTGAAGCCATATACATGGGTATGACATGGGGCATATACGTAAGCAAAAGGACATGATGGGGTGTGCATTACAGTGTGATAACTGCACTCCTAGGGGAGTAGTTAGTCACGAGGCTGAAGGCCGAGTGCCGGTCGTCCCTAGGAGTGCGGTTATCACACCGTAATGCACAACCCTGGAGTGTCTTATTGTGCTTATTAAATAGCCCTTTATTTTGAGAAGCAGTTTTTTTTATTTTGAAACACATTTTCAAATAAGTAGAAATGTAAGTGAATCTGTGCTTTTAACATAAAATAGTCCTTCCGCCTATTGGTGCTAGATTAAAGTAGTGTTATACAGTGTGTGTCTCCCTGCCCACTTAAGCTTCATATTCCCCTGCCAGCCACAGCAATTCACAAATGCTGTTTTTCTTCATTCTAAGTATGACACATAGCCCTCTTACTTTATTTCATTCTCCTCACTCTGTAGATAAAACTAAAAGGAAGCCATAACAGAGGCGTCTCAGTTTCCTGATGCTGCAAGCAGGAGCCTGGTTCAAAACTGCCACACTCACTGGCATCATCATGAACTGCTCGCTGTGTCCCAAAAGATAAACAGCAGGGTGAGTAATTTACCACCTTTTCTCTTTGTTTATACAGTATTATTGCTTACTTTCTTCATTCTGTTTTTTTTTTCCTCTGTGTTTCCCCACATTCAAGAAATGGAATGTTTACCATGGAATACAGGGATTCAAAATTCTGCTCAGTTCTACTAGCAGAATGTTCCTCTATTAACATACTATAGACACACAACAAAGGCCTGTTTTAGACTTCCGGTCCGGTATGTCTGGCTGAGCATACAAACTGAGTAGCTCCCACCTAGCTGTGCAAAAAGGGTAATTTACTGCAAAAAAAACTAATTCTTAGCATTCAGCAGGTAAAATATTTTAAGATATCACCAAATTAAGACATAATATGGCAAAACAGAACCAGAATCGATTTCAGCCAATTGCTGATATGTTGGAGGGAGACTAACGCATGTCTGATGATGGCGAACAACATAACAGACCGTCTACAGCCACAAACCAAAAGAAATCCACCTCTTCTACTAGAACTAAGAGCTATATAAAAAAACAATCAGAAACCAATTCGGATGCAATTTTACAAGTGTTCTCGGACTTTAGGGGCAAAGTTCAAGAATCGCTGCAGGACCAAAAAACAGAGTTGAGTACTCTCCAAAATCGAATGACCGAGGCAGACCACCCGATCACCTTAAATGCTAACAGACTAGATGATTTAGAGGAAACAGTGAGAACCATCGCTGCAGAACAACTGGCAATTTCCATCCACCAGGAAGATGCCGAAAATCGCGGCAGAAGACGAAACATAAGAATATTTGGCCTACCAGAAAATGAGGAGGGAAACTATCCTAGGGCCTTTATGGATTACCTTCTGAGGTTGCTGCTTGAACTAGACCCAGACTTTCATCTGGATATTGAAAGGACCCACAGGGCACTTGGCCCAAAGCCTTCACATCCGGAGGCAAGGCCTCGTTCCTTTGTGATTAGATTTCTTAGTTACCAAACAAAATAAACCTTATTAAGGAATGCCTGGCAGAAGGGGAGAGCAATGTGGGTCCAACAAAGGTTGCTGTTTGACAACGATTACACTCTGGTGACCCAGAAACAAAGGAGAGATTACATTCCCCTCTTTCCTACTCTACAAGCGCAGAAGATTCATTTTCACACACCATACCCTGCAAAACTAACTGTATTCCTTACATCTGGCCAACACACCTGCAACTCTGCCACCAAAGCTATAACTGATCTTTTGAAGAGGGAAGTGATTAATGAAAAACTGCAGACACAGTTAAATCACGCATAGGCCAAATTAATCAAGAGGAACAGAAAAGAACTCAAGCAGCACAACTCCAGATGAAAGACATTTTACAGCGACTTCAGCAGTTTAGGAATCCAACATTGCCTACCTGAGTAATACCAGACGCTGAGTAATTATTCCTTTCTTTTGGGTGTGGCTTAAGGATGTTCCCCAGGAGATTGTAAGGGGGGGGAAGGGGAGAAGAGTGAGCGGGAGGCTGAGGGCATCTGGATGAGGGCGTCTTTAAAAGGCCCAGGCAACAATACTTTAACCACATTCTTAACTTCTTTATTTGGCTAATTGGCTTTGGGTTGCAATAATGGGCCGCATATAGCTCCTAGATGGCGGAGATCTTCTCAAGCTAAGGAGCTAAGATAAGGAGACCGTTGCCCTCTTCCTGGGGTCTCCCTCCTGACCACCCCTGCTCCTCGGTAGGCCCTTCCTTTCCCCCAGAGCCAGCTGTCTTAAGCTGGCCACTATTGATTCTGGGAGACTCTGCCCAACTCAATAAGAAGGTTGGGGTAATCGTGCCCCGAAAGGAGGGAAAAATCCTGAATAATCAGAATGAACTAAATAAAATTGCTGCACATATGATCTGCAGGGTTTTTATACCCTCTTACATAGCAATGGGCAACTGAACAGCAAGGCCAGGACAATTTGGAGTGTAGCAGCTTCTATTATAATTTGAGATTCATGCTGACTTAGCAATGTTCCGTTATATATAATACTTAATTGTTGATGAATTTTGTATAATGCATGGCAGGGGTTCTACAGTCTACTCCCTGCTGATATGATGCTTAGGATTTTAGGAGCAAGAAAGCAAAATGAAGAAGTGCATATAACTTCAATAAAAGGGGTAATCAGGCTATAATTTTATGGCTATCCATAAGAGGTCGCTTCCCCATTTTTAAGGTTAATGAGCAAAAGAAAAAGCAATGAAACTTTAGCCAGGGGGGTGGGTCCACGGTGAGATGGATTCAGTTCCATGGGGGGCTGGAATGTCTGCAGTTTTGGGGCAGTTTTCATCAGATCAGCTGCAGCTCTTTGGACCTGTATGGCAGCAGATAGGGTTGGAGAAAAGAATAAGACTAAATGAGGGGCCATCCAACTTTTATAAATATACCTCGCAGGGTTATTTGGAGGAGGGGATTTAATTTTGGATTATGGAACCTGATAGTTGGGGAATTTGTTAAATTATATAATTGATCTACCTCAAATGAAATGTTGGGGGGGAAGATAGACATATAGTTTAAAAGATTAGATAATGAATGAAACCTAAAATGGGCTGCAATTCAGACATTGCCCACTAGAGGTCGTCTTCCCTCTTTCTTAAGGCAAATAGAGTAAAATAAAGCCATATAATTAGTTCATTAGATGGGAAGCTTCTCGGATAAAGCATGCAAATGCTGCCAGACATACTGGTACCTCCACGGAATGGACTTAACTCCATTCTGCTTGGGGCTATAGTGCTCATTCTGGGTACTACCCTTGCCCAGATGGGTTATAATGCTCCAAACTCCTCTCCTGCTTCAAATGAAGACAAGGACAGGAAATTTCAGGGGGAGCTCCTGTTGAGCACCTCCTAAATGGGAGTCATTTTGTACAAAGTTATTTTTAAAGTTAACAGGTTTAAGTACAATTATTATGAACTAATAGTTCAGTTATGTTACTTCAGTAAGGGAGATAATGGAACTGGGGGGAAGGGGTATTCTGGCTCCCAGTTACCAATCATATGTTACTATATTGCTGAACAACCTATTCATAAGTTGGTTAATTCAATGGATATGTGATGTGGTAATTTGGTATACTTTAGGAAAAACTTGCTTAATAAGGGATAATTGGAAGGCTGGATACCACTTAGGGGAGAGGGGTGGGAGAAGGGATAAAAAATACACGAGTCAAGAGTTTATCCAGAATAAAAAATGTTTAATACTATACTGAACATATACAGAACAGTTGAATTTACACTTTGGTTTTTGGACTGCCAACCCTTGCAGGGGAATGGTCTGGAAAATACAAATCTTCTACCACCTAGAGGAAGGGAAAAAAACAGACAGTTAAGTTCCAAAGAAATAAAGATGTCAGTTGACCCAATCAAGATAATTTCATTAAATATAAATGGGCTCCATGACCCTATAAAAAGGTCCCGCCTTAAACAATACCTGAACAAACAGAAGGCAGACCTCATCTACCTACGGGAAATCCATCTCTCGGAACTAGAGCACAAGAAACTGGCTTGGAGTGATAGATATAAGGTCGTGGCTTCCTCACACACAAGGGGCAGGAAACGGGGGGCAATAATTCTAATCCCTGTAACAACTCCCTTGGAAGTACAAAAAACCCATATAGATGCCCAGGGTCGTTATGTAATTGTACAAGGAATTCTGTACGGCCATAGAATTACCTTGGCTAGTGTTTATTTTCCTCCTCAGACAAGATTCCCAGTACTGAAGGGCTTTATGTCCACATTATTAGATAACCTTCAGGTCACTTAATCATGGAGGATTTCAATGACCTTATCACCACATTTAGATAACTCTAATCGCCAAACTTATAGGAAAAATGCTACAGTTAAAAAAAAAAAAAAACACTAGAACACCTGGGTATCATAGATGTGTGGAACGGCTTATTTCCCTCTACTTCTGGTTATACATACTATTCTCCACGGTTTAAATCATACTCACGACTAGATTACTTTATGATCACATGTGAACATTTCACTCATCAGTCCAGGACATGACAATAGGTTTAAAATTACTCTCTGACCACCATCCCTTAATCTTGAAAATAGATTTGGGACTGGAAAGGAAGAGGACCCTATGGAGGTTAAACCCATTAACATTAAAAGATAAAGAATTCCAGCAGACAGTTAAAAAAAGAATACACCAATTTTATATAGAAAACGAATCACAGGACATAACGGAGGCGATACAATGGGATGCCATGAAGGCAACGATGAGGGGGGAGATTATAGCGTACACCTCAAAAAAAAATAAAGAGAGGGAGGCGAAACAACTTGAATTATCTGAACAGCTACTGAACTATCAGATGTTATATAGAGAAGGAGACTCAGAATTATACCAAAAAATTAAACATACAAAGGCGGAACTACAAAAAATTATAGATAAAATACAACAATCATTAATATATTTAAGACAAAGGGTCCATGAGGGGGGAGCTAGAGGGGCTCGGAGATTGGCCCAGAAACAGAGCTAGGAAAAATACTTCCACAATATTGAAACTACGAAATCCATATACTGGTATAACACACCATTCAGATGTTCATATCTTGCAGACTTTCTTAGAGTACTACACTAGTCTATATTCACCAGAAATAACTCCCAGACAGTCAGAAATATCACATTTTCTGGACCAAGTGATCTTGCCTACCCTCACCTCTACTCAAATTCATAGTTTAGAGGCTCCCATAACACAACTGGAGATTCAGGAAGCTATCACGAATCTGAACTTGGAAAGATGTCCAGGACCTGATGGCTTTATACCTGAGTGGTATAAGATATTTAAAAAAAGAACTCACCCCCAAATTACAAACTTTATTTGCTGAGATAGCCCAAGAGGGAGCTCCTACACCATCATGGGATTACACCACTATTGCTCCAATACCTAAACCAAATAAAGATAATTCGGACACGGCATCTTACAGACCTGTTTCCATTTTAAATGTTGATTATAAGATTTATACAGCTATTTGGGCATCTACATTAGAATCAATAATGCCAAAGATTATAACATCTGACCAATCAGGGTTTACTAAAAACAGTAATACTATGGATAATATCCGCAGGACCCTACTATTACAGGAATATGTTAAGACTAGGAAAATTCCATCTGTTTTCATTAGTTTAGGTGCGGAAAATGCTTTTGGCTGAGTCTATTTACCATTTCTGTGGAGCACTCTTGAGGCTTTTCACTTTCCAACTCCATTTATCACTACTCTTAACAAGCTATACAGTTCTCCAAGGGCCTACGTGCGGGTTAATGGAAACCTATCCTCACCTTTCAAGTTAAGTAGGGGCACAAGACAAGGGTGTCCCCTATCACCACACTTATTTGCATTATATTTGGACCCACTAGTGGCAAGATTGAGGAATGTAGGCTCTGTAAAGGGGATTCCTATAGCACAACAAGAACACAAAATAAATCTTTTGCAGATGATATTCTGTTGACCCTGTTGTCCCCATTTCAATCAATTCCGGCAGCTTGGCAAATACTGAAACAATATGGGAAACTGGTGGGATTTAAGTTAAATACTACAAAAACAGAGATCCTGGTCTTTAACTTTATCTCCACCCAAAGATTGAAAAAGAATACCCATTTAAATGGCACACTACTAAAATAAAGTACTTAGGAATTAACATTCCTCTTAACCCAGTAGTATTGGAGATTTTAAATTATGAACCCCTCACGACAGTAATCCAAAATGACCTGGAAAGATGGTTCACTTTTCTTACCCCCTTCCACCAAGGGATAGAAATAGTGCAAATGAATAAATTACCTAGATTACTTTATTTAATTCAGAATATACCCTATTTACCAGCAACTTATTATTTTAAATAATGGGACAAGTTAATTTCCATGTTCATTTGGGGTAAAGGACGTCCTAGGATATGACTATTGGTTCTTAAATTGTCCCTGGCGCAGGGGGAATTTAACCTTCCAGACTTTAAATTATACTCTAGGACATCTTTCCTTAGGATAGTCCTGATCTGGTTGACGGACTCCTATTCAACCCCTTGGAAGGATATTGAATTTCATCTTAATGATTTATTTGATATCAAAAAAAATTATTTCTCTTCTGCTGAAAGGTCTCTGTTACCTGCTACCCTAACAGGTATGACAGCTCAAATTTATAAATGTTGGAGAAGTTTGAGGCAAACGGGACCACTACGTATTATATACACATATATTAAATAATTATCAGAAGATGATTCATTTACACCCATATATATGGACTCCACATTCCGGGAATGGAGAAGATTAGGCCTTTCACATCTTTTCCAGTTTTTGTCCCCTCAGGGGATACTCGCCTTTGAAAAATTACAGTCCCAATATGGCCTTAGCAGATCAGATGTATTCCATTATTTCCAGGGCAGGAACCATATACCCAGAAATCGAATAATTCAACCCAAAATTCAAGATCCAACTCCAGAATTACTCAAATTATTTATGGAAGCCATAAGGGGGAACTTGGGTAAGCATTTAATAAGCACAATATATAGGGAATTGAGAAACAAACAAAAGGAATCAACTGAATCCATATTACAGGAATGGAACAAAGATCTCCACCTAGAAATAATCATGGAGGAATGGAAGGGATCAGCTCTGAGTGCAGTAAAGATCACTTCCTCTCCATTTTTGAGAGAATTTGCATGAAAGTGTCATTCCTGCTTTTTAGAGCCCCGGCAGTCCTAATCAAATTCCTTCCAGAAGAGTATGGAGTATGCTGGAAAAAGTGTGGATGTCCAAGGGCGACACTGTGACACATATTCTGGGAGTGTCCTCGTCTGATGCGCTTTTGGCCATCCTTACAAATAGAATTAACCAAATTAATAGAACAAGGGATAGAATTAACAGCCGAACAAGTTCTGCTAGGGATCTTTCCAGACCATTCCCCTCCATGGGGGAAAAAACTCTTTTGCCTCCCAGTCTTTTGGTGGCCAGAAAGTCCATTACTCGTAGATGGATGACCAGTATAATTCCAACAGTATCAGAATGGAGATCCACCATGTCTGAATTATATGAAATAGAAAATCTTAATGCTAAAATTCAGGGTAAAGCTCCAACATACATGATGAGATGGCAGAAGTGGGTTCTCTAGCATACTGAGGTGGATCCACACTTCTTTCCTTAAGTTTGGTGGAGTTGGTGGGGAAGGTAACAGGGGGGATGGTCGAACAACTACCAAAGATTTGAAGGGAAGGAAAATTTAATTAATGGAGGAGTTAACCGTGAAGAGAAAATTACTCATTTGGTTATATTAGAAATGAAGGAGTAAACAAAACTTAAGGGGTAAACAAGGTGTGAGCTAAAACAGAAAAGAGTTGGAGCTTTACCTTCAGTATGGTCTCTGACCAAAAGGATGCATAAGACTTTATATGAAACATTTAAACCTCAGGGTGAATTACAAAAAACTGTCAATAATACACATACTGTAGAACTTGAGACATGTGACAATATAAAGAAATGTATGAAATGTACTCTTGACATGAGTGTAACAAAAACCATTTAATAAAAAATAAATTAAAAAAAAGCCTGTTTTAGAGCCAACGACTCAATTTTCTAACTGTCAGGGCAAGCAGAAGAGATTTACCTGATGAGCAGGTAAAGACAGAAGGGGGATTCTTCATTGTTAGCAAAGAAACAGTTGTAAGGAAAACTATAAACAATACTTAATGTTTCTAATGTGTTTATGTGTGTGAGGAGAGTATGATGATCTGGTAAACATTTAATTCATTTGTTTTATTTTATATTTAATGTAGTTTTATTTTTAGGGCCCAGTTGAAGGTCTCTACAATGTAAAAGTAGCAGCCATGTTTGTGGTGGAAGATCAGTTCTGGTTGTAGGGAGATTGATGGAAGATAGGTCTGGTTGTAGGAGGACTGATTTACTCATTGTGTGATGTGGTTTAGTACCAGGATGGCTGTGCATATATAGAGATTTAATGTACGGTCAGCTGATCTCTCTTGGCCAATGAGATTTCTAGATTTTTTCTTGCCATTTTATAAGTAAGCATTAATCACCGACAGAGGAGGGCTCTACCAGTGGATTAATGCCCGCTTGGGGGGATTGGTGCACGAGGGCGACGCCCGAGGTTCCAACTGAGCGCATTAATCACTGGTAGAGCCCACTCTGGAGGTGATTAATGCGCTTGTACATGGCTCATTGGCGGGCGATGACTTATGTTGCCGTGTGCACCTTGCTGCCGGGCGACCTTAGGGGCACAGGGACAGTTTGCTGCCCAAGATGGTGTATGACACCCCCAGTGACAGCAGTCACCAGAACCGGCCACAGGGCTCAGCCCAGCATCCATCGCCGACCGCGGTGCAGGAGGGGCAGGGGAATCGGAGCGATCACAGCAGGGAGGCTGATGGCTGTGTAGCGCACACATTAGCTGCACTTCCACCTGTTGGGTGCCTGCCAAGCACATTTGTTTGTGGTGGGGAGTGGAGGGGCATGCGGCCGTGCATCGCTCTGGTAAACTCGATATCATCTGCCGTTCCTTGCAGGCCGGGTGTCCTGCGGCAGGTGGGAGACCGGTGTCGGCATGTGCCCTACCAGGCTACGGCTTGCGAGCACCGCGGGTGGCGTGAGGGGGTGTGACGGAGCGGGCGGCTACCCTCTGGTGCCTCCATGGCGAAAGCTGGTACTGACCGAGCAGCGTTAGCTGTGGGTTATCACCTTTGTTTCAGCTGGCTGCAGCTACTTCGGCGAATCTGGAGGCTCCATTCTGCTGGTCTGCGGTGAGCCATGTTACAAAGTAATATTTTAACACGTTCCTGCCTTTGGCCCTGAAGACACTAGTAAGGGTTTTGTACAGATTTGAATCTGTTTGAAATGCTTGGTTCTGCACAGAACACTATCTGTTGCTATCTGTAAGATTCTGCATAGATCTAATTAACTCATTGTCTTATATGAACCTTTGGGCTCTTGCAAAATAAAGTCTGGTTCACGGTCCTGACCATGGGTCTGGATGTGTTTTTTTTTCTTTGTTGTTGTACCCCCATTCACTAAAAATACCACCAACAACTTAATCTGGTTCAAGGTCAGTTGGCATTTATCTGTATCCCCCTCCCCGGGTCATGCCTGAAAATAGGCAGAATTTGTCTAGTGCACTTACCCGGTCAACAAAAACGAAAAAAAAATTAAAATAAATTATTTATATTTCATGTGTCCCCCCCCCCCCCATTTTCACCTCCTCCATGCACGGTCGTGGTGCTGCAGGAGGAGGCATGCATGCCACAGCTCCAAGATACCCTCTGTTACTTGCCACCCCCACCTGCCTGCACTGTCTGTCAGACCGCCACCCAAAAGCAACAGAACTATGGGGGGGTGGACACAGATCTTCCCCAGGAGAGGAGATCTGCCATTATGGCTGCTCAATCCTGCTTCTTCCCTCTCCCTTCCCCGCCAGCTTGCCAATGACCCTGGCTCATTCCCGAACCTGGGTCACCGGCATGGCGCGAGGTAAGGCATCCAGCGCCTCAGCCCTCTGTGCCACCAGGCTGGCCTGGATGTGTTATTTGCCCTCTTAGAGTGTGCCCATTGTGCCAAGGTAAGGGGGATGTAGCCCAGATACAGTGTTGGAGGATCTCAGGATCCAGTGCCCCAGTGGTGCCAACTTCCCAGACTGTGGTGATAAAATCTAGACCAGAGAGTGATTTGGATGTGGCTGCACCCTCCTGTGGCAACTTAACAGCAAAATATACCCCTATACAGTAGGAAGGGGTGGCAGCTACAAATACTTTCTCACACAGAGGGTGGGGAGTACAGAATGCCATATAGAGTCATATAGTCAATGCCAAAAATATAGGCATATTCAAGAAAATCTGGATGGGCACATGAGAAAAGAGAATATTATGACTGAATTAGTGGGGAAATGTCTCAATGGACCCAAAGCCTTCTTCTATCTTATATTTGTATGTTCGTATTGCACTGCTTTACAACGATCTAATGGCAACAACTGCCCTTATTTATTTGTTTTTTTATTTATTTATTTCAGTTTCGGATTGATACCTTTGAGCTGGGGAGCTTGTTTACAAAGGTCCCAAGTCAAGGATAACATTGAACAAGACATTAGGTATATGCAAAGTGAACGCAATGGTCATACATTAAGTAGAAAAAACAAGAAATTACAAAAGTGCATGTTTATTACAATAGCCATAAGTAGAGAAGAGAGGGTGGAGTGGAGGATTAAGGAGATAGAGTTAAGATGATTTAGGGAAAAAAAGTGCAAAGCGATAGTATGGTGCAGTAGCAGCTTAGGGAGTCTTTGTCAGGGGGATGGGGGAGTCATGGGTGGGTGTAAGGGAATGGGAAAAAGGGAATTGAAAATGAATCTCGCATATGATAGTCGTGGGCCAGTGGGCCTCGTGAGGGGCAGACACACTGAGTTCCCTCCACTAGTAGGAGACAGAGTTCTCTTTTTAAGGGTCCTATTTTCTCACAGTTTATGAAGGAGGCCGGGAGATCATTTAAATACTGAGGCCCTCGATAGGACAGTGCTCACTGGGCAAACGAGGTTTGTCTAAAAGTGACATGGAGTATACCTTAAGCTGCGCTTCTCATAGACTTAGCTGGTTGGTCTCGCTGAAAAATGATTACCATGTATGCAGGGGAGTGGCCAAGCAGGGCCTTTTTACCAATCAGACAGTCCTGATATTTTACCCTAAGATGTAGTGGGAGCCACCTGCTTCAGACTAAAGGCGACAGGTGTGTGTCAAATGCTCTGCTCCCAAGACCAGCCTGCATGCCTTATTTAGCATGGTTTTTATTCTCTTCAGGACTGTCAGTCCATGCACTATACAGTAGATTACAAGCCCATAGTCAATTAGATAGTACCAAGCTCCTGGTTACTAGTTCAGTACCTCAGAAGACAATGCCTGTCTATGGTGATAGAGGAGTCTGAGCTTGACATTTTCCATTTTCACTACATGGTCAATATGAGCAGAGAAAGACAGGGTGTCATCAAGGTAAACTCCTACATATTTGAAGGTATAGACTTGATCAGGTGTGTCCCCATTTTGGCTGATGATGTTTATTTATAGTCATTGCTGCCACAGTATTAGCTTTACTTGTGTGGTTACTTGTCCTGAGTGTATGCACAGTATGCAGCACTCTGCTTACTGTCCCAAGGACCCCAATGGAAATGAGAGGCTGCGTCTCATGGGGATCTGCTGGGGAACATAATTTTACATAAACATGGGTCATCCAGAACAGCTTCTCTGCAGGAAGTAGCAGGATAAAGGTGCCATGCCTCTAGGCTTCAGGGTCAGGGGTGAGTCACCTCACAACTTCACATCCTGAAGAACCTAATTGCTGTTATGAAACAGTTTAAAGAAAATATTTTGGCTTTCATTTTTTTGTGTGTATAGGCAATAACATGCAACAGGGTGTGTTTTTTTGTTGACTAGGCACTCTTTGGGTGTGTGCTCCTTAGCGCTAACACCATGTGAGTACCACCTTGCAAATCCTTGGGAAGCATTTGTACTCCGGACCTCCCACATACTTGGCTTCCATTATTCAGCGGATAAGAAGTAGGAAAAGAAAACCCTCACTAGCCTTCCCCAGATGGCCAGAGCTAGTTCTATGTCCACCCATCAGTTATACACCACCCTGCATGCCCCTCATCTAATCCAATTTCTGCAGTAAAAGTATAGGACAATATTGTCTATTCTTAAGGTCCTCCTTCAGCTAACTACTCCTGCTATTTCCGGCAAGTGCTCCCACCTCCTAACTCTGATCAATGGTTGCAGGGCATTTCAAAGTAACATACCTGGTGCTCAGTAGTCCCCACCCTCTCACCCCCCCCCATGCTGCATGTGCCTGGGAGACAGGGGGACTAGTGGTCCACTTATCATTGAGTGACATTAGTTAGATCAGTTGGTCAGTCTGCTTAGAATTACTCCATAATGAGCAGAAAATTTCTGCCTCACCGGCTTGCTGCAGGCTGTCAGCTGACAGCAGATACACACAGATGGCAACATGCTAAGGTAAGGCAGAGGGAACCGCAGGGCAGCCATTATATAGTATTTCCCACTACTGACACCCCAATCATGGAGGGCAGGGGCTATTTGCCGGAAATAATCCACTGGGGCCAGGGGATGTCAGTCTTGGAGGGGACTCATAGAAAACATGCTAGGGAGGTGCTGGCAAAGAGGCAGTCTGGTCTAATGGTTAAAGCATGAACTTGGGAACCAGGAGATCACAGGTTCAAACCCCTCCAGAACCAAATACTCAACTGAGAGACCGTGCATAAATCCCTTTATCTCACAGTACTCCAGTCCACCTAGCGGTGGAGAGTAGAAACAGGATCCCACTGAAAACAAGATGCTGCATCTCTGCTGGGCTGTCTGGGGTAAGTAAGGTGCAAACAAAACATATATACTTTTAATGAGGAAATTTTATGGGCAGATGGGAGGAGAGTGGTGGTGTCTGAATGTGGAAGATAACTGAAGACAGTTAGGGTGGCAATGAGGCTGGCCACTGCTACCTGGGGAGTGCTACAGGTTTTTAAATGTTTTCACATTGATTTGTATTTCTGCTCAGAGTGCAAAAACCAACCCTATGCACTACGGTATCCCAGCCCTATGCTCCACGATACACAGCACATAGGGCTGAGATATGTGTGTTGGACACCTGCAGATCCACAAACTACAGGTTCCCACTGCACATACCTGACTGAGGCCATCCATGCTGTATCCCGCACAACTGCGTGGCCACTCCTGGCAGCTCCTACCAGTTTTGCCAGAAAGGCATCTTCAGGGAGTGGTAACCACATAGGTATGATGCAATTTAAATCCAGCGCTTAAAGGGACATACACATCTCTAAAAGTGTTTATAATAAATTCAAATGTGTACACAAGTTTAATACATTCATACATAGAAAAGAAATAGATTGCTCAATAATATGTATGATGATTCAAATACTTAGAAATATATTCACACATTAAATACAATACTTAATATAATTCAATTTCTTGTCTCCCCCCATCAGCAGGCAAAAACACCACATAAATGGAAGCAGCAAATCCAAGCCCTAGCATAAAAATAGATATAAAAATACACCAAAAGTGTTAAAATAGTGATTTACAATGAAGACTGCTGAATCAAAAAACCTGGAAATTTCTATATGCAAATCCAGCAAAGAATTCATAAATAAATAAATAATGTACAGGTATAAACATAAATGTCTATATATAAGTCTCATAAATCGTGGGGGATCAGTGTAAAAAACATGATAACATGAAGTTTCTGTATCTCATAAATCTCATAAGAATTGAGGGATTTTAAATATGAACATAAGTGGTTCATATTCAGAATGTGCATTTACCAAATGTTAACCCCAATATACTTGATATTTATATTACTAACAAAGCAAGGAAGCTAATACCTTCTCGAAAAACTGCTAGAAATGAAACCAACTAAATATCGTCACATTGTTCATATAGATCCAAATATGAGTATCAATATAGGGTCTTAATGATGGGATTCATCTCTCTGCTTTTCTAAAGAAAAACAAATAACACGTGCAATACATTTTGAAGGGGATTGCTATAAATATATATGCATACTATTTTAAAGTAAAATATTTAATTTAACATCTCAGTTGTCTTTTCCTCCTTTAAAGAGGTTTAAGAGACAGAATATTTCTGTTACCTTTACATATACTGTGTTTATTTTGAGGAGTCTTAATTCTGCCCAACGTATAACTACAAAAGGCTTCTCTCTCCTTGATTTTAGCATCCAGATCCCCTCCCCTTGGACTTATGCTGACCTTCTCACCTTGATTGTCTGGTGCTCATTGATGGAGGGGGGCCTCCCAGAGTCCTTGAAAGAAGCTCTGGTGAGGCCCCTTCCAAAGAAACCATCGCTCGACCCGGACATCTTGGTGAATTACCGACCCATCTCCAACCTTCCAGTTTTAGGAAAGGTTGTTGAGAAGATTGTGGTGGTGCAACAGCTTGAAAAGCACCTCATAACCTTTGACATCTATAAGCCACTCCAGTCTGGTTTCCGAGCCAAGCATACCACTGAAACAACGTTTGTTTGGGTGCATAATGACCTCCTTAGGGCAAGGGATAGAAGAGACAGGTCAGTTTTTGTTCTCCTCGATCTCTCTTCAGCTTTTGACACTGTAGACCATTTTGTGCTGCTTGATCATCTCAGAGAGTACTGTGGGTTTGCCGGCACTGTCATCTGCTGGTTTGAGTCCTATCTCACTGACAGGAAACAACGGGTAGTGATGGGGAATTTCTCCTCCTCCCCAAAACTCCTGTTGTGCAGTACCGTGTGCCTCAGGGGTTGATCTTGTTGTCAGTGTTGTTTGCAGCATATATGCTGCCCCTGGGTGAGCTCATTAGGAAGTACAATGTGGGTTTTCACTGCTATGCAGATAATACCCAATTGTATCTGTCCTTTGCCCCTGGAACATCCAATGCTGCAGAAGTGTTTAACATCTGCCTGGCCAAGATCAATGATTGGATGTCCTCCAGCTGGTTGCGACTGAACCCTGATAAGACAGAGGTTCTGGTAGTGGAACTGGACTGAAGGTATGATAGGAATGCCTCCAGTGTGGCAACTAGTCTTTTCCTGAGACCTACACCACTGATGGCTTCCTCTAGGGTGTGAGATCTTGGCGTGTTCCTGGATGGTGGATTGACATTTGAATCTCAGGTGTCATCAGTTGTCCAAAATGGTTTCTACCACTTGAGGAATATCACTAGGATCAAACCCCTAGTTCCACCTGAGAACCTTCCTATTCTGGTTCACACCTTTGTAACGTCCAGGCTTGATTACTGTAATGATCTCTACTTCTGGGTCTCAGGAGGTACCCTCTGCCGACTGCAGCTAGTGCACAACACAGCTGCCAGGTTGTTGACAGGCCTCTTAAGGTTCTATCTTGTAACTCTGGTGCTGTGTGAACTGCACTGGCTACTCGTCAAGTGGAGGGTTATCTTCAAGTTGGGCTTGCTCACCTTTAAGGCCCTACATGGACTAGGCCCCAGCTATCTGTCTGAGCTCCTAGCACCCGCCACCCCTGTCTGCTCTCTCCGTTCCTCCTCTAGGGGCCTCCTGGTGATTCCCAGGATGAGACTTAAAACTTCCGGCGACAGGGCATTTAGCGTCACTGGTCCTGTCCTGTGGAATTCGCTTTCTCTTGCAATCAGGGAGGCCACTTCAGTTGAGGTATTTAAGAGCCACCTAAAGACCCATCTTTTCTCTTTCGCCTTCCCAGAAATAGATATTTAACTTGACACAGTAAGGGTTAGTGAAATGAACTAGTCACTGAACTTATTAGATTTTGCCTGTTTTTATTATTTTATTTATTTATTTATTGAAATGTTTGACCGAGAGGGCACACTGAATAACAAGTTGCTTGTCTCAAGGTGTGACCTGGGGGGAAGGGTTACATAGGGTTGTGAAGGATGATCAGTTACAATTGTATGTGGGTAGTACAAACAATATAACATTGTAAGATTGTGCAACAGTTGGAACACAAAGTATTGTACAATAAACAGTAGTGGAACATTGGGTAAATTACAATACATGTCCAAAATCATACAAAAGAACATATGAACATACAAAACAGTAATAGTGCGATAGAATCATTTATAGTGCATGAGTGTACCAGGAGCAGGCTTGAGGTAGTACGCAAGTGCTGTTGGAGTAAAAAGGATGGGGTTAGGTTGTGCATACTGGTGACCCAGAAGGACAGGTGGAGAAGAGAGGGGGAGAGGCAAGAACTGAATATGAGGAGAAGGGGTAGCCATTTCCTGATTTCCCTCTTCAGGATGTTGAGAACCCTGCCGGGGGGAGGGGTCATGGTAGGAAGGCAGAAACTGGGGATAGGTATTAAGGTGGGTTAAAGCAGGAACAGCTGAGGGAAAGGTAATTGTGTAGGGCAGAGGTAAGGGAGTAGTTGGAGAAGGAGTGTCATATTTCAGGGGGGAAGGAATTCCAGAATTTATGGAAATGATGGGTGAAACCAGTCTGACCGATGGGGGTGGAGCGGCGAGGGACCGTCATGGTGCGGGCGTCATTTGATCTGAGAGAGTGGATGGGGGAAGGTGGAGTGGAGAGAGAGGATGAGAGATAGGAGGGGAGCCCCTGAACCAGAATTTGGAGGTTAGTTTGGCACAGTAAGAGATGCGTCTGTGAGATAGTGGAAGGAAGGTTAGAGAGTGATAGAGTTCACAGTGGTGGGAGCGGGAAGGGGAATCGATAGCAAAGCGGCAGAAGGAGTTAAAGAGAATGTCCAACTTGGTCAGGGAAGATTTGGGAGCAGCAGCACAGACTACATCACAGTACTCAAAGATGGGGAGTATCATCTTCTGGTCAATTTCGCACCTCACAGTCAACGGGATACAACTACGATTCCTGTACAGAGCACCAAGCTTGGGGCACAGTTTCTTCAGGATAGCATTGATATGCACAGAGAAGCTGAGGTGCTGGTCCAGCCAAACTCCCAGATCTTGAAATGAGGAGGTGTCCTCCAAGATGGTCCCATCAAGGGTGTGGAAGGTGGGTTGGGCTAGGAGTCTAGAGAGTCTCTGCCTGGTGACAAAGGTCATTGAGACTGTCTTCTTCACATTTAGAAAAAGCCGGCGAGAAGCAAACCAGAGCTGAACTTGGTTGAAGTGATGCTGTAAGCTGGTTTGCACAGCAGCAGGGTTTTGCCGGAACTGTACAAAACTGTATTGTCAACATACATGTGGATAGAAGAGGATGAGCAGACTATGGGAAGAATATTAAGGAAAATGGAGAAGAGTAGGGGACCAAGCACTGAGCCCTGAGGGACACCAGTGTTGATGGGGAGTGGAGGGGACAGGGAATCAAGGATTCTCACCGACTCAGTCCTGCCAATAAGGCAGGATTTAAAGCAGTTGGTGGCTGATGGAGCAAGACCAGCTGGGAAGAGTGAATCAAGAAGCAGGGGATGGGAAACAGTGTCAAAAGCTGTGGCTAGGTCGACAAAGATGGCCGAGATGATCAGGCCACCATCCATCCCTGAAAGAATGCAGTCAGTAAGCCTGAGGAGGAAGGTGGTTGTTGAGTGGTTCTTTCATAAACCGGATTGGAAGGGGGTGAAGAAGGAGGAATCAGAGAGGAAGGGTGATAGTTAAGAGAGAACTAAATGTTCTTGAAGTTTGGCAAGGGCAGGAAGGAGGGAAATGGGGCAATAGTTGCCAGGAGTGGATGTGTCACCACCCTTGGGGAGAGGAAGGACTATAGCATGTTTCCAGGATGAGGGTACTTGGGCAGAAATAAAGGACAGGTTAAGAATTAGGGAGATAGGATAAGCAATTGCAGGAGCAGAAAGGTAGAGAAGTTTAGGATCGAGCTCATCTGGTGAGGAGCCTTTAGAGGGTTGAAGGACAGGAGGCATGAAGAGCTTCATCAGGGAGATAGTAGAAAGTAAAATGGGGAGGGTAGGCTCTGGCAGGCGAAGGATGAAGTTAGTAGGTGGTAATGGGAGAGAATTAGAAGAGACATGGCCATAAAGTGTAGTATGCATTAAATTCATTGGCCACGAAGCCAGGGTCAGAAACTAGGGAGTTATTTATTTTGAGAACTGGAGGAGGAGGGGGAGAGGGGGGACAGAATAGAACATTATTACTGTTTTAACATGTACCTATGTATGTTTTTCTACTCCCGTACATGTTTCTATGTGAGGTCTCCAGAGCCTCCGGGAATGGGCGCCACAGAAATAAACTTTGTCTTGCCTTCTCAGTGCCACTAAACTTGAAAGTGTGTTGTCCTCTGCCTTTCATTTTATGAAGATGTGCTGCTAATGCATTTGTCATATCTCTGTTGCAACTCAAGCTTAAATGTTCCCCCAGCCTATTCTTAAACATACGTTTGGTTTTGCCCACATAAAATGTGGAGTAACTAACTACAAATGCCTAAATACACTGTACCCATAGTGCTACAGTTAATAAACTGTTTGATACTGAACATCATTTTGTTGTTAGTTGATCCCAAAGGTTTTACATTTTGTGACATGGGGGCAATACACGTATCTGCCAAATGTGAAAGCACCCTTAGGTTGTCTGGGTAACCAATGTTGTTTAGTTGTTGCTCTCTTTTTTAAATTGATATTTTATTCATTTTGCTTAATACACTGTATACATACATAATGTCCCGTGCAAGGAACAACCAATGCGGTACATACTTACAGAAGAAACTACTTCATGATATGCAGGAGTCAATGTTCCTTACTTAATACCTCTTTAGCAGGCAAACCGTATGTGTACTAACATACTACCCTATTTTCATTCTTATCATGTGTAACTATTCATCCCTTGTCCCTAAAGGCCATTGGTGTCATGCATTCCCCTATATGTAAACAGAACATTTCTTTACATACTTAGTCGTTATTTCCTAACAATTCTTAACTTCTGAGATTTTGATCTTGTGAGCTTAAGTTGCCTCAGATTGAGTTAGACCCCTATAATTATGAAAATGCCCTCTAAACTGTGGGCAACCCATTACATTACTCTGAAGTGGCCTGTTTTATATCAAAACCTGAAGGAGTGTGATTCAGAAATCCTGATCGCAACTGGCCAACAAGGATAACACTCCCCCAAGTATGCTGCTTATTTGTCCAGCTTTTAAACATGCTAACAAAAAGATTTTAAAGATGAACCATCGGAGCAGTACCTAGAAAACACACTTTCACAGTGCAAAGGCTAGAGTTATAATTTAAAACCCCCCCGGGATGTTTTTTTATGTAACGGGAGAGAAAAGAAAATAAAGGATCACAGTTCTTGGTGGTAAAAAACTGTGAACTAACATGTCTCGAAGATTCGGACAGCTTCTATATGTAACTTTTTTTGGGGGGTGGCATTTGTAACTTCTACGAGGGCTGGTTCGGTCTCTAAATGTGCCAGATCTTTGTAGGCATTCCCTAACAATCTGACTATTTGCACTGAAATTTGTAATAAAGGAGGTCTGATTTCGTTGCTTAGTCTCTTTTGATTTGTACTGCAGGAGATCCTCATGGGGCATAGTGTCAACTGTTGCTCTCCGCTCCAAGATCGCACTCTCATAATATCCCCTGTCCATGAAACGCTGTTGTAGCTCATCTGCTCTTCGCTGTGTTGAGCAATTGCGTTTTATTCTTATAAACTGGGACAGGGATATATTGTCCACAGTATAATGCAGATGGCAACTACCAGTGAATAACAGGCTGCTAGTGTCTGTTTCTTTTTGGAATAAATCCATTTGTACTGTCCCATCTGCCTTTTTGGATATGTTCAAATCCAAAAAATGTACCCTTTCTTTACTGTAAATAATTGAAAATTTCAGGTTTGGATTTAAATTTTCTAAATACTGTACAAAATGAAATAATTCAGCCACACTGCCATGCCACATCATGAGTACATCATCGGTGTACCTCATCCAGAGGTCAGTATATTCCAAAAAAAGTTGTCATCAGTGTAAATGACCTGTAATTCCTATAATCCTAAATAAAGATTGGCAAAAATGGGGACGAACATCGCCCCCATTGCCATTCCCTTTATTTGTATAAAATGTTGCCCCGGAATAAAAAAGCTTTTTTTTTTGTAAGGACACAAGTGACTAAACCAATCAAAAAGTCACAAAGAGTAGATGTATAATCAGTTTTAGCTTGCATCCAATATTGTAACGTATCTAGACCCCCACAAAGGAGCACATTCATATATAGTGCCTACACGTCGAGAGTTACCAGCAGCCAATTCTGTTCCAATTGTAAATACTCAAGGATACCTTTGTCCATGGTATCTCTGATGAAGGATCATAATTGTGGAACAATGTGACATATTTGCTCATTTACAAACCGAGACAGGGGCTCCGTCGGAGAACCAATCCCAGACACTATGGGACGCCTTGGGGCAGTATGAAGGGTCTTGTAAACTTTTGTCAGTAAATAGAAAGTCTGCCTAACAGGATGTTGCACTATGACGTAATCAAAACTTTGCAAAAATGTTGTAATGTTGTAGAGGCCATACATATAATGATAATTGCAGTCCAAATGCAATAAAGTAATGCAAAAAAGTAAATATTTACTCTGCAAGGTACAGGCTGAGCCACACTGAACGCCAAGTCACAGCCGTATGTAAGACCTCTACAACATTACTGCCAAACTGCCTATGTATTTACTGCTATAAATGCTGCAACTGCTACTATGGAGTAAAAAGCTTATGTTGCTACTAGCCGCTGGGAGTGCTGACCCTTCTTCTGGCTTGGTCGGAGTGTGTTTTTCCTGTGCTTGGATGTCCTGGTAAGGTGCACTCCTTATATGTTTTTTGTCATACTGATACTGACTGCAAACTTGAACATAATTATATGCCTGCCCTTCTCTGTGTGTTTATTGGTAATCAAAACTTTCTTACGTAATTACCCCTTCTCAAAGTAGTCCTGCAAATAAACATCTATTTCCTTTTTAAAAAACTAGTCTGGTCAGTTTTTTCCATTTTAAAAACTACAGTCTGCTGTAATGGGTGAGCAGCACTCCCCAACCACAGTACACACATCCACAAGGCATCCAGCAGCCACAAGCCCCAGCCATTCTCTATGCCGTACAGACCTCGGGGGATGATGACTGCAAGGCACAGTCACTGCCAAAAAGGAAACACAGTGTAGCCATAAGGGACATGGCAGGCTGTATGAGGGCTGCTATGTCCCATGATCCCCTGCTCCTCCAGAGCAGGAGATACACTGTGGGGCTGGTTGGGGCTTTTGATGGGAAGCCCATGGTCTGGCCCAGGTACATGCTCCCGGCTGGCCCTGCCCCATGCATGAACCTACACAGCCAAGTATCAGTCCAGCAGGGGGTCATGTATCCCAGCCTCATGTATCTGCAGGGCCCAGGTACATGCTCCAGGCTGGCCCTGCCCCATGCATGGACCTACACAGCCAAGTATCAGTCCAGCAGGGGGTCATGTATCTCAGCCTCATGCATCTGCAGGGCCCAGGTACATGCTCCAGGCTGGCCCTGCCCCATGCATGGACCTACACAGCCAAGTATCAGTCCAGCAGGGGGTCATGTATCCTGGCCTCATGCATCTGGAGGGCCCCGGTACATGGCACATAGTTGCGTGGCCCAGTACTTGCCCCAAATGGCATGTATGAGGCCCATTAGTGCATTGGATCCACCCCTAATAGCAGGAATTATTTGTTTTTAGGTCCCAGTAATCTGTAGTATTGGGGAATTAGTTTGTTACTTGCAAATGCCTACACAGCACCAATATCTCAGTGAATGTAGCACCCTGGAGAGTGTTGCTGCGCTTACTATGTAATCAGGTATTGAAAATGACTATATCTTAGAAACTGATTTTCTAAATGAAAAGCATACAGAAAGAGGGCACCTGCAGATTCGGAATTAAGCGCTGGAGACAATCTTCTTGGCGGTGTGGTTTTCATTGTAGACTAAAATGACACAGCAACACATCAGCTCTCCACCATCAGTGCCATTGTTTCATGCTAGCAAGGCCTTTTCAAAGGCCTTTCTACTTCTATTTTACAATAAAAACAGCACTTCAACCAAGAAGAATGTTTTCTGTGCTTCATTCCAGATTTGCAGGTGCCCCTTTCTCTCTGTATGCATGCACTCGGACTTTACTATGAGGAGAGTACTACACCGACTATTTGAGCTGCCCTGCTGCTGTTTTGTTTTCTAAATGAAAGCTCCTGTAGGGCGAGGTCCTCCCCAAGTGACTCAGGGGGCAAGGTGCCACTACCGTCCACAGCTACTGGGCTGCTGTAGATGTTTACAGTTGATCATGGGTTAATTTCCCACTCACCAATGAGGGGGGTTCATATCCAGATAGAAAGGAATGCCTGATGACTGGTTAGTACATGCTCCTGGGATGCTGTATCTGCCAATATCTCCACTGTGGGCACTCTTCCAGCAAACCCAGACAAAAGCAGCAGTTCTTCCCAATCAGCATGCACATAGCGTGGTAGTCAATATTGAGAAATGGCTTAACAGTAAAACACTTTTTATGTCCAGAACAAACCTGAAAAGGAAAAGATGAAGGCAGACTGTTTTTAACTTCGGCATCTTTAGGTGTCCTACTAGGCAAGGTAACACTACCAATTGATCATGTGATTGCATTTAGGCAAGCCACCAGCAGGTGTGACTGCAATGCTATTCCCACACTGCCACTAGCAAAGCCTGACCAGTCACAGTTCAAACTCCCCAAAGCAATACAGGTATAAGATGGCCATCCTGCAGTGGAGGTTGTTACCCTTTCTGACCTGATACCAGGGCTATATCTTTAAAAATGACTATAGGAACTCCCTAAACACAGTTCCATGGTACCCTAGGGTCAAATCAATGCAGACCCAATGAAGTTGTCATGGGCATAGGTGGCAGGTTTGTAAAATTATTGGTGGGGCCCAGGATGTTGCTTGCCATCGATTCACCATGGCACCAACAGTCAGGTCAGGGGGACCAGGGGTGGGTTGTCGGTACTGTGGGTGGGAGGGGGAAAACACTAACCACCACTGGGGGATAGGCAGTGTACAGATCACTAATGGGAGTGCAGGCCGGGCTTTGTTTGAGGAGGAGAGGGACTCCTTGCAACAGATTTCCACATGGCTGTGGGCGGGACAGCCACATGTGGTCACCATGGGGAGGGACTTGACAACCTGGGGGGCTTCATCCCTACAGGAATGGGGATCGGGTGGGGGAGGACCACTGGACATCAGGGAATAATACACACACAACCTCAGGCATGGGTGCAGGTCAGGAGAAGGACCACTGGACACCAGAGAACTGTTTGCTCTTCACGGGGGTGAACGTAATGATTTTTACATAATATATTTTTCCTTAATAAAATGCTCACGATAATTTGGTCCTTCTCAGTTTAGCAGACCTTAGAAATAATGGCTTCCATATTACAGTTAGTTGTACCATGACCTGTTAATAGTATGCAAACGTGCACTTATATGTTTCAACATTTCAGACAAAATAATGGAAAATTTCCAATTAATATGTATACTTTTCTTTCTGAAGAGCTGCAGGCCAAGTGAATCATTTAAAATAGACCCCAGAGTCATTTGAATTTAAAATTATGACTGACTTGCACAACTTCTGACTTTTTCAACTAGTTGCTAATTCAAGACTTCAACTAAATAAAGTCAATTCAGCTGATTTTTTTTCAGTTTGAAGCAACTTTTTGGGTGCCTCAGAGACAACGTATGAGACTGGAATGCCCCATGAATCAAGCAGCAGCACTCTATGCATGACTCATAAAGCCACCTTGTCATGTGGCCCTTCAGTGATCATTGTAGACTGTACTCAGGATTTCTTTGCATTACATAGCTCTTATATTTCACAATATGTAATCTAGAAGCCATGTAAATTCACAGTTGTCTGTTATTTGACCCTCAGTATATTTACAGGTACAGTATATGACTGTCACACAGGTGTGTCAGTTACCTGAATGATTTGTCTGATGCCTCCGGGCAAGACTGCAGTGGGACGGCAGGCAAATCATGCAAATAATTTACCCACCTGTGAGCCACCGCTAACTAGAAACAAAAAAAACATTCAAATTCTGGTATAGGCCACTTTGAAGAAGCTAGCATTTGAAATTCTAAAGTTGTGCAATGTTGTATTCAACTTACAAGGACAAATCAGCTTGTACTTTCTAAACCTAATCTCAGCCTTAATTGTAAACCACCAGCATTAAAAGAAGTCATCAACAAATAATGTAAAAGAATTTCTGTGACCTACACAAGTGTCCCATGGAGGTGACTGACCTGCCCTAGGCCAGAGCAAGCTGGCCAGCAATTGACAGTCCCTCTGCTGCATTCCAAAAAGCAACCTGCCACCCATCCTCAAACTGCAAGCAGCAAGGACAGAACAAGTTTTTTGTTGAGTACCTAGAGGCCAGCGGGGCACAGGACCCAAGGAAGTATGGAGTCACAGTGGGAAGGTCATTTCAGATGAAGACTGGGTAACCTAAGTAGTAGCCAGGAAGGGGCTGTGGACATGGCCTACCTAGACTTTAGAAAGGCATTTAACGCAGTCCCACACAAAAGATTAATAAACAAGCTTTTGTCAATGCCGAATGTTTGCTTGCTGGCATTGGCATTGGTAGTGTAGAAGTTACAGAGCTGCATAATAGGAATGGCAGTGAAGTATTGAACTGAAGCCAACCCCACCACCACCCTGCAGAGAGTGACAGGCGTTGGGGTGTGCCTTTGGGTCATCAGGCATAACAACCATGCCATTTCACCACACCCTACCCTGCAGACACTGACAAGTGTCACGGTGGCATGGGGTCTTTGGCCCTTATCGCACCCATGCCATCCAAATCTGGTGAGATGGGTGCGGTATAGGAGAATGGGTGAAGTTTGGGCCGAAGGTCTGAGGTACACCTTGATGCCTCTCACTGGCTGCAGGTGTGGGTGGGGTGGAATGGTATGGGCATTACAGGCAAGAATCCCAGTCACCTGATGCCTGTCATTCTCTACAGGGTGAAACTGTAGTCCAGGAAGCCCTAGCGCATTCATTGGTATTTTTCTCCAAATTTTCAACATGGTTTTTTTGACCCCACCTCATGAACAGTGGCACATTGTGCTTGTTAGCCAAAACTGCTTTTTGCACAGTGACTCGACATTTGGCACCACAGGTGCAAAAACACATTCAAACAGGATGTGAAAATGACAGCAGTACTGTTCATGGGGAGGTGTAAAAATGGCAATGTTGAAAATCTGCTGTGAAAATCTTAAAAAAACTGGTAAAGTCACGAGCATGCGTAGAAACTGTGCAACGCACACCCGTAATGTAACTGGTTTGGGGATTTTTTTACAGCAGATTAACACAGGCATTTTGGGACCTCCGATCATGAACAGTGTCAGTGTGATTTTCTTTATCTGTCCCGAACAATGATTTCCCACAGCGACCACGCATTTCTGCGCTGAAAGTGTGAAAACACATTTCGGCCATGTTGTGGAAAATGCCTGCTGTACTGTTCATAAGGAGGTGTGGAAAAATGCCACTGGTGAAAATCTGGATTGAAAATATTACAAATTCATGAACTTACGAAGGTGCGTGGAAATTGTGCAATGCTCACTTGTAACACAGTTATTTTATGGAGTTTTGTCACCAAATTTTCAACATAGCCATTTTAAGACCTCTGCTCATGACCAGTGCACTGTGATTTTCTTAATCTGTCCCAAACATTGTTTTCGCACACCGACTGCACCATTGTACACTACATGTGCGAAAACACATTTTGGGTGAGATGTGAAAAATGGTAGCTGTACTGCTCATAAGGAAGTGCGGTAAAATGGCACTGTTGAAAATCCGGTGTGCAAATATTACAAATTCACAAACTAGCCAGCGTACGTAGGAACTGCGCAATGTGCACTCCTAAAACAGTCATTTTGGGAAATTTTTTTCACCAAATTTTCAACATAGCCATTTTAACACCTCTGCTCATGAACCAGTGACACTGTGATTTTCTTAATGTGTCCCGTACATTGATTTCTCACACTGACTGCGCCATTGCACGCTACATGGGCAGAAACACGTTGGGGGCGAGATGGATGAAAAATTACAACTATACTGCTCATGCAAGGAGGTGTGTTAAAATGGCAATGTTGAAAAAATCTGGAGTGAAAATATTAAAATTTGGCGAATTTATGAGCATGCGTAGGAACTCTGCAACACACGCTTGTAAAACAGTCATTTTTAGGAATTTTTTCACCAAATTTTCAACATAGCCATTTTAAGACCTCTGCTCATGAACAGTGTCACTGTGATTTTCTTAATATGTCCCGTACATTGATTTTGCACACCGACTGCGCCATTGTGCGCTACATGGGCAGAAACACGTTTTGGGTGAGATGTAAAAAATGACAGCTGTACTGCTCATAAGAAGGTGTGGTAAAATGGCAATGTTGAAAATCTGGAGTGAAAATATTGAAAATTCGTGAACTTATGAGCGTGCGTAGGAACTGCGCAATGCACGCTCGTAAAACAATCATTTTTAGGAATTTTTTCACCAAATTTTCAATATAGCCATTTTAAGACCTCAGCTCATGAACAGTATCACTATGATTTTCTTAATTTGTCCCGTACATTGATCTCACACACCGACTGTCCCATTGCGCGCTACATGGGCAGTTGGGTGAGATGTGAAAAATGACAGCTGTACTGCTCATAAGAAGGTATGGTAAAATGGCACTGTTGAAAATCTGGAGTGAAAATATTGAAAATTCGCGAACTTACGAGCATGCGTAGGAACTGCGCAATGCACGCTCGTAAAACAGTCAATTTTAGGAATGTTTCCACCAAATTTTCAAAATAGGCTTTTTGAGAGCCCACCTTATGAACACTGGCAGTGGCGTTTCGTTATTCGGTCCCGAAAGGTGATTTCACGCAGTGACTGCAAAATCACCCTTCGGGCCCGATTAATGCCATGACAGTGACAGCATTCATGAGAAGGGGTCCCAAAAACCACATGTTGAAAATTTGGTGCAAAAATTCCAAAAAATGCCCGATATATGCATCAAAGTTGAAAAAACCCTATCTATTACATTATACAGCTTACCGGCATTTCATCAGTTCGGTCGGCTTTGAAGAGTGCAGATGTGTTCGGTCCACGAAGATCGTCTGCCCGGACTCCGAGGAGTATGTGCTGAGGGGTGTGGGGAAGTAGGGTCGCGCAGTGGGTGGGTGCGGTGGGGCAGGGAGACTGCAAGGGACGTTTTTAATCACAGTTTTTTTTTTTTTTTTACTATTAAGGCGATGCGGGGCGTTTGCCAGCAGGCTGTTTGGGGAGGCTGGAGCCGGCAGAAGTGTTGGGCACCCCGTCGGCCCATATAGGCTTATTGCTTCGCTGGGTGGGCTCCCAGCGTGGCAGCTGTAAGGCTGTTTGGGGGTCTGGAGCTGACGGGGATTGGGCACCCCATCGCCATAAGGACATGTGCCATGTTGGGGTGGGCCTGCGTGGCACCAGGAAAGCTTTTTGGGGGCAGCATAGAGCCAACGGGCATTGGGCCCCCCGCTCACAATACAGTATGCGTGGGGATTACACTAGCACTAATATGCGTGGCGTGCGTGTTGAGCGGGGAGCTCTGCTCACTGAAGTGGAGCTCTCCCTTTCAACTGTATGCCACTGCATTTTCAACTGCTGTCATAGACAGCTGGAGCAGTGATTGGTGTACTGCGACTGCCCCTGCAAACACACTGACTGAATTGGAAGAGGCTGACACACCTCTGGAAAACTCGGATGATGGCACTATGTTTCTTGCACATGCATGCAAGCAAACATAACAAATTAGCCTGAGAGTGTGTCGAAGAGTGGTAGCCTGGGTAAAACATTGGCTAGACAACAGGACACAGACAGTAATAGTAAACAGAGTCCACTCCAAAGAAAGGGGGATTGCTAGTGGGGTACCACAGGGTTCAGTACTGGATCCAGTCCTTTTTAATGTCTTTATAAGTGACATTGCAGAGGTACTGGAAGGAAAGGTATGCCTCTTTGCAGATGACACAAAGATCTGCAACAGGGTTGATACACAAGGTGGGTGGAAAGGATGAGAAGGGACTTGGCAAGGTTGAAGGAATGTTCAAAAGTATGGCAGTTTAGATTCAATGCGAAAGAGTGCAAAGTAATGCACCTTGGAAATAAAAACCCAGTGGAAGAGTACACAACGGGGGGGGGAGGTACTAACAACAACAAAAATGGAAAGGGACCTGGAGGTAGTTATATCAGATGACCTAAAGGTAGGCAGGCAATGTGAGGAGGCAGTGAGGAGGGCTGGGAGGATACTGGGATGCATAGGGAGAGGCATCACCAGTAGAAAACAGGAAGTTGTCATCCCTTTGTACAGACAGTTGGTGAGACCCCATCTGGAGTACTGCATGCAGTTCTGGAGACCCCATCTCTGCATGGACATAGACAGGATGGAGGCAGTCCAGAGGAGGGCAACTAAAATGGTGCAGGGTCTGCACCGGAAGACATATGAAGAGAGACTTAAGGAGCTTAATATGTATAGCCTCAAGGAAAGGAAGGAGAGGGGGGACATGATAGAAACTTTCAAGTACCTCAAGGGAATCAACAAAGTCCAAGAGGGTAGCATCTTTCAGAAAAAGAGATGTGCAAGAACAAGGGGAACAATTTGAAGATAGAGGGGGGACGGCTCAGGGACAATGTGAGGAAGTATTTTTTTTATGGAGAGGGTGGTGGACGCATAAAACGGCCTTCCTGAGGAGGTTGTGGGGTCAAAAACAGTGGGGGAATTCAAGAATGCATGGGACAGACATAAGGCAATTATGGTGGCGAGTAGGAGGAAGTAGGCTGTTGGTTAACTAGCATAGGTAAGGAAATGGGCAGACTGGGTGGGCCAAGCAGTCCTTATCTGTCATTAAAGTCGGTTTCTATGTTTCTATGTAAGTTCACTCCACAATTACCTAAATGCAGTGTTGTTACATTTTAAAATCAAACAGAACCAAAAGCATACAACAGAAACATGCAGAAAATTGCAGGATTTAAGAAAAATGATTTAGCATACTGTTAAGACACTCATGACTCAATTGGTTAAGACTATTTTCCATGGTATGGAAAAAGTCCTGTGAACATGTCAAGAAGCCATGCTGATAAAATAAAGACTTCTAATCCCACATGAGTATCCGCACATCAGAATCCCAGCTGCATTGTGTGCCACCAAGAATGTTTTTAGATGAGCAACGTATGGAAAGATATCCTTTATTGTTGGCTGCATGTAATCTCACAACTGTTCGCACATCATTTTCAGAAGATGGGTGAGGGTGCTGGGGTGGGGAATGGCAACACTCAGTGGGACGTGAGTGCCTCCAGGAAGGAAGGATTGGAACAAAAACCAGTGAGGAGTGCTGCTGCATTATCACTTACCTCTCGTAAGCCACCGAGTACTACCCAAGCTCCCATAGTGCCTTTCCTCCCCCTCCCACTGTCAGTAACATACCCCCATGCTACTTCACTGCAGCACCTGAAAGAATGGTACACTGGGAGACTGCCATTGCACTTACGCTGATCCAGAACTGGAAGGCAGAATCCTACCTAAGAGGAAGCAGGGAACTACAGACCAGTCAGCCTCACCTCGGTAGTAGGGAAGATCATGGAAGCACTACTGAAGGAGAGATTGGTGGAACATCTGGTTGTCAATGGACTACAGGACCCAAGGCAGCATGGTTTCACCAGGGGGAGGTCATGTCAGACCAACCTCATTGAATTTTTTGACTGGGTGACTAGGGAGGTGGATCAGGAAGGGCAGTGGACATGGCCTATCTGGACTTCAGCAAGGCCTTTGACACTGTGCCACATAGAAGACTATTACACAAACTGGGGAATATGGTGTGTGGACAGGACAGTAGTGTGGTGGGTAGGTAACCGGCTGGGTGGCAGGACACAGAGGGTGGTGGTAAATGGCTGTCACTCCACAGAGGGAAGAGTGACCAGTGGGGTACCACAGGATCAGTGCTGGGACCGGTCCTATTCAACATCTTCATCAGTGACATGGCGTAGGACCTAGAAGGCAGAATTTCCCTGTTCGCTGATGACACAAAGCTCTGTAACAGGTAGACACACCAGAGGGTGTAGACAGAATGAGAAGCGACCTGCAGAAACTTGAAGAATGGTCAGGGGTTTGGCAGTTGAAATTCAATGCAAAAGTGCAAAGAGAGAAGTGCATATGGGGCACAAAAACCCTGGCACAATATATCAGTTGGGGGGTGAGGATATAGCATGCACCAAGCAGGAAAGGGATCTTGGGGTTATCATCTCGGATGACCTCAAGGTAGGGAAACAGTGTGACAAGGCAGCAGGTAAAGCAAATAGGATGCTGGGATGTATAGGCAGGGGCATCACCAGCAGGAAAAGGGAGGTCATAATTCCGCTATACAAGACACTAGTGAGGCCCACCTGGAGTACAGTGTATAGTTCTGGAGACCATACTCTACGTAAGGGACATAGACAGGGTAGAGAAGGTTCAGAGGAGGGCAACAAAGATGGTGCATGGATTGCATCACAAGTCCTATGAAGACAGGTTGAAGGAACTGCACATGCACGCCCTGGAGGAAGAAGGGAGAGAGGGGATATGATAGAGACATACAAGTATCTTACAGGGAGGAACAGGGTACAGGAAAACACTATTTTTAAGCGAACAAGATGTTCCAGGACTAGAGGGCATGAGATGAAATTGGAGGGAGGACGATTCAGAGGAAACATGAGAAAGAATTTCTTCACAGAACGGGTGGTGGACAAGTGGAACACCCTGCCAGAGGAAGCGGTGGGGGCTGAAACAATCACGGGATTTAAGAATGCATGGGATAGACATAAAGGAATTCTGGAGGTCAGGGGTAAGGGGAAACAGACTTCTAGGAAAACAAACTGAACTTACAAGCTCAAATGGGCAGACTGGGTGGGCCATAGGCCCTTATCTGCCGACACTGTCTATGTATCTATGTACCTAAAAATGCACTAGAGCCAGAACAAATATCTGTCTTCCCTCCTGTGAGTCATGCAGCAGAGCTCCTCTCGAGTGTGCGATCTTGTGCACACCTGAGACGCGCCCCTACAAGTATTGCAGTCTCTCCCTTGCAGTGGCTCATTGATAACACATGAGCAAATACACACAATGTAATTGGAGCTGTCGCAACTCCATTCTAGCGTAAATGCCTCTTAGCCCCAGGTGCAAGTCCTTGAGCCATCACTAAATATGATGGCTTTGTTCATTTTGTGCTGTTTAGGAGTATGTACAGTTCGGGACCCTGTGGCCCACCAAGACCCACCATTTGGATTCTCTTTGAGGAAGAGTCATGAATGAGCAAGCAGGTACAATGCCCAAACATCAAACTCACAGAGGGTCTACTTGGTCCCCTATCCATTCCATCTCTCTCCACATCCTTTCACAATCCACCTTCTCTGTCCCCCGACAGCATGCTGGACTCCAACTCGATGATATTAGGCCTGATCTCACCTGGTGCACATCCCTCTGCACACGCACAAGCACCCAAAATGAAGATGATGGTAACTTCTTTGAGCCAGATAGTAACCACTGACCTCAGTACACTAAGTGCAGGTGGTGTCCATGTCCCACTCACCTCAGGCGTGCACTTCTCTTAGTTACTCCTCCAGGGCCTGGCCCTGCTCTGCCACCCCTTAGTGTTCTTCTTCTCTGAGTTCTGACTTTTTATCCCACTGGCCATTCCCTGTCTCTCTCTCCCCTCTCTCTAGTCTTGGTCAGTCCATCCTCCTGCTGTCCTTGGTCAAGTGCAGTTAGTGGACTAGGTGGATCCAGGGACCTCACGGCACATTTCACAAACCTGTCCCAGCAGACACTCCAGCATTCTTTTCTATCTGCTTCGTTCTCTATTGCCCAACTATTGACTGTCATCTTGTGCAGTGTGCACAACTCCTGGCTCCTCCCTCTCTCTCATACTGTATTGGAGGAGGATTTGGCCAGGGTAGGTCTTGCAGATTATGGCTTCTGTGTCTGGAAGTGCTGGGGGGAAGGTGAATGTCATGAATTGTAGCCCATGATTCCGACGGCGGCTTGGGGATCTAATGGTAAAATTACTGGTGGGGCTGGGCCCACTTTTCAGATTACTGCTGAAGCCCGTGCCTCATTGGTGCATATAACCTGGCACCTATGAGTACAGGTGGATGTGCTGCTGGTAGTGTTTGATGTTGACATTGGAGTGAGCACCATGATCCCATGGTCGCATGTGTTTACCAGCACTGACTGACACTGCACGCTTCTGGTGATAAGGTACTAATTGTGTAAAACAGGGATGAATTGGGCAGATGAAGTTATGCCCACCTACCATTTTGGTGCCCGACAGTATACCCCCTTTTCTTGGAGTGTGTGTGTATGTGTGTGGGGGGCAATAGTGCAGGTTATCTCAGTTTTGACAAATACATGGTTGGCCAGGTTGACATTTGTGTTCACACTATATACCTTTGCAGATTTAATATGTACAAAGTAATCCTTTGGCCAGGGGTGCATCAACATTGTAATGATAGGACATCTTTAATTCAGAAATAAAACCAATGACAGAGAAATGTAATTGTTTAGCACAACGTGGATATGTAGCATCTATCGACCACATGTTAGGGCGCTGCATAAAAGCAATACAGTTACATAAAACACAGCAACACCTGAGGCACCAAACACTCGATCGATGTTTCAGAGAATGTGCATTTATTAAATATTCTTGGCCACTACACTAATGGAAGAAATACAGCCAAATTTCACTTTGAATTTGCCATGTTCATTAAAGCTGCGTTTGCCACTCAGTACCACTTATTGAAATCCTTCCTCACTAAACATCAACATGCATTGCATGTGGGACTGAAGCAGCTCGAAAGCACAGGAATGCACATAAACAGGAGCAACAATAAAAAACCTAAAAACAAAGAAAATCGATTACTTTTTAAAAAGAAATTGCACAGGTAAGGTTTTCAGTAATAAAGGGCTTCACAATAATGGGATGAAAATGTCTCTGTGACAGCAGCTCTTTAAGGGACACTCTATATATCAATAGAAAGGTCTCATTGAGTACTACAAGACTAAGTCCCTACAAAATACAAACTGAAAATACAAACATAAAAAACATAAAAATTAAAAATGAAAATTGTCATAGGATAACAGTGCAACTTTAACAAGCCATAGCTCTGTCAGTATTTGGAGTTAAGGGACAATCTATATATCAAAAAAAGGTCTCAATGAGTACTACAAGACTAACATGTGATACCCCCCAAAATTATTGGGGTACACACTGCACCCCAAAACTACCTCAAAACATCACCACAGTGCCAAATCCACAATTAAAGTCTGATCATCATAAAAAAAAAAACATCAAAGGTGTATCTCGTCTTCGACTACAAGAATAGCAACCTTCCAACCAAACTGACAAAAATGTACTGACTTGTAGCTAAAAAAAACAAAAAGTAAATTTTTGCCCATGTACTGTACAGTCAACCACTGGGAGTTAAAAGGCACATTTAATATATATTTTTCTTTGATGTGAGTTACAACGAAGCAGACAAACTGCTTTCCTGGAGGCATGGAAGCACAGGGCCCAGAGGGTCCTGTCCTTCTGCAGCCAGATGGATATGTTCACAGAGGTCTTGAGGATACAAGCCTACTATCTCAAAAAGGAAGGAAATTATTTGCAAAAAACTGTGTTAATGCACCAATTAGGGTTCAGATTAAAGGTACAAAAGTAGGGAAACGTAGTGCTAGGGTTTCCATCCCTAACTCCCCAACCCTACCCCCAGCAGCAAAAGGAAAATACATTATGGTTTGCTGTCCTGAGTCTTGGGGAATCATGGGTGGGGTCTTCCTTGGTGTTCGCAGCCCTAATGCTCACCCCATTCTGATACACAAACATATGAAAATGCTAGCAGAAACAGGCCATAATGGTCTATCAAGTCTACTTGAGTGTGCAGCATACAGCTTATTCTGCTGTAGCTGCCCCCCCACCCAAATCCACCCTAGATGCATCATCCCCTACCCTCCTCCCCAACCTTCCCATAGAGTTGACCTTCCCTTTGACCCTGTCCCACTCCCTCTTAAAACTGCCCACAGTTTTCAGTGAGATCACTTCCTCCAGCAATTCATTCCACCTTTCCACCACCCATTCTGTGAAATAGTGCCTCCTCATTCTCTTCTAGATCTTCCCCCCACTAATTTCAGACTGTGCCACCTTGTGGATCCCTCCCCATTTAAATTGAAGATACCCTCTGTTCTAACTTTATTCATATCATTTAAGTATTTGAAAGTTTCCATCATGTCCCCTCTCTCCTTCCTTTCCTCTAGGGAGTACATGTTGCGCTCCCTCAGTCTCTCCTCATAGGGTTTATCCCCCGGGCCCAGGATCATCTTGGTCACCCTTTTGTTGCACCCCTCCAGCAGGTTGATGTCCTTCCTCAAATATGGGCATCAGACCTGCACACAGTACTCAAAGTGTAATCTAACCAGGGACCTGTACAATGGCATGATGACTTCCTCATTCCTTGAGGTGATTCCTCTGCCAGTGCACCCCAGCATTTTCTTTGCTTTGGCAGTTACTTTACGGCACTGAGCAGTGTTTCATGTCCCCTGTGATAATCACTCCAGATCCTTTTCTTCCTCTGAAATGGCTACCTGTATCCCCCCCCCCGGCCAGTAGCTGGTCCCATGGTTCCTGGCTTTCAGGTGCATGACCTTACATTTCTTAGCATTGAACTCCAAATGCCAGATGCCTGACCAATGCTCGAGCTTAGCCAGGTCCTCCCTGAGTGCCCGCCTCCCTCCTCACTGTCCACTCTCACACAGATCTTAGTGTCGTCTGTAAATAGGCAGATTTTACTATTGATCCTTTTAGCTATGTCCCCAATAAAGATAATAAATAACACTGGACTGAGTACTGAGCCTTGAGGGACCCTGCTTGTCACAGGCCTGGGTTTCAATAGTTTCCCTCTTACTGTTACCATCTGCATCCTGTCCTGCAGCCAGCTCCTGACTCATCCCACCAGTTTTTCCCCGGCTCCCAAGTTCACTAGTTTACTGAGCCATCCTACCATGTGGCACTGAGTCGGAGGCCTGGCTGAAGTCCAGATACAGGACATCCACCACATGATACCTGTCAAGTGACCTTGTGACCCAATCAAAAAAGTCTATTTGGTCTGTCTGGCAGGGTCTCCCTAAGACAAACCCATACTGCCTTTCATCCGGGAGACCATTGGCTTCCAGAAAGTCCACCAACCTCTCCTTCAGAGTGGTCTCCATTAACTCCCTTATGATGGAGGAAAGGCTGACCGGTCTGTAGTTACCCAGTTCACCTCTTGTGGAAAGGCACCACATGTGCCATTCTTCAGTCCTGAGGCATGCAATCTGACTTCAGTGAGGTGTTGAACAGGTCCACCAGAGGGCTAACCAGGACCTTAGCCAGTTCCCTCAGGACTCTCAGATGCACGCCATATGGTCCCAAAGCATTGTCCACCTCCAGGGCCTTAAGGCCCTTTAAAACCCTCTCCTCTGTGATTTTCCCATCAGTTATCCCTGTTCCCACCCCATTATCCCCTGTGGCATAGAACCATCCTTCTCCCTAGTGAACACTGAACAGAAGCACTCGTTCAGTGTCCCTACCTGGTCCACCCCATTTTCTGCCCATCCCCATCCCTCTTAATCATGACAATCCCAACTTCACAGCTTCTTTTCTCCCTTATGTACCTGAAGAAATCCTTTTCCCCTTCTCTGATCCCCTGTGCCAGCCTTGGTTCTCTTGCAGCCTTAGCTGCCCTGACCATTCTGCTCACCTCTCTGGATTTTCTCTAGTATTTCTCCCTGTCTATATCTTGCATAGTTCTCTTGTACCTAGGGAAGGCTGCTCTCTCATTCCTCACTTTCTCTGCCACCTTCTTGTTGACCCAGCTTGGTCTTTGGTCCTGGACTTCTTACTCTGGGACTTAGCACATGGGTTTGTGGTCTCAATCAGTCCCAGCTTGATAATGGACCATTTCTGGTCTGCATCCATCTCTGGGTTGATTTTGACCAGGTGCCTTGCTAGAATGTTGTACATCCCTCCAAAGTCTGCTCTCCTGAAGTTCACCACCCTCGTCTTGGTTCTGGCTTCTTCCTTGCCCAAGTTGAGGAATAACCACACCATGCGGTGGTCACTGCCTGCTATGGGGTCCTCCACTGCTATGTCCTGGACATGTTCACTGTCCAACAACACCAGGTCCAGTATGGTACCCTCTCTGGTTGGCTCTGTGACCCCCCGCACCATGACACAGTCCTGAAATGTGCCCAGGAGAACCTGTTCCATGGAACAGGAGGTATCTGGGGTGCTCCAGTCTACCCCAGAGAGATTGAAGTCCCCTGCAATGACAATGTTGCCCTTTCCACTTAGCCTTCTAATTTGCTCCCCCGGATCCCTGTCCATTTTTTCATTCTGCAAGGGTGGTCTGTACACCACCCCAATCTAACCTTCCTCCCTTTAGAGTTTTGTAGCTGTACCCATAAGGCTTCAGTGCTACCCCTCTGCTACCTCCTCCCTAGTGCATAAGATCCCATCTCTTATGAATAAAGCCACCCCTTCCCCTCTCCCTTTTTCTCCATCCTTCTGGTACAGTCTATACCCAGGAATCACAAGGTCTAAGTCATGGTATTGGGTGACCCACATCTCCATGATGGCCACTATGTCTACCACTCCCTCCGCCATCAGTCCCTGTAGCTCAGCCATCTTATTAGCCAGTCTCCTTGCATTCAAAGATGCAACCTTCCAACATGACCCCTGTACCCCATTTCCCCCTCCCATTATTCCACACCCCACCCTTTTTGGTTTCCCCTCTCCTACCCCCTGACCTAACTGGGGGGGAGGCCCTTTGGTCTCCCTCTCCTGGTGGCTGTGGTTGGAGCACACTCTATCGCCCCCCCCATTCAGGTTAAATAAATTTTAGTCAACAAATATTCTTCCAATTTGAGTTTCAGTAGCGTCATGCCATAGGGAGACTAAAGTGTAAGCAAAAATAAAATAAAATGACCTCTGACACCAGCATGGTGTTCTCCGTGCAGACAACCAGCAGCCTGCAGACCAGTGTGCATCCCAATTGGGTACATACAGTGTGCTGACGTTTTGGCAAAATGCCTTCCTCAGAGCTGATTGGCTCATGCTGTGGGCTCCATTTAAATAGCAGTATTTTCGCACTTTCCGATGGCCCACGCTAGATCAGCTGGGTGGAGTTTACAGCATATTTTAAAGTGCTCATAATACCTATATACATTACAAAAAGATACACATCTTAAAGTGCCCCTCATCTATATGTGTAATATAGGAATACAGTATACAGATTTACAATATGTCAAAAACGTGGTGACTCTATAAAAAATAAATTATTACTAATAAACATGATTCTAGATACACCTTTCAGCTTTCAACACTATTTTTTCTTTTTCTTTCAATATTATTGCACTGATAAAGAAAGCAAAAAGGGATCTAGTGCAAGTAGACAAAGATATATTACATATAGAAGCAGAAATAAAGATCAGATCATTAATAAAGTTAACAATGCAATTAAAATATGAGAATGAATTGAAGAAGTACAAACTGGGAAAACACAATAGAGATACATGAGACTATGCCCAAGGGAAGTCTATAACTGGCACTCGACACAGAGACGTGAGCCATTTCTTAACTCTGTTGGTCAGAGATTTAGAGTAGCCAATTTTGATTCATCCCCACAGAGTGAAGTTGAAACAAACCAGAATAGAGGAGGTCCTTTTTTAGAGAGGGGAGGCAGAGGTGGAGATCCACCATATCATACAACCCCCACAGTATCAGGACCACCAGACAGAAGGAGGAGGACAAGGAGGGGGAAGGGCAGGAAAACGAGAAGGCAGGAACAGAGGAAGAAACTACTGGCAACCACAGCAGCAGCAGGTGAGGTGCTCACCATGCCAGAACAGCTGGCAGTCATCAGTTTGACAAATATAACCATTAATGCAGTACAAGTTAAAGTGTTGCAGAAAGGTCTCTCATTTGTGCCTGATGTACCTATCAACCCCTTCCAGGTACATGTTGAACTTTATAAATTCTACGGATACCTATATTCCTCAGTTCACAGTTCGGCATTGAAGAGTGTCAACGTGTCTTTTTCCACAGAAGATAACAGCATTCGACCTCGGCTGGTAAGTATAGGGTAAGGGAGGGGTGGTGGGTGCTCAGTGAGAGGGTTGGGATTGGGGAAGGAGGACAGCGGTGACAACAAGGGATCGTTTTTTTTCCTTTCAGGTAAAAAATGTTGTGGGATGGTTTTCTTTTTACAGAAACACTTACATTATTAAAAACCTACTTCAGGACACAGGGGTGGGCTCCCCAGTGTCCCACACTGCTGGGGGTGTTTGGGCCCTTGCACATGCCGACACAGGGGATTGGGCATCCTTGATGTCAGCAACTATATGTATAACAAGGGGCTTGTGTGGGAGATGGACAGGAGGAAGGATTATAACCATCTCTGACATGACACAGCAGGGATTATTATATGACACACTGTCATTTGGGACCAAATAATAAGTGACAGCTGTGTCGTATAGTACAGAGAACAGTTATATTCACCATACAGGGGATTGGGTGGGGGCCAAGGGACGCCAGGTAAAACTTTATAACATATCAGGTGGGTAACTGGGTAGGGTGAGGGACCACTAGACACTGGGGCAAACAATATATATGGGGAGGGGTGATGGGGTGGGGGAAGGGACCACTAACCACCAGAGGAAATGTTCTTACATAAGTGGCTTGCTTTTCCGTTATGTGTGTCGTATTAGATACTGTGGTGTTCTGCAATACAAAACCCCACAGTATATGATACGACACACATAACAAAATATGACAACAGGACCTCATGCTTTCGCAAAGAAAAAGCTATCTCTAGAATGTTTATTTTCAACACTGCACATGCCCAAGTATGAAAAAGCTTTTATAAATTATTTAAAAACTAATTGACTATTGTACATAAAAGAACTCAAAAACACGTACATTGGGCCACAATCTATCAAATCTGAAAATTTCAGGTTTCAAATCCTCATATTTTTTAAGTTATTTGGGAGCAGAAAAAGTCTTAAAAATTGTGACTTTTACATTTTTGCACCTCTGTAACTTTGCCCCCACTGAACCATACATGAAATTTTTAGGATCACTAGATCGTGGCACAAACACTGTGCTTTCTAAATTTTATGTAAATTGGTTGAACGGGGGCCAAGTTATTAAGGTGAAAAAATTGGGGTTTAACATTAAAGTGTTTACTTAACTCTAATATACTGGTGCGACCACGCCTGTACAATTATAGGGGTCAACCTTCACTTCTATGTTAAACTTAAAATTTTGCATTTTAATAACTTCAGAACCGTTCAAGTGATTCACATAAAATTTTGCATGTGCCACCAGGGATCAAAGATATCTTGATGTGGCATGTTTCATTCTGGTTGGATGCATGGATGCAAAGATACGGATTGTTAAAAAATTTGAAAATTACTGGTTTTGGTGAAATTCTTTGTCACGCTGCTGCACAAAAACTGTGGAATTTTGGTCTGAATTTTTACTGTATATGGGTCTTGAGTCACAGATCTGCCTTTTGAAGGTTTGGTGAAAAAATATTAATCCATTCCAAAGTTATTCAGTTTTAAAGTTTCACATTATTTCCCATGGGACTAGTTAGATGTTCCACTCGAAAAAGGATTCTTTATCACAAATGTGGAATCCTTTTTTACAAACGCAGAATCTTTTGCCGGAAATGCGGAATCTTTTTTCATGCCATCTTGTTTTCAGTTAGCAGTAAGAACAAAATTAAATAACTTAAAATATACATGGGTTTAGCAGACAACAATTGTCTGTACCTAATCAGTACCTGTACAATCCGGTCCTGGGGTTAGTTTTTTGATAAGTCACCTAGAAAAGTGTTTTTTTTTTTGCAGTTAAACTTTTTTATTAATTTTTCATAAGATATACATACAAACCTCTTACAGTGCAGTACAATGTGAGGATTTTTTTTTAAAGAAATTGAGGCAGCATATAATAAGAACATTGCTACAATAATACAAGGAACTTTTGGTTTAAAATATAGTAAACAATACAGGTCATGTAATTAGCATATACTTGACATTTGTAGTGAACTTAAAGCGGATAGTATGATTAGATACGGTTTATATTAAAATGTTACATAATTATATATGATGCTGCAAAAGGAAAAAAGTACATTCGTAAAAGGATTGTGGAGTAATAAAGAATGATTGAGAACAGAGTATAGGAAAGAAAAGATATATAAGAAAGTTAAGAAGAGAGAGAGGGAAACTATAAAAAAGGGGAAAAAAGCAAGACTACAATGATGTATCAGTAAAAGGGGAAAATCCATATATATTAAGTCCATACATTGGTGTTGGAAGATTTAGTTGATTCCAAAAAATTAAAAAAGCCCTGCCAACAATTGTTATATAACATGAGTCGGTCAGACAAGATATATGTCATACAGTCCAGAGAGGCATATTGCAATAGTTGGTTAATGATACCGGGAAGGGTAGGGATTATGTTGGATCTCCAATGCATGAGGATTGTGTGTTTAACTTGAAGGAAGAGTATATTTAACCATCTGCTCTGCGAATATGAAATTTTATAAGAACGGTGATTAAAAATACCAAGAATGCAATGTTTAGGGTCTAGTGTAAAGGTTGACCTACCACTTTCATTGCAAATCTGTGAGTACAGTGCCAAATCTTTTGTATGAGGGACAGTGCCATAAGATATGCAATAAATCCCATTGGGGAACTGCAGTGCCAGCAATTGTTATTGTTCAATAAACCCATTTTTTGTAATACAACAGGAGTTCTGTACCACAAATGAAGGATCTTGGTTTGAATGAAGGAACTGCGTTTATCATTAAAAGATTTGTGACAGGAGAGCCAACATCTGGACCATTGTGCATTGGTGATATTATATTGTAGCAAAGTACTCCATCATCTGTTTTTAGCATTGACAGAGTAGTCAGGAAGGATATCACAAATATCTTTGTAAACAGTGCTATTTAAATTGGATGTTGTTTTTATCCATTTAGAGATGTGCTTATCATACAGAAAATTGATAGAGAAGGGTGTGAGGTAAGAGTTGCATATGGTACGAAGCTGTAGATATTTCCAAAAATCCTGATGGGGAAGATTCCATATGCCTCGTAGGTCGGTGTAAGATTTTAACTTTAATGACTTGGGTTCAAGTATATCCTGCAAAAAGAGAATACCCTTATTATTCCAGGTACGACAAAAAATGGGGTGATCATCAAGAGATATATGGTGGTTTTCCCAGATGGGGGTGTAAGCTAAGGGTTTGGGGTTAGATGTAATATGCTTGTGAATGATTTTCCAATAGAATATAGAAGCAGCTATGGTAGGGTGAGACTTTAAAGAAGAGGTAAGGGTGTTATAAAGGAAAGAAGTCACCACATTATCAGGACATAAGGATGTTTCCATATTGACCCATAAAGGAGACTGGATGTTGGGTTTGTTAAACCATTTAATTGTTTGAGATGTATGGAAAGACCATAAGTAGGCTTGGAACCAAGGAAGGCCAAAGCCACCTTTTGACCAATGGGATCTAAGTTTATTATGACTAAATCTAGGTATTTTGCCTTCCCAAATGAAGCTGCCGATAATTTTGTCTATTTTGGTAAGAAAACTAGAGGGAAGTATCAAAGGGATATTGGAAAATAGGTATAATATTTTAGGAGTTATTGACATTTTAATGGTGGAAATTTTACCATTAAAAGAAAGTTTAAGTAGCTTCCATCTATCAAGTGTTGAATACTGGTTAACAGAGGGGAAAGATTAGCATCCCATAATTTATTCAATGTCGGGATGATCTGAATGCCCAAGATAAGATATACCTTGGGGGGCCCAACGAAAGCCTAATGAGTTGTTCATGAGGGGGACTACAAAGGGTATTCAGTGGTAGCGTTTCGGATTTGTTAAGGTTTAGAGCTAGTCCGGAGTGGGAGGTGAAGTCATTCAGTAGTTTAACTAAAGGTTGCCCAGAACTTTCGAGGTTTTCAAGTAAAATAAGGAGATCATCTGCATATGAAAGTGAAGTATAGTGAGAGTTACCAATAGTAATGCCTTTAATTGACGTAGGGAATTGACGTAGGGATTGACGTAGGGAAGCAGAAAGAGGTTCCATGGCAAGTATAAACAATGAAGGCGATAAGAGGCATCCTTGTCTGGTGCCTTTTGCTAAGTAAAAGGAGGGGGACAAAATAGAGTTCGTGAGAACTCGAGCTGAAGGGGAGGTATACAATAATTGAATCCAAGCACAAAAATTATTTGTAAAGCCAAAATGAGATAGCACCTGATATAGATATTCCCAATTGAGAGAGTCAAATGCTTTCTCAGAAAAGTGTTTTTTTAACATGCTGAAATCGTTTTTCGCAAACCGTAAAAAAATCAGCCGTGAAACAGGATTTTTTTTTGCAATTTGTGAAAATTTATTTTTTGGCCTGGTGGTGCTGAGGGTTGAGGCAATGGATGCCACACCTCTCACCACGCCGGCAACCTGGGTTCGGGAATGAGCCCAGGTTGTTGGAGATCAGTTTGGGGAAAGGCAAGGATTGAGCTGCCGCAAGGTGGCTCTCCTCTCCTGGGTAGGGATGAGGGGTTTCCCTGGCCCTTGCTTGCCACCTGGTGGAGGATGGATAGCAGGTCGGGCAACAGGGAACCCGACAATAGCCAGGGGTGGGGTGAAAGGGGCAGAGCTAGTACCCAGTGTGTGTGTGTGCACCTCCATGTGCATACACTGTTGTGTCTGCCGTGGTCCTGGGATCTTTGGGAGAAAACCAGGAGAAAATGCAAAAAGTGCTAATTACCAAAAAAAAAGGATTTTCTTTTACCGCAAATTGCAAAAAAGAACCACAGAAATTGATTCTTTTTCACAATTTGCAAAAAATAAATTTTATGACAGCTGTTTCTTTGTCACTCTACAGTTCACAAACGGTTGTTGATTTTGGTCTGACATTTTCAGGGTACAAAGGGCTTGCCCCACAGGTGTACTTTTTGCTGGTTTGGTGAAGATATATTACTTTGCTGTGGAGTTCCGCATCACTACACTGTGAAGAAATGGTTTTCAATTGTGCTCTGACATTTTCAGGGTACAAAGGTCTTGTGCCACCAATGTGCCTTTTGCTCATTTTGTGAAAATATGTTAATTTGGTGTCTAGTAACACAGGTTTCACATTTTGTTGTGTTTTCTATAGGATAACATTGCAATGTGAGGTGTTTTTTTGGTCCTGCACACTACGGAATGTTAGCACAGAGCCACAGGGCCCTGTGCTCCCACAGGCAAAAAAGGTTAGTACCTCACTATCTCAAGGAATTATGGATGAACGGGAGTACAAGGCCCAGAGGGCCCTGTGCTCCCACAAGCAAATAATGCTATGATTATACTATCTCAAAAAGTAAGGAAATTCTTGGCAAAAAGCTTTGTTACTGCATCAGTTAGGGTTCCAGTGACAAAAGTTTGAAAATGTAGTGTTAGGGTTTCCATCCCTAGCACCCCACCCCCACCCTGCATGTAGCAAGAGGTGTATGGTGTGCCTTGGGGTTGTCATTGAGCAATATGGAGAAAAGTAGTGGGCCAAGGATGGAGCCTTGGTGGATGCCAGTGCAAATAGGAAGGGGATGGATTGGGACTCACCAATTCTCATTGATTGAGATCTACCCATGAGGTAAGAGCTGAACCAGCTAGCTGCAGAGTCTGAAAGACCCACTGACTTCAGCTTGTCAAGGAGAAGAGAGTGGGAGACAATGTTTAAAGCTAATGTTAAGCCAGTCCACCCGGCACAGCGGTTGGATTTCCACTTGCAACGCCAGTGACCCGGGTACAGGAACAAGCCCGGGTCACTGGAGGGCCGGCCGGGGGGGAGAAGGATTGAGCGTCCCAGGGACAGCTCTCCTTCTCTGAGGGGAGGGCAGGGGACTGGTCCGGCACCTGCTGGCTCCTAGCGGAGGCTGGGAGTATCACAGGACGCACGGCCCAATACTATCTGGGGGAGGAGCAGACGTCGGCGTATGCCGTGACGTCACTACGCTACCCCCAAAAACAGAAAGCCAGGAAAATCGCTCGCTGGCCCTCCGGATGATGGCTCTCTGTTCCTAAGGGCCTCCAGCATCTTCCCGGTGCTTTCTGTTCCCCAGCAGCACCCCCAGGCCCTAGAAGGATTTGCTGGGGCTACCCTCCCCCCCGGTGCCTTCCCCCTCAGAGGAGAGGGACCTGCCCGGTGAAGGGATACACCGGGATATCCCAGGGGTCAGCTGCAATCTGGGGACTAGAGGAGGGCCGCCGGGCAAGGACTGAAGAGGTCAGGGGAAACTTGTCAGAGCCTGAAGAAGTGGAGGACCAGCGAGCACAGGGGCGGAAAAATAGATAATACAAAAAAAAAAAGCTAATGTTAAATCAACAAAGTTGGTAGCGGTGATGATGCCCTGGTCCCTGCCTATGTGGATGGAGTCAGTGAGCCAGAGGAGGAAGGACGTGGTTGCATGGTGTTTGCAGAAGCCAGACTGGAAGGGGTTGAAGAAGGAGGAGGAGGAGTCAAAGAAAGGAGAGAGTTGAGACAACACTATATGCTCTTAGAGTTTAGATAAGCTAGGAAGGAGGGAGACAGAGCAGAAGTTGCCAGGAGAGGAGGAGACACCTCCTTCAGGGAGAAGAATGACAGTTGCATGCTTCCAGTGGCCGGACCCTCATTTAGTTAGATTATAAAGCAAATTAGATATATTTTATTTATACAACACAAATCACTTCTTTTGGTGTCTTTTTGGTGTCTGTCAGTACTTTGGTACAGTACACTGAAGTTAATTTTGTCAAAATTAATGTTACCTTTTATGTGAGTGAGTCAGCTGTGCATCAGTTGTGTGGTTTGTCTAGTTGCATGGTTAGTGTACTGTAGTATTGGTTGGAACAGCGGAGTACCAGTACGTATACAAGCATAGGCACTGTATGACCCCACATGAGCTCTGGACTGCCTTAGCCAGTTCAATTCTATCATTGACTAAGGCTTAGTTGTTTATGGAGCAGCTACAGACACCACACTCAAACGGATCTGCACGGCACTCAACAAGGCATGCAGGTTCACTACTGGAGCACACAGACTAATGCATACTTGTGATCTGTATGCACAGTCCAACTGGTTAAACCTGCAGGGCAGAATTACCTATCAGACCTGCCTTCTGGCAAAAAAAACAAAATCAGTCTCGGTCAGTCTACCCTTGTCACTCAGAAATACCTAATCTCCGCATCTAACCCCCACCAAACTTGAATCATGTCTAAACTGGCGTATCAAGTTCCTTTTTGCTGCACCTCCCAGGTGCACATTGCTTTTCATACAGGGTACCCTGTTGGCTAAATAACCTCCCCTCTGGTATATGAGATGAGTCTAGGATTGACCCTGTTAAGTGTAATCTTAGGAAACATCTATCTGCACATAGTAGCTGTGACTGCTGACTATAGGTCACTTCTTTCCCTACATGACACCTTTCCTCTCCTTCCCACCGCCTCCTAAAACACCCCCCAGCCCTTTACACTCCCACTTCAAACCCCTCTCTCTCACCCACCCCTCCTCCCCCTCCTTCGCTTACTAACCCCACTCACCCCTCACCCTTCCCCCCATACCTCAACCCCACCTTTCACTACCACCCTTCCTCCCACCCAATTACTCTTGATACTGCTCCTGCTACCCTTACCCTGCCTCTACAAACCCTACTCTACCCCCTCCCCCATGGTATTCAATATGGTCTCACGCCTACCTACCCCACCTCCTCCTATCATACTTGCACTGTCCCCCTACTTTGCTCCCTTATCTGTGTCTGTCATTTACCCATCTACACAACCCATCCCCCTCTGCCATCATACAGTACATCTCACCCCCGCCCTCTCACTACTCCTACCTTTAGCATCATCATTTTCTACTGCTCTGTTATACCCTCCTGGCTTAGCATACTATTGTCATGATCTTTATACATTAATGTTATCCACAGAATGTATGAATTTGTCTCCACTCCACCCTGTTCATTTCCCCCCGGTCCAACTTGTCTTTTACCACGTTTTGGTGCACTTATGCTATTCCTCTGAATGTACCGACATGACTATCTACCCTGCCTCAATTGTACTTATTTGTTGTTATTGAATTGTATGTCAGAATTTTTGTTTTCACATGCTATCATATTTCAATGTTTCTCCAATGTGGAGCCTTTGTAAAAGAGCCTCTGGTTTAAAGGTACTGTGATCCAAGATATAAATAAATAAATATGTCCAGCACACAAGTGGAGGTCCCTGACAGGAACCTCTTCATCCCATTCTCCACTGCTTAACCTGCTGCCTAATGAGTAGTTCTTTATCGCTCCTGCCACCAGTGTAACTTGCTGGAGGGGGTGCCCACCAGGACAATGTTCTGACAGCTAGGACCAGACCTTTAATGTTTTGTTTTGTTTTCAGACGGGGAAGTTCAGACAACTATCAAACGGGGTCACCACAGTTAGTGGCAACACTTATGAAAACCCTCTGTGACCAGGGCTGTTACTGACAGAGACAACACCAAGAAAGCCTTCAGGAGCAGGAGACACGCTTACATGTTTCAAAACTGATAAAGTCCCCTGGGGGTAAAGTATTGCCACTGCAAGTGTGTGTGTGTGCGTGTGTGTGTTTGTGAATATACTCTCATTCAAACCATGGTACCACCCAATACCACTGGCACTTTAATTTTATATTCGTAGTTCAAAATATGACTGAGCTATTTGCAGTGGCTGCAGTGTTAAGCATTTCAGAAGTTCTCAAAGTTTAGCGCAAGATAAGATTATTGATTTCTATAGAAAGAACTGAATGTGGTGCGTTGGGTTCTTTTCCCCAGATGTGTGTGTTTACGGGGGAGAGGGGAGTAGCTGACTGACTTACTCTGCTGTAAGTATGATTTAGATTTTTTTTTTTTTTTTTTTTACCAGGAACTGAACTGGGCATGGCTCTTTTTCGGTCACACCTGATATATAAGAATAAACAATACACAGTTAAAAAATACATCATATACAAGACAATATTAAAAGCAAGAACATTGACATTTAATATTCATACTGTACAATTTCATCACCACATGTTTAAAATGCCATTTTTGTGTGTGCTGATTTAACAGTACCAACCAAATTGTTTAAACTAGTAGGACCAAACCAGGAGAAAGATTTTGTGCACATTGGGCCATATGCACTAATGGGGTGCAGTGGCTACACACGCATATCTGGAGCGCATAGTCACCCCACACCCACTGCACCCCCTGCATGGAATGCCTGAGGGGGGCACGAAGACCCACCACACCTGATTCCCCACATCCACGGACAGCTCCACACGGGGGCATTCTGGGGGCATGTCAGCACTACGCAGTATTCACTAACCACATAGTGCTGGCCACATGGGTGTGAAGGGTAGCGCAGGGTATGCCAGGGAGACCCTGCCATAAACCACTGTGTGCCCCCCGGGCACAGGCCTGGAGTCACTGGGGAACCAGGACAGGGCACACCATGCTGCCCCTGACCGCTGGGCAGCAGGAGGCAGCAGGGGTGGCTGGATGGGTGAGTGCCTGGAGATTTCTGGAGCAGTGGCACCAGACTGTATGCTGCCACATGGGTCCAGTGCCTGCACTAGGCATACACAGCCCTGGACCCGTGCTACCCTATGCGTGGGATCCACTATGGGTCCCGGGGGGCATCCCATTGGATGCTCGCCCGGGACAACGACTCCTCCCCCAGCCACCCTGTGGAGTCCTGCGTGCTGGGGGGGGAGGAGCCATGGACAGATGGCCAGCATTGGTGAATGCCAGTATGGGCGCTCCTGTCTGCGGGGCACATAGGAGTGGATGGGGTACATGACTTTTCCGCATACCCCCGCCTGCTTCGTGCATAGGGCCCATTGTTATTAACTTTGAAGGATTAGTAGAGAAGAGCTTGGATGCATTAGAACTGATGCTGTAGGGGCTGGCCAACAGGTTAAAAGAGGAAAACAGAATATCCAGTCCAGAATTTTTGAATATTCGATAAGTAAATATTGCTGCATTATGTTCGGTCCTGAGCAAGGCAGGAAGGATTCCCATTAATTGATATGTCTTACAATGGTGTGTGTTCTGTAAGATGCCTTAAAGGCAAAACAAGAGATGTTGTTTATTACTGATTGACATTTCTCCGCAAAAATATTGTTTTAGTTCAGAAATAGGATATTACTAGAGTCTAAAATTGGAATTAGAACCTGTTTTGCAATAAGCATTCAAGCTTCATCAGTCAAGGAATTAATATTACAATACAAATAACCCAATTTTTTATGTGTCTTGTTCCCTCCTTTTTCAATATGTGGTATCATACTTAAACTAGGGTCCAACAGCACCCCCAGACAATTAACATTACAAACTATAGAAAGTGTAGTTCCATTTTTCCCAACTATCTGCAAATGTTCCTTAATCTTAGCCAATCTTTGGGTAGATTCAAATATCATTATGTTGATTTTACTCTCATTTAGTTTTAGATTGTTTGTTTCCAACCATGTTGCAAGAGTATCGTAGTTATCCTGTAGGGATACCTGCAACTCCATTGTTGATGGGGCAGAATCCAAAAACAGTGTATCATTAGCATAAAGCAGAGTATTACCCTATGAAAAGACTCCTGGTAAATTGTTAACAAAAACTGAAAACAGAAGAGGTCCAAGTACCAAATCTTCCATTGACCCAGACAAGTCATTTCTTACCTTAACCCTTTGGACACAATGTTTCAAATAACTTTCAGACCATAACTGGTTCAGTCCCTTCACTCCAATTCCTTCCAATTTGTCTAATAGCAGCATGTGGTCCACTATGTCAAAAGCCCCGGCCAAGCTGACAAACACCATACCCGTGACCACCCCCTTCACACGAGCCCTGAGAATGGTGCCTGCCAGCCCGGCCAGGGCTGTCGCAGTGCACCCCCCCCCACACACACACTTCCTAAAGCCATGCTGTTGCTCATTTAACATTTCATGTGTCTTCAGGTAAAACATCAGCTGGCAAAATATACATTTTTCCAGTACCTTCCCTAGTACCAGCAACAGAAAATTAGGCCTATAATTAGAAACATTTAATCTATCCTCTGCCTTGTGTATTGGGATTATAACTGATTCTTTCCATTGAGAGGGTACGACTCCTATACTCACTGATAGACTAAAAGCTGTCACAGGTTCCATGATCCTACTCGCCGCTATTCTTAATAACCTTGAGTACAGAGTATCAGACCCACAGCTCTTCCCTTTGTCTAGGCAGTTTAAAAAATCCAGCACCACCTTTTCTCTTTTTTATCACTTGATCTTCATTTTTTTGTTACAATATATTTAAACATTGCACCAATAAGGCATACAATCAGTCATAGATACAGTCAAATATGATTTCTTGCAAAACCATGAAGTTAATTTTACCTTTTCTCATTACTCTTCTAGGCATAGCTCTCCCCTAATAGGTCCATATGTGTGTTAGCTGCCATGAGGGACATTACACAGCATTTTTTTTCTCTCCTCAGGAGCCTTTGAAAGTAAAATGATTGGTTTCAGTCCTAGATGCTGTAGAGAGAGGTGTTTAGCTGTATCTCCTGTTCATAGTCCAATATTATCCTCTTTTGTGAATAACAATATTTCAAATTTAAATGAAGAGCAACATCAACTATAGAAGTTATTTAAAACAGGAACAATATAAAATATATAAAAAAAGAAACCAACAATACATTATGTGTCATTAAACAATTAGATGGCTGATTATATCTCTAAGAATGATCCATCTAGGGGTTTGTGAGTCACTGTTGGGTGATTGTACAGACTTAACACCAACTCCGACCTCTCCAGCCAGAGATGGCCTGTATTCAGGACCATGTAGGGGAAATTGAGGAGGACTGTGACAGCCCTCAGCCATACCAGGGTAACTCCCCGGGCCTCAAATGTGATCTGCCTTGAGATCCCCATTTCCCTCTTCATGCCTCCTAGCATGCCACGATCTCCATATCTCCAGAAATTTATCTGATTTGAGGTGGAGCAAGGCTGTAAGCCTCTCCATGATCTCCAGCTCCTCAACCTTCTGTATCCACATAGCAAGAGTTGGGGGTGTTGGTGATAACCACTTGATAGTGATGCACTTCAAGGCTGCCAGCCTCAAGACATGGAATAGCCTATATCACTCCCCAGTCCCTTCCAACCCACTACCTAGGGCCAAAATAAGTGCATGGAAGGTAAAAGGGTATGGGAATCCCAAAATGGTCTGGATTTGGGCATATACTTATTGCCAGAAGGGTACTATTATCGGGCAACTCCAGAAAATATGCCAGTGGGAGCCCACGCCTCCAAAGAGTCTCCAGCACTTGTCAGTGTTGGTAGACCGAAATGTTTTGGTTGGGTAGGGGTGAGGAAGAACCTTGTTAGAATCTTCCAGTTGAACTTCCTCCAGGAGGGGGAAGAGGTGACTACCCAACCCTTCTTTAACCTTTTCAACCAGCTATGTTCAGGGACTGGATGTCCTGTTTCCTTGACCCAAAACTGACGTACCATTTCAGAGATGGGGGGGGCAACGAAAGTCATGAGTTTGTAAAGTTGTGATATGGGCTTCATCTTGGCTGACAGCCATACCCACCAGTAAAATATATCTTCCAACTTTGTTCAGGGCCTCAGGATTTGGGTCTGATGGGAGTCCTGCAAAATGAAGTTCCTGACCTGCAGGAATCGGAAATGGTCTTCCCTCCGTAGGCCATATTTTTGTTGGACTTTCTGAAAGCTCATACAGATTCCCCTCTGTATTATTTGTGAGACTAAACCTTTTGATTCCCAAAAAGCATATCCCTTGTCTAACGCTGGGGGCTGGAAGTCGTCATGAAATCTGATCAGTGACAAGGGGCCCAATTAGTTTGGTGTGCCCATCTGGTGTCTCAAACATGCCAGGGTTTTGACTGTGTGTCTAGTCCAGGGATTTGTGATGTTACTAAGGAGTGATCAGGAAATTTTCCCTGTAACTAATGCTCTGAGGGGGAATTGTGGCAACTGTTCCACCTCCATTGTATACCAACTCTTTTCTTTGCTTTAACCAGGAGAATAGCCATGGACCCTGGGTGGCCAAATAGTATTTCTTAATGTCTGGGAGCCCCAATCCACCTCTGTCTCTGGGCACTGTTAGCATAGTGTATGAAAGTCTAGCTCTTTTAGCCCCCCAACAAAAGCTGTCTAAGGGATGCGAGCAATTCCTTCCAATAACTTTGAGGGACAGGAATAGAAAGTGTCCGGAAAAGGAATAGGAAGCAGGGGTGGACATTCATCTTTATCACTTGTGATCTGCCATATAGGGATAGAGGGAGTATCTTCCAGTGGGCTAGATCTTGTTTGAGAATATTCAAGAGTTTCTGGTAATTGCTAGAGAACAGTTTGCCCAAGTTAACTGATATCTGAACTCCCAGGTATCTGATTTGTTTTTAGATGCCCAAGCAAATGGGAAATTTTCTTTAAAGTCAGGCGAGGGTGATCCACTGAGGACAATGGCTTCAGACTTATTTAGATTTTTCTTGTAGCCTGCTAGCCTATGAAAATCATCTAGTGTCTGAAGCAGATGAGGGAGGGAGGCTGAGGGGCTTCCCAAAAAGAGTAAGGCAGCATCAGCATATAGGGCAATTTTCTGTTCTTCCCTTCCTACCCAAATACTTTGAATATGTGGGTGGTTTCGAATCAATCCTGCTAATGGTTCCAATGAAAGGGTGAATAACAGAGGGGAAAGGGGGCAACCCTGCCTTGTTCCCCATCTGAGATCGAACCTGTCGGACATGCAGCCATTCGCCCTCACTACTGCCTCCGGCCCCTCATATAGTGCTGCTATTGCAGTTACAAATCTGTCCCCTAAGCAAATTTGGTTAGGACTTGCTGCAGGAAGACCCAATCAACTCGGTCGAAGGCCTTCTCTGCGTCAACCCCTATGGCTATTTGAAACTGTTGATGTTGTTTCTGGGAGGAGATTATGTTGATAAACCTATGATTGTTGTCTTGGATGAGTCTTCCTTTAATAAAGCCTGTTTGGTTGTGGTGGACTATCGAGCACATGAATGTTTGCAATCTAGAGGCTAAAATACCAGTAAAGACCTTGAGGTCTGTGTTTAGTAAGGAGATGGGCCTGTATGAGCCACATTCTTGGGGGTCTTTGCTGGGCTTTGGTAAAACAGTAATCTGGGCATACTTCCAAGAAGGGGGGACTGGTTCTGCCTCTCCTATGATGGAATTATAGGCTCTTTGAAGGGGTGGTAGCAGTTCCGACAAAAAGGCCGTATAGAACTCAGCTGGGTAGCCATCCATCACTGGGGCTTTGGAATTTTTAAGGGAGGTGATATGTTGTTTGATCTCCTGCACGGAGATGTGGGCTCCCAGCACTTCCTTTTCTACGAGGAAGACTTAAGGACCTTAACATCTATTCACTGGAGGAAAGAAGGGAGAAGGGAGATATGATAGAGACTTTCAAGTACCTTAGGGGAATAAAGAGGGTACAGGTGGAAAGCATATTTCAGAAAAAACTCTGCACAAGAACAAGGGGGCATGATATGAGACTGAAGGGTGGAAGGCTCAGGGGTAATGTTAGGAAGTACTTTCTCACTGAGAGGGTGGTGGAACTGTGGAAGAGCCTTCCAGCAGAAGTGGTGGGTGTGAAAACAATATTGAGGTTCAAGAGTACATGGGATACATATAAGGGTACCCTGGAGATGTGCAGAGCAGGGGAGATGCAGATCAAATAGGATCTGGGGCTGCAGCAGCAAGTAAAGAAATGGGCAGACTAGGTGGGCCATATGGTCCTTATCTGCCGACAGATTCTGTCTGTCTATATATGCATGTTTCTACGTTTCTTTAATTTTTATGAAGCTAAAATTTATTAATTGTATTTATTTATTTATTGAAACATATTGGAATTAATACCTTTGAGTCAGAGACTCTTTTACAAAGGCTCCACGTCAGTGAATACAATAGCAACATAATATGAATTACAAAGCACAATCAGTGTTGCAAGGAATTTTCAGTGTACAGGGAGTTTCAGGAGAAAGATACAGGCAAACATATGTAACATTGATTTTATAGCAGTCGAGAACAACAGTGAAATACAATCATATAATACATTAATTTAACACAAACACGAAGAGAGAGGTGTAATCAAGGGTTACAGAACGAAGTCAGTAGGCCATCGGACCTATGTGACTATAACTAACCAGCAGTAAGAGACTAAACAAAACAGGCAGGATCAGCATGGGTCCGTTGTCATATATGGGCTGTTAGTGGCAATGTGGGATCAGTAGCAGTCACAGGCAGCATCCTGAATGATATGATTCTGAAGGAGGAACTGAAATGGCCAAGCTTGGATTCCATGAGGATTGATTTGGGGGGTGAGTTCAATCAGCACAGGGCCCGGTACCAAAAGGTTCTTTGACCCATAGTGGTTTTGCAGAGAGGGACCTGGTAGGGGGTTTTCTCGGATTGACGGGTCCATCTGGTGACTTGAGATTGGCATAGCAGCAGTGTGAGACCAGGAGGGGTGAGGCCAGCTGTGATTTTTTTGGCATAAAGACAGGTCTGGTATTTTAAACGACCATCAAAGTTTAGCCATTTGGTGTGGGAGTAGAGAGTGCAGGTGTGGGTGAGTCAGTCACAGCCAGTGGCCAGCCTACAGGCCTTATTCAGAGCACACTGATTTTATTGAGGCATGTGCTATCAGCTGTACGTCATAGACCAGGATACCATAGTTGATGAGTGATAGAATTGATGAAGAGATTGCCAGTTGCAAGGCTTCAGGTGGGAGACAGTGCTTGTATCGGTGGAGTAGGCCAATACGTATATTGACAGCCGTGCTCAGGTGGTGGACATGCTCACGGTAGGTAAGCCCTGAGTCCAGTGTAACCACTGGGTATTTAAATGAGCTGACCTGCTCCAGGGTTTCATTAAGGGAGTTGTGTATGAACAATGGGCAATCTCTGTTTTTATTTTTGGCATGAGCAAACAACATAGATTTAATTTCTTTATAGTTGAGTACAAGTATATGTTCAGCAAACCAAGATTCAGCATCACTGAAATACATTTAATACATTCTATCCCTCCTACCTCCATCCTGTCAGTTTTATAGGTATGACTCCCACAATCCTGGATGCTCCTATCCCCTTGTGTCATTTTAGTAATAAAAAAACTTGTTAAATTGGTTTACCATGTCCATTTCATTTTGTAATAATCTGTTCCCATCCTTTAGGCATTTAATTCTGGACCTGTCCTGAGGGCTACACATATTTTTAAATGAGGTCCAAAAAGTTTCGGGATTTCCCATATGTTGTATTTGTTACTGATGATAGCAAGTTGATTTAGCATTTTTACCTCCAATTTTACCTTTTTTCTACGTACTTTATACTGAATCTGACTTTCTATATCCTTCTTCTTGAGAAACAGATGTCTTAGATTGTCCCCCCCCCCGTTAGTTGTCTAAGGTCCCTAGTCCACCAAGGAGAATATTTTCTCTTCATTCGTTGTTTTGTGAGCATTGTGTTTTTCTCATATGTACTACTAAGATGGCTAGTTAATTGTTCAGCAATTATATCTCGGGTTGCTTCTTTACCATGTAGATGCGGCTTAATCTGACCAATGTCCAACAAGAAACCTTCGACATTCAGTCTATGTCTGCTTCTTTTACTTATTAACCTAGGTTGAAAGTCGAATTTGTTCCTTTTTAAATTGTCTAAGACAAATAAATGAGGCAATGAGCGGAGATTGTATCAGAGTGCCATAGCTTAAAATACTAGTTGGACATTTTGTAAGTAGGTAGTCTATGATCAAATGGTTACCTGTTTTGTAATTAAAGTGGGTTGGGAAATTTATTAACTGAGTAAAGTGAAAGGCTTCCATTTTTTGTTCGATCTTACCCACCTCTGTTTTTTCCCCCAATCTATGTTAATATCTCCTGACATTATGTGTTCCCATATATTGTTATGACATAGCATCCAGAACTCAAAAATGTGATGATTCGCAATCCCACACTTGGGAGGACTATAAAAGCATGAAGTATAAGTGTTTAATGTGGGTTCCAAAAATACAGTCTTTTAATTTATCCAAACAGGTCATCTGCCCATTGATTAATCCCTGATATACCCACAGTTGCATGTTCATAGGGCTTCATTTTATTATTTCTTTAGGTAAAACTCTAACATAACATTGCCCATGTTATAAGAGGATTAACCCACTCCAGGGTATGGGTCTACTGAGCATGAATCCATGCCTGGGTGGTTGCCCCAGGCGTGGATTAATGCTCATTGTAACATGACAATTTATCTTCCAGTGACATAGAACAAAGCTATTGGACAAAGTACCACACATGTCCCTATCTGGCTACGGACACCACAAGAATTGAAAAAGTTCAAAGAAGGGCCACAAAAATCATACCACATCTTTCTCCATTAGATTATGAAACTAGGCTTCATAGAACGGGGCTTTATTCCCTCAAATTTAGAAGATTAAGGGGTGATCTCCTTCAGTTATTTAAGATCTCTCAATCAGCTACGCTAATAAGCCTATGCGGATTATCCTTTACAGCCAGAAAAATTGTAGCTAGAATACACAATAAACAAATAGGAATCGACAGAACAAGAACAAACAAAAGACAGCAGTTTTTTACTGTCAGAGCCCCAAGAATTTGGAATTCCTTCCCACAAGATATTGTTGATTGCCAGAATATAAATATCTTTAAAGTCAAACTTGATAAATGGCTTCTGGAAAGAACATAACTTATCAATGATCCACAATGTGTGGAGGACATCCTCGATGGGCTTCGGCCTTCTTTCGTCCATCTACCAAGTAACCAAGTAACATGACCAAAGTTAAGGGGGCATTAATCCCTTAGTAATACTCGCCTTGAGTAGTAGTACCTAAAGCAACCACTGTGAAATTTCCAGTGAGTAACATGGGGATTAATGCCATTCTGAACTTTCGTTGTATTTCACTTGAACAATAATTGCCCAGTTACAAAGCCACATTTTCTCCCACCCACCCACCCACCCAGTGGAACTCTGAGTGTCAAACAAAGCAGTCACAATTATGTCGCGTCTGTCAAATTTCTGTAAAGTATTCAATTATACCTGTTCTCCCGATTGACATTCCTGTCAATATTAATGGTCCTCCTCAGATAGTTCCAGCACTTCAGGGTGTTTGCTCCCCCCACCGTCACATGTCAATAAACAAGCTCATGTCAGGTAAGTGGTGACCCCATGCAGGACTCCCCCACAAGCTTGCCTGTCTTCTTCCTCCTCACTGTCTGCAGCCACAAGAAAGTGCTTATAGAAACTCCCGCACCAAATGGAAAAACAGAGTGCATTTCTCCAGTGCTAGCGACACATTACAAATGACTGTCATTATTTCTTGGCATGTTTGATCACTCACAGTTGCAAATGCAGGGCTCCCAGATGTATACACACTACTGCATTTTACAGGCAAACGAAGGCATGCACATGAAAATTGTCCCCATTCACTTTTATTGCCAATATTGGAAAACAGGGAAGCATATGCAAATATGTACTAGAAGCAATCCCATAATCCAATGTGGCATTAAACACTAGCGTTCTAAGAATTTTGCAAGTGGCATAGCAATAGGTTTATTACAATTTGTGCCGCTTCAAAAGTTGTAAAACATGTTAGAAGGTGTTATACTTTAATTAAAAGTGTAGATATCTGCAGCTCACAGTTGCACCCCCACAGTATTAATAAATATGAGCAGCCTTATTACGTTTCTTCATCAAATAACATAGTAAAACTCTGCACAATCCCCAAAACTGTTGCTTCTGTTTTATTCTCTCTAATGTGTCATTAATTGCTGAAACCATAATAATTTTTGACTTCCGCACTCACCATGTTACCAGCACATTAAGCCACTCAGAAGGAGGCTTCTACTGAGGAATTAATGCATGGTTGCGTGGTTGTAAGCACTCGACCTTCAGCCTTGTGCCACACCCCCCCAACCATGCTTTAATTACCCAGTAGAAGCCTCCTTCATCATGGCTTAATGCTTATGTAAACCCATACCCTGTTGTGGGTTAATCTCTTCTTACATTGTGAACCTCCAAGCAGTAACCTTACCGTTAAGTAATCTATCTGTCCCCTATCAGCTCCTTTCTCTATCTCCTGAATGGATAATAATAATAATAATAATAATAAAATAATAATTAATAATAAATAATAATAAAAAAAATGTTTTTTTATTTAATTAAGCACCTTTCAATATTTCAAAGCGCTGTACAATATTCATAAAAACAAAACACATATACAAATATGTATAATATAAAATCATGATAAAACAGGAAATGCTTTCCCCCATAAAAAAAGTCTTAAGCGCCTGCTTAAAACTTACCACTGTCCTGCACTCCCAGAGCTGACGGAGCAGAGAATTCCAGAGGGTAGGTGCTGCAAACCCAAAGGCATGCACACCAGATGACTTTAAGTTAACCCTTGGAATCTCCAGCAACCCCTCATCAGCTGAGCGGAGCTGTCACAAGGGAGTGTAAAGAACCAGTAGCTCTTTCAAGTAATCGGAACCCGATCCGTTTAGGGCTTTGTAAGTCAATAGACCTACTTTAAATGTGATCCGCCACTGTATTGGCAGCCAGTGCAGAGCGTGCAGCACTGGGGTAATATGAGATCTTCTAGATGCCCCAGTCAACAAATGTGCTGCCGCATTCTGCACTAGCTGTAAGTGGTGGATATCAACCCCAGAAAGCCCTAGATAAAGGGAGCTGCAGTAATCAAGGCGCGATGTAACAAAGGCATGGACCAAAACAGGCAGGTCACTGGATGGAACAAGGTGCCTAATCCTGGCAATGTTCCTAAGGTGGAAAAAGGCCAGCTTGATGACTGCCGATACCTGATGTCGAAGAGTCAGGCCATCGTCAAGCACCGCTCCCAGGTTACACACCCGTTCAGAGGTGAGAATCTGAGCCTTCCCCAGGACTAAACTGGAAGGGAGCCCAGTCCTCAACCCCTCTGTCCTATGACCTGGGTCCACAACCAAAACCTCAGTCTTTCCTGGGTTCAACTTTAGACCACTGGAATTCATCCAACCTTGGATTTCTGTGAGGCAGCTGTTCAGTACCGAGCCAGCACCAATCTGGTCAGACGCAAAAGACAGGTAGACCTGGGTATCATCAGCGTAGCAAGGAAACCTCAGCTCATACCATCTTATAATGTCTCAGAGGGGTAGTGTATATACTGCGAATAACATGGGGAACAGCCCCGAACCCTGAGGTACCCCGCAAGACAGAGAGAAAGCCCCAGATGAAAACAGACCCGAGACCACTCTCTGCGTTCTCCCAGCAAGGAAAGATGAAAACCATCTGAGAACTGTGCCCGACAGCCCACAGATGAACCTCAGACATTCAAGCAGAACCCCATGATCCACAGTATCAAAAGCTGATGATAGATCCAGGAGAACCACGATAGAACAGTATCTCCAATCTCTCGCTATCAGGAGATCATTGAGCAGCCAAACCAGAGCAGTCTCGGTACTATGCCACTTACTAAAACCGGATTGGAGAGGTTTGTATAAATTATGGATGGTTAAATGGTTATCCATTTGAGCAGCCATAACTTTCTAAATAACCTTCCCCACAAAAGGGAGGTTAGAGATAGGCCTGTAGTTTGCTAGGTTCTCCAGGTCTAAAGAAGCTTTTTTCAGAAGGGGGATCACCACCCCCTCCTTCAGGGAGCTAGGGAACTTACCCATCTCTAGAGAGCACCAGACAATCCGAGCTAAGACTGGGCCAATAATCTCACTACAACCCAAAATCAGGGAAGTAGGGCCTGGGTCTAATCTACAGCACGTTGGACGCATCTCCTGGACAATCCTCATAATGTCTACGAAATCCGGCAGGTCAAAGGTACTCCAGGAAACTCCGGGCTCTGTGATCAACAGCAACCCCCTTAGAGTGAAGTTAGTGGCACTCCCTCCTGATGTCATCGATCTTATTTGCAAAGAAGCGAGTGATCTCGTCACAATCAATATGTGCAAAACTCGACGGAGCTGCCGACAGGCTGGGTTGCACAGCCTGTCAACAGTTCTGAAGACTTGAGCCGGTCTGTTCCATGTGACAGAAATTTCCCTGGACAGGAATTCTGCCTTCTTATGGGAAATTTCTGTTTGGTAGAGTTTATAATGCTGTAGCAAAATACGGTGGATGGCATCAGCAGCAGTCTTCCTCCAATGACGCTCTAACCTACGCCCTAATTTCCGCAACTCTCTCAGAGCCCCATCAAACCACGGGGCTCCAGGGCAACGTGGAAAAAAGGGCGAACTCGGACAGGAGCAATCTGATCAAGGGCTGAAGATATTGCCCCATTATAGGCCACTACCAACTGCTCAGGATCAGTGCAAGACTCGTCCAACAACAATAGGTCAATAACCTCCATCAGGTCTTCAGTGACCACATCCTGCAAAGGGCGGTACCTGACCAAGTCCACAGGGGCTGACCTACCCGGGGGGGCCTCAAAATTGAACCCAACTGAGTAATGATCAGACCAACCGACTGGTTCCACCACTAAATCGGAGGCCTAGATCTCCAGGAGGAAGTCCAGGTCAAGAGAGTGACCTCCCTTGTGTGTAGCTGAGAAAACAACCTGTGTGAAGCCCAGAGATGTCATCACCTGGAGGAAATGTTGGCCAAAAAGCGAGAATTCGTCATTGACCCAGGCATTGAAGTCACCCGGAACCATCAGTCTGTGCGACTCCAAAGCCATGTCAGCGGCAAAGTCTGCTATTTCCTGCAGGAATAGCTTCTCACCCAACACCAGCTACCAAGGTACACTCAAGTGACCTGGCCTCCTCAACTGGTACACCAGTTAGGCCCAATTCGGTCTTGAAACAGACCGCAACCCCTCCCCACGGTCCAATCTCTGGTGATGTACAACCGAGCACCCAGTGGGAACAGCAGCCTCTAAAAAAGGGGCCGCATTCCCATCCAACCAGGTCTCGGTAATGCAAACCAGATCTGCCCTAGCAACAAAGCCTGCAATAAGACCAGTCTTGTTGTAGACAGATCTGGCATTGCATAACAGCGCCCAAGTTGGACGAGGTTGGCAAGCTGTCCCAACTACTTGCCCGCCCAAACTGGAAGTGCCCTTGGGTATGGGAACCAGAATGTATTCACCACGTTCCAGGTACCATTTCGACCCAGGGCGTCTTCTGGGCCTAACCACCCCTATGGGAGAGCCCCCCTCTCTCCGCTGTCTGCAACCCCTCATCCACCCGCGACTCCCCCCCACGAGCAATCCCCAACGCCCAACAGCGTTGATAGATAAAAGCAGGTGGGGGGAGGCAGAATAGCACAGGACAGGAGGGGCAAGCAGGCACATTTCAATTAACACTATTAAAATAATGGGAAAGCACAAACTCAAATTTCCCAAATCACAAGGCGATACTGTAAACAGAACTAAAACCCCCCAAAACATAAATAATTTAAATATCAATCCTTACCAAATTAATCAAATAGACTACCCCCTCCCACTATAAGATAGCCTTCAAACCCTGAAAGAAAATAAAACTAAAAAATACAATAACACAATCTCCTCTCACAGGATAAAATAACACATCAAAAAATAAAGCACTCCCTCTCCACAGCCCTCTCACAGTCAAGGAGGGGGGAAAATAATAAAACAACCCCCTCTCACAGGATATTCAAAACAAATAACAATAACATAAATTTTCCCCAGCCCTCCCACAGCCGAGGAAAAAACAATAGTAACAAAGCACACTGGTACTCTCACTACCAGAGAACTGTAAAACAATTAAAAAATCAGGGAAAAAAAGGCATCAAACAGTAGGAGGAGCCATAACACTCCAACTAATCCAATGTAAGATAAACCCAATGTCAAGTCCGATGGAGCAGAATAGATGTTTCCAATATACAAAAATATTCAGTATCTGTGGATATTCTGAGAAGAGAATAAAAATCTCCAGAAGTAAATATAGGCCAAACCAATGGAAAGCAGGGGCTCCCCCACCTCAGCCCCTACTCTGCCTTATCAGGTCCAGCTATACACCAAGAACCTGCAGCCACAAATATCCCATGGCCATACCAAAAGGACCAACCCGGGGATAAATTAGGAGCCCCTCCCACTGATCCCTAGCTCCCCATGGGAGAGCAAAACAGCTCCCACTCGGTCCCAGGTGATAACAAAATTACCCAGGCACCAATGGGAGGGAACAAAACCCACAATCAAACCACTATACCGGCCCTTCTTCTGGACTACAAAAAATATATAAAATTACAAAAGAGAAAAAGGGGGCACTGATCAGCAAATCAGTCCCGCACTCACAGTTTTCCAAATACCACAGGTAGTCCTTTCAGCCAGTTTCCAGTTCTTTAGATCACCACAAGAGATCCCAAATTGAACTCTTCTTTGTCCAACATGAACTGAATAAATCCACTTGTCCAAAATAACGAGTATTCATTAAGCAAAAACATAAAAAATGATAAAATCCAAAGTCCAGGCTTCCACGAACTGAAACACGCAGCACACCAAAGGATACTCCAGAAACAACAGTTCGAGAGACTAGTTTGTCTCGAGTCGGTGGTAGCAATCAAAACACACAAATCCCATTAGGGAAAAAAATAGGGATAATGTATATCTTTTATGTAAAACTAAACCCCTCCACCTTTTTTACTGCCAACTCTGTCTTGCCTAAATATCATAACCCCTTCCAAAAAAGAGCTAAGCATTAGGAATACATCCTTTTAACCATGTTTCACTCAGTCCAGTTATATCATAATCTTCTAATTCCACCCATGCTTTTTTAATTAATCAAAGTGAGCAAGGATACTTCTTATATTTAAGTGCACAATTTTCAGTCCTCGAATTCTCCCCCCACTATGGGCTTGTCCTGGTGATGTGATGGTCCTGGATTAACTTTAACATCACCTGCCATAACCAGTAACACACTTAAGTACAATTTATTTATTCAACTGCCTTTTAATTTAATGATAACCACATTCCTCAAACCAGTGTTCAATTTACCTTTAGAGACAGTAACCCAGGACGAGAGAATAGAAGATGAAAAAGAAAGCAGCTCAGGAACTTGTTTTAACCCGGTTTTGTAATCCCTAGGTTGAAAATGTACTTTGTAAAACACTTCACTTACATCTGTGTTTTTCCTCAGCAAAAAAGAGCTCCCATTCAGCATTGCCATTATTTAAACCCAGCAGCAGTTCCATAATCAGTACCAGACCTAGTAACCCATTTACATTCCTGGACCCCATTTCTACGTTTGTCAAGTAGTACACAATAAGTTACTTACTTAACTATGAACTTGGTCTCTGAATTTCTCCCCCGCCGAGTAGCACTTGTGTCTGCACACCACGCCCGCAGAGCTGTACAAACCTTCTGCTCACAAGCTCCACCCCTCTCAGCTCCATCAGCTGCTGGCCTGTTGCCGGGCCCCCTTGCTAGCTGAAGGAGCAAAATACTGTGAACAGATGAATGAAAAAGTGTTCCAAATGTATAAAACAATCTGGTCCCTGGCTGCCTTGCTAGGCAGAGGTATGCCTGGATCATCTAGTGAAGCACTCTGTAGCCGGTTTTCGGCATGGGCTTTTCTGTTCACAAGCCCTGCCCCTCTCAGCTCCGTCAGCCATTGACCCACAGTCGAGCTCCCTCGCCAGCTGAAGGAGTAAAATATTGTGAACAGATGAATGAAAATGTCATGGAGGAGGGGGGTTGGGGTTATCCCCCAGCCTAGTGTTAGGGGGGGTATTCCCCTTGTCTCTTCTAGATAGGTGAAGGATTTGGGTGTGATCTTAGACAACAGCCTGTCACTTGATGCTCGGGTGTCGGACATGGTCAAAAGTGGATTCTATCATCTTAGGAACATCGCCTGAATCCGAGCCCTGATCTCTCCTGAGGACCTTACCGCACTGGTGCATGCTTTCATCATTTCCAGGCTGGATTACTGTAATGCCCTGTACCTTGGGTTATCTGGAGGCAACCTCCACAGGCTGCAGCTGGTGCAAAATGTGGCAGCAAGAATTTTGACTGGGGTAAGAAAATGCAAGTATATTACCCCAGTCCTCCACAGACTGCACTGGCTGCCGATCAGGTGGAGGATTGTCTTCAAGATATGGCTCCTTACCCACAAGACACTGCATGAAGGGGGTCCTGTCTATCTGCAAGATCTCCTTGTTCCTTACCGTCTGGCCCTGGCGCTCCATTCTGCCGAGGGAGGCCTTCTTGGAGTTCCCAGGGTTAGGCTGCAGCATTTGGGGGACAGAGCATTTGCAGTGGCCGCGCCTACCCTGTGAAACTCCTTACCTGATTATTTGAAGGGGGCTGTCTCAGTGAAGCCTTTAAAAAGGGATTAAAAACATATCTATTCCAGCTGGCTTTTGTTGACTGATTCTGTTATGAATTTTAGATCGATGGTTGTCTGTATTTTTAATGATTTTTTATATATGTGTGTTTTCTGTTTGATTTTAAATAACTGGATTTTGTACTGTTGTTTTTATTGTACAGCACCCAGAGTCCCAGGAATTGATCACTTCATCAATAAAATATCTATCTATCTATCTATCTATCTATCTACAGTATCTATCTATCTATCCAGTCTGGTCCCTGGCTGCCTTTCTAGGCAATGTGCACCTGGATCGTGTGTGTGTGTGTGCGCACCCGCATGTGTGGGAACTTGCTTTGTCAAAACAAGCTGAACAAGATTTGGCTGATGCCAGCAATGCTGGTCTTTTTTTATGTTGTGTAATGGACAACAACAATAACCAATAGCAAGCACAATCAGTTTACTCTTTGACAGTCGTAAAACATATCATGCACCACCTTCCAGTACACTGCTGTGGCAAAGTTCAAAATCACTTCCTGACTTTTATCCCAATAGAAACTGGCCTGCTGCAAACCAGCCCTAAAAAGGGGAACTACAAGTAAGTTGGCTGCTAACAGTCCACCATGATCCAGACAGAGCGTTGTATATATTTAGCATGCCTAGGAGTCCTTTTTACAAAAGTTATGTCACTGTCTGCCTCCAGGAAAGACTATTTTATACAAAGCATCAGTCAATCAGCACAGAATATTGTTGTAGGGTCAGTGCAATGAAAGAAGCAGACATACCCAAGAATGGGTGGATGCCAGCCAGCTGTGTGACAGTTTTAGTTATACTGACAGGTTTAAACCATTTTAGTATATTAAGTTCACATTCTTGTACAGTTTCATCATTGTGTTGGATACATGCAGGTACTGAACGCTTTATTTTGTAGAGAATACCGTAAAATCATACAAGAATTTGCATTATTATGCGCACTGTTTGTAAGAGACATAGAAACCAAGCAATACGAAATTGCATTAATTTGAAATGCATCATTTCCCCAATAAAGCGTGAAGGGAACTCTTTTCACTCAATGGATATGATTATTTTAAAAGTACGCCCCATTCAATCTTGCTGCAGGAAAAGCAGTTTTTACTGAAACTCCAAGTACTGAAAATAGCTGCCCTCTATATATCTCATCAAGAGATCTCTTAAGTGTCCCCAAATTCATCAGGCACCATTCTTGCCATTGGTCCTTTTGGATCTGAGCCTAGGGTCAGAAACACCGGTGACATGTGGACAAGGCTGCACATTTAACCTATTTCCAAAACCAGAGAGCCTTGATTGCCTTGGAGTGCCGTGGAACAGAAATGATGTCATCAGTAAGTTCCTAAAATGTTGGCAATCAATCCATAACCCCCACCACCACCACCACACACTAGTATCTGTTCCTGAAAGAAATAACAGCAGAAAAAGTAACTTCTCTCTCAAGGTTTGTATGATCTCATCACATCCCACCAATGGAAACGCAGCCTTGATGTTTATGCTCACCCATACACTATTCTATATGTTTCTAATTGACTAGCAAGGTTCACAAAGGCACATTTACAATAGAGGGCCTTCAACATAGACAAGAATTAAAAAAGGATATGACAAGGCTGAAAAGAAATCAGCACCTACCAATATTGGCAAGTACTGCATGCAACCTCCATATAAGGCATACAAAAGTATTCATTTATTGACATCTCCATATAAAGATAAAAGATGGCACAGGCATATCAAATAGCCCTCCAGCAGATCATCTCATTGATGCCATTTTGCACAATCGGTGCTTTGTCAAGGACCCTTTTAAAGCACCGATTGTTCGAAACAGCATCAGGCGAGACAGTTTGGTGTAGGGCTGTTGTGTTGTTGGATATGTCCATGGCACCTTTTATATTTGTATGGAGATGTGAGTAAATAAATATTTTTGTATGTCTCATACGGTTGGTTGCGTCTAGTACTTGGCAGCATTGCTAGGTGCTTATCTCTTTTCAGTCTTGTAGTGTTCTTTGATATTTTAACAGCACCAGGTTTGGGGCAAAGATTTTGTTTGTTACAAAGAGGATATGATTCTCCTCATCTGGCGACTCTCTCAAGTCCACTGCTGCTCATGACTAGGTGAGAGTGGTAGGTGGGTGTGTTTGCCCGGCTGTTGTGGGGTTGTGTTACCTGGGAGCTGCTCCGTGGTGCTGCCAGTGCATGGCTCTCTTCCTTTAGCTGACTGCTGCTGCTGTCTGCCAAGTTGCGCTGCAGTCTATTACTCCTACTAAATAGTACTAGAAGAAACTGTCTCTCAAGCCAAAAGCAGATCAGTTGTCACACCGCTGCCACGAACCCTAAACAAAAGGATAGGGCACAGCTGCTCTGTCTGCCTCAGTTTCTTGGATCATGTTAGGAGGCAGCAGTCAGGAGGTGGGCAGGATCATCAGATGCAGGTGGGACTGTAGCTGCTCTGTGGCTCTATTAGTTTGATTGGAGCCCGGACTATAACCGCTCATCAGCAACACCACCGTGACAAACCCTAAAAAATGGATAGGGCACAGCCACTCCATACATCTCCATCACTTGGACTATATCCAGGGGCAGCAATCAGGAGGTGAGTAGGATCACTGGATGCAGGTAGGACAGCAGTTACTCTTTGCAGCTGTATTAGTTGGATCAGTGCTGGGACTGTGACCACTCCATGCAGCTTAGTTACGTGGATGAGTGACAGAATATATCTGGTGGTTGCAGCAGGAGGTGGGCAGGATCGGTGGCTACAGGTGAGAATGTAGTAACTCATGTGGCTCTTTTACTTGGATAGGAGCAAGGAACAGAGGGAGGGGGTGGTATAGCTTGCAAAGGGAGGGAGTAGACAGGTAGTTTTACCTTGGACTGGGAACAGGGGAGGAGGTGGAATGAACACAGGTTTTTGTTGAGGTCAGCTGCAGCAAGGCACTGGCAGGAGACAAGCTGAATTGGACAGACAAGGCAGGAGAGGGTGAGCTGTGTATCAAAAGTGCTGCTTGGAGTGCTCTCTCTGATGATCCAACTTCCTTCACTCATACCAGAGGAGAGAGTACCTGCCAGTACTGTTGTAGTGAGCAAGTTGCGCGTTCCAGAGACAAACACTACTTGCTTTTGTAGCTGTTATGCACTGTGCTTCAGCTCTCATGCACAGTCCTCCTTGTAACCAACGTGAAGTTAGCAATGTTACAGATGGGTGCAATGAGCAATAGTAAGGCAGACGATCACTCATTGACAGCCATAAAAAGATACATCCCAGTTCCCCAATGCATGTCAATGGGTCAGCAGCAAAACACTTCCTGACTTTAATCGCAGTATGCAGACCAGCCTTAAAAGTGTGTGTGTGTGTGTGTGTGTGTGTGTGTGTGTGTGTTTGTTTTGCTTGGTTATTAATTAAATAAGTATTATGAATACTGCTTGGAAGAGGGAATTGATATACAGAGTGAAATCTGTTGTGCTATACCTCTGGTAATGAAGTTGATTCAGCACCATGCATAAAGGAGTATGTATAACCCCCTCGGGTGACCTGGCTCTTCCAGTGTAGTATTTTTTTTTAAATTAAAGTATTTATCCACCTTGGCTGGGACCAGGCTGGCTATCAGCCCCTTCCCCAGGTGACAATGACCAGCCACCTTCCTCACTCCTCTTCTCCTGGCAGGGCAGGTCTCAGCACTCCAGGCAGGGCTTCATTGAAGCCCGGGCCTACCATCCCTTTTCCACCTCTTTTTCTCCCCGTTACTCCCTGGGACCTCGGCGACACAGAAGTGCATGTGCATGCGCATGGAGGCATGCATGTGCTCTGGAACTGGCGACCCTGTTCCAGCCCCCCCAGCCTAATGCCAGCACTCCATCTTATGTGGCACTACCACCAAGCCTCCACTTGGTGGCAACCAAGTGACAGGAAAGCTTACCTCCCCAATCCTGGAGAGAAGAGCTGATCTGTGACTGCTCAGTCCTTTCCCAGCCCTTCCCTCCCAGCCGACCACCAGCAACCCAAGCTCCTTCCCAAACTCGGGTCATCGGCATGGGAGAGGTAAGGCACTTACAGTGCCTCAGCCTTCTACACCACTGGGTTGATCCAGTGCAGTTTTTAAATAGAATTTGTGTGGGTCTTTTTGGTCGTCAAATGAAACATTTTCCCATATTTTCCCATGGGGGCAGGGGGCTTAGACCCCTGGGAATGAGGGAGGGTGTGGGACACCTGTCATTTGCCTACCTCTCCACCCTCCATGGCTGATCATGGATTGCCACTGATGTCGCCTGTGAAAGCAGCTGCTCCCTGCCCTCCAAGCCTGTACAGCTGGGGTGGCCTCCAACAGATGATCTGAAGAGAAAAAGAGAGAAAAAAGTATTTGTCAGTTCTTCAGACACATGTATATCTATCAGTCTCACTGACAATTTTCTATTTGCAGTTAACTGAAATTGGCAATCCTTCAAATTTATGCAAGAAATATTCCAGGTTACCCTTGTTCTATCGATGGCCCATCATCTGCATGTAACCCCCACCCAGGTATGCCGTTTCCATCTGACAGCAATACCAGGTGGGCTGGGTTCAGGGAGGAATATGTCACTCGGCACATTGGCTAGGTTTGGCTACTCTGCAACAGGGGCACCCAAGTAACTCCAGACAAAGGAAGCAATAACTGTAATGTCCAATACCAGAAGTGGGATTCTAAAGTGTGACTTTTATTCACGTCCAACAAAATAAACAAAGCATAGATGGACCTCCACGGGGCTACACTCCTGGTAATGCAGATTTAAGGAGACCAGAACACATCCTTATCACTTTAGCCCTCAGGCTCTGAAACACACTGGGCACACAGCCCGAACTAGTACGCTGCTCTGGGTTTTCCCTGGCTCGGCTCCCTTGCCAGCCACTTGGACACTTTCCATATAGCATAGAAACATTTACTGGTGGCTCCCTAAACCACCTCTGAACACTTCTGCTCCATAAGGGAATCTTCCTCATCAATCCCACGTCTGGGTACTTTCCTCAGGCACTGGCCAAGTACCTGAGAGAAAGCAACAGGTGCCCCAGAGCAAATCCGTAGAGGTGAATTTGGTTACTACAGATGGGGGGGGGTCTCCCACCTCTCACTCCCATAATTCATACCCGGCCATTTCTCTGGACTGTAACACCTCATCCTTTAAAACACTTTGCTGTGTAGATTCTTTTTAAATGTATTTCACATTCAGTCTACTGTCTTTACATCCCATTTGTGCTGGACTTGAACATACTTAATAAGTGGCTTTGTCCATTACTCCAGACCCCCCACAGAGTTAAGCAGTCCAATCTCCACATCTTCCAAACTGTACTTGGCTGTCTTTTCCTGATCCCACAGTAACAGTTCCTTTAGTTTCATCTTGATTCAGGTGAAAACACATGGCCCTTTAGCAGAGCGAACTCATCCTTTGGTTGCAGGTGCCCCACAGGCGTTTTCTCCACAAAGAACTCTCTTCCAGAGCTTCTGGTACCTCAGCACGAACTTAAATCAGGAAGTTTCTTTTCCCTAGCTGGACCAGGGGGGTTGCCCCTGGAAGCAGGCTGATTCCTTCCCCCCATCCCCGCAGGGATGGGGCCCTGAACCACTGAAAGTGGTCTACACCACTGCAAGGTGCTCTTCTTGTGTTCCTCTTCAGGTGAGAACACACACCTATACAACAAAAAATAGCTCTTTAACAGAGCTTAGAGCTCTGAGGGCCTGCTTACAGCAGAGCACCTCTTTCAGACTGCACACACTCTACTGAACTCTACAGACTCACTTCAAAAATCCCCAGCGTTCTACTCTAACCTCCAACTGCAACTTTCCAGTGTGGCTTATGCAGCTGTGACACTTCTAAATGATGTCATCCCTCAGTCTCAGTTGAGACTGAGAACAGAGTGAGACAGTGTGAAATCCATTTAACTGGAGCTTCACAAGCTGCCTTCCCTGCCTACCACTAGGTCTTACTGGGATTCTAGTAACCCCGGGTAACAGGGGGGTTACATGCGTAGTCTGGAAAAGCTTTTTTAAAACACCAATGATACTATCAAAAAAAGGAAGAAGAAAAACTCTACCCCTGTGTAATATAATTAGCTTGTAGATTTTTATTTTCCACCTTCAAATAATCCAAATCCAACATTTCATGGTATTATCATTTCTTCAGGGAATAGTGGTACAGTGGCAACTGGTTTCAAGTTAGCTAATCCTTCATATTTGTCAGCTTTGCATGGCACAGAGGCACCGGGTCATGGAGCACTGCTCCACTACTTGGGAGACCCAGGATTAGTTCTTTGTCCTGACTCCCTAGCCCAGTCCAGTAGGATCTGAATCGCAATGCAGGGTCATGCCGTGCCAACCTCGGGTGGAGGGTGCTAAGTATCCTACTCTCTTAGCACCTTCTGCAGGTAGGAAAGAGGGACTACCATGACACTGTGGGTGACCTCAGAACTTCAACAGCTCCCCATCAACAGGCTGAAGTCGCGGGTACTCATTCTCTATGTGCTGGGGAGGTGGGAGGGCAAAATCTAAAAACTCCTCGCAGCAAAGCAGCATGACAGAACATCCAGGCCCCACTTTCCACTACCAGCCCTTTTGATCCCTATGAGGGTGTCTCCCACTTAGTAGTGGAGTAGCATACCAAACTGTGGAGGGAGGACAAAACTGTAGAGAACATTGTGTAGAAACCTTCAGGCCTAGATACTGGGCAAACAATTACCTTCTTGAATAGCCTTCAGACAACCTACCTAGCTTTTTATAATCTCAAAGGTTCCATAAATGTTCATGACTAATCCTGAATTTAATAATAGAAGTGCATAGCTTATTCATAATTATAGAAACAGGGTCAGGAAGGCCAGCTTTTGGAGAGATTCTTGAGGAGAAAGGAAGCAAGAATAACTATACAATGCAAGTAATGCAATAGTAAAACAAAGTATTCTGTAAAGCTTTTTCTGAAAATATAATTTTTGCTGTGTAGATTTCAGTTTATGTTGCTTACCAAAAGGTTTGAAAGCAGCCTACGTGCTGTCACTGGAGAAGTCACACCAGATTCATTTTAATGCTGCTCCACAGACTTGAAAACTGGGAGGTTAAACTGCATTGGCTGACCCCTCAACTACAAAAGTGAGGGCTCTGCTGATCTATGCTCCCACCATGTTCACAGAAGCGGTGGGTATGTTGCTTGTCTGTGGCAGAGCCCCACCATGGCAGAAGGGATAGGCCACGGAATCAGAGTTAGGGAGATAAGCGCAGGAGATGTAGAGAGACAGGGTTGGGCCCTACGAGAGGGATGGGAATGCTGCATGGGGGGGGTAAAATCAAAAATAAAAGGTCCATTTCACTGACAAATCTCCCTCTTAATAAATTTAAAAATCTAATTGATCTTCCCTGCCCTCTCAATTAAAAAGGTATCCCCTTCCCCCAACGACACCTACATCCCAGAGTAAATATTATGTCAGATTGAGCTGCCCTTTCCCATCATCTCGATGATTCTGATAATAAATTCAAATAACCCCCTTCCACCAACCCCTGTAGCACCCCACCACCTTCATCTCATATTGATAATTATCTAGTTGATACAGCCACCAATCCTTAGGATCTAAATGGGATGGGGAAGTAAAGCGTGTGATGGCGGGTGATTCTGGAGTTGGGGGGATGGGACACTTTTGGGGGAGGAGGGAGAATCAGATATATATATATTTTTTTTTGTATAGTATGATTATTGGGTGACTATATATATATATATATATATATATATATATATATATTTACAGTATTCTAGATTTTACCTCTTACACAAGGGTCTAATACAGCATAGGATATACTATATAATCCCGTACAATGTTTCATTTTCAGAGTTTACAATACCTAAATTATTCTACAGGTACAATTCCTTATCCATTATTGTCAACTTATATAAGATGTAATAAAGAAAACAACCTAACAGGAGACTAATAAAAACAAAGCTGGTGAATGCTAGCAAACTCATTAGTCTGTGTCTCTATTTACTCTATCCTGTATTTTGTAAGTAACATCTCATAACTTCCTCTTTTATTAATCACATAGTGGCATCTCTACATACTGTGTAATAGTATCCCACTACTCATGAAAAGAACCCTGTCCCCTCCACTCAAGGTACCCAGGTAGCCAGCCCATACCCTCTCGAATCGTTCTTCCACTCCTTTCAGGCTGTATGTTAGCCTATCCACTGTTAACACCTGTATGGTAAGTCCCTTCCATTGTTCAAGTGTGGGACCCAAACTTGTAGTCCACACATTCTGTATCCCCCTATCATGTAACCACCAGGAGGACTCTTATCCATCTGGGATACAATATTCAGTCCTCATTATCTATTCCCTCTATTCCTAGAAGGAGTGACTTCTGGGAGAACTCCACTGGCTGGCCTCTCATTAATGAGATTTCTGCTGACACTGCCTTCCAGTATTTCTCAATTAGTGGGCATCTCCAATAATAATGAAGATATGTCCCGTGTGCAGCTTTACACTTACTGCATATAGGGGACACCTCAGGGAAGAACCTCGGCACCATGTGAGGGGGGTACTACAGGCGCTGTATAAATCTGTACTGTGCTTCTTTGTATTTATTACACACTAATAAGCCTACATGTGACTCTAAGAGTAGTTGCCAATTACTTTCACTTATTTCCTCTCTCTATGTCTTTTTCCCACTATTTTTTTAGCTACCTGCAAGGGTTCCTGAAAGAATTTTCTACCCAACTTTACTGCACGTCCTACTAAGCTCCTCTCCTGCCTGACCGCCCCAATATCTCCCTTTCTACTTTTTGAATTTGTTCTTGTCCACCTTTACTGCCCATTGTTTTTTTATAATAATCTCTAACTCAGAAATATTTATATAGATGCATGGAAGGGAGGTTTAATGCCTTTTGTAACTCTTGAAAGGAGAGCATTCCTTTGCTCATTACCACATTTGCTATACATCTGACCCCCATATTTTGCCACATGTGGAAACCCTCATCCTCCAATCTTGGGAGAAAGTCAGGGTTTCCTGCAACTGGCACCAGCAGCGCACTGGATGATTCTATCTTTTGTCTCTTCTTAATGTGGACCCAGGGCCTGAGACTAGCAGCCACCATAGGATTGGGTATATTAAGTCTCATATAAGCCTTCAGACTTTCTCCCCCTAAATATCCTGATATTCTAGCTGGTGCTACTTCCTCCTCAAGCTCTAACTAACTCGCCACCTCGCTGCAATTCACACAGTTCTGAATGTATCTGTATTGTGTTGCAAGGTAGTATCCTCTTATATCTGGGACGTTAAGGCCATCTTGTGCTGTGGGAGCCTTTAGTCTCTTAAGACTTATACGTGGTCTTTTGCATCTCCACACAAAAAGGGTGAAACCCTTCTCCAATTTCTTAATGTCCTTTACTTTGGGGCTGAATGGCAGCATCCGCATGATGTATAGGATTCGAGGCAGCACATTCATTTTTAATAGATTGATCCTACCCATCCATGATATAGGAAGTGCCTGCCATCAACCCAGATCCCTAAAAACATCCCTAATCACAGGTCCATAATTTGCTTCGTATAGCATGCCAAGGTCTCTACCTATCTCTATTCCCAGGCATGTGAATGTACGATCCACTACTTTTAATCCCCAAGCCTCATTGCTTTTCCTACAGTCTCCCCCCCGAAACATTATTTCAGATTTTCCTAAATTCAATTTGTACCCCGTAAACTTAGCAAAATGTTCTACTACTGCCAGTAATTTTGGAACCGACTTCTCTGGGTTCGTCAAAAATAGGAGGATGTCATCCGCATAAAGATTAATAATAATATGTCTTCCCCCTGCCTTCCCCGTTATCCCCTCTATTATGGGGTCCTCTCTAATTTTGATTGCCAGGGGTTCTATTGTTAACGTAAATAGCAGTGGTGACAAAGGGCATCCCTGTCTGGTTCCCCACTTCAAATGAAATTCAGGTGATGGGGTGCCGTTCACCAGTACCTGGGCTTTTGGGGCTCTGTAAAAGGCACTTACCAATTTTATAAATTCTTGCCCCAACCCAGACCTCCCCAATATATTTCATAATTTATGTATTCCCATTCTATCCTATCAAAAGGTTTTTTGGAATCCATGGACAGGACACAAGCTCTCCCCGGACGCCGAGAACCCCAAAAAATAACATTTAGCAATCTTCTCATGTTGTGGTAAGATTGTCTGCCCTGAATAAACCAGTCTGATCAGGATTAACCAGGAGGGGTAAAACTTCCTCTAATTTTCTGGCTAGTACTTTTGTCATTATTTTACAGTCCTGATTGAGCAAGGATATTGGCCTATATGAGCCACATTCTTCTGTATTTTTTTCCGGTTTGGGGATAACTGTAATAAGGGTCTGACAGCAAATTTGAGGAATTCTCTGATCATTCCTTGACTCCTCCAGAACATTACACAGGGGTACAGCTATTTCTTCTTTCAGTATTTTATAGTATTCTCCCCCGAACCCATCAGGGCCTGCTGCTTTACCCTTTTTCAGTAGACCAATGGCTTTTTTCACTTCCTCTGCTGTTATTTTAGCTCCTAACTTCTTCCTCCTTTCTTCATTCAGCTATGGAATTCTAAGACCTTGAAGAAAATCCTCCCTGATAGCCTCAGTACCCTGAACTCTGCTTGATACAGTGTTTCATAATACTCCCTAAATCTCTGTCTAATAGCTGCTTCTCCCTTTAATATTCCTCCTTTTTTATCCCTTATTTGTACAACATGCTTGCTGACTCACCTGCCTTTCATAAGACGCACCAGAAGGTGACCCAGCTTGTTGCCCCATTCATATATTTTCTGTTTAGCAAAGAGGATCTTGCTGTTGACTTCAGGCTCTAAATTCGAATTTAGCAGTTCTCTGGCCAATTTCAACTTCCTAGCTTTTTCCTCTCCCCCTCCCCTAATCAGGTTTCTTTCTAACTCCCCTATCCTAGTCTCTAGGTCCCTCTGTTTCTGTCTTTTCACTCACTTCATTTTAGCTGTGTAACCAATAATAACGCCCCTCATGTACGCCTTACTAGCTTCCCAATAGTTACCCTCTTTTTCCACCGTGCCCTGATTATTCACTTCAAATATTTTCCATTGATCTTTAATAAAGTCTCTGAAACTCTCTTTAGTCAATAGATAAGTGGGGAACCTCCAATTGCCACTCCTGTATTCTGGCAGGGCCAAATCTAATTCCATTTCTACCACAGCATGGTCTGACAGGAATATTGGGCTATGGCCCATATTTTTTGTGTGTGTATATAATTCTCTCTGGATATAGATATAGTTGATCCTAGACCATGATCCATGTGGACTGGAAAAAAAGTATATTCTTTAAGCCCAGGATTGGCTGTTCTCCATCCATCAATTAAGCCCAGTTCTGACAACCCAGGTTGCCACTGCTGAACCGCTTTAATCTCCCTTTTTCTGGTTCCTCTATAGTCCAAATTGGGGTCTGCCATGCAGTAAAGTTGCCCCCAAGAATTAAACTCGGAAACTATTCCTCTACAAGTATATCCAAAAGTTTCTGATAGAAACTCCTATCATGTGCCGATGGTGCATAGATGTTTCCGAATGTAACCTGCTTTCCAAATACTTTCCCCACCACTAAAATGTATCTGCCCTCCATCGGGTCTTTTACTACCTTTTCAGCAATAAATGGAAATTGTTTTTTCACAAGGATGGCTACTCCCCTCTTGTGAGAGTTGTACGCTGCTGTGTGACAGGCCCCAACCCAGCCCCCTACCAGTTTCTTATGTTCTCCAATCGACAAATGTGTTTCCTGCAGAAGGGCCACTGCAGCAACTTTTCTCTTTAACACAGCCAAGACCTTTGCGTGTTTTGCAGGTGATGTGAACCCCTTCGCGTTCCATGATATTATTTTGCATAACGGAGAGCCTTTTTTCATCATCTTAGCCATCCCACCATATCAGTATTCCCCTTGTACCACTCAGGATTGCGAGATTCCTACTAGTTTCCCCAAAAATCAGATCACAGACCAATTTAAATAACATTGACTAATATGTAAACATTTTAACTGAACATTCCTGTTCCCACGCCTCCCACCTCCCTAACCCCAACTTTAACTGTTCCCAATACATTATTCTTCATCTTGTACTCATTTTCTCATGACAACATCTCTCGTAACACCATAACATTCCAATAAGTATTTTGAGTTAATCCCCCACTACGCCACACTCCTGCTCTACACTTGTGATGTCCTCTATCCAAGACGTGCTTCTTTTATGCGTGCTCCCCTCCCTTATCCACTATTTAATTTCACCTATCCCAATAATGCTTTATTCATGTAATTCTCCATATACATCCCTCTCACCATTCTTGTGTCTTTCCCCTCCCAATTCCATTTTACTTCCACATGCCTCTGTCATCATTCATTCTCCATAATATGTACAATACAGCTTTAACTTGCTATCTACCCATTGTGTTATTTCTAATTGTATGGGGGGTGGATTTCTGCCCATTTAACTACCTCTCTATCCCTTCCTCCCCTCTCTCCCCAAATCGCCCAACATTTACAAGAATTGCATTGTCTACAGACATTCTTAGGGTATGTCTTCAGACTTTGGCCATGGGGAGAGGCTGATGCAATCAGTACCTCCCACCCATGTGGTCTCCTTTGCATAACTATTCCGCTGCTGCAAGAAAAACAGTCGTGCCATCCTAGCAGATTCGTAGGTTTTGGTATGTCCCACATTTATAACCAACTTTCAGATCTGGCCTCACTACCTCCCAGTGCCATATGCCCATAGCTGGGAACCAGTTCTGTCTCTAGTCCACACATGGGAGGCCCTTTATCATCTGTAAATTATCTGAGTTTTCAACCAAGTTTATATAGTACCAAGCCCATACATCTAGTCTATTATTCCCATACAGTTCATTGTCAACATTATATTTTCATTCAGTGAATCCATCGTCGAATCCACATATAGCTTACCAGAAAAAGGGCTAGTAAACCAGAAGGGATGGTGCACAGTCCCAATATTTACAACATATCACACATTCTGTAAGGTACACCTCCAGTTTGCAAGATCTATTGTCCTGCTGCCGTTCTCTGGATTATCAATTCAGCTCAAAATCACATCACTCCACATCTCAGGTTTTCTTATTTTTACGATCCCACTCATCAATGAATGTCTGCAGCTTCTCAGACTCCCAGAAGGAAAAGGTAGCCCCTTCCACCTTTACTTTAACTGTCGCAGGGTATACCATGAAGAATTCCAACCCTCGTTTCCTCAAATTGTCCATTTAGGTGTTGAATTGCTGTCTCTTTCTCTGAATTCTAAGAGACATATCTTGGTGAAGGGTAAGCTTGTGGCCTTCGTAGGTTAGTTCTTTTTTATTTCTAAATGCTGTTAATATGGCCTGTCTATCTTGGTAGTGGTGCAGGTGGAAAATCACTTGGCGTGCAAGCGCTCTCTGTGCTCTTTCAATTTTAAGTTTATTTTTCTCCAAGTCCATCTCAAGTAGCCTTGGTAATGTCTCTGCCCAAAATTAAAGTAAATTCCCACTCTCCGCACCCTCTGGCAACCCTCTAATGTGCAACTATAGTTCTCCTGGTAGTGTAAGGCTTCCTTTAATTCCTCCACTTCTTTTTCAAGTTTCTGTATTTTATTTGGTACCTCTTTGTTAGTGTCCTCAATATCCGACACCCGTTGCTCCACTTCATTAAGTTGTCGTGCGTGTTGCTTGAGCTCCTGAGCCAGCCCCTTTAATGTTTGCTCCATGCTGTCCCATCACAGCTTAAAGTTGGCTAGAATCTGCTCTGCCACTGCTCGTCTTATTATTGCGACCTCTGCCACCAACAGTGAAATTGGGCCTTGTCCTCCTGCTGCAGTTCCTTCTTGGCTCGGTGTTTTCTTGGCCTTTTTGCCCATTTGGCTGGCCGACTTGCCCAAAGTAATATACTCATCCATCCCTTCAGCAGGAAAGCAGTAAGTTTTATTTATAAAACTTCTGAAAAGTTAGCTTTTAAGCACTTTTATATCACCATTAGTGCGGAGCTCCGGAGTAGTGTGACCAGTCTCTTAGCTGCTCATTAGCACCCCAGATATATTTTATAAATGTCTATCACCAGCATGGACACTGTAGGAAAGACCAACATTTCTTTTTTGTCTTTCTGGCAAATAAACTGCTATCAAAAAATTAAAAAAAAAATAAGTTATAATTAAGAAAAAACAGACCTCAAAAGACTATAAGACTATTCTTCACTTGTAGTATGTAAAGTACATTATTGTGATAGTCAACACCAAGATTTGTTTAGTAATCTGTGGTCAACATTTTATCAACTTGACATGTCTGTAAAGTTCTGTAACTGGTAAAAGGACTGTGCTTGTGTTCTCATTACACTACTTCAAAAGTTCTGGGCTGTACAATTGGAACTATGATCTGGCTTAGGGAAGAAAATAAGTATCAACTGAGAAACAGACATATGTGGGCCACTAAAGCAGAGAAAAAGAATAGTTACATAATGGTAGATCTTCGAGAGAATCTCCTCCATTGAGCCATATCATGGAACTGTAAGCCGTCAGCATCTGGACCACCTGGAAAATGTTGCTAGCTGGGGCTGCCCAGCTCAGCGTGCCTCAGTTCCCCACCGGAGACATGCTCGAAGGATTGTCATACCAGTATGGAGCGAAGCAACCAGGACCAATCCAGACACACAGGAAAGGATATGGAAACCTGGATAAATATGCCAAATTCAGGCATAAGGGGAGATGCAGCGTGCGAGGGCAGGCACACAAAAAAGGGATAAGGAGGGAGGGAGAGCTGTGGCTCAACAACGCAGGAGATTCTCTCAAAAATCTACTGTTAGGGTAAATAACTACTCTATCTTCTTTGAGGATATATCCCTCCATTGAGCCTCATCATGGAACGATTCCCAAGCAGTACCAAAGCATCGAGGGAGGAAGGAAGAATCTGAGGACCCTGGCATTGCAGGACAGTAAGGCCAAATCTGGCATGTCTACAAGAGATGATGCCCAGACTGTAATGTTTAGTAAATGTATGAACATTATGCCAAGTGGTAGCAGCGTATATGTCAGCAGCGGACACACTGTGGAAACAAGACATGGAAGTAGCCATCCCACAGGTGGAGTGAGCACAGATGGGACCAGGAAGCTGCTTACTGCATTTCTGGTAACATAAAGAAATGCAGCAGGTCAACACTTTTGAAAGGCCCTTTTTAAAAATACAGCAGCCCAGCATTCTGGGGGTGAAAGCCACATATAGCTGAGAGGATTGTCTACAATCCTTAGTACAATCCAGGTACCAATGCAACGTTCAACAGACATCAAGTGTATGCAGGTGATGTTCCCCACTATCCGTGGAAGTTGAAAAATAAATTGGAAGGTCAACAGTCTGATTTAGTGTTTGCTTATAAATTATCTTCAGCAGAAAATGAGGACTGGTATGCAATCCTTTTGGAAAATAAGAAAAGGAGGATCTGCAACCACAGTGTCTGCTGTTCAGAAAGGCACTGAGCAGATGTCATAGCCTCTAGGAACAGTGTCTTCCACATGAGAAGAAGTGCAGCTCACAAGTAGCAGCAGGATCGAAGGGAGGTGCAGTTAAGGGTCTGTAAAATCAAATTAAAGTCCCACACTGGAACTGGATCATGGACTGTGGGATGCAGAAGTAGAATACCTCTGAGGAACCTGCGAGAAACCTCATGCTGAGTCACCATTTTGCAATCGATGAGGGCATAAAAAGCAGACACCACAGCCTTGAGGACCTTAACAAAGTAACACCACAGGCCTGAGTCCATAAGGGACAGGAGGTATTCCTTCGCTAGACTACCTGGACACATAAAGCCAATAGGCAGCATACCATACTGTAAAACATTTCCATTTCTGTGTGTAGGTGTGCCAAGTAGACGGCTTCCAAGTTGCCAGTAGAACAGCTGCAACCATTTGGGAAACCCTAAAAGGGGAGAGCTCTATATCCTCAGGAGGCAGGTGTGGAGGTGCAGAGATCAAAGATCTGGATGCACCAGACACTCTACTCCTGCAACTGAAGTCCCACTCATAGAGGGAGCAAGACAGGGAGTTCCACTGCCAATTGTTGAAGCAGAGGGAAACAGATTTGTCTGGGCTAGTACAACATCACCAAAATCAGGGTGGCTGATTCAGCCCTCAACTTGACCAGAACCCTCTCTATAAGAGGGAGAGGAAGAAAGGTGTACATGAACCTCAGACTACAAAGAGACGGACACTGCATCTCACAAAAAAAACTACAGGAGCTGGATCAACTGAGCAGAAATATCTCAGTTTTGCATTGTATGGAGATGCAAAAGGTCTATGTTTGGACGACCCCACTTTAGGAAGAGGCTCTCTACAACAGTGGCTTCCATTTGTGGCAGAGTGCCTGAGATGGGCTGAGACATCTGCAAGGGTGCTGAGGGTGCTGAGCAGGAAGATGGTTAACAGGAACATGTTGTGTTCCACAGTCCAGTGCCAGACTCTCATTGCCTTTCTGCAGAGAAAATACAAGTGAACACCACCTTGATGGTTGATGTACAGTAGTACATCACCAAAATGTTGTCTGTATGGATCAACATCTAATAACCTGAAAGGAGAGTGGCAAACACCTGCAGTCCAAGCAGAACAACCCACATCTCCAGAGTATTGCTGTGTGGAACCGTATCCAAGGGGGACTATTGGCTCTGAGTCCAGAAGGGGCCCAGATGGGCACCCAAGCCTGAACCCAATGCATCTGTCATCATCACTAGAAGAGGAGACGGATGGAGAAATGGAGATCCCATCTCGAGGTTGAAGTGGTCCAACCACCACAGCAGGGAGTGACAGAGCAGAGGGGTCACTTCTATGAGACACTCCAACTCATTGGAATGCTGGGCACAGAGGAACCAGTGTGGAATCATCATGTGCAACAGTGGGGCAGGCAGAATGGTAGCAGCCATAAGACCTATCAGACATAAGAGGCATCTGGCCAAGACACAGCTGCTGAAAGAGACCAGGTGAGTCAAGGCAACCAGTGCCATATCACGGTCCGAGGTCAGGAAAGCCTGACCCAGTCCTGTGTCTAGAACTGCTCCTATGTGCTGGAGATGTTGGCACAGAGTGAGAACTGACTTAAGCTCATTCACCAGAATACCCAACTGTTCGAACAGCTGTCTGGTTCAGAACAGTGTATAAATGACAGCTTTCCTTGATGGAGTCTTCAAAAGCCAGTCATCGATATATTGGAAGACATACAGGCCCTCTTATTGGAGGGTGGCCACAATCTCTGCAAAGCATTTGGTAAAGACACATGGTACAGAAGACAAACCAAAGGGCAATATACAAAACTGGACCATAAACTGCAGCTACTATCTGGGAGATTTGTAGATTTTGATATGGAGGTAAGCATCCTTCATATCTAGTGCAACCATTCAATTCCCTTTTAAAAGGAGGGGGAGAAGGGATTGCAGAGAGGCCATTCGAAACTGCTTGTATTCCACAAACAGATTGCGGTCTCAGAAGTCTAGGACAGGACTTGAATCCCAGGTCCATTTTCGTTCGAGTACTGAGAATAACAGCCGAGGTTCATTTCTGCAGCTGGGACCAACTCTATGGCCCTGTTGTTGATGGGGGTTTGAACCTCCTCCAGCAGGAGGACAAGATGTCACAGAGGGTAATGGTTGGGTAAGGGAAGGTGTACCAGAGGGACAGAGAGGAGCTTTCAAGCATGTCCTTGCTGCACATTCCAACACCCAAGAATCCGTAGTGATGTCCTTCCACTTTGCTAGGAAGAGGGAGATGCAGCCCCCAACCAGGACTCCTGCACTGTCGGGGCCAAAGGAAAAAAGGGGAAGTCATAGGGCAGTGGGAGCACCATTGATACCAGCAGCTTTGGTGGGCATGGCATGGGTACCTGGGGGCAAAGTGGTCTGAGGTGACACCTGTGAATGCTTTGACCACAGCCAGGACCCTTAGAGTAACAACTGCCAGGGTGAGCATAGGGCCTTTAAAATTAACCCTGGCCCCTACCTCAGCACTTAGGGTTCAGTGTATGCAGAGACCTCGGGGTCATTTTGGACATCTGAAGATCCTGTAAGGCACAGACTCAATGTCAATACCAAAAAGCTGCTTTCCTCTGAAAGAAAAATTAAAGACTGACTGCTGGACATCAGATGCAAAGTCAGCAACATGTAACCAGGAGTGATGGTGAAGGCAAATGCCAGAGGCAGTCGCATGAGTAGTCACATTTGAGACATCATAGGCAGATCTTAGAAGGTGCTTTCTGGACTCAAGGCTATTTTTGCTTGAGAGGAATGATACAGCTTACCAGAAGGAGCTGGATATTTTTTATCTGCCTTGCTGGGTACTGCAGGCAGAGTTCTGGGTCTGTGCCAGGCAACCAGAGTGGTATCCTTCAGAGCCAAATGGATCAGGGGAATAAGTACTGTAGGGGAGGCAGAAACCTCGAAGAACTCATAAAGATCTTGCTTAGAGGAGTTCTCCTCCCCTGCCACAAATCTCAAATTGGACTGGAGCTGCCTGAGGAAAACCTGAAAAGATGTATCCTCAGATGGAGACCTCAGAGTGTTTTTCACACTTACTGTACCTCACTATAGGAGGATAAAGTAGAGCTGGAAACCACTGCATACAGGGGATACAGACCTTCTTCCATGCTTTCTTCATACTCTTCCTCCATATATTCAGGATTGAATTCCAGTTCCTCCACCTCGTCAACATCTATTGGCGGCAGATGGACTAGCAGAGGAGGCTGTGAAGGAGGTACTGTCAACGGACTTATCGAGGGAGGAGGATCATTGTCTAGCATTATGGCAGGCAGCGGGAACTCACGTTTTTCTATACACATTTTATCCTCCGATCACCCCTGGCATGCCCCCATCCATCCGGTCTCCCAAGTCCCATCACCCAGTTTCTTTGGGACTTATCTTACTCGCCAATGTACTAGCTACTGGACTTGTGGTGGGATGCTTGGTCACTGGTGCAGGACCTGTAAAGACCCAGACTTCATCCTGTTGCCAGAGGGGTTTTCCTCCCTGTTTTTGTTTTTGTTCTCCCTTCCCAGCCTGACTGTGCAATGGCATGACAGATGAGCTCTGCCTCTACAGAGATGTCCTGGGAACACTTGGATGTGGCCCAACTCTCTGTCATGCCCCGATCTGCACTATCACCTGGACACGTCCAGGTGGCAGTATTTCAGTGGATCATGTTAACCCCCCCTCCCCAAGGGGAGGAGAGCTGTCTTCCAGGCACTCGATCCTCCCTCCCCCAGCCAGACCCTGAGCGACCCACGTCCATTCCTGAACCCAGGTCACCAGTGTGGCAGGAGGTAAGGTGCCTGTGCCTCAACCCTCCACATCACTGGGCTGGCCGCTCAGACAGAACTCATGTCATCGACAAGGTCGATGGTAGCAACTCCAAGAGCATTGACAGGGATAATGTTGATGCCAGAGGCAAGGGGATTAGCCTCTGAAACAGTTCATACATTGTCTGATAGAGGAGTTGGGTGTCTGAAGGCCCCGATGGGGATGTCGATGACAGAACTGTCAAAGGGACAGTGCCCAACAGCATAATCAGCTGGGACTCCTCCATGGTAGGATTAGAGCCTGTGTTGGACCCTGGCCTTGGTGTCTAACAGACAGATGGGGGGGGGATAGCAGAACTGGAGATCTTGGCATGGGTCCTGTCTTTTTTACTTGACTTACCTCTTTTCAGTGGAGATTGGGGCCAGCCTAGAGGCAATCTTTCTCTTTATGCCTTTTTTCCTTGTCTGTATGGCATTCTTTCTCCCCCAATTTAGCAGACTTGTCCCACTGTTTTGTCAAATTAGCGTCAGATGCTGTCAACCGTGGAGAATGGTGTGTCAGTGGTGAACCCAGGAGAAAGGGACCAGTTGACATTGGTGAAGCTGCCTTCAATACACCTTACCTCTCCTCCATTGCCTTGATTTTTAAATACAACTCTAAGGCTTTCTTGTGATGTCTCCTAGTGGCCTGTTTAAAGCCCTGGCAAATGTTGCAGGTCTTCATGTTGTGAGGTAGGCCCAAAAAAGTGAATGCACACAGAGTTGTCATCGTCCTTGTATATCTTAACGTCACTGCATTGACAATAATGGAACAACAGTTCCTTATGTTTCGGCAGTAGCATTAAAGATTACATTTTTAAAAAATAAATAAATAGCAGCATTAGTGACACTTGAGGAGTTCAACATTGTTCTTCAACAGAGGTGGACTGAAGAGCGGTTGATGGTGGGAGAAAGTGGGTGGCCTGGGTTCAAGTCCCAGCTGAGACACTTTTCTTTCGTTTTCTCTTCTGTTTGCATGTGTTTGATAAACATGCACACTGCAGACTAGTGATTTAAAATGTAATTATCCGTGCAGTACCAGGTTGTGCATGGGAGAAAGAGTAATGTGCTCTGGGATGTCCCAGTTTCCAGTTGCCTTGGTGGCACAGCTGGTAGTGCAACCATAATGGTATTCCGGGTGGCCTGGGTTCAAGTCCCAGATGAGGCACTTATTTTTTTCTCTCCCCCGTTTGTATGTGTTCCATAAATGTGTACACCACATGGTGGGAGAAGGAACTGAGGCATGATGGGTTCGCCCACGTTATATAGGTGGTGATGAGGCATGTTGATGTGGGCAGCCTCGGCTAGCAAATTTTTACAGGTGGTCCAGATGCCAACAGCTTACAGTTCCATGATATAGCTCAATGGAGGGAGATATCCTTGATGACCAAATGGTTACTGCACACGTTTTGTTCCATGGGTAAAACAGTTTAGTTGAGATTCTTAATTTAGGTTTTAAAAGCAAATAGCTTGTACATACAATGGAATATCTCCTAACTATACTGCTAATTATTAAAAGTATGGGATTTGAAATAATTTTACATCTGTGTAATAAGATTTTTTAACTATGTACAATGCATGATCATTTTTGTTGTCTTTTTTTGTGCATTCTTTCAATTTGTTTTTCAATTAATTTTATGTGTGTTAAATGTCAGATTTAAAATTTTCAACATGTACTTTCAACTGGTGGCAATTTTACAATAAGGAAAACTTGATCTAGCCACACTTTCTGTGTTTTACTCTACTGCACATGGGCCAGGTTTAAACACTAATAATTTTTTAACCGAAATATTCTAAGAAAGACAAACACTAAATGTACCTATAGTATATAGTATATAGACAAACAGTGCCAAACATGATGTAGAGTACTAAATAAAGTGGTAAGTGCAATGTAGTTAACAGAATATCAGGTAGTGCAAGGTGCAAATATTTGCAAAAATACAAACAATTTACTGTGTTAATCATAAATCATTTATGTTGTGCAACTGTTTAAGAGGTGGCACAAATTTGCAGAAAAAAAATCCTTGGACATTCTACGTTGTCATGGCTTATGTAAACACTGTATCCACATCATCTATCCTGCCTGACTGACTGTAACACATGACCTCTAGGGGGTTTCTCTTCTTGTGCAGCTACACTAGTTCAAATACAAATGTAGCCATTACTCAAATGGGTTGAGGAAGTGAGTACTATCAGGTGGTTTTCAAGTCTCAGTCTCAGCTAAAGGTCAGCAGCTACTGTGCTAACATTTTGACTTGTGCAGTCAGTCATGTGAGGCAGGAAGGCCTTTCTGCTAATTCTATAGACAAAGGCTCAGTGCTGATCAGGAAGGTTTCCACTGCAGCCTGTGTATGAGTTCAAGAATATATTACTTCATCCAGCTGTCTTTTCTTTTATGTGGTGGAGTCAGCTCTTTTGATATTGAAAATGCCAACAGATTGTGCCCATCTGTGACAAGAAACCATCGTTACATCTACAAAAACTTACATCCACCCATCTCTATAGTGCGTATACCTATTACAATCATAGATATAGCAGCTGTATTATGCGAGACAACTGCTGCGCAGGATTAGGGATGCAAATCATCCCGGTTAAAAATGCAGCACTGAGTACAAATGATCATCAGACAAGAGAACAGGGGCCCTCTATATTTGCTTTTATAATGTAATGTCAGTTGCTGTTCTGAAGGGTTTGATTGTTTAAGGATGCATCAAAAGGACATGACCTTGATCAGCTCTTAAAATATGTTTCTATGGAAGCCTAAAACAGTGTTCGCAGCTACTCATTGGCTATTATGGATAATGATCATAGGACCAACATGAATATACACTGCTACAGGAAGATGTTTTATTGCCCAAGCTTTCAAGACTACATAATCCCTTAACATCAGGAACTTTAAAGTACCAGCAAGCTTGTGTGCTGTACCATCTAAGGCATGTCAGACCTAGGTTGCCTTTAAAATGACTCGGGTTTTACAAGCCTCATAATCAGCAGCACCAAGCATGTTGCAGTGGAGTGAGGTGCTCAGTTCGGGGGGAGGGGGTCCCAGGCAGCCCAGCACTCATGTGCCCCTGACAGGCTGCCACTGAAGTAGGCTGGGAAGGCAGCTACTCCTCTGCCATTCAAAGGAGTGGTATGCTCAGGATGGCCCTTGAGATGGGTAGGGGACAGGAGACATTGGGAAAAAAAAACAAGTGATGCACTACCCCTGCCTGGCAGCCTTGGAGATGGGGAAGTAGGAGAGACACCAGTAAGGGGAAATCAATTGAAGGAAGAGCATACAGCAGCATGAAGCCTTTGACTGCCCATCCCTAATTGGTCCCTGCTTCTCTGGAGTCCCCGATCTGCATCTATGTAAAGTCAGAAAGACCCTCACAGCAGCTGGAAACTGCAGGATGGCATCTGGGAGGGCCTCCAAGAGATTGTAGAAATGGAAATAGGCAGCTGTTCCTTGGCCACAAACCAAGACAATTGAAAAAGCAAGTAGTTGACCCTCTTTATGTGCTCATCTTATGAATATACGAACATACGAATATGCCGGCAGAAAAAGGCCCAGAGGTCTATCAAATCTGCCCGAGTGTGCAGCTTGCCATATACTTACATCTTGCAGAGTTCATCAAGAGAAAAAAGTGAAACAACTAGAGGAACAACTAGACAACAGGAGAAGAGACAAGGGTTGAACTAACAAAATGTGGACAACCATGTGTGCCAATGCTAGAAGTCTGTGAAATAAGATACCAGATCTGGAGGCCTCCATGGTTGAGGCAGGCCTGGATATTGTGGCCATTACCGAAATATGGTGCACAAACAGCCATGACTGGGAAATAGTCATACCTGGCTACACAATGCTTAGAAGGAACAGGGAAGGAAGGAAAGGTGGGGGAGTTGTGCTTTATGTTAAGGAAAACATCAAAGTGACAGAGGTACAAGGAGGACAGGGGCGTCGAGGTGTTGTGGGTGAACCTCAACTCTGGAAACAGAGCCACCATTCACATGGGTGTGGTATACAGGCCTCTGACACAGGGAGAGGATATAAACAAAGAGATGTTGTAAGACATAGGCAAAATGGCTAAGAAGGGGGAGGAGGTGCTGGTGGAGGATTTTAATCTGACAGATGTAGAGTGGAGTCTACCTACTGCAGGATCAGCTAGGAGCCTAAACATCTTGAACGCTCTGTAGGGGCATTTCTCAAGCAGCTGGTCAGTGAACCCACTCAAGGTGGGGCAATACTAAACCTGGTACTTATGAATGGGGACAGTGTGGTAGACATCAGAGTGGGGAGTCATCTGGGGACCTGTGACCATCTCACAGTATGGTTAAATGTAAGAACAACAGCAAAATCTAGCCACACAAGGGTGAGGGTCCTGGATTTCAGAAGGGCTGACTTTACAAAGATGGTGGAATGCATCTGAGAAGACCTGGCGGGGGGAAATGTCAAGGGGTGGGGTGAGGAGGGAAAATGGCCAGAATAAAAGAGAGCATAGTAAAGGTTACAAACCTGTACATCAGGCAAATAAACAAAAGCAGCAGAAGGAGACCATTATAATTCTTGATGAAAGTGACAGAAAAGGTAGGGGCAAAAACAGCAGCATTCAGAAGGTATAAGGAGGCCCAGAGAGAGGAGGACAAAAAAGTATATCTGGGGAAACAGAGGGAGGCAGGCAAGTGTAACCCCCTAGAAATGGGGGTTCCCGAAAGTCTTCCTTGGGTGTGCCTAAATGCCCACTGCCAGGCTGGTATCATGTGTCTTAGCATTCTAAAAGTGATTGTGTGAGAGTGCCTTAATGCCTCTGTGCTCGAGTCCTGCCCAGGCTGCCAGATAATCGCCCCTTTCTGCCACTGCTATTTGCGCAGAGGGAGCTCTGTTAGAAGCTGTACTTATTTGCTGATTATCTATCAGAATAGTAATGATATTGTAGTTTGTCTAACCTGCCTTCTTTGCAGCATAGACAGTTCTGTTTATCACCAACATCTTGGTCCTGAACTGCTAGATGTTTGCACCAATCAGTACCTTTGGGGACTCTAAAATGAGCCTGTCCCCAGGGGTCTTGTGGGAGCAAAACTTTGTAGGAATTTTAGTTTTGGGACTTTGGTGCCTAAATGAACCTGGAGGGGGAGCCCTTGTTGTGACTGACAGATGGATCAGCCAACCAAACCTTTTGGATCCTGGAGAAAGTCCCAGGCTGCTTGCAGCTACTTTCAGTTCTGAGTTGGGAAGTGAAGGAGTAACAGCTCAAGATAGCCGAGCAGCAGTTCTGATTACGCCCCTTCCTTGTTCAAGCCCCCTTAATAAATCAGATCTATTTCTTTTTGCATTTAACCTGACTGTGGTTCCAGTTTGTACCAAAAGCACTCTACTGTTGTTGTTTGCGGTACCTAACCTTCTTTTACAGGGGGTCTCCAGGGTCGAACTGGTGGAACCAGCCCTGGTGGTAAGTGCAAACAGCGTGGGTACTTGCATGGTGAATAAGGGTCATTGCAAAAGTGATTACTGTATATTGTTCTGGCCACTAGAAGGGACAGAGGGGGTTACAGTGCCCTGGAGGGCTGTGCCTAGGTTAGCTTGACCACTAACAACCCTGACCTCCGGGTGGAGGCACCCGTTTCAGTACAAGGCCCCTTAACCTGTGACTAGCCAAGCAGGCAGGTGTAGTATCCCTTGGGATAGTGCCACTTAGGGGTTACACAAGGCAGTAAGGAATACAAAAGTGCAAGCTGAGGAAAGAATGGCCCAGACAGTATCAAAGGGGACAAGGCATTTTTCAGGTATATCAGCGAGAAAAGGAAGACCAAGGGAGGGACTGCATGGTTAATAAAGGAAGCAGGAGGCTATTCTGAGGCAGACCAACAAAAGGAAAATATCTTAAACAAGTATTTCTGCTCAGTATTCACAGTTGAAGGGGAAGGGAAGGGACTACAAATAAGCACCAAGAGATTGGGGGAGGGGGGAGAGAAATGGATACCAATCCCTTTTCTAAGAAGAGAGTCAGGAAAGCACTGGGGAGGGGCCTTGGGCAGGTAGCAAGCTCTATGACCTTCTCGGTGGTGCTGCCTGTCCACGGCAAGGGAGAGGCTAGAAACCTCCACATCAGGGACTTCAAAGCTTGGCTGGAGAACTGGTGCAGAGAGAATGGTTTTGACTTCATTGGAGACCGGGGACCCGCCTGGAGGAATGTGGCCCTGTACAAGGCCGATGGCCTATATTGGTCTAGCGAGGGAACCGTTGTCCTCAGTGAATGGTTTAACTGCTTCATTGGCAAGCATTTAAACTAGCCAGGGGGGATGGTGGAAGGAAGCAGGGAGAATCAAACTGCCCACCCCCACAAGATATCTCTGAAATCAAACAAAGGGGCAGAGGACACTGCAGAGCAGGACACTGCAGCACAGGAGCTAGCACAACAAAACACACTCAAAACAGGAGCCAAAACAAAAAAAGCTAAAAGGAAATCCCAAAAACTTCTGATTATAGGAGACTCCATGATTCAGGGAATTGATACGTATCTTCTGCCAGGGGTAATGGTCATATGTCTCCCAGGTACATCAGCATGGAGAGAGACTGACTGCATTGCTAACATTTTTCAGGAAGCAGGAGAAAGCATTGATGTCTCAGTACACATAGGGACTGACGAACTTGCCAGCCAGTCAGTTGTGGAGTCCAAGGAACATCTCTCCAGGCTGAGTGACAAACTATCATCCATTTCATCTGGCATCTTCTTCTCTGAGATCCTGCCAGTCTGGGAGAGGGGGGCAGATGGATGGAAGGTCAGAGAAGAGGAGATAGGGGAGCTAAACATGTGGCTCAAGGGCTGGTAACAGGAAAAAGGACACAAATTTGTAGGGAACTGGCAACAGTTTTGGGAGTGAAAGTTCTTTAAATTTGATGGACTGCACCTGACTAAAAAGGGAGTCAGTGCATCGGGGCAGAAGTTTGATGTCTTTGCAGAATATTTAAACTAGCAAATGGGGAGAGGGGTGCAGCACCCGAAACGTCGAATGAGGAGAACACCCCTCCCCCCTCAGCTAGTGGTCAAACAGGAGTTCAGCATGTTTGTAGTTCATTTGCATCCCCAGGTAAAGAAAAAGGTCCAGCTCCCCACACGATACACAGGGGAAACGCCGGACCTTGCCCAACAACTAACACACTGAAATCTGACCAATGGAAAATCCTGTACACAAATGCTCGCAGTCTAGGAAACAAGATCCCAGACCTGCAGGCAATAATGACAGAGGCTAAACTGGACATAGAAGCCATTAGAGATACATGGTTTACCAGTAACCACACTTGGGAGACTTCAGTACCTGGCTATATATTGTTCAGAACAGACCAAGGTGCAAAAATTGGGGGGTGGAGTGGCCCTTTATGTCAATGAAAATATCAAAGCTACAGAAATTCAGAATACACATAATGAGCCTGAAGAACTGTGGGTCACCCTGGAAACAGTAAATGGGACAGCCATACGAACTGGGGTTGTGTACAGGCCTCCAGACCAGGGGGAGGACATAGATACATTACTGTTACAAGATATACAAAACATGACAGCTAAAGGGAAGGTTCTGATAATGGAAGACTTCAACATGTCAGGTACAGATTGGTCAATACCAGCAGGGACATCTGCCAGAACTAGACACATGGTGGATTCCCTGCAGGGGGAAGGCCTCAAACAACTGGTACATCAACCCACAAGAGACAGGGCTATCCTAGATCTAGTACTGACTAACAGGGAAAGGATCACAGATCTCCAGGTAGAAAGTCACCTGGGGACCAGTGACATCACATGGTATGGTTCAATTTGACCACTAGAACAAAATCATTCCATTCCAAGGCAAAAATATGGGACATCAGAGGAGCTGACTTTGATAAGGTGGCCAACAGAGTTAAGCTAGCCCTGGCAAAAAGAAATATAGGTGAGGGGGTAAAGGCAAATTGGGCAAGCATTAAAGATGCAATACTTGAAGCAATATCCCATTGTGTTAGTGAGAAAAGGAAGTGCAAAAGAAGAAGGAAACCACTTTGGTTCTCAAACACAGTAGCAGAAAAGGTCAGAGCCAAAAGGCTGGCCTTCAGGATATATAAGGGAACGCAGCAGGATGAAGATAAGGAGGCATACCAAACTTCCCTAAGGGAAGCAGGGAAGGCAGTAAGGCAGGCTAAAGCCCAAACCGAGGAAACACTAGCACAAACAGTAAAAGAAGGTGACAAGACTTTCTATAGATATGTTAGTGAAAGGAGAAAGTCCAGAGGGGGTATTACTAAGATCAAAGGGAATAAGGGGGCATGCGAGGAGAAGGACCATATAAAAGCATCTATCCTAAATAGATACCTCTGCTCAGTATTTACTGAAGAGAAGGTAGGGCAGGGCCCACAGCTCTGCACCATGGACACGGGGGGGGGGGAGGTGTGCACTAGTCCCTTCACAAATGAAAGGGTCCTACAAGAGCTCAATAAGCTCAGGGTGGACAAGGCAATGGGACCTGATGGCATACATCCCAGGGTACTAAAGGAGTTAAGGGTGGAACTAGCACAGCCATTATCAGAACTGTTTAGTGAGTCTTTGAGCACAGGAGAGGTCCCAAAAGACTGGAGAAGGGCTCATGTGATCCTGCTCCTCAAGAGTGGTAGCAAGGAGGAGGCAGGGAAATACAGACCAGTCAGTCTTACCTCAGTAGTGGGCAAGATTATGGAGACACTCCTTAAGGAAAGGATAGTGCAACACCTGGAATCTACAGGAGCACAGGATCCAAGACAGCATGGGTTTACAAAAGGAAGGTCCTGTCAAACTAATCTCATAGATTTCTTTGACTGGGTAACCAGAGTGGTGGACCAAGGGGGAGCAGTTGATGTTGCCTACCTTGACTTCAGCAAAGCTTTCGATACTGTTCCACATAGAAGATTGATTAATAAGCTGGGTAGGTTCGGGTGGGTCAGATGTTGGTCAACTGGGTGGCAAACTGGTTGACAGGCAGAAAACAGAGAGTGGTGGTAAACGGTATACAGTCAGAAGAGATGCAAGTCACAAGTGGGGTACCTCAGGGATCAGTCCTGGGGCCAGACCTCTTCAATATCTTCATCAGTGACATTGCAGATGGACTGGCGGGGTAAGGTTTGTCTGTTTGCAGATGACACCAAGATCTGCAACAGAGTAGATGATTCAGATGGGGTGGGCAAAATGAGAAGAGATCTGGATAAACTAGCAAAATGGTCAGAAGAGTGGCAACTGGGGTTTAATGCAAAGAAGTGCAAGATCATGCACATAGGGAAGAGAAAACCTGAAGCCACCTATAGGCTGGGAGGGGAGTTGCTGGCAGTCACAAGGGAAGAAAGAGACTTGGGCGTCATCATCACCGATGACCTGAAATCATTCAAGCAGACCTCTAAAGCAGTAGGTAAGACTAGAGGGATGTTGGGGTGTATTAGTAGGGGTATCACAAGTGGGAAGAGGGAGGTAATAATCCCTCTTTACAAGACACTGGTCAGGCCCCATCTGGAGTACTGCATGCAGTACTGGAGGCCACACCTTCACAATGACATTAACCAAATTGAGGCAGTCCAGAGAAGGGCAACCAAAATGGTGCAGGGACTGCATCAGAAAACATACGAGGACAGGTTAACTGAACTCAATATGTATACCCTAGAGCAAAGGAGGGAGAGAGGTGATATGATTGAAATATTCAAACACCTTAAGGGCATTAACAAGGTGAAAGAGTCTAACATGTTTCAACATAAGAAAAATAGCAGGACAAGAGGACACAGCATGAGATTAGAAGGAGGCGGATTAAGGGGTAATGTGAGGAAGTTCTTTTTCACAGAAAGGGTGGTGGATGCATGGAATGGCCTACCTCAGGAAGTGGTGGATATGAATACAGTGCAGGGCTTCAAACAGGCATGGGATAGGCATAAGGGAGCAATACAGATGAGTATGAATAGATAGGCCATTGACAGAGCAAAGGCCTATGGCACATTCATAAGGTAGAAAAATAAATGGGCAGACTGGATGGGCCTTGCGGTCCTTATCTGCCATCAACTTCTATGTTTCTATGTTTCTAAGATAGTGCAGTCAACATGGTGGACCATATAGTTATGATATTGCCAGAGGTAACTAAGCTCATAAAGGGGGGAACAGCATAGGACAGGAGGAAGGGGGTTAAAAACTTTAAAGACAAACAGAGGAGGCAGAAGGCAAAAGGGGGGAACGATAAACGGAGAAATGGCAAAACATGGAAGGCCATATATACTAATGCCCGCAGCCTAGGAAATAAAATCCAAGACCTGGTGGCCTTGATGACAGAGGCTGACCTGGATATTGTACCTGTTACCAAGACATGATATACTGGAAACCATGGCTGGGATGTAGCAATGCCAGGTTATACTCTGTTTAGGTGAGACAGGGAAGATTCAAAGGGAGGGGTGGGCTCTTTACATCAGGGAGGGTATTAGAGTGACTGAGATACAGAGAATGCAGGGGGATTGACGGTACTGTGGGTCATCCTTGACATGGGCCATGGCACAGCTGTTCACACTGTGTAATACATAGGCCTCCAGCACAGGGGAGGAGGTGGACAGGGTTCTAGTGGAATCCATCCACATGATGGCAGCTAAAAGGGAGGTGCTGCTGGTAGATGACTTCAATCTGCCAGATGTGGATTGCAGCATCCCAGCTGCTTCCTCAGTAAGGAGCAGGGACATCCTATCCTCCATGCAAGGGGCAGGCCTCAGACAGCTAGTGCTAGAGCCCACCTGGGAGGGTACAGTTTTGGACCTGGTACTCACCAATGGGGTCAAAATTGCAGAAGTCAGTGTGGGCAGACACCTGGGGTCCAGTGATCATTCTGTAACCCCTAGGTGGCGCTATCCTATGGGCTACTACCCTTGCCTGTGTGACTATGCACAGGTTGAAGGGCCTGAGCTCATTGAATGGGTGCCTCCACCCAGAGGAATGGTTTTGAGGTAGCGTAACTGCTGTTGGTATAGTCCTCTGGGATGCAATATCCACTCACCAACCCTTCTAGTGGCCTACACAGTTCAGACATAAGACAATCACATGTACCATATGACAGTAATGATATGCTCATGCCCCTTGCATTTACCACCAGGGCTGGATCTGCTGCAATTGCCCTGGAGACCCCTGGAAAACAAGACCGGTGATACAGCAATACAATGGCAGTACAATATCCCCACCAAGAAGGTACACACTAGCGAGATTAAACGTGAAAAAAACACAGTCTGATTTATTCAGGAGGATGTGAACAAGGGTGGGGCGCAAATCTAGCAGTGATTGGCAACTCTGATTATATTCAGGTTGGTAAAGCATGTATTGTGAGTCCCTCTGATCAAGTCCCACAACCCTGAGTACCCAGTTTGGAAAACAAGCTAGCCTGAAGCATTGCCTGGGGTAGGCCGGCATTGCAGCTATTGTTGGGGCCCTTAGGAAGGAAAACTCTATTAACATACACTCAACCCAAAGATTTGTAAGTCAGAGCCGGATGGCTCTGTCCATTGCAAATAAACCCAGAACAATAAAATCAGATGAACACACAAATGATTGCAGCTTTGTTGCAGGGAGCTACCCTGTTTTGTACTCACACTACCCTGACCAGGATGTAGGACAGGTGAGATGAAGACCTTGTTGATGTTGTACTGGATTGCCAGGGGAAGCAGGGCCATCACACCTCATCGTGGTGGACGCTACCTGTTCGGTGGTGTTGAGCAGAGGGCCAAATCCCTGAGAGGGTCTTTCACCGGAAATGTCTCTGAATCAAGAGTGGCAGCCTAGGCAGGGCCCAGGCAGAGCGAGTAGTTCGGATAAAGTCTGTGAAAAGTGCTGGAGCTGCTTCCAGCTAGCGTATAGAACTTGTGGTGGGGAACCAAATCGTGACCCACACCACACATTCAGTACATTTATAAGCACTTAGAATATTTGGCACAGTTCAGATAAAAGTCCATTTGCAATAACACAGGGTCTCTACGCAAATCTTTCGATCTGAGCCTCACTTTGGTACCTGACAGGCCAATCATTTCTGGAGTAAGTCTTCAGTCCCTTGCAGGCAATAACATCACTCGTTTTGGTTCAGGTCTCAATCAATACATTGGATAAAGTCCAACTTTCTCACTCACAGCAATCCTCTCACAATGGAGGATGGGGCAGGCAGGCCAGCAGGACCTTCCCGTCGATTCTCCTGTGCTTCTACACAGGAGCAGCTGCTCGATGACTCGAGATGTTCACTCTCCAAACGCACAACTGACTGACTGCTTCAGCAGTTCTGGGGATTTCCCAGTGATCCAAAAGGTTTGATTGGCTAAGAGAGCTGTCTGTCCCAGTAAGGGCTCCCCCTCCAGGTCCATTTAGGTGCCAAACCTTAAAAACTACAATTCCTACAGATTTCAATCCCACAAGACCTCTAGGGACAGTCTCCATTTTAGGTCCCTTGAGGTTCCGATTGGTCCAACACTGGCAGTTCCAGAACCAAAATGACGGCTCTAATCCAAATGTTCATGCTGCAAATGAAAGCAGGTTAGACAAACTTCTATATTATTATTACTACAGATAAACAGTAACTAATTACTTTTCCTAACAGAGCTCCCTCTGCACTAATAGCGACTGCAGAATGGAGCAGAATTACAACTTGTCTGGCTGGTCATGAGCGTTAAGACACTTGGACCCAGCCCAGACTAATTTCCTAACACAGGATAATGGTTCTCTTAAAGATACAGGCATGGAGGCTCACTATAGCACTCTCATGCAGGCAATTTTATTTATTTATTTATTTTTTTCCAATTTCTTTTTCCCTCCAGTCATGGACTGGGAGGCCTCTCTCAGGCATCCTGTCTGCTCCTGCCCTGCCTGAAGTCCTCCTACCTGTGCCTCTCTATCCCTCCTCCTCTGTCCACAGCCGGCACCCCTGGCTTAACCCCACCGGGGCGGGGCCGCCTCTCCTCTTTATCGCACTTTATATTCAGACTCCGACGTGGGAGAGGACCCGGGTGGAGGAACCTGGAAAGCCAGGCAGGATGGACCCGGCCGTGGCATGGGGGCAGGTCCCATCGCTTAGCCCGCAGACTGGGTTTTTCCATTGTTCTGGTGATCTCTCTCCCCCTCTCCTTCTGCGTGTGCACGTCCCCGCTGCTAAGTGCACGGCAACCCCTGCCTGTGTCAGGGCACGCTGATTACGTGTAGCTGAGCATGCTTCAGCACCCCTGGTCTCCACCAGGAGCTGCTAGCACGCTGAGTGATCCCCAACCTCCCCCCAGGGAGGAGAGTAGTCCAACAGGCGCTCAATCCTCGCCCACCCCTGCTGTCCCCCGGTGGCCCGAGCTCACTCCCGAACCTGGGTCGCAAGCATGGCGCAAGGTGTGGCATCCAGCGCCTCAACCCTCAGCGCCACTGGGCCGGCATGAAGGCAATTTTAAACAGCTGGACACAGCACACTATCCTGACAGTGGGCATTAGGCAAGCCCAGGAAGATGTTATAGGAATCCCTATTTGTAGGGGGGTCACAATTGCACAGCTTGGTTCAGTATGAGTGCAGTGGCAGAGTCAAGCCGCACAAAGGTGAGGGTCCTGGATTTCAGGAGGGTGGACTTTACTAAGATGGGGATATGTCTCAAGAATGCCCCTGCAGGGAGGGATGAATGGGAGAGGGAAGTTGAGGAGCAGTGGTCCCATCTGAAAGGAGCTATAGTGGAGGCGACAAATCTTTACATTAGGCAAGTAAACAAGGGCAAGAGAAAGAGAAAACCACTATGGTTCTCAAAGGAAGTGGCTGGGAATGTAAGGACAAAAAAGATGTCTTTCAGTTAATACAAAGAAACACAGAAGGAGTAGGAAAGGGTGGTGTACTTGGATAAACAGAGGGAGGCAGGGAAAGCAGTCAGGAGCACAAAGGCACAAATGGAGGAAACAATAGCTCAGGAGGTAAAAAAAGGGGGGACAAGACTTTTTATAGGTACATCAGTGAAAGTAGAAAAACTACAGGGGCTGAAAACTCCCCAAGTCCGAGGTCCGGGACACATCCTAGCAGCAGCAGGACTTGAACTGCACAGCCCTATAAAGTCCGACGGACTTGCTACTTGCTGTGCAGTTCCTGCTGCTGCTGCACATGCGCAGTTCCTGCACTCCTCCATGGCGCACCTGCCCTCCCCAGCATGCTTCTCAGAGTCCTCAGCAATGTGCCGAGGGTGGCGAATGCTCTTTTTCCAAATCCGATGTCAAGGAAATGCAGGGCGGGGTCCAGGAAATGTGGGGTGGGGTAGCAGGGCTTCAGGAACCTCCGTGGACGGCAGCAGCTTCAGTCGACAGACAGTATGCACAGCAGCCAGTCTCGCGAGAGTCAGCGTATTGCGAGGTCAGCTACAGGGGATCACATGTGTGACAAACAGTGATCTGTGACTGATCTGCACATGTGTTCGATTTTGCTACTGCATCGCCACTTTGAGCTGGTTGTTGGAGAGAACAGGCATGTGCTGCAGACAATCGCAGCTTACTTTTGGAGCGCAAAAAAAATTACATATTATTTGGATCCCCTGCTCAGTTCTGTGCATTAGGAATTGTTTGGCACACATATAAAGTGCGTATTTTGGGGGACTCGTTCTATTTAGCAGTGTGACTGTTTGTGTGTGTCCTCTCAGGGATCTAGACTGGGATCACTAGTACTCGGGGCTGCAGCCGAACTCTAGAGCTTCTAAACATCAGTTGATCAACTGAATAACGATTTCTGTTTTTTCTGAGGCTGAGTTGTGTCCGCAGGAACAGGAGTACTGTCTTGAGCTGGTCACTTGGCTTAAATAAAAAAAGGAAACCACATCGATCTAAGACCAGTTTAATTTACTGATCATTCAAGGTTTTTTTTTTTTTTTCCTATGCTTCTGTAACCCCTAGATGGCGCTATCCCAGGGGCTACTACCCCTGCCTGATTTGCCACTAACAGGTTGAGGGGCCTGGATCCAATGGCGGGTGCCTCCACCCAGAGGTCAGGGTTTGCAATAGTTAAACTAACTTGGTCACAGCCCTCTGGGACACTGCAACCCCCCTTTCTTCCCACTAGTGGCCCACACAATATATCAGAATTACCTTCACAGTATACACTTACCCCAGGTCTGGTTCCGCACTGGGACCTCCTGTGAAATGAGATACAGTGCAACAGTCACAGTACAGTACTTTAAAATAGACAAATACCTCAGGCAGTATAACTTTGCTGAAACAAGCAGCTCTGATTTATTTAGGGGATATAACAAGGACAGGGGGAAATCAGGTTAATTAGCTTATCACTCTAATAATCTCATTTATGGCTCTGTGCAGGCCTATCCCTATCAGTTACTGTCCCTGGGTACCCAAGCCCTAGTGGCTAGTCCAAACTGTGGCAGCTGGTAGGGGCCCTTCCACACAGAGAAAGGAGAATTAAACAGTCAGCAGTACAGTAATTCCATTTGGATTTAATGTGGCAATTCAACAGGAGCGACTCTGAATTAGTACTCACGACCTCCAAATAAGATAGGGTCCTTCAATGTCAGCAGGGCTCACTTGAGGTACACAAACCTCTTCACACATCCATATAAAAGAAAGCACTATACCAGGCAGGCTGCATCTGTATCCCGATCGCATTACTGCACAATACCCGGAGAACACACAGCAGATTCAGTTCCTGACAGACCGAGTGCAATTTTCAGCAATTCCTCCAGTCTTCTACAGGGTGAGCCTGGTTTCTACTCTTCAGAGATCCTTTGATTCTTTTCACAGGATGGATTCAGTCCTAACAAGCTGTTACACAAGCTGCAGACCGAACTCTGGGCCTTACACACGTTTTTGACTAAAACTGCACACTGAAAAAGCACAGGCTCCTTCCTTCTTCACTGCCAAAGCTCAACTGAAACTCCAACCGACAAAACCGGCACTTCCTTTGAGTTCCTCCCAGTTCTTGACTGGATTGGCTGTCACTCACAATAGACTGCTGCTGTTGGTCCAAAAGGCACTGAAGTCTAAACTACATCTCCCAGAGTCACTGCCCATACAATCCTCTTGTGGCTGGCTCAGATTATGAGTCCAAGTTCTGATTCGTCCAAGGCACCATTTTAGAGCTAGCTTACCCACACTGATTGGTCCAGTTCAGCAGTTCAAAACCAGAATGGGGAACTAGCAGACACAGTTCTGACTGCAAAGAAAGCAGGTTAGACAAACTGTAATTTCATTATTACTCTAAATAATTTCTGGCAAACAGTTACATCTTTCAGATAGGTTCCCTTTGCACTCCTAGTGACTGCAAAATGAAGTGAATTGGCAGCAGCTTGAGTGGTACTCAATCAAAGAAACACACAGTCCCCCATACAAACTAATTATGTCTGCAAGCAGACAGCTCTTAAAGAGACAGTACCAGAGGTTCTAAAAACACTCACTGATAAATGGCTTAAATGCCAAACACCATTCAGGCTTGGAGCATTCAAGCAAGCTCCTGGAAGTCTTTTGGGAACCCCCATTTGCAGGGGGGTTACACTTCAGTGCAGCAGCTGAGTGACCTATAAGAAATAATCTCAGTCTGTCATCTAATTTGGATTCTGGACTACACAAACTAGTCAGTGTCCTGGAACTAAGAATTAGCATAGGTTTGTTCTTGTGACAGCTATATACAACTTTAAACATGCTAATCAGTCAGGGGTGGCGAATCTCTGGACTGGGGCTAATATGCTCCCAGTCAGTGAGTCCAAGACACAGCACTTAGTGACAGTGTGATCACACATTGGAGACTGTAGAATCAAAAGAACAGTCTAACCAGTATTTTGGGCTGTCGCTATAATATTAATTATTTTGGGGTTAAAACAAGCCTGTCCAGTGTGTCTGAAGACAGTCGATATATATTTTGAGACCAGTCACAAGTACAGTCACTAAATAATACTTTTGGGGGCCGAAGCAAGCCTGTCCAGTGTGTCTGACAGTCATATTTTGACAGAAGTCAGAAGTACAATCATTAAAGCAAGCCAGTGCTGCAGCCTTTTATGTCAAATTACACGCATCAATCATGTTTGCACAGCTACTCTCCCCAATAATTTGTGGTGTGTGGGTGTGTGTGTGATAATACAATTAAATATAAATTATAGTAGCTTTACATAGTGTCATCTCCACAGCCAGAGTTGGCTAACTTGTGACAGTCTCCAAGTCTCGAGTCTGTCTGCCCCTGCTAACCCATTTGTTTTAATAATAATATTGTACGCCGCAGAAAAAAGGTGTGACTTACTGGGTCCAGATAAGGACTTGCCCTAAAAATGTAATACAAGTCCTGGACTTATGCATCCCCCAAAAATTTTTCAACCCCTGAACTAGGGGTAGGATTGTAAGGCTTAAAGGGGAAGAAGGGAAGTATGTGGAAGAGGACCTGGAAAAATCATCAAATGATTCAATACTGAACAAATATTTTTGTTCTGTATTCACATAAGATGGAGAAGGTGAGGGACCACAGTTAGGCAACATGAGCAAATATGGGAGGGAGGTGGACACCAGTCCATTTATGGACGAGAGAGTCCTAAAAGAACTCACAAAACTGAAAGTGGACAAGGCAGTGGGATTGGATGGGATACATCCTAGAATATTAAGGGAACTATGGGAGGTGTTGGCAGCACCAATGACAGCCCTGTTCAACAAGTCACTCAATACGGGAGTGGTTGCCGAGGACTGGAGGAGGGCAGATATAGTCCCTCTTCACAAAAGTGGGAGTGGGGAAGAGGCTGGAAACTACAGACCAGTCAGCCTCACCTCAATAGTGGGGAAAATTATGGAATCACCACTTAAAGAAAGGATTGTGGAACACCTTGAATCCAGCAGAGCACAGGATCCGAGACAGCATGGATTCACAGTAGGAAGGTCATGTCAAACAAATCTAATTGATTTCTTTGACTGGGTGACAAGGGAAGTGGATCGGGGAAGCGGTGGATGTCAGTAAGGCCATCGATACCATTCCACATAGAAGACTTGTGAACAAGCTGGGCAGTCTGGGAGTGGGTTACAAGGTGGTAAACTAGGTTAGGAACTGGTTGAGTGATAGAAGACAAAGGATGATAACAAATGGAGCTCAATCTGAGGAAAGGAGGGAGACCAGTGGGGTGTCTCAGGGGTCAGTTTTGGGGCCAGTCCTCTTCAAAGTTCTGGGGCGAGTCCTCTTCAATGTCTTCATAAGTGACATTGCGGAGGGTCTGGAAGGGAAGGTGTGCCTCTTTGCAGATGACACTAAGATCTGCAACAGGGTGGACACTCTGGGAGGGGTGGAAAAAAATGAGGAGGGACCTAGGTAAACTGGAGTAAATCTGAGAAGCTGCATCCAAAATAGTGAGTTGGTGCAGGGTGGAGTGTGCTACCCCAACAATCAACAGACAGAACCAGTAATGACCCACACACAAGAAAGGAGTGACCAACAATTCAGTAGTTTTTGAAGCAAAACTTGCAATTATTTATTTCAGCCACTCCATATTCCAAATGACAAAATTACAGAACAAACAACAGGAGCAGACCACTGTATTCAAGACCCAACTGGAGGAATGGTCTAGAGTGTGGCAGCTGAGATTCAATGTGAAAAAGTGCAAACATCATGCATTTGGGGTGCAAGAGCCCAGGGGAGGATTACATGATGGGGAGGTACTGACAGTCACCAACCAGGAAAGGGATTTCTCCCACAGTGCAAAATTCATCTCTAAATTCTGGTTTGGTTCTCTCCCATCTTACCTCTCCTCCTCTCTATCCACTCCTCCACCTCCTTCCCACTCTCTTAGATCTTGTGACGCCCACACTATGGCTGTCCCACATCGAAATACCTCAGCAGGGCAGGCAGTATTCTCGTACCATTTCAGTAAACTTTGGCACTCTTTATCCCATCAAATAAGACACTCTTTTTCCCCTCACTCCATCTCCTCATCCCTGCACAACTTCTTCTCTACAAACTGCACCTGCTCCTAACCTACCCCCAACCTTCTTCCCTCTTTGTTTACAACCTAGAACTTACTCATCAATCCCAGGCTATCCAGCCTGGCTGCCACCTCCTCTCTATCGTGCCCTACCCATCCTCTATCTCTTGAAATTGTTACCTGCACTCCAAGGTGTCTTCTTTGCCCAGCATTTTCTTTTTTGCTTTTTATGTGCCTCAAAATCATCACATAATGACTACCTATTCATGTTTCTCCTTAACCTGTTTCTGTTAAGTCCTATTAAAAACTGTTGAATGCAAGCACTTATTATGAACTCCTCCTGACAGCACGTAATATGTACTCCCCATCTTCTCAATATTTGTTATAAGATAAGGTATTTTACTATCGCCACATGACATTAGGCACTTCTCAAATATTCTCATTTTGTTTACTTGCATTTTTATGTATAATGTAACCTTGTCCACGTAATATGTCCTTGTATGATTGTTATTCCACTACCCTTGCCCCCAGGATGCACCAGGAGACAAGCAACGTGTTGTTCAGTGTGCCTTTCCTGGTGAAACTTTACAATCAATAAATAAATAAATAAAAATTGGGGGGGTGATCATATCTGATGACCTAAAGGTGGCCAAACAATGTGCCAAGGCTGTGGGGAGAGCCAGTAGAGTGCTGGGGTGCACAGGGAGAGGTATCACCAGCAGCAGAAGAAAAGAGGTGGTGAGGCCACTGTACAGATCATTGGTGAGGCATTATTTGGAATGCAGTGTCCAGTTCTGGAGGTCGCATCTCCGTAAGGACATAGAGATGGTGGAGGCAGTTCAAAGAAGGGCAACAAAGATGGTGCAGGGCCTACACCAAAAGCTATATGAGGAGAGACTGGGAGACCTCAATATGTATACCCTAGAGGAGAGGAGAGACAGGGGAGATATGATAGACACCTACAGATATCTTAAGGGCATAAATAGAGTACTGGAGAGCAGCATCTTTTAGAAAAGGAGATGTTCTGGAACGAGGGGGCATCACATGAAGTTGAAAAGAGTAGACTAAGGGGTAATGTGAGGAAGTATTTCTTCACTGAAAGGGTGGTGGATGCATGGAATAGACTCCCAGCTGAGATGGTGGGGTGAACACAGTATGGAATTCAAAATTGCATGGGACAGGCATAGGAGACCCTAGTGAAAGGAACGAGAAGATAAAGCCAGAAATCAAGGCGGGTCTGTGTTTTTTGCTGTAGGTAGGTAAAATGGGCAGACTGGATGGGCCTAGCAGTCCTTGTCTGCCATCAGTTTCTATATTCCTAATCTGAGAGTGGACAAAGCCATGGGGCCAGATAGGATGCATCCAAGAGTGTTAAAGGAACTCAGGGAGGTACTAGTTGAACCCCTGACAGACTAGTTTAACAGTTCATTGGAAACCAGCATGGTCCTGGAGAAGGGCAGATGTAGACCCACTTCACAAAAGTGATAGCGAGGAGGAGGAGGAGGCGAGAAATTACAAGCCTGTCAGCTTGACATCTGTAGTCTGGAAATTTATGAAAACACTATTAAAGTATGCCCATTACTTTGCTCTATAGTGTACATTTTCTTTAATTATGTAAAAGTTGTCTTGTGTTGCATATTTGCTATGTCTGTACTGTATTCTCCCGGGTCATGCCTGAAAACAGTCATTGCTATGGCTAGTGCACTTACCTGGTAAACAAAAACTAAGTAAAATAAAAATAAATAAAGGAAAGAATCGTGGAACACCTGGAATCTCATGGACTGCAGGATCCGAGGCAGCATGACTTTGTACCCCCTGTCAGGGGCTTACCTGGAAGCCCCCAAAAACGGCTGTGTTTCTCCAGGGTTTTGGTCCCACTCCCATCCTTTTTTTTGGGGGGGGGTGTCCTTGCATTTTCCCCTGTGTTCCTGGCTTCTCCTGCCAGCCCCCACAATGGTTTCCAAAGACAGCAGGGCTGGAGGAGCTGTGGCTTGGAGCCACCAGCTTTTAAAAAGGCACTGTGGTGCTGGCAAGCTCCGTGCCTGCGCAGATGCGCAATTTTCATGCAGCCGTTTACAGCCAGTTCAGTTTGCATCTCCGGTGGTCCCAGTCCTGTTAGGTGATAAGAGAAGGGCTAGGGACCTTGGCTAAAGGGGAGAGGCAACTGGAAGAAAGGAAATTTAGTTTTTGTGAGCGCCAAGCATGCTCAAGAATACGGGATCCGCCTCCTGAATATTAATGAGGCAGCATCCCTTTGAAGCACAAGGGAGCCTGTCTAGTTCTGGGGAAAAGAGGTGGTGCTAGGACAAGGGCACGGGGAAAGTGAAGGTTGTCAGTACGTGGGGGGAATGAATAAATAAAATGTGTCCACGGACTGCAGCCAGGGGATAAAAGGAGCTCTGTATGCGTGCTGCCTGGGGACCTCAGGAAATGGCAGCAGCGACTGGGAAATGGCTAAATAAATGTGTTTAAGAGCGCAGTCGATTTACAGGGCACAGGGGTGGCTATAGCTGTGTGGTGAAATAAACAAATAAAAGTAAAGAGTTTGGTTGCAGGAACTTTTAAAACCTGGGACTCTGTGTATACATTGGGACACTGTTTACTTCGGCCACCATGTTGGGCAGCCATGTGACACCAGCCAGTCAACCACTGTGCCAGGATTCTTGCCAGAGACTCTGGGAATGATTGAAAGGACTCTTGGGGGAAAATACCAGGGAATGTTTAGGCACCTTTTTCTGCACCAATGAGGCATCGAGGGGGCCTCATACATATTAATTTTTGAATAAAGACAGTGGTTCCAGCCGATGGGGAGTGAGGAAAAGGGCTCCCATAAAGCCAGGACTGTTGGGTTTTGAGTCAGTCTGGGGAGAGCTCCTCCAGGAGGAGGGAGGCTCCTGCCCCTGAAGAGGATGGGGCTGTGGAATGGGCCTGCCTGGGGGTTGCCAGCAATTTGTCCCCTGGGGCAGGAAGTGTCTGCCCATCAGGAAAACAGAAGCTGGAGAGGAAAAGAGAAAAGTCTGATAGAGCATCAGCTTTAGAGAGAAAGAGAAAAGCTGCAGTAGAATGGACTCTGTGTGTTCTGAAATTGCACCACAGCGGTGAGAGACGTGCAGCTCAAATGGAAATGGAAAGCTGCAGATTGCAAGGAACAGGTTGTGTCCTGAGCCTGATGACAAGGACAAAGTTTGGGTCTATGCCTGAAAAAAGATCATGGTTGCATTCTGAGCCTGGGAAAAGAATGAAGGTTGCCTCTAATCCTGGCAAAAGACAGAGTACAGAGGATGAGTAACAAGAGGATATAAATGTGCTGAGAGAGAAAAGGAAGAGAAAGCCTCTTTGAGCCAGAGAATTGCCAGTACCTGCATGGTGAAAAAAGGGACTATGTGTGCAGGTGATGATGTGTGAGCCAGAGCGAGAAGGTAGCTGTGTTAAAGCTGAGAGACTGTGAATACAGAAGGATGGACAGGTGCTTTCTGGTCCAAGTACCTGTTGTCTGCTCCTGAGATACAGCAAATAGAGAAATGGATTGCTGTGGCTACACCGTAGCGGATAAAGAGAAAGCGAGAGAAGCAGAAGAGAATGTACTGAAGGTATCTGCTGACACCCAGGGCCAAGTGGGGAACTTACTAACCCCCACATCAAGTGGGGTCTGCCACTGCAGGGGGCCACGGGTCTTGTACCCGAGTGCTAGGGTGCTGTGATCAGAAGGAGCCGGGCCATGAGGTCACTCCCTAGTCTAGGTCCTCTGTAGCTGGCAGGCCTTGCACACGTGCTCTGCAACAGGGCCTGTAATGGGCCGAAGGGGACAAGCTGCAAGATCTGCAAGCAAGATGAAGGAAAGACTAAGCTGCAGCCTCTATGCTCCTGTTCAAGCACTGGAGCCCAGTTCTGACTGTGTTGCCATCCACCCCCAGGACTTCAGTGAACTGTGCTATCCAAGAACTGATTCTGCAGAACCATGAGTAAATTGTAGGAATTGCCCTGTGCAACTCCCTACAAATGGGGGTTCCCTGAAATTCTTCCTTGAGCATGCCTAAATGCTCACTGCCAGGCTGGTATCCTGCATTTTAGCAGTTTAAATGTATTGCCAGAGAGTGCCTCTGCCTCTGTGTACTGTCTCTTTAAGAGCTGCCTGGGTTGTAGTCATAAGTAATCTGGGAGGGGGCTGAGTGTTTCTATGCTCGAGTCCCGCCCGGGCTGCCAAATAATCGCTCCATTCTGCCATCGCTATTAGCACAGAGGGAGCTCTATTAGAAGATGTACTTGTTTGCTGATCATTTATTAGAATAGTAATGATATTGCAGTTTGTCTAACCTGCCTTCTTTGCAGCATAGACATTTCTATTTATCTCCACCATCTTGGTCCTGGACTGCTGAAATGGGCCAAACAGTACATTTGGGGACTCTAAAATGGAGCCTGTCCCCAGGGGTTTTGTGGGAGCAAAATTCTGTAGGAATTGTAGTTTTGGGCTTTGGGTTCCTAAATGAACCTGGAGGGGGAGCCCTTGTGACTGACAGAAGAATCAGCCAACCGAACTTTTTGGATCTTGGGGAAATTCCCACACTGCTTGCAGTTTCAGTCAGATCTGAGTTGGGAAGTGAAGGAGTAACAGCTTGAGATAGTCAAGCAGTAATCCTGCATAGATTCGTGCGGGAGAACTGTGAAAGGGTTGAGTTTTGGCCTGCCTGCTGTCCCTGAGAGGGAAATTGAAGTTCATTCAGACTGAATCTGAATTTTGTGGACGATTTAAGCCACAGAATTGTGACCAGGCTTTAACCAGAAGACGACCGAAGATTTGCTGAATGCGATTGTCCTGTCAGGATTTCCAGCCACTTTGAACTCCCGGTTTGTGCAGACACTCAGTAATTGCGATCGGATAGCAATCTGCCTGGTACAGTAGAATTTCTTCCATGTAAATGTGCTGTGTGCTTTTAGTGGGTCGTGATTTGGTTCCTCACTGTGTGCTGAACTGTGTTCTGCTTCCTGGAGGCTGCATCCAGCTCCAACGGACTAAATCCATTTGTATCTCCATTTGGCCTGAGCCTTGCCACACTGGCCCAACCAGACTACCCACTACACAGAGAAAGCCATCGACGAGAGACCTGCCTGGGGATCAGCCCCCTGCTCAACGTCTTGAACAGGAATGACGCCTCGGTGATTCATGTGGGCCCTGCTTCTCCTGGCACTCCAGCTCAACAACCTTCCATCTCAATTTCATTCTGTCTATGTCCTGTATTGGGTATTGTGAGTAAACATCAGGGTAGCTCCCTGCAACAACAGCTAAATCTAAAGTGTTATCATCTGATTGCTTTGTTGTCTCTTCCTTCACCAACTGAGCCCTCCGGCTCCGGATTACAAATAGTGTGTGCTGTGCATGTTACTTTCTTCCATCACAGGGCCCCAATCAGCTGTGACACCGGCCTACCCCCAGCAACGGTCCTGGCTAGCCCACCTTTTTCCTACCTGGATACCCAGAGTGTGTGACTGTGTAGGGACTCTGAAGTGCATGCATAACTGTCTGATTGATTTAGCCTTTAAGCCAATCAACCTGATTACACCCTCCCTTGTTCAAGTCCCTGAATAAATCAGATCTAACTCTTTTGCATTTAACCTGACTGTGGTTCCAGTTTGTGCCAAGAGTACTGTACTGTTGCTATTTGCTGTGCATAACCTTGTTTACAGCGGGTCTCAAGGTCAAGCTAGAGGAACCAGCCCTGGTGGTAAGTGCAAACAGTATGGTAATTGCATGGTGAACAAGGGTCATTGTGAAAGTGATTATTGTATATTGTTCAGGCCACTAGAAGGGAAAGAGGGGTTACAGCGTCCCAGAGGGCTGTGCCCAGGTTAGCTTGACCACTAACAACCCTGACCCTGGGTGGAGGCACCCATTTCATTACCCAGGCCCCTTAACCTGCTACTAGCCAAGCAGGCAGGGGTAGCCTTGGGATACTGCCACCCTAGGAGTTACATCTTGGGCGCTCACCGCTGGGAGTTTGTGTCTTCTAGTGGCTGAAATTATGAATTATTGTCAAACATAAATGGCTACCCCAACAGAAGTGGCTGTGCATCAGTTGGTGGGGTGGTGTACAGGGTGAGAGATTGACCCCCATAATGCTTTGCTAATACTGGATATACCTATGGGCATTAGTAAGGACACTGTTGAAGGGGCACTTTCTAATGATGAATGCTTGAAAAAAGCTGTAGTGGTGGGTCAACAGGCTGATTTAACTGCCCAAACTCTCATGGCCTTGGTGGAGTGTAGTGACTCCCTGGACAGTTCAAAGGTGCCCCAGACTATCACTCCAGAAGGGTTCCCAGCCGCCTGGAGGGTGATAACCAAAGATAGCAAGGATCACTTAGAGGATGAGCCCCCACTGTTGTCTGAGTCTTTTGAGGAGAAGTTTGCCAAGTTGTTACTGGAAGAGGGCAAAACTGTGGAGGAGTTAAAAAAATTATTCCTGCCACCTGGGAGTGTCACCTCCCCCTGTCCACATGCACCCCAGCACCTGTTCTTTCACCAACTTCTGTACCTGCATCTGAGACAGCAAGTAGTCATGGCAGTTACCGCAAGGTCAAGGTATTCTCTGGCATCTGCCCTACTCCTAATGGGGAAGTCGACCTGGAGACCTGGATAGACTCTGCTACTCTTGCGGTACAAGACTGGCAATGCTCAGAGGCCAAAAAAAGGGCCTGCCTGGGGGAAAGCCTCCAGGGACCCGCCCTATGTACTTTTGGCTCCCTGAGGTTCTCTGACCCTGACGCCAAAGCCCAAGAGTACATAGTCACCCTTAAAAATGTGTTTGGGGGCACCACTAGTGTTGAGGCCTTGAAATGGAAACTTAAAAATGTTAGACAACAGCCGGGGGAATTGTTATTTGCCTACATGGATCGATTAGAGGGAATCCTACAAACCATTTTTCAGAAAGGAGGCTGGGCCTCTAGCGAAGTGGACCGGGTAAGACTGAATCATATACTCTGCTCTGCCCGGCACTCCAGCTGGGTGTTGCTCAAATTGCATCTGCATCAAAGAAAATCTGGTCCCTTGCCCTTCCATGTGTTGATGAAGGAGGTATGGGAAGTTAAGGAGGAAGGCTTTTCAGAGCCCTGCACAGTCATAGCTGCTGCAACCCCTGCTCCAGATGCGGGGTCGGTCGCTGATGGCCTGGAATCACCACAATCACATGACAGAATCCGAGAACTAAATGTCAGCCCCGGGGTGCCCAGCCAGAGAGGGACTGCTATGGGTGCTCCGCCATGGGATGAACCGCTGAGGGAGTTCAGAGAAACAAAAAACAGTCTCTTTATGAAGGCCGCTCCTGCGAGTACAGGCCCCGATCCTTATCGACTGCATCTGCTATGGGGGTTGGGGTGCACACCTAGGCATCTCCTGCTGACAGCAGCTCAAAAATTGATGTCTTGACTATGGAAGTGAGAGAATTGATGAAATGTCTCCAAATGCTCGCCACACCGCAGACAGAGGTGGAACCAAGGTTTTCTGTTGGTAGTACCCCCGCCTCAGCTCCCAATGTGATGTCTCAGCCACACCAGACCCCAGAAAGCATATTTTGCCATAATTGTGGGAAGGATGGGCACATGAAGAGAGAATGCTGGTCCCCTAAAGACCTAGATAAAGTTGTATACAGACTTCAAGGGGAGCTTTGGAAAGTGAGACCATGGCCGAGGAGCACCAGAAATTACCGCAGTGCAGGATTGAGAAATCCTAACTCAAATTTCTTTGTGGCTAAATCATCTGTCCAGGCCTCTGCTACTGCCTCTCCAGACTGGTGCAGAATAGTATGCCCTTCGATAGAGACTTATCTGACTGTCAATGGTATCCATGCTCTGGCTGTGCTCGATAGCGGGTCGCAAGTGACCATTGTATTCCAGGACTGGTATGATAAACACTTATCTGATGTGCCGTTACAATCTTTGGAAGGTTTGCATGTGTGGGGCCTGAGCGACAAGTCTTATCCCTACCTAGGATATGTCCAGCTCTGGTTGTCTTTCCCTGCGACTGTAGCTGGTGTAGATGAACAAGTAGAGATCCTAGCCCTGGTGTGCCCTCCTATGGGATTGTATGATGGGATTCCCTTGCTCGTTGGAATAAACACCCTCATGTTTGGAAGACTAGCACAGTTGCATCAAGAGAAACAAAGGAAATGGACTGGGCAGACACTGAGAATCCCAGCCCTGATAAAGAGAGCCTATGATCTGAAAAAACGGACTACCGAAGTAGATGGAGATGAGCCAGTGGGGATGGTGTGGAAGAAAGATCCTGATTCTCTGGTACTACCTCTCTGTGCTCAGTACACCATTCATGGAGAGGTTCACATTAGAAAAGATGTAAAGAACAAAATATCAATGCAGGATGCACCAGGTGATGGAAAGTTGCCAAAAGGATTATTGGTTAAGCCCAGCATTTTGCCCACCTATGCACGACAAGTGATGGTCCAGATTCAGAATGTGTCAGATTGGAAGATCCAGGTGAACAGAGGGTGCACCCTAGCTACAGTACACTGTGCAGACAATGCAGTATTACCCAGTAACAAGTGCTCCGGTGAGAAGGAGAGAGTGACCCTGGACTTATTTGACTTTGGTGATTCCTCATTGCTAGCTGAATGGAAGGCTAGAATTAGGAAGAAGCTCACCCAGAGAGAGACCAAGTGTTTTCATTAAAAGAATGGAATGGGGCGCTAATGAGCAGCTAGCTGAATGGCTGCATTTCCCTGTCACTCCGCTCTAACGGTCACAAGATAATAGTAAAATTAACTGAATAAACCTATCTGCGGATTGGCGATCAGTGTCACTGGTGTGGGAGACCACGATGGAAGAATATCTGACCCCCAACCCCATGAAGAGTCAGCAAAATGAGGAAAAAACAGGGAAAAATACAGCGACGGCACCCGCGGAAGAAAGTTCGGGCTTGGTGTCTCTCTCGGCAGCAGAGATCATCGCGCTAGGCTGGCAGCTGACTGGCCAGGTGATTGCAGCACTTGAGCCTATATTGATAAAGCTTAAAGATAAATTGGATTCCCAGCTGCAGGAGGTTTTGGAGCAGCAGACCCAGCAGGGCAACAGACTGGCAGAGGCAGAGGAATGGGTGTCCAGGTTAGAGGACGAAGTCTTGTCGGTGCCAGGGCAGGTCAGAGCACTTCAAAAAGAGCTGGAGGAGTTTAAAAAAGCCTATGATTACCAGGAAAATTATCACTGATGCCTCAATTTGCATCTGCGAGGGTTACTGGAGGGGCAAGAAGGAGGAGATGCCTTGGATTTTTGCAGTAGAGTACTACCAGAACTACTGGGCTTGCAAACTAAACATGGAAGGGTGAAGCTGGAGAGAGCACATCGAGCTGTGATGCCGCGGCCACCAGCAGACCAGCCACCGTGGCCAATAATTATGAGATTTCACAATTTCCAGGATCAGGAGGCGACTTTGAAGGCTTACAGGGCGAAGGGTACGTTGTGTCATGAGGGAAGTCGTTTATTTCTTTCACAACTACTGCTTTGCAAGACTGCTTAAAAAAAGTAAAATGTTAAATGGGCTTATGGCGCAGTTAAGGGGTTTGAAGATTGAGAATTTCCTTGTATACCCCACGGCGTTGAAGATTAGACATGAGGGGGCAACCTTCTCATTTTGAGAGTTAGAGAAGGCTGAAGATTTTGTGAAGACTGCATAAGAAAATGGGGTGAGATTCATATGCAGGACATGAGACAGTAAATTTCCACGTGAGAGACTGTTGTCTGAAAGTTAAGTGGACTGGTTCAACTTGGGTTTGGCATTTATTTTTCTGCATTCTATAGAAGAAAGTGACTGCTGATTAGTCGAAAGGCTCGAGACTGTTTCTAGATGTATGTTTAATCTCCACTTAGGAATGTGTGTTCGGGACCAGACTTTGATGGATTAAGGGTCCAGAGCTCTGGCGAGAATCTCGGAGGGTGGTAGTGGGGGAGCAGGCCCAGCACGTGTATTGGAAGGCATGGCCTGGCTCCATTCCTCCATCTTCTGCAACTGGGTAACTGTAGAGGGGGGCATTATAAGGCAGAGGTAGAGGAGGGATGGGGCAAACTGCGTGGAAGAGGGAAGGGAGAAAGAGGTATGGTGTAGGAGAGATACGCAAGTGCAGCCTAGTTTCAGTTTGGGGTTGTTTAAGGGACATTCACCTGGCTGACAGAACTGAATGCTGGTTCCACTATTAGTTGAGAGGAATAAGTTAGTGGTGGGCCTTATGAGCACTAGCCTGAATTGATTAACAGGTGAATATTGGTTCGGGATGCACCGAAGGAGAATACATTCGGGGGGTAGAGACATACAGGGGAGCTACACCAGGGTAATTATTAAGGGTATAATATGCACACAGAGGTAACACCCACAGAGGAGAAGTGGCAGCGGGGGGAGCAATGGGACACGTATTTCAGTTGAGGAGGGGTTTTGTTTTCTAGGACACTTGTGCTATATTAGCAATTAGTGTCGGGTACGAATTGGAGAAGAGGAGCAAGGGTTACTGGACAGATTGTAAATGGGTGAGGATTTGGGGGGGTTAGTATTGAGGGTAAGAGTTACTGGAAATGTGGGTTGTTTGTAGGGAAGCAAGGGGGATATTCTACTGAGGGGAGAAGGGAAGGGTATATAGGGCACTAGTTAACACTGTTGTTCTTGTTGTTAGAATTGTTACTGTTAGTACTGTTGTACTGTTTGTGGATGCAATCAATGGTGTGAAATGTAAAGAAATTATGCAATATTGTACATCATGCTGTCATAGTCAAATGTTGGGGAGCATTAGTAGGCTAAGAGATGAGAAGAGGAATGGGAAGCTTTGGTATTTGAATCATGGCTGATGTTTTGAATTTAAATGTAGTCTCATGGAATGTTAAGGGAATAGCAAGCGCAGTGAAGAGGACATCACTTTTGACCGCACTGAAAAGGGCGGTAGTACAGGTGGCCCTGATTCAGGAAACCCACCTGATGGATTTAGAACATGCGAAGTTGGTCCGGAACTCGGTAGGGAAATGTTATGCGGCATCCTTCGCTTCTCATCAGCGAGGGGTTGCGATACTCTTGCACAAAAACCTCCTTTTTGAGGTCAAGAGCATGGTACGTGACCCCAGAGAAGGCAGATAAATTTTTTGTCTTGGGTATACTCCAGGGACAGAAGACTACCTTTGGGTGCATTTATGCCCCGGCAGTGTATGAACCGTAATATTACTCCTCTCTTGCTGGACTTGTTGGTTAGGAGCAATTCCGGGCTCATTGTGGCAGGGGACTTTAACTGGACTATGGATGCCCTGCTTGGATCACTCTGAAGGGGAAGGGTGAACATCCGGAATTTATGAACCAGTGCTGCTGGGGATGGTGGACTTGGACTTAGTGGATGGCTGGCGGTCAGCCAACCCAGGGTGAGGGAATATTTTCTCCAGCCTCCTTAAACTTGAGTCCTGGTTGACTGTACGCTTCTCCTAGAAGTTGGGTTGGTAGGATGCAAGATATCTCCACAGTCCCATTCATATTCGGATCATGCTATGGTGAAATTGAAGTTGGTGGGTAAGGTACCCAGAGTGGTACCTCCACAATGGAAATTCCCCAGTATCTGATAAAAAACCAGGCCTTTAGGAACACTTGGTAGCCGCAGTGGCAGCAGTATGGAGACAAACTCCACGCGGAGACTTCCATAACAACTTTCTGGGAGGCGAAGGCTTTCATGAGGAGGCTATAATAGCTATGTGGTGCAAATTAAAAGCAAAATAGGTGCTGGAGGAAACTGGAGCAGCAAGTTAAAGTGTTAGAGAATGGTTATATGAAGGAGCAGGGAGAAAACTCCAGGTTATTGATGATGGCTGGAGGCACTTAATACTGTTGAGGGAGGAGGCTGGTAAAACTTGGTTTTTGCCGAGAGACATTTTCGAATGGGGAAATAAACTGGGACCCTTATTGGTGAGATTGATGAAAGGGGAGTAGGCATCACTATGAATATTAAGGGTGAGAAACAGGGAAGGAAAGATCTGTACAAATCAGGGGTATAGGAGACTGTTTTAGGGTATTTTATGAATCTTTATACAGGGCTGAACATAAAGGAAAGAGGTTCATATCTCGGAGATTCCTGGGTAATTTACAATTGCCCGCTGTTACGACAGCACAGACAGAATTGCTGGGACAGCCTATTGCAAGGTCAGAAGTTTTAGGAACCATCCAGAAAATGCAGCAAGAGAAGGCTAGTGGCCCAGATGGATTCCCTATCGAGTATTACAGAATTCTAGGTGGGCAAATAGCTGGGGTAATGTGTGAGGTGTTTAAGACGGAGGGGGGTCCCTATATTGCCAGACTCTTGTTATGAAGCAACTATTTGCTTGATACCCAAGCCGGGCAAAGACGGGCAGGATTGCGAAGCATATAGACCCATTTCATTACTTAATGTGGATTTAAAAATTCCAGCTATGTTCTGGCCACCAGGTTGGAGAATATTCTCCAGACTTGATTCACTCAGACCAGACCGGGTTCATTAAAGGCCATCAGTCATCATATGCTCACTTAGATTACTGAATGTAGTATGGAGGGCTGGTCGAGCGCAAGAATCAGTGGGGGTGGTCTCTATGGACGCGGAAAAAGCATTTGATAGGGTGGAATGGGAATACCTGTTCGAGGTGATGACCCGGTTTGGTCTGGGTGGCTCTTTTGTGGGTTGGTTGAGAGCTATGTATCTTAAGCCTAGTGCACGAATTATGGTTAATGGTATCCTGTCGGTGCGGTTTGGTTTGGGGAGAGGCACGAGGCGGTGTGTCTACTGTCCCCACTCTTGTTTGCTTTGGCAATTGAGCCTTTAGCGATGGCGGTGCGCCAACATCGGGGGGAAAGGATTGGCGGGGTACGGGCTACTGAGCATAAGGTGGCATTATATGCCGACGATATGCTCTTGTTTATCGGAAACCCGCAGAGGTCTATGATATCACTGTTGGCTATTATGGACGAATTTGCAAATTTTTCTGGGTATAGGGTCAATTTAGAAAAAACTGAAATGATGTGTTTTACAGGTAATGGTGTGGAACTGCAGCGGATGGGGCTTAAAATTGTACAATTTAACTTTAAATATTTAGGGGTGAGGGTTGGAAGGAAATGGGGAGATTTATATAAGTTGAACTACCCACCTTTGATCAAGTCGATCCTCCAGATCTAAGAAGATGGATGTAACTTCCTATTTCATGGTTAGGGAGGATCAATTTGATTAAAATGAACATCCTTCCCCAGATTTTGTATCCTATGCAAATGTTGCAGCTTAGGATTAACTATAGGAGATGTTAAGAGTTAGAAGGGGTTTTGGTTGTTTGGCAGGGTAGGAAACCCCAGATTGGTTTAAAATGACTTAAGGCAGAGAGGGCCATGGATGGGCTTAATTTTCCGGACTTGGGTAATTATTATTTGGCCTTGCAGCAGAGAGGGATAGCAGACTGGGTACACCGACCACCAGTTACCAGCTGAGTCGATCTGGAACAGTGAGAGATCCCAGGGAGACTTACCGCATACTTGCACAGCAGAGAACTTTGCACTTATAGAGGGTTACAGAGTGGTAATCCTTTGGTGAGAGAGACACTTGAGGCATGGGAACAACTCCGAGGAGAAATGGACTGGGGCAGGGGAAACAATATTGCTGCCAGTTGCAAAGAATCCTTTCTTTTGCCTGGAATGGAAGACGGGGATTTCTAGGAATGGCAAAGGTGAGGGGTAGAGAGTGTGGGTAATTTGCTATCTTATCCTACCTAGGATATGTCCAGCTCTGTTGTCTTCCCTGCGACCTGTAGCTGGTGTAGATGAACAAGTAAGATCCTAGCCCTGGTGTGCCCTCTATGGGATTGTATGATGGGATTCCCTTGCTCGTTGGAATAAACACCCTCATGTTTGGAAGACTACACAGTTGCATCAAGAGAAACAAAGGAAATGGACTGGGCAGACACTGAGAATCAGCCCTGATAAAGGCCTATGATCTGAAAAAGCGGACTACCGAAGTAGATGGAGATGAGCCAGTGGGGATGGTGTGGAAGAAAGATCCTGATTCTCTGGTACTACCTCTCATGCTCAGTACACCATTCATGGAGAGGTTCACATTAGAAAAGATGTAAAGAACAAAATATCAATGCAGGATGACCAGGTGATGAAGAAAAGTTGCCAAAAGGATTATTGGTTAAGCCCAGCATTTTGCCCACCTATACACGACAAGTGATGGTCCAGATTCAGAATGTGTCAGATTGGAAGATCCAGGTGAACAGAGGTGCACCTAGCTACAGTACACTGTGCAGACAATGCAGTGTGCCAGTAACAAGTGCTCCGGTGAGAAGGAGAGAGTGACCCTGGACTTATTTGACTTTGGTGATTCCTCATTGCTAGCTGAATGGAAGGCTAGGGTGGAAGAAGCTCACCAAAAGAGACAAAGTGTTTTCATTAAAAAGAATGGAATGGGCGTTAATGAGCAACTAGCTGAATGGCTGCATTTCCCTGTCACTCCACTCTAGCTTGGTCACAAGATAATAGTAAAATTAACTGAATAAACCTATCTGCGGATTAGCGATCAGTGTCACTGGTGTAGGAGACCACGATGGAAGAATATCTGACCCCCAACCCCATGAAAGAGTCAGCAAATGAGGAAAAACAGGGAAAAATACAAGCGGCGGCACCCATGGAAGAAAGTTCGGCTTGGTGTCTCTCGGCAGCAGAGATCATCGCGCTAGGCTGGCAGCGACTGGCCAGGTGATTGCAGCACTTGAGCCCATATGTGATAAAAGCAAGATAAGGTGGATTCCCAGCTGCAGGAGGTTTTGGAGCAGCAGACCCAGCAGGGCAACAGACTGGCAGAGGCAGAGAATGGGTGTCCAGGTTAGAAGGACGAAATCTTGTCGGTTGCCAGGGCAGGTCAGAGCACTTCAAAAGAGCTGGAGGAGTTTAAAAGCCTATGATTACAGGAAAATTATCACTGATGCCTCAATTTGCATCTCGAGGGTTACTGGAGGGGCAAGAAGGAGGAGATGCCTTGGATTTTTGCAGTAGGTACTACCAGAACTACTGGGCTTGCAAACTAAACATGGAAGGGTGAAGCTGGAGAGCACATCGAGGCTGTGATGCCTGCGACCACCAGCTAGAACAAGCCACCGTGGCCAATAATTATGAGATTTCACAATTTCCAGGATCAGGAGGCGACTTTGAAGGCTTACAGGGGCAGAAGGGTACGTTGTCATGAGGGAAGTCGTTTATTTCTTTTCACAACTACTGCTTTGCAGTTGCTTAAAAAAAGTAAAATGTTAAAATGAGCTTATAGGCGCAGTTAAGGGGTTTGAAGATTGAAATTTCCTTGTATACCCCAGCGTTGAAGATTAGACCATGAGGGGCAACCTTCTCATTTGAGAGTTAGAAAGGCTGAAAGATTTTGTGAAGACTGCATAAGAAAATAGGGTGAGATTCATATGCAGGACATGAGGAACGAAGTAAATTTCACGTGAGGACTGTTTGTCTGAAAGTTAAGTGGACTGGTTCAACTTAGGTTTGGCATTTATTCTGCATTCTATAGAAAGAAAGTGACTACTGATTAGTGAAAGGCTCGAGACTGTTTCTAGATGTATGTTTAATCTCACTTAGGAGATGTGTGTTGGGACCAGACTTTGATGGATTAAAGTTAGAGCTCTGGTGAGAATCTCGGGAGGTGGTAGTCAGGGAGCAGGCCCATACGTGTATTGGAAGGCATGGCGCAGCTCCATTCCCTCCGCTCTTCTGCAACTGGGTAACTGTAGGGGAGGCATTATAAGGCAGAGGTGAGAGGAGGGATGGGGCAAACTCGTGGAAGAGGAGGGAGAAGAGGAGATGGTGTGAGAGATACACATGAGGTGCAGCCTAGTTTCAGTTTGGGGTTGTTTAAGGGACATTCACCTGGCTGACAGAACTAGAATGCTGGTTCCACTATTAGTTGAGAGGAATAAGTTGATAGTGGGCACTTATGAGCACTAGCCTGAGATTGATTAAACAGGTGAATATTGGTTAGGGATGCGAAGGAGAATACGATGGGGGTAGAGACATACAGGAAGAGCTACAGGAGTAGTATTAAGGTATAATACACACAGAGGTAACACCACAGAGGAGAAGTAGCAGCGGGGAGCAATGGGACACGTATTTCAGTTGAGGAGGGGTTTGTTTCTAGGACACTTGTGCTATATTAGCAATTAGTGTCGAGTACTGAATTGGAGAAGAGGAGCAAGGGTTACTGGACAGATTGTAAATGGGTGAGGATTTGGGGGTTAATATTGAGGGTAGAGTTACTGGAAGTATAGGGTTGTTTGTAGGAAGCAAGGGATATTCTACTGAGGGAGAAGGGAAGAGCATAATAGGGCACCCTGTAGTTAACACTGTTGTTCTTGTTGTTAGAATTGTTACTGTTAGTACTTTGTTGTGTACTGTTTATTGGATACAATCAATGGTGTGAGGAAATGTAAAGAAATTATGCAATATTGTACATCATGCTGTCATAGTCAAATGTTGGGGAGCAATAGTAGGCTAGAGATGAGAAGAGGAATGGGAAGCTTTGGTATTTGAATCATGGCTGATGTTTTAAATTTAAATGTAATCTCATGGAATGTTAAGGAATAACAAAGCGCAGTGAAGAGGACATCACTTTGACACGCACTGAAAAGAGGCGGTAGTACAGGTGGCCTGATTCCAGGAAACCCACCTGATGGATTTAGAACATCTTGAGATTGGTCCCGGAACTTCATTGAGAAATGTTATCACGGCATCCTTCAGCTTCTCATCGAGCGGTTGCGATACTCTTACAAAACCTCCTTTTGAGGTCAAGAGCATAGATACGTGACCCCAGAGAAGGCAGATAAATTTTTTGTCTTGGGTATACTCCAGGGACAGAAGACTACCTTTGGGTGCATTGCGCCCGGCAGTGTATGAACCGCAATATTACCCTCTTTGCTGGACTTGCTGGTAGGGAGCAATTCCGGGACTCGTATGGCAGGGGACTTTAACTGGACCATGGACGCACCTGCTTGGATCACTCTGAAGGGAAGAATTGAGCGACGAATTTATGAACCAGTGGCTGCTGGGGATGGTGGACTTGGACTTAGTGGATGGCTGGGGTCAATGACAGTGAGGAATACATTTACTCCAACCCTCATAAAACTTGGTCCTGGTTGGACTCGTTTTTCTCCCTAAGTTGAGTTGGTAGGATGCAAGATATCTCCCACAGTCCCATTCATATATCGGATCATGCTATAATTGAGGTGAAGTTTGGTGGATAAGGTACCCAGAGTGGTACCTCCACAATGGAAAGTCCCGCATTATCTGATAAAAACCAGGCCTTTAGGGAACACTTGGTGCGCAGTGGCAGCAGTATAAGGAGACAAACTCCATGGAGATCTCATAACAACTTTCTGGGAGGCTGGGAAGGCTTTCATGAGGGAGGCTATAATAACATATATGGTGCAAATTAAAAAGCAAAATAGGGTGCGGGAGAGCTGGAGCAGCAAGTTAAAGTGTTAGAGAAGAGTGGGTTGCGAGAGGGGCAGGGAGAAAACTCCAGGTTATTGATGATGGCTAGGAGGCACTTAATACATTGCTGAGGAGGAGGCTGGTAAAACTGGTTTATTGCCAGAGACAGATTTTAGAATGGGGAAATAAACTGGGACCTTATTGGTGAGATTGATGAAAGGGGTAGGCAGCGCAACATGAATAATGGTGAGAAACAGGGAAGGAAAGATCTGCAGTACAAATCCGGGGGATATAGGAGACTGTTTTAGGGTATTTTATGAATCTTTATACAGGGCTGAACATAAAGGAAAAGAGGTTCATATACGGAGATTCCTGGGTAATATACAATTGCCCGCTGTTACGACAGCACAGACAGAATTGCTGGGACAGCCTATTGCAAGGTCAGAAGTTTTAGGAACCATCCAGAAAATGCAGCAAGAGAAGGCTAGTGGCCCAGATGGATTCCCTATCGAGTATTACAGAATTCTAGGTGGGCAAATAGCTGGGGTAATGTGGTGAGGTGTTTTAAAGAGGAGGGTCCCTATATTGCCAGACTCTTGTTATGAAACAACTATTTGCTTGATACCCAAGCCGGGCAAGGAAGCCGGGCAGGATGAGCAGCATATAGACCCATTTCATTACTTAATGTGGATTTAAAAATTTTAGCTAAGGTTCTGCCACAGGTTGGAGAATATTCTCCCAGACTTGATTCACTCAGACCAGACCGGGTTCATTAAAGGCCATCAGTCATATCATAATATGCATGAGATTACTGAATGTAGTATGGAGGGCTGGTCGAGCGCAAGAATCAGTGGGGTGTGGTCTCTATGGGCCTGGAAAAAGCATTTGATAGGGTGGAATAGGAATACCTGTACGAGGTGATGACCGGTTTGGTCTAAGTGTAACTCTTTGTACGGGTTGGTTGAGAGCTATGCATCTCTAAGCCCTAGTACCAATTATGGTTAATGGTATCCTGTCGGTGCGGGTTTGGTTTGGGGAGAGGCCGGGCGGTGTCTACTGTCCCCACTCTTGTTTGCTTTGACAATTGAGCCTTTAAGCGATGGCGGTCACGCCAACATCGAGAGAAAAGTTGGCGAGTCTGGGCTACTGAGCATAAGGTGGCATTATATGCGACGATGTCTCTTGTTTATCGGAAACCAAGAGGTCTATAATCACTGTTGGCTAATATGGGCCGAATTTGCCAAATTTTTCTGGGTATAGGGTCAATTTAGAAAAAACAAATGATGTGTTTTACAGGTAATGGTGTGAACTGCAGCGGATGGGGCTTAAATTGTACAATTTAACTTTAAATATTTAGGGGTGAGGTTGGAAGGAAATGGGGAGATTTATATAAGTTGAACTACCACCTTTGATCAATCGATCCTCGAGATCTAAGAAAGATGGATGTAACTTCCTATTTCATGGTTAGGGAGGATCAATTTGATTAAAAATGAACATCCTTCCCCAGATTTGTATCCTATGCAAATATTACAGTGAAGATTAACTATGGGAGATGTTAAGAAGTTAGAAAGGGGTTTCGAATTTGTTGGAGGGTAGGAAACCCCAGATGGTTAAAAATGACTTAAGGCAGAGGGCCATGGGTGGAAGCAATTTTCCGGACTTGGGTAGTGTGTTGGCCTTGCAGCAGAGAGGATAACAGACTGGTACAGACCACCAAAGTTACCAGCTAGTCGATCTGGAACAGTGAGAGATCCAGGAGACTTACACGCATGCACAACAGAGAACTTTATAAAGAGGGTTACAGAGTGGTAATCCTTTGGTGAGAGAAGACACTTGAGGCATGGGGAACAACTCCGGAGGAGAAATGGACTGAGACAGGAAACAATATTGCTGCAGGTTGCAAAGAATCCTTTCTTTTGCCTGGAATGGAAGGCAGAGTTTCAGGAATGGCAAGGTGAGAGTAGAGAGTGGTAATTACTGCTAGTAGGAAGTGAGTTATGTACATTTTAAGGTGCATAGGCAAAAATTGCAGCTGGGGACCTCCCCATAGGTATAGATATCTGCAGGTCCGAGCCTTTGTGGGGAGGTTAGACAAGTGGCTGGGAAGGACTGGATCCAACATGACAGAACAACTGGTATATCATGTTTCTCGAGGGAAGCTGCTAAACGAGGCAAACAAGACAACAGATCTGACTGGAAACATAAAACCCTATGGGAAAGATCTAGGACAAAGTATTTCAGGATAATTGGAAGGTGATCTCTGCAACATGCCAGAGGGCATAGTGGTCTACAAACAAGTTAGAAAGCCTTTTAGAAATTCTTTCATAGGCTATACTGGCTCCAGTTGTAGTGCATAAGGCACCACGCGATATCACCACAATGTGGGATTAGTAGAGATAAGGGACCTACATTCATTGCTTCTGGACTTGCCCAGTTCTGGTCACCTTTTGGGAGGGTAGTAGGCGAGGTGTCTCGGACTGGCTAATTAGCTCCTTCAGTTCGGGATCCTCTGATATGTTTTTTGGGGTGGAGACAGTGGAAGGAGGGAATGGTGCCTCTTCCAGGAATGGATGAGGGTCATGTTTGTATTAGCACGTCACTGTATCCAGAACACCTGGGTGTCAGGGAATAAGCCTACAGTCCTTCTTTGGCGTGAACTGATCCTCATTCCCTTGCATTGGAAAGGATGACACAGGTGGTTAGAGACAGGAAAAAGGCCTTCCTGAAGTGGTCTCCTTTTTGTCCTCTACAGTGTAACTGAGAATATAATACTCAGGGCCGGGGTTAAATGGGTAAAAGTCAAGGAATGGGGATATCATAGTAGAATGACAGCATGAAGACTGGCAGGAGATCTCTGATGATACCGGGAGATGAAGGATCAGATAGGTATGAGATAATGGCAAGGGGGGAGGGGTCATTACAGAATGAAGTTGAAGCATGGTTTTTATGGTAAAATCAAGTAACACACATGATTGTATCCATATGTTTGTATTGTACTTGTTTTTGTATGTTTGCAAATATAAAAACCTTTTTATTAAACAGATCAATTCAAAAAAAAAAAAAATGGGAACTGGGTGTGTCCAGGTGCAGAGCATCACACACGCCTGCATGATGACTAGCCATTTCAAGAAAGATCGGCACGACTCACCCCAGCGGACATAGATGATGTTAGGAGACACCTGCAAGGAATGCTCGCTGTTGGCGTGATACAAGAATCAAGGATCCCATATGCCTCTCCCATTGTGATTGTGCATAAGAAGAATGGGTCCATGAGGATGTGTGTTGATTATCGAACCCTGAACAAGCAGACCATCCCAGATCAGTACACCATGCCCCGTATACAAGATGCCCAGGATTGCTTGAATGGGAGCAAATGGTTCTCGGTATTGGATCTTCACAGTGGATATTACCAGATTCCGATGGCCCCGGAGGACCGTGAGAAAACAGCCTTCATCTATCCTTTGGGGTTCTACGAATTTCTGAGAATGCCACAGGGGATTTTGGGCACTCTGGCCACCTTTCAGCGACTGATGGAACATGCGGTGGGAGATATGAACTTGCTGGAATGTCTAGTGTACCTGGATGATGTCATTGTGCTCGGACACACATTAGAAGAGCATGAGACCTGACTGTTTAAAATGCTGGACCAATTGGAAAACTTTGACCTCAAGCTGTCCATTGACAAGTGCCAGTTTTTTCAAACCTCCATGAAGTATGTGAGGCACATAGTATCTGCCGAAGGGATAGAGACTGATCCCAGTAAGGTTGAGTCACTGACTACTTGGCCCCAGTCCCATAACTTGAAAGAACTACAACTTTTTCTGGGGTTCTGTGGCTACTACCGCAGGTTCATAAAAGACTATTCAAAGGTGATTCATCTGCTCCTGAATCTTACCCAGGGTTACCCCTCTACCAACTGTAAATACAAGAAAGGGGCTGTTAAAGAACCAGAGAAAGTGTACTTCTGCACAGGTGAACCTTTTGGGCCCCGCTGGACACCTGAATGTGAAGCAGCCTTCCACGAAGTCATATACCAGCTCACCCATGCTCCCATCCTCGCCTATGCTGACCCTACCAAGTCCTATGTGCTGCATACGGATGCTAGTCTGCAGGGCCTAGGAGCTGTGCTGTATCAAGACCATGAGGATGGTTTGAGACCGGTAGCTTTCGCCAGCAAGAGTTTGACCCCGTCGGAGTGAAACTATCCTGGGCACAAGCTGGAGTTCCTTGCCCTAAAATGGGCCATTGTTGATCAGTTTCATGAGTACCTCTATGGGGCAAAGATATTGGTGAAGACTGACAGTAACCCATTGACCTATATACAGACTTCAGCTAAGTTAGACGCCACTGGGCACCGGTGGCTCTCTACCTTATCAACCTAAGATTATGCTGTCGAATACAGACCGGGACTGAACCATATTGATGCTGACGCTCTGTCACGAAGGCCCGCTTCCAAGAGTGATTGGGTCGGGCTGTCTGAACCTGACATCCGAGCATTGTGCCAAAGTTTGACAGAGATGAACAGATGTCTGCAGATACAGTGGACTGTCTAGTAGATTGCTTACCTCTCCTGATACCTGCATACCAGCTGCCTATTGCCATTTCTGTGCTCTAGATATTAGTGCACTACCTCAACTTGACAATGACAGGGTTCAGTGAGCTCAATCCCAAGATCCTATGATTCAACCCGCACTTGATGCCCTGTGTGCGGGGAAAGATGTGTCTAAGTTGCGTTCCCCTGACTTGCATACTGCCCTATTGTTTAAAGAAGGCCCAAGGTTGAGGTTACTCAATCGGTTGTTATACAGAGACAGTGGATCATAGTGGTCAAGTAGACAAGCAACAATTGGTCCTGCCCATGGCCTTTAAACACTTGGTACTGAGGTCCCTCCACAATCACATGAGGCACCTCGGTATTGACAGGACTCTTGAACTAGTACGATTTAGATTCTACTGGCCCAAGGTGGGGCCGATGTTGAGCACCATGTAAAGACCTGTAGTCATTGCCTCCAAAGAAAAGCCCTGTCTCAGAGGGCTGCCCCCCCTTGTTAATATAACTACCTGCGTCCCATGGATCTGGTCTGCATAGATTTTTTGTGTTTAGAACCTGATCAACGGATTATTGGCAATGTGTTAGTGGTTACAGATCATTTTGCATGGTATGCACAAGGTTTTCCAACTAAAGATCAAAAAGCTTCTACTGTCGCCAAGGTGCTAGTGGAAAAATTCTTCGTCCACTATGATGCCCCCCAGCGGATCACTGTGACCAAAGGCAGAGACTTTAAAGTAGGCTAATCAAAAATGCTCTATCATGGGGGGTGAAGTCAGAACCACCCTTATCACCACATGAGGACCCTCAACCAGAATGTTTCTCTTCCCTTCTAGACATGCTTGGCACCCTCCATCCAAAAGACAAGCATAAGTGGAGCCAGCAGATTAGCACCTTGGTACATGCATACAATTGCACCAAAATTGTTGCTACTGGGTTCTCTCCCTACCGCCTCATGTTCGGCAGAGAGGTCCAACTGCCAATTGATGTCTGCCTTGGGGTCTCTCCAGATGGGGTCCAAGCCGAAAACTACCTGCAGTATGTACAGAAACTGAAAGCTCAATTCAACCATGCATATCAACTGGCCCAGACAGTGGCCACCAGAGAAATCTCGCCAACAAGAGAGCCACGATAAAGTAAAGGCTCAAGAGCAATGGCCGGAGACTCTGTGTTGTTACGCAATTTGGGACTACATAGCAGCATAAAATTGCTGATAGAGTGCACCATCTCTTTCTCATGTAATAGTTGGAAAGTTAGATGATCTACCAGTGTACCAAGGTATGCCCAGAGAATAACTTCAAACTATCAAGACCATACTAGCGTAACCACTTGCTTCCAGCGGCAAAGTTATTATTGAACTGAGCCCACAGACATTGCCTCCCTAGAGCCACTGACTCATGCAGCTGCAAAAAAGAGACAGAGTCAACCTACCCCAGCAGTTACAGATTTAAGGTTTCCCCCACAGCAGGCCCAGAATGATAGTGACTGTCAATCCACCTCTGATGAAACTGACTATGGCAATGCCTAATATCCCTCCTACGAACTGAGTCAGTTGTTTCATGGAAATCCTATGCAGAATCGTAGGGATGAAGCTGGGCCTTCTGGACTGCCTAACCCCCCCAGCTTTGTCCTTGGAGCCAATGCTCCCCAAAAGTGAAGTGCAAATATCATGTCTGAGGCTGCAGACTCCCTGTGTTTAGTGGAACTGTGTGACTTGCCCGAAGAAGGGGCTGATGGTCTGAGTCTCTCTGGTGACACACCAGAACTTGAATAACAATATGAGAGTGCTGACAGCCCCCCCTTCAGTGCCATGAAGCCTAATTGTGCCAGAACCTTCTCTAAATGAGCCAAATGTTGTGGAAACAGAACCTACAGAGCAAGGAACTGACAGTGCTCCCAGTTTGGACATTCACATCCGTGCAGAGGCACACCTCACGACTGACAAAAGCTCCAAAGTTAGTGCTGAAAGTACAGAGACTGTGGCTGTTCCCCCCAGAAAGACTGGCCAAGCTGTCAAGACAGTATTGCACTTTAGTTATGATTCCCCTGGGAGGCCAGTGGATTTGCCTCTCAATGTGGTTCACAAAGAGGTTTATGTCTCGTCAAGCTCACAGCCCAAATTGAGCCTGATGGCCAACTCCAGGTTACTTGTTCTTCCCTCTCACCTTGGAGCCCCTGCCCCATCTAGCCCCACGTTAGCTGATAGGGAAGGGCCCCCTCTTACACTGTTTAATGTACAAGAAGTTATTACATGAATTAGTATAGTGATGTTCAAAGTATGTTAGTCATAGTGAAATCAGTATTACCTGTATGAAACATGCATAAGCATTGCCAGTACGGATATAGTACTGTGAAGCATGTTAAAATGTATAGTAATGTGACAAGTTTATGTTAATTGATGTATCAGATAGTATTTGCATAGCATGCTAATATCATATATGTCTCGTTTATATTGTTTTTTCAATAGTGTGATGGTATAGACTTGATGCGGATGTCAAGTTTTCTCCAGGTAGGGAAGAGTGTAACCACTCCTACAAATGGGGGTTCCCAGAAAGTCTTCCACGAGCTTGCCTAAATGCTCACTGCCAGGCTGGTGTCCTGCGTTTTAGCAGTTTAAATGTATTGCCAGAGAGTGCCTGTATAGCCTCTGTGTACTGTCTCTTTAAGAGCTGCCTGGGTTGCAGTCATAATTAATCTGGGAGGGGGCTAAGTATTTCTATGCTCAAGTCCAACCCAGGCTGCCAAATAATCGCTCTGTTCTGCCATCGCTATTAGCACAGAGGGAGCTCTGTTAGAAGATATACTTGTTTGCTGATCATTTATTAGAATAGTAATAATATTGCAGTTTGTCTAACTTGCCTTATTTGCAGCATGGACATTTCTGTTTATCTCCACCATCTTGGTCCTGGACTGCTGAAATGGGCCAATCAGTACCTTTGAGGATTCTAAAATGGAACCTCTCCCCAGGGGCTTTGTGGGAGCAAAATTCTGTAGGAATTGTAGTTTTGGGCTTTTGGCGCCAAATGAACCTGGAAGGGGGGCTCTTGTTGAGACTGACAGAGGAATCAGCCAACTGAACCTTTTAGATCCTGGGGAAAGTTCCAGACTGCTTGCAGTTTCAGTCAGATCTGAGTTGGGAAGTGAAGGAGTAACAGCTTGAGATAGTTGAGCAGTAATCCTGCATAGATTCGTGCGGGAGAACTGTGAAAGGGCTGAGTTTTGGCCTGCCTGTCTGCCTGCTGTCCCTGAGAGGAAACTTGAAGTTTATTCAGATGGAATCCAAATATTGAGGATAATTTAAGCCATAGAACTGTGACCAGGCTTTAACCTGAAGAAGACCGAAGATTTGCTGAATGCAATCACCTGTCAGGATTTCCAGCCACCTTTGATCTCCCGGTTTGTGCAGAGACTCTGTAATTGCGACTGGATAGCAATCTGCCTGGTACAATAGAATTTCTTACACGTAAATGTGCTGTGTGCTGTTAGTGGGTTGTGATTTGGTTCCCCACTGTGTGCTGAACTGTGTTCTACTTGCTGGAGGCTTCATCCAGCTCCAATGGACTAAATCCATTTGCATCTCCATTTGGCCTGGGACTTGCCACACTGGCCCAGTCAGACTACCCGCTACACAGAGAAAGCCATCGACGAGAGACCTGCCTGGGGATCAGCCCCCTGCTCAACCCCCTTGAACAGGAATAACGCTTTGGTGATTCATGTGGGCCCTGCTTCTCCTGGCACTCCAGCTCAACAACCTGTCATCTCAATTTCGTCCTGCCTGGGTCCTGTATTGAGTATCGTGAGTAAACATCAGGGTAGCTCCCTGCAAAAACAACTAAATCTAAAGTGTTGTCATCTGATTGCTTTGTTGTCTTCTTCTTCATGAACTGAGCCCTCCGACTCCAGATTACAAATAGTTTGTGTAGTGCATGTTGCTTTCTTCCATCATAGGGCCCCAAACAGCTGTGATGCTGGCCTACCCTGGGCAACGGTCCTGGCTAGCCCACCTTTTTCCTACCTGGGTACCCAGAGTGTGTGACTGTGTAGGGACTCTGAAGTGCATGCATAACTGTCTGATTGATTTATCCTTTAAGCCAATTAACCTGATTACGCCCCTCCCTTGTTCAAGTCCCTTGAATAAATCAGATCTAACTCTTTTTGCATTTAATCTGACTGTTGTTCCAGTTTGTGTCAAGAGTACTGTACTGTTGCTATTTGCTGTGTATAACCTTGTTTTGCAGGTGGTCCCCAGGGTCGAGATAGAGGAACCAGCCCTGGTGGTAAGTGCAAACAGTGTGGGTAATTGAATGGTGAATAAGGGTAATTGTGAAAGTAATTATTGTATATTATTCAGGCCACTAGAAGGGAAAGGGGGGGTTACAGTGTCCCGGAGGGCTGTGCCCAGGTTAGCTTGACCACTAACAACCCTGACCTCCAGGTGGAGGCACCCATTTCAGTACCCAGGCCCCTTAACCTGCTACTAGCCAAGCAGGCAGGGGTAGTAGCCCTTGGCTTAGCGCCACCTAGTAGTTACACCTGCCCCTGAGGACTGCAAATATGTTAGCCCACTAGGGCAGGAGGTAGAGCTAAGGACTAGAGGGAAAAGGCAAAAGTAATAATAATAATAATAATAATTGTATTTAGTATAGCACCTTTCGAAATATCAAGGCGCTTCACAAATAGAAACGTATATAATCAAGCAATAAATAAGAATAAAATCATTGAAAATCATGAAATGCCTTAACCCAAAGGAAGGTTTTCAGTGCCTGCTTAAAACTCCCCACGGTCCTGCACTCCCGTAGCTGATGAGATAGAGAATTCCAGAGGGAAGGGGCAGCGAACATAAAAGCCCGAGCCTCAGATGACTTCAATCTAACCCTCGGAATCTCTAGCAACCCCTCATCAGCCGAGCGGAGTTCTCGCACAGGGGTGTAAGGGATCAGAAGTGCTTTCAAGTAGACAGGACCCAGACAGTGTAGGGCCTTGTAGGCTAACAAGCTTACTTTAAAGGTGATCCACCACTGAACTGGCGGCCAGTGCAGATGGCGCAGCACAGAGGTTATATGAGATCTTCTTGATGCCCCAGTCAATAGATGTCCCGCTGCGTTCTGCACTAGCTGCAAACAGCGGATATCAACCCCAGGAAGCCCTAGGTACAAGGAGTTACAGTAGTCAAGGCGCGAGGTCACCAAGGTGTGGACCAAAACTGGCAAGTCGCTGGACGGAATGAAGTGCTTGATCCTGGCAATGTTCCTAAGATGGTAAAAGGCTAACTTGATGACAGCAGACACCTGATGACGGAGGGTCAAACTATCGTCAAGTATCACTCCCAGGTCACGCACCCGTTCAGAGGTAAGGATCTGCTCGCCCCTCAGAAATAAACCAGAGGGCAAGTCCATCCCCAACCCCTCTATCCTGCGACCAGGGTCAACCACCAAAACCTCAGTCTTTCCCGCGTTCAACTTTAATCCACTGGAACTCATCCAGTCTTGGATTTCAACGAGGCAGTTATTAAATACTGAGAGGGCACACATCTGGTCGGGTGCAAAAGACAAGTAGAGCTGGGTGTCATCAGCATAGCAATGAAACCTCAGCCCATACTGTCTTACAATGCCTCCCGAGGGGCAGTATATACACTGCAAACAACATGGGGGACAGTACCGAGCCCTGGGGTACCCCACAAGGCAGAGAGAAGGACTCGGAAGTAAATATTCCCGAGACAACTCTCTGAGTTTGACCGGTGAGGAAAGATGAAAACCATCTGAGTGCTGTACCCATCAGCCCACAGATGCACCTCAGGTGCTCGAGCAGAACCCCATGGTCGACAGTGTCGAAAGCTGAGGAGAGATCAAGGAGTACCAAGATAGAACAGATCCTCCGATCTCTCACCATCAAGAGATAATTGAGCACCCCGAACCAGAGCCGTCTCAGTACTATGCCTCTTATGAAAACCCAACTGGAGAGGTTCGTATAAATTATGAATGGTTCGATGGTCCTCCAGTTGAATTGCCACCACTTTCTCGATGATCTTTCCCACAAAAGGAAGGTTCAAGATAGGTCTTTAGTTTGCCAGAGATGCCAGGTCCAAAGAAGCTTTCTTCAGAAGGGGTGTCACCACCGCCTCCTTCGGGGAGCCAGGAAACTCACCCAATTCCAGGGAGCACCGAACAATCTGAGCTAAGACCGGGCCAATAACATCACTACAACCCAAAATGAGGGAAGTAGGGCCCGGGTCTAAACTACAGCACGTGGGGTGCATCCCTTGAACAATCCTCATAATATCAACGAAATCCGGTAGGTCAAAGGTACTCCAGGAAACACCGGGCATAGTGACCGAACACCGACCAACCATATCTCCCATAGAACGAGAAAGGTGGATCTCCTGCCTGATATCGGCCACCTTATTCGCAAAGAATATATAAAAGTATAGCTCTAACCAGAGAGAGAGAGAGAGAGAGAGATAGAAAAGTTGTTAATTCAAGTAAGCGCCAATACCGGCTACCAGCTGCACCTCAGGCCTGCAACTTTAAAACTGGGTACCCAGGTACAGGACTTTTGGTAGATGGAGTGGGACCTGTGAGTCTGGGTTTGGGCATCTGCAGCAGTTTGCTAGATAGACAGACCTGGTGGCTACACTGATTGCAGAAAGGAAATGAATCACAAGGGGAAATGTGATTTTGGTAAATGCAAAATGAAAATGCTTAATCTCTATTCCACCTACTCCCATTCCTAAACCCTCCACTGTAAGTAAACCTTGAAGTTATTGTTTTGCAGCAGAAAACAAATCCAGAGCCTGATTTTAGTGAGCAGGTGTGTAACCCCTAGGTGGCACTATCCCAAGGGCTACTACCCCTGCCTGTTTGACTATGGATGGGTCGAGGGGTCTAGGTCCTATGGCGGGTGCCTCCACCCAGTGGTCAGGGTTTGTAGTGGTTAGACTAGCTTGGTCATAGCCCTCTGGGACACTGAGACCCCCTTTTATTCCCTCTAGTGGCTCACACAGCACACCGGAGTTACAGCCCCAATACCCCACGTATACACACTGTTCACTCTTATAGATACCACTTACCCTCGAGACTGATTCTGCAGCACGTCTCTGAGGACCCCCTGTAAAGTAAGGTTAAATACATACACAGCAAAACACAATACTATTTCCATAAGTACCAACACTACAGACAGTATATAGTATAACAACAACAAATCTGATTTATTTAAGGGACAGTAACACAGGCAGGGGAAATCAGGTTAATCAATGACATTAAATCACAGTACTGTGCACACTTACAGGGTCTGAAAAGTCACACTCTGGGTACCCAGGTTGGGGAGGGCTAGCCAGGTCCATTGCCCGGGGTTGGCCAGCAGGTGCAGATGGATAGGGCCCTGTAGAAAAAAAGATATGCACAACACCCAATTGTAATCCGGAGCCAGAGGGCTCAGTCCATGAAGCAGTGAAACAACAAGAATTAGATGACACACTTGTGATTGGAAAACAAGCTGCAGGGGAATACCCTGATTTGTACTCACAATACCCAAGCTGAGGATCGGATGGAGAATGTTCTTCTGGATTGCCAGAACAACAGGGCATGAAGACAAGATCCTTGTGTCTGGACCCCACTGCAGTTGATAGCAAACGTATTTAATCCAAACTAAGCTGTGGTTTACCTGTAGCTTCAGCACACAATTCACTGTACAGGGGATTTGAAATAGTCGATTCCCCACAAGCAATACACACATTTATATGTAAAAGGAAAGTACTATACCAGGCAGGCTGCTCCTCGATCCTGACCGCAATTACGGCAAGATACCCGGGAGAACACACAGCGCTTCAGTTCCTGAAAGACCGAGCGCGATTCAGCAATTTCTCCAGTCTTCTACAGGGTGAGCCTGGTTTCCACACTTCTGGTGCTTCTTTCTCCTCACAACTTGGATTCAGTCCCAACTGGCACTCACAAAGGCTGCAGACTGAAACTCAAGGCCTCACACGCGCTTCCCACTCGAAACTATACACCTCAGAAGCACACAGCTCCTTCTCTCTTCACTGTCACAACTGATCTAATCTTTCCAGTCACAGAGCAGGGCATTTCCTTTAGCTCCACACCATTCTGTTGGCTGGTTCAGCTGTCACTCACAATAAGACTCCCTCTGTTGGTGGAAAAAGGTGCCACGGTCAAAACTACATTTCCCAGAGTCACTGCCCATACAATCCCCCTGTGGCTGGCTCAAAATTAAGAGTCCAAGTTCTGATTCGTCCACAGGCTCCATTTTAGCGCTCCCTTAACCCAATTGGCCCAGCACAGCAGTTTAGGTCCAAAATGGAGGGTAACACACACAGAGTCCCAGCTGCAATAAAGGCAGGTTAGACAAACTACAATTTGCTAATGCTTTAAATGATTACAGGCAAACAGTTACAGCTTTCAGATGGGCTCCTTTGCACTTCCAGCGACGCCAAAATGGGCGATAACTCCCTTGCTCGGGCAGGATTCGAGCATTAAATACACAGTCCCCCCATACAAACTAATTAAGTCTGCAAGCAGACAGCTCTTAAAGAGACAGTATGTGGAGGCTCAAATAGCACTCACTTGGAATCACATTTAAACAGCTTAGACACCGAACACCATCCAGGCTTGGAGCATTCAGGCAAGCTCCTGGAAGACTTTTGGGAACCCCCATTTGCAGGGGGGTTACAAGTGTACTGATGAAATGGAAAGTTAAATGACGTAACTGAATGTGGGGAGGTTTGAATCTTGGTAAGTCCAAGTCTGGGGTAACTGTTGGGGAGGTGGGCCGATACAACATCCCAGGGGGTTGTACGGCAGGTAATCAGATCCTTTTAAAATGTACTGTTGGTGGAGGCATCACCATATTATTTTTAGCTTTTGGGAAAGGACCCCCCCCCCCACCGCAGGTCAGCTTTGGGAACCCAGGCCCCGTGTCCTGTATCCTAGACAGCAGGCAGGGGTAGTGGCCATCTCCCAGACCGCGCCAGAGAGGTGGTTACAAATTTATAGAGGGGAGGTCATGCCAAACAAATCTGGTATATATTTTTGACTGGGTAACCAGGGTGTTGGATCAATGGGTGGACATGGCCTACTTGAACTGGTTAGGGGATAGGCAGAAGGTGGTGGTACTGTATATGGAGTTTGCTCTAAGCAGGGGAGAGTGACCAGCAGGGTACTGCAGGGGTCAATACTGGGGCCAGTCCTAATGTCTTTATTAGTGACAAAGTAGAGAAACTGGAAAGAATGGTCTGCCTATTTGCCGATGACACCAAGACCTGCAGCAGGGTGGACACTCTGGAAGGGGTGCAAAGGGTGGAAAGAGACTTGGAATGACTGGAGGACTGATCAAATGTTTGGCAGCTAAGGTTTAAAGAGCTGCTGATGCCTTTTGGGAAAACTTTGGAAAACATAATGTCTAAACACAATTCAGCTTGTATTTCATGTGTCTTCCATAGATTTTTCCTATTATTTATTATTGAATACATTCCCACAAAAACAAGATCTTTATCCCTTTGAGTTCATCTGCCTCTATAGCTTAATCCCTACTTGAAATCATAATTCTGTGTTGCGACAACAGTCTGTTGCCTTGGGAATCACTGTGATGCCACAAGTACAGTATCATGACATCAGGTTGGGAAGAAGCAACAGGAGCTGATGAATCCTCAGGGAACAACTATCCTGTTTTCAAGCATATGACCACAGTAATAAATAATAGGAATAAGAAATACAGAGCTACTGAGGAATATAAGCTGCTTTGTGTCCAAATATTTGGTTTTTCAAAGTTCTTTTCTTGGCATTGGTGACTCTTTAACTCACCCACTCCACAGCAGCTCTCTGAGAGTTCCCCACTTCTGCCCTCTATACTCTTGGCACTGCATCCTGGGCCTTTCTAAGCAAAAATGAAGCCATATGCACCATACCATAAACAAATGCGAATACTTCATGAACTGTAAGTGCTACACACAAAGTACACATGGCACCTTTTTAACAGTGATATGCAATCAATTCTAAGCAATTCTTTTTTTTTTTTTTCTTATCCTGACTGAAATACCCCCAAAACTGATTTTTTACATTGTTTGTGCACATGCGCATACCAATGTATTGTTGCAATACGGGATTTGGGGAGGGGTCACTGCCAAGCCCATTGCAATACACAAAACCAGGGGCTTGCAATGGGCTCAGCAGTCGGCACCAATGACCAGTCGGTGTGGTCCTGTCACAATCCTCTGCTGGGGGGGGGGCGCTGAACAGTCATGCACTTCAAAGGACTGAAGTTGCTCCAATCAAAGAGGGCCTTGGTCCTTTGACTTGCATGAAACCCACATCAGCAGAGCCAAGCAATCCTAGGAAGACGACAACCGTAGCAGCTGGGAGGCTCAAAGAGACAGGCGACTGCTCTCACACCCAGCTGCCATCAACTCGTGCTCAACATTGAGAAGAAGCCAGAAGGGGAAGGAAGGAAACATATTCAATTCAGTGCTTTAGAGTAACTGGTAATTGCTATTTTTCTTTTAAACTTAGATTGTAGGCTTTTAGTGACACTATACTTTCTTTGTTGTCTTTACTTATAATTGTTTTTGGGCTGTTGAAAATTTAAAACATAGTGGTGGTGTAATTCTGTGCTGTCTTTAATTGCTGCAAATTTTATCTTGGCTTGTCTGACTGCCCTGTAGTTGGGTGAAGGGTGTTAATAGTCTGGCCTCTGACCTCAGCTACGTGATAACTGGAGGTGGGCTTAGTCAGAGTTGAAGTAGCAAGTAGGGTTTATTTTCTCAGAAGAAGCCAGAAGGGGAAGGAAGAAAACATATTCAATTCAGTGCTTTAGAGTAACTGGTAATTGCTATTTTTCTTTTAAACTTAGATTGTAGGCTTTTAGTGACACTATACTTTCTTTGTTGTCTTTACTTATAATTGTTTTTGGGCTGCTGAAAATTTAAAACATAGTGGTGGTGTAATTCTGTGCTGTCTTAAATTGCTGCAAATTTTTGCCCCCCCTTCCCCTTCCCCCAACTCTTAATTATATGCCCTGATAAATCTGATTGACAGGAGCTAAACACAGGGTATAGTAAGGGGTATGAAGTAGGAGGGGCATAAGGGGGAAGAAGCCCACCCTCAGCACGACAAGTGTTTTGACTCATTTATTTATTTATTGGTTTCTTTTTCTTTAAAGAAAAAAATTATCTGAGGATCAGTGACAGGATTTTTAGTACAGTAAATTAATAAAAACGGAACTAGGAGAGCTTCAGTAGCAGACAAGTAGTGGAATTGCAGTATAATGTGGGGAGTGGTGCAATGCAGTGGCTGTGGGGCAGCCATATTCAGGCAGACCTTCTGGACACTGAGGTGCTGCCCTATCTGCATGCATCTCTGGACTGTGGGATAGAGGTAGCCAGACTCAGGCGGAAGTAAACTGGGTCAGGAGTACCATCACCCTATCAAGGGACCACCCAGTCCAATGCAACTGCCTCAAAGAATGCCGAGAACGAGGGAGCACTTGGATGACAGTGGGCTCAGGGAGGTTTAGAGTAGTCAGGCAGAGGCACATCCCAGATCCTATTCCACTCAAGAACTCATATGCCACACTGGCAAATGAGGACAACCAAATAGAAGTACCCAGAGAAGTGGAAGGAAAGGATGTGGAGGTTAGCCAAGGAGGTGACCTCCAGCGGGAAAGCAGTGGACCCCAGAGGAGGAGGAAGCGAATCCTGGTGGGGACTCCATCATAAGAGGATCCAGCTAGGAACACAGGAGGGAGGACAGGGAGGTGAGGTGCCTACCAGGTGCCACGGCATAGAGGATGGAAGGAAGATCCTGGGGATCACTGGGAAGGCAAGATGGGAGGGTGAGCTGGATGTCATTATCCACCTAGGTACTAATGACCTGGCAAATGGGGAGCCAAAGGAAGTTCAGGAAGAGTTTAGGAAACTGGGAGGGTCTCAAGCAAGTAGTTACTTCTGTCACTTTCTCAAGTACTACCTGTGAGAAGCAAGGAAAGCATAGAGTGCATGCACCAGGAACTTTAACTCATGGTTGAAGAACTGGTGCTGTGAGGAAGGTTTGGATTCATTGGTGACTGGGGACCCACCTGGAGGGATGGAGAGTTTGTTCAAGCCTGACGGCCTGCATCCATCCTGGAGGAGATCAAGCACTCAATAATAAGTTTAAATGCTACATTGACAAGCATTTAAACTAGCAAAGAGATGGCAGGCCAGCAAGGAGGTACCTACTTGCTCACCCCCCCAGCTAGCAGTGGAACCAGTGAACCAGAGGAGTGGCTATCTCTGCAAAGCAGTGTGCAAAAGATGGAGATTAGTGCCCAAGAGGTGGATAAGCAGAAAGGGCAAATTTCAGCAGAAGGGCAGACAGCAAGGAGAACCAGGGATAAATGACAACCAAGGAATGGGCTGGAGTAGAACAGTGAAGCAGTCTGAGGAGATCAAATCACGAGAAAGCCATGTGTGCAAATGCCAGGAGCCTTAGCAACAAGATGGAAGATCTGGAGGCTGTCATGGTACAGTCAGACCTGGACATTGTGGCCATCACTGAAACCTGGTGTAATGATAACCATGACTGGGAGATGGCCATACCTGGCTACAACATATTCAGAAGAGACAGAGCAGGCAGGAAGGGAGGAGGAGTGACACTGTATGTGAAAAATGACATAAGGGCCACAGAGATCCAGGAGGAACAAAATGGGGAAGATACTGTGGGTTAAGCTGGAAAGGAAAATGGGACAGCCATCACACAGGTGTGGTCTATAGAACCACCAGCCCAGGAGGAAGAAACAGATAGAGAGCTGATGCTAGCCATCCAAAGGATGGCAGACAAAAGTGAGGTAGTACTGGTTGGAGACTTCAATATTCAGGCGTGGACTGGAGCATCCCAGCAGCAGCATCAACTAGGAGCAGATTTATCCTGGACTCCCTTCAGGTGCCTTTCTCAAGAAACTGGTCATGGAACCAACTCGGCAGAAGGCAATACTGGACCTTGTGCTCACAAACAGAGACAGTGTGATGGGGGTAACAGTGGGGAGCACCTGGGAAACAGTGACCACCAGTCATTGTGGTTTGAAATCACAGAAAGAGCAGAACCAAACCACACAAAACACATATCCTGGATTTAGGGGGCAGACTTTGGGAAAATGGGAGATACTTAAAGAGGCATTAAGAGATGGGACAGGAATCAAGGGTTGAGGAACAGTGGGCAGTATTTAAAATGGGGATTACAAGAACAACAGAATTATGCATTAAGCAGGTTAGCAAGAGGAAAAGGAAGAGGAGACCATTATGGTTTTCCAAAGAGGTATCAAAGAAAGTGAAAGCCAAAAGATTGCATTCAGGCAATATAAAAGACACAGGCAGAAGGGATAGGGAGAAGTACCAGGAGAAGCAAAGGGAGGCAGGGAGGTCAGTAAGGAAGCCAAAGCTCAGACAGAAGAACACATTGCAAAATCTGTGGGTAGGGGACAAAACCTTTTACAGGTACATAAGTGAAAAAAGAAAGACAAAGGGAGGATAGTGAGACTGAAGGGGAGGATGGGAGCCGTGGAGGATGACAACAGTAAAGCTGACATATTGAACAGGTATTTCTGCTCAGTCTTTACTGAGGAAGAGGAGTAATGGGTCTGAAGGAGTACAAGGGGTGAGAATGGTGCAGAAATGGACACAAGTCCATTTACGAGAAAGGTCCTGAAGGAACTGGAAGTAATAAGAGTTGATAAAGCAATGGGGCCAGATGGGATGCACCCAGGGTCCTTAAAGAACTAAGAGAGGTGGTGGCTGAACCTCTGGCTATCCTGTTTAGCCAATCACTGGAAACAGGGAGGTACCCAAAGACTGGAGGACAGCAGATGTAGTCCCTATACAAAAGTGGGAACAAAGAGGAAGCAGGAACTACAGACCAGTCAGCCTCACCTCGGTAGTGGGGAAGATCATGGAAGCACTACTGAAGGAGAGATTGGTGGAACATCTGGTTATCAATGGACTACAGGACCCAAGGCAGCATGGTTTCACCAGGGGAGGTCATGTCAGACCAACCTCGTTGAATTTTTGACTGGGTGACTAGGGAGGTGGATCAGGGAGGCAGTGGACATGGCCTATCTGGACTTCAGCAAGGCCTTTGACACTGTGCCACATAGAAGACTATTACACAAACTGGGGAATATGGGTGTGGGCAGGACAGTAGTGTGGTGGGTAGGTAACTGGCTGGGTGGCAGGACACAGAGGGTGGTGGTAAATGGCTGTCACTCCACAGAGGAAAGAGTGACCAGTGGGGTACCACAGGGATCAGTGCTGGGACCGGTCCTATTCAACATCTTCATCAGTGACATTGCGCAGGATCTAGAAGGCAGAATTTCACTGTTCGCTGATGACACAAAGCTCCGTAACAGAGTAGACACACCAGAGGGTGTAGACAGAATGAGAAGCGACCTGCAGAAACTTGAAGAATGGTCAGGGGTTTGGCAGTTGAAATTCAATGCAAAGAAGTGCAAGATAATGCATATGGGGCACAAAAATCCTGGCACAATATATCAGTTGGGGGGTGAGGATATAGCATGCACCAAGCAGGAAAGGGATCTTGGGGTTGTCATCTCTGATGACCTCAAGGTAGGGAAACAGTGTGACAAGGCAGCAGGTAAAGCAAATAGGATTCTGGGATGTATAGGCAGGGGCATCACCAGCAGGAAAAGGGAGGTCATAATTCCGCTATACAAGACACTAGTGAGGCCCCACCTGGAGTACAGTGTACAGTTCTGGAGACCATACCTACGTAAGGACATAGACAGGGTAGAGAAGGTTCAGAGGAGGGCAACAAAGATGGTGCATGGATTGCATCACATGTCCTATGAAGACAGGTTGAAGGAACTGAACATGTACTCCCTGGAGGAAGGAGGGAGAGGGGGATATGATAGAGACATACAAGTATCTTACAGGGAAGAACAGGGTGCAGGAAAACACTATTTTTAAGCGAAAAAAGATGTTCCAGGACTAGAGGGCATGGGATGAAGTTGGAGGGAGGACGATTCAGAGGAAACATGAGAAAGAATTTCTTCACAGAACGGGTGGTGGACAAGTGGAACACCCTGCCAGAGGAAGTGGTGGGGGCTGAAACAATCACAGGATTTAAGAATGCATGGGATAGACATAAAGGAATTCTAGAGGTCAGAGGTAAGGGGCAACAGACTTCTAGGAAAACAAACTGAACTTACAAGCTCAAATGGGCAGACTGGGTGGGCCATAGGCCCTTATCTGCCGACACTATCTATGTATCTATGTATCTATGTAGTCCAGAGGATGAGCTGGATGGCTGCAGTGCGTGCGTGGCAGTTGGGGGTGAGTTGAAAGTGGTGGTGGTGATGGGAGCATGCCCCCCAAAGGCTTCAACAGTAGCCGCCATGCGGCTTTGTCTCCCAGTCCTCACTCCTGTGATCCCCCCTTCAACATTTGCCGAAGTGCAGATTTCTCTTAAAGCCAACATGGGGGTGCCCAATCCCCATGTTGGCACTATAATCCCCCCTCTCCCCCCCAGCGGCGCCACTAAGGGACACTGGGGAGCCTACTCCCAGTACCCCAGTTATTTCCTCCCACCCATTTGCTGTCCAGGACACAGGGTATCCCACTCCCAGTGTCCCCATATCTGTACCCCTCAATAGTCTGGGACACTGGGGAGCCCGTGCCCAGTGTCCCCAAAAAATATTTACAAATGTACCTGTAATAAAAAAGAAAAACAGTTCCCAGACTTTTTTTTACCTGAAAAAAAGAAAGCGGTCCCTTGTCACCTCCCCAGTTCCCCTCCCCCATCCTGGCCCTCCCTCTGTGCATCCACCTCCCCACACCCCACACGCCTTACCCCATACTTACCTCCGACGTCAGCAGGTGTCATCTTCTGTGGAGTGGGACATGTTTGCACTCTTCAAAGCCGAACGGTGAATTGAAGAGTCAAGGTGAGTGACATATAATGACAGTCAATGGCATTTTGAACTTACGTTGATATCTCAGCCATTTTTTTAATTTTTACACCTAATTTTCAACATAGCCTTTTTGGGACCCCACCTCATGAACACTGTTACTGTCATCTCATTAATCGGTCTCAAAAGGTGATTTCGCAGTCACTGCGTGGAATCACCTTTTGGGACCAGTTAGCAAAATGACAGTGCCACTGTTCATAAGGTGGAATGCCAAAAAGCCCACGTTGAAAATTTGGTGTAAAACTACCAAAACACATCTGAGTTGTGCACGGTCGTTGAAAGTTTGCTGCATGCACGCGTAACTTTGGCAATTAATATTTTTACCTCAAATTTTTAATATAACTATTTTTTCACACCACCTCATAAACAGTACAGCTGTCATTTCTCACATCCTGCCTGAAATGTGTTTACGCAGCAGTGGTGTGAAATGGTATAGCTGCTGCATGAAATCACCTTTTGGGACCCAGTAATGAAATAACAGTGCCAGTGTTCATTAGGTGGGGTCCCAAAAATGCCATGTTGAAAATTTGGTGCAAAAATACCTAAAAATGGCCACAGTACAAGCATGCCTTGCACAGTTTCTACACAGGCACATAACTTTGCCAATTTTTTATATTTTCACTCTAAATATTCAGCATACACATTTTATCACACTACCTCATGAACAGTACAGCTATCATTTCTCACATCCTGCCTGAAATGTGTTATTGCACCTCTGGTGCAGAATTGTGCAGTCACTATGCAAAATCACCTTTCAGGACTGATTAAGAAAATGACACTGCCAGTGTCCTTGAGGTGGGGTACCAAAAAGCCCATGTTGAAAATTTGGTGGAAAGTTCCTCAAAATGGCCATGTTACGAAGGTTCGTTGACATTTTTCTACACACACGCATAACTTTGTGCTGTTCTTCTGCACACTTCTGTTCCCTGTACCAGCATCCAATTAAACCCTCCCACTCCCTCCCTCTGTTTACTGTCCACCCTGCACCCTCTGTTCCGGCATCTAATTAAACCCTCCCGCTCCCTTCCGCTGTGTGCTGTCTGCCCTGCACCCTCTGTTCCCCGTCCCAGCATCCAATTACACCTTCCCGCACCCTCCCTCTGCATGCTGTCTGCCATGCACCCTCTCACTGACTGACTGTAGCAGCGTCTTTAACCCAGCCACCCTACCCTCAGCCTCTACTCCCAAGTCCCAAAAATTACTCACGATTCTTGGATCCTCTCTCTAGAAAAACATCAAATTGCTTAACAAGCAACCAACGTTCAGCATTGACAAATGCTTATTTTTAAAATAAAAGCCATATACACTGAGGAGAGGCTTCTGGATGTGGTGTGGCTTCCAACACAGAATGACACAAGTTATAACTAAACCAGATACCTCTGTCACCAAATATATTGGAGGCTTAGGTCAGGAAGCATGAGCAGTCCAGGAGAAGTTGTAAAAAACCACAAGTGGTAATTTATTGTACACAAAAAAATAAACTAATTGGAACACATCAGCATCTCTCATGTAGTCTGTCCAAATCAATCTCTCCAACAGGAAATAAAACCGCCTGTCCTGGCTCTGCTGAAAATCCCTCTCCATCTCCTTTACAGTTTCAGACACCTGAGGGTAAACAGTGGTGTTACCCCAACACAGGGTCTGTTAACATTCCCACCTACTTATTCCTATGTAGGTTTTTCCTTATAAATATGAAAAAAAACACTTAATATATTTTACCTTGTACTCTTTGCCATTTACCATACACCAGTTTCATAAACCTTTGCCATTCCATTGTCATGTCAGTCTCTCAACCTTAGCTAGTTGAGAAGTGGTTTTACTTTTATGCACCACTCAGCCTAGAAGGAAGGTTACGCTTCATTTTCCAGGGCCTCCATTCTTTTCCCCAGTTGGCTTTATCCCTTGGTTATACCACCTCCACCATCTTAGTGAGTGTACAGGCACCTGCCCTTTTCTACCCTGGTGCACTTTCTCCAGGATCAACCTGGTAACCACCAACACAGACTGACAGACAGAACAGGCATTACAGTAGGCTGCAACCTGTCTGTACGTGCCTGACCAGTAAAAGTGGGGCAACAAATTAGCCAGTGTCCATCATTTTCCTAAGTGCTTTCCACAGGTACTGGAGTGCGCACTCTCCATCACCTGCTGCCTGTAGGTCTGTGGCACTACTACCTGGGCACCTACTCTCTTGGTACAGGGATTGGGCCTCATATGGTAAAGAACACCCTTTTGCACTTCATACCATGAGGACTGTCTCACACCCACCCCCACCATTAACAGGTACACTTTCTTTAACTTTTACATATTGCATTAATTTCCCAATAGCGGCATCCCCAGCTTGAAGTCTACCCCAGTCAGCACTGTTATACATAACATTACTGTGACTAGAAACAGATGGCATAAAAGAAGCAAAAGTCCCTTCAGCCTTTATATAGGCCTCTTCTTCCTTAATTGGAGTCATTACCCCAAATATTGTATCCTTAATCACAGTCGAATCTGGGGTCTTGCTCACATCTATGCTGGCATCTCTTTCCTCCAGCAGACTGCAACTTGGGAACTCAGGCAATATTGGAAGGTCCTGCTCCAGCATGGACTCCTCCTCCAGCTGTGACTGGGAACTGTCCTCCTCTGATTCTTCCTCCGAGCCTTCCAACTGGGACCTCTCCATCTACTCCTGGCACCAGAGTTCTGCCTCATGACGGCATTGCTCTGCCTGGAGGCATTGACCACTCAGTCACTGAACTAGTCTTACAAGGATCTCCACCATCTGGGTGTCATCTTACACCTTTGGCCTGTCTTGACCACTCTTTAGTCCCTCTATCAAAATCATGGGCTGCCATGCATTGTCCTACAGCTTAGCATCTTTGTACAAAGGGCCTGCACAAATTCCTGCATGCTTGTCTCAAAGACAGTGTCCATCTTCATTTTTCTCTGATCACCTGGAATGTGTTCATGAGGCACTTGCTACATTGGTCTATCTGGACATCAGGTCTGACATCCACTGAGAGCATTTCATTTACTTCTGATACCATGTGTAGGAGCCTGTGAGTGATAGATAGACCTTGATACCAAGTGACCCACTAACAGTGTGGTTTTATTTTCAGTCTTTACAGAAAACAACCCAAAATAAAAATAAACAAATAAAAACAATTCAAGACATGGAGGCAGCGTGTCTTCTACATCTCTTTCTTAGGTCAGGTCCACTGAGTAGAAAGCCATTTCTCTTCATGTACATACATACAGCAGCATGTCCAGGCTCTCTCCAGGTGAGTCTCCCACGGACTGACCAATTCAGTTAAGGACATCAGATTATAAAGACAGCATGTTGTCACAATTAGTATGACATCACAGCCAGCCCGGTGGCACTGAGGGTTGAGGCACTGGATGCCACACCTCACGTTACGTTGGCAACCTGGGTTCAGGAATGAGCTCGGGTAGGCAGGGGTAGGCAGAGGCAGGAGAGGACTGAGCATCAGCAGGCCTGCTCTCCTCTCCTGGAGGTGGGTTACATTTCCTGCTGTGACAGTGGCTCCCAGTGGAGATGGGGGTAGCACAACATGCGGGAGACTTGCAAGTGAGTTGGAGGTGGCGGCAGACAACATGCGGACAGGTGTGGGAGCACTGGCCGTCATTGCATGTCCATGCCTCTGGGGGCACACAAAATGCATGGAAAAGCCATGGCACCCAGACAGGTAATGGTGGGGCCAAGGACGTCCCAACACCCACAGCTGGGTCCTACCTGGTCAGTCACAGCCTCTCTCCTCCACTCCCCAGCCACTCTTCCAGATTATAGATAGAGTGCCAGAGGAGTAAATGGCAGTCCCACACCAGGGGGTTCAGAGCTAGGGGCAGGGTGGTCAGTGGATCTGGAGGAAATCTCCCAGGAGCAGTGAACCAGTATTGGTGGACCTCAGGCGAGGTGGGAAAATGGGCGTCCCCCACACCCCACTGGAAAGAGGTCTAAGGGGCCAATGAGGAGGAGTAAACAGAGTTGAATAAAAAGTATGACATCACAACCAGTAATGTTACAGACACAGCTGCTGAGTAGCAGCTTTGTCCACATGGTTGCTGGTTGCCTTCAGTAGTCAATAAGATATGTTAGCTACTATAAACTTTTACCTGTGATAGGTCATCTACTGACTCTAGCCCACACACCATACCATAAACAAATGTGAATACCTCATGAACCATAACTGCTACACACACTGTGCGAAAGGCAAAGTTATTTAGCACAAAATTACCTTACTAACGGTGGTATACAATCAATTCTAAACAACTGGGGTGTTTTTTTCTAGCCAAAATACCCAAAAACTGATTTTTGTTTTTAAATAAAAAAAGCAATGTAAACCCTTGTTTGTGGAAAACATTTAACATATCAACACCAAATGATGTATCCATACAATGATAAGCAGGTGGTGAAGTACCTCTAGAAATACTTAAATAAGCCCAAAGTTGATTGGCTGGCTAAATATATACATCCAAACTGGAGATGTCCACAGACGTCTCCCAGCGGGACTGTGAGTGAATTGCCGCCAACTGTAGAAGTCTACCCGGAATGAAGGTGGGTGCTTTCTGCTGACAATTACAGACTTACCAGAGTGAATGAGTTAATGCAAAAAAAAGTGCAAAATAATGCACTTGGGTCACAGAAACCAGGGGGTGCAGTACAAAATGGGGGGAGAGACATTAGCAGCAACCAAGCAGGAAACAGACTTGGAGGTAATCATATTGGATGACCTGAAGGTGGCCAGACAATGTAACAAACTGATCGGGAGAGCTAGTGGGATGCTGGGATGTATAGGTAGCGGTAGTACGAGCAGGAAGAGGGAAGTGGTGTTGCCGCTATGTAGGTCTTTAGCAAGACCCCACTTGGAGTACTGTGCCCAGTTTTGGAGCTCACATCTCAGGAAGGATAAATATAGGATTTAGGCAGTCCAAAGGAGGGCTACCAAGATGATACATGGTCTATGTCAAACATCCTAGGAGGAGATGCTAAAGGAATTAGACATGTACACCCTGGAGGAGAGGAGGGAGAGGGGGGATATGATAGAGACCTTTAAATACATCACTGGGGTGAATAAGATACAAGTGGGAGGTATTTTTCAAAGGAAAGGGTGCTCCAGAACAAGGGGCCACAATATGAAGCTGGAGGGGGATAGGTTTAGGAGAGATGTGAGGAAATACTTCTTCACAGAAAGGGTGGTGGATGCCTAGAACAGTCTTCCAACAGAGGCTGTGAGTGTGAAAACAATGGTGGTATTCAAAAAAGCCTGGGATATACACAAGGTAGTCATAAGGGATAGGTAAGGGGTGGCACAGAAAATGCAGTTGACCTGGTGGGATCTACAGTGTAAGCAATGCAACAAAAAAGGGCAGACTGGATAGGCCATGTGGCCCATATCTGCCATCAGCTTCTGTGTTTCTATGAAAGTAAGAGGGAAGGGGAAGAAAGCAGAGAGACTATGACAAAGTGGAAGCAATACAGCACAGGGCAGCAAAGATGCTCCAGGGACTTGGGAGCATGTTATACAAGAAGGGACTGTAGCACTTGGACATGCATACCTTCGAGAATAAAAGGAAGAGGGAAGACATGACAGAACTGTACAAATATCTGCACAGGATTAACAGGGTGGATGTCAAGGGAATTTATCCTTGAGCTCAAATACAGGGTTAGGGGGGAATTCACTAAGCTAGCAGGGGGTAGATTCAAGAGAGATGACTGGAAACATTTTTTTCATGGAAAGAGCAGTGGGCAAAAGGAACAAGCTACCAGAAGAAGTGGTGAGGACCAAACTGGTAAGCAGTTTCAATGGGAGGATTGGACAGGCATATGTACTTAGTCGGAGGGAGGGGCGAGTGAAGAGACTAAAGGTTGGGACAGCCACTAAGGCCACAGCAGTTAGAGAGAGTGGGCAGACTGGATGGGCTGGTAGGCCTTTATCTGCCGAAAGTACTTATGTGTCTATTTCCAAAGAGAGAGGTGGAGGCGGAGAGAAAGTGGGAGGGAGAGAGAGAAAGCAGGAGGGAGTGAAAGACTGCAGCTTTGTAGAGCAGGCACTGCAAGCTGTATTGCAGTGTATGAATAAAATTATGGCAGTGATCCATTTCATAACGTGGATGGCATATTCCAGTGCAAATTACTTTCTTTTTTTATATACTTGCTTTGTTAATAATTTTTTTCTTTTTCAATACAGTCCAGCTTACAGAGCAGACACTGATATGATAGGAGATAAGTGTTCTATTCACATAGGTCCAGTAAGGTTCGTTTTCAGCACCTGATCATAGCAAGTATCAAAGTTATAAAACCTGCAATATTACAGTAACACTCAAACTAACAGTTTTAAACTAACAAGGGCATGACATAATACACATTACTACTACTAAAAAAGGTTAGGAGGCTCTTGCATGGATCCCTGGTTGGCCAAGAGGGGTGGGAGAATGTCACTGTTACAGTTTCTGCAACAAAGTTATATAATAGCTTCTCCCACACTGGTAACCTGTCCACCCTTTTATGGAATGTAGCAATCCATATCCCCATTTCCCTGCATGGGGAACCTTTCTTTCTAGTTCAACTGTCCATCTAGTCCAGCGATCCAGGAACTTATCTGTTCTCTCTGGCATTAAATAATTCAGTCTCTCCATTTCTTGGATCTCATTATGCTACTGTTGAATATCTTGGATTTTAATCTGAAATTCTACCTCTTCGTTGACCCATCTTTAAGCATTAATATGGCATTGGGTGTTGTGTTGGCTTGTACTTATGTACTTCTAGTACTGGGCACAGACCAAATGCTCCTCACTCTCAGACAGGACACAGAGCAGTCCACAGACCCTCTGTACTCCAGTTTCTCATGTATCTACCCCCAAGCCAATCTTAATCCTACCCTTATCACCATATACGGTCTTAGAAAAGGGGGAAACTGCTATATGGTTATGGAATATCTCAGTGTCTACAAACGTCAGATCTTCCTCCCCCGGTCACTCCTGAAATTCCTGCTGACCATTAAGTTATTACTTGCTGGGGATATTGAATCTAATCCTGGCCCTCCATGTCCTAATGTTCCAACTGTGTCACCTTCTATGGCTGTCTGAGCCAATGCCAAAGGTCTGAAACTAGTCCACCTGAACATTAACAGCCTCAGACCTAAAATGCATGAACTTGAGGCATGGGTAAATATGTACTTCGTTGACATAATTGCCATTTCCGAAACCTGGCTCAACCCTAGTATCCTAATGCATGAGGTTGCACTCCAGGGGTTTAAGTCTTTTAGACAAGACAGATGTGGTAGAAAGGGTGGTGGAGTTATCATTTACGTTAAAAACTCCCTAAATGCCTCCCTGGTGATGACAGACCATACCCAATCAGATGGTGAGGCGGTGTTCATCAAAATATTGCTTGGCAGGACTAAGCCCCTGCTTATAGGCTGCATCTACAACCAACCTAAGATTGCAAAAGATGCCTTAAAGAGCCTTCTGGCTCTGATGCCAGGGCTACCTCAGTGGGAGAAAATAATCCTTGGTGACTTTAACCTCCACTGGGCTCAACACACCATTAGTGATGTAAAATCCAGCTTGTTAGAGGTCAACTTGACCCAACTGATCCAAGGACCCACTAGGTTGAACATTAAGCCTGGAAACCACACCACATTAGACTGGATTCTTGCTTCCAGCCCAAGTAGTTTCAAACTCGCTGGGACATTTGCGGACTCCATAAGTGACCATGCCTCTATATTCAGCATCTGGAAAAACAACCATCCCAACCCTCCACCCAGAATTTTTTGGGCTCAAGATTATTCCAATTTCAACACCTGCTCCTTTCTTGAAACCCTAGCAGTGGTGAATTGGACTCAAATCAAGCTAGCCTCCAATCTGGACTCAGCCCTCGATTTCTTCATTAATAACTTCCTCTTGGCCACCAATAAGCAAGCCCCCACTAAAACAAATTAGAGTCAAGGGAAAATGCTCAAAGTGGCTGTCCAGAGACCTTAAAAAACAAATGAGGGTGAGAGACAAAGCCTGGGAAATATTCAAGTCTAGCAAATCTAACTAAGGATTGGGTGGAATATAGAAAACTGAGAAACAAGTGTAAAAAGGAACTAAAATCAGCTAAGGGACAATACCTCCAGAACCTACAAACTAAAAACTTTTCGAACCCTACAAAATTTGGTCCCAAATTAACTCTCTCCTAAAGGGGAACACCACCCAAGAAAAGAGTGACATAGTAGCAAATGGTGTCCGCTATACCAACTCACAAGATGCTGCTAATGCACTAAATGCATTCCTCACTGACCTGGACAAATTTAAAAATAATCTCTCTGGGCCCCCCCTCCTACCCAGAATCATCTACAAGAGCAAACCCCTTATCCTAATTTTCACTTCAAACTTGCAACTAAATCTGAGGTCCAAAAATTACTAAAAAAAATCAAATCCTCTGGCTCTGCTGGGTTTGACAAGCTGGAGCCTAGACTCCTCAGAATCGCAGCCCATGTTATTGCCTCGCCAGTTACTTGGCTCCTAAACAAATCCCTGCTTGAAGGCAAAGTTCCCACTGTGTGGAAAGTTGCCTTAGTCACTCCTGTCCGTAAATGTGGGGATATTAAGCTTGTTGACAATTACAGACCAATATCCATCCTCTGCACTCTAAGTAAAATGTTAGAGAGGATTGTATACCAGCAGGTCCAGGAATTGTTGAATGGAACAATTTATTAACTGAACGACAGCATGGTTTTAGAAAAAAATCATGGTACAAATACAGCCCTGATTAGCCTTACTGGGGATATCTTCACGGCTCTAGACGATGGCCTTTCAACTGTTGTGATCTTTATAGACCTCACCAAAGCATTTGATTTGGTAAATCATCAGCAACTTATCACTAAATTAACATCTCTTGGTCTTGATCATCTGTCCACTCAATGGTTCACAGACTACCTTAATGGCAGGTCACAAATTGTCAAATGGCATGGCGCTAAATCCAACAAATGCCCGATCACAGATGGTGTGCCCCAGGGTTCAATACTGGGACCTCTCCTGTTTTCCCTATTTATTAATAATTTGCCTCAACATTGTGGAGGGGCCAAGGTGACCTTATATGCAGATGATGCCATGCTTTATAGGTCCTCCTGAGACACTGTCCAAATAAACAACCTTCTTAGTCAAGACCTTGGTCTACTTGAGAAGTGGTTTCTTTCTAATAAATTAGTTCTAAATAGTAAAAAGACCAAAGCCATGCTATTTGGCCCTAAAAGCCTAGGCCCAACACGTTTACATTTATTGTCCCTAGCTCTTCCCAATGGCTCAAAAACTGAAGTGATCGATTGTATCAAATACCTAGGTGTATACTTAGACCAAGACTGCTCCTTTAAAAGCCACATCGACCATCTGACCAAGAAACTCAACCAAAAGTTAGATCTATTATATCACCTCAGCCCTTTCCTCACTCGTGAATTCAAACTCAAGGCTTCCATTGGTATACTCCTTCCAACCTTGCTATATGGGACCCCTTTACTACAATCTGTAAAAAGTTCTGAAATGCAAAGGCTAAAAATACTGTATCACAGGATAGGGCACTTCGCTGCAAGGGTGACACCACAGGAGCATCACTGCAAGGTATTATTATCTCTTAGGTGGCCTTCTCTAGATGGCAGATTATCATATCCATCACTCTGCCTTGCATTTAAGCTCCAGCAAAATGGTGCTCCTCCTAGCCTAATTAACACATTAGCTCCCAAAAAGAATGGAAGAACACTAAGATCCTCTGCCTGCCAGCTTCTCCATGTCCCTAGTGTTAGGACTTCCCTAGGACTCCGGTCCTATGCTGCCTTCATCCCTTCTATTTGGAATGGTCTCCCTAGTAGTCTCCAGGAATGTACCTCCCTTGGGGGCTTCAAGAAGGGTCTTAAAGCCCACCTGTTGGATCTGAGCCTCTGCATCTGCTACCACTAAGTCTACCAGACTCCCTGCTGCCGATCTAACCTTATTGGAACATCAGTCTGATTGTGATTGTCTTGTGTATAACAATAACAGTACTTCTACTCCTATTGATATTAATTGTAATTAACCTGTTATTGTATCCTTGACTGGGTCAGTATGTCTATATTGACTGTTAATTGTGAAATGACATGTATGTATTTTGTTATGTTTATAGATGTATGTAATTAATTCCGGGTCGCCCCTGAAAAAGGGACTGTTTCTGTCTCAGTGGGCCTACCCAGTCACCAAACTTTAAATAAATACATAAATATTTTACACCACTTCGTCACCATAGGCAGGTCAGGGCTAACTCACTTATGGGTAATAACTTTCCCTAATGCTGCAAAACAGATATACCACAAATAATGAGTGCTTACTCCCCTTACCATCAGTGAAGATAGTCCTATGGTTAGATTATGAAATTGTAGTGGGTTGGTAAGCTGAAGAAGGGCTCCTAGTTTGTTTGATATCTCTGTTTTGAATCTATTTAGTACTGGACAGGTGTAAAAAATATGGTAATGTGAAGCTATCAGTTCCCCACAATTTCTACAGCATGTCGATGTGTTGGCATCATCCTATTTGGCTTTAAGTTTAGTTTTCAATTTCCACATAAATTCCTGCCGGTATGACGAGGAAGACATCATAAAGGAGCCCTCCCAGACCCTATTCCACTATACTGGTGACTCTGCTTTGGCTTCCCATTTTGTTATTGTTCAGTATGTTGGGATGAAGCCTTTCTATGAAAGTTTAAGAAGTGGTATATATGGGGTATTGCTCCCTTAGGGGTTGAGATAGTCAACAGCACTCCAAGGGTTGGGCCACCTGCAAAGGATGCTTTAAGATTTTGGTGACTCCTCAGCTGTGCCTGTATAGAATTTCGTAATTGGAAATATCAAAATCTATCCGTTAGTAACCATCCATATTTGCTGACATCGATCCACTACGCTGTGTTGGGCTTGTGCTGTATAAAGCAGGCATATATCTAAAAGGGTAAAAGCATTCCTCCGGGAAGAGGAGGTTGTTCTTGGGCCAATGCCATGGGAACAGGGGAACACAATAGCTTCCTAGTACAGAGGCAGTGTGGGACTGAGGAGGCTTACCTTGCTCCCCAGCCCATCCATATATGTTGTGTGAAAACTGCTGTGCAAAGCTTTTATTTAAAAAAAAAACAGCAGGGGACAAGCTTTTCCATTTTTAGTAAGGCCACCGCATGAGGTGGCAGTAGGATTTTGCACTCTAAACTGCACAGTTTGACTCAAGGAGGGTACGAAGGGCAGGAAGTGACACAGAGGGACTTCCTGTCCACCCGGCTTAAAATCAAGCCCCCACACAAGCGAGCATGAGCGGGGCAAGCGCATGAAGACGCGCGCAGACACATGTGTCATGTGTCTGCTGTGTACGCTGTGGACACTGGTGGACCACTGGGTAACACAATGAAGAAGTAGGTCCTCAAACAGCAGGAAGTGGTAAAAAGTCCAGGAGGTATGGTTTGAATGCCTTGCATCATATAGCTATGACTCAAGGTAAATCCAAAAAGGGAAGGAAAAAAAAGTATGTAGGGAGTGTAAAATGTACACGGAGGAAACTGTGAGTCAGGAGTTTACTTGTGACAAATGTATTCAGATTGTTGCCGTTCAGGGGGAGATTCAAGAATTAGTACAAAGGCTGGAAACCTAGAAAGACATTGTAAGGCTGGAAGAATTCATTGATGAGGCAGTCAGTAACATTAGCTGTATGATGACTGAAAAATTTAACTCTATTGGGAAGCACACACATCTTGAATATAAATAAGGAGGATGAGGCTGTAGTTGAGGGGTCAAGTGTATGGCCAATAAGGGACAGTACACTAGGGCCCACTCTAGATATACCCCTTAAACTGTCTAATAAATATGAAACCTTACATGAAGACGCTGCTGAGATGATAGGGGCATATGTGGGACAGACTATAGACAAAGATCCTACCCAGACTAATGAATTATATGGCCAGGACATCTTGGAGCAGCTAGATAAAAGCAGCACTGCAGACAGGGACATTATAGTGATTGGAAATTGAATTACAAGAGGGATAGATACTGCAGTCTGTAATGGGTGTAAGGAGCACACAACAGTAGGCTCACTACCTGGGGCAAGGCTCCATGATGTCTCGACTTTATTGGATGGGATTCTTGAGAACTCATTTAAACCACTGGTGATCTTACTTATAGGAACCAGTGATGCTGCAAGAAGTAGGATGGAGGACATCCAGGCTGAATACAGAGTTATAACTAGAAGGGTTAAAAATAGAGATGGGGAAATAATCTCTGGTATGTTACCAATACATGAGTACCATTCTTATAGAAATGGGCAGATTGCAAAAGTAAACAGCTGGTTGAGAACATTTTGCAAGGAGGAATACATTGGATTCATGGACAATTCTGTAACATTTAGTAGACCAGCTCTGTTTAGAACTGATGGCCTGCACCTAAATTATTCAGGCACCAGGATATTGGGCAAAAAAATCCTGGATGTAGTGAAATTCCATTTAAACTGGGGGGGGAGGGACATGGTTAACAACATAAAAAGCACCATGAACACATTTAATGCTCCAAATGAGTCCCCAGAATGGAAGGCTGTTCTAATCAATGCAAGGAGTCTAGTGAATAAATATGATGAATTCAAACTGATGCTACATTCCAATAATATACACTTAGCCCTGATAACAGAAACATGGTGGAGTGAAAATGATCAGTGAGAGAAGAATGTGCCAGGCTATAACTTATTTTGTAACTCTAGGGGTTATAGGAAGGGAGGAGGTGTGGCCATGTACATACACGTATCCATAGAATGCAAATAATTACTTTGGGATACGGGTACTCTGTAACTATTATGGGTGAAGTTGCTTCTCCAAAGAAGTACTAAGATCATTTTAGGATTACTTTATAGGCCACCCTCCACGTCAATAGATGATGATAATACAGCAATACTTAAAGCAATTGGGGACTTGAACCCTGTAGACAGGTTACTGTTCGTAGGTGACTTTAACTTGCCCAGTAAAGACTGGGTGAATGGGCAAATGAATAACACCTTGGACAAGAAATATCTGGATGTCATGGACCAGGAGGAACTCGAACAGATGGTCCAAGATAGTACCAGAGGAAACAGTTTGTTTTGTTTGTTTGTTTTGTTGAATTTTTTTGACCCAGTAAGCCCACTGGCCCTAGAATGGGAGGGGGGGGATACAGATGGTAAGCAACTGAAATTGAACCAGATTAAGCTGTTGGTGGTATTGTCAGTGAATGAGGGAAATTTGGCCAGGCCACCAGGGAAATTCCCCTACTGCATACTGGCGGTAGGGGGACCTGTCGACTGATCCAGCGTTTTGGCACTTGGAGTGCTGCTCAACATGACTGACGTCTTACCTGCTGAGGGCAGGAGAGCTGCTACTGCACAGATGGAGGAGGAGGAAGGGAGCGGTATGGACAGCACTTTCACGGGAGAACCTGTGGAGCTTCCAGGAGGCAAGTGCGGAGTCTACCGCGCCACAGGAGAGTTGGGAGATGAGGATTTCATGAGGAGCGAGACCATGGATCTTTCTTCAGTTCAGCCTGGGGTAGATGGCGGCCTGGAGATTGAGCAGGTATGTGAGAGGTGCACAGAACAACAGCTCACGGTGGCAGCAGGTTTGATTACTTTACAGGTTGCTACGTTGCCTTCTGCATCGGGGGAGGAGCGAGCTGCAATGCGGAAGTTACCGGCAGCTCTGGGCAACTTTCCAGCCAGGGACTGGAGCAAAGAAACTGCCCTGCTGGATGCAGAATGGATGAGGCAGGATGGCAGGTGGATACCTGATTCTGAATGGATTTCTTTTTCAACAGGGGACACGGCTGTTACAGAGTCTTCAGGAAAGGTACAACCCTTGGAGCCGCAGGTGGTGGCAGGTGATGCTCTGGTTGGTGAGACTTTACAATCTTTTTCTGCAGGGGTAGAATTGGAGGCCTCTACTGGGACATCGAATGTTTCCTCCCCTCCTTCCTCTCCTAGGAGAGAACATTTTAACACAGGTCCACACTTTTCAGACCTATTTAGAAATAATCGCTTGGAACAGGCCCCCAGATGGAACGCTGTCTGCCTCAGGTACGGGGGGGGGGTCTTCAAGAGCAGCCTGATCGATTCTATGTGGCCCGCAGGCTCCTCAAAGGATCTATGAACTTTTAGGCATCAGACATTTATGCCCTGATTAACATTCGGGGGGAAGAAACTTTTGATATTAGTTTCAAATCGTTTGTGGGTCTTGATAAATTTTGGCAGAAGTATGATTCTCTAAAAGCTACTCCATTATGGACTCCATTTTGGGCTATCCCCATCACGAAACCACTGTTTAAAACTGTGTGTATTATGTTCCAGAATGAAGGGGTAAATGTGGGGGACATTCTGTATTGGTTGGAGAGTAAATGCACTGTATTGGGTCCTCCTGAACCAGTTATTGATGGGGAGGGCATTTGGACAGGCAGTTGGAAGTTCAAGGTAAAACTACATATTGTGGGGGATTTGGTTCAGCATGTTCCAAATAGTTTTTTCTTGGGGAGGGACCGAGGTGTCTGCTTTTACCCAGGCCAACCCAAGGCATGTCATAAATGTGGGAGCCCATGCCATCTCAGTAGTGCGTGTGATAAAATCAAATGTGCTTTGTGTGGAGAACTAGATCATGACATTGGTACTTGCCGCAATGTTTTTTGCTGCAATCTTTGTAATACCCAGGTGCATGCTTACCACCAATGTCCATATGTGGGCCAAAACAATTCGGGGGGCCTAGATAAGGAAACCCTGATCTCGGATGCTCAGGACAGATTTAGGCCTTATACGGAGGAGACAGCCCCCCGACCCTAATCCTCCTGGTCCGGACCCTCCAGCTTCAACTCCTCCTGAGGGAGAGGTATCTGACTCCTCTAGTATGCCCTCCGATGCTGCACAACCACTAGAGGGTCTGGGGCTCACTGCTCCTATCATGCCCATTCTAGCCCTCCCCCAGCTCCTGAGTTTCAGGCGCCTCACCCGAGACATGTGACTCGGTCTCATGCTATAAAGGTTGTAATATCACCTATCACCCCAGCATAACACTTTTCAGGTTCTGCAAGATGCGGATGGGGACTCTGAATCTGATCTATCGGTAGCTTCGGGGTTTTGTCTGGGATGGGCGTGATGATGAGGAGGTTCTGAATTGCTGGACTCCAAGAAGAAGTCGGACGGAAGCATAAAAAGGACAAGTCTTAGTCCTGCTCTCTGGCTTCTTTAATGGTAGTTTCCCTGAATTCTTGTAGTCTCAAGAATTCTAAAAAACATCTCGGGCTTTTACATTTTTGTAAATCCTTATCTGCAGATATCATTTTACTGCAGGAGACGCGTCTCTCTACTCTTACAGATATAAATTACACCAGGATATTGTGGCATTCTGGACCCTCTTTTTGGTCCTTTGGTCCTGATGCAGCAGACAGGGTTGGGATATTATTCTGCCATCCTTTTGTTCAGGGTACAGGATTGGTAGACATAGCTTCTGCGTGGGTGTTGCTCCTGGACTGTGTCTGCAGAGGGTTTTTCCTCCATATTATTAACATTTATGCACCCCAGGTTAAATCAGCCAGGGTTGCTTTATTTACGGAAATACAGCAGTACCTGTCTACCCCTAGACACGTTATCTGGGGGAGTGATTTCAACTGTGGTCTGGATGTCAGATTTAAGGATCAAATGCAGCGTAAGCTATATTGTGATTCCCATGCTTTGTTCAAATTAATTCGGACGGCCTCCTTGACGGATGCTTATAGAGCACTTCATTCCGATTCAGGGTCCACTTATAAATGTGGCAGTCTAGCAACACGGATTGATTTTATTTTTACTTCCAGATATTTACTACCTTCCTCTTTTTTCTTGACCCCTTGTGAATTTTTGAACCATTTATTATTGATGGCAAGATTTTCACTAAGATTCCACCGTCTTTTCCTGCCTTGCCGGCTTGGTGGAAAATTTGTCCAGTAGTTCTCACTACAGAGCGGTTCCAGTTATGTTTATCTCAGGCGTTGGACAGGAGACATTCGGTAGCTGTGATGTACGATTTCTGGGGTGATTGGTGGATGGATACTAAACTGGAGTTTCGAATGACCTCCAAGGCTTATCATTTTAGTACCCAGTCCGCAGATTATCTTGCCTATTGAAAACGAAGAGCACAGTTTTATAAATTAATGTCACTCTCCTCGGTTTCTGATGTTCAGATACAGGAACAACTAGCTGTGCTCAGACAAAGCATGAGGAATTATCATTATGGGAAGGCTTGTAAAATTCATGATGAATTGTCTTATGGGCTTAAATCTTTGCTGAGTTCAGACCCTTTTTCGGCTTGCAAGCAAGCCTTGGAAAGCAAACTTATGAATGGCCTCTATGATCACAGGGGGGTACTACGCACCGCAGATATTGACATGCTACACATAGTCCGGGTTTTTTTGCAAACTCAACATGGTAGGGCTTTCCAGCCCACTATTAAATGGGAGGACTTGTTTTCTCTTCTCCCACCTAATATTTCTTCCTCTGATTCCCTTTTTTTAGATAGGCCCATTTCCTTGGATGAGGTTAGATCAGAAGTAGCTCACTTGAAGTCTGGGATCTCACCTGGCCCAGATGGCTTAATTAATGAATTATACAAAATCATGATAGATGATATCAGTGCTATCCTGACTTCTGTTTTTAATGAGATTCTAGAATCTTCACGGATGCCATGTGGATTCCTGGATGCCGTGACCATTTTCTTATTTAAAAAACGGATTAAGCATCGCATTGAGAATTGGAGACCGATCTGTTTAATGAATACAGATTATAAGATTTTTTTCAGCAATTTTATGCCATCGGCTCCAACATGTTGCTTCTTTTTTAGTACATCCAGTTCAAACATGTTCCATTCCGTGTAGACACATCCATCAAAATTTGGCCTTACTAAGGAATGTGTGTGAGTTTGGACAGTTGGGGAATTTGACTGGTTATTTACTTTCCTTGGACCAGGCCTAAGCCTTTGACAAGGTGGCACATGGGTTTTTTATTTGATGTCCTACGGCGGTATGGGTTTTCCACAAAACTAAGACCCTGGGTGGCACTTTTATGTAGTAATGCCCAAAATGTTCCACTTGTTAATAGATTAGTGGGGGAGGGGATTGATTTTTGTAGGGGGGTACGCCAGGGCTACCCACTTAGTCCTTTGTTATATACTTTTGTTTTGGACCCTTTGTTTCGGGAACTCCTCCATCATCCTCACATTCAGGGATTATCTCCATCTTCAGAGGTTCCGCCACAGTGCTTGGCGGTCTATGCAGATAACATGTGTTTTTTTTGCGTCACGATGTAGCTGAAGGCCTTGTTGCATTGCATGTAGTGGCCCAGTTTGGTCTGCTTTCAGGAACATCAATGAATTATGAAAAAAGTGTTGGTGTTTTTTTAGGGATGGAGGTTTTTGATTCCATGATTGGGTGGATAACCCTCTCCACAGGGCCCATTAAGATTTTAGGTTGTTTCTTTGGGAATGGAGATTTAAATGATCTTAATTGGCAACCTCGCATTGTGATGGGCAAAAAGAAGGTACAATTATGGAAAACTTGGTCATTTTCTAAATGGAAACGTGCTAATAATCAAAGAGTTTTTACTCCCTCTGTTTCTTTATTTGAGTTTGGTTTTTCCCTTACCTAGGCACCAGGAAACCCATTTATATAGTATTTTTTTTTTCAAATGTTGTGGGGAAGCTGATTGAACCCGGTTAAGCGAGATTTCACATATCTTCCAATTAAGGCGGGTGGTCTCGGTATGATTAATCCGGTTGTTCTTTATTTTTCCTTTTTTATTAAAACTACATTTAAAGACGTGCCGTCAAATCACACTCATCCTTGGGATGCCTGGACTCTGCTTTTACTTCAAGATTTTTTGCCGTGGTGCTCCACTGTAGCACCTATCGTAAAATCCAATTATAACGTGCCTTTCTTTTTGCCAGTAGTGGTGACTAAACTTCATTTGTGGAGTGTGGCAAAAGACGAGGTCTATCAGCTTTCCCAGAAGGGTATATATCAGAGTATAATGTCTATGAATTTTTTAGTTCGGGTTGATTTTCCCAGATGTTTCCCCATGAAAATACACTTAGCCCTCAAGGTGCTGACGGACGGGAGGATTCCTGGTCAGATGTGGGATGTATCTTGGTTAAGTTGTCATGGGAGGTTAGGGGTTAAGGGGAATTTAAAACATAAGGCTCTTGCAGAACAGAACTGTATTCATTTTGAATGTGTGGGCATAGAAGAAACTCAGACTCATTTTTTTCATCATTGTTCGTATACTGTACAGTTTTGGTCCACTTTGTCTGTTAAGTGGGGGTGGGGGGTGGCATGTCAGATTACCTATGAATGCTTGGTTTTGAAGGACTATTCAGGGTATTTTTCCCGTTTTCTTACTAGTACTCTTAATGTGATATTTGCTTGCATCAAGTTCTATCTCTGGCAGGCGAGATGTTCTTTTTCCATACAGCATACTTATACTTTACCTATGGTGGTGATCAGTCATATTGAATTGGCTTTATGGACACAAAAGGACTTTGAATACCGTAATTTTCTGATTTCTTTATTTCACGAATACTGGAAGCATGTCTACTGGATTTAATATGGTCTGTTTTTTCTTTTGTAGTTTTCTGCTATTTTTGTTTGATGTTTCTATAGTGATGTTTATGTTTTCATTTTATATTTATTTCTGTTTACTATGAGTACCCTGTATTGATGTTTTTTGGTTTCTGCAATAAACAATTTCCCTACTCTTTTCGATAAGTGCCATGGGATCTTTAACATCCACCTGAACTACCACCAATCCAGGCAGATGGGACCTCAGTTTAACATCTCATCCAAAAGACAGCACCTCAGAAGTGCAGCACCCCTCTCATGCTGCACTACAGTGTCAGCACTGGGATATTAACCCAAGTGCCAGATGTGGGAAACTGAACCCACAGCCCTCTGATCTCTCAGCCTCAGAGGCGAGTGTGCTACCTACTGAGCCACTGACACTGCCTATTGTCAGTGGTTCAGTAGTATCCTGGATTTGGCTCTCACAAACATTGGGAACACAGTGAATAATGTCCAGGTTAATAGCCCCTTAGGTAACAGTGATCATTGTTCAGTCCACTTTAGTATCAGAGAATTATTATACTCCAAAACATCAGGCACTACAACCAAATTAAACTTTAACAGAGCCGATTTTTCCCTAGTATTAGAAATCAATTCCTACAGTATTCTGGGACTAGGAAAATGATTTTTAAAGGTGAAACTGTACAGGGCATGTGGGATTTGTTGCTATCTAAAGTGGAATGTTCAGTCAAAAAACACATACCTAGTATTCCTAAATATAATACTAACATGAAGAAGAGAAAACCTGCTTGGATGAATGCTTTAATATAATGACTAATAAATAAAAAGAACAGGCTGCACAAAAAATTAAATCACACTAAATCATCTGTGAGTTATCAAACCTACAAAGATTGTGTTAAAAAGGTTAAAGTACAAATTAAGAAAGCCAAGGCGCAGATTGAAGTCATGCTGGTAATTAAAGTGCAGGATAGCAAAAAATCATTTTTCTCTTATATTAATAACATGAAAACTGGTCACAGTATGATAGGCACATTTTTAAATGAGTCTGCTCAGACAGCTACTACCATGGAAATGGCTGACTTGCAAAACAGGTATTTTTGCTCTGTCTGTAATAGCTGCAATCCCATACTACATAGAGGCAAGGAGTCATCTAGGCCTGGGGAAATATTTATTGACCCCAATTATGTTTTTGATCGTCTTAGCAAGTTGGATGTTAATAAATTACTTGACCCTGAGGAGGGCATACATCCCAGAGTCCTAAGGGAATTAGCAGATGTTTTGGCTCTGCCAATTACCTATGTGTTCCAGGCCTCACTGGATTCAGGAGCAGTACCCAATGATTGGAAAAAGAGCCATGATAGTCCCCATTTTGATAAAAGGGCCCAAAACAAAACCTGATAACTATAGGCCCATCAGTTTAATGTCCTTGGTAGGGAAGACCATGGAAGGGCTAATTAAGGATCTTATCTTAGAATTTCTAACAACTCATGATCTGGTTGACCCTGTACAACATGGGTTTACAAAGTCCAGATCATGCCAAACTAACCTCTTAGCTTTTTATGACAATGTCAGCAGGGAGTTGGATCTTGGGAACTTGGTGGATGTGATGTATTAGGATCTCACCAAGGCATTTGCCAAATTGCCCCATAACAAACTATTAACCCTTTTGGAGGAAATTAATCTTAATGGCAATATGTGTAATTGGGAATTGGCCTGGCTGCAGGGGAGGCAATGGAGGGTGATCATAAATGGGGTTCTCTCTGACTGGGCTCCTAGCATTAGCAAGGGCATCACCAGGGGTATAAAGTTGGGGGGCTAATGCACCCACCCAGAAAATTTTGAGATTTTTACCTTCAAATGGTTGCTTTTCCTGCATTTTAATGGTGAAATACTGTATATGTTTGAGAAGCCTGGTTATCATGACGTCTATTAAATGGAACATGTGCAAAATTTAGATTACTGGACCAGTGAGAACAACGGAAAGAGAGACACCATTATCCCAGCAGATCTGCTGGGAAGGTTACAGTTCCCCCACAGCAAATAAGAGACCATTCAGTCACCGTTATCCCAGCAGATCTGCTGGGAAGGTTACAGGACGACAGAGCAAGTGAAGGACCTGCCAGCAGACACCATTACCCCAGCAGATCTGCTGTGAAGGTTACAGGACCCCAGAGCAAATAAGAGACCAGCCAGACACCATTATCCCAGCAGATCTGCTGGGAAGGTTACAGGACACCAGAGCAAACAGCCACCACTTCCACACTGCATAATTCTGAACAAGTCACTTAACATTACTGCCCTTAATCTCTTTGCATGCCCTCTCTCTCTCTCTCTTATCAATTTATTATGTTTGCTTGCATGCATAGTTTCCAGAGGTGTGTCAGCCTCTTCCAATTCAGTCAGTGTATTTGCAGACACAGTCGCAGAGCGCCAATCACTGCTCCAGCTGTCTATGACAGCAGGAAAATGCAGTGGCATACAGTTGAAAGGGAGAGCTCCACTTGAGTGAGCAGAGCTCTCCCCCCCAACACACACACACACACACACACGTGCACACACGTACACTGCATGCTCATGCACCTCCACACTGTACGGCTGATGGGGGTGCCCAATCCCTATTGGCTCCATGCCCCCCAAAGCATCCAGGTGCCACGCAGAAGGCCCACCTCAGCGTGGCAAATGATGTAATGGCCGACAGGGTGCCTAACCCTTCGGCTCCACTGTATCTCCCCCACCCCCATGCTGTCACTGACGGAGGTGTCCAATCCCCGCCAGCTTCACTGTCTCCCCAGTACAGGGTGCCACATCAGAGCCCACCCCAGCGTGGCAACAGATGCCATGGCCGACGGGGTGCCCAATCCCTCGCCGGCTCCACACTCCCCCAGCCATCTTCTGCCATGCTGGGAGCCCACCCCAGCATGGCAATGTCCCGCATCATCTTTTTTTTAAAAAACTCAAAGAAAAACTGTCCCTCGCAGTCTCCCTGCCCCCCACAACCCACACCCACCACTGCACACCCTACCTCCCCACACACCCCTCATCCCACACTTGCCTCCGAGTCCGGGGCGATGATCTTCGTGAACCGGGAACACGTCTGCACTCTTCAAAGCCGACCCTGAACCCAGAAAATGCCGATAAGCTGTATAATGGGATAGATAGGGGTTTTTCAACTTTGTTGCTATCTCAGGCATTTTGGAATTTTGCACCAAATTTTCAACATGGGGTTTTGGGACCCTTCCTCATGAATTCTTGCACTGTTATGGTGTTACTTGGTTGAAGGGTGATTTCACAGCCACTGTGTGAAATCACCTTTCGCGAATGATTAACGTAAACAACACTGCCAGTGTTCATAAGGTGGGCTCTCAAAAGCCTATTTTGAAAATTTGATGAAAAATCTAAAAAATTACTGTTCTGGCGATAGTGTTCATAGTTCCTATGCACGCCGTAAGTTCGCGAATTTTCAATATTTTCAATCCAGATTTTCAACATTGCCATTTTACCACACCTTCTTATGAGCAGTACAGCTGTCATTTTTCACATCTCACCCAAATGTGTTTCTGCCCATGTAGTGCACAATGGCGCAGTCGGTGTGCGAAATCAATGTACGGGACACATTAAGAAAATCACAGTGATACTGTTCATGAGCAGAGGTCTTAAAATTGCTATTTTAAAAATTTGGTGAAAAAATTCTTAAAAGTGACTATTTTACGAGCGTGTATTGCAGAGTTCCTATGCACACTCGTAAGTTCGCAAATTTTTAATATTTTCACTCCAGATTTTCAACATTGCCATTTTACCACACCTCCTTATGAGCAGTACAGCTGTCATTTTCATCATCACCCAAAACATGTTTCCTACCATGTAGTAGCAATGGCGCAGTCTGTGTGCAAAATCAATGTATGGAAACATTAAGAAAATCACAGTGATACTGTTCATGAGCAGAGGGACTTAAAATGGCTATTTTGAAAATTTGGTGAAAAATTCTAAAGTGACTGTTTCTGACGATGGTTAGCAGAGTTCCCATATGCATGCTCGAAGTTCATAAATTTTCAATATTTTCACTCCAGATTTTCAACATTGCCATTTTACTGCACCTCCTTATGAGCAGTACAGTTGTCATTTTTCACATCTCGCCCACAACATGTTTCTGCCCATGTAGCGCACAATGGCACAGTCGGTGTGCAAAATCAATGCATGAGACACGTTAAGAAAATCACAGTGACACTGGTCATGAGCAGAGGTCTTAAAATGGCTATGTTGAAAATTTGGTGAAAGAATTCCCCAAAATGACTGTTTTAGGAGCACACTTTGCGCAGTTCCTACGCACGCTGGCAAGTTTGCGAATTTGTAATATTTGCACACCAGATTTTCAACAGTACCATTTTACAGCACTTCCTTATGAGCAGTGCAGCTACTGTTTTTCACATCTCGCCCAAAATGTGTTTCAGCACATGTAGCGCACAATGGTACAGTCGGTTTGCGAAAACAATGTTGGGACAGATTAAGAAAATCACAGTGACACTGGTCATGAGCAGAGGTCCTAAAATGGCTATGTTGAAAATTTGGTGACAAAACTCCATAAAATGACTGTGTTACGAGTGAGCATTGCGCAGTTTCCATGCACCCTCGTAGGTTCTTTTTTTTTTTTATTATACTTCATCTTTATTGGTACCAGCAGATTCCAGTACAAGACTAATGATATGTAAGTATCATTATTTTATACAGACTTATGTAAAGACCTTTATTAGGTCTAGTAAAGTAGTTAAGTCTACTTACAATTTCAATTAATACTACATCATGTTAGGTCACAGTCATAGTACATTTACATGTTCCAACAACATTGAAATACAGACAAAAAGAGAAATATAGACTACACCCTATTGCCAAGATAGATTAATCGATATAAAATTAAAGAGAAAAGAAGGGGAAAAGGGACGGGGATATAGAATTAGAGGTGTGGGAAAAAACTAGTTCTAGACTAAGTAAAGATGAAACTAAAGTCAACACTTAAAAAGGGAAAGGAGACTGAGAATAAGAATAACCCCCCTCAAGGCTCCCTAACAAAGTAATTCCCATCTAGACCATCTATTTACAAACTGTGTAGACCTCAAAGTTAGAGAGAAGGATATCCTTTCATAGATTTTGACATTATTTACCAGGTCCCTCCACTCCATCTCGGTAGGTGGAAGTGGGGACAGCCACTTCCTTGGTATCACCTTACAGGCTGCCACCACCAAAATGTTCCAAAGATACTTGGCCTCCTTACCTGTTACCTCCAAGGGATACAGGCCCAAAATTATATGTTCTGGTCCCATTGTTACCTCAATATTAAACATTTTCTGTAATTGGCTTTGTATATTGCTCCAGTACTGATTGAGCATAGGGCAATGCCAAAAAATATGGGATTGAGTTGCCCCAAGATTGCCACATTTCCGCCAACAAGAAGGAGAAATCTCCAGATTCCACTTAGATACCTGCTCCGGTACTCAGAAGTACCTGCTTCTAAGTTTCCATAAAAATTCACGCCACCCTGGGGAGGAGGAGGTAGACCAAGTATTCTTTATGGACAGCAACCACCTTTCTTTGTGTAAGCTTAACCCAAGATCCCTTTCCCACTTCTCTTTAATATATGTAGTAGAGCAATGTAAATCCATAATGTAGGTTTTATAAAGTATAGAGATTGCTCTCTCCCCTCTCCGGACCATATCTTTCAAACACCATCGGCTGGGGGTCTCCCAGAATCTAAAGAGGATTTACGTAAGTGTTTTGTTATATAATCTCTGATCTGGTAGTAGAATATCAGGTCCCCCTGTACCCATTGAAACTTTCCCGAGCCTTCTTCAAATGTTAGGATCTGATCCCCTTTTATTAACTGCCAAGGGGCCCAACATCCCCGTCTCTGAAGTCATTTGAACCAGGGATTCCCATGAGCAGGTGTATGAAGAGAGCTCTGAGACCAAGCCTGATACTTCCAAAGGTATACCTTTGTAGTTCCACGCAGACACCCTCGACTGTAACCCTCCAGAGCTGCAGTGGTATCCAAAAACAGTGATGAAGAGCTACTTACTATTGCAGCTGGTGCAAATATTTGGGACTGGGGGGGGGAACAGGGCACGGCCAGATCCATGGTCTTCCAATTGGCCCGATAGGTGGAATGTAATAATAACAGGGTGACCCTCATCTGGGTTGCCACCCAGTACCCCTCCAAACAAGGTACTCCAAACCCTCCTTCCTCCTTCGAGAGGAAGAGAGTTTGTTTTCTAATCCTGGGGCGTTTTCCTGCCCATATAAATTTTGAAAGCAACCTCTGCCAGGTCATTAATCTCTCTTTTGAAATTAAGCAGGGCACACATTGAAACAAAAATAAAAACCTAGGCAACAGGTTCATCTTAACAGATTGAATTCGACTATGCAAAGGGAGAGGGAACACGGACCACCTTTCAATATCTGTTTGTATTTGTTTTATTAAAGGGGGAAAATTTCGGTCATATAACTGAGAATTGTTGGGTGATAACATTATCCCCAAATATTTCATAAAAGGGAGGTCCCATTTTAGGGGATATTTGTCTCTTAAGAGTTGAGAAGGGGAGCAATTAAAAGTAATAGCCTCGGTTTTATGGGTATTCAAGGCGTAGCCTGAAAGTTCCGAAAATTCGTTTATATGTTGAAATAAATATGGAATAGACGACTCAGGTTCTGTGATGTATAACAAAATGTCATCTGCGTACAATGCAAGCTTTTGCTCTTCCCCATTTATGTTTACCCCCTTTATATTTGAGTTCTCTCTGATACTTTGGGCTAGAGGTTCAAGATATAGAGCAAAAAGAATAGGTGACAACGGACAGCCTTGACGTGTACCTCTGCATAATGGAAAGGATGGGGAGACATGACCATTTGCCCTAATGTATCCTTTTGGTGTATGGTATATTTTGAAAATAATATCAATAAATTGAGCAGGAAGACCAGATTTGCCGAGTACTGCATGAAGAAAAGGCCACAGGACTTTATCAAATGCTTTTTCAGCGTCGAGACTAAGAAAAATGGAGGGTATTTGAGTGGAGTTCAGGTGGTCAATTAGGTGGGCAGTTCTACGGAGATTATCCTGTGCCTGGCGATTAGGGATGAAACCCGTCTGGTCTAGGTTAATCAGTTTAGGTATTACTTTCTGCATACGTTGGGCCAGAACTGTCATAAAGATTTTATAATCTGTATTTAGTATAGAGATGGGTCGGTACGAAGGACAAAGTGTCGGATTTTTCCCCTGTTTAGGTATAACTGATATGATGGCCTGTCCCCATGAGATTGGTGGTGTTTCTTTGGTCTGCAGGACCCCATTATAGACCTTAAGTAGGAGTGGTATAATCTGACCTTTAAAATGTTTATAAAACTCCCCTGGGAGTCCGTCTGTGCCCGGGCATTTAAAGGCCTTCAGGCTCGAGAATTCTCTTTGCATCTCCGTTCGGTGAAAGGGGCTATCAGGTCCAAGTTAGCTTGGGGAGTCAAAGAGGGCAGAGTGAGCCGCTCTAAGTATTCGGATATGTTGTTCTCTTGATGGAGCGTGGGTTGGGAAGCGGCATATAATGAGGTATAAAATTCTCTGAAGGCTTCAACTATTACCGGGGTCTGATGTAATTTCTGCTTGGAGCTGGGGTGTATCAAGGTTGGAATTGTGGTCTCTTCTTCAGATCGCAAACGGGCTGCCAATAGACGAAAGGGCCTGGCCTCCTCATAGTACTCTTTTGTTTAAGATACAGGACCTTCTGCTCCACCTGGTATTCCAATAACTTGTTTAATTCAGCCTTGAGTTTGCTAAGCTTCTTGAAGGTCTCTGCTTTATAACTAATCTTAAGCTGAGATTCACAACTATCTATCTCCCCCATCAACCTTGTTATTTTGGGCTTCTCATTGCTTTTTCTTAAAAGCCGATATGGCAATGAATTTACCCCGCACTATAGCCTTACAAGTGTCCCAAAGTAGAGATACCGATGTCTCTGGGGAGCCATTGTCAGCCACAGCCTGTTTTATTGTTTCATTAATTTCCCTTTTCACCTCTGGGTCTTGAAGCAGGGACATATTAAGTCTCCAAAATGTACGCTTGACGAAGTCCCCTAGGTGGAGTTGGCAAAAAACAGGTGCATGGTCTGACAGTGATCTATCCCCTATCCAGCTATCTTTTATCTATCCAACTAGCTCCATTGGGAGCAAAATGTAGTCCAGAAGTGAGTGGGACTGATGTGGAGCCAAGAAGAAGGTATAGTTTCTTTGCTTACCATGGGTGAGGCGCCACCCATCTACTAATCCTAGCTCCCCTAGCAACCCCCCCCTTTTCATGCATACATGATTGCAACGTGGAACCACAGAGGAAGAGTCCAGTCTCAGATTCAAAACTAAATGTAGGTCACTTCCAATAATTACCTCCCCCTCTGCCCACTCCTGCAATCTTAAAAAAATTTGGCGGTATGTCTGGAAGTTGGAACCAGGTGGGACATAAATTGATGCCAGAGTTAGGATCCGCTTGAAGAGACACCCCTTCAAGAAAGCAAAGCATCCTTCTCCATCTGTCAGTTGTGCTATTTGTTCAAAGGGTGTCCTTTCTGGGACAAGTACCGCCACCCCCCTACGCCTTCCCCTTCCATATGTTGCGCACGCCGATGCACAAAAAACAAATTTCCCCAAATTCTGATGCTCCGTCAATGAAAGATGCGTTTCCTGCAGGAAAAGAAAGTCCACCTCAGTCTTCCTGAGGAAGGAGAGTATTTTGTTATGTTTTACTGGGTTAGTCAGACCGTTTACATTGAAGGAGCAAAAGGTAGTAGGTTTAGCTACCATTCCTAAATCGGCAGGGACTCTTCCTCTACCCCAACCCCGTTATTGTTTCCCCCTTCCACTAATGTCACTCACTTTCACCCTCGTTCCGGGTGAATCCAAGTCCTACACAGGCCTAATAAAAAGAAAAACAGGGTCTGACTACTGGGGGCCAATAAAGAGAGGGATCAGGGAAGGGGGGGAGGAAAATAAAGGTGGCTAGAAAAGGCAAAAAGTAGTGACGTAGTTTAAAACAGTAAATCTGTACGTATTTGTTAACTAAAGCTCTATGTTACCTTAACTACTGCAAAAACTTATTAATATTATAAAACACGTGGCTTCCAAGGTAGGGGATCCAAAACCTAGGATCCCTTCCCTAACCTCAAAAGAGCCGACGAAACAGGCTACGAGGTAGGGGTTGAAGAGGAGGTATGCCCTGAACTAACAGTGCCTCTTCAACAAATAACTCCAAAGGAGTGATTTCTCAGAAGTGAGAACACCACAAGTTCACCTCAATCCTATAAACATTTAGAGGAGCGTATAACAAGGTCGTGCACACTCAGAAATATGCCTTGTTGCTCCCCCAGGAACAGTTTGAATCTAGACACTTGATTATTTAAACATTTGGAATACCCTTCCCTTTTTCCAACTTGCATATAGGAAGGTCAGATAGACTATTTATAACGTTCACCCGTGATGGTCCATGACCAGGCAACTCGTATATGCTGTGAGATACAGACCTTGGGGACATAATAAACAGCTGTTAAAAAAAAAAAGTTCCAACTGTTTTATCTGAGTTCCCAGTCATTGGGTCTGATGGACCTCTCTGCCTCGAATGATGCTTTGCCGGACTGTTAGTCATCACCAAGGGTATGAACTCCACATCTCAATACCAACATGTCCAAAATCCTTCCTCAGTCCTCTTCAAGTACAATCCGGAGAGGGGTCGCTCGTCGATCTGGAATGCTCCGCTCGATGCATCAGTCCCAGGGCCTCTCTTACTTTTTTCAGGGTAGCCAGTCTCCCATGTCCATATGTGGTCTGCGGCAGTAACCACGCCGGAAATCTTTGTTTGTGCGAACGATCTGCATCCAAAGGGGGAATGGGAATTCCTTTTTTCTGAAGATCATCCAGTGCCTTCCCAGGAGAAAGGTACAGTTGAGGGCCCTCTTCCCAGAATACACAGAGCTTCGCAAGAAATGGGGTTTGGAATCTTATGCCTTTAGCTCTCAGTGCTTTTAGTACTGGAACATATAGTTGTCTTGCTTGCTGCACCTCTGGGGCATAGTCGTGGTCAAGGGTTATTTTGGATGAGAGGTATGTTAACTCTTTCTTACCCCAGGCCCTCCGGAGAATGTCCTCTTTGGTTTTATAGCTGCTCAACTTAAAGATTATTGATCGAGGGCGGGCTGCCTCCCGTGATGGTTTCTGGCCTAAAGAACGATGAGCTCTTTCGATAGACAGAGCATAATTGGGTGATAACTCTAAAACATCTTTCAGTAGGTTTTCTAGAAATGCTGTCATAGGAGGTTCCTCAGCCCCTTCAGGGAGACCATATAGCCTGAGATTGCTGCGCCTTGAACGTCCCTCCAGATCAATGCACTTGCCTTGCAGGGCCTGAGCATGTTGGAAAAGAGCGTCCACAGCATTAGTAAGAGGCGTATTATTCTCTTCTAGTACTTTTATTTTATCTTCTGCTGCATTAACTTTGGTATCAATGCTGGAGATTTGCAAAGCCAGAGACTGAAACTCTCTCTTTGATTCAGCATGAGAGTCGCGGATCTCCCGCAGTATATTTTCATACTTAGTGCAAGATAAAAGGTCTGTCTCGGCCTCCGTGTCGTAGCTGGAGCCCCTCGTGCTGCTACGCGAGCAGCTTCTACTGTGTGCAGAACTGAGCGATTGCATTTCCTCTCCGGCAAAGTCTTTCCTCTGTGATTTACTTGACAGAGATGGTCCCCGATCTCTTCTACGACCTTCTTTAGCCATTCTTTACTTTTAAAAGCTTAGGGAATAAGGTAACTTTGTCCCTGGGGAGCGGAGGTGCGCTCCTAAGCTCTTGTCTGCTCTGTGGTGGAACTGGAAGTCCCACCCTCATAGGTTCATGAATTTGTAATATTTTCAGTCCAGATTTTCACCAGTGGCATTTTTCCACACCTCCTTATGAACAGTACAGCTGTCATTTTCCACAACATGGCCGAAATGTGTTTTCACACTTTCAGTACAGAGATTCGTGATCGCTGTGGGAAATCATTGTTGGGGACAGATAAAGAAAATCACACTGACACTGTTCATAATCGGAGGTCCCAAAATGCCTGTGTTAACAATCTACTGTAAAAAATCCCCAAACTAGTTACATTACGGGTGTGTGTTGCACAGTTTCTACGCACGCCGTGACTTCACCCATTTTTTAAAGATTTTATAGCAGATTTTCAACATTGCCATTTTTACACCTCCCATGAACAGTACCACTGTCATTTTCACATCCTGTTCGAATGTGTTTTGCACCTGTGTGCCAAATGCCATAGTCACTGTGGAAAAGCAGTTTTCGGCTAACAAACTGATATTGCCACTGTTCATGAGGTGGGGTCACAAAAAACATGTTGAAAATTTGGAGTGAAAATACCAACGAATGCCTGAGGCGTTAGGGTTTCCAACCATAACGCCCCACCCTGTAGAGTATGACAGGCATCAGGGTTGTGACTTGAGATTCTTGCCTGTCATGCTCATACCATTCCACCCCCACCCACACCCCGCAGCCAGTGAGAGGCATCAAGGTGTGCCTCAGACTCTTTAGGCCCAAACTTCACCCCATTCTCCTATACTGCACCCATCTCACCGTATTTCGTGATGGAATGGGGTGCACATAAGGGGCCAAAGACCCCAAGGCACACTATGACACTTGTCAGAGTCTGCAGGGTAGGGTGTGGTGAAATGGCATGGTCGTTATGCCTGACGACCCAAAGGCACATCCCAATGCCTGCCACTCTCTGCAGGGTGGTGGTGGGGTTGGCTTCAGTTCAATACTTCACTGCCATTCCTATTATGCAGCTCTGTAACTTCTACACTACCAATGCCAGTGCCAGCAAGCAAACATTCGGCATTGACAAATGCTTGTGTAGTTTTGCATCTCCCTATGTGCTGCAAACTATCCCTCCCCTCCTCCCTTTCCTGGATTCTAAGGAGTTTGGGGATGACTTGTATGATTGTGTCTATATATGTTGCTATATAAAAAGGCAGCAAAATTCTCTTCCTCCCTCTTTGGATTGTAAAGCACTCAGGGAATACAGTCTGTATGAAAAGTGCTATATAAATCAAAATGTATTTTCACATAAGCCACAGGCACAGATCTTCCTTCTCTAAACTGCCAAACAATTGTGTAAAGACATGCTGCACAGCCTCTTAGATGTGTACCACATCTGTGCCTGTCTGAAAAATATACCTGCTGTACAAGCAGTGCTGACTGTGTTGGTATGGCAGTTACTAAAAGGTGGTCACCAATCCCAATCCCAATTTATGTCACTCCGCTCCCAGTCCTGACAAGGTGTCCCTTCCTACAAGGCAAGGCATGCCAAACCTCTCATGCTTCTGAACCCACTGAACAGAGTCCAGGAGCCTAGCGGAGGTAGAGGGCATTTGTTGTAACCCCCCCCTCCCCCCAGCGCTCCCTGTCAGATTGGGATCCAACTAACCTGGGAGTGATGATGACAAATCCCTGCCCCAAGCTCTGAGCTCTCCCATGGTGATGTCCTGACTTCTGTCTCAATGTTCTCTTTGTCAACAGCACAATACACAGCAGTCAGCCACCAGTGCACTCAGTCCGCTCACGAGACTTACTTTCTTTTTTTCTCCATCAGACTTGTGAGTGGACGAGTGTAGTGCCCCAAAGTTTGCCAGGCAAGCAGACCAAAGAGAACTCAGGGAGGGAAAGGGTTAACTCCCCACCTGCCCCATGCACAGCCAGCTGGCTTATTGATCAACCTGGCTGGCTGACCATTTCCTGTCTCTACCCAGCCTTTTTGGTGCTGGATCCTTTGTCTTGGCCAGGCCAGGTCTCCAGCCAGTGCCAAAAGGGGCCATAAATCAGCCAAATGGGCTGATCTTAGACCCGGATACCCAATCATCTGTCCAAAAGCCAGGTCCACCTCTAGGCTAGAAAGAGTCTTCCCTGCTAGCCAGTGGCAATTCTGGACTGAGTGACTGACAGAGTAGAGAGCACAGGAGTACGGATGCCTGGAGGCTTACCTGAAGCTTGGGTTCGTAGCTCCTGGGTGGCTACTCCTCTATAGCCAGTGGTCCTTGGGGGTCTCCAACAGCAGCAGCAGTCACACCTTAGCTCTGGAAAAGGACCAGCAGTCCTCCTGATGGCCAGCAGCAGCCAGTTCCATAGGGTGAGCTCCCTTTAGTTGTCTGCTCCCTTGGTTTGCAGTTTTTGTATTGGGGTTTTCTGGGTTGTCCTGATGCTGGGTGCCTAGTGTGACACTTTGCCATCTGCTTATTGTTATATTGTATAATATTTGTGTTATAAATAAAATGTGTATGGTATGGGATTGTCTGCCTAGGACAGTAAGGCAGTGAGTGAGAGACTTGACCTTTAACTCCAAAAAATGTCAAAGTGGCTGAAAGCAGCAGGATGTTATAAACAGACCAGAGAAACATAATTAGAAGTTTCCTGTTCTGTCTTTAATTAAAACATTCTGGCCATCTGCCAGGAGATAGAACCTCCATAAAATGTTGTGATTCCTAAAGAAAGATACTTATCTGGTTGCAGACTTGTGAGAAAACCATAAAAACCTGAGATCTCTCTAGCAAAACAGGAAATCAGCAGTGAAACAAAAGGGGGTGTTTTGATCAAAGACTATCATATTTGGGAAATGTCTAGTGATTATTTTTTTTCACAATAATAACATACATCCTTGTGGGTAATTATGGGAGAAATAAAATCTAAGGGAGGATCTAATGGTGACCTCACCAAAAGGGGTGGAGAGATAGAGTTTGAAATGAACATACATCTGGGAAAAACAGAGCATATTATTCTGGACTCAAGACAGACTGAATTCTCTGGACTTGAAAGCACTTAATGGTAACAACTAGATAAGAAAGAACTTAAGTATTTGTGGTAGGAGTTTGTGTTCTGTAACTTCCCATTTTTCTTTTATTGTGACTGTAAGTTAAAGATATCATTATTTTGTGTTTGATTTTACCTGTTTTACAATTTTTTTAGTAAACATCATTTTCTTTAAAATACTGCCTGTGCTTTTTCTCCATTATTTTACATGTGATTTGCTGAACCTGTGTTTAAGGCTGACAACTGTTAAGGGCTTGAATATGTTACTAAGCTTACTTAAAAGTAAGAATATACCTAGGTCCCATATAGAGTTGTAAGGGTACATTTTGGAAACCTAGCTTGGTGCCCCTGGGTGAAAGATTGTACTGCATTCCCAAAAAGGGTACATATCCGAGCCTGTAAACTGGGTATGCTAGCATAAGGTTCACATTTTGACTCCCTCCAAAACTCAAGGCTAGTAGGTGATCTGGACCCAAAACAGACAGAAGAGTTACCCTGTTTGTCACATGTTCACACTATTGTACTCAAAGGTCGGCACTGTGGGAGCAGAGGGCCTGACCTGCGGAGTGTGTTTGTGACACCTAGTAGTGCATGTAGCACAAGCATCACATTTCAGATGCAAATTGACAAGGGTAATGCTCACCCAGTTTCTCTTTTGTTCGAATAAAAATATGGCTTGGCAAGTCCATTAGTTTGCTTCCTGTTATTTTGCAGAATAAGTGTGGCGTGGTTTGTGTTTTTTTTGGGCTGCCATTTTAGTTCACCTGTCTCCCCTCTCCAGTATGCTGGCTGTTTTTTTTTTCCTGGCATTGACATTGGGTGTTGCCACACATGGGGCTGCCATTACGGTCCCCTGTCCTTCCTCCTTTGTTTACTGCCTCTAGTGCCACTTGCTGGTTGGCAGACTGTTGCCCAGCCCAGCTTTGCTGGAGTGGTTATTTTTTTCTCTTCTTTACTTTGTTAAATTTCTTTCTCTTCCCCTTTGTAGGGACTCCAAGTTGCTTCCCATCCCTTTGCCTGGCCTTCTGTGCTAGTTGCAGGGTGTGGTGCCCCTTTGAGGGGCCTCTTTATTCTCTTTATTTTCTACCTTCAGTTTTGCCATTTTTTAGTTTTTATTATTATCTATTGTGTGGGCTACTTGAGCCCCTTTCTTGCTCCAGTCTCCTGAGGTGACCCCCAACTGTGGTCCTTCTCCTGCAGCCCCTCCTCCCTCCGAATGTAGCGACGGAGTCCATTTTGGTGGTCGTTGGTGGTGTAGTTCCCCTGCTCAGCTCTCTTCCCCACCTCCCTTCCACAGTAAATTAGTGCCACTGCAGTCACGGACCTGGATGCCCAGCTGATCGCGGTCCATGCGGTATTCACTAAGAGGGGACAAGATTGGGCAGACAGACCATGAGGTGCAGCAGCAAAGTGTGTCTGGGCAGAAACCAGCACTCGGACCACTAAAGTTCTGCCCTGCTACTATTCAGAGGCAACCAAAGCATTGAGTTGACGCAGAGCTCCCTGACCTCCACCACTAGCACCACCAATGTTCCCAGCAGGATCCAAAGGACCTGGGCCAGGCAAAGAAAAACGAAAGTGTGCTCCATGTGGTAGAGCTATGAAGTGCTGACTCTAAACCATGGCATCTTTTTTCCTGAGCAGCAGTGAAGCTGTGAGTCTTTAATTTTTTCAGGGAAAAGGATTGGGGGGGGCTTGGGCTTACAATAGAGGGGCTTCAGCCTCCCCCAAAATAGCCTGGTGATGCCACTGATCACTAGTGGGGTACCTCAGGGCTCCATCCTACAACCAAGCCTCTTTAACATTTATATTTCCACTCTTAAATTAAACAACCCAAAAATGTGGCTTTATAAGTTTGCAGACAAGTGTAGATTAGGGACAGTAGTAAACAATCATGAACATACTACATCCTTACAAGGGGCTATAGACGTGATCTCCGAGTGGACAGTGACTAACAAACTTGTCCTGAATACTATTAAGTGCAAGGTTATGCACTTTGGTAAAAACAATGGAATGGCTTCCTACAAACTTGCAAATAGTATACTTACTGACACTAAGGAGGAAAGAGACTTGGGGATTATGATCACTAATGACCTCAAATTTGGTTCTCACTGCAGGGCACAAGTAAAGAAAACAAACCACAATTTGAATTGCATCCTTAGACATATAGCCAGCAGAGACGAAAAGGTGTTGATCCCACTGTATATTGTGCTGGTTAGGCCCCATTTGGAGTACTGCATGCAGGTTTGGACCCCGCAGAATAGAGAGGATATAAATACACTGGAGGTGCTGCAGAGAAGATTTATCAGATCTGTGAAAGGGTTAAAGACAAACCATACGTTGAATGATTAACATCCCTCAACCTTTACTCTCTTCATTATAGGAGGCATAGAGGTGATCTGTGCTTACTTTATAGACTAATGGGAGATAACAAACTGTGGGAGAAGATTGGTTTCCAGGCCAAATTTGGATGGTGTAGTGCCAGGAGACACAATAGACAGCTTTTTCATCAGAATTGGAACCGTAATCAATGCAAGTTTTGGTATAGCCAAAGGGTGGTGGTTCCATGGAACGAACTTCCAATAGAAGTTGTAGATAGTCCAAGTATGAACAGCTTTAAGAATGGTTTGGATAGACATTATGAGGAGAAAACATTCAAATGTTTATTTGGGGTTATGGCAAGCTTTAAGGGACAACAGTCTACAAGCTTGATTCCTACCTATGATATGCTTTACAGCATTCTTCAAAGGTTAGGATATTGTCACCCTGTAAGATTTGTGATGGATATTGCAGTCCTCTCTGATCTTGCCTCCCATACCACTGATCCATGGAACCCGGGGGGGGGGGTCGTGTTCCATGCAAAGCACTGGTATCTCCACTGATCTGCATGCACTAGGGGGTAACGCTGAAATCTGTCCCATGTATATAACGTAATTCTCATTGCTGAGAACCAGTTGTCCATTTGGGTCAAGATTGCTGAGATTCAAAGAAGATGGACATGCACTATCTGTTGCCTGCCATGTTCTCCTCCATTTGTTGCCAATGGACTTGAAGTTGAGGATGTCCCCACAAAAGTGCCCACAGCACCTGTGTGTCGAGCCAAAATTCTCCTAAGTCAGGAACTGCCCAACCTCACCTGTGGTCTCTGATCTGCCCTTGTGAACTGGTATATCTTTCTTTGTATATCTGTTAACTATTTCTTGGTGAGTGTGACAGAGTGACCTCTGTCAGGGGTAGGTGCCCTGATGTTTCTAAACCCCCCCCCCAAGAAGTAATTAGAGGGCTAGAAAGGAACTGCTATGTAAAACTAGAACAGGATAAAAACAGAAAAGCCTGTGGTATTATTTGTTTTATAGGCAGTTGTTTTATTTATTTATTTAGTATATCGGAAAGACCTTTGAGCGTGAGCTCTTTTACAAAGGTTCCACGTCAGAATGGACAATAAAACAATACACAATTCAGAGGTTACAGAGGCCAGATCATTAGACATTAAGAGCAGTTACATGAGAATTAGACAAATAGGAAAAAAAAGAGCAATTTTAATAGAATACAAAGCTATTTCTAATTGACTGCCCTAGGTAGCACGCCCCTGGAAACCTCCAAGTCCACTGATAGATTATGGCAGAGTACTAGCATAGGAATGAATCTATCCCAGAGAGCGAGAGGTGGGGTGACAGTGAAACAAGGGGGAGCATTGGGTTTGATTCTTCCCCAGAGAGCGAGAGGTGGGGTGACAGTGAGGAAGGGGGAGCATTGGGTTTGATTCTTCCCCAGAGAGCAAGAGGTGGGGTGACAGTGAAACAAGGGGGAGCATTGGGATTGATTCTTCCCCAGAGAGTGAGAGGTGAGGTGACAGAGAAACAAGGGGAGGTGGTGATGGGGGCAGCTCCAGAGGGCTTTTTGAGCAGGGGTGGGTGGGGGTTTAGGGAGGAGCAGTACCAAGAGCATTTAAGAGGACTGATTGCTTACTTAAGCCCTTGGCTAGGCCAGAATGGAGACAGGGGTCTCTATATAGCCCTGCTGGGTGCTACCTTGGGGGTAGACCAGTCGAGCAATGGGAGCCTGAGAAGCAGGTCCATTTTGAGCTGGACATTAAGTGCTGTTTGAGGCCAGCTTTGAATTGAGACAGGCTGTTGTTTGTTTGTAATCAGGAATTCATTCATCCAGAGGGGGGCCCAACAGGAGAAGGCGCAATGCCCTAGTGAGGTTCGCCGTAATGGGATGAACACTGCCCCATTCTTCCTCCCTTTGGTGATCTGTGATGAGAGAGTAGCCTCGAGCAGATCTCCTACACAGGGTGGGGGTTTTCTCAGGAGTGCCTTCTTCCCAGGACGCAAGTTTGGTATTTTATCCTGTCTTTTAGAGTAAGCCAATTTGTACTCTCATACAGGGTGCAAGTTTGAGTGCAGTGATCTGTGCCCAGGGTGAGGCAGCATGCCTTATTAAGTTCAGTTTGGACCCTTTTTGAGAACTTTATCAGTAGCAGCTCCACAGACCACCAGCCCATAGTCTATCATGGAGAGTATGGAGCTGGAGACTGAGATGCGGAGTGCTTCTGGGGTGAGAAATTTCTTATGCCCATGGAGAACCCCCATCTTTGTGTTTACCACTCTGACAAGGGAGTCTGTGTATAGCACATAAGTGAAAGAGTCATCAATGGTGACTCCAAGGTACTTGAACAATTGCACCTGTTCAATCAGCTCACCAGCCATATTGGACATTACGAGGGGAGCAAGTCTGTGTTTGTTGTAGGGGCTGGATTGTAGCATGGCCTTGGTTTTCTTGTAATTTAGAAGCAGCTTTTGCCTACTGAACCAGTCCTCGAGTTTATTGAAGGAGTTCTGTAGTTCTGTTTGTAGGGCACCCTGAGAGGTGTTGCTGCTCAGCAGCACAGCATCATCCGCATACAGGGTAAGTTTGGTGTCACAGGCTGTGGGTAGGTCATTTACAAAGAGGCTGAAAAGCAGAGGCCCTAGAATTGATCCTTGAGCGACTCCTAGGCATACATCTCTGGAACTGGATAATGTCTGCCCGATTTTGACTCGCTGGCTCCTGCGTGTTAGGTAGTCACTGAACCAATTCAGGGCGTTTGGGCCACACTCAGTCTTTGGAGTTGGAATACTAGTAGAGGGTGGCTGACAGTGTCGAAGGCTTTGGCGAGGTCTATGAAGATGGACCCCACCAATTTGCCTTCATCAAGCGCCTTGTGTGCATAGTCAGTGTAGTCCAGCAGTACCTTGGTGGTACTGTGTTTTTGCCTGAAACCATGCTGCTTTGGGCAGAGCAGATTGTGCTTATTGAGGTATTCTGTGAGTTGACTTGCCACAATTTTTTCCAATGCTTTGGATAGTGGGGAGAGGATGGATATTGGCCTGTAGTTTGACACCAGCACCTTATCACCATTTTTATGCACTGGAGTTACCAGGGCTTGCTTGCATACCTCTTTGAAATTGAGCTAGAGCCAAGGATATTTTAAATAGCATTGTTATGGGCACGATAAGAACATCCAGGATGAGGGATAGCAACTTCATGTCTAGCCTATCGCTCTGCAATCTGGATTTGCCTAGGACTTTCTGACCATCGTTAGGGCCTCCTTCACCATCACCTTCTTAAAGTAGAAGGCTGGGTGGTTAGTTTTGGACAAGCTGGTGCAAGCTTGGTTCTCCGCAGGCAGAAAGTAGTCTGGAGACAGCACTGAGGACAGGTCTGTAAAAGCCAGATTAAAGGCATTAGCAATGGCTAGCGGATCTGAGGAGGATGAGTTATTAATGTTGAGCATCTTAGGGTGTTGCTTTTGATCTTAACCAAGGATGTTCTTGATGTTATCCCAAAACCTCTTACCATCTCCCCATGCGTTGTTAAGATAGGTCTTATGGAAATCAGCTTTTGTGAGCCTGATAAGTTTGGTGCACTGATTTCTAGCCATTCTATAGCACTGTAGGTCATGCTTGCTACCTGAGTTTAAGGCCTTTTCCCAGAGGCAGTCTCTCTCCTTCTGGAGGGAGAGGAGTTTTCCATCAATCCAGCCGTTTACCTGCCCCCGAATTTTCCATTTTGTGCGTGGTGCATAGATATCACAGATGGAATTGAAACCCTCAGTGAAAAAACTAAGCACCTCCTCAAGTGTAGGTGCCTTGTTGATGGAGGACCACTTGTAGGCAGATAGGGCTGATTTGAGGGATCCAAGTTTGCCTTTCCACAGTACCCTGCTCTCGATGAGGAGTGGTGGGCTTTTGCCAAGTTTAGTGGTCCATAAAAAGGAGACCAGGGAGTGGTCACTCAGCATGTCCGGGAGAACCCTGAGTTCAGAGATCCAAGTTGGTGAGCTAGCTAAGACCCAGTCAATGAGGGTACTGGTACCAGTCTTGTAGTTCTGCCTGGTGGGGTCATTTATGAGTTGCGTGAGATTGTGGGAGGTGATTAGGTCTCTGGAGGGTGCTGCCTCCTTACTTAACCAGTTAATATTAAAGTCACCAATCAAAATGAATTCTGAGCCCTTGTTGAGTGTGCTAATTTCTTCCACAACAAGCGGAAGGCCTTCCTTGGCTTTTTTGAGTGGCAGATAGGTTGTGGCAATGGTGAGGGCCTTGCCTTTTATGCAGAATATGTCAGGGGCATGGAGTGCCATCCAAGCCTGGAGCTGGTTGAATTTGGCAGTTAAGCTGCAGATAATTAGCGATGCTATCTTTAGGCCATTCACTGTATGGACCCCCCTGCTCCTCAGGGTTGTTGGGCCAGGGTTTAGGTGTACATTGCCAGAGAGTAGCAGAAGCAGAAAGATTACCTTTCTGGCAGATAGGATGAGGTTAATCCTCCCTCGTGTCTTCCATCGCCTGAGCTTCAGATGGGGGAGGTGTCTATACGCCTGTGTTAAATTTGAGGGGAGCTAACTGTTAAGGTTACGGAATGGGAGGTTGGCTTGGTGATAACTGTGTATGGGAGGTGCAGGAGGATGAAGACCCTATCGTTACCAGAAGTGGCAGTGGCCATGTGTATGCTAGTCATCCAGCTTGTACCCAGTGAAGATTCAGAGTGAGGTGGTAGAGGACCGAATTGGTATATGGTACCAGCAATGCCAAGAGAGGTGGTGAGGAGTAGTAGTAGTATGTGGTTGCACCCCACTGTAGTTTGTTTAGTGTTGCTGGCCTGTTTTAATTGTTTGCAAAGTTATAGGCGTTTTACTTTGTAGCTTTAAGATAATTCAGGCTGCTATTTGGGCTGGGGAAAATGAGAGGGAGCTACAGTCATGGGCGTGGCTATTGCATATTTAATAGAGGCTGGGGTCAGGGCAGGTGGGCAGGAAACCAATACTGAAATAGGGAGCTATCTGATTGTGAGGAAGAACTTGATTTAGCCCTGGCTGGTGCTGCACCAATCAGCGTGCTTTCCTTCCAAGCTGCAGCCAACCAGCAGTGCTGGCAGCTGATTTGAATGTAGAAGTGCTGCCGCCGAGAGTTGAGAGGAGCTGTACCTTTAGCGAGGGAGTCCTGGGCTACTGGCTTGTGTGGGGAAATGGCCACCGTGGATGCGGGGCGGTCCGGGCCTTCATTGCTTGGCCCTTTCTTGAGCAGGGTGCCCCCGCTTGCCTAAGGGGAGACAAGAGTGAGAAAATATCTTTAGTTAAACAGGTGGGAATCGGTGGGGTGGAGGGAATATTCTAAAGATTTAACAATGGTAAAGGGAGAGCAATTTCAGCTAGAGGTGCCATTTGGTCTGGGGTGAGGTTGGGGGGCTGTAATTATGCTCAAAGGAAAAGCGGATAGCAATGGGGTGGAGCGCAATTGTCTGTGCCAAAGTGGGAAGAAATATGTGCAGTTACTGCTCATCTTTATCCCAGCTACAGGGATGCCGTGGTTCTAGGTCCACACTGTTTACACAAAGCAAACCCTTTCCCTCCCCAGAAGCACAAATTCCCTAGGCTTCAATGTTTCCAGTTTCAGTGCCCAATTCTCAATTATACAGGTAATAAGAAAAATGTTGTGCTGGCCACCTTGGTTCTAAATGAATTAAAACATGCCCCAGTTTAGGGTTAAACAGTGCCTGTCAAGCTGTGTGTAAAATACATGAAAGGGAGAGTGAATAGGAAAGCACAGGGCATGCTTTTAAGTATGAAAACACTGGTGCCCCTAAGTAGGATGATGCTGCGGAGCAGGCAGATGCTCCAAAGCTTAAATTAAATGCTGAAAAGTAAGGCATTATGTAAGCGTATGTTGCGCTTCCGAACAAACCTTTGGTGCCTCCAAACATGTAGAGAGAGAGAGAGAGAGGTGAATTGCTTTAGATAAAGGGCGTGCTTGCCCCTTGGTGTTCTCTCTCTCTCTCTCTCTCTTCTGCTACAATGAGTGAAGCGAGACTGGCAAAGTGCCAGCTTCATTGTTGCAGGACCACTCTGTGCCTTTGGGTGTTTTCCCTGGTGCCCCTTTGTATAAATAAAAACCCTGGAGAAAAAGATTTAAGAGAGAGAGAGAGAAAGATGGTTTTAAAAAGTAAAACAGGAGCATGCTTGCTCCTAGCTCTCCCTCTCTCTTTATATTGTATTGCAGGTCAAAAGCAGGGCAGCATATCAATATTACTTTCAGCCACCTCGCTCACCAATATAGCGCTGTACACTCAGTAGTGCTTACATGTGCAGGGACAGGGAAGTCCCTAAAGGGAAGAAAATAAACAGAAACACATAAACAATGGGTTGCCCATAGAAATACATAAAGCTGTTGTAAAAGAGCTACAGAAATGTTGTAACCGGGGCTGTCAATGTAAACAAGGCCTAAATGAAAAGTTCAGCTGACGGTCGGAAATTTCAGCCATGGGGAAAAAGGATAAAATGGTCCATAAACATAAAGAGCCTTTAGAACAAATAATAAAGTTACAAATAACTTCCTAAGCAGGGCATAGTGCGATGGCAGCACATAGAATAGGATAAAGGGAAGTTAAATGTTATTGGGAAGGAAAAAGGGGAAACATACATTACAGAACAATTCCCTTAAAAGAAACGGAAGGGTATTTGTCCTGAAAGTATGCCCCCACTGATAAAAAATAAACCTGGTGATGCAGGGATATGCAGTAATTGGAAGTTTGTGTAAGAAATGTAGAATACTTGACTGTGGACTGACCTGTTCCTAGGAGAGCTCTTGAAAGACTCATGTTTCTTTTAGGAGAACAGTGGCCCTTAAAGGGCCATATTTATACATAACTGGGTAAGCACTCATTATGCAAAAGGAGTTCTTTAACAAGAACAATTAAGATTTATTTTCTAATAGAAGCCTAGAAAAAGACATATTATGAAAAGTAGCCCCCTGGGAACATAGTCTAAACAAAAAGGCTTAGGAATATCCCTTTCTTTATTTTGTATAGGATGGGATATAAACTTGAGGTTTTGTTTAAATTATATAAAGTAGATGGAGCCCCTGATTAATGATGTCACTCCCAAAATAGTATAAAAGGCTACCACCGGGGGTGTTAAAGAGATCTAGAGGTAGAGAGATCCAGAGAGAGCGTCAGTCTAGCACTGATTAGAGACAGAGAGAAGGGTCAGTCTCTGAACTGACTGGAAAGAGCCATTGCTGAGAATTAAATTGTCCTTTTCCAAGGCAATTGACATTGATATAAAATGATGGAATAAAAGTATGAAGTAATACCTGATTTTTTATTTTTCTGTATATATTATCATTTTAAAAAAGAAATAAAATGATAAGTGCCATCTAGGCACTTTTTATGCACCCAATCTCAGTGTTTGTCTAATTAATTGTATCCTGTTATCCCAACCCCGCTACAGTGAGCTATACTATGGTGCATTGGAATAAATATAAAATCTTGGTAGGTGGTTTATTTTAGCCACTTGAATTTCTGTGTATAGTGGTAGGGGTAGCAAGGCCCATCTGATAAGATCCTCGCCTAATTGTTTGAGCAGCACCAAGTAATTGTCCGAAAACAAATGTTTACTGGGGTATTGGAGTATAATATCAATATATTTTAGGCAGGAGAGGGCCCAACTCATAGGAAATTGTCTCTGTAACTGCAGTGATGGAGTGAAATAAAAAGTGAGGGAATCTCTGTCTTAGTTGCATTTAAAAAGTATCCTGAAAATTCCGTGACCAGATCCTTTAATCCCGGTGGGAACAAATTAGGATTGGTCATCTATAATAAAAACGTCATCAGCATAAAGAGTGATCTTGTGCTCTTGCCTATCAATTACCACCCCAGTGACTCCCGCATCTTGCCGAATCCACTGTGCCAAAGGTTCAATATATAATGCAAACAGCAAGGGTGGCAAAGTGCACCCCTGTTAAGTGCCATGCCTTAAGGTAAACTTGGAAGAAGTTTGCCCATTAATCCTCACAAATGCCTGGGGGGTTAAAATATAGTTTCTCTGTTGTCTCCAGAAATTATTCTGAAAAACCAAACCCAGCAAAGACCCCATACAGATATGTCCAATCAACCAGATTGAAAGTTTTTTTGGCATTACTGTTTTTTTTTAATCACTTATGTTCTTTACCGGCATGTCTCATCACACACAGTATTTACAATTATAAAGTGGCTTTGGAAAATCCACACACAGAATTGCCTGAAACAAGGCACATGACCATGCATGTACATACTTGAATGCATACCCTGTTGTGTGTTATTGCTGACTTCTGTGTTTTCCATTCCCTACATGACCATTTCAGGAAAAAGCTCCTTTGCCATTACTTGGATCGTTATGTCTTAATATATTTTTACTTTATTTTGATGATTTTATGCAAAATAAATCACAGAGTGGAAGAAGCATACACAATAACAACTCACAACTGTACTAGTTAAAATAAGCAGTTACGTATTTACTGTTACAGTAGATCTTTGAGAGAATTTCCTCCATTAGTCCACACCTTTGGAACTATAGCCACCAGATACTCGGACCACATGGAGACTTTTGTTAGCTGTGGCCACCAATGATGACATCATTCATCATCATTTATATAAATATGGGTAATCCCATCACTCCTCAGTTCCCCACCAGAGATTAGACTCAGAGTACCTCCAACCATGGGGAAACAGGAAATAAGACTAGCCCTGGCATACAAGGTGAGGCACAGGGCTAGATATAGAACTCCTATATTTTAGATTCAGGCATAATATCTGATGCAACCCTCACTGAAGAAGACAGGGATGGAGGGAGGAAGGGATGGCATGGACTAATGGAGGAGATTCTATCAAAGATCTTTTTCAGGCCAGCCCAGTGGCGCTAAAGGCTGAGGCGCTTGCGACCCGTGTTCGGGAATGAGCATGGGATGCCAGGGGTTGTCAGGGGAGGAGAAGGATTGAACATCCATTGGACTAATCTCAGTCTTCGGGGAGGGGGGCCCACAACAGTCAGCACTGTGCTGTACTTTGGGGAGGAGTGTGGGGCAGATGCCAGAAGGGAGCACATGCAGACACATGTGCGCTCCCTTCCACCAGTGTCATTGCATGCCCTCAGTGCCAGAGGAATAAGAACATTAAAAACAGAGGAGTGTGTATCTGGGGTGAAGCAGCTTGATGGCCGTCCATGGGTGCTGGTTCTGGAGGGTGCCTATCTGGATCTGTTAGGGCGGGTGAGTATGAGGGCTCCCCACCCCCCCCGCTGTGGAGGGCAAGCCGGAGGGGAGTAGGGGGTGACCTCGAGGGAGTGCGGACACCTGGATGGTGGCTGGAATCCCAAGGCAGCTGCCAGAACACGGGAGCAGCCCAGGAATGGAAAGGGACCTGGGGGTAGTCATATCAGATGACCTGAAGGTGGGCAAGCAATGTGAGAGGGCAGCAAGGAGGGCTGGGGGATACTGGAATGCATAGGGAGAGGCATCACCAGTAGAAAACAAGAAGTTAATATCCCTCTGTACAGACAGCTGGTGAGACCCCATCTGGAGTACTGCGTGCAGTTCTGGAGACCCAATCTCCACAAAGACATAGACAGGATGGAAGCTGTCCAGAGGAGGGCAACTAAAATGGTGCAGGGTCTGCACCAGAAGACATATGAAGAGAGACTTAAGGAGCTTAATATGTATAGCCTCGAAGAAAGGAGGGAGAGGGAGGTCATGATATAAACTTTCAAGTACCTCAAGGGAATCAACAAAGTCCAAGAGGGTAGCATCTTTCAAAAAAAGAGGTGTGCAAGAACAAGGGGGCACAATTTGAAGATGGGGGGGCGGCTCAGAGGTAATTTAAGGAAGTATTTTTTGGACAGAGAGGGTTGTGGATGCCTGGGACAGCCTTCCGGTGGAGGTTGTGGAGTCAAAAACAGTGGTGGAATTCAAGCATGCATGGGACAGTCATAAGGCAATTCTAGGGGGTTGAGGCAGGAAGAAGTAGGTTGCTGGTTAACTAGGATCTGCAGCTTATCCATTAGGTAGGGAAATGGGCAGACTGGGTGGGCCAAGCGGTCCTTATCTGCCGTCAAATTCTATGTTTCTATGTTTCTATGTATACAAAAGAGAAGGCAAAAAGCATACAGCAAAAGATCTTTTTCAGTAAGTATGTAACAGTTCTATCATCTATAAGGATATCTCCTCCATTAGTCTGCACCTCTGGAATGATTCCCAAGCAGTCCCAAATACTAACTGGGAGGTGGTTGCAGTCTGATATATATTCAGAATAGCAAGCCTTGCAGTAGTGCAAGCCCAAAACCAGCACACCTATAAGAGACTATGTCCAGACTGTAATGTTTAGTGAAGGTGTGGGCAGTGCTCCATGTGGCTGCAGCACAAATGTCAGCAGCGGAAACATTTCTGAAACAAGCAACAGAAATTACCATTCCTCTGGTGGAGTGACCTCAAACCACACCAAGAATCTCCTTACCGTACTTCCAATAACAAAATGTAATACAATGTGCCAGCTGTTTGGGACAGGCACTATTTAGACACAGGAGCACCATCTTTCCCAGGAGTTAAAACAAAAAGCTGAGAGGACTTTCTGCAGTCCTTGGTGTTAATTGCATTGTACCTGGGTATTCTATGTGCATCTAAAGTCTGGAGCAGTGCCTCACCCCAACTGACATGCTCAGGGTAGCAAACAGGAAGGTGTATCGTTTGATTCAGTGTAAATTCAGATACCAGTTTAAGTAAAAACTTAACGATTTGTATGCAAAGAAATTCTACGTCTGTGGAAAATCAAATGAGCAGGCTCACACATTACAGCCTGAAGTTCTGAAATTCTTCAAGTAGAAGTAATTGCAACTAAAAATAACATTTTCCATGATGGGAAACGTAGACTGTAACTCGTGGTCAACTAAGAAGATGCCCACATCAGTTTCTCAAACACAAAATTCTAATCCAAGGCAGGATTGTATTGTGGATAGGAAGCTTCATATGCAGAATACCTCTGAAAACGTATGGAAGACCTCCAACTGGGCCGCCCTTACAACCCTCAGTAGGGGCATTAAATGACTGACACAGTGGCCAAATGCACCCTAAGTAAGGAATACTGTAGACCAGACTCTGATAGGGGCAGCAAGTATTGCAACACAGCATTTACATGACATGTAAATGGGTCCAGATTTCTGGAAGCAACCCGCAATGTGAACTTCTCCTATTTTTAAGGAATAAGTATGCTTAGTAGAAGGCTTTCTAGCCACAGTCAGTACATCAGCAACCTTAGGGATACCCCCAAACAAGCAATGGCAATGTATTCAGAAGCCATGCATTCAGATGTAGGGATTTCAGGTCCGGATGGACCAGGGATACTTTATCCTGAGCAGCAGGCCCTGACACTGAGGTAGGGGGACAGGAAGCTCTACTGCCATCTGCTGCAGACATGGAAACCATATCTGGCAAAGTCATAAGAGAGCAATGAGTATGACAGTGACACTCTCCATCTGCAACTTGAACAGCACCCTCCACATTAACAGAATTGGGGGAAATGCATATAGGAATCTCCCTCTCCAATAGAGGAACCACATGTCTCACCAGAACACTCCATGTCCTGGAGCAAACGAACAGAAATGTGGCAGTTTTGCATTGTGTGGGGACACAAAGGAAGTCCAACTCTGGATGATGCCACCTTGCGCAGAGATCATCAACCACAGCGGTTATCGGTTCCCACTCAGGCACCCTGGACTGTGACCTACTTAGTTTGCCCGCTAAAACATTCTTGAAACCTTCAAGATGCACAGCTGACAATTGTAGGCCATGGGACAGAGTCCAGTACCATATTCTCATTGATTCCATCCACCACAGCAATGCTATGTGAAGCAGGAATGTGATGAGAACCCTTTGGGCCAGCTTGTCTGTCAGCTGATCCCACTGGCCCCTGAGTGGCCACTGAGGGCATTTCACATGAAGGCATGCCAGTGGCACTGGCACAATGGCCACAGCTATGAAACCCAAGAGAAGTAACATTGTTCTTACAAAGACATAGTGACGCCTGTATATCAGATATGTTTCAGCAATCAGATTTTCTGCTCAGTCCTGTGGCATGAAAGCACATCTCTTCACTTTGTCCAAGACTGCCACTATGTAATGCAGTCTTTTTAGCACATTTAATATGATCCCCAAGTCCTCAAACAACTGCTTTGTCAGAGACAAAGTATGTTGGAGACTGTCCCTGGAACTAACCTTCAGCATCCAGTCATACAGATAGCGAAACGCATACAGACCTTCCCTGCAAAGGGCTGCTCTGATTACTGCCAAGCATTTGGTAAAGACCTATGGTACACAAGATAAGCCAAAGGCAATACTCTAAATTGGTAATATTCCTCTTCCAGCTCAAAGTGGAGGTACTGCCTGTGGGATTTTCTTATCTTGACATGAAGATGTGCATACTTCATGGCTAGAAACAAAGTCAAAGGAAAAGATGCCTGAGATTCAACACAGGACTCAGATCCCCTGTCCATTTTGGGAGTAGGAATTATCTGGACTAGAACTCTGTTTCTCTGTCACAGAGGAACTGGTGTTATAGCACATTTATGGAATAATGACCGAAGTTAGTCCTTCAGAGGGGACAGATGACCTGGAGGATAACAGGAATAGATGGAGGATGATCTGGAAGGGCTTCTAGAAGCTCCAGAGCATGCCCCCCTTGCAATTATCTACAGGACCACTTCATCCTTTGTAATCTCCTGCCATTTCTCTGATGCAGAATGATTCTGCCCCCCTCCCCACCAACCACCCTTGGAAGTAACAGAGGGGCTAGGGGTTGGAGTGTATCCAGGCAATAGGTGGAACCAGTGGGGGCAGTACCACTGGTACCACTTGCATTGGAGCACCTGGGGGAAGGGGGCCCAGCAGGGTGCCATCTCCACTACCATGGCCTTGCTGATGGTAGGCATGGCCACATCCAGCAGCAGACCAACTAAAGGATCCCCTCCCATGATCCCTGGAAAGAGGGGGATACAGGGACTTGACAGACCTTTGAGTCATTTTTGAAGTATGAAAGCCTCTTTTTTTTTGTATATTTTTATTGAAAGAAAATCAGACATTGATTGACTTAAAATATAATGAAGGGCATTACAACACTTGCCCTAAACATATATGGATGTAGAGCAATGGTAAATATTAAATACAGCACTAAACATTTACATAGAAACAAAGAATTTGACTGCAGATAAGGACCACTTGACCCACCTAGTCTACCCATTTCCCTACCTGATGGATAAGCTGCAGATTCTAGCTAATCAACAGCTTACTTCCTTCTACCCTTCACTAGAATTGCCTTATGTCTGTCCCACGCATTCCTGAATTCTCCCACTGTTTCTGACTCCACAACCTCCTCAGGAAGGCTGTTCCATGCATCCACAACCCTCTCTGTGAAAAAATACTTTCTAACATTACCTCTGAGCCGTCCCCCCATCTTCAAATTGTGCCCCCTTGTTCTTGCACATCTTTTTCTGAAAGATGCTACCCTCTTGTACTTTGTTAATTCACTTGAGATACTTGAAAGTTTCTATCATGTCCCCCCTCTTCCTCCTTTCCTCAAAGGTATACATATTAAGCTGCTTCAATCTCTCCTCATATGTCTTCTTGTGCAGACACTGCTCCATTTTGGTTGCCCTCCTCTGAACAGCCTCCACTCTGTCTATGTCTTTGCGGAGACGGGGTCTCCAGAGTTGCACGCAGTACTCCAGATGGGGTCTCACCAACTGTCTGCACAGAGAGATAACAACTTCTTGTTTTCTAGTGTTGATGCCTCTCCCTGTGCATCCCAATATCCCCCCAGCCCTCCTTACAGCCTTCTCACATTGCTTGCCCACCTTTAGGTCATCTGATATAATTACTCCTAGGTCTCTTTGGATTTTTTTTTATTATCTCACCCCCCATTGTGTACTCTTCCCCTGGGTTTTTGTTTCCCAGATGCATTACCTTGCACTTCTTTGCATTGAATCTGAACTGCCATATATTGACCATTCCTCCAACCTTGTCAAGTCCCTTTTCATCCTTTCCACCCCACGTTGTGTATCAACCTAGTTTCAGATATTTGTGTGTTTTGCAAGTGCTCTCCAGTGTCACTTATCAAGACATTAAAGAGGACCAGTCTCAGTACCAAACCCTGCGGTACCCAGCTAGTTACCCTCCTTTCTTCATTGTGGACTCCGTTTACTATTACCCTTTGCATCCTGTTGTCCAGCCAGTTTTTTATCCAGGCTACCACCTTGGGACCCACTCCAAGGCTGGCTAACTTGTACATTAATCTTTTGTGTGAGACTGCGTCAAATGCCTTGCCAAAATCTAGGTAGGCCATATCCACAGCCCCTCCCTGGTCTGCTACTTTGGTTACCCAGTCAAAGAAATCTATTAGGTGCGTCTAACATGACCTTCCTGCTGTGAAACCATGTGCCTTGGGTCCTGTGCCTCACTGGCCTCTAGGTACTCAACAATTCTTTCCTTCAGAAGTGATTCCATAATTTTCCCTACCACTGAGGTCAAACTAACTGGTCTGTAGTTTCCTGCCTCTGCCCTGTTCCCACTTTTGTGAAATGGAATCGCATCTGCCCTCCTCCAGTCCTCAGGTACCACCCCATCCTCCCATGATTTATTAAAGAGAGTGGTCAGTGGCGTTACTAGCTCTACCCTTAGTTCTTTTAGAATTACTGGGTGAATCCCATCAGGTCCTATTGCTTTGTCCACCCTCAGTTTCAAGAGTTCTTTCAAAACCCTTTCTTCCGTGTCCGGTATCAACCCCCCTATTCAGAGTGTTTCCCTTTTTTGGTTCAGGTATCTCCCCCTCCTCTTCTGTTGTGAATACTGAGCAGAAATATTCGTTCAGTATATCTGCTTTTTCACTGTCACCCTCTGCCCACATTCCCTCCCACTTATTAAGTCTCTGTAGCCCTCCCTTGGTCTTTCTTCGCTCCTTACTGTACCTATAAATGGTTTTATCCCCTTCTTAACAGAGTTGGCTATCTTTTCCTCAGTTTGTGCCTTTGCTATTCTGACTGCCCTCCCTTCCTCCTTCTGCTTTAACTGATAAAGTTCTCTGTCCTGCTCCTTCTGTTTCCTTATTATTTCCTGAATGCCATCTTTATCTCCTTAACCTTCCCTTCCACCTCTTTTGAGAACCATAGTGTTTTTTTCCTTCATTTTGTTTTGTTTTGTTGATTTGCTTCACACAAAAGGCTTGTTGGCTCTGTGATGGCAGTTTTGATTATTCCCCATTGTTCCTCCACCCCTCCTTCTTGCCCATTTGCTAGTTGTTTTCTGAGGCACTCTCTCATTTTCCCAAAGTCAGTACTCCTAAAGTCCAGTGCTCTTGTTTTTGTATGGCTTGACTCTATGGCTGTGTTTATTGTGAACCACACTGGTGATCACTTGTTCCCAGATGGCTACCCACTTCAAAATTTGAGATTCTTTCTCCTTCCCCATTTAAGAGTACCAGGTCTAAGATTGCTCCCTCCTGAGTGGGTTCCAACACTAGTTGTCCAAGGCATGCCCCCTGTAGAGCATCAAGAATGACCCTGTTCTTGGATGTGCCTGCAGCAAAGGTACTCCAGTTAACATCTGCCATATTCAGGTCCCCCATCAACAATATCTCCCTTTTTCTGCCATTTTAAGGATGCTTTCTATCATTTCCTTGTCCATTTCCTCCCCCTGAGATGGGGGTCTGTACACAACCTCCATGCGGATCGTGGTACCATTTTCTATCTCCAGCCATAGTGGCTCATCAACTTCCTGATTACTCTTTAGTTCTGTTGTTTTAATCCCTTCCCTTATATAGAGAGTTACTGCTCCTCCTCTTTTACCCACCCTGTCCCTCCTGTAGATTGTGTATCCTGGTATGTTGACATCCCAGTCATGGTTCTCTGTGTACCATGTTTCAGTGACTGCCACAATATCCAGGCATCCCTCTTCCATCAAGGCCACTAGTTCAGGGAGCTTGTTACACAGACTGCAGGTACTGGTATTCATCACCTTTCATTTTTTGATGGCCTTACCCCTTTAAGTCCCATCCCTGTCCTTACTGCTTTTTTCTGCATTTACCCCTGTCCTGCTCCCTACTGACTTCTCTACCTTGGTGTTTACCTCTCTAACTACTGTTTTTTGTGGGGGGAGGCTGGGATTTCCCTGCTCCTTTTCAGTGCCTCCCTCCTTGGCTAGTTTAAATGCTTGCCAATGAAGCATTTAAACCTATCACTTAGGATCCTGGTCCCCGGACAGATACAGACCATCGTGCCAGTATAGGCCTGCATCCCTACCAGTGGTTCCCCAGTCCACAATGAAGCCAAAACCCTGAGCTCCACACAAGTTTTTCAACCATTCATTGAATCCCATGGATTCGGAATAACCTAGCATCATCCTTGCCATAGACAGGCAGCACCTCTGAGAAGGTTACCATACATGCTACTTGTCTAAGGCTCCTCCCCAACTCTGCAAACTCCTCTTGCACTGCCCTGATCCCATGCACAGCCAGGCATTTGTCTCTAGAAGGACAATGACATCCAGCTCCCTCGCTCATGCAGCTGCTCCCGCTATCCTGAGGATTCGCTTCCTGTCCCTAAGTGCCATGGTGCCAGGCAGGCACCTTACCTCCCTATCCCCTTCCTCCCCTACCTCTACCCCCCTAATGATTGAGTTCCCCACCAGGAGTTGTTTCCTTCCCCTGTGGGATCTCGTTCCACCCTCCTGTGGGTCTCCTTTGTGGAGGTTCCCAGCATCCTCCTTGGTCTCCACTGCAGGTGCCTCCATAGAGGAACCACTCTTCACCAGAACAGCATATGAATTGTGAGAGGTACAACTAGAGAGATGCACCTCTGTTCCACCACCCTCTCCCTCTCTGAGCCCACCTTGGTCCAACCACTCCTCTTTCTTGGCAACCTCTGAGGTCACGGTGGTGGCCCTGGTGGTCCCTGGGTGGGGGAAGAGGTTTCATGAATCCTAGCCAGGTCAGCCTGGAGACGGGCAACCTCCTCCCTCAAACCAGAGAGGTGCCTGTAAACAGGGCTGCATTGCAGCCTCCAGAATTTCTCCCAGAACACTGCTGCCCACTCCCATTGCACTGCACCACTCCCATCTTGACTTATTTTGTGTCCCCTCTGGTGTTGCTTTGTATGCTCACTGTCTCCTCCCGCTATGTATTTTTACACCTACTTTCCTACTGCCTATGTGCCCTTACAACTCTCGCCCTTCCTTTTCTGGGACAGGAACGTCCTGTAGTCTTCAGTAGTCTCCTTCTTCCATGCTTGGATTCAGACCTCCAGCAGCCGGGGGGGGGGAGAAAGAGTTATTTTTTTTCCTTCAAGGTTGATGAAACTAATGTGTCTCAGTGATCCTTCCCTTCCTACTGCCAAACAGGAAGTTCCTGTTGTCAGTCAAATCCAGTGGCTATAAAAGTAGAACTGGCTTAGGGTGGGAAGGAGGGCAATTAGCAAGAAAGCTGTAGTTCTAGAATGCTGTTACTTGCTCTGAACGCAAAATTCTCCTCTGTCAAACTAATTTCTACGCCAGTAGGTAGTAAATATGCTGGGATAAACAGTCACCACACATCTGTATTGAATTACTCACATGTGGAACTCGCTAGGAGTTAGGAGTACCTAGGTTCCCCTTTATCTAGTTGTTGGTACCTGGTGTCTTTGCAGTCACACTCCACAACTTAGTCTCATAGGGACAAAAATCCAAAAGTTAGCACTCCAGAAAATACACAGAATTTTTGACTCCAGCTAATTGTTGATTTATTTTTCCACCAGCATGAATGCCCCATAGGGACAGCTAGCTTCCATCCAGGTGGTCTGTACCCCTCTCACCTACAAAAAAGGGCTCCACTCAAGAGCTTGCTCTTACACCAAATTCTGTTAAATTGATGACTGTTTCTTGTATCTGTGCTTTGGGCCTTCTCTATTTTTAAGCAATTAAGTAGATTACTAGCCCATTGTTGTATGGTTGGGGGATTTTCTGCAATCCATCGCTGTACTAGTTATGCAGGCATTGATGAGAGCTAACAACCACAGCAGTAGGTCTCTCTCCAGTTTACTTCAATTACGGTCTGCCACCAAAAGGTATTCCAATGGGGATTTAGGGGGAATGACATGCAGAATCCTACCCAGTAACCTGTGAATTTCGTGCCAAAAAGGTAATATTTGGGGGCACATAAGGATCATATGTAGAAAGGTGTCCTCTTCGACCTGGCGTTTGGGACATATTGATGATTTTGTGGGGTTCATGCCATGTCTTTTCGCAAATGTAATATATGTTCAATGTAAGAAATTAGGTTGGGTCTGCTGCAACCTGTTACTTCTAGAGCAGTTGGTTAGATGGCAAGCTGCCCCTGACCATATTTATGGGGTCACTTCTACCCCAAGGTCAGCTTCCCAGGCTGCTTGGATATGGAGCATGGGATCAGATGCTCCCTTTACTAGGATGATATAGTATACAGACAAGGGTCCCACCTTGGGCTGAGGTCTGAACAGTTCTTCCAGACATGGGTTCTGGTACCTGTGTCTCTGTGGGTCCTTAACTAGTGTTAAGATTCCATTTCAGGTTTGGAGATATATAAACATGTCATTGGCTGGTAATTGCCAGGTGCTCTGTAGCTCTTTTTTTTTTTAGTTGTTTAACCAGGAGTAGCACACTAAGCTGAAAGCTTTTTTACAGGAGTGATCTGGGAGCACAGGGAAGTTAAGTGACTTGCTCAGGGTCACACAGTATGCAAGTGGAAGCTGTGGGATTCAAACCCAGGTCTGGTCTGCTGGATGTCACCAGATTTGCAGCTCAGAGCCTTAAACCACTGGGCTATACTGTCTCCCTCATTAAAGGAGAGGAATCTAACCCCTACTCATACAATTGCATTACTTGCCCGAGGCCCTATCTTTGCCATCTAAGCAATCCCCCATGCACAAATACATTGTATTGAGGCATCTGTTTCAAAGTTGTCCAAATTGATGCATATTGAGAGGGTGTCTCCATCTCCCCCCATTTATCGACAGCTCCCCATACCCTCAAAATTGTTCTCGTGAAGGAGTTAGTATATGTCCTTGGTGCCGCTTGGGTGTGGCTGGCAACTGCAAGTACATCTCTTCAGATATCCCCCCTTGCTCTGCACCCCCCCAATGTTTATCCACCCTGGAGTGGTCATAGTCGAGCCCGTGGGCAAAAATGCTAGTTGGGCTGCCCAATAGTATAGTTTAAAGTTTGGGAGCCTCATTCCTCCTTTACTCGCAGATTGCTGAAGGACCTTTCTACTTATTCTAGCATTCTTCCTGCACCGTATAAATTTGTGGAGGACTGTTTAAGTCCCCTAAAGAAAATTTATCTGGGACATGGCAGAGGAGGGATTGAAACAGGTACAGGCACTAGGGTAGGATAGTCATTTTATTGATAGCTACTCTGCCATATACCATAAGGGGCATGTCTATCCATCTTTCACACTCCTGTGTCAACTTGGTGAGCAATTGATCATAGTTCAGTGAATATAGGTTCATAACTTTCGATGAGATGAAGATGCCTAAGTACGTAATTTTGGGAAAAACTTGCACTCCCAGATCATTGTTTATCAGGGCCTGCTTTCCCATCTCCCCGACTTGTAAAAGTTCACTCTTAGACCAATTGATTTTGTGTCCTGACATCTGGGCATATTGCTTGAGTACTGTATGTACACATGGAAGACTGACTGAGGTTTTTAGGGTATAGTAGTAGGTCATCTGCAAACAGAGCCAATTTGTGTTCCCCCCACTGTCCATACCCCACAATGTCCAAATGGTTCCATATCACAGCTGCCAGGGGTTCGAGGGCCACAACATAAAGGAAAGGGGACAGTGGGCATCCCTGTCTCGTACCCCTCTGCAACTCAAATGATGGAGACAGGGATCCATTCATCAGAATTTGAGAAGTTGGTGTTTTGTACAGGGTTGGATTAAGGACCTCAGGTATGGTCCCACCACAAAGGCCCAGAGAGCCGTGGACATATACTCCCATTCCACGTGGTTGAAAGCTTTTTCTGCATCTAGTGTGAGCACCACTGTCTTGTGTGTGTGCTGAATCTTGGCCCAGTGATGAATCATGTCGAGTGTTTTCCATATGTTGTATTTGCCCTGTCTCCCCTGCACGAACCCACTCTGGTCTGGGTGGATTATGTTTGTCGAAACCAGTTCCAATCTTGCTGCTATTGTTCTGGCTAATATTTTGTAATCTGATGTGAGCAGTGAAATGGACCAATAAGATGAACACATTGCAGGGTCCTTGCCCGGCTTTGGGAGTACCATGATGGCAGGTTCATGCATGGAGGGTGGGGGGAGTTGTCCCCGCTGCACACTTTCCAAACATGTCATATAGAGGCTCTAAGATCCCAGGAATGAACGTTTTATAAAAATCAATAGACAGCCCACCCGGATCCGGGGTCTTCTACTTTTTAACCTCCTTATTGCAGCCAAGATCTCCTCTATAGATAACAGGCTAAGTCAGCAGCAGTATTCTCTTCAATAGGGGAAATTTAGGCCTTTTGAAAGAAATCCTCTGTTGTGGAGTGGGGTTAACTTCTGAAGTGTATAGGTCCCTATAGAATTAAGTAAATGTTGGTCCAATAGATGAGTTGTCTGTGACCAGCACCCCCCATTTACTTTGTATGGTTTTACTGTTAGTTCCCCCCTCTCTTTGCCTTAGCTGCCATGACAGGACTTTGCCTCCCTGGTCCCCATCAAAGTGAGGACCAACCTTCCCCAGTAGGAGGCTCCTTTCCAGCAAGGAGGAGGCAAAAGAATGATAGTTCCATCTTGCTTGCTGCAGCCTGTAAAACAACTCCCGACTGGAACAGGACATGTGGGCTTTTTCTAATTCCTGTATCTTTTGCTCGACTGTATTAATCACCCTTCCCTTTGTTTTTTCTTAAAGGATGCACATGAAATGGTCTTCCCCCTGACAAAAGCATTCATTGTGTCCCACCTTGTTGCATGGGTTATCTCCTCTTTTTATTATTGGACAAGTAATCATTAACAGCTGTGTGGATATGCCTGACAAACTAATTATCTTTTAAAAGGATTGGGTCCAGCCTCCAAGGTCTCATTGCTGCTTCCAACACATCCCCCCTAAGTTTATCCCTCTATGGTGTATGGTCTGAGACCAGTATCGACTCGTGAGCCTGCTTTCCCATGTGCAGTACAATGGCCAATGACATCATTAGCCTGTCCAGCCTAGCATATGTCTGGTGGGCATGAGAGAAAAAACTATACTCTCTGCTGGTCGGGTTTTGATGTCTCCATATGTCTATGAGAGAGCATGTTTTCACTATTTCTTGTAAGGCTTGAGCATTTTTAGATAGTACAACTGGGGCTGGATTGGACCTGTCCAAAACAGTGTCTTCTACACAATTGAAATCTCCCTCCAATATCCAGGGCCCATGGAAGAGTGTCATGTCCAGGAGCAGTTTGTGGTAGAGTCTTTGATCTTCTATGTTAGGGCCATAAATAGAAGCAATAGCCATACACTTCCTATTGTTTAACTGCACCTGAGTCTGGGCATACCCGCCTCCCGAGAGGTCTGAATATGATGATGCACGCTTCCAGGAAAGCCCCTCAGCAGCCAAATTGCCACTCCTCTAGTCCTGGACAAATGAACAGCCATGATCCATGCCCCCAGATTGCTTTAATTTCTCAGCCTCATTGATTGGCATGTGCATTTCTTGAAGTGAAGCAACTCTGGGTTTTAACTTTTTAAGTCTAATTTGAACTTTTCTCTTTTCACAACATTTTTAAGTCCATTAACATTCCTCATGATGACACTGATATCCTCAGCCATTTGTTGTGCCATAATGATATTCCCATAGTAGCCTACCAGCCCTTGGCAACTGCTCTTGCCTCCCTTTATAGGGGAGAAATATTGCCCCTCTTGCTCTTGCATCTATAAACAAACTTTGAACAAACAACACTTGAGCTAAAACTAAAACTTATTCTGTTTTCACCCTTGTTTTCCCTTCCCCCTCTTTCTGTCCCCCCTCCTCCCCACCAACCCTCCCCTCACAACCCCAACAGTTTGAATAAACTTGTCCGAGTAGTTATTCGGGTCCATCCCTTCTCCACTGTTGGTGATGACATATATGTGATGTACATGGGATTATTGCTTACCTATTATTCCACCATTAAGGTCTATAATGCATTTATTACCATAGATCCTTGCGGTGAGTGGAGGCTTTCTCTCCTCCTTCACTGCTGGGTAATTGTGGCATATTTATGTAGAGAAAATTCAGCTTCCCTCCATTTATAAGTCCTGCTCCCCCACGCCCAGAAACCAGCCCCCCCAATCCACATTATTACATCACTCATTAAATGAAGCATCATCATTACTCAAACATTGTATATAGAGTCCCTGGCAATCCTGTTCTGTCCGTGCTGGAGCCTGTAATCCGTGAGGGGATGCCTGGTGGTGCCAAGGTGACTCTGGAATGAATGCTGCCCCCACCCGCTGATATCTGTGCCACTTGGTACAGTGGGGGGGGGAGGAAGAAGCTAGTCAGAGCAGGCACCGAATGTCAGCCTTGATTAGACTGTTCCCCCTTGAAATTCCACCAGCCACAGCTACCACTGCTCTGCAATAAGTGACAGTGCCATGTTAAATGTGGGCAAAGCCACACAAGGGTCCCTCTCACCTCGGCCTTGACCCGCTCATCACAGGAACAAGTCCCCCACAGTACAGCACCTACATCAACCACGACAATTGCACAGTCTACCCATCTCTTCAGTTGGGCGAGTTATCTCCCTTGTGCAGCCGCCACTCAGTCAGTCCTCCTATACTTTCCACAGGGGCAAGCAAGGATGTATTACAAGGGACCACCATGCAGTCACACATTCAAGATGGCTCTGAAGGCCTCCTCCTTGACTCGTCTCAGGCCGCATGGACAGAAAGAGAGATGTTGTGGGGTAAACAGCATAGAGATGGCCTGCCTCTTCAGGGAGGTTACCTACAGGTGCCCCCCACTTAGCTCTGATCAGCCAGTAAGACATTAGTACAGAAATAAACAGTATTGTCAGGGAAAACAGTTTGTAGAGTAGGATATGTGTGGTTACTCACTTATGTGGAATCCGGAATGGAGAGGGAGCACCAGAGTCACAGGGGAGATCTGTAAGCAGGAAACTAGCCCCTGACGAAGATAAAACTGAAAAATGTATAAATTTCAGCTGTCATTCCTGTCAGATAGTGTGCTGTTGTATTGGGCGCGATACTCTGCTTTCACTTACTGCTTCCTTTTCCCGAATATACTTCTCTGCTTCTTGTGGGTTTTCTAAGAACCAAGGGGGCTTGCCTGGCCTGCAAATTCGCAGCCTAGTTGGGTACAGATGCATGAATTCCCAGCCAGCTGAGCATAAAGCTGCCTTAACTCCATTGAATTTCAGGTGGCAGATCTGCAGGTCTCTGCTGTAGTCCTGCACAATGAACGCTTTGCTGCCTCCTTGCAGCATGATCGGGCCCTGGGATTTTGCCACCCTTAATATTCTCTCTTTGTCAGTGTACCGGAGGCACTTGATGAGGAAATGTCTTGGCTGCTCACCAGGTTTGGGTTTCAGGCCAGTCCTGTGAGCTCTCTCCACTTAGTAGTTCAGGGCTTGGTCCCCCATTTTAAGCTGTTGTACAATCCACTGGTGCACCTCCTTGCCTGGGTCATTTTTCTCAATGCCTTCTGGCAGACCAATTATTCTGAGATTCGAGCAGCGGGATGGGTTCTCCAGGTCGTCCTGCTAATTAACCTCCGAGATCAATTATTTGTAGTCGGCCTTGTCTCTGGTAACCATTTCCAACCTGTCTTCTGCCTCGCTTAACCTTTTCTCCACTTCATCAATGCGGACGGCATGTGCCGCTGTTGTCTCCAAAAGTCCGGTTACCACAGACTGTAGATGTGAGATTTGGGCTGTTATATTATGAATGTCTGCACTCATTTCTGTCTGAATTTCGTACAGTGTGGCCAAAACCCCAGTCATCGATTTCTCAAATTCAGTCATGCTCTCTGAGTTAGCAATCATCGCTGGAGGGTCCACCGATGCCTCGTGGCAAGCTAGCACTACTGTTTGCTCTTTTCCAGATAGAAAAACAGCTTGGCTGGTGCAGCAGAGTTTCTAGCAGCAGAAGATAAGTTTTTTGATTTTCAGATCGCTGTTTATCTTATTTTTGCCTTACATGAAAATTTCCCCAATCTGTGAAGTACTAAAGAGTGACTGCTATAATGGTTGGTTGGCCACGCTCCCTGAAAGCCTCTTAAGGCCTCTTCAACATCATAACCAAATAGTTTTGACTCTCTGAAAGGGGCATTACAAACTGCTTGCTGCACACCATTGGCAAAGCCAGCAACTCTGAGCCAAGAACATCTTCTCATACAAATGCCAGAAGCGGAAGCCCTGGCGGAAGCATCAGATGCACCATAGGCAGAGCAGAGCGGATGTCTGCCAACCTTGCCACCAAAAGTAAAGGTTTTAAGTAACTCATTCTTGGCAGAGCCTTGTAGTTTTCCATAGGCTGTTCTGATATTTTATCATATGGGCCTGGTAGTTTGCAATCCTAAGGCCCAGTGAGGCAGAGGCATATGTATGCTTGCCCATCACATCCAACCTCCTAGATTCTTTATCAGATGGCAGTGCAGTCATACTGTATGTTTAGTTGCTCAGGACCTACTGTACCATAAGCTGCCACAATGACTACTGAGTTAGTTTGTGGCTGATTGGCATAATAACGCTTAGCAGATGGGACAGGGTACTGCTTATCAGCCTTTCTGGGAACTGTAGGAATTACTTTAGTCTACCATGCAGAAAAAGGTGGCATCCTCTAATGCAATGAATATAGGTGAAATTATTATGGAGGGTGTGCGAGGGGCCTCCAAAAATTCCAACAAATTTCTTTTTGTGGAATCTTCCTCTTCCACAGCAAAGCCCACTGCAGTTTGCATTTGCTGCATCGTGGCTTGAAAAATAGGATCCTCAGGAGGAGACCTTGGGGTGTAAACCACTGAGTCTACACAGCAGGATGAGGGTAGAACTAGACTGTGGTGCCACATATGGTTCTTCCTTATATTCCTCCTCTAAATCCTCTTCTAATACCATGATGTTGGGATTGTATTCAACCTCATCATCAATGTCTTGATCGACAATGAGTGCCACAGAATGCACCGGTATCGCCAGTGGCGGCTGAGAGGCAGGAATCTGCATTGTGCTAGAAGAAGCCATTGACAAGGGCTGCACAGCAGGAGGACCCATCTATAGTACAACTGCCTATAATGTTAGGTGAGGCAGAGTGAGTCATATTATTTCTGAAAATAACACCAGCACAGAATGAGAGTCAATGGCTTCCTGTAAAGGGTCTGGGACTACTTGCATTGAAGGGCTTTGTCCCAACAACAGTGGTTTTGTACTATCCATAGTAGGTATGGTAGCACCTGCGCCAAGTCCCAACCTTGGTGTCTCATCAACGGTCAAGGAGGCTGTCATCAATGCTGCCAGAGCAGGCAATGACACAATTGAATTACCTTGTCTTACCAGGACCTGGGACCTCACCAGCAAAGATGATCTCTCTCTGTCCTTATGCTTGTGGCCTGATGATGAGGGCTACAACGCCGACTGTTGCCTGTCCTGGTCCTTCAACTTTGGCAGCCGTTTCTTAGTTGACCATGAGGAAGCTGTGTATTTTGGTCCTTATTCCTTCTCCATGGCTGTTAAACTTTTAAGGAGAAGGTAATTTTCTAAAGCTTTCTTGCGGTGTCACCTTGCAGCCTGGTTGAAGCTCTAGCAAATCCTGCAAGTCCTCATGTTGTGAGAAAGGCTCATGCAGCACATACAAACTGTGCATGTGTCTTCTTGTAAATTTTATCTCCAGACTTACAGTATTAAAATAAAGGGTCTTTCAACTTCAGCAGCATGCAGAGATGATGAAATACACTTACAATAAAAGAATAAATGCAAAGACTACTTGACATTTCCTTCAGCAGGTCTGACGAGGATGGTCAACAGCAGGAAAAGAACTGAGGAGTGATGAAGCCACCCACATTTAAATAGAAGCTGACACATTACATCCTGGGCAGTGTCTGGCTAGCAAAAGTTTCTGTGTGGTCCTAGTGCCTGGCGGCTATAGTTCAAAGGTGTAGACTAATGGAGGAGATATTCTCAAAGAAGATCACTCTTTCTGTTTTATGTTTAGTGGGATATACAACAATTATAACGTACAACTGAATTTAACATTGAGCTAGTGCACCTGATGGGCCTGAAAATATATACATGCATATTTAATAAACAGTAAGCCATTAATCTTTGAAATTAGTCAGGATGTATGGATATGCAAAGTTCTGTAAAGGGAGTGCTTGTTCAGGTACAAGTGTCCATTGCATAGGATAACACATATAGATTTATGTTTCCTTTTCTGTCAGTGGATATTCTTTATATATGCACCAGTCACAATTTCTAGTATTGTTTTAGACTTTTTGGAGCCCAACAAAACACTTGAGCCATTGGAATGTGCTCATCCTTATGTCACTTGTTCAGAAATGGAGTCCACTGACATGTGTTGGTGGCAACACATGATGTAGGTTAGCCTCCCTACAGCGTGACAGTCATTAAGGGAAGGACATAGTGCATCTGTCCTAAGGGGTTTCATACCATTCAAAAATCTGCTAAACTGCAGTAAACAGTAAGTAAAACAAAACAAAAAATGCTTTTTGCACACAATGTGCAGTTTGGGAATAGTCTCACACATGGATGTAGGGCTCTTTGTGCTGACTATTCCCTTTTAAGACTTTAGAAAACTGAAAAGTATGTTCCAACATAAAAAAGTGTTAAAAATGAAGTGTTTGTTTTATTCTCAGCTTTCATATTTCTATGACATACTATAGCTATACTGTTAAAATGGTGCTGGTTCTTGTGCTTTAATAAGGCTGGTTCTGTTGACTTCCAAGCTTACCTTTTCCGTAACTAGAAATCCCAGGATCACCTGCAGCTGACATCAGAGCAGGGCTGCAGCAGTGGGAGATTCAATAGCCTGCAGTGCATGTTAGAGTTTATACGCTCTGATCTTTTGTTTGCTGGCCCTGCTGCACTCCTGGAGCTACATACAATCACAGAGGACTGTGCATATCACTAGGAGAACAGTGGGACCAGCAGACATCCTGAATTGAGCTTATAAAATATCTAACATGCACTGCAGGCTATTGAATCTCCCACTGCTGCAGCCCTGCTCTGATGTCTGCTGCAGGGTGATCATAGCATTACAGAAAAGGTCAGCTTGGAAGTCAGCAGAATCAGCCTGATACTGTTTACTGCAGTGTGGTAGATTGTAAGCAAAAAAAAAAAAAAAAAAGGTTTTGCACACAAACTGCAAATTGGGACCAGCCTTACACTTGGGTATGGGGCTCTTAGTGCTTACTTTTCCCCTTTAAGTCTGTAAGAACACTCTTTCACCATTCAAGTTAGTTAAACTGAGCATTGCTGATGTGGTGAAACTTTAACAGAAAATTACATAGCCTTACAATTTATTTATTTATGTATTGAAAAATGAAAATTGGTAACAGGAAAGGTGCACTGAGTCAAGGCTTGTGTCCAGGTGCTACCCATGGGGAGGGGAAAATAGAGACAAATGCATTCAGTGGAAAAGCAGTGTCAATGTAAACAAAACAATATACAGGCAAGTATGAACTACCAAGGCAAAATAAACAGTTGCTAAATTAGGAGTCAAGCAAAAACTGCAATCCAAGGCAGTATGTACAGTGAACAATGTATGGATAAAGAATGTGGAAGAGTTGTACCAGATTTACAATAAATATTACCAGCAGTAGCTACACAGTCAGGAGGGAGAACTGAATAACCCATGCCAGAACAGGTGCAGTAGTAGGCAGCAGGAGTAAATTGGGAAGAGAAGATGGCAAAGGACAGACTAGCCAGTGCAAGAGGAAGAGGGGGCAAAAGGAGTTTGAGTTCATATTTGAGAAATTGATAGAAGGGAGACAGAGGAGGTGGCAGGGAGAGATTGCTTGAAATGGAGGAAAAACTGGAACAGAAGTCAGATTGCCTGGCAGTAGATCTGGAGTAAGGAATGGAGAAAGTGTGGGGATCACTGGAGTAAAGTGAATAAGAGGTGGAAGGGATAGGAGAGAGGAGAGATAAGGAAGAAGAGACAAGAACCAGTGTCTGGAAATAAAGGATGCACAGTGACTGAGGTAATAGGAGGCAGGAAGTGGTGTCAATGGGTTAGTGTATAGGGAGCAGTGGTGGGTACCAGAGGAAGCATTAACAGCAATGTGGCAGAAGAAACTGCTTAGCCCTAGAGTGTCCAGTCTGGCAAGACATGAAGAGGGGATGGTGCCATACACCAAATCTGCATTGTCAAATGCCAGAAGGACCATCTTGGTGACTATTTCATAAACAGACTGGGAGTGGTAGGTAATCTTTATTGCAGCAGATGGTGCCGAGTTTCAGGCAGAGCTTTCTGTGAATGACATCGATATGGGTGGAAAAGTCAAGTCTTTCATCCAGCCCCAAATCTAGATATTTGAAGTAAAACCACTGTTAAGAGGAGTCCCCCAAGGTTCTATCCTGGGTCCTATCCTTTTTGCCATTTATATAAATAATATTGATTCAACCCTCACCAATTCCTCTATACACCTCTTTGCTGATGACACTGTTTTGTATGTCAGCAACCCTTCGCCTGCAGCTGCTCATGAAATCCTACAAACAGAATTCTCCTTGTTACAATATCAGCTACTTGAGAAAAAGCTTCTGTTAAATGCAAAGAAAACTGAAGCAATGATGTTCACAAATCAAAGCTCCACCAGCACCTCCTCCTCAATCATTCTCCCCCAGCTATGCACTATACTTGGAGAAAACCTGGAGTATGTAGAAAACTTCAGATACCGAGGTGTGTGGATTGACAACAGACTCGACTTCACTCATCATTTAGAAGAACTGTTAAAAAAGCTTCGCCAAAGGCTTGGCCTTCTCTATAAATTAAAACCCCTTCCTAAACAGAGACTCAAAGATGAGGTTAGTCCAGGCCATTCTCCTATCAGTTGTTGACTATGCAGACTTCCTTTATAGTCACTGCCCCATCTCCTACCTTCACAAGTTGGATACCTTATATCATAGAGCAATAAGATTCATTACAGATCTGCCATCTAATACCCATCACTGCTCTCTTTATGCTGCAGTTGGGTGGGTTTCCCTTCACCTCAGAAGGAACAGAAATGCAGCACTATGGATTTACAGAGCGTTATCAAAAAAACTTCCAAACTATATTCTGGACTGCTTCACCCAGACCATTCCTAGCTCCTATGCCCTAAGAAGCAACAACATCATCCTGCTCAAATTGCCCAAATTCAGCACCAGGATAGGGAGGGCAGCAATCAGCTATTCTCTAGCTATAGCATGGAACACACTACAAAAATCCCTAAACTGTCCAATATCATTCCATTTGCATCCTTTAAACAGCATTGTACAGTCTTCTTCACAGAGAAATGCAGTTGCTACCGATAGAGCTAGCTTTGTCATCTTACAATCTCCCTCCCAAAAATTAACCATATATGGCATAATCCTTCCAGACAGACACCCCATCTTATGACACCCAGTAATATCTTCACCATCCTAGTATTACATTATATTGTGTGTTTGCCATGCCCCCCACACTGGGATATGTATATACTGTAAATATTAGCTTAACTTTCCTGTAACGTTTTTATCACATTGAATTTACTGTACATCACTGTGTTTATAAACGTTTTTTTCCCCTGTATGTATAACTGTTTTATGTAAGTGTATGATGTATCTGTTGTGTATCAACTGTTGAACCTTGACCTTATCAGGTCCATCTTGTAAATGAGCCTTGCTCAATGATGTTCGCCTGAATAAATAAAGATGTGATGATGATGATGAAGTAGGGAACAACCTCAAGGGGAGTGCCATCAATGATGGAAAAGACTAGGGGGGAGGGGAGCCTAGCAAGCATATGGCTGAGCCAAAGGTCAAGGACACAATCTTCTTGGCACTGACCCAAAGTTGGTGCCATTAGAGTCAGCACTGGATGTTGTCAAAGTCATACTGAAGTGATGTCTCCAGGGCTGTGACTGAGACGAAAACTAGAGTAGCATCTGCATACATGTGAATATGCAAGCTAATACACATGAAGGAAGATTGAGAAGAGGATGGGATCCAGTATGGAGCCTTGGAGATCCCCATACTGTATTGGAAGGGGGGAAACAAGACTTTGCCAACCTGTACTGAGTGGAGGCAGCCAGAGAGGTAGGGTCTGAACCACTTGATGGCTGGAGCTGAAAGACCTGCAGCTCTCATCTTATCCAGAAGGAGAGGGTATACTATTGTATCAAAGACCTCACAAGGTCAATGAAAATGTCAGCAGTGATATATCCCCGATCTATGCCACTGATGAAGGAGTCTGTAACATATGGAAGAGAGAAAACTGGATTGGTTACAAGTCTGATAAAACTGTTTTGTTTAGCCCTTTTGCAAACTTATCTTCTATCTCAGTCAACCATTTATCAATATTTTTCAGCTAGCTTGCTAGCAAAGTGGCAGCGCTGCAGTTTTCGGTGCCAATGACCAATACTCGGAAGCAAACTCAGGACATTTTGAAGGCTGGCAGGGAGAAGGATCAAGTGGCTAATGGACTGCTCTACTCCTCCTCTGGGGAAGGAGGGATGCAGCATCTGGTGCATGCCTGACCCCTAGCAGCAGCTAGGGGTAATGTAGCCCAGGGACTGCAACACTGCGGGTGGTTGGAGCAACTGCCAACATCCTACATGCGGGAACATGCATAGGGCCATCTAGGTGGCATTGCTTGTCTGCCCTCCAAGGGGACCAAAACACAAGGAGGAGAAAACAGAGCTGGTCAGCATGACGGAACTGACCCTCTGCAGGTCCTGCAGCCAGCAACATGGCATGCCTCCCACCCAAGAATCCATTTCTCGGCCTCTAGACTTCCCCCACCATTGTGGGGGATTGTGGGGAAGGCAGGAGTTGGATGGTAAATCCATTGTGAGCAGGGGTGATGGGGATGGGGGGGAAGCAGTGCCTGATGACGGGGTCAGCCTGCAGGTGAAAATAAATAGAACTAACTGCAGATAATTTGTCAATGTTTTGGAACTATGATAAAATGTATGTTTGGGATTCCAAACTACAAGAAGATTCACCAGGAAAACATGTTAAAGTGGGAGAGCTATGGCTCATTTCTGCTTGGCATTGTCAAACCCTTTTGGTCTCAGTCTAGTTTTGTAATGGAGGCCAGGAAAAAAAAAAGCACTTTTGTCAATCAATCTCTTAATTCAAGTAGTCACCCTGCTGCTTTAACAATTTGCTTCTTATTCTCGGGCTTCCCATAGTTAACAGCAACATGGCAAATTCTGACCTGGTGGTCATTCTTGGTGTGATCCACTATATTATTGCTATTTGACACAGTGGACCCAAATTTCAAAGAGCCCTTAGAGCGATGCAGGTGAGTCAGGGATCCTGTGCCCAATTTTATAGAAAGGGGGGGGTCCCTGCACCATAAACCCAGGAGTTGCTGCAGCCACAGGCTAGCACCAAAACATTTGGTGCACCTGCAGGAATTGCTACAGGGATCCAGCAAACCCCCCCCCCACCTGGCACAACTCTAGAGGGGCTGAGACGGTTGGGGGCATCTGCATGCCAGGAAGGGGCCGGAGGCAGAAGAGGCACATGGGGTGTCCTGAGGGGTGTCAGGGAGACAGAAGACATGAGAGGGAGTGATGCAGCAGCTGGCAGGGCTGCCATTTGCATAGCACTACAGCTGATCAGCAGGGACCACTTTGTGGGGGTTGCCAGAGCTGAACACTGACATTGCCCCAGGTGGGCACAACTCTGACAGCTGCCCCACAGGTGCACACAGTGAGGATTCCATAGCTGGGAGGCAGCCTGCCACCTTGTGGGGTGGGGGGGGTATTGCGGGGAGTTTGGCAGTGCCCAGAGAATGATTCCCTCCACCACTGACAGCCCTCAACCCGCAGCTCCAGCTTCCTGACTATAGTGTCCCACTGTGCATCTATGGGGCAGCTGCTAGGGCTGTGCCCACCTGGGGCCATGTCACTGTTTGGCCCTGGCAACCCCCCATGAAGCAGTCCCAGTCAATCAGCTGTAGGGCTATGCAAATGGCACCCCTACTGGGTGCCACATCACTCCCTCTCATGCCCGCTATCTCCCCAACTCCTAGGACACCCCATGCCCCTTCTGCCCCAGCCAGCTACTTTGAAATCCTGCCCCCCTCTGTCACAGTGTGTGCCACTAACACAAGTCCTTTGACTACCTCCTGGCTGGTTAAAGATGAGTCCCTTGCAAGGTCCACAGCGGGGCTTCCAAAATTGCAAAAAAAAGGATGTTACAGCCCCACTGTGGCACAAGCCCCCTTGTGACCTGACACACAGGTACTTCTGCTGCAAGGGTGGTGCAGGGTGGCTTGGGCAAAAGACAACCTGATTTCGATGCTGCCTGTATTCAAAAATCGGGATTGCTGTAAAGTCTGATGCAAGGTACCACTTGCATCATACAGCTTTAGCGCAGGCACCTTTAGTTGCATTAAATGAACTCTTTTAAAAATCAGGCCCAGCGTCTATAGCTCTATCACCCTCAGCCAAGCCTTAAAGGGAAGGTCCTCTCAGCCTTTTATTCTGTTTACCTGTGTAGTTTTTAGGCATGAACAATAACTGCCCGTATTGTACCCTCCTAATTTCATGAAGATTTAAATGGAAATGAAGGTACTTAAGTCTGGTGTGAAAAGCTGCTGGACGCCACTGCAAAGGTCATGACCTGACTAATGTAAGGCATCCTGGAGTTTTATCATGTTTTAGTGCTAAATTCTACATACTGTATTAGTCAGTGCTGTTGCTGTCCTCTGTGGTCCCCATGTGCTTATGTTATGATGGCCATAAAATGTTTCATGGTGTAGTAAGTGCCCCTCTGTTTTCTATAGTTTAAAGTGTATCTGAGTTAGAAAAAACTGCTTTTAGAGAATACAGGGACTTCACAAGACAGGTAGCAGAACTGACTGAGAGTAAAACTTCTGCTGGCATGTACAAATGCGCAACAACTCACATGATGATTTGCAGAAGTAGGGTCATCTCCTTTGCAATGAAGGCAAACAGGTTTTCACACCAGGGAAAACAGAGTGAAGCAATCCCATTTATATTTAAATTAGGATGAAATTATGGGGATGCAAGGGGGGAATCCAGTGTTGGAATTACAGGGGGGCTTGCCAGGACTCAGTCCCCCTAGCTCTGAAGTGAGCCCTGGTATCTCATGTGTCACTGTCATTGACTTATAATGGGAAGTGGGGGGCTCAATTTAAAGATATAATCCTTATAGACCCCCCAAGCTCCCAAAGCACTCAAAAATGTAATTCCAACACTGGGGGAATCATTGTTCATGTGGACAAACTACACAGGCATACAGAAAATAGATTGAAGGGACTTTTCCTTTAGTAGTATGGTATAGGTCTTCATCTTGAAACCCTTCTGACAAGCTGGTAATTCTTATATGTGGGCCCATAGTCAATTTGAAGTGAGTGCCAACCGTACCTTTAGCAAGCTGTTTTCCATTATCAGTCCTATCATACTTGCCATCACTTTTCCTGCTCTAGAAGGCATTTTTGGGTTCACTCTGCTTTTTGTTCCATAAGAAGTAGACACTAGAATTATGTTTCTGACTTTTTTTCCTATACCCATGTCTTCTTCATCTTGGCATATCTCCTTAGACTTCTGCATACTCTGGTATTTGCTCAAGGAACAAAATTCAGTTGTCTTGGAATTATAAATATAGTCCACAGTATCCACTTTTTTTTTTTGGTAAGCATCCTTCTGCAGTCTCATGATGTTTTCCAGCTTTTCCATCAGATTAAATCTCACACACTTTGGCCCACTGTTCCTCTCTGGTAGAAGGGACTGTTTCAAACCACTTTCCATTGAAAAATGACTTCGCTGCAAACATCATAATAGAACAGGTATTAATATTCCTGAAATCTTCCCATATCCTCCACCAGTTGCTCTGAACTTATTACATACCCAAAATATGCAAGTTGAATTGTCTTTCTCATACCATTTTCTCCAGCATATCAATATCTTGAAGCACATAAATAGAAAAGAACTACTAACTAGCCAACACCAACATCCAAGATGTGGGAATATAGTTGGGCCATGTGGTTTGCTGGATGACATTTGTCTCAGCACTGGAGACCTAGCTTTTAACTTATCTTAGCACGTTACTCAAACCTTTTACTTCTGTGCTGTAGATAAAGTTTTAAACCTTTAGCCTCTGTGCTGGAGACCTCGTTTCAAATGTTCTGCCTCAACACTTGAGACCTAGCTTCAAACCTGTCAAAACACTAGAGACCAGCAGTAGTGTTAACACTTCTGTCTCAGGACTGCGGACCAAGCTTTAACCCTCTCCCCTGAGAACTAGAGACCTAGCTGCACAGCTTTCCCCACAGCGCTGGAGATCTAGATTTAAAACTTTCCCCTCAGTACTGGAGACCTAGTTTCAAACCTTTCCCATTAATGCTGGAGACCTAGCATCAAACATTTTGCCACAGTACTGGAGACCCACCTAACTTCAAACAATTCACATCAGCACTTGAGACCTAGATTTAAAATCTACCCCAACACCACCACCACCACCACGCAGTGCTGGAGACCTAGCTTCTAACATTCCAACTAAGTATTGGATACTGAACTTCAAACATTTCCCATGAGTGCTGGAGACCTAGCTTCAAAACATTCACATTATTGCTGGAGAGCTCATTTCAAACCTTTCCCCTCAGCAATGGAGATCTAGCTTTTAACATTCTCCTTCAGTGCTGGAGACCAAGCTTCAAACAATTCCCATCAGTGCTGGAGACCTAGTTTCCAAATTTTAACCTTAGTGCTGAACAGCCATCTTGGAATATTTCCCCTCAGGGCTGGAGGCTTAGTTTAAACCTTGCACATCAGGGCTAGAGACCTTGCTTTAAACCTTTCCCCTCAGGGCTGGATACCTAGTTTAAACCTTGCACATCAGGCTGGAGACCTAGTTTTAAACCTTTCCTCTCAGGGCTGGAGACCAAACTTTAAACTTTGCACATCAGGGCTGGAGACCTAGTGTTAAACCTTTCCCCTCAAGGCTGGAGACCTAGCTTCAAACCATTTAACTCAGGGCTGGAGACCTAGCTTTAAACCTTTGCCCTCAGCGCTGAAGACCTAGCTTCAAACCTTTTCCCTCACACTGGAGACCTAGCTTCAAATCATTCCTCTCACACTGGAGACCTAGCTTTAAACCTTTCTTCTCAGGGCTGGAGACCTAGCTTTAAATCTTTCCCCTCAGCGGTGAAGACCTAGCTTCAAACCTTTCCCCTCACACTGGAGACCTAGCTTCAAATCATTCCCCTCAGGGCTGGAGACATAGTTTCAAATCATTCCCCTCAGGGCTGGAGACATAGCTTTAAACCTTGCACATCAGGACTGGAGACCTACCTTCAAACCTTTCCTCACAGCACTGCAGACCTAGATTCAAACCTCTGCCCCTCTATGCTGTAGACCTAGGCTCAATCCTGGACCCCAAGTACTGGAGATCAGCTTCTAAGGCTTTGTCTCAGCACTGGAGATCTAGCTTCAAATCTATCGCCTCAGCACAGAAGAACTAGCTTCATATTGAAGCTCAGGGTGCAGTATCAGTGGGGTTTGTAATACTTTAAAAGTTTCCATCAAAATGCTGCAAATACCAACTGCAGTAGGATCATACAGAAAAAAAAATCTATAAGCACATACGAAGAAAGTACTGGCCCAGATATTTTTCTTACCACTCTGGAGTTACCATAGGCTGCACCGATGTTACCTTTCAGGCCTAGTGTACGTTTGTGAATGTGTGCAATGATGAGATGATGACTAAAGGAAGCAGAACCGTTTATGATGCTGTTAGGATTGTTCTTAGCTGTCTGGCCAAACAGAATGGAATTAGAACAAATACACTGGTTTGGGGAGCTGGCTTAATTCAATACATTAATTATTCTCTGGTACAAGTACCATTTGATTTAGTGCTTTATTACAGAAGTGGCTGCACCAGTAATGAGTAGTCACTGATGTGCCAGATGTGCTACATATCGATTCCTTTTTCCTCCAAGAAAGGTTAGATAACCATGTAGATTTTAAACATACTCTGAAATGCTTCTTGTTACTGTACACATATGGTGGCAGAGGACACCAGGAGAAAGGACTGCTGTGTGACTGAACTTCTCTGCTGGGACTAAAGTAGAAGAACTTTTGTATTTGACCTTTAATTTAGGGTAAAAAAACTAACATACAAAAAAAAAAGTGTGTGTTTGGGTTAACTGAACTGAATGGGTATCTGAAGAATTATCTAGGTGTAAATCTCAGGTGACTGAAAGGACTTAACTGCTGTGAGGTTTAAATTACTTGTAGAAAGATCTGGTAAGTAGGGGGAGTGGCTTAGCTAGAAGGAAGCTACATTTAAAGACTGCCTTAGAAAGTTTCTGCTAATAGCTTGGCAGAGGACACCAGGAGAAAAGACTGCTGTGTGACTGAACTTCTCTGCTGGGACTATATTGCCCTCCTTCCCTCCACCCCAAGCTAGTTCTATTTTTATAGGCACAGAATTTGACTGACAACAGGAACTTCCTGTTTAGGGGCAGGAAGTGAGTGATCACAGAACCACCAAGGACCCACCATCCTAGAAGGGCAAGAGTAGCTCTCCGGCCCCCTCTAGCTGCTGGAGGTCTGCCTCTGAGCAAGTAAGTAGTCTACTGCAAAATATAGGATATTCTTGTCTCAGAACAGGACAATCAGGAGCTTAAAGGGCACACAGGCAGAAAGTAAGGAGAGAGAGAAAAAAAAAACAGAGGAAAGAGTAAGGATTTCAAACAGTTAAGGGGCCAGAAATAAGACATGATTGGAGTGGTGCAGTGCAGTGGCTGTGGAGCAGCAGTCTTCCGGGAGATGTTCTGGAGGATGCGGTGTTCCCATCTGCAGGCACCTCTAGGCTGAGGGAGGAGGTTGCTCATCTCCAGGCTGAGTTGGCCAGGATTTGTGGGACCTCCTCTTCCATCCAGGGACCACCAGTGCCACTGCCGTTGCCTCAGAGGTTGCCAAGAAAGAGGAGCGGTTGGACCACAGTGGGCTCAGGGAGGGTGAGGGTGGTGGAACAGAGGCACATCCCTCCAGTTGTACCTCTCCACAATTCCTATGCCATTCTGGCAAAGTGTGGTTCCTCTATGGAGGCACCCACAGTGGAGACCAAGGAGGATGCTGGGAACCTCCACAAAGGAGACCCACAGGAGGGTGGCAGGAGACCCTGCAGGGAAGGAAACAACTCTAGTGGGGACTCCATTGTTAGGAAGGTAGAACTGGGAGGAAGGGAGAGGAGGTAGGTGCCTGCCTGGCGCCATGGCTTGCAGGGACAGGAAGCGAATCCTCAGGATTGCCGGAGCAGCTGCACAGGGGAGGGAGCTGGATGTCATTGTCCACCTAGGGACAAATGACCTGGCTAAGAAAGGGATTATAGAAGTGCAGGAAGAGTTTGTGGAATTGGGAAGGGGCCTTAGTCAAGTAGCACGCACGGTAACCTTCTCGGAGGTGCTACCCATCTATGGCATAGGAGAGGCTAGGGTGTTCCGCACCATGGGATTCAATCAGTGGTTGAAAAACTGGTGTGGAGCTCAGGGATTTGGCTTCATTGGGGACTGGGGGTCCACCTGGAGTGATGCAAGCCTATACTGGCATGATGGGCTGCATCTGTCCGGGAGGGGAACCAGGATCCTAGGTGATAGGTTTAAATGCTTCATTGGCAAGCTTTTAAACTAGCCAAGGGGGGAGGCACTGGAAAGGAGCAGGAAAATCCTAGCCCCCAAATAATCATGGTAGTAAGCGCGGCAAACACCAACATAGAGGTGTCGATAGGGAGAAGGGCAGGGGTAAATGGAGAAAGTGACAAAGGCAAGAAGGACAGGGATGGAGCAAAAGGGAGTAAGGCCATCAGGAAATGGAGGTTAATGAGTACCAATGCCCGTAGTCTGGGCAACAAGTTCCCTGAGCTGATGGCCTTAATGGGAGAGGGATGCCTGGATATCGTAGCAGTCACAGAAACATGGTACACAGAGAACCATGACTGGGATGTTAACATACCAGGGTACATAACCTACAGGAGAGACAGACAGGGGAGAAGAGGGGGAGGAGTAGCTCTCTATGTAAAGGAAGGGATAAAAGCAACTGAACAAAAGAGTAAACAGGGAGGAGAGGAGGCACTGTGGGTCACCTTGGAGACTGGAAAGGGCACCACAATCCGCACAGGGGTTGTGTACAGACCCCCATGTCAGGGGAAGGAATGGACAAGGATATGATAGAAGGCATTCTTAGAATGGCAGAAAAAGGGAGATACTGTTGATGGGAGATCTGAATATGCCAGATGTTAACTGGAGCACATTTGCTGCAGCCACATCCAAGAGCAGGGCCATTCTTGATGCCCTACAGGTGGCAGGCATTAGACAGCTAGTTTCGAACCCACTGTGAGGTAGCAATCTTAGACCTCGTGCTCTCAAACGGGGCAGTGAGAGGATCTCAGATCTAGAAGTGGGTTGCCATCTGGGGACAAGTGACCATCAAACAGTGTGGTTCACGTTAAACTCAGCTACAGAGTCAAGCCACAAAAGTGAGGGTACTGGACTTTAGGAGGGCTGACTTTGGCAAGATGGGAGAGTGCCTCAGAAAAGCACTAGCAAACAGGCTAGAAGGAGGTGTGGAGCAACAATGGGGAATTATCAAAACTGCCATCACAGAGGCAACAAGCCTTTGTGTGAAGCAAATGAACAAATCAAAACAAAAGAAAAAGCCACTATGGTTCTCAAAAGAGGTGGCTGTGAAAGTCAGGAAGAAAAAGATAGCATTCCAGAAGTATAAGGAAACACAGAAGGAGCAGGACAGACAGCTGTACCAGTTAAGGCAGAAGGAAGCAGGGAGGGAAGTCAGAATAGCAAAGGCCCAAACTGAGGAAAAGATACCCAACTCAGTTAAAAAGGGGGATAAAACCTTTTATAGGTACAGCAGCGATCATAGAAAGACAAAGGGAGGGATAGTGAGGCTGAATAGAATGAACAGTGGGTGGGCAGAGGGGACAGTGAAAAGCAGGAATACTGAATGAATATTTCTGCTCAGTATTCACAAAGAAGGAGGGAAGTGCCTCATCCAATTAACAGAAGCACTATTGATGGGGGTTGATCCCAGTCCTTTCACAGAAGAAAGGGTTCTGCAAGAACTCCTAAAACTGAAGGTGGACAAAGCAATGGGTCCTGATGGAATTCACCCAGAATTCTAAAAGAATTAAAGCGAGGAACTAGTGAAACCACTGGCTACTCTTTTAATAAATCATGGGAGGATGGTGTGGTACCCGAGGACTGGAGGAAGGCGGATGTGATTCCTCTTCACAAAAGTGGGTCCAAGACAGAGAGGAAACTACAGACCTGTCAGTCTGACCTCTGTGGTAGGGAAAGTGATGGAGTCACTTCTGAAGGAAAGAATAGTCGAGTACCTAGAGGCCAGTGGAGCACAGGACCCAAGGCAGCATGGGTTCACAGCGGGAAGGTCATGTCAGACGAATCTAATAGATTTCTTTGACTGGGTGACCAAAGTAGTAGACCAGGGAGGGGCTGTGGACATGGCTTACCTAGACTTTAGCAAGGCATTTGACACAGTCCCACACAAAAGATTAATAGTCAAATTAACCAGCCTGGGAGTGGGACCCAGGGTGGTAGCCTGGGTAAAACATTGGCTGGACAACAGGACACAGAAGGTAATTGTAAATGGAGTCCATTCTGAAGAAAGGGGGGTTACTAGTGGGGTACCGCAGGGTTCAGTATTGGGTCCAGTCCTTTTTAATGTCTTCATCAGTGACATTGCAGAGGGACTGGAAGGAAAAGTATGCCTTTTTGCAGATGACACAAAAATCTGCAACAGGGTTGATACAAAGGAGGCGTGGAAAGGATGAAAAGGGACTTGGCAAGGTTGGAGGAATGGTCAGAAGTATGGCAGCTAGGATTCAATGCAAAGAAGTTCAAAATAATGCACCTGGGAAATAAGAACCCAGGGGAAGAATACACAATGGGTGGGAGGTAGTAACAACAACAAAAAAGGAAAGGGACCTGGGGGTAATCATATCAGATGACCTTAAGGTTAGCAAGCAATGTGAGAAGGCAGTAGGGAGGGCTGGGGTATACTGGGATGCATAGGGAGAGGCATCAGCAGCAGAAAACGGGAAGTTGTTATCCCTCTGTACAGACAGTTGGTGAGACTCCATCTGGAGTACTGTGTCCAGTTCTGGAGACCCCATCTCTGCAAGGACATAGACAGGATAGAGGCAGTCCAGAGGAGGGCAACTAAAATGGTGCAGGGTCTGCAAGAGAAGCCGTTTGAGGAGAGACTAAAGGAGCTTAATATGTATACCCTTGAGGAAAGAAGGGAGGGGGCATGATAGAAACTTTTAAGTACCTCAGTGGAATCAACAAAGTCCAAGAGGTAGCATCTTTCAGAAAAAGAGACTTGCAAGAACAAGGGGACACAATTTAAAGATAGAAGGAGGGCGGTTCAGGGGCAATGTGAGGAAGTATTATTTCACAGAGAGGGTAGTGGATGCATGGAACAGCCTTCCTGAGGAGGTTGTGGGGTCTAAAACTGTGGGAGAATTCAAGAATGCATGGGACAGACATAAGGCAGTTCTTGTGGGGGGTAGGAAGAAATAGGCTGTTGGTTAACTAGGATCTGCGGCCTATCCTGTAGGTAGGGAAATGGGCAGACTAGATGGGCCTAGCGGTCCTTATCTGCCATCAAAGTCTATGTTTCTATGTTTCAAAGGCAGAAAATATTCCAACCTCTTTAACAATATCAATGCAAATCTGAGGGCATATATAGTGTAACTTCCACTACATACACCAGCAAAGATAATACAAAATATAGCTTCTGACTAGATTTCTTTGAAATGACTTGAGTTAAGACGAATACTTGCCCATTTCACAGAAGTCTACAAGACCACACTTTGCAGTGTTTTGACAGAACTGGAAGATTGCCCTTGTGGCAGCTGAACTTGGAGTTATTAAATGGCACTAGGAGTGGATGGTAAGTCATGAAAATGAACACAAGGCTTCAATATGTCAGTGCTTTTTTCAGAGCAGCTATGGTTATAGTATGTGCGCAATGAAGTTTCTCCGAGTTTCTAACACCAGCAACTTTTTTTTTTTTAATCATTCTCATTTTTCAGGTGTTTCTGCTGTTCTCCCTTCAATCCACCCACTCCTGCCATTCATATCCGGCACATTAGGACCCTGGCAAAACTGCAAGGCCTTCCCCTCCAGTTCCCATGCCCATTGAAACATGCTAGGGTCAGCTCCCCAGATAACTGTGATGCTGCCGTCATGTTGAATGGTCCATCCTCTCGACCATTTCAGTGGTCTGCATTAAAGGGAACAGTCAGCACAAAGGGCCCCACTCTCAATTGTGGGGATGGTCCCAATGTGCACTTTGTGTGCAAAAACTTGTTGGTTTATTTACAGTTTAGAGTAGTATAGTAAATTACATCAGACTAATTTTGCTTAGTTCTAGGCTGACATCTTTTACAACAAATCCCAGATTGAGCAGTAGAGAGCAGTGAGATAATTCAATATCCTGCAGTGCATGTTAAAGCTTTTATAATCTCTGATCAGATGTTTTCTGGGTCTGATTTTCTCCAGGGGCTCAGTACAGTCCTCTGTGTCTGTACGTAGCCCATGGAGACAGCAGGACCAGTAAACAGAAGATCAGAGCTTAAATAAACTCAAACATGCACTGCGTGCTATTGAATCGTTTCACTGTCCCCTACTGCTCCAACGTCAGCTGTAGGAAATTCTGGGATTTGCAGTAAAAGATGTCAGTTTAGAACTAAACAAAATTAATCTGATATAATCTACTATACTACTGTAAACAGTAAGTAAACCAAAATGTGTTTGTACATGAAGTGCACATTGGAACCAGACCCACAATCAGCATGGGGTCCTTGGTGTGACTGTTCCCCTTTAAGTTGCATGGGATTGTATGGATGAAAGGGATACAACCTCTCAGCATTCTTGATGGCAAAAGGCAGTGCCACTGCTACTTCAGTGCATGTCCTAGGGGTCCCGATTGTGCCGGATGTCAGGAGCAGGGCCTGGTGTTGGTGCCACCATAACTTCCCAGTGATGGGCCCATGTCAGCCACATTGAGGGTGGCACCAGAAACAAGTCCCTGTGAAATGACTAATTTTCCTCCTAGGCCACTTGGGGTCAGCTCTTTCAGAACTCAACCAAGAGAGTGTGTCTGTGGAAAAGCTCCTCTAGTCCCTGCCACCATCAACTGTGATTACAGGCGTGCCAGTGAGGCAGCAAGACTACACACTCAGGAAATGTAAACCCTGGCATCATCAAAAATGTATCAAGCCCAGGGTTAAGTCACCCTATCAGGAATCATCTCAGATTTTAGCATTTGGTCCTTTCTAGAACATAATATGAATTAACCATCATTAAGAACTGCCCAACATACTGCAGCATATTTGAAGAATGAGGAGGAGTCCTAACCCAATGTTCAAAGGAATAGACCACTGACTGACCAAAAATCTCTGCAGCAATCAATGCAGCATAAACTATATGCAATGCAGCAATGCCCAACTGGGGATTGGAAAAAGCAGGCCCGTTTTCAGAATAGCCTGACCAACTTAGTCAAAATGAAGGTATGGCTGACAAGCTGGACATCTGTAATTAGTCATTTTAAGTTAGTCCTTTCCCTTTTTCATTTCATGTTAAGAAATGAACAAAGATCTCACTTCTTGAAACAACAAAATCATGAAGTGCTTTGTACTTTAGGAGTGCTGGAGGGACTGCACTGACATTCTAGAGGAGTAAGTACCAAGACAGCCTGTCATTAGTGAAAATGATATATTTTTTTACACTTTATTTTTATTATTTCCTGTATATAATACATGGTACTGCCTCCCTATGGGAAGGCGCACACACAGAAATCATTGTAAAGCAACATTTTTACAGTAAGGATTTTTTGTGTCCCCAATCCATGTTACATCACCCAGGGGTCTACTAATTATATAACCAAGTGTACCAACATCTTGTGAAAAATGGCCATTACTGCCATGAGCAGGGATTACTGACCAATCTGTTATAAAAAAATATTGTGCACCTTATAAGAAAAGGTCTAACCCTCTTACCCAAAAGAAAACTTGACAATAACCAGCATAGATAATAATGCAGTACTGTAATTGACCACCCTTCTTTGATAAACACCCACCTTCAGTTGTTATGTTAATGCTATAAAGCAAACATTTATTTATTCTATAGTTTATTCACTGGAAAAAAAAGGGGTCTCTAGTACAGCATTCGTCACTTCAGAATGTGCGCAGTGTGCATGTTCAACTTCCTAGAAGGCACCAAACTTGCTTCTTCATGAAGCAGAAGGAACCCACACAAACAAATAGGACTGTGCCATATCATGGGAATCATAGGAAAAAATTCAAGCATTATGGACTTTCATCCTTATAGCTTGCCTTATCCCAACTATTCAGAAGTCATAGGTTCTGTCCCTAAAAACTACGTTCAGTTTAGACTTAAAGGTAACCATATTAGGGCTTTCAACTACTAGTAAAGAGAGATCATTCCATGATGAAACTACCCTTTGGCTGAACCAATATTTTCTCATTTTTAAGTTCCACCTAGACTAGAAAAGTTGTTTACAATGTTTCCTAGTGCTACTCCAGCCAATTTTAAATGTAATCCCCAGCTCCTAATGCAATGTACAGTCACCAGTTGCTTTGCAGAGCATACATATGTCTCCTCTGAACGTTCTATAATAAAGTGAATACAGGCCCAGAGTTTCTAGCCTTTCTTTATGTGATCTAGTCTTAAGCCCTGTTATGGCTTTAGTTGCCCTTCTTTGTACACCCTCCAATCTAATTATGTCTTCCTTCTTATATGGTGACCACACCTGAGCACTATACTCCAGATGAGGTCTAACCAGGGCACTATACAACGGAATCAGAACGTTTGCTTCTCTACTGGATATGTGCCTTAGGATGCTGCTTAGATTGTGATTTGCCTTTCTTATCTGAATAGAGCAGTGATGACCAAATTTAAAGTCGGGGTAAACATAATTCCCAAATCCTTTTCTTCCTGAGTAACAGTGAACATATCCTTCCCGATTTTGTAAGCCAACCTATTATTTTTGTTACCCAAGTGCATAATCTTACATTTTGCAAAATTTAATTCCAATTTATTTGACTCAGTCCATGTCAAGATGTTATCAATAGCTAGTTGTAAGGATACTGTGTCAGACTGGTTATTGACAACTGCTCCCAGTTTGCAGTCATCTGCAAATTTAGATAGCCAAACATTAGGGACGTTTATTTTTAAAGTGGAGATATAAATATTAAACAAACACTGACCAAAAACTGAGCCCTAGGGCACCCCACTTGTAACAGGAGCTCATTCTGACAAGGCCCCCTTAACTGCCACCCTCTGCTTCCTACCCTGCAACCAGTCTGAAATCCAACAAATTAAGTTAGTCTCTAGGTTATCTTTTCTATAAGAAAAAAATCCATCTTGATACTATCCCTCGTCTCCTCCGACCCATGGCTGATTCTTATATAGAGTAAAATAAACAAGTGAAAATGTAAACATTTACATGAAACATTTAAACAATAACTGTCCAACAGCCAAGAGTCAGGAAGAGCTGGCATAAATGGCACAGTTCTGATTTAAGTTGAACCTGGACTCTGCCATCCCCCATTCATTTATTCATTGTCTTCAGAGCCTTGTTCAGAGTTTTCACCTTTGGTCCGAAATTCTTTTTCAATGTGATCCACCATTTTTCCTGCTTCCCCAACATCTGTGAACTGGTATATTTTCTCACCATAAATGATACACAGGCTGGCCAGCATAAGCATGATATGATGGACCCCCAATTGGCGCAACCGGGCTCGAACCCCATCAGAACTTTTTCTTCTCTGCCGGGTCGCATAGCTCAAATCTGGGGAAAAAAAATTATATTTTTACCTCGCCAATCCACTGGACCATGCCTCTTGGCCTGCATGAGGATGATGTCTCTGTCTAGCACTGTTCTTAGAACCACCAGAAAAGTACATGGAAGAACCTCGTTAGTTGCGGTTCGACTTCTCCCTCCTCGTGGACTGATCCGGTACATTTTAAGAATTTTTTTTAAAGGGAAAATTTCAATAAAAGAGTTATGCAGCATTACCCAATTGTTCCGCTCAGCCATCTATAACAAAATTATACCATATTACTTTACAACATGTCCGCTTAAAAATAAAAATATTGCACAACTCTGAGGGCAATTCCTGGGATGGTCACAACATTTTTGCAAGCAAATATAAACCCTGATTTTGCTTCACTTTAAGGGCTGTTGGTGTAGTAATTCAAACGGATGTTGGCTCTCTTTTCTGCGATTGCTGCATAGTGCTGGTGCTCAAACAACTTTCTGGCGGCTGCTTCAAGGAGACACCCCATCCCCCATTTGCTTGATTATATGATACCCTTGTAGTGAACTATGTATTAAAAAAAAAAGGCATTTATGTAAAGAGACCATTTACATCTACCATACCATCTAACACAAAGCTGAAAAAAAAGGGGAGGTGGTGGATGCTATTTGCTTCTGCGAGGGGCAATTGTTAGCAAAAAATGTTTTTTTTTAATTTTGCAAGTGTTTAAAATATAAATACTGGGTGTGTTACAGGCATAAATGTTTTGAAAGGCCCTGCCTATCTGAAGAACTCCATAGACTCAAATACAAAACATGAACAGTCTTGATTATTCCTAGTACAACAGAAAGAAGGGTAGGGGGAATGAGAATAAGTATATGGTTTATGACTCAGTTGGCTATTTCTGCTTTATCTTTTCTCTGGTAAATGTAAGCTAATTAGACAAGAAGTACAAGTAACAGTGAAAGAAAAGAGTTACACAATTATAACAGCATAAAAACATTTAACGTTTAATTAATAAAAAAATAAATGGAAATTCCTCACTACCCTACTACTGCTCACATTGTACCATTTTTGGAATAAACGTGAATAATAAACCCAAGATGGCTCGATCTGTGTGGACACAGACCTCTGTCGTCCTAGTGCCATTGATAGGTCAGCACAAAAAAAGGCATGATTCTACACTGGGAGGGTGTATTATCACTACATGTTCAACCCTTGTTTCATTCCTTTAATGGCCCCATGGTATTGAAATTCAATGAGGAATGCGAATGGGATACCAAACTGCTTTTTGCTCTAAATGCATTCCCACTTTTACGAGGAATTTCCACCCAGATATCAAGTACAATTCCTATACATAGGTATCCATACTTTAGTGATACACAGCTCTAATGACACACCATTGTGATAAGATGTTGATGCGATGCTATGCTATGATGTTTGAATGTTTTCACTGATTTTACAATATGTTATTGAATTTTGGCTTATGCAGGTTAAATAGTACAAGAGGTAGTCCATCCTCAATAGTTTCCTCTTAGTCCAACACACAGAACATCAGAAGCATTTAAATTTGTGGTGTTGGTCAATCAGACATGCCCGGATAAGTAAACCCAAACGCAACACCACCCCTATACAACCAAGGAGTGGTGTAGAAGCCACTCGCTATCATTGTCAGTATTTGTCTCTATGTTTTTCTCTGGCCATAAAAGCATGGGGACAAATACATTTAAATGACCAGATAGCTTAGGCTGAAATATTCATCAAGGGTGCGGGGAGGGATAAAGAGCTGCCCTTCGATCCAAAGCTTACCCTGAACAACTGTTGAACAGAGGCTAGAACTGACAAGGAACCAAGTACAGAGAATTAGACAGTGTATATCTCACTGCTCACATACACTTCTTCCCTCATACACATAAGTTTTGATCAAGCATACATCATACTAGGCCACGCAGGTCCTCACAGAGGGCTTTGGATGAATTCTCTCACCCAGCCCATAATCTATGAGAACCTAAATAGAATAATAACAGAGCTTAGGAAACCACACTTCTTAACTCAAGAAATAGTCTATCAAGAGTAAAGGCACCAGGGAACCCCATGCCAAGGCCTCTAGAGCAGTCAAACTATGGATGATAGACACTGCACTCACAGATGCCTGGAAGGTACTAAACCCAGGAGTTAGGGATTATACATGCCACTCATTCAGGCACAGAACATATAGCAGGATTGATATGTGGCTCACCTCCCCAAAAATCATTAATATGATCACCGCATCATCCATCAAACCTCTTATCATATCAGACCATGCCCCACGTCAACTAAATCTAATACATGGATCAGTAAACCACAGATCGACTAACTGGAGAATGGATCCTTTATTTATAATGGATCCAGAATTTAGTCCTTGGCTCAGTAGAACCGCTGAAGATTTCTTTACAGTAAATGACACAGGGGACATATCACTGGCTACCCTATGGGAAGCATTCAAAGCCACCATGAGAGGGAACACAGTCTCCTTCACAGCATTCAGACGCAAGAAGAGAGACCAACAACTAAAAGATAAAGAAAACAAACTGAGTGCCTTAGAGCTACAATATAAATAAATATAAATCAAACCTAAAGGCCTCACCAAAATCCACTCTATACAAAGAAATGTTAAAAATAAGAATCAAAATTAACTCTCTGACAGCAAGGAAAGCAGAATTGGCAATTATGCATCTTAAACACAAATACTGGGAAGGGGCCAAAAAATGTGGAACGCTATAAGCTTACAGACTAAAAAAACAGCAGGCCAAAAGACACATAAATTCCCTTAGAGATGTAAGTGGCAATACACTCATCTCAGAAAAAGAAATAAGTGACCTGATGAAGCAGTTCTATGCTTGACTATATACCTCATCTGTAAACAATTCTCCAGAGACCCTTACAGCATTTCTAGCAAAGCTAAACCTTCCAAAAACAACCCAAGCTCAAGCCACAGCCATAGATCAAAACTTCACAAGTGAAGAAATAAAAACTACCATTATGTTACTAAAAAAGAAAAACGCACTGGGGGAGATGGGCTACCAACAGAATTTTACCAAACTCTAACCCAAACAATCTCACCAATCACGTAGAGACTATTTCTAGAAATACAAGAAACAGGTACTTTCCCCCCTACAATGAATGAAGCAACCATAACAATTCTCCCCAAACCTGGGGAAGACAAAGAATTGCCTGCTAGCTATAGGCCCACATCACTTATAACACTGGACAGCAAAATTTATACTAAGATACTTGCGACTAGACTAGAAAAACTCATTCCCTCCCTAGTACACCCCTCACAGATGGGGTTCATCAAAGGAAGATATAGCTCTGATCATATGAGGACCCTACTAGACATAATACAACTATCAACCTCCTCTCCCACTACAGCTGCTGCACTGGTTATAGACTTCAAAAAAGCCTTCGACTCTATAGAATGGCACTACCTATTCACAGTATTGCAAACAATGGGTTTTAAAGAAAATTTGATCAATATGATCAGAGCTATTTATGCCAACCCCAAGGCTTGTACCCTAACAAACACTACTTTATCAACATCTTTCTCCCTAGGATGAGGAACTTGCCAAGAGTGCCCACTATCACCACTCCGTTTTATCCTAGCAATAGAACCTTTAGCAGAGGCCATTAGGAAACACCAGAGCATAATGGGGGTCAGGACAGGGAATAACGAGATCAAAGAACTACTATATGCGGATGATCTCCTAGTCACCCTGCAAGATGCTCACAAATTGGTGCAGCCACTACTCCAACTGCTAGAAAAATTCTCCAGCCTATCAGGACTAAAGATAAATCAAAGTAAAACCGAAGTTCTACCACTCAACAAATCATGCCTAGAATCTCACTTTACGGCCCTAAACCTGAGATGGGCAAAGGACCACATAATATATCTAGGAATTAAATATCCAGCTAAATTAACAAAACTCATATACAGCAACCTAGAACCACTTATTACTAAGATCAAAACAGATCTAGAAAGATGGAAACCTCTGAAACTCTCTCTAGTGGGGAAAATAGAGGCACTAAAAATGATTATCGCACCCAAGATCTTATATTTAATCTCTCATATACCTATGATTATACCTAACTCATGGTTCACTAGGATAGACAAACTGCTGGGAAGCTACATCTGGGAGGGGAAGCTGCCTAGACTCAGCAGAAAAAACTTAGGGTGCACTGGACAAGAGGAGGATGGGGACTACCCTGGATAAAGGGATACCACCTGGCATTTAGAGCCACTCAAACATTGAGACGGTTTGAAGTATTCGAAACATGTCCGTCCCTATGGTCCACAGTAGAATCAACCCTAATAAAGGGCTTTCAGCCTTCTACATACATTTATGGGGCTCACCTCAAACCCCACACTTCATTAGCAGCTATAACCTCATCCATAACCACCTGGAAAAAACTAGGGAAGATAATTAAAACAGACCTCGCACACCCCATTTATCATCCACTATGGGATGCAAATAACACCAAGATAGAGGGAAACGTAATACACTAGAAATCCTGGGGAAAAAAAGGGATCAATACAGTGCAAGACTTACTATTACCAGGCTCATCAGATATAGACTCCTTTCAAGGTTTACAAAAAAGATCCGAATTACTAAAAGAAGATTTCTGGTGGTTTCTACAGATCAGAAATTCCACAACTTCCCTGATTAAAAAGAATAGACAGCTAAAGAACATGCCCACCCCACACCTACTCCCTATCTTACTAATGAAAACAAAAGGTAGAACAAGCCTTATATATTCAACTGTACAAGATAACATTCCTACTCAAACGAAAACAGCAAAAAGAAAATGGGAGTTAGCTTTAGGTAGAGACATATCAGAGACTGAATGGGACTCTTACTGGATGGCTGCGCATAAATCCATTAGAGAACCCATAGTAGGCTGATCCAAAATAAAATACTATACTGGTGGTATAGAATGCCAGTAGCCTTATTCTCAGCAAACCTAATAAATTGAGATGAATGTTGGAGATGTGGTGAACCACATGGAGATCTTTTCCACATTTTATGGTCATGTCCTAAGATTGTGGAACTATGGAATCGAGCCCACAATTTATTACAACAAATGCTAAATTCAAAGCTTCCACTCGAGGCAGACATATATATTAGGCTCAAAAGTCTCTATTGCAGACCTCCATCTCTCAAAAAGTCAGTGGGATTTCCTGATCCTTGTTAGTGTACAAGTCAAACGACTCATAGTATGTAAATGGTGATCCACAATGATTCCTACACTTAAAGAATTGCTTGATAACATTACTACACCAGCAAAGTATGAGAGGCTATCCCACATCTCCTCAGACACCCTAGCTAAATTTGATAAGACCTGGGCTCCCTTTTTCTGATACATACCTCTCAAGTGTACCGGATTGCGCGTGATGTTCCGGATTCTGGAGCCGGTAGACTGCCTGTACCGCTGCCCCGCATTCACCTGTTCTTTTCCGCCAAAACCACGCGGCTGCACCGCGCGCACATTAATCCGCTTTGTTTGTCCTGACTCCTGCCTGCATGCAAGGACTGGTTTCCTCGCCGCCGCAGGTCTCGCAAATGATGACGCTGGGGGCTAGTTGGAGTCGTGGAGTGGACTACTGGCTCAGGCTGCAGTAGCTGGAGGACTGCAATTCCCGATGTCAGGCACAGCTCCCCCCAAGGCTACCCTACACCCCAACCCCCCAAACAGATTAACAAATTGTTTTGTCACTTGTGGTCCCCCCTCAGGTCCGCTGTCCCACTATAACCAGCCTGACTCCACTGAGGGGGAACCATAGCGTCAGGAGGAGCATTACTGGAGGACACTGCTCGAGAAGGACCACCACTGCCAGCAGCTACCAATCACCGACCGCCGTGCAGCAGCACCAGGAAGAGCCAAGAGGATGCCGCCCCAAAACAGGCTGACTGAGGCTCCCTCGGATTTTGAAGCAGAAACGCCGCGATTCAAACTTTGAGAGTTGGTCTGGAGTCTTTGGAGAAGGAGAAGCCTTCAAGTCAGGCACCGCACCACGCACCAGCTGAGCGAGCGTCCCGACTCCCGAGCAAGCAATGCAACAGACAGTAAGTTACTCCCGGCGGCTGCAGAGGTAGTCTTATGCTTTGTTATTTTTTTTGGTGCAATGTACTGTCTCCTTGCTACCTGGATCATTTATTGTATTGTAAGGTTTTTGCTGCTCATGTATTGCGAAACGAAACTATAACACTTCTGATGCCATTACTTCTTTACTGTATTTGTGCTTGGAACTGTAATCTCCCAGGTCCTGACTGAAAAAAGGCATATTATTGTCTAGCACACTTACTCAGTAATCAAAAACTAAATAAATACATAAACCCTACTCTTCTGATTACAAGTACAGTCTGGATACATATGGCATTCTGCTACCTCTGTAGTTTTTGTGTATGACAATGAAATAATTTTAGGCATTTTTTTCGTAAATGCTGCTGCTTGGAAAAATGGTACACACATGTAGCCCAATGAATGAATGAGGTGGCAAATTGTTTAGATGGTGGACAGATGTGCGGCTGCAATGCCTACTGCAGAGTACAAAACAGAGATAATGCAAAAAGCTGATGGCTGGTGTGCTGAATGATGAATGCCTGGATGAACACAAATGGTGGTTGCTTTCGGTCCTGTACTACCTGGCTGGAGATCAGATCCTCGCACACCGAGAGAGCCGTCTGAATCACATTAGGCTTATGGGTGACAGAGGTCGCGTTCAGCTGAATTTTCCAGTTCCCATGTTTTTTATTCGCCTGGTTTACAGCGTCTCTAAAAATCTGTTCATGTTTTTTTGTGCTCAGAACGGCCCCTACATTAATAATTTTGGGGTCGCATCCAGGCCGAGCAAAAGAAAATGAAAATAAAACACCCAATAAAAGGAAATGCATGTTGAAGAAATGAATGTCTCCAGTCTAATGCGGATCTCTTTATCCGGTCTTTGGTTTAAACAGTTCTTTAGCAATTTTTTCACTTGCAAGCATATTTTTCCAATAAATTAAAGACGGCACAATCTGCATGGTTATTTTTTTTTCCATTGTACGCAAAACAGTAATGCTAATACGGTGAGGGTACTGTGGGGTTTTTTTTCTAGAAAAGTCGCTTCCATTTCTAGATGTACCCAAAATAAATCGATGACTGGGGTTTACATTCCCATCCCTTTTCTGCTCCTCCTGTTTGTGTTACCCATGTCATCTTTGCCCCTTTCGTTCAACAGGCATCACCATAGATGAGTCTAATTCTTTGTCTCAGTGCACTGCGGATGGTGGCGTGGGATGTGAAGAACAGCAATATGTGGTCTGACTGACAGTTCCTGATGCTGAGCTGCTCCTTTGTGCCCGTTGTTGGGAATGAGGAGGGGTCCTGTCACCTGTACTCTACCTCCTATGACTATTTTGGTCTTCTGTTGTTTTTTTGGGTTAGCTGCCCCTTCCTGTAGTAAGCACAGGCCTACTTTGGTGTTCACGGCCGTAGTCTGATGGACTTGCATCTTTGAGTGTAATTCCCAGTGTAGCAGGCTCACTCTCTTTGTCTGTTCCAGCACTGAAGTGGTATATTGCATTTTGCTAGCTTGCTTTCTTTACTGGCTCTCAGCATGGAATCCTGGCTGTGTGCTAAGGATCACTACCAATGTCAGTGTGGCTACAGTAAATTGAATTTGGTTAACTTTTTTATGGTCTCCATTGCAATTTTGGCTAAGGAATTTGGCCATTAGGAATTTTTGCTGTTCTGCGAACCTGATATAGTGGCTAATCCAGTTCACAAATGGCTAAAACCATTGGTGCATTTCAGCCACAAGGCTAAGAGATTTTAGACCTTAGCGCTCACCAGGAACCACTTAATTCCCAGTGCAGTGGGTTTGTTTAGGTTGCCTATTGCCATTAAGTCAGCCACATCTCCAGAGGATTTCCCTACCCTTGGCTTTCAAGGACCTAGGAGTATGGGTGCCGGAACATGGGGGAAATATGGGGTTGCTGTAGTAATTACAAAAGAGACCATGATTATTTCCCTTCTAACCTTGCATGTATTAAAGGGGCACTTAGTTTGAATGCTCATGGACAAAAGTGGAGGGGCCGGGCTATCACACCCCCTCGCCCGTAGGTTCTGACACCTATGCCTAGGTTCTGTAACCTTGAGTGTAGTCGACTTGCCCTCACAAGCTCCCATCACAGAAGTGGTTAATTCCTAGTGTAGCGGGCTTGCTCTCCAGTGCTAGGGTGAACTCTGTTCTATCAGGGAAACTGGCCTGGCGTGGAGCAGTGTCCCTCATCACTAAGGTAATCCTAGATGTCAAGAGTCCAATAGAGAAAGTCTCTGCAGTGTTGGGGGAATATGTATTGTGCTAATACTTCTTCTTCTTCTTCTTCTTCACCAGATACATCAGCTGCGACTGTACTGGAGGTTCTGTGAGGGAACTTACACCAACGCAAAAGAAGCCCAACCAGCAACCCCCACTAATCTGGCGAGGAACTGCATCATAGACTACACCACTATGCAGGCGTTCATCACTAGCAAAAGGAGGTGAGAGGAGGAGGAGGAGGAGGAGGAGGAGCAGCAGCAGCTGAATTGTGTCACAGGTCTGTTGCTGGGGATTTTTGGAAATTAGAACTGTTTTTGTCCATGACGTTTAAGGTAACTGGCTTTTTGGGGGGTAGGTTGTTGCCTGCTACCAGTCATATTTCTGGTTACTTTATAGAATTGGCTGTGCAAGTAGTACGTGCGGTATGCCTTGTTTTATGCGTGGGGTGGGGGTCAGCTTGCTGTGTGACACCTAGGTGGTATAATTAAGGAATGAGGCACGACAGGGTGTGGTATATCATGTAATATCGTCACGCCGCGCGGGTGCGTCCAACGACCTGAAAGTGACGATATCCTATGATATACCACGCCCTGTCATGCCTTATTGCTATTATGAGCTGGGTTTGAATTTTCATAACATAAATAAAATAAAAAAAAAGGGTTTTAAATGTTTTATGAACAAGATTTTGATTGATGTAGAAATACATTTTGAAAAAATAGTTCTCAGACAGAACAGAGCAAGGAAACTGGTGGTGCTGGAACTTCTTTGAAGCTGTGATGATGTAGCTCAATATCATCATGGCTTCAAAGAGCTCCATGCCAATCAGATTCCTCTTTATGCTCCTCAGTTCATAATAATAATGTCAGTGTGAACTGTGGAAAATGCAGTATGGCTGTGTTAATAAACCATCAGTGTTGAATGCACACAGCAAGCATGGCCCCCTTCCCATCAACCCCAAAAATGATGTTGTGCATGTCCTGTTTTAGCAGTGAGTATCCTGCTTGCTACATGACATTGCGTTGGATTATTTGATGCCACGTGTAATGGAACTGTTTTAGAAGTCTTGGGTGGGGGGGGGACGTGCTGTCGTGTCCAGACAATGTCTGATTTATTGGTATGATTGTAGTGTTACACTAACACATTACAGTCATGCTAATAAACCATAAGGATTGACTGGACACAGCAAGCAGGCCCCCCCCCTTCCACCAACCGAAAAAACAAGGTACATGGCATATTTTTCATGGCGACGGCGTGATTTGTTTGCTGTTTGATGCTGAGTCAGAATCGTGTAACTGAATTACTGAATTGTTTGCACTGGTGTTTGGGTGCCTGGGAGGGGCACTTGCTGCGTCCAAACAATGGCCGATGTTTTTTTTTTTGTAATGGCTGTAGTGGTAGATGGTGATGGCGTGGTTGGCAGGCTGGCCCAGTGGCGTGGAGGTGAGGCATTACACCTTGCCACCTGCCACACCAGAGAAGAAATAAGTATTTGAAGTTGAAACTTATTGTCTTATTATTGTCTGCCTGAAGGGATCAGTCTCTGAGAGCAGAGGCAAAGTCGAGGAGCGTTGCCTTTCTTTGGTTTAGATGTTTGCCTTTTATGTTTGCATAGATTGCGGGCGTGACTCAGAATCGGATAATTACAGTGTGCACAGACCAGTGAAGAAACAAAGATGGTACACAACATTCCAGGCTACCTGGAAATCTTCATTTGATTGGGTCAGTGACAGCAGGAAAGGGAGAACATATGCATTCTGCAAGATATGCTCCTGTGATTTCACCATAGGCCATGGAGGACACCATGATCTGCAGCGCCATGCAGCTACGGAGAAGCACTGCAACAATGTCAAGCATGCCACGTCTGGACAGAAGCTCTCCAACTTGTTTGCAGCACAAGCAAGCTCCAAAGTCATAGAGGCAGAAGTTGCTTTCGTTGCAATGCTTGCAGAGCACAACTTGTCATTTTCATGTGGCGATCACATTATTAAATATATGAAGAAGTACTGCTCTGATCCTGAAGTACTAAAAAAAGATGACTTGCGGTGCCACAAAAGCAACCTGCATAGCAAGGGATGTCATGGGACCTATGTACCAGGAAGATGTTGCAGCAAAGTGCCGAAAAGTACCATACTGCATCTACATGGATCAAAGCACAGACATGGGAGATGAAAAAACTGCTAGTTATTCTTGTGGGTTATTTTGATGACGAGCAAGGAAAGCATGCGATCAAGTTCTTGGATATGCCTGAGTGTATCTCAGGAACTAAACAAAGCATGTTTGACTGTCTTATGGACACACTGAACCGATTTCGCATCCCAACAGATAATCTTGTTGCACTGTCATCTGACAATGCTGCCTCCATGATTGGCAAGAGGAACTCTGTTTTATCAAGGCTCCAAACCCTAAATCCACATATTGTCAACATGGGGTGTCTCTGCCACCTGGCAGATATCTGCAGCAAAGCAGCAGTAAAGACTCTAACAAAGATTGAAGAGCTTGTGTCAGATGTCTACTGCCACTTTGCTTCAAGTGCACAGAGACAACATAAGTTAAAAGAATTTGCACAGTTTGCGGATGTGGAACCACTCAAGGTTATAAAGCATGCACCAACACGGTGGCTCAGCCTGAATAAGGTTGTCAGGTTGTCAAGAGGATGCTGGATCTGTGGCCTGCACTCCTGTCATATTTCCGGTCAGCAGAACAAAGACCAGCAAAAGTGGAGAGCATCACCAAAAGACTGGAGAGCCATGAAATCCGAATGCAGTTTATGTTCCTGAAATATGGACTTGAACCTCTGTGCCAGTTCAATCAACAGATGCAAAAAGGTGACAGCCAACTAATGACTTTGCACTCTGACATCTCTCGACTCCTCCACATATATGCTGGCAGAGTTCTGTGGCCTGAGATGGCCAGGCAATTGCTAAATTACAATGATGCTACCATTCTGGACAATCCTGACAGTTTTCTATGCCACAGTGACCTTCGTCTAGGAGCAGAAATACAACAGTACATGATGGAGCAGGAAGACAGCATTGCTGGAACAGTCATTGAAACCAACATCTACCAGAAAGCAGTTGTGTTTTATTCTACTGTCATATCCAAAATACTAAAGAAATTTCCTGTGAACAACAAGTTTGTGCAAAATGTAGGACTTCTCCTCAGTCCTTCATCGAAGCTCAAGGTAACACCCTCTATGGTAACAGACTTGGCAGATCATCTCGAATCTGTAAGACAATAGAAGAGAAGGACACATTGCTGGATGAATTTTCTGTGTACCAGTTGTCTGATACAGGGACCCTAACTGGACCAATAAATGGACCCCATTCAGCCCTCCCAAAACATTGGGCCACAGTCCTCAAATGTGTTGGTGGAGATGGTTCACTGCAGTACTTTAAAAGACTAATGATGGTACTACTTTGCTTGCCGCATTCAAATGCAGACGCAAAGCGCGCTTTTAGCATGGTGCGTAAAGTTAAAACAGAACTAAGACAGTCCCTGCATCTCAAAACGCTGAACTCTGTGCTGGCAATCAAGATGAATGAGGAGTGAGACTGCTATGAAGTTCAGTATTCGAAGGAGACTCTTGCTGCTGCCAGAAAAGCAACGGCCACCTATAATAAAGAACACCAGACCACAACGTAGACAGAGACAACATGCCCCACACTCCCACAGTATTCTGAAGAAAGACATTGACATTTTGTGATCTGACAGCTGTGATTTATAGGTTTGCAGTTGCATAGACTGTTTTTTAGTGTCCAGCTGCCAGCAGGTGTTTGTGGTTGCATGTGAATACGTTTTATTATTTAAGTGCAATAAGTGCTTATTGGGTTTTTAAGGTTTAACTGTCAATCAATTTGTAATTGTTTTATTCACTGGTGCATTTATTTAGTATAGTATGTAATAGTATTATAGTTGCAGAGCAGTATTCAGCTCACATTTTTTTATATATTATAGTGTAGTATTAGCGTAGGTTCAAATCAGAATGCATTTAGTTTTATAATAGCTGCAAACGCTCTACAAATAGTTGTTTCTTCCAGTACTGCTGCATTAGTATAGTTTCAATAAACTGTCATGATTTCAGATGAATAAGCGGTGTTTGTTTCATTCTTTAGAGGTGTATTTATAGATTACATCGATAAAATGTTAACACACATTTAGGATTTGCATCACTCTTTATTTTAATTAAGACACACACATATAGGATTTGCATCACTCTTTATTTTAATTAAGGACACACATATAGGATTTGCATCACTTTATTTTATTCAAGGACACACACACACACACACACACACACACACACACACACAACATTCTCTTTAATTTGCAACACAAACCATATGCCAAACATACAAACAATAGTTTCAGTGTGGTAAAATTCATTTTACGTGACAACGCCAGTGCACGACTCAACGCGCTGTGAAAAATGAGGTGTACCACATTTTTGGCATTTGTCACACATTTTGTAGCCCTCTGTCACACATTGGTAAGTTGGGAGGTTGAGAGGTATGTTCCGATATACACAACACAAATATCCCTCAGTTCCATCCAACTGGGATTCAGTGGTTAAACAACCAAGAAAAGTCATAGGCTAGCCATAAACCACACACGACCCACAGTGACACCTGCAAGTATAGAGCACAGGGTGCGACCACCAAATCCCCACCGGCATTACCTCGACTGCTATAACATTCCTATAAGGCCACACACCATAGCTACAATAGTCACAATACGAGGCTTACAGACTCTCACTTAACCACGTGCATACAGTGTAAATAGTTTGTATTACTTATCAATAGATTGTTAGATGTTTGGACGTTTTGTTGTCTGGCCTTTGGCCTTTGACAGGTGCTACTTACAGTGGATATCATGAACATCTTTAAGACACAATTTATCTTATCATTGTTGATCAACATCATAGTAAGACCAGCATAGCTAAATATATGCACATAAAAATGAATTACAGGTAATCAGCCATGACGCAATAAAACAGGTGTTCACCCATAATCGTAACATACAAATGCAGCTTGCCTACTAAAATAGAAAAAAAATGTCTTTTGATGGAATAAGTCATAATGATAAGGAGATGATAAATAGAAAATAAAAGGCTAATTTAACACAACAGCATGCTGGCTGTTTTTCGTTCAACTTTGGGATGGAGCATTTTATGAAATGTTGACTTGACAGTATGACAACTACTCCATAATTGAAGATTATATCTGATGTATTTGTACCTGTATGTATGCACCTTTCTTTTATTCAAACAATAAAATTGTTTAACTTCAAAAGAATTTGAATTGGATCTTCCACTTGTAAGGAGCATGGTTGAGACCAGTTATTTTGGGTTTTCTTCCTCAGTACCCTGCAGCAGTCCTAAAATGTGTAGGTGTGTGGCACGGGAGGCATTTTCTAGATTTTCTAGCCTACGATGCACTAAAGCATTTTCTATAGTAAGTCCCACAGACACCGAAAGCACTATCTCAGCTGACTTGGGAGGCATTTTTTTGTTTCACCCTCCAACAAGCCCATTTTTGTATCCAAAACTTTAAACTGTGTGGTAAAGTCCTCTACTTTTTGATCCAGATGTTAAATACCTTTTAATAGTATAGCATTTGAAGGCTGTGAGAGGGCTTCATCTTCCATTCCATAAGTAGGCTCCTTGTTAGCCTCTTTGGTTGTGCCAGACTTCGGGTCTTTCGATCAGGCCCCCTCTCCTCCTGCTCCCGGTCTATTGCTTCTACCCATTTCTCTGGTTTCTACCAACAGATTCTCTCAATTTGGGGATTGTTTTTACAAACATACAAACACATGAGCAAGCCAGCAGAAGAAGACCATTTGGTCTATCAAGTCTGCTCGTATTGCAGGGTCCACAGCTTGAGCTAATGTCCCTGCCCTCCCTCCCCACTCCTCCCATCCTCCCTACCCATGATTCTTATCTTCCCCCATGGCTATCCCAGCCTCTCTTAAAGCTGCTCACTGTCTTTAATGAGATGACCTCTTCCAGCAGTGCATTCCAAGTGTCCACCACCCTTTCTGTGAAGAAGTGCTTCCTGACATCCCTCCTAAACCTCCCACCCTCTAGCTTAAGACTGTGCCCCCTCATGATATGGTTGCCACTCAGCTTAAAGAGACTTTCCTTATCAACATTATTCATCCCTTTCAAGTACTTGAATGACCCAATCATGTCCCCCCTCTCTCTCTCCTGTCTTCCAGGGAGTACATGTTCAGTGCCCTCAACCTCTCCTCATATGCCTTGCCCTGCTGGCCAACTATCATCTTTGTAGCCCTCCTCTGTACCTTCTCCAGCAGGTTAATGTCCTTTTTGAGGTGTAGGCACCAGTACTGAACTCCATACTCTAGATGTGGCCTTACCAGTGACATGTACAAGGGCAGTATGACCTCCCTCTCTCCTTCTACTGATCCCCCTAGCTATGCATCCCAGCATCTTGTTTGCCTTTGCTGCTGCTTTCCTGCACTGTGTGGAGTGCTTCAGGTCACTAGTGATAATCACTCCCAGGTCCTTCTTCTCTACTGAAAAACTTTTCTTTTGCTGACGTTTTATGGAAATTAATAAATATTACTCTATTTCATAGAAGGTAGGTGATTTGTGCAGCATACTGCAGAGCTCTGCAGTTAAGCTGCTGCAAGCATGGCAGTTGACCACACCCTGTGAAAAAGATATTTTTCAAAGAAATGTGAGAAGTAGCTGCCAGCCCAATGGCACTGAGAGTTGAGGCATTGGACACCACACCTTGCAACACGCCGGTGACTGGAGTTCGGGAGCAGACTCTGGGAGCCGGGGGTCAGCAGAAGGAGAAGAGGATTGAGCATCCAGAGGACTGCTCTTCTCTCCTGGGATGGGTGTGTGGGGACGCGTCACTCTGTAGTGGCTCCCAGTAGACACCAGGGGCACCACAGGTAAGCGAGCTTCCAGGGGATGAGGCGATGGCAGATCTCAGCAGTGGGGCCTCCCTCAGCACAGACATCACTGCACATCCACACCTTGAGAAGAAACCAAGGTAGAAAACCTCTGCTTCCAGGGAGGTGACAGCAGGGCTTGAGTGGCTGATCCCACATGTCTAATGCTGGCCCTGACCCTGACTTGACCCTCCATGGTCCCTGTCTCCTCCCGTTCGGGCCCGGAGAGGGGCGACCCAGTACCCAATTTCAGAGAAAGGGTTCAGATGGGGTAGTGGGGTGATGCCAAGTGGGTCCCCATCCGAGAGATGCCCAGCAATGCCGGTGGCCGGAGGGAAATTAAGTTAAAAAAAATGTGAACGGTAAGGTCATGCACAATCATTATGCTGGAGAGGAACTGAAAATGAAATTGCACAGAAATAAGCAACTGCTTGGGCTGCTAAAATGTGACAGTGTCTACAACATGAGTGGGAACTACTGTAGCTTGACCACCTTACTGGGCCAGGCAAATCAGAATGCTAAGGCTACTTTCAGCTATAGCTGTTAAAATCAAAGTATTTAGCAAACAGCAAAATCTGGATGCCTAGCATAACTGAATAACTGCTGTGATTTGCTTCACATCCCCATCTAAAGTCCTATGTATTCAAACAGAATAAGATAGCTAAATTTGGATGTCTTCAGCATCTTCTAAAGCTGGATGCCTGGAGATACAGAAGTTTAACTGTCCTATAGTATATGGTTACCCCATGAAACACTTAGAGCACATCATAGACTGTGCTTTAGGTTTAAAAAGTTGACAAAGAAGTAGAGAAAGAGATAAAATCTGAGAATAAAGCAAGCGGCCTGGATGGAGTGGAACCAAGATTTTTGAAAATGGGGGCAGATATCATGCCTCCTACATCAACATACTTGTTCAATTGAAGTTTGTGTAGTTCAGTTTTTCCAGAAGTTTGGAAGGTGGGTAAGACAGTAACTATTTTTAAAGGGGGGCAGCTACCTCTCCTACAAACTACAGACCAATTGTGCTGCTATCAATCTTATCCAAGGTTATGAAGAGACTGCTGTATGGACAACTCTGCCAATACTTGAAACAAAATGGTTTCATATCTGCTGGTCGGCATGGTTTTCGGGTAGAGAGCTCCACGGACACTTCCCTGATTGACTTTATTAACTTGGTAACAACTTCCCTGAATTTAAGCAGGGATACTGGGGCAGTGTTCATGGACCTCAGTAAGGCCTTTGACCTAGTTGACAACTGGATATTGTTACAAAGAGTATATTGGATTGGGGTACATATGCAGCCTCTACAATGGTTTAAATCTTACCTATCAGTGTGAAAGCAATGTGTGATGTATGGACCCTATGTGTCACAAATGAAAGAAGTAAAAAGAGGAGTACCATAGGGCTCCATTTAGGGCTCTTCGCTCTTCAATGCATATGTGAATGATCTGACTAAAAATATGGTCAACAATGCGGTCCAGCTGTACACGGATGACACTGTTCTGGTGGCGTCCACTGACAGTCACGCCTCACTGGAGCAAAAATTACAGGAGGACTTGACCTTGATGGAATCCTGGTTTAATAAAACATGTCTTCTAATAAACAGGAAAAAAAACAATGCATCCATTTTTTGTCCAGAAGGAAAATAAATCAAAAAGGAGAATTGGATTTCAAATTTAGCAATGGGTCCAAAATACGTAACATAAAGCATTACAAATATCTGGAGGGTTCTGAATGATGATAGAATCACCTATAAAGAACATGTAAATCAAAGTGTTAAAAAACTGATTCCGAAACTGGGTGCACTGAGAAGAGTATCTAACTGTCTTGCAAAAGAAACCAGGGTAAAAATAGTAAAACAATTATTAATCCCAGTTTTAGAATATGGATCTTTAATATGTAGGAATACCATGGAATCTGTTCTATGTAAAATAGATCAAATGTATTATAAATTCACACGATTTGCAACCAAGAGTATATAGGGACACACCACTGTAAAGTCTACCAGGCTTTGGACTGGTTAAGGTCAGAGGAAAAAAAAGACTATATTTATGGTTGTCCTGGTGTTATAAACTCAGATTCAAAAGGGTCTCATTCATTGCGGTATTTGGTAAAATTTGAAATATTAGGAGATAACAGGTACAACTTGAGAGTCAAGAGTTTAAATTTGACATTATGTAGGGCATATAACAGTTTTGGGGATGCAGCACTACAAGTAACCATTGGTAAGGCTTGGAATGCTTTCCTAAATGATGTAAAATCCTTCCACAAATTTCAGAAGGATACTAGAAAATGTTCATGTTGTGCATGTGATCATTTTTAACCCTTATGTTACTGTCCCAATGTGTAATGTGTGCTTAAGTGTTGAAATTTAAGTGTTACTGAATCGATGTATTTTTATCTGTACAGGTTAGCTGTTAAAAATAGGGTTCCACCCTAACAAACTGTATCCTGTATATAAACATTTTATCATCATGTTGGACATGGATTTCCACTCTAAAATGCTATTTTATTACAGTTCAGAGGTCACAGAATGTTGGATGTAGCCTTCTGTGGTACAATAGCTTTTTAACTGGAAAGGAAACATGTGACATCTGCCATTTTCTTTTGCATGTACTGTTCCCCCTCCTTAGTTGGCCCCCATAAACTAAGCCCCCCCAGCCCTGTCACTCAACATGTCCTGCACTTACTGGCTGCCTTTCTCCTTGGCTTACCCCCTGTGATGGGGTGGCAGAGAGCCTCACTTGACCCACTCTTTCAAGGATATTGTTCAGCCATCCCAAGGTCGTCAGTGTGTGGCCTGCTAGGGGTCATCCTGCCAGACAAGGTGATTTTCTTCCCGATTTCTTCCCTTGTGGCAGAGCGGTGTGCAATGCCATTAATGGTGTCACTACACATGCTCCTGTATGTAGTGCGCTGGATTGCTGCCACTTCTGTGCCCAAGTTGCAGATTTGGCATACCCCCCGGCCACAGCTAGTGCCAGGCTAATGCTGGGTGCCACGCCACCCCCACCACCTTGCAGTCCCTCAGACTGTCAATCCTCCTCCGCATTTCGAGGATTTCTAGAGCCAGTGTAGGCAGTGACCACTAAACTAGATAAAAAGCTACCATTTTTTTTTAAAAATTAGCATTTTCAAAAAATGTTTCAACATAGCAGAACAATTTCTAAAATGTAATAAAAAGTTAAAATGCTTAGATCACCGAGTATCAATTGTAAGGCACTGTAACAAGAAATGCTCAAGTGACCATAAAGAACTGATTATTATGTGAGCCTTTTTCCCGGTTCTGAAAGGGGAGGCAGGGATTGGGACTGTTAAAGAGTTAGTGTCCTGCTTAAAACTAATATTAGTTTTTAGAAGCCATCAACCATTACCTTTTATATCTGAGGTACTTTTTTTGCCCTTTTAGTTAATTAGAAGATATTTTACCTGATGTTAATAGGTGTGGTGTGTGGGACAGCACTCTGCCTGGCAGCTGACATATCTATCTCTATCCCCCCCCTCCACTACATCATCAGCATTGTGACCTCATTGACTGTGACATCACTGCTACTTAGGAAATGCACTCAGCAACTGCCAGGTCAGTCACCTGTGATGTCACTGACAGTGAGATCACAATGTGAATGACGTAGTTGGTGGGGGGGAGACAGAGACATATGCAGTAGTCCCTTGCTATAACAAACAGGTTGGGAGCCACAGAAGCCGTTTGTTATAGCACCTAATTCGTTATATTGAGGGACGCTAAAAAAAAAAAAAAGTGTGCTGAGAGCTAATACAGTACTTTGACTATTGTTATAAATCATCGCTCGAGGTCAGTAAATGAAGCACAGTACAGCAGTAGTTTCCATTTTTTTTTTAAACATCAAAGAAGTAAGCAAAATTAAGCATAACTGAGAACTTGCAGCATACTACTTCTATCTGCAATATTTTTTTTATTTAGTATGCTTTTTTCTGTCATTGGCCACCTGGTTCCTCAGCCCGGTCATTGACCCCTGCTTCCACTCCCACATCGATCATGCTTTGTCAATACCCCCTGGCTTACCCCCCAGGGTGGGTCATGGCACTGGCCCTAGATTGCCACATCATCAAGATAGGTCGACAGGCTGGCCTGGGAGCTATTGAAGCAGAGGGCAGGCTTCATTTGGGGCAGCTGGTGGCATTTTTTTCCCTGGTGTGTGGGGGGCAGGGGATGTGCAATGACGACCAGCATCCGCCCCCCTGTACAAGTGGCGTCAGCATGCTCAGTACACCCAGCCTCCACTAGGTGTCCGTGTTGCACCGAACACTCTACCCCCCCTCCCCCAGAGAAGGAGAGCAGTTCTCGGATGCTGAATCCTTCTCCCCTGGCCGGCCCTCAGATGTCCTGGGTCCATTCCCGGACCCGGGTCACCGGCGTCGCAGGTAGGCAACCTGCCTCTGCACCAGCAGGCCAGCTGTTCTATCTGCAGTGTTGCTCAGATCCAAACAAAGAGTGAAGTCACTGCCCCCACTGTGTCTCTCTCTCGCTGACCCACCTGCTCCCGAGTCTGCACACTCACTCAGGCTGGAACTTGTAAGTTTATTTTTGTTTATAAAAATAAATAGAGACACACCAGACTGGCAGCCTCGGACAGAACAAACAAGAAACCCTGCATATCAGTTGGATGGACAGTTGTTGAGGCGAGGAGCGCAATAGTGCAGTAAGTAGGATACAGCACAGTATTGACCTTTTGTTATGTCCTCCCGCCTGAGACTTGCACAGCAGCGCACAAACACAGAACTGGCTGGCGCATTACAACACTGTGCCTTATATGGGGAGCAGTACTTGATACATTATCTCTGGTTTGGGTGTCCAGTATTGGCTGAAATTACTCCCTGCTCCGGTGACTAAAGAAATATCACCTGGATCAAGCCGGATAGGAAGCTGGAGGAGTGTGTGGTAGGCAGTCTGAAGTCAGAATCTGCAAGCTACAGGTTTTACAAGATTTAAAGAGACAGTGCTCCCTCACTGAGAATGCTCACCCGCTATAACCAGACAACTAATATTAACGTTTTTTTCTTGGGAGCCACATTTGACATTTGTTATATCCAGGAATTCGCTATAGTGGAGTTCTTTATAGCAAAGGAGAACTGTATGTCAGCTGCCAGGCTGACAGATGTTCCACACATCCATCACAATAGTATCATGTGGAAGACTTTCTAATGAGCAAAAGGAAAAAGAAAAATACTTCAGAAATAGTTACAACTATTTCTTAAAATGCTATCAATTTCCTGTCTGCCAGTTGTGGCTCTACTAGCTCCGTAAGCATAGTGAGGCATCCCTTTGGAAGAAACAACATTACTACGGTGAGTAATTTTTTCTTCAAACCCCAGGAGTATCTTACTTACGCTTATCAATTCTATTTAACAGTTTACTGGAAACAGGAGTGGTTCCAGAGGACTGGATGAGGGCATATGTAGTACCACTACACTAAAGTGGTAGCAGGGAGGTGGCTACTAACTATAGGCCAGTCAGCCTGACATCGGTCATAGGAAAGTTTTTGGAATCACTGCTGAAGGAAAGGATTGTGGAATACCTTCAATCCAGTGGGTTATAACACCCAAGACAGCATGGCAGGGTTTTAAATACTTGATTAGCAGTTTTTTCTTGGGGCAATACTAACAGTACAGAAAGCATTTATATAGGTTTTCTAGAAGAGTTATGTATGTTAATCTGTATGTTAAACACAGTGAAGCAAGTGATGTGCATTTTCATAATTTTTAGAACTTTTATGAGCAAAACTCTAATCTATTTTTAGAGTTAAATAAAACCCTGCATGGTTTCACTGCGGGGATGAATATGATATATTTCTTTGAATGGTGACAAAGGATTTAGATCAGGGCAGAGTGGTGAATGTGACGTACCTAGATTTCAGTAAGGCTGTTGACACCATTCCACATAGCAGACTAGTAAGCAAGCTGGGTAGCTTATGAATGGGTTCTAAGGTGGTGAACTGGGTAAGAAATTGGTTAGGGGATAGGTGACAGAGGGTGTTGGTAAATGGACTTCACTCTGAGGCAGGAAGGGTGACCAGTGGGGTGCCTCAGAGATCAGAGCTGGGAACAGTTTATGACACTGCAGAGGAGCTGGAAGGGAAGGTCCGACTATCTGCAGAGACACTAAAATCTGCAGTAAGGTGGACACTCCAGGGTGGGGTGGAAAAGATGACCAGAGACCTCAGAAAAGTAGAGGAGTGGCCAAGGGTATGGTAGCTGGATTTCAATGCAAAAAGTAGAAAATAATGCACTTAGGGCACAGAAAACCAGGGGCAGAGTAAGAAATGGGTGGAGTGGTACTGACGACCATCAAGCAGGAAAGGGACCCGAGGTAAACATATCAGATGACCTACAGGTGGCCAGGCAGTGTGACAAGGAAGTAGGGAGGGCTAGTGGGATGCTGGGGTGCATCGGGAGGGGTATTACCAGCAGAAAGAGGGAACTGTGTAGAATCACACAAACAGAATTTTAAGGCAGAAAGGACCATTTGTCACACCCAGTCTGCCCAGATGGTCCCTACCTAGTCTGTCTCTGCAGACCCTAACTGGTCTCTGGCAACCCACCCCCCTTCCTGCCTCTCCTAATTACAAAGGTGGGGCATACATACAACACCTGTATTTCTATTTCATCCTCAGCCTCACATTTACTTTTATATTTCCAATACCTAAGACTTGCCTGTATATTTCGTCCACAACCCCATACTTCCTGCCTACACATAGGCACATCAGGGGCTTTACTTACCTTTCAACACACACCTCTAGCACACTTGGCCTTCTCTTGTTTTTTTGTCCACAAGCAATCAACACAGCCATGGATACAGTAGACCACAGGCACTGTGGCACTCTTTTCAGCAAAGTGATTGCTCATAAGATTGGTCACTCTCCCACATGCTGGGCACTCCAGGATCTACATTCGCAGCTTCATGCCACATGGGCTGAAATATCATACCTCAGGGCCAAACTCTGTGCAACTGAACACTGCAGCAATCGACCAGCAGCATAATGCCAGCCCTACACAGTACTATCTCTACGCCAAAGAACAACCAATCCAGGGGGTTGGCAGACAGTCAACAATCGTGTCACATGCCTCATTGTGCAGCCATGGCAGGCAATTGTGCATGAAACTGTCGCTAACTACTTCTAGCAGGTATTTGCCACTGTCATCCAAGCCTTCAGCAGTGACACGGAATGACAACTCCTAACCCTAAACATAAAACAAATAAGCATACCACAAAGGATGTCTCACCAACTAAACCCAACAAAAGACCCTTGCTGATCGAGTCATAGGAGACTATGATAAGGGGAGTAGAATCTCAACTTCAGCAGTATGGGCACTCTGAGACCACGGTCAGATGCCTCACTGGGACATCAGCCTGGAGGGACACTAGCTGCACTGAAAAAATAGTTCACAACACGGCCAAGGATGCACATGTCTTAATACATATATAGACAAACAACTTAACTAGTCAAATGGTCGATGAAACAAAAACACAGCTAACAAACCTCACCAATAAAGTGTCTTCTATTTCATCCACTGTCTCCTTCTCTGAAATTCTGCCCATCTGGTGGGCATGGGGTACCAGGCAGAAAGTCAGAGAAGAGGAGAAGAGGAGGTCATGGACTTGAACACATGGCTAAAGGACTGGTGCAAGGAAAAGTGCCATCACTTCATGGGTGACTGGAGGAATTTCTGGGAGTGGGACTTTTCCAAGTTCAATGGCCTCTACACCTCACAAAGGAGGGGACCCACGCACTCAGCCAGAAGTAAGACGTATTTATCAGTCATTTAAACTAGAGGAAGGGGAGAGGGCAACAGCACTCACTGCAGCACCAAAGGTAGCAGTTGCCCCTCCCCTATCACCCTACTAGTTCTGCAACAGGCACAAGCAAGGACAAAATGAGTACAGCCCAGGCCAATCAAATCAGATGGCATCATAAAAGTGGGGCCACCGTGAGCGGGGAATACCAGAACTGGTGGGTACTGTGTCCCAATACCCGTAGCCTGGTAAATAAAATACCAGACCTCACTGCCTTAATGGCAGAGGCAAACCTGGACTGGGTCACTGTAACGAAGACTTGGTTCAACGAGAACCATTCCTGGGATGTTGCTATCCCTGGGTATACTCTGTTCAGGAGAGATTGCAAAGGGAAAAGGGAAGGGGGTGTTACCATCTATGTGAAGGAAGGAATCAAGGCCACAGAGGCACAGATGACACACACCGAGTCTGAAGCCCTATGGGTTACCCTCAGAGCTGGGGGTGATCTCCAGACCTCCATCTCAGCAGATAGACAGAGACAAGGAGATGCTGGAAACCATCCTAATGATGGCCAATAAAGGCAACTTGTTGCTCACCAGAGACCAATCTGCCTAACAAAGATTGATCCTCCTTCATGGCATTATTAGACAGGAGCAATTAATTCTTCATGCCTCTAAAACAGGTAGCACCAAAACAGCTGGTGCAGTTACCCATCAGAGAAAACACAATCCAGGACCTTGTACTAATCACAAACACTATCAGGATCACAGATGTCAAGGTGGGAATCAATTTAGGTTCAAGCAACCACAGGTCAGTCTGGCTCACAGTCAAAAGATCCAAGGCTACAAATCACACAAAACTGAAGATCCTAGACTTCAGGAAGGCTGACTTAAAAAGGAAAACATGCATTAGGGACAATCTCAAAGCTGTAGCTGGGGGAGAAGTGGAAGAAACCTAGAAAGCCATAAAGAGTGCAATCAATCTGGCAACAGTAGCATGCATAAAACAGATAAGTAAATCTAAAAGGTGTAAAAATCCTCTTTGATTTACTAAAGTAGCAGCTTCCAGTATAACAGAAAAAAAAGAACTTGAGAAATATGGAATGCGTTGCCCTGGGAGCTGGTGGAGGCAGAGACGGTGGAGGGGTTCAAGAGGGGGGGTGGGACAGATACAGGGGAAGGGTTCTGGAAGCAAAGTCCAGTGCAGCGAGAATATTCGGGACTAGGAAGGGAGAAGCCCGAGAGGGCGAGGGGGGCAGCAAGTCAGCTACCAGGGTGGGGGCTGACCAAACGCGCAGACATGAAAGACCGATAGGCCAATTCTGCTGGCATTTTAGTATGTTAATAAATACTAAGAAAGAAAGCGACATGGAGGAATACAGCCCAAAACTCAAGGAAGCAAGGAAGGCAATCAGGTTAGCCAAAGCTTGAGCAGAAAGAATAGCAAAAGGGATTAAAAAAGGGGATAAGACCTTCTACAGATAGGTAAGGGAGAAAAGAAAAAGTAAGGGAGGCATCGTAAGGTTGAGAACTAGGGAGGGCCAGAATGTTGAAACCGATGGACAGAAGGCAGAGGTTCTAAATGAATAGTTCTGCTCAGTTTTCACCAAGGAGGATCAGGGAAGTGGACCAGTACTAAAGAATGAAGAACACTGCTCCAATGAAGCTGACACAAACCCCTTCACAACTGAAAGGGTCCTAAAAGAACTAGCAAAATTAAAAACTGACAAAGCTATGGGATCTGACAGTATCCACCCAAGAATACTAAAGGAACTCAGAGAAGAACTTGCCACCCCATTAGCAGACCTCTTCAACAAGTCACTGGAGAGAGGAGTACCAGACTGGAAAAAAGCCATGGTGGTACCGCTGTACAAAAGCAGCTCAAGGAAGATGCTGGAAACTACCGTCCAGTTAGCCTCACCTCAGTGGTGGGGAAAATCATGGAAACAATTCTAAAAGAAAGAATTGTACAGCATCTAGAAGAAACCAGCCAAATAGGCCTAAAGCAGCATGGCTTCACAGAGGGGAGGTCATGTTAGAAAAACATGACTGATTTCTTCGACTGGGTGACCAGAACGGTTGACCAGGGAGGAGCAGTAGACGTAGTACATCTGGAGTTAAGTAAGGTGTTCGACTCCGTTCCACATAGGAGGCTGATAAATGTGTTGGAACACACAGGAGTGGGACATAAAATAGTAGGCTGGATTAGAAACTGGCTCCAAGGGAGAACCCAGAAAGTTAGTAAATGACACACTGTCGGAGGAAGGAGTGGTGACCAGCGGAGTTCCCCAGGGATCGGTGCTGGGGCCAATACTATTTAACATATTCATCAGACACATTGTGGAGGATTTGCAAGGAAAGGTATGCCTGTTTGCAGATGACACCAAGCTCTGCAGAGTGGACATGAAAGAGAGGGCCACAATGGGGAAAGGAGAGAGCAGTAGGGTGACCCTAATTGTTTGGGCAGGGTGCAGCAGGCCAGATTCTTTAGGCAGGGGATGGAGGTAGCAGGGTGCACAATCCCAGACTGTGGGAGAAGACAGTGGGCATTAGGGTGCAGCAGCCTCGACTGTGAAGCAGAAGGCAGGGGGGCTTGTGGGGCAGGGGACAAGTAGCAGCAGAGTGCAGCTGCCTCAGCTGTGGGGAAGAGACACGGTACATTGGGATGCCATACAATGTTTCAATTATACACATACATGATGTATTTTCACACAGAAACCAACAAGGGACTGAAATTTGTGAGTTCAGACAGAACATGTGCTTGAAATAGTAGAATGTGACAGGCACCTGGTTGTCAATCTGACATAAAAAATATTCTTACATGAATGTATTTATTAAGGCTAAGGACAAACTATTTCTATGAATGAACAAAACTCAAATTATCAACTTTTATAAGAGAATGATAGATTTTAAGCTAATCTAAACACAAACCACAGACTGAGTTTATAAGAAACATGATGAGCAAACCATTAACTCTACAGCCTGCTGTGATTGGGAATCTGAAGCAGCAAGCTACAGTACTTCACAATGAGGTCATTGCTCTCCAAGCCTGACAGAAATAACTCCATTGCTTTCAGCCACTGTAGAGCAAGTTAAGAAATGTCGATTTAAAGAAAACCACAAAACCAAACAGCATGAAATTTTCAGGAAACTAATCATGACACAGGGACTTGAATTCAAGCTTTAACAACAATATGCAAAAACCTTTGCACACATTCTTTAAACTCCGCCTACCCCAACTTTATTGCATGCCCTCTGGTCCTGGTACTTTTTCTAATTTGAAAGAGACTCCCATCCTGCACCTTGTTTACCCCTGTGAGGTACTCATAGGTTTCTATCATTTCCCCTCCAGCTCTCCTCTCTTCCAGGGTGTACATGCTGAGATCCCTCAGTCATTCCTCTTAGGGCTTTTAATGCAACCCCTGCACCATTTTAGTTGCCCTCCTTTGAATTGGCTCCAGCCTGTTTATGTCCTCTCTGTGGTGTGACCTCCATGAGTGGACACAATACCTCCAGGTTGGGTCTCACCAATGAGCAATACAGGGGCAACACCACTTCCCCCCTCCAGCTGGAGATGCAGTACGTCTTACCCAAAAATCATACAAGTCTCAAGACACAGCAAATAAGTCACATGGTCAAAACCTAGTTTCATGTCTCAGGGATGCAGGGATGAGGAAAATGGGAATTCTCTTTGCTTGCTCAATGAACAATAGATCACTGGTAAGACACTACCTAGAGTACCATGTCCAGCTCTGGAGAACACATCTCCAGAAGGGCATGGACTGACTGGAGGCAGTCCAGAGGAAGGCAAGTAGAATGCTGCAGGGTCTGTATCAAAAGCTCTATGAGGAAAGACTTAAGGACCTCAATATGTACACCCTGTAAAGGAGGGAGAGGGGGTGAATATGATAGAGACCTTTAAATACCTCATGGGGGTAAATAAGGTACAGGAAGTAAATATTTGTTTTAGAAGAATAGGTGCTCAAGAACAAGCAGACATGCTATGAAGCTGGAGGGTAGATTCAGGAGAGATGTGAGGAAGTACTTCTTCACAGAAAGAGTGGTGGTGTCCCGGAACAGCCTTCTAGCAGAGGTGCTGGGAGCAAAAACAGTGGGGTTCAAGAATGCATGGGATAAGCACAAGAAAATCAGTGGGAGGGAGAAAGCTGCAGATCAGGCAGGATCTGTGGCAATAGTGTAGGTAGGGAGAAATCGGCAGACTGGATGGGTCAAGTGGCCCTTATCTGCCATCAAATTCTATGTTTCTATGTAAACATTGCTGACTCCATAGCAGTACCTTGGGAGACTGGGTACAGAACCTATTTAGGAAAAAAGGTTTTGCAAGACAAAAGTGTCAAAGCTTGAGTCCCTTCTGACTATGTCCAGGCAGCAGTGCTTTGTGAAAGTATGTATTGTTTTACAGGTAGCTGCTTTACAGAATTCCTCTAGGGGGAAAAAAAAGCTCTTGATGCTGCCACAGAGGCGGAGGTGCTTCTTGTAGAGTGAGCCCGAAGGCCTTCAAGTGGCAGCTTGCCACTTCTGCCATAACAAAACTGTATGCAGGAAACTACCCGAGTAATGGTTCTCTTGGATGCTGGTTTCCCCTTCCCCACTTCAGAAGTGACAAACTGAGTGCTAGTGGGCCTTACATCCTTGGTGTGGTCCATGTAATGGCTCAGAGCTCTCTTAACAACCAGACTTCGGAATGTATGTTCTCCTGAGATGGGTTTTGCTGTAAAGAATACTGTCAGCTAAGATGAAATTCAGACACCCTTTAGGAAGGAACTTTCTGTTAGTTTTCAAGACTACCTTGTCCCTGTGGAACATAATATAGTTAGGATCTGTGCAGAGGGCTCGTAGCTCGCTCACCCTCCTGGCAGATGTATGTGCCACCAGGAAGACTGCTTTCCAGGTGACATACTTCACAGCAGCAGTTGCCACAGGCATGAGAGGACCCTCCACCAGCTCAGCAATATACAGATTTGGGTCCCATGGAGGGACAGGGCCCCTTACTGGAGGGTACAGGTGATTAATGCCTTTAAAGAACCTTTTGAAAATGGGCAGTGAGGCCAGTGACCTTTGCCAGCTGAGGCATATACCAACACTGCTGCCAGATGAACCTTCAGGGTTGAGAGCCTGAGGCCCAGTGACAGTAGGTGGACTAAGTAGTCCAGGATTGAAGCTAGACTCACCCACAATGGACTGAGCTGTCTAGAGGAACACCAAATAGAAAATCTTTTCCACTTTGAGGTGTAGGTTTTCCTTGTTGCTGGTTTCCTGTAAACCATAAGCACTTCCATAACCTTTTTGGAAGGATTCAGTCCAGAGAATACTAACTCTTCAAGTACCAGGCTCTGAGATGCAGAGTTCTTGGATCTGGGAATATTATTCTGCCCTGAGACAAAGTCTGCAGACAGTATCTCGGGGAAGGTTGATAGGATGTCTGATGGAGAGGGACAGGAGCAGGGAGTACCAATCTGTCTGACCCAGTCTTGAGTTATGAGAATGATTGTTGCTTGCTCCCTTCTCAATTTTAGCAATACTCTCAGCATAAGTGGGAAGGCATAAATAATCTTCCCATATCAGCTGAAGACAACAGCATCCTCTGGGACTATACCCACTGAAGGGTGTCTGCAACAGAACAGTGGAAGCTGGTTGTATCCTCAGGATGCAAACGGGTCTATTTGTGGTGTACCCACCTTCTGAACACCGTCAGCATTTGCTGGTTCAGGGTCCATGCATGATTTCCCTGGCAGATTCTGCTCAGATAACAGACCTCCAACGCAGAGGGAGGAAATGGATATTTAGTTGCTGCAAGGGATCCAAAGGATGGCTCAAAAATGGGGAGCTGCTGCTGATGGGGGACTTCAATCTTCTGGATGTGGATTGAAGTCTCCCGGCTGCGGCATCATCTAGGAGCAGGGACATCCTGGACTCCCTGCAAGGGGTGTTACTCAAACAACTGGTAAGGGAACCCACTCAGGAGGGGGCGATGATGGACCTTGTTCTGACTAATGGGGACAGTGTGATCGACGTGACCGTGGAGGACCACCTGGGGACCAGTGACAATCAGGAGGTGTGGTTTAGTATATGGACTGGGGTAGAGTCTCGCCACACGAGAACAAGGGTTCTAGACTTCAGGAGGGCTGATTTTGAAATAATGGCAATATACCTCAAGGAAGCCCTGGCTGGGATACAATAACTAGAAAGCATAGAAAAACAGTGGGATGCGATAAGGGGGGAATTGATAAGGTTGTGAGTCTCTGTGCCAGGCAAGAGAAGGACGGGATAACTTTGGTTCATTTGGGGGGTGGCAGAAAGTGTGAGGGCAAAGAAAGCAGCCTTCAGGCAGTACCAAAAAAAAGAGGAGGATAGGAGACCTTTGACAGGCAAAGGGAGGCAAGGAAGAAGTAAGGAGGGCAAAGGTGGCAACAGAGGAAAGGATAGCTAAGTCGGTGAAGAGGGGGGATAGAACATTTTTCAGATATATTGGGGAAAAGAGGAAGACCACGGGAGGGATTGTTAGGCTAAACACTAGATCCTTCACTGCAGACAGGGTCCTAAGGAAATTGTCCATGTTAAGAGTGGACAAGGCAATGGTCCCTGATACAGTGCACCCCAGGCTGCTGAGAGAGCTGAGAGAGGTACTGGCTGAGCCCCTGGCAGCCCTGTTCAACTGGTCTCTGGCACCTGGAGAGGTGCCAAGGGACCGGAGGAGGGCAGAGGTCATTCCGCTCCACAAATAGCATGGCAGGGAGGAGCCAGGAAATTATGGGCTGGTCAGTCTGATGTCAGTGGTTGGCAAGGTAATGGAATCGCTCCTAAAGGAAAGAAGTGAAGATTACCTTGAGGTCAGTGGGACCAGACAGCATGGGTTCACAGTGAGGAGATCCTGTCAAACCAACCTGATAAGAGTTCTTCAGAGTGACCAGGGTAGTGGACCAGGGCAGGGCAGTGGACATGGCCTATCTAGATTTCAGCAAGGCCTTTGACACCATCCCACATAAAAGACTGGTAATGAAACTAAGCAGCCTGGGGGTGGGGCCTAGAATTGTAAAATGGGTGAAAAACTGGCTTAGGGACAGGAGCCAAAGAGTGGTGGTAAACAGGGTACACTATGGGGAGGGGAGGCCGACTAGCAGGGTACCACCGGGGTCAGTGTTGGGCCCTGTACACTAACATCTATGTTAGTGACACAGCAGTGGGACTGTGGGGGAGGGTATGCCTGTTTGTGGATGACACAAAGATCTGCAACAGGGTGCGCACACAGGGATATGTGGAAAGGATGAGGGAGGACCTAGAAAAGATAGAGTTGTCAGATAGGTGGCAACTAAGATTCAGTATAAAGAAGTGCAGAGTTATGCACTTGGGACACAGGAACCCAGGGGCGGAGTACACACTTGGGGGAAGAGGTACTAGAGGTCACAAGGCAAGAAAGAAACCTGGGAATTATTACCGATGACCTGAAGGTGGTGACGCAGTGTGGGGAGGCAGTGGGAAAGGTTAACCAATTGCTTGGTTGCATAAGGAGGGGCATCATCTGCAGAAGGAGGGAGGTAATACTTCCCATGTACACTTCATTGGTAAGGCCTCACCTCCAGTATTGTGTGCAGTTCTGGAGGCCCCATCTTTGATAAGACAGGGACAGACTGGAGAAGGTGCAGAGGAGAGCGATCAAAATGGTGCAGGGCCTGCATAGAAAGACTTATAAGGAGGGGATTAAGGAACTAAACTTGTACTCCCTGGAGGACAGGAATAGGTGGGGAATATAATTGAGATATTCAAATCTCTCAAGGGAATAAATAAAGGTGCAGGAGGAGAGTATCTTCTAGAGAAAAAGACAGCTCTAGGACTAGGGTCACAATATGAAGCTGGAGGGGAATAGGTTCAGGGATAACATGAGGAAATTCTTCACAGAAAAGGTGGTGGATGACTGGAACAGCCTCCCAGAGGAGGTGGTGGGGGCAAGTACAGTCACAGGTTTTAAGTGTGCATGGGTATGTTGGATAATGGAGAGGGTACATGACGGACCCCCAGTAGTGACCTGGGTAGCACTATTAGGAGGGACTTTATGGGCAGGCTAGGTGAGCCAGGAGGTCCTTATCTGATGACAGAATCTATGAATCTGCCAGCACGTCATCCTTCCCTAGCAGGTGTGCTGTTGAAAGTTGGACATCCAAGGAGTATGCTAGGTTCCAGGATCTTCATTGCATCTGTGCAGGTTTGAAGACCTTGTTTCTCCCTGTTTATGTAATACATAGTTGTGATGTTGTCTGTCTGGATTTGGACTGATTGACCCTGATGTGGGAGGAAAAGGTCTGCACTACCAGGTATACTGCCCTGAGCTCCAGGAGGTTTGTGTTCCCGAGTCTCCTGTGTGCGCTACATACCATTTACACTAAAGTCCTCCAGGTGGGCACCCCAACCTAGAAGGGAGGCATCTGTAGTGAGTATGACTGTAGGTGATTGCTGAAGAAAAGGAACCCCCTCTCTGAGGTTGCATTCTTCCTTCCACCACTCCAGTGCTGTCAGCAGACACCTTGTAATGGGCACTAGTTTTGAAAGTGAATCCCTCCTCCAAGACCAATGGCTCACTAGGTGGTACTGAATCTCGCTCATTTGGAGCCTGACACCTGGTACCACTGCACTGGATGATGCCATGTGCTCTAGCAGATGTAGAAAATCCCTTGCAGGTCTGGCTTACCTGCCCTGAAGGGTTTTGCAGTACCTATCAGATCTGCAACCCTTTCCCGGGGAAGGAATGCCTTCCCTTGTAGAGTATCTAGCTCTGCACCTATAAAGTCCAGAACTTGAACTGGTTCTTGTTCGTGACTTTTGAACATGAACATTCATTTTTTTTTTTTTATTTTATTTAAACAGCAGTTTGGAAAACCTTTGCGCCATAGGCTCATTTCATGAGGAAGCAGAGGTCCTCAAAGGTGCCTTGTATCAGGAGGAGAGGACTTGGTCTACTGGTGTGATTTTCCTGTGACTAGCCATTCATCTAAATAGGGAAAAACCACCACCCCCTGCTTCTTCAAATCTGCTGCCACAACAGCTAGTCACTTCGTGAACATTTCTGGTGCCGTGGATAGACTGAAGAAAAGGGCTGTGAACTGGTAGTGGCAATTTCCTACCCTAAATCTGAGGTACTTTCAGTGGCTGGGCATGATTGGTATGTGAAAGTAGATGTTTTTCAGATCCAATTACCCCAGTGTTACCATCTTTAATTTTTCATCAAGTGTTTGTTCAGGTATCTCTGGTCTAAAATGAGCTGACACTCCCCATGTTTCCTGTGCTTTAGAAAGTATCTTAAGTAAAGTCCCTTTCCCCACTGTGAGGGAGGAATATTTTGCACTGCATTTGTTTGTAGTAATTGTTTACCTCTACATCCAGCAAGACCCTTTCTGTTGGGAGTGTGGGGATGGAATGTTTTGTGACTGCAGTTTTGGGAATTTCTATGAACTGCAGGGTCAGACCCTGACTATTTCCAGGACCCACTTGTCTGTGGCTATTTTTCTCCCCATTCCTGAAAGAAAAAAAAAAAGTCTCCCCCCCCAATGGCAATCATTGGGTAACCTGTGGGTATGTCAGGGGTTTTGCCTTGCTTGGGCTTTGGAAGTTGGCATTACATCTGGGGCTCCTTCCACCCCCACCCTTGAAGAAACCAGTGTGTGTGTGTGTTGGGGGGCTAGTCACAAATAATGTAAGCACAAGGGAAGTATCCCCTACCGCTACCTTCCCTTCCGGAAGGCCTGTTGGAAGTGGAGGCCTTTGCCTTTTAAGTGTTGCTGTTGTAGGTGGTCTTGTATTCATCCACCTTCTTCATATAAGCCTCTGTTTTGTCATCAGTGAATTCCCCTCACAAGGAAAATCAATTGCTTCTGTTTGAGTGTCCTGGGAAAGGTTTGTGGTTCTAAGCCAGGCAAACCTCCTTAGGGAAAACAAAGAACTCACTTGCACTCCAGAGCCAGGAGTGGCTAGGCAGCCACTCCAGTGAAGACAAACTCCCAAACTTTTCAGGAAAAATCCATTTATTGCTCGTCGACCTGGAAAAGTACACCAGAATAATGTCTGTTAATAGGTACCCCAACGCTTTGCCACATGAGGCTTCAACAGGGAGTATTGACCCGTTTTGATTTTGTTCCTTTTATACCAGTGTCAAGCACAAAATTCAAAAAAGCATGACATCACATATCTAGGCCAATCAGATGGAAAGTTCGCTTGTTCAGCTTAATTGCTCAAAGCTTTGTGACTGTTAAGCAAATAACGTATTCTTAAGGCATATTATTGCTATATAGGCTATATACTTCAACGATTTAAGTCTGAGCAAAGTAAATTTCTAATCGCTTATACATTTTTAGGAGTTTTAACCATAACCCAAGGATATCTATTTTATGCCATCCATTATATCTGCTACTGCAACATCCACCCTTGTGGACAAACATTGTCCAGCAATATTAATAATAACTGATAAAAGCAGCGTTATTTGGACCCTAAATTAAATTCTTAAATATTCAGTTTTACATACAGTTTGTCTTAACATTCAGACATTTAAACATTTAGATAATGTAACTACTGGTATTATTGAAGTCATGCATGTTTTAGGTGAAAAACAATGCTAATTTAAAACAAAGTTTGTTGTTATACAAAAAAGGGGAAAGGAATGAAGAACCAAAGGAGTGAGGGCTATGCAATAGTGCTATTTGCACCATCTGAAAATTAACTAAGAATTTCTATGCATTTATATGCCTTAAGAATAAATTGTTTGCTTAGTAGTCACTAAGCTTTGAGCATTTAAGCTGAACGAGTGAACTTTCAATTTGATTAGCTTATGTAACCCCCCTGCAAATGGGGGTTCCCAAAAGACTTCCAGGAGCTTGCTTGAATGCTCCAAGCCTGAATGGTGTTTGGCATTTAAGCCATTTATCAGTGAGTGTTTTTAGAACCTCTGGTACTGTCTCTTTAAGAGCTGTCTGCTTGCAGACATAATTAGTTTGTATGGGGACTGTGTGTTTCTTTGATTGAGTACCACTCAAGCTGCTGCCAATTCACTTCATTTTGCAGTCACTAGGGTGCAAAGGAACCTATCTGAAAGATGTAACTGTTTGCCAGAAATTATTTAGAGTAATAATGAAATTACAGTTTGTCTAACCTGCTTTCTTTGCAGTCAGAACTGTGTCTGCTAGTTCCCCATTCTAGTTTTGAACTGCTGAACTGGACCAATCAGTGTGGGGTAAGCTAGCTCTAAAATGGTGCCTTGGACGAATCAGAACTTGACTCATAATCTGAGCCAGCCACAAGAGGATTGTATGGGCAGTGACTCTGGGAGATGTAGTTTAGACTTCAGTGCCTTTTGGACCAACAGCAGCAGTCTATTGTGAGTGACAGCCAATCCAGTCAAGAACTGGGAGGAACTCAAAGGAAGTGCCCGGTTTTGTCGGTTGGAGTTTCAGTTGAGCTTTGGCAGTGAAGAAGGAAGGAGCCCTGTGCTTTTCAGTGTGCAGTTTTAGTCAAAAAGTGTGTAAGGCCCAGAGTTCCGGTCTGCAGCTTGTGTAACAGCTTGTTAGGACTGAATCATCCTGTGAAAAGAATCAAAGGATCTCTGAAGAGTAGAAACCAGGCTCACCCTGTAGAAGACTGGAGGAATTGCTGAAAATTGCACTTCGGTCTGTCAGGAACTGAATCTGCTGTGTGTTCTCCGGTATTGTGCAGTAATTGCGATCGGGATACAGATGCAGTCTGCCTGGTATAGTGCTTTCTTTCATATGGATGTGTGAAGAGGTTTGTGTACCTCAAGTGAGCCCTGCTGACATTGAAGGACCCTATCTTATTTGGAGGTCGTGAGTACTAATTCAGGGTCGCCCTGTTGAATTGCCACATTAAATCCAAATGGAATTACTGTACTGCTGACTGTTTAATTCTCCTTTTCTGTGTGAAAGGGCCCCTACCAGCTGCCACGGTTTGGACTAGCCACTAGGGCTTGGGTACCCAGGGACAGTAACTGATAGGGATAGGCCTGTGCACAGAGCCATAGGTAGATTATTAGAGTGATAAGCTAATTAACCTGATTTCCCGTCCTTGTTATATCCCCCAATAAATCAGAGCTGCTTGTTTCAGCAAAGTTATACTGCCTGAGGTATTTGTCTATGTTAAAGTACTGTACTGTGATTGTTGCACTGTATCTCATTTCACAGGAGGTCCCAGTGCCGGAACCAGACCTGGGGTAAGTGTATACTGTGAAGGTAATTCTGATATATTTTGTGGGCCACTAGTGGGAAGAAGGGGTTGCAGTGTCCCAGAGGGCTGTGACCAAGTTGGTTTAACTATTGCAGACCCTGACCTCTGGGTGGAGGCACCACGCCATTGGATCCAGGCCCTCAACCTGTTAGTGGCAAATCAGGCAGGGGTAGTAGCCCCTGGGATAGCGCCATCTAGGGGTTACATCTTGGAGGCTCACCGCTGGGATTGTGTGTCCTCTAGTGGCCATATTTATGAACCACTGTTAAGAAAAAATGGGTACCCCGACAGAAGTGGCTGTGCACCGGCTGGTGGAGTGGTGTACTGGGGAGGAGATTGACCCCCAAAATGCTATGCTTATCCTGGACATCCCCTGGGTATCAATACGGACACTGTACAGGGAGTACTTTCCAAGGTGGAAGGTTTACAAAACCCTGTGGTGGTGGGTCGGCATGCTAATCTGCTCACCCACACTTTCCTGGCCCTAGTAGAGTTTAAGGATCCCATAGATAGCTCCAAAGTGCCACAGACCATTACCCCAGAGGGAGCCCTCACTGCTTGGAGAGTGATAACTAAGGACAGTAAGACCCGGGGGAATCAGCCCCACCACTATCTGAAACTTTTGAGGAGAAATTTGCTGAATGGTTGCTGGGAGAGGGAAAACTGTGGAGGACTTGAAGAAACTATTCTTGCCACCTGGGGTGTTCTCCCCAACACCCTCTCCTGCTCCAGTGCCCGTAATGGTGGCTGAACCAATGCAGACTCCTATTTCTGCACCTGCCATTAGTCACGACTCTTCACCAAGGTTGAGGATCTTCTCTGGCACCTCCCACCCCCAAGGGAGGATGACTGGGAGACCTGGATAGACTATGTTGCCCCCAAGTGCTAGAATGGCAATGCTCGGAAGGCAAAAGCTAAAGAGGGTTAGTGAGAGCCTCCGAGGTCCTGCCCTGGCTACCATCCTGCTAAACGGGCCAGTAACCCTGAAGCGACTGCACAGGCCTATCTTGAGGCCTTGGAGAATGTGTATGGGAGCCCAGATTCTGATGAGGACCTATGGTGGAGAGTAAGAAATGCACAACAGTACCAAGGGAGTTGTCTGTGTATGTCTCGGCTGGAAAAATTGTTGCAAGAATGCCTCAGAAAGGGTAGTTTGCCAGCGATTGAACTGGACCGAACCAGACTGGACAGAATCCTTAAGTCTGCCCCTTCTCAGAACTGCTGTTGCTTCAGTTACGCCTGGCAAATCGACTGGAATCCCCACCTCCTATGATGAGTTAATGAGAGAAATTCGAGGAGTTGAGAAAAGGCGACCGGAGGTACCTGCACCAACAGCTGTGGCTACGACCCGAGTGACTGAGGGTGACCCATCAAGTGAAGTTCAGGGGCAGAGGTTGACAGTCAATGAGTGCTCTGACAAGGAAAAAGATATGCCACAATGGGGTGAACTGTTGAGAGAGATCCGGGAATTCAAAAACAGTCCCTTTATGAAGGCCACGCCTGCAAGTACGGGCCCTGACCTATATCCGACTGCATCTGCTATGGGGGTGGGGGTACCCACCCATGTATCTCCTGCTGATAACAGCTCCAAACTCAATTCCTTGACCATGGAAGTGGAGAAACTGACGAGATGTCTCCAAATGCTTATCACGCCGTAGACAGAGATGGCACCCAGGTTTCCAGTTAGTAATACCCCCGCCCTGGCTCCCAGTGTGGCGCCTCGGCCAGCTCAAACTCCAGAAAGTATGTTTTGCTATAATTGTGGGAAAGATGGGCACATGAAAGGGAATGCCAGTCCCCAAAAGACACTGACAAAGTTGCATATAGGCTACAAGGAGAGCTTGGAGAAGAAATCAGTGGTTAAGAGGTGCACGACATGATCCCAGTGAGGGCACCAAAATGCTAATTCACGCCCTTTGTGGCAAGGTCAGTTGCCCAGGCCCCACTACCGCCTCCAGACTGGTCCAGAATAGTGGGTCCCTCCATGGAGACCACTGTAAAGGTGAATGGAGTGTCTACAAGAGCTGTATTAGACAGTGGCTCCCAAGTGACAATTATGTTCCAGGATTGGTATCAGAAGCATTTGTCAGACGTACTTTACAACCATTAGAAGGACTGCATGTATGGGGGTTAAGTGAGAAGGCCTACCCCTATTCCGGTATATCCGAATTTGGCTGTCTTTCCCACCTCGTGGCTGGAGTGGCGAACAAGTAGAGACCCTAGCCTTAGTGTGTCCCCACTGGACTGTATGATGGTGTCCCTTTGTTGATTGGAACAAATGCTCATATGTTCGGAAGGCTGGCAGTTGTGTTATGAAAAACAGGGTCAAAGACTAGTAGAGCTTTAAGAGTTCCGGCTTTAATTAAGAAGGCCTATGAGGCACAGAGAGATGCTGAAAAACAGAACCAGAGGAACCGGTCGGAATTGTATGGAAGAAGGATCCTGAGTCTCTGATCCTGGCGCCAAATGCCCAGTGTACCTTACAGGGAGAGGTCCGTATCAGAAAGGATGTTAAGAATAAAATATTAATGTTGGATGCACCAGGCGATGGAAAATTGCCAGAGGACTGCTGGTCAAGCCTAGTATTTTGCCCGCTAGAGCCCATGCTTATGCCAGAAGGGTAATGGTCCAAGTTCATAATGTGTCTGAAAGAGACATTCGAGTAAACAGAGGTTGCATCCTGGCTAATGTGCATTGTGCAGACACTGCAGTGCTACCCAGCAGCAAGAGTTCAAGGAAGAATGACAGAGTAACGCCTGACTTGTTTGATTTCGCGACTCCGCTGCCAGCTGAATGGAAAGTGAGGATCAGTGAGAAGCTTGCCCAGAGAGACCAGGTGTTTTCTTTAAAGGAATGGGATGTAGGATGCGTGCAAGGAGCTGAGCACAATATCCGGCTGCATGACGAAAGACCATTTCGTGAGAGGTCTCGACGCCTGGCACCTGCTGACATAGATGATGTGAGACGGCATCTGCAAGAGATGTTAGCTGCTGGTGTAATACAAGAATCCAGAAGCCCTTATGCTTCCCCCATTGTGGTAGTGAGGAAAAAGAATGGAACAGTAAGGATGTGTGTGGATTATCGCACCTTAAACCGGCGGACTATCCCTGATCAGTACACAATGCCCCGCATTCAGGATGCTTTGGACTGCCTAAACGGGAGCAAGTGGTTCTCTGTGCTGGATCTCCGCAGTGGGTACTACCAGATCCCGATGGCCCCAGAGGACCGTGGAGAAGACGGCCTTTATCTGTCCGCTATTTATGAATTCATGAGGATGCCTCAAGGGATTTCAGGTGCCCCAGCCACTTTTCAACGATTGATGGAGCGTGCAGTGGGGGACATGAACTTACTAGAGTGCCTGGTATACCTAGATGATGTTATTGTGTTTGGCAGCTCACTGGAGGAACATGAGAGCAGATTATTTAAGGTATTGGACCGACTGGAGGACTTTGGCCTTAAACTTTCCATTGATAAGTGTCAATTCTTTCAAACATCAGTAAAGTATGTGGGACACATAGTATCCACCGAGGAATAGAGACCACCCAAGTAAAGTTGAGGCTCTTGACCACCTGGCCACAGCCCAAAATCTAAAAAGAACTGCAAAGATTCCTGGGATTCTGTGGTTATTATCGGCGCTCATCAAGGACTATTCAAGAGTGATCCGCCTTTACTTAACCTTACTCAAGGGTATCCCCAACCCACAAAAATACCAAAAGTCAGCGTCCTCAAGACTGAAAGAGTGTATTTTCATCCGAGTGAAGTATTTGGGGCCCGCTGACTCCTGATTGTGAGACTGCTTTTCATGAGATCATATATCAACTTACCCATGCTCCAGTGCTGGCCTATGCCGATCCAAGAAAACCTTACGTCCTGCACACTGATGCTAGCTTGCAAGGGTTGGGGGCTGTGTTGTACCAAGAGCACGAGAATGGCCTGAGACCAGTGGCCTTTGCCAGTAGAAGCCTGACCCCATCCGAAAAGAACTATCCTGTACATAAGTTAGAGTTCCTAGCTTTGAAGTGGGCTATTGTTGACCAATTCCATGAGTACTTGTATGGGGCTAAAATACTAGTAAAAACTGACAATAATCCTTTGACCTATGTGCAGACCTCAGCTAAGTTGGATGCCACTGGCCATAGGTGGCTTTCTGCATTATCTACATATGACTATGCTCTCGAACACCGAAGCAGGTCTGAACCCATAGATGCTGATGTCTCTCCCGGAGGCCTGTTCCCCAGAATGATTGGGTCCGATTGGCAGAACCTGACATTCGGGCACTCTGCCGAAGTTTGACAGGGAGGAACAAATGTCCACGGACGCAGTGGACTGCATGGTGGATTGCTTGGGACCCTCTGAGAATTGCATACTCTGCTGCTTATTGCCACTTTTCTGCAATAGACATTGGTGCACTGCCTCAGCTGGACAATGACAGTATTCGGCGGCTCAATCCCGCGATCCCATGATCAAAGCAGCTTTAGAAGCCCTCTATGCAGGAAAAGATGTGTCCAAATTACGCCCACTGATTTGAGAACTGCACTGTTATACAAAGAAGGTCCTAAGTTGAAACTGATCAATAAACTGTTATACAGAGAAACAGTAGACAGAGGGGACAAGTAGACAAACAACAACTAGTGCTGCCCACTGCCTTTCGAGACTCAGTACTGAGGTCCTTGCACAACCACATGGGGCACCTTGGTATAGACAGAACACTTGACTTGGTGAGATCCAGATTCTATTGGCCTAAGATGGGGCTGATGTGGAGCAACACATTCGAACTTGTAGTCGCTGCTTACAGAGGAAGCTTTGCCCCAGAGGGCTGCCCCTTGTTAACATCACCACCAGTGCACCCATGGAGCTGGTCTGTATTGATTTTCTGAGTTTGGAGTCAGATCAAAGAAATATCAGTAATGTGCTGGTGGTCACTGACCATTTCACGAGATATGCCCAAGCTTTCCCCACCAAAGACCAGAAAGCATCCACTGTGGCCAAAGTACTTGTAGAAAACTTTTTGTTCACTATGGGCTCCACAAAGAATCCATTCTGATCAAGGGAGAGACTTTGAGAGTCGCCTGATCAAAGAGATGCTTTCTCTGTGGGGAGCGAAGTCCAGAACCACTCCTTACCACCCCCAGGGGACCCACAGCCTGAACGTTTCAACCGTGACTTGCTAGATATGCTAGGCACCCTGCACCCAAAGGACAAGCCTAGATGGAGCCAACAAATTAGCACCCTGGTACATGCTTATAACTGCACCAAAGTGATGCCACTGGATTCTCCCCCTACCGCCTGATGTTTGGAAGAGAAGCTCGACTACCAGTAGATGTGTGTTTTGGGGTCTCTCCTGATGGGGTTCAAGCTGACAACTATTTACAGTATGTGCAAAAGTTAAAGGCCCAGCTAACTCATGCGTACCAACTGGCTCAAACCATGGCTGCCAAAAGAAATCTGGCCAACAAAGAAAGGTATGATAAAAAGGTGAAAGCACAGGAACTCCAGGAGGGAGATCGGGTATTGCTAAGAAATCTGGGACTGCATGGCAAGCACAAGATTGCTGACAGATGGCACCATCTCCTCACATTGTAGTGGGCAAACTAGATGATCTGCCAGTGTACAAAGTAAGGCCTGAGAATAATTCAAAAGATGTAAAACAATGCATAGAAATCATTTACTGCCCATTGGACAAATCTTAATTGAGTCTGAGCCCCTAGAAGATGCCCCTCTGGACCAGTGACTAGAGCTGCTGCTAAGAAAAGATCAAGAAAGTCTGCACCTACAGAAGCAAAGTTAAAGTGTTCCCTCCACAAGTCCCAGTTGAGCATGACTGTCAGTCCATATCGGAAGAAAGTGAGAGTGACTTTGAATACTATCCTTCTTACGAACTGAGTCAATTGTTTCGGGCAATCCCTAGTCAATACTGAGACAAAGCTGGGCCTTCTGACTGTCTAAGCCCCCAGCTTCATCCCTGGAGCCAATGCTCCCAGAAAGTGAAGTGCAAAGCATCAAATCAGATGAAATAGAATCATTGTGCATGGTTGAACTGTTTGAGCTTTCAGGGGAGGAAAATGATAGATTGGGGCAGACTGGTGATACACCCGAACAAGAAGAGTATTTTGAGTGCCCTGACAGTCCACTGCCAGTGTCCGAAAGCTCTCCATGCGAGCCAAATGTTGTGGACTCAGAAACTGTAACTCCTGGAGCTGAAAGTGCCCCAAGTTCTAGCCTCTACCCCCATGGAGACTCCCCTGACAAGTGAGGACAATGCTGAAAATGAGGCTCAGAGTGCAGAGACTATAACAGTTCCCCTAGAAAGACTGGTCGAGCTGTAAAGCCTGTGGTGCACCTCAGTTATGATTCACTTGGGAGGCCTGTGGACTTGCCTCTCAATGTTGTCCATAAAGGAGTGTATGTGTCCCCGAGCTCATTGCCCAAACTGAGCATCAGTGCTAACTCCAAGTTACTTGTGTTGCCCTCTAGTATGGTGCCCTTGCCCCATCCAGCCCCAAGGTAACTGATAGGAAGGGCCCCTCTCTTCAGGTTTCATGTACAAGAGGTAATAACTTGAGTTATGGTACAATGTGTATGTAATACTGTGTAAAGAGTGACGTACTGCAATGTTTCAGAAATGTGTTCTTGGTAAAATGATATATTGACTGATGATTACATGTGCGAGCCTAATGCAAATGTATATGGTTGCAGTTGAAACTTATGGGGGTACTTGCTTGACGCGGACGTCAAGCTTTCCCAGGCCAGGAAGGGTGTAACCCCCCTGCAAATGGGGGTTCCCAAAAGACTTCCAGGAGCTTGCTTGAATGCTCCAAGCCTGAATGGTGTTTGGCATTTAAGCCATTTATCAGTGAGTGTTTTTAGAACCTCTGGTACTGTCTCTTTAAGAGCTGTCTGCTTGCAGACATAATTAGTTTGTATGGGGGACTGTGTTTCTTTGAGTACCACTCGAAGCTGCTGCCAATTCACTTCATTTTTGCAGTCACTAGAGTGCAAAGGAACCTATCTGAAAGATGTAACTGTTTGCCAGAAATTATTTAGAGTAATAATGAAATTACAGTTTGTCTAACCTGCTTTCTTTGCAGTCAGAACTGTGTCTGCTAGTTCCCATTCTAGTTTTGAACTGCTGAACTGGACCAATCAGTGTGGGGTAAGCTAGCTCTAAAATGGTGCCTTGGACGAATCAGAACTTGGACTCATAATCTGAGCCAGCCACAAGAGGATTGTATGGGCAGTGACTCTGGGAGATGTAGTTTAGACTTCAGTGCCTTTTTGGACCAACAGCAGCAGTCTATTGTGAGTGACAGCCAATCCAGTCAAGAACTGGGAGGAACTCAAAGGAAGTGCCCGGTTTTGTCGGTTGGAGTTTCAGTTGAGCTTTGGCAGTGAAGAAGGAAGGAGCCCTGTGCTTTTCAGTGTGCAGTTTTAGTCAAAAAGTGTGTAAGGCCCAGAGTTCGGTCTGCAGCTTGTGTAACAGCTTGTTAGGACTGAATCGTCCTGTGAAAAGAATCAAAGGATCTCTGAAGAGTAGAAACCAGGCTCACCCTGTAGAAGACTGGAGGAATTGCTGAAAATTGCATTCGGTCCGTCAGGAACTGAATCTGCTGTGTGTTCTCCCGGTATTGTGCAGTAATTGCGATCGGGATACAGATGCAGTCTGCCTGGTATAGTGCTTCTTTCATATGGATGTGTGAAGAGGTTTGTGTACCTCAAGTGAGCCCTGCTGACATTGAAGGACCCTATCTTATTTGGAGGTCGTGAGTACTAATTCAGGTCGCTCCCTGTTGAATTGCCACATTAAATCCAAATGGAATTACTGTACTGCTGACTGTTTAATTCTCCTTTTCTGTGTGAAAGGGCCCCTACCAGCTGCCACGGTTTGGACTAGCCACTAGGGCTTGGGTACCCAGGGACAGTAACTGATAGGGATAGGCCTGTGCACAGAGCCATAGGTAGATTATTAGAGTGATAAGCTAATTAACCTGATTTCCCTGTCCTTGTTATATCCCCTAAATAAATCAGAGCTGCTTGTTTCAGCAAAGTTATACTGCCTGAGGTATTTGTCTATGTTAAAGTACTGTACTGTGATTGTTGCACTGTATCTCATTTCACAGGAGGTCCCAGTGCGCAGAACCAGACCTGGGGGTAAGTGTATACTGTGAAGGTAATTCTGATATATTTTGTGGGCCACTAGTGGGAAGAAAGGGGGGTTGCAGTGTCCCAGAGGGCTGTGACCAAGTTGGTTTAACTATTGCAGGCCCTGACCTCTGGGTGGAGGCACCCGCCATTGGATCCAGGCCCCTCAACCTGTTAGTGGCAAATCAGGCAGGGGTAGTAGCCCCTGGGATAGCGCCATCTAGGGGTTACACTTAGATATGTGATGTCATGTTTTTTTCAATTTTGTGCTTAATTGACACTGGTATAAAAGGAATGACATCAAAACAGGTAATTACTCCCTGACGAAGCCTCATATGGTGAAGCGCTGGGGTACCTATTAGTAGACAGCATTATTCTGGTGTGGTTTACCAGGTCAACAAGCAATAACAGGTTACTCACCTTCAACAGTAGTTCTAGGAGTGGTCTATGTTGTTCATCCACTCTTCTTGGCATGTGCCTTTCCCCTTTAAATCTTGCCAGAGAGTCTTCAAGCTGGCTCCTCCCACCTACCCGGGTGGTAAAAACCTCGGCTCCACCCCATGACACCAGATCTTAGCCCGCTGGAAGCAAGGTTGTGTTCCTAAAGCCGGGGAGGTCGGGTGGGTGCGTGTGGATGAACATATACCACTCCTAGAACTACTGTTACAGGTAAGTAACCTGTTCTTCTAGGAGCATGGATATGTTGTTCATCCTCACTTCTTGGCAGACTCCAAGCAGTTCTCCGGGAGGAAGGAGGCAAGGCACACACCCCGTACTTAGGAAAGAGAGACTGGAGAACCGAGACCCCAAAACTAGCATCCCGGCGTAACTCAAGGTCGATGTGGTAGTGGATAATGAAGGTGTTTGCTGACTTCCAGGTAGCAGCCTGACAGATTTCCTGGATAGGGATGTCCCTGGAAGCAGCCACCGATGCAGCAGTATGGCAGGTAGAAACATAGAATTTGACGGCAGATAAGAACCGCTTGGCCCACCCAGTCTGCCCATTTCCCTACCTACTGGATAAGCTGCAGATCCTAGTTAACCAGCAGCCTACTTCTTCCTACCCCCACCCCCTAGAATGGCCTTATGACTGTCCCATGCATGCTTGAATTCCACCAGTTTTTGACTCCGGAAGGCCGCTCAATGCATCCACAATCCTCTCTGTGAAAAAATACTTCCTTAAATTACCTCTGACCCGCCCCATCTTCAAATTGTGCCCCTTGTTCTTGCATACCTTTTTTTTGAAAGATGCTACCCTCTTGTACTTTGTTGATTCCTTGAGGTACTTGAACGTTTCTATCATGTCCCCCCTCCTTTCCTCGAGGCTAGACATATTAAGCTCCTTTAATCTCTCTTCATGTGTCTTCCGGTGCAGACCCTGCACCACTTTAGTTGCCCTCCTCTGGACAGCTTCCATCCTATGTCTTTGTGGAGACTGGGTCTCCAGAACTGCACGCAGTACTCCAGATGGGGTCTGACCAGCTGTCTGTACAGAGGGATAATAACTTCCTGTTTTCTACTGGTGATGCCTCTCCTTATGCATCCCAGTATCCCCCAGCCCTCCTTGCTGCCCTCTCACATTGCTTGCCCACCTTTAGGTCATCTGATATGACTACCCCAGGTCCTTTCAATTTTTGTTGTTAGTATCTCACCCCCCATTGTGTACTCTTCCCCTGGGTTTTTGTTTCCCAGGTGCATTACTTTGCACTTTTTAGCACTGAATCTAAGCTGCCATACATTTGACTATTCCTCTAACCTTGGCAAGTCCCTTCTCCCCTCCAACCTTGCCTGTCCTGAGCTCTTATCCCTCTGGGAGGCTCCTTGCCCACCAACTCATAGCACAGACCTATGCATGATGTATTCCACCTTGCAATGGTCCGTTTGGCTGCAGGTCTGCCAGAAGCGGCTTCAGCATAGGTGACAAACAGCTGGTGAACCTCTCCACGAATTTCCACTGTTCTCTCCTTATAATAGGAGAGAGCACGTCTCAGGTCCAGAGTATGGAGCCTGTACTCGGCATCCGAAGTGTAGTTAGGGTAGTATACCAGCACCTGGTTAAGGTGAAACTCTGATACTACCTTCGGAAGGAATTTCAAGTGGGGGCGCAGGACAATTATGTCCCTGTGAAAGATCAGACAAGGGGAGTCCACCGAAAGCGCCTGGAGCTCCCCTGTCCTTCCACCAGGAAGGCAGTCATCCACGACAATTGTGAGAGCTCACACTTGTGCATGGGTTCGAATGGCTTGCCCAAGAGCTTTGCCAAAACCAGCAACAGATCCCACGGAGGTGGAGGTTCACGCACCGGAGGGGATATGTGATCCAGGCTTTTGAAGAAGCGCCTGACCACTGTCTCCTGCACCAATGACGTCTGACCAGCCCGCACTCGGTAAGCAGAAATGGCTGCCAGGTGCACCCTAAGGGTCGATGACAGTAGACCCCCTTTGGGGAGAGACCAAAGATAGTCCAGAATGTTAGCCCCGGAGCAGGATAAGGGGTCCAGACCCTTACTCTGGCACCAAATGGAAAACCTTTTCCATTTGAAGGCATAACATTTCCTAGTTGATTCCTTACGAGATGCGTCCACTACGGTATAGACATCCTCGGAAAGACCCAGAGCCTGGAACTCTAGCAACTCAGGTACCAGGTTGTGAGGTGCAGGGATCGAAGGTCCAGATGGAATACCTTCCCCTGGTTCACTGATATCAGGTCCGGGCGTGTACAGAGCCGCTCCGGGGGCCTGCAGCTAAGTCGGAGGAGATCTGGGTACCAGAACTGGCGTGGCCAATCTGGGGCTACCAGGATCACCTTCACCTTTTCCCTCGCCTTGTGGATCAAGAGAAATGGAGGGAAGACATAGAGGAGGCCTGGGGTCCATGGCCTCAAAAAGGCACCCCCCCCCCACAGCGAGCCCTGCTGAGGGGGGCGGGCATGGTACAGCCTCAGCTTGATTTCCCTAGAGGCAAACAGGTCCACCAACGGTTTGCCCCAATGGGAGAACAGACTGTAAGCTACCTCTGAATGGAGAGACCACTCGTGGAATGTCTGGCCTAGACGGCTGAGAGCACCCGCCAACTGGTTCGAGACTCCTGCCACATGAATGGTTAGGGGATCCGCTTCCAACCGGCTTACGAGGGCCCAGATGTGGAGCGCCTCCTTGCACAGCAGACGGGAGTGTGTGCTGCCCTGTTTGTCGAGGTAGTACATGGTCGTGGTATTGTCCGTCTGGACTTGAACTACTTGACCCCGGAGCTGAGGAGCGAAAGCGGACAGTGCCATTTGGCTCTGGGTGGACAAACGGGATCCCTTCCTGCAACTGTTCTGGGGCAGTCCACCATTGGAGAGCGTCCCACATCTTCTGGGTTACAGTGATCAGCTGGTCGAAATGACCATGGCGCTGAGTCCACTGGGCAGCCAGCTCCCATTGGAGGGGGGGCATGTGCCACCTGGCCCAATGGACCACTGAGGTGCACGCCGCCATGTAACCCAGAAAGTGCATAAAGTGCCGGGCAGGGCGCAAGTGCCCAACCAGAAATGATTGGGCAAAGGAGGAAAGAACCTCTGCCCTGTCCGCCGAGAGCCAAGCTCTGGCTTGACAAGAGTCGAGCTCTGCCCCAATGAAGCCCATCACCTGAGAGTGCACGAGTTCCGACTTGGTTCATTGATCAGGAGGCAGAGTTGGGAGCAGGTTTGGAGGGCCAGATCCCTGGACCTCTCCACCTCCTGAAGAGCTGCCAAGAGCCAGTCGTCCAGATAAGGGTAGATTTGTACTCCTCGAGGCCGAAGATGGGCTGCCACCACTGCAATGCACTTGGTGAAGACCCATGGGGCCAATGACAGGCTGAATGGCATGGCTCAGAACTTGTACAGGGTCCCCTCGACCCTGAAGTGGAGGAACTGCTGATGGGACGGACGGATTGGGACGTGAAAGAACGCATCCTGCAGATACAGTGAACAGAACCACATTTTGCTCCAGGGATGGTATGATCTGGTTCAGAGTTACCATCTGGAAGGTGCAAGACCTGAGATATTGATTCAGGTCGTGGAGATCTAGGATGGGGCGCCAACCCTCCTTCCGCTTGGGCACCAGGAAGTACCTTGACATGAGCCTGGGTCTGTAGGAGGATCCGGCACTTGAGCTACCGCTTCCTTGCAGAGGAGCTGAACTATGTTGTCTCGGAGAGCCGACTGGGTGCAAGCTGAGATCCTTTCCTCCCAAGGGGCGCGGGCTCAGCTGGGAGGGTACTGCTCGAACTCTAGAGGCAGTCCCTGACCGACCACTTCGAGAACCCACCTGTCCGAGGTGATATCGGACCAGGCAGAAAGAAAGTGATGGAGCCAGCCCCCCATGGGAGGACCCAGAGCTGGTGTGACTGGTGTAGGGGTGGCAACCCCCAACCCATCACTGAGCAGGCTTAGAGGAGGAGGCAGCTCCTGGACCTGCGCCTCAGCCTCCTGTACGGGGCTGTTGTGGACCCTGCTTGGGTGCCAAGCTTGAGCTTGCTGCTGCTGGCCTCCTTGATAGGAGGATTGCCTGACCCACAGGGGAAGAGTGCGGAAAAGGCTTCTTCTGACGCTTCTGCTGGTTCTTGTTCGAAGAACCCTTTGCAGAAGTAGCATCCAAGGTGGCACTGGACTGCTCTATGCGCTTTGAATCCAGGGCCTACTAATTGCTGTGAGAGCACGAGGGAACCTGTATCTTCCAGCGGAAAGGAAGATCTGGAGTCATGGGGTGGAGCCAAAGTATTTACCACCTGGGTGGGTGGGAGGAGCCAGCTTGAAGACTTTCCGGCAAGATTTAAAGGAGAAAGGAACATGCCAAAGAGTGTGGATGAACAACATATCCACGCTCCTAGAAATGCATTTTTCCTGAAAACTTTGGGAGTTTGTCTTTACTGGAGTGACCGCCTGGCCACTCCTGGCTCTGGAGTGCGAGTTGTTTTCACTGACACTCAGGCAGGTTGCCTGCACTTGCACCCTGCCCCGGTCTGTGAGCATAGCACCTTTCTCCGAGGTCAAACCTTCTCAGGGACACTGCATGCGCCATGACCCTGGATGTGGTGTCATTAGTGTACAGTGCCATGTGGAACTGGTACTTAGTGGCATCCATGGCTGTCTTTGCTGTGTCAGCCAAATCCTGTGCCAGGTCACCAGCAGCCTTCTCACTCATTGCCAAAATGGAGCTCCAGAGGGCTTTTTGGTACTGGATTGTTAAGGCCAAGTATGCTGCCTGCCTTAGTAGCAGGGAATCTGAAGTATACGCATTTTAGTACATATCAGCCAGTTTCCTGGAGTCTTCCTCAGGAAGTTGGGAAGAAAGGGGGACCTTGGCCTTGTCACAGAAGGCAGTTTGAACCACTCCGTCATGATCAGGGTGGGAATAAAGGTACTCGGAGCCCTGTTTGTCCACCTGACACTCATTCTCAATTCTCTTATCTATGCCGGCAGCTGAAGTGGGTGCTGACATGATTTTATGAGAGGCTTTCTTCAGAGACTTGTGAACGGGCAAACAGCAACCTTTTTGTGGGAGTTAAGTCCATCATATACATAATTTCATCCTCATCTTGAGCAGTCTCCTGCAATGAGATGTTGAAGGTGTTCACCATCTGCCTCACAAAAGTATAGTGACAGATGCAGTCATCCGGCGAGCGAGGAGGGGAACCACACTTTTGTTTGGATCCATCAGACTCTATGTCAATGGGTTCTCCTTCATCCTCCTCCACAGGTATTGGGACTGGAGCTGGGGGAGGGGCAGGCATATTAATAAAATTCCCCAACAGCCTGGATGAATTGCCATACCCTTGTCATGTCCTCTATTGAGGGCATTCTATTTGTGTTTACTGGTGTGTCTTTTCCTCCAAGAGGAGGGACAGCGACATGTTTTTCTTTTTGTTGTTTTTCTTAGCAGGCACCATCCCCGGTGTCTGCTCAAAGGCTCTTTTATTTTTACTAGATTCAGGGTTCCTCCATTCAAGCACCCTAATTTCTGAACCATCTTTTGCAGCATTTTCTTTGTTATGCTGCTTACTATAAGGGGCCGGACTCACATCTCATCCCTGAGGTGATGTGGAGGCAGACTGAGAAGCCACATTGTCTTCTAACTTTTTAGCCCTTTTCTTTTGTGTTTTAGGGAAAAACTTAATCCAGAGCTCACAACTGACAAAACTGTGCTCTGGACCCAGGCACCTGAAATACAATTTGTGGCAGTCTGCCTTTGTCAGGATGGGTCCTGTTTTTTTTTTTGTTTGGGGGCTGTCAGTCATACCAAAACACTAACAACCCAGGGAAGATGCTCGATTTCCCAGAACTTAGAAACACTATTAGAGAAGAGTTAGGTTTGAACATATAGAAATGTGGTTCGGTTCCATTTTAGCAAGAATCACAATTAATATGGGAACACCAAAAGCTGCTCAAATAGAAAAACAAGCCAAATATCATCTCATTTCTGAAAGGAAGAGAAACTGGGGAGAATAAATCAGAATAAAGCAATATAATTTTTTTTTGGGGGCACTGTGGAGCCCAAGCGTGATGGAAGCTGAACTGCTGAGCTGCGCATTGAACTTGATTTAAACTACAATATAAACTGCATTTCTTTAATTTTTATTGGAAAGTTTGGAACTTATCAATAGAGGAGACCCTACAGACCATCATGGGCAAAAATATGACTAATCAAGGGGCCACAGAGGGTAAAAAGAGCAATCCCAGTCTGGGATAAACTTACAGAGAGAAAGCTCCTGCGCTCAATAGTGAGTCGGTTCACTGCAACGGAGCGTGATCCAACATAAGATTCACACAGCAGCGCCAGAAAGAATATACAAAAGCCATGTGGTTCAACTGAATTGTTGATTTATTCACACCACGGTGAAAGCCCCTCACCATGGTGTGAATAAATCAACAATTCAGTTGAACTACGTGGCTTTTTGTGTATTCTTTCTGGAGCGCTGCTGTGTGGAATCCAGTCTGGGATAGCAGGGCCTAGCACGCGATCAGCCTCGCATGATGGAGTGGTTGGAGTGGCAGAAACGGCACAGGAAGAGACCCTTCAATTGCTGGGGGCTAAGATGCGACAGCTCCTGGCATCGGTCTCTGTGGTGAACAATAAGCTAGACTCCCTTAACTCACGAATGGGCATAATTGAGACTACTGTGGATGTCTTTAAAGTAGAAATGGATGATGTTAAAAAGCAGTTGGAACGCTGTAGTAATGCTGCAGCTCAGTATGCTAAGGGCTCCAAACTCACTTAAAGCAGGCTGGAAATCCTCGAGAATCAGATCCGGGCAGCCAATATGCGCTTCTTGAGTTTTCCTGAGGGCGCGGAGGGAGACCATCTGCCAATGTTCATCAAAATCTGGCTGAAGGACCAACTAAGAGATTATCCTGGACCTGCGGAATGGCCTAAACTAAAAGCTTATAGGATTCGACCATGAGGAAGGCAAGATTGCGATGTCCCTCGAATACGGATGGCAGTTCTGGACTCAATGGGCACCCGGGACCAATTGCTGCAACTAGCAAGATGCCACCACCCCCTGCTTTATGAAGGTAACCCAGTGCACTTATTCACTGACATTTTTTTTGCTACCCGACAACGTAGAAAGAAATTTGACAGGGTTCGGGGTATACTCAAAGACTTATCGGTCCCGCATGCTTTTTTGTTCCCTGCAAAACTTTGCATAGTCTATCAGGACAAGAAATACATTTTTACTGAACCCTCGGATACAGGACTGTGGGCAACCAAACTTCAGACTGCATATCAAGTTCAGACAGGGGAACAGAAGGATAGTCCTGATGAACTGGAAGAGGGTTGAAAAACTCATAGGCGCTATTTCTTTTGTTTAAAATTCCCTGTAGGGAAGAGTGTCTGACTTTCTTTTCTCTCCTTGCATAGAGAAGTTGGAGGGACTTCCAATGTTCCATAGATTTTTCATTAATCTACCACAAAGTTCTCTATAGAAATGTAGTTTTATGTGGGTGAGACTGATTGTGGTGCATACTGCATTGTAAATATTCTTTTCTTCTGAACTTTCTTAATGTTAAAATTTGTACTTTAATTACTGGGGGAGCTCCTAAATCGAGACTGAGATTCACTTAAGATGTCATTATTTAAGGAATATGAATGCTAGGAATTTATGAGAAAGCAGTTTCCAAGTCTCCTTTATTTCATTAGTAATGTAATCCCAGTCTGTAAATATGGAGGTTATTTAATGCTATAGCAGTTACAGTTTTTAATTGTTCTATTAAAGAAATGTTCTGTAACACTTGAGAGAGGCATGGCCCCAAGCCCTTTTTAAGGGCAGGCAATTTTGGACATTTGCTTGAACTTTTACCCCCCTAGAGTTTTTTTGCCATGCGCTCTTGGGCTGTTATCCATAGCACACCTAGCTTAGATTTTACTAGGAGTTTAAAATTCAAACATTACTCCTTGGAAAAAAGGCGCTAATGGGTAACCCCCCCCCCACGCATTTCTAGCATCCTAATACCAAGTGCTACCAGCTATACCAGCAGAGGCAGGATGAGGGGGGCCCTATCAACACCTTTCCATCGAACTGTGCAGGGACAGAGTGCTTTCAGCTATAGGGCCCACTAATGGCTCAATGAAATCCCAGTGCACTTCTAAACTCCCAATGCATCTCGCAATTCAAAATGGCCTAAGGCAACACCTTCTTACTAGGACAGTTTGTGACTGCCACTAGGACTCTAACACCCATAATGCCCACTCACCCACACTCTCCTTCCCCTTCCTTTTACCCCCACTCTTCCCCCTTGCCCTATCCCTCTGTCTTCCTCTCCCCCTGTGCCTTTCCCCCCACTGAATCAACCTTATAACCAATCTACTACCACTACCTCCCAACCTCCTAGACAAAGCCACTTCTTTGGCTGCCCACTCCCCCATGTCTCCCTCCTCTTACCTGGACTCCTCCTCGGACTCTCACACTAGATGTGACAAGTCTATCTCCTTCGCTACATACAAACACTGTCCTTTACCCTAGTTGAATGCTCTTGACACTGTACTATCATCATTGGTACTATGAATGACACTGTAACCTTACTGTATACTAGCTACCTACTATTCGAGTATTGTATGTGAACTGTTTATTATTGCTGTCATTGTCACTGTTTGACATGGAACCTTTGTAAAACAGCTCTGAGCTCAAAGGTATGATCCGAATCCCTAAATAAATAAAAATGTACATTTCCCCCACCACTGGGGCTTTGTTAGGAGATACAAATATCCTGTATAGTGGATTTAATGTCGTTACGAACGTAAAATGTTTCCTGACTGGAATTGATGCTGTGTTTTATCATGACAAAATTAATAAAATATAAGTAGCAAAAAAAAAAGCAGTATAATTTTTACAGTTCTAAGTAAATAGAAACAGTTCCCTGAATGCTGGAACTGTGCCACAAAAACGACCTTCTCTGGTTCCTGGGAACTGATGTGGAACCAGCGAAAAATTGCATAACACACAAAAAACCCTAAGTAATATAGAGTTATCGAAAATATAACTAGACTGTTAGGGTTTTGTAAGAATTATTAATATAATAACCTGTAATCTAGCTGAAGTGAAGAGACTTCGGGGTGACTGATTGCTTCAGATGGAGAAATAAATAGAATGCAGGGGTGAGCATGACCACAAAGCAGAGTTTTGAATTTCTTCCAAAGATTCTTTAATTAGCATAACATTGTAAGCTTCAGGGGCAGCTTATACCGGGTGAATGACTGCAGCTGTTAAGCATCAGTGAGGGATTCCAGGGGTTTGAAAATGCTGTTTTCTAGATTATGCAAGAATTAACCACTGTGAATGTTGCGAACATTTCTGCTCATCAGCCTGGAGATTTTAGCACAAGCCCAGGGCAGCCCGTGAGACCACTGTCTGCTGTGGTAAGAACTGAAACAAAATGAAACCTCTATATGCTGGTGTTACAGCCATAAGTGTGTGATCCAGCCAATCAGAACACAGCAGGCTTAGCACAATAGTGAGCAGCTGTTTGAAGTAACAATTTTCTCAAAATAGTTCCTTACATGAGGACATCACTTGTTAATTATAACTATAAATATTGTATCATGCAGACTTTATATAAAATAATGTATTAACACACTTTGATCTGTAGTCAGTAATGAAGTTCTAGTGTATACATTTATTTCACTATAAAATCTGCTGGAATGGGGCTTATTGCTTAATTCCCACCTACCTCTGAAGCCTCAATAGTGATTGGGACATACAAGGAACCGCACTATGCAGATAAGATTAGCATGGGATTTGGAAGTGTATACAGATACAAAATGTACCTCAACTGGGCATGGCTGCAAAATACAGTGCCATTCCATAGCACTCATGGTGACAGGATCTCAGCTCATACATCCGGCTTGCTTGATGACAGCAGTAATGCTATCATCTCAGGGTCCCAGACCCTGGCATGACATAGGGATGTCGGGAACCTCACTACTCTCAATTACCCCCTAATTACTAACTCCATGGAATGGCACTGGGCAGCTCAGAGCCATTTGTTTTCCCTCTTGGCTAGACACATTGCACAGACAATAACATTAAAGACAGAGCTTGCACTGGTTCCGAGATTAAGACTGGAGGCTGAAATTTGCTGCTGGGATTCCTCAAACCTACAGTATGATTTACCCCTCCTGAACCTGTGCACCAGGTTGACAGTGAAGGCAACTTCAGTGTAATGTCAGCTGGTGTTATTGTGTGTGTCTTGTGTAGCCCTTGTGAGGAGTTATATGGTACAAGGTAAAAAAAGAACCAAAAATAAATAAAATGGTCATTTCTGTATGCACGTACCACTAGCTGTACACCGGATTAGTGGTGCTGCAGTTCTAAGTACTGATTGGCTGAAATCATGAAAGAGATTTATAATACAGAAAAGAAGTGCACACGCTCTATAGTTTCTATGCCCCTGTTTGCGTTCCCAGCTATACATCTAAACTTTTGCAACCGAGACAGATTAACATGGGGCTGTGATCTTCTCAGGGTTTAAAATTTGTGGTTCCACGTACTAACAGCATAAATGGTAGCAGCAATGGTATGGTAAGTGCCCCATATTTATGGAACTCTTTACCCACAAGATTATGGCCATCTGTTTAAAATCCAGTCCCATTTGGACATATCCTGACCTGGCTGGAGGACAGTGAGGATAAAGTCTGTGGGTATCAAAGATAATTTATACACCTCTGTTGAAATTCATTGTATTTTTTAATTTGTGTACTGTATGTATGTATGTACAATGTACATATGTATGATGTTCCTTTTGCTGTGTGTAAGTACTATCTGAATTTTAGAGTAACAATGTAACAGACTGCTGAAGTACAAAGAATGAGGATGCCATTGAAAATGAGCCTCGGCTCATGAGACGTAAAATCATCCCATTTATATTTTATTAAACAACATTTTTGACTGCTTGATTGAAAATCCGAGTCCTGCCAGGTGCAGTACAGCTCACAAATGTGTTGTTGACTGGTGCCATACTCAAAGGGAGTTCCGGCTGCCTTCAATATTAGGTGCTTTAAATAAGACATAGAATAAGGAAAGTTCATTTGCTGCTTTAAAAAAAATAAAGTCAACTGAAAGTACATTCATTTATGAAAGAACAAAACCAAGGTCTGAAAGGAAACATTTATTGAATCAAAGTCAATACCTTTTTGTATCTACAAACACTGAACTAACTTTAATCAAGACTGAACATGACGTACAAAAAAAATGCATTTTTTTTATAAAAATATGTCCGATTACTTCTCACAGATTGGGCTGAAATTTGTGAAGGATAAAATAAAAACTAATATTACTCTCTGGGGACAAAAATGACAGTAGGCGAGGATACTGTGGATGAGTTTATATACCATCTACCATGGAAAACGTACTGTAAAGGCCAAATAACATAGTGCTTAAAATGACTGCCTTACTCCAAATTACCAGGAGCCTAACCAACATTACATGTGCTTCCAAACACAGAAAGTTTAATAGAGCCCAAGAAGCACCCCACCAGTCATAGCAATTTATTTCACTTCACCGTGGCGTGCAATAAAATGGAAAAAGCTTCAGTCTTCAAAACCTTTTTCAGAACTATAGTGATGGGTTTTGTGCAAATGTAAGTTGCTGGTCAAGACACCAGATAGGGTTGTATTTCTGCTATATCTTGCTAGTTGTACAACTGGTACAATTTTCCAAGGGGGGAAGAGAACAAAACAACAAAAAATAAATAATCTGTGTATAGTTTTCATTTTTAAATAGTGCCCATAGCTGTACTAACACTGCTTCCTCCTTCAGTCTAGAACCTGACTGAATCTGCAATGATCAGACCCAGTTACAGCCTGATCATTGCAGTTTACCAAGATTTCAGACTTAACTCTGTTGACCCACTTTTTTTTTTGTCTTCTAAGCGCATGAGTAATCAAATTCTTGTGAGATTTACTGTCTGTGTCACACTATTTAGAGATGGATGTTTCACACCAATACTTGACAACAGTGCAATTGGTAGAAGATGTACACAACGTTTACAAAAGAAATATACTTTGGAACCTGAGCAAGATGTTTAAAAAAAAAATCTAAGTAGTAAGAAGCCATCCTGGATGATGATGATGATGTTTTCACTGGCATTTGTTCAAAAAGATCAGAATGTTGCCACAGCAACATACATAGCTCTTTAATATTTAGTACACATTAACCTGACCGTCAGCTAAGAAAGTCTACAAAACTTTAGCGAGGATACTGCAAGAAGCATAGGATATGGCAAGTAGAAAAGACTATATAACGTTGGACCAGATTTAAGCACCATCACATCACATTTTTCAGTTTACTACAATAGTTACACGCTCAAGGTTAGATTTCCTGAAAAGTACACAGAGTATTTACAACAGAATGCCATATGAAATGCAGATTATTTTTTTTATTTCAAGACAAGTTGGACAGAACTAAATAAACTTTACTCGAAAGCAGCTATGTTACAACTCCATTTTCAGAACGGTCGACATTACTGTTTGTACCTGGCACCACAGCTAGCATCTGTCAGCATGAGTATCATCAGTCCGCACTAACAAGCATTTTGGCACCAACAGACCACCATATAAAGCTACTTTACAAAGCATGCGGTCATCTACTTTGCTGACTTGCTGAGCGGGAAGTCCATTGTGCTTGCGTTGCAGGTCCCAGACCTGGCAAAACCAATAACAATAACACACACACAAAAAATATAATTAACAGGAACTTGCTCACAGCTAAATTAGTTACAGAAAACAAACACAGTAAAGAAGATCATTGTGATGCTGTGCACTGGCACTTGCAGAAAGAGTCATGCTAAAATTTGATCTTTATTTAAAAAATTACGACAAAAAAAAGCTATCATGTCCATGGTATTGGGTGAGGTGGCCAAACCCGTGCGAGCCTCTGAAAGGCACGACAGGACCAGTCCAACAAATGGCATCCTTGGAGCGTAACAGCAGACTTTTCACTGAGGAGCAATCCCAGGGCTGACACCAGGGCTGAACAAATGAGTCATCATCATGCCGTTCTCATCAGAAAGGACACAGAAAGCAGTCACTGAGGCAGAGGGGGGACACAGGAAGGAGGAGATACGTGGACTCGAAGAACCTGCGAAGTGCAATAAAAGTTCATTAGTGTGTAGTGTGACGGATAGTCTTCTCATATTTCCAAGTTCTGCACCCAACCCCCTAAAGCACGAGTCACACATTTGCAAACATTCTGACATATTACAAAAAAAATCAAGCAGTCACTAGGAAAAGCATTTCCCATTGATTTCATTGTTTCAAGAGCAAAATGCAGACATAAAAGGGTTCTTCATATGAGAGAATACAATTTACTGGAAGGTCACCATGGAGATGCAGAAAAACGTTCAGTTGACCTGGGAGCCCTGTGTAATCTCTACCCTCTTTTTCCTTTATACTAGAGGCCCGTAAACAGATAGCAACACCTTTCTTAAGATGTCTTTGTAAGCTTCCCCACAGCTGTGCCCTCCCTGCCAGCCAAGACTCAGCAGTAGGAGTGCTAGAGCAGTTAAAAAGAGACTTGGTAACTGTTCTCTCCAGTATTTTCTTCTTGCAATTGGGACTCCTCTGCATGGAGCAGCTCTGCAAAGCTTCCATTTTAGACTACCAAAACATTCAGGCTGGTAAATTAAAAAAAAATAAGTCCTATATCATTCATTTTTCTGACACTATTACTCATGATCTTACCCTTAATAATTCGGTATTTTATATTGCTGTGTGTGTTAAATTGTGTAACTTGCAAAGTTTTATGTGGTTGTGCTATGTGTGGAACAACTTCTTTAGCTCAGCTGGGTCTCCAGTGTAAATGAGTTTTGCTCAATGGACTTTCCCCATGAATAAAATGATTTACTGAAACTGAATTTACTAAGTATCGGTATACTGTACTGCAGCAAAATACATTAAGACTAGCAGACACCTATTTCCCCAATTGGGAACCAGTGCCTTACCAAAAAAAAAAAAAGGCAAGCAACAGCCCTGGGTGAGAATCTTCTAATATGGCATGCACAACAGAACACAACATACAGAGTTTGATTTTTTGATTCCTACCAATTTGGGCAATGCTTGGATTTTATCTGGACTCCTCAATGCAGAGGACTGGCTGAGTTACCATCTCAAGTCCCCTCCCCCACCTCCACCACTGTCAGTGTCAGTGTCAGTGTCAGTGGCTCAGTAGGTAGCACACTCGCCTCTGAGGCCGGGAGAGCAGAGGGCTGTGGGTTCAGTTCCCACATCTGGCACTTGGGTTAATATCCCAATACTGACACTGTAGTGCAGCATGAGAGGGGTACTACACTTCTGAGATGCCGTCTTTCGGATGAGACGTTAAACCGAGGTCCCATCTGCCTGGATTGGTAGTAGTTCAGGTAGATGTTAAAGATCCCATGGCACTCATCGAAAAGAGTAGGGGAATTTCCCTGGTGTCTGGCCAAATTTCCCTCATTCACTAAAAATACCACCAACAGCTTAATCTGGTTTGAGGTCAGTTGGCATTCATCTGTATCCCCTTCCCCCGGGTCGTGCCTGAAAATAGGCAGGATTTGTCTAGTGCACTTACCCGGTCAACACAAACTAGATAAAAAAAAAAACAATTTTGTCAGACCCTCGGGTCTTAACCATACTTCATTTTATGCCCCTCATTTTCAATTAGTTTCCTATATAGGCTTTTTTTCCCCCCTCCCACTTTGCCATCTCACTCAGGAACCCACTAGACCCACAGCCCTGGCATTCCCCTGACCAGCATCCTTCAGAGCGTACACCCTGAATGAGGCAGGGCCTTCAGTGATATCCCCAGGATCCTGTGTCGTTGAGTGGCATGGGGCTTGAAAGTACATAGGTCCGCAATCCTACAACTGGCAAGTTTCCACTGCAGCTTTTCTCCTCACACTGGGAATGTCAGCATATCAGGGCTACGAACATGTGCATGCATTGGGTTGTCAATGTATACCTTCCTCCCTTTCAAACAGTGATGTGCTGCCACTGCTTCACTGCCATCGGGCCACCACGGGAGCAATGACAGAGGGCAAATCAACCATCTTTCCCTGGACACGCTTTAGGTGAATATAATTTCCAGGTGCTGTGCCTTTGATGCCGACCTTATATAACACAGAAAACAACAAAAAGATGCTGACTGTAAACTGTGCAAGCTGTATACTGAAAACAGTACCTTACTGCACAGAGAAGAATTTTATTAATCTGTGACCAATTTATAAGCCTACATGAAACAAGGTGCTAGGCAGAAGACAAGTATGGTGTAAATAAATACTGCAGTTGGAAAAGACAGCTGGATGGCAAAGTGAACACATACAATGCAACCCTACCCTTCAGTGACAGGTGCTAATCTGTAACAATGCCAGAGGCTAGAAAGGGTCAAAATGCCACGTTCTTTGGCAGTGGAAGCAAAGTCTGAGGACAGAGCTATATATCACAGCTCGGCACTGCTACTGCTGGTATCATCATGGTTTGAGGATGAAGAACCTTGCACTAGCAATGGCTGGTCACAGTGCACCTACTCATTCTGTTAAGATAAGAGTGCTCCATTGCCAGGACTGAATCCCGAAAGTAGCCGTGTGACACCACAGAGGGCCCATCACCCCAGTACAAAATAAGTGTCACATAGCCACATTTCCTTTTCAAAGCTGAAGGTGCCAGTGAGTTAACTTATCACCAGGGCCCACCCAAGCCACACAAGAATGCTAGACTTTGCCAAAAGCCTCATGAAGAAGGCAGTTCAAACTGTATATGTTCTCCTGAGTAAGGGGTGTTATCAATTATTACACCGTATAACCGTTACTTAATTCTACTTACCCATCAGTAAAATCTATATACCCCAGTAATAAAAATGAATAAACTATTTAAATTAACTAATTAAACCAATTGCACCTAATTAACAATTGCTTAAGCAATAATGCACAACAGGTGTGGGTTGTGCTGGGATAACCTCATGCCTGGGTGGTTGGGCACGAGACCGCAGGCAGAGTACGTCCAATGTTCCAGACGTGAGGTTATCCCAGCACAACCCACACCCTGGAGTGCATTATTACTATTATACAATGATTCATCGTTATACAAAATGAAAAAAAAAAAAAAAAAAAAATGTTTTTAGTAGATTTTTTAGTGTGGCAATATATCTTTGTGTATTAAGAGAAGCTGCTAACAAAAATCCAACAAATCAATACAGTGAGGCTGTGCTCAGATAACCTCACTGCTGCCAAGGGCAGACAGCCAATCAGGTTCCAGGATTTTTTATTGCCACTGTATAATATAAAATTAACTACAGCTACTTATGCATGAAATAAAGAAATTTCCACCCTACAATATTTCCCTCAACCATTCTCAAGTATTATAGAAAAAGTGCTATATACTCAAAAAATACTAAAACCCTTTTAGAATGGACATGTTCATGTAAGTGGTTAGAGCACTGGCTTTAAGTTGAGACCATCCTGTGGGTAATTCTTGGTAGCAATGCTACTCTAAAACATATATTTTGAACAGTTTGGATATCATTGTTAAAGGTCTTGGGGCAGTCTTGAAACTGGATGGACATGAGAGGCACATGAGAAGGACCCTTAGCCCATTCTATACCCACAATACCATGTTACTATACTCATATCTCAGGGAGTCAGTCTGTTGAAAGTTACTGATGCCAACTCGACTCAAAGGTACAGAGAGGTGTCCCACAGTATCCACCCTTGTGCCCATTCTGTTCAAACTTAGCATGATCTGTCCAAAGTCATCTGTAACCAGCTAGCTGCTGTATGAAGGTGATAATGTCATGCATGCACATACCTCTCAACCTTTCAGCAAGTATGTGACGATACTTAAGTATTTATTAAGTTTTCGGAAGGGTACTGGTACAAAATATAGTTTCCATTTCCTGGGCCCTCTGCACCTTCAGCAACCAGATAACACAATTATTCAGCCTGCAACCCTCTGTATCAACGTCCATTAGTCTCTGTGCTCTGTGATAAGAACTCTTAATATATATATATATATATATATATATATATATATATCGTAGACAAGTCCATTAGGTCTTACAAAATGTTTTGAGCATCTTCAGGTGTTTGCTACATTTACAACACCTCTCGTACACAACTCATACCAGCCTGTCAAACCCTAGAATGTGATGATCCAATACCTCTGTCACTCATAAAAAGGTGTCTGAACGAGTTTCAGGCTGGAATTATCTGCTTTCCAAAGCAAAGCACCAAAAGAAGTTTTACTTATGTACTTTTACCTTAGTAGGGATGATTGGCCATTACAGGGAGCTCTCTGTGTGCAGTGTTGGGAGGAGGGGCATGTCAGTGCTCCATAGCAGTGATTCACAGAACTGGAATCAGAGATATGTAATTTGCTTACTTTATGTCCCCTCTCTTCTGCTCTCGCTCCAATCTCAGCTCGAGGGATCACTGCTACAGAGCTCAGACATGCCCCTCCTCCCAACACTGCACACAGAGTGCAGCCTGCAGTGGCCAATTTCATAGCATGCAGTTTCTTAAAGAAGTGGGCATGGGACTCCTGGGGCCTTTAGTGTGAGTGTCTCTGGGATTAGCTACCAAATTGTGGAGCAGCCCGATACCCAAAATGTGCTTAAAAGACGTGGGTACCTGCATTACTGACAGCCCTGTGCAATCTCAGAACGCTGTGGATGTTGGTGCATTAATGTTTATAATATTTGTTGGTACCAGAGTATCATAGATTATAAATTTTTGCTTTAAAGTATCAGTGGACAATGTACAATAGTGACCTTTTCATTGGGACAAAGTTTCTGAGGTAAAATGAGTGACGTACCTCGTAATGTGCAACAGGAGGTATGTGCATGCATCTAGCACATCCATCATACAAATCCAACGGACACATCAAAATGTCATGGCAGAAGAGTTTACCAAATCTAATCTGCAATAAGCTTCTACTAAATAAGTACAACTTACAACCAAAGTTACGGCAGTTGACTCAATAGCAAAACTGCTTTAAAATTACTTCCAGCAGCTCCGTTAGAAATTCCAACCATCCATAGAAACACAGAATTTGACAGCAGAGAAGGACCACTTGGCCCACCTAGTCTGTCCATTTCCCTACCTAATGCATAGGCTGCAGATCCAAGTTAACCAACAGCCTACTTCCTCCTACCCCCCCCACTAGAATTGCCTTATGACTGTCCCATGCATTCTTGAATTCACCCACTCTTTTTGAGTCCACTACCTCCTCAGGAAGGCTGTTCCATGTATCCACAACCCTCTCCGTAAAAAAATATTTCCTCACATTACCTTTGAGCTGTCCCCTCTCTATCTTCAAATTGTGCCCCCGTGTTCTTGCACATCTCTTTTCCTGAAAGACACCACCATCTTGGACTCTGTTGATTGCCTTGATGTACCTGAACGTTTCCATCATGTTCCCCCTCTCCTCCTTCTCCTCAAGGGTATACATATTAAGCTTCTTTAATCTCTCTTTGTATGTCTTCTGGTGCAGACCCTGCACCATTTTGGTTAACCTCCTCTGAACAGCCTCCATCCTGTCTATGTCCTTACAGAGAAGGGGTCTCCAGAACTGGATGCAGAACTCCAGATGGGGTCTCACCAACTGTCTGTACAGAGGAATAACAACTTCCTCTTTTCTACTGGTGATGCCTCTCCCTATGCATCCCAGTATCCCACCAGCCTTCCTTACTGCCTTCTCACATTGTTTGCCCACCTTAAGGTCATCTGATAAAGACTACCCCCAGGTCCCTTTCCATTTCTGTTATTATCTCACCCCCCAATGTGTACTCTTCCCCTGGATTTTTGTTTCCCAGGTGCATTACTTTGCACTGAATCTAAGCTGCCATATATTTGACCATTCCTCCAACCTTGCCAAGTCCCTTTGCATCCTCTCCACCCCACCTTCTGTATCAGCCCTGTTGCAGATCTTTGTGTCGTCTGCAAAGAGATACTTTTCCTTCCAGTCCCGCTGCAATGTCACTTATAACCTTTATACAAAATGGTCACCATAATAGTACACTAGATAGAATTATTTTATTTATTTCGTTTTTTGTTGACTGGGTAAGTGCACTAGACAAATTATTGCCTATTTTCAGGCATGACCTGGGGGGGAGGGGGATATAGATGAATGCCAACTGACCTTGAACCAGATTAAGCTGTTGGTGGTATTTTTAGTGAATGGAGAATCCTGTCCACTTTGTATGCTGTAACGTTTAATAACCTCTGAACCCTGCTGCGCATGGTATATGTCTTGATGGTCAAAGTAAGATGTACCACAAACCTTTTTAATAAACTTCAAGTTTAAAAAAAATGGCCACCCAGGTGAAAATAAGTTAAAATATCTGAAAACATGGAGCTAACCCAGGATGACAACCTTTTGTAGAGTGCATTAGAGTACATATAGATCTGGGGATGTGGCTTGCCACGCATCTTTTATTTGACAGACATAACTGATTTTACACTGATCTTCAGCTCACAAACCTGGCTTCTTTTTCAAAAATCAAACATTCTTTGAGCTCAAAGGTTGCTTAAGGCAAGTTACTCTATTACCTGTCCCCTTGTCAAACTGTACTGACCAATATGGTAAAACCACAAAAAATTCTGAACAAACTGGATGTTCTCAAGAGTTACTATTGTGCTTTGAGCTCAATACACAATACAGAACACACACCATGGTGACTTCCTGAGAACACAGATTTGGATGCCCCTAAACCAAAGACGCCAGCTCTATTATAATCAACCTGTGTTCTGCAGCACAACTGGCAAACTTCTATCACACCTAACAACCTTGTCAAATCTCCGCACCTCCCATACCACCCAAGGCCCCAAAAGTAGCCTGAATTACAGGTTTTCAGGGTAAAGATAAACTGTGGTAAGGGGCTTTCGCTTACAAGGAACCTCTGGCTTGATATGCATTATTTTATTTAGGGAAAATAACTCAAACCTAAAATCACCCTTCAATTGACTATCTTTTTAAAAAAATTTTGGATCAAGAAAGGAACACAGAGTCAAAGCTCATTTTCAAGTGTGTCATGGGAGCACAAGGAGGATAAGTAATTTTCTCAGGGTCATACAGTATTGCAAGTGGTGGTTGTGGGATTCAAACCCAAGTCTGCTAGGACTCCAAGTATACAACTCTGTGCTCTGACCCTTCCAACTGATTTTAGAAGTCATGAGATCTGTAATTGTGAGGGTCTATGTTTGACAGATTTTGCTATCCATCAGTCTCTTGTTGGCTACACACTGTAGTTATTCTGCTTGTTCCTACGAGCACACTTTTAAAAGTGGTACCCGCACCTTAATGAGGCTTGTTTTCCCCAATAGTCAAAAAAAAACAAAAACCTGGAATAAATGGCTTATTGTTTAGAACAACAATACAACTCTAAAGGACATGCATACACTGCTCAGAACATTACCCTGAGGTTGTTACCGCTCTCACCTGCAGCTCTGGATTTTTAAAATAGCTGCTGCCATTTTATTATTATATGCCCACTCAGAGTTTTACTGCCCAATTAGTTCTCTTGCTACATAAATTGCCAGGGAAAGCCAAGAACTTTTTTCTAATTGAGGAAAGTGGGGAATTAGTGAGCCATATTGATTAATTTCGTTTTAATTATGCTGAATAAATATGGAAAATACACTCCTGGGGCATAGTCTGTAAGTGATAAAAATAAAGCAGCGGGAGACATGCAGTGTAAAACACTAATTCTTACCACACATGTAATTTTATAAGGGCTATCCCGCCTTTGTATCCACAAGATGCATCTGGACGTTTGCCGGCATGCCACCTTCATAGCCTCCCTTTGACTGCATCTGGTTCTGAATTGAGCTCACCTGCAGAAAGAGAACAGCAGAGAAAGGTCAGGGGCATAACAATTACTTTGGCAGAGCCTGTATATCACAGCAGCTGCTCTCTATGTTTGTACGAGATCCTCCCCCCCAACAGCAGTAGTGTGTAGGAATTTTCACATTCTTCTGATATATCAAGCAGCCTACACACTTTCTCCTCCGAATCAAGACCTTTAGAATGCCAAAAGATACAATTTAAAGAGATTCATGAAGATTAGCCCCTGCAACTGAGTAAACAGTGACTTAGGAAGTCTACGGGACCCAGTTTCTACAATTTTACGGAGGATATAACTTTTTATAGGCTGCATTCTCTTGGGAAAGCTTTACATATTCAGACTCCTGTGCCGGTAAGTCACTGTTTACTCAGTTGCAGGGGACAGTACAGGATATACTGGTGGATCTCTTTAAATGATTCCCATTTGCAGATCTATAAGGGAAGAGTAGTTTGGGGGGGAGGGATTTATGGCTTTAGTACAGACACAATAATGTTTCAACTGTAATCCTACACCACTATAGCAACAGGACTATCATCAAATCTATTAGCTTGAATTTTTTTTTTCGGGGTGCTTTTGCAGGAGGTAGGTTTAGAGTCCCAAAGCATGCTCTTTTCTCCAAGGAGAGAGGAGATGAGTTCTGCTGCCACATCGCCCCAAAATAACCACAACAGGGTCTAGAGTTGCGACAGCCTTGTTTGGGGGGGGGGGGGCAAAAGGGTAGTAAATCCCCTTTCACTGCCAACATGACAGACTACAGCCCAACTGCAAGCCCTGCAACTGCTAAATCAGGCAAGTCTCCCCATCAGCTGTCAACTGAAGTGTCCAGAAGGGACAGGGGAAGCCCACTGACTACCTCGCCATGGGGCAAGCCAAGGTAGCAGGGCTGTCACGCTCATAGAGCAAATTTCCATCCAAGCAATGCTTTTTAAATAAAAAAAAAGGTCTGTCAAAGTATAACTTAGTGTCCTCCCTTGATAAAAATGTAACTATATGCCCCTCCCCCGAACTGTATTGGTACGACATCCTTGCAGGGTAGCCTGATGTGGAGAGGATTGCACTGGAAGATGGCAGGGTGAGGGGCTGAAGCAAGGGTCAGGCAGCTCAATGAACAAGGAGGTTCCTTGAGAGCCAAGGGGAGCAAAGAAGATAGTTTAAAAAAAAAAAAAAGGGGGAGGATACAGAGCATGCAAAGCATTTCTCCAAACCCTCATCCTCACCTTCTGATCCCTGCCAAACATAGTAAGCGATATCTCACGTGCAGAGAGCATGAAAATTAAAAATCTTGTGTCATTTACTCTCCCTTGTGGCACTTCTCTAAACAGGGATATTTTGGGGCGCCAGAGGTTGCAGTTGGGATCCCAATAATTTCTTTGAAATCCCTATGATGCCCATAGCAACCCCTATAATCCCTAAAACACAATTACCCCAGAATTTGATTCTATAAATGTTGTTAGATGGGGAGGTTTGCAGACACAGATTCTGCTGAAATAGGGCTTTGTAACTCCTATGATTCTGGAACAGTCTGCCCTTGCTAAGTGCTACTATTAGTGCTGTAGTGTATGGAGAGGCATCACCAGCAGAAAACAGGAAGTTGTTATCCCCCTGTACAGACAGTTGGTGAGACCCCATCTGGAGTACTGCGTCCAGTTCTGGAGACCCCATCTCCGCAAGGACATAGACAGGATGGAGGCAGTTCAGAGGAGGGCAACTAAAATGGTGCAGGGTCTGCAAGAGAAGCCATACGAGAAGAGACTAAAGGAGCTTAATATGTATACCCTTGAGGAAAGTAGGGGGGGACATGATAGAAACTTTTAAGTACCTCAGTGGAATCAACAAAGTCCAAGAGGGTAGCATCTTTCAGAAAAAGAGATGTGCAAGAACAAGGGGACACAATTTGAAGATAGAGGGGGGACGACTCAGGGGCAATGTGAGGAAGTATTTTTTCACAGAGAGGGTGGTGGATGCATGGAACAGCCTTCCTGAGGAGGTTGTGGGGTCTAAAACTGTGGGAGAATTCAAGAATGCATGGGACAGACATAAGGCAATTCTTGTAGGGGGTAGGAAGAAATAGGCTGTCGGTTAAATAGGATCTGCAGCTTATCCTCTAGGTAGAGAAATGGGCAGACTAGGTGGGCCAAGCGGTCCTTATCTGCCATCGAAGTCTATGTTTCTATGTAATAACATAGCAAGAGCAGCAGCACTTAGCGTGAGCAGACTGCACTGGGGGTAGCAATGATGGGCACAGAAGAAAGGCCCAAATTTGTCGAACAGAAGGCTCTTGATACATAAACAGCACTTTTCCTGCTCTTTTAAATCTCCCTACAGAAATACCATGGGATACTTTCCTGCCCCAAAGTCCACTGGTGCAAACATTGTAATTTTTCTGTGACCACAATCTGGGAGGGTAGGAATCATAATTTGACTCAGAGGAGCAGAAAGCCCAATCCCTTCCAATTCCTGATTTGGAGACATGCCCTTGCACGCTCACATTTTGTGATGTAATTGTATGGACAGTACGGGGGGCACGCACCATAGAGATCTATTGGGACCCATTTTTAAATTCTTTTGTTTTTAAACATTTTAGGTGCCGATTTCAACAAATCAGGCCACCACCCAACTAACAAGTCCTTGTTAGCGGAGTGGTGGCTTGATTTGTTAAAATCATCACTTGAAAATGTTCAAAAAAGGACTTAAAAGCGGGTCCCTATAGAAGTTTATGGGGCATGCTCCGTACCATTTATCACGAAACACGGGGACGTGTCTCCAATTCAGGAAGTGGAAGGGATCAAGCTCTCGGCTCTACGGAGCCAAATTATGATCCTTTTCCTCCCGAAACATGGCTACAGAAAAATTTAAATTTTTGCACCAATGGCTCTTGAGGCGTTTAGTGCTCTTACAGTGGTTTTGCACCTTGCGCAGCAGAAAAGGTGCTCTCTAAGGTATTTTTCCTACAACAGGGCTGGGGTTGGCAGAATGTTGTAGACGTGGGATTGAGCTGGGTGTTAAGGGAATGGGAGAGTGAGGACACCTCAGGGGGCAACGTAATTTCTACTGAATGGGAGGAAAATGTAGCACCACATTTCATTTTGTAACTTTCCAGAATTTCAAAAGTGGGTACACTGAACACCTCAAGTTGAAGAATCCATGGGAAAGAACAGTTACAAACTTACCATAACAGTAGATCTTCGAAAGAATCTCATCATCAGGTCACAGCTTTTTTTTTTCATTTGTAACTTTAAGTTTATTAGTTTTTACTGCATCAACACACAGTACATTTCTCATATAGGCAGGTGTACATGAATAATAAATACTGTACCTAGGTACAGAACATCATGTTCACAGAACCCAATTTACTAGACCCCTATATCTTGGTACATTACGAGGGGGTTAGCAAGATAATATTCAATTTTATATCATCATCAATGTCCAACATTGGCTTATTGCTGCCATGAGCTAGGAGTAATCATCACTAGTTAAAATAATACATACTTATCCCTATCATAATGATAGCTAACTCTCCCCAACTGCATCTTTAGGAACAACAATAGTTTAGCAGCTTCTATGTGAACCCCACAACAGTAATCCACCATCTATCTCACCAAGCTATTGAAAGAGAACTAAAGGACAACAAAGAGTAAGCGTTTTAACTGAAATCTAAGGGTAGAATGCATCGTTAGGCTCTACTAGTTATGTTACATATATTTGAAGTTTGAAAAAAACCCTAACAAATGTCCCCTTTAGGTGCTTCCTCGATTGTATCTTCCGAGTGATAAGTGAAGATACATCTAAATCATTTAGCAGATCTCTCCTTTATAATTCTATAACTATTTGCGCGAATGCGCTCCGAGCTTCAAAAACTGTAGAACTTCAACAGTACTTATCAGATAGTCTCTCAATCACTGTCCCCAGTGTCACTGTCAATCTCCTTCTCCTTTGCCCGAAACTCCCTTTCCACATGGTTGAAGTATTTGTCGGCTTCTCCCGGGTCTGAAAATTGATATGTTTTTCTTCCGCAGAAGATACGCAAGCTGGAAGGCATAATTAGGACATGCTGGATGCCTAACTGTCGCAATCGGGATCTTGCAGAATCAAAGGCCTTCCTCTGTTGCCTTGTCGCATAACTTAAGTCCTGAAAGAGGTGTAATTTACTCCCCTCCCAGTCGCTCCACTTTTTTTTGCTTGTGCAATTATATAGTCCTTCTCATTTGGCGACCCAAGCTCAACCAAAAGGGTCCGAGGAGTTAACTGTCCCGTCGCCATGCGCTGCCTCACACCTCGTGGTGTGATCCTGTAGGCCTTGGCCACGAGATATTCGCCTGGTGCCTGGAACAACTTCTGGAAGAGGAACTTAACGAAACCAAGCAAATCTTCACCCTCAGCCTGTTCTGGTATGCCCAAAATACATACATTTGCAGCTCTAGCAATATTTTCCAATTTTTCTAGATGCCTTCTCAGAACCCTGTTTTGTTTCACCAGGCTCGCAGATGTGGTCATGGCTGTTGTAGCGGATTTAGTAGCTATTTTAGTTTCCTCTGCCAGTTTTTCAATTTTAGTGTCTATTGTTTTAAACTGGGCTGTAAATTCCTCCATTCTGCCATCTAGCTTTTGTATGGCTTTAAGCAAAGCCGCGTTGGTTGGTTGATCGAACTCCTGAACCACTGCAGAGTCTTTACTTGGCCCAGGTTTCGGATCTTTTGGCCGGGTAACATCTCCACCAGTTACCACTTTACTTGTGCGCCCCATAGCTTCAGAACAATCAATAAGAAATTCAGGAAAAAGGTGTCAAGAGTGATCAGGACGAGAAGCTCTATCAATTGTTAGATGTGGAGCTTCCACAAAGCTGTTCTTTATTTCTGACTACTGGCCCTCCCGGTCACAGCTTTGGAACTATACCACCATCAGCACTAAGACCACACAGAAGCGTTTGCAAGCCAGGGGCCATCTACAATGTCGTCACACATCAGCGTCTACATAAACATGGTCGTCCCCATCTCTCCTCAGTTCTCCAACAGAGATTATTCCCAGAGGACCTCTTGATGGAGAACCAGGAGATAACAGGCAGCACCCATCAAACCAGATGACCATGGGGGCTGTAAAAGGGAGTAATGGAATGACTCAATGCAGGAACGTCTGGTGTCATACCCCTGAAGGGAGAAGGAAGGTGCGCTTGCATGGCCTAATGAGTCTTCCGAAGATCTACTGTTATAGTAAGTACTTAGAATCTCTCATCAGGCCACACCTTTGGAATGAGTCCCAAGCAGTACCAAAAAACGTACAGTCTGGGTGGATGGAAATATACAGGCTCATGAAAGCAGGCCTTGTGAGACAGCCAGGCAGAATCCTACTCATCTGTGAGACACAACGTTCAGACTGTAATGTTTAGTGAAGGCATAAACAGTGCTCCGTGTGGCAGCTTAAAAAATTTCAGCAGCTAAAACACTGTGGAAACAAAAGTGACCATGCCTCATGTAGAATGATCACGCATCACTCCAAGTGAAGTTCCTTGCTGTACTTCCTACAACAGAACACATTACAAAGTGCCAGCCAGTTGGACAGGCACTGTTTAGACACAGGGGCACCCTCTTTCCCAGGGGCAAATGAAACAAAAAGCTGAAAGGACTTTCTGCAGTCCTTGGTGCAATTCACATAGTATCAGAGGATTCTGTGAACATCTAAAATACAGAGTAATGCTTCCCTTGGACTGGCACACTCCGGTAGTACACTGGAAGGTGGATGGTTTGATTTAAAGTAAATTTTGACACCACTTTAGGTATAAAACTTAGGACTGTTACGCAAAGACACTGTCATTACAGAAAATTAAATAGGGAGGCTCTCTCATCAGAACCTGTAGCCCTCAAATCCTTCAAGCAGAAGAGATTGCAACTAAAAATAACCCTTTCCATGAAAGGAAGCATAAGCCGCAGAAAGTTTTTCTAACACAAAATTCAAGTCCCAAGCGGAGATTGGACTCCTAATAGGAGGTTTCAAATGTAATATGCCTCTCAGAAATGTATGGGCTACCTCTAGTTGTGCAACCGTACCTCCACCACAGGTATATGAAAAGTTGAAACAGTGGCCAAATGCACCATCCTTGAGTGAGGAGTCTGACAGGGACAGCACATTTTCCAGCACTGCATTAACCAGGCAAGTAAATGGATTCAAGTGCTTGAAAGCAATCCACAAGGTAAACTGCTTCTATTTCAAAGAATAGATATGTCTAGTGGAGGGTTTTCTGGCAACCACCAGAAAATCAGCCACTTTAGAGGATACTCCAAATCATGCCATGGATATATCTTCAGAAGCCACACATGCAGATATAGAAACCTTAGGTCTGGATGGACCAGGGACCTCTTGTTCTGTAACAGGTCCCTGCACAGTGGTAGATGTACCAGGGGTTCCACTGCTAACTGCTGTAGCAGAGGATACCATACCTGCCAAGGATATAGGGGAACAATGATGAAGAGGGTTGCTCCCTCCATCATCAGTTTGAGTAGTACTCTGCATTAAGGGAAAGGGAAGGAAGAAGTACAGAAACTTCCCTTTCCAAGAGAGGAACAACTCATTTTGCCAGAAAACTCCAGGCCCTGGAGCTAGCAAGCAAAAACAAGGCAATTTTGTGGGGATACAAAAAGGTCCAACTTTGGGTAACCCCATCTTTCAAATAGGTCTTTCACTACTGAGGTCAGGAGCTTCCATTTGTGTATTCTGGACTGTGACCCATTTTTCTGCCAAGGTGTTTTGGGCCTCTGGAAAATATACAGCTGAACGTTCTCAGCTGTGTTCCAGAGCCCAATGCCACATTCTCATTGCTTCTCTGCACCGCGGATAGGAATGAGTTTCCCCTTGTTGTTGATGTAATGCATCACACGTCTGTCTGTATTAACAGTGGACCTGGTGTCAGATGCTTTTGAAATGCCTGGAGGCTGTACAGGACAGAGCTCTTCTCCAAGACATTATGTGTAAGTTCTTCTCCACCTGGGTTCAAATACCCGGTGTTTGGTAAGGGCCAAGGGTGTGCGACCCACTCAAATCAAGAGGAATCTGAGGTGAGAATCTGCATGGGAGTTGAAATCAAAAATGGAACCTTAAGCAAGTTGAAGAGATCCATCCACCACATCAGTGCGTTCCTCAAAGGGGATGTGAGTAGTACTTGTTTGTCTAGGACTGTTGCTTGGTCCCACTGGACTCTGAGGGACCACTGTGGGATCTGCATATATAAGGGGACCAGCAGCAGTGTTACAATGGCTGCTTCCGTAAGGCCAAGCAGGCACAGCAGAGTCTTGGCTGGAACATATTGGCTGTGATACACCAGTTGTGCCAGAGCTGCAAGACGTTCTGCTCTGTCTAGAGGCAAAAACGCACAGCCCTGAGCTGTATCCAGTGTCTCCCCCTATGCACTGCAGCCTTTGACAGGGGGTCAGTACAGACTTTGGCAGACTGACCGTCACCCCAAGGTCATTGACTAGTTTCCTGGTATGAGCTAAGGTGTGAAGCAGTTGTGCCTATAATAGCCAATTGTCCAGATAAGGAAATGCATACAGGCCTTCCCTCCGAATGGCTGCTGCTACTACTGCCAAGAATCTGGTAAAGACCTGCGGTGCAGAAGACAAGCCAAAGGGCAAGACTCTGAACTGGCAATGGTCCCCCTTCCAGGATGAATCTCAGATATTTTCTGTGATTCTTCCTGATTTAATATAAAGGTAAGCCAACCTTCATATCTAGGGAATATAGCCAGTTCCCTGTTTGTAACAGGGGGAATCATAGTCTGTAAAGAGACCATACAAAACATCTTGTAGTCTATATAGAAGTTGAGATCTTTCAGGTCTAGAACAGGCCTCAGATCTCCTGTCTACTTGGGGACTAGAAAGTATCTGGAATAGAAGCCTCTGTTCCTCTGCCTGACAAGAACTGGTTATATGAGATGTTTCTTGAGTAAGGTCTGCATCTCCTCTCAAAAGAGCATGCATCCCAGGGGATAGGTTGAGATCGGTGGCGGATGATCTGGAGGTGTATTGTGAAGCTCCAGAGAATGGCCTTTCACAATGATGTACCCATTTGAATGTAGTAATGTCCCTATATTGGTTCAAATGGAGACACACAACCTGCTACAATCACCCCTGGGGGCAATGGTGGTTGGGGGTGTATGACTGCAAGTCATGCCGAACAGATGGACGTAATGCCACTGGCTCCACCTCCTTTAAGTGCTTTGGATTGAGTACCGGGGGGGGGAGTGGCTGATAAGGCTCTGACTTCCTTACCTCTTGCTTTTTGGATATACTGTAGGTCTGTCTCCCACCTCTGGCAGGTGGTGGATGAAACTGACCCTCATCCCTGCCTGATGTGGGGTATAAGGATTTGACTGACCTGTTATCTGAGATGAATGAATGCCTCTTAATGCCTCCTCAACATCATACCCAAACAATGAATTGCCTCCAAAAGGGGCATTCAAAACTGCTTGATGGCAAATCCACCTACTCTAAGCCAGGAGTATCTCCTCATGCAAATGCCAGAGGCATCAGACACATCATAAACTGAGCAGATTAGATGCTTACCCACCTCTGCCCCTGTAGTTAGGGTTTTCGTTAACTCAATTCTGGCATTACCTTCAGGTAAGGCCTGTGCTGCAGCTGTGGCATGTCTTCAGAGGATATTCTGGTATTTGATCATGTGGGCCTGATAAATAGCAATACACAGGGCCAATGAAGCAGACGCATAAGTAAGTAAGTTTCCCCATGACATCTAACCTCCTCGATTCCTTATCAGGTGGGAGGGAACTCATGTTTAGGCACCCTAGATCTGTCATGAGCAGTTATGATCACCACTGAATCAGTTTCTGGATGGCTGGCATAACACTTGTTAGGGGAGTCACGTGATGTCTGCAGACTGGTAGCAGCCTTCTACTGGAGTTCTCTCCTCCCCTCTCTAAAATCAGATTTAATCCTCCATAAATAGCAACGATTTTGGATTTCTATACTACTTACTGCTGCCTGCCTACTTACTGCATCTGTCTGGAAGATTTTCCTATCGCTATCGGCAAGAATCGCTGTGATGGAAGCAGACATGTGGCAGGCCCCACCACACCACACACCACCTACCTCACCCTTGAAAGCTCCAGAAAAAGCCAAAGCTCAAGGCACCCAGAGCTCAAGATCTTCCACTCAACCTCCCTTTTCAGGTCCTCTTACTGATGATCGTTTCCTTCAGGAATTGCTTCCCTTTTGGGAAGCCCTTGCAGACATCTCTTCCGAACTTAAGTCTCTGAGGTCCAACATGAGAGACCTGGGTAGTAAGCTGGGTGATGTGGAAGCTAGAACGAAGTTGCTGGAGTCCTGGAAAGAGCAACTGGACCCAGAGATTGTTAAACTGCACCAACAAATCACTAAACTGCACACAAAAACTGAGAATCTCGAAGGATGGAGCCGCAGAAATAATATCCTTATCTTTGGGCTGCTGGAGTCAGAAGAGGGCCCCCAATGTCATTGCCTTCATACAGAAGCTACCAGTCAAAGTTGTGGGGCCCTCTCCCTTCAACACCAGCGATCAAACTGAGTATGCACATCCGTAGCTCTGACCTCGACCCCCTGATGGTGCTCCTCCACATTCCATTATACTAACATTTTTAATTTACCTGGAGAAACAACGTGCTCACTAGGGCCCGGGAGTTGCAGTCTATACTCTGGGAGGGTAAACTGCTGTGAATTACACAAGATCTACCCCTCAAAACCAGGCAGAAGCAGTCGGCTTTTCATCCTATCTTTTCTAAACTGATAGCAGCAGGCACAAAATTCAAAATGTCCTATCCTGCTCGGCTGCAGATCCTCCTAAATGACTCCTGGATTTCCTATGACTGTCCGGACTCTGCCAAGAAAGACCTGTGCCAACGCATGCCTAATCTGTTCACAGACACCTGAACTGCTTTATATATCTAATAGAGCTGTCTCATTATATAAGCAAATGGGGTACCTGTAGCAGCTGTTTTCTTTTATTGGCGATCCGAGTCTTTGTATAGTTCCCAGGGTTGTGGGGCGGGGATGCTCGATTTTGGGTTGGGCTGCGACCTGGATCTCCAGCTCTCCATATTCCCATCGCCCCGGATGCTGGTCGAGATTAGTGAGGCGGATCAGGCACACTCTGACTGCCTTACTCGTGCATGCTATAACCCGGTACTTCAGGTGCGGTTGGTATTTCAAGGGACCAGGATTTATACATACTGATCCGGGACAGATTTAGGTCCCTTCCTCTGGCCCCAGCCACTTCGGTAACTGGAATAACACAGGAGGGTGACTCCCTACCTGCCTCTCCATGCTTCCTATCTCTACCTGAGGGTTACACTACAGTTAGTGAGCTAGCTGGCCTCTCGTGTCTGTGAGTTACAGCTTTGCTCCAGTTCCCCAGTAGTCCCAATGGCCATTTGTTTCCACGAGTGCCTGGCCTATTTTCACCCCTTAGTACTGTCATCTAGTGGACTGTCCCACTTCACCATTACTTCGAAGGTTAGGGATAATGATATCCCACGTTTGCAGGGGGCACAGATGACTTATCTTCACTGGCGATTCAATAACCGGGCCAACTTCAAGAGACAGGCAAGTAGATTAAAAGCTTTCCCTGCTTTATACTACTAACAGATTCAATAACTTCGGGAGACACTTCAATCTGGAGTGGGGGGAGGGAAGAGGGCACTGGGGAAGTGTTTGCTGGCTAATCTGTTCAGCATTGCATTCTGGTACATGGAGGGGGGCTTGGGCTTGCTTCTTCTCATTCTAGTCGACAATCAGAACTATTTCTTTAATCCACACTCCATTAAAATGAGTGGAACCAGGCTCATAAGGTCTCTTCCCCATAGTAAACTAAGCTCCTATTTTGGTTTTGTTCCTTGGAGGGGGGCTTATACACAGTTTATCTGATGGGATTGAGATAGTTATTAGGTGGGTTTGGGGAGGTGGGAGACTATGTGGGGGGGTTTGACTCATTTCAGAAATGGGTTTTGTGTGTTTACAGTGTACTAGTTTGAATCACTGGTTCGTTGCTGTTGTTCCACCTACTCAGTTTACATTGGTATTAGTCTGGAAGGTTAGATGGTTTGGGGGCGGGGTGAAGGTGGTTTGGAGTGTGCCTCATAGGTTATACCTGGTTAATGATTACAAGGGCTTTCTTGGTTATGCCACTGTTAACCATGAAGGGGCAGGTCATTAAATACTGTACTTAACATGGAACGTTGGGGGAGTTCGGAACCCCACCAAGAGGTATTAAGCCCTGAAACACTGTACTTAATGCTGGTATCATTTTTCTACAAGAGACGCATTTGTTAGTGAAGAGGCTATCTAGCTGCGTAGGCAGGGGATATCATGTTTTTGCCTCTGGCCATTTTAGTTATGGGCAATATTCCTTTTCAGGCTGAATCTACCATCTCTGATCCTGAAGCTAGATTTATTTTGATTAAAGGCTCCTTTTGTTGCACTGAGGTTGTCCTAGGATGCTTATATGGGTGAGTCAGAGGCAATCCCCCATTCCTAATGGACCTGGCCAATTGGCTAGCATCTCTTTTACCCACACCCATAATCTGGGAGGGGACTGGAATATCCCCCTCCCAAACAGGATTTAGATGGGTCCTATCTTCCGCTAAAACCCCACTCTCCATCCTAAAGAGCGTTGAGGGATTTTACAGACCTACTCGGCCAGTGCAATCTGTGGCGCATCCTCAATCCCTCCCAACACCTCTATTCCTATTACTCCAATATTCATCAGTCCTGGTCCAGGCTCAACTATGTCTTAGTTAGCCTTCCTCTTCTGAATGGCCTATGCCAGGCAGGGATAGAACCAATTGTTTTAGTTGACCACTCAGTGGCCTGGGTTGTCCTCTCTCCAGACCCCACATTGCAAAGAGACAATGCTTGGAAGCTAAACACTCAGCTATTAAAAGATAAATCCATCATTACCAAAATTCAGTCTCTTATACAATCCTTCATTGACTCAAACAGAGGCTCAGTAAGCAGGGAGGATCTTGTCTGGTGTGCACTTATATGCCATCTCTGAGCGGAGGTTATCAAACTTGACTCTAGAAGGAAAAGAGAGAGAAGCAGAGGCCTTATCCCTCCTAACACAATTAGGTTGGCTGAACTCGCTCTTTCCTTGTCTACCTCTCCTGATACACTGATCTACTAAGAGAGAAAGCAGAATATGCCATCCTTAAAACACGGGCCAAATATGTGGAGCAAGGAGAGAAAACCGGCAGGCTCTTTACTCTGCATTTACGTAAACTGGAAGGCTCCAGGTTGATTCCTTCTATTCTGGGTCCAGATGGCTCTATCAAGACCTCACCTTGGGAGATAGTCCTAGTATTTGAAGGCTTTTATAGAACCCTTCTCCCCCAACTCCTCATGAAATAGAGGATACTTAGATTTGGTGGATCTCCCTTGTCTTCTCACTCACCAGCAGGCCTTCCTTTCTACTCCCATCTCCTTGATAGAAGTGGAGGAGGCTATTAGTCTAACTCCCGATAAAGCTCCAGGCCCAGACAGCTTCTCCTCTAATTTCTATAACTCTTTCTCCTAAGAACTCTCTCCCTTGCTACTCAGGTTGTATTCATATATGTTTGCTGCCAACTTCCTTGATCCCTCAGTACTAGAAGCCACTACTGTCCTTCTCCTTAAACCTAACAAACCACGTATCCGCTCAGCAAGTTATCGTCCTATCTCTCTCCTCAACTATATCAAGATCCTTACAAAAATTTTCTACCTGCACATTAGAAAGTTATGGATGCACCTCCCGAGTCCAGAACAAGTCAGGTTTGTTCCAGGACGTTCCTTTGCAGATCACCTAAGAAAATTTAAACATATATTCCAAGTCGCTCAGTTCCCCCCTCTCCCATGGCCCTGATCTCATTAGATGCAGAAAAGGCTTTCGACAGGGTGCAATGGGAGTTTCTCTGGCCAACCCTGCAGAATATGGGGTTTCTGTAGACTTTCCTTTAATGGATTAGAACCATATATTCTTCCCCCTCCACCAATATATTTTGCAACTTTTTTTTTTTTTTTTTTTTTTTTTTACACACTGGCACCAGACAGGGCTGCCCCTCTCTCCTTTCCTTTTTAATTTGTACCTGGATCCTCTTTTGAGACACATGAAAATGACTCCCCAGACACTGGGCATTCATGTGCTTGGTTCCCCCTTAACACTCTTGGCATATGCTGACGACATCCTCCTTCACCTACAGCACCCAGCTGTTTCCCTCGACCACATGCTAAAAGTGATATCCCAGTTCAGTAGTCTCTCCAATCATAAACTAAACATTAACAAAACCAAAATCTTTTTTTTTTTTGAAATTTAACTTTATTAATTTTCCAAAACCAAAATACAAACCACACATCATGACACTAAAAACAGTTACAGAAAATACATGGTACAACATAAAGCCTCCCTCTCCCTCCCCAAACAAACCCCCCAGAAAACCCCCAACAAAACCCAAGAAGGAGACCCCAAACCCCTCACCCCAACCCCCCAAACCAGAGTGTGCCAGAATTACAAAACTTCAGGACTGGATGTACAACATAATAAACCATCCAAACTGCCTTCAATCTCCCAAAAACCACAGTTCAATCAGAATCCCAAGTAATCCAGCAATTATTATAGGCCACAGAGAGAGGTCAAAATCATTGATGAAGGTATAGGAGTACAACCTACCCCACTTTTCCGAAACAAGTCCATACGATTTCTTAAGCTGGCTGCCAATCTCTCAGCATTCAGGCACACAGAAGCTCACCCAGCCATTCAGCGTATGACAGAGCCAGCTGATCCGTCCAGTGCCTAAGAACTAATCGCTTGACCGCAGGCAATCAATGCCATATGATAGCGACGTTCCACACTATCAACATTGGCGTAATGCTAAAATACAGACCTCGGGAGTAAAGAATTGGAAAGACCTAGTAGTGGGTCTAAATTCTAATAGAGGACCAGAGAGGGAGACCATGTTACAGCTCCAAAATATATGCAAAGAGTCTCCTTCACCCAGCATACATCTGGAACAAAGCAGGAGAGGAGCTTTTAGCTGGAAAAGCTTCTTGGGGTGTAGTACATGTTATTTACAATATAGTATTGGGTGAGCCTTAATCTGTCTTGAGTATGGAATCTATGGAGGTCTCTCCAGATGCGAGACCAGTTCAGGCTAGAGTCCGGAAAGAGGGAAGACCAGATCTTAGAACCCATCACAGGCTCCGAGACCTTATAGTTCAGGAGAAAGGAATATATTAGTGAGATGGCATGTGGTTTGGAGGCGAGAGTTATCATTTGAGAAAGGAAAGGTCGAACTACCGATTCTCTATATTGGGTGCCAAATTTACTGGCAATAAGGTGTCTCAATTGGTATACCTTGAAGATTCTGACATTAGGAATAACATATTTATCAAGAATGTCAGTGGACGAGAGAAGGGATCCGTGATCATAAAAGCACTCTAAACGAGCCTCCTTAACCTGAGGAAGCCAATCAGGAGTGAGCATTGTATTCCCCACCTTGATATTGGGATTAAGCGCAATCGGCTGACCAAAATCCTCTTTCGGGAATATTTTTAGAAACCGCATACACTGTGAAAGGGACTTGAGGGATAGGAGGATTGTGTGGTCCGTTACTAACTGTGTAAGCATAGAGTAGGGAGTATAAAAAATAGCATAGGGATCAACTCCAGAATCTCGCAGAATCGACTTCTCAATTTGAATCCAAATCGGGGAAGAGGGGTCGGAAGCGACCGGCAACCATTTCCCTAATTTGGCCAGATGCGCTGCCCAATAATAGAGTAACAAGTTAGGAAGCCATAAACCACCCTTGTCTTTGGGTAGGGATAGTTTAAAAAAGGAACGCCGAACTCCCTTACCCTGCCAAATAAAATTGGAAAACATCCCATGGAACTGTTGGAAGTACGAAATAGGGAGCCAAAGATTTAATAAATTAAGAGGGTAGAAAATACGGGGAAGAACATTAATTTTAATAATATTAATTCGGCCCCAGAGAGAGATAGGAAGAGCGGACCATCGTTGCAGATCCTGCTGAACATGGCTCTTAAGATCATCCAAATTGAGCTTCCTAAGCAAGGAAGGGTCCGTTGAGAAATGGATCCCTAGATATTTAATTGATTTAGGAGACCACCTCATCCCAAAATTAACCAGATCTGACTTACATGTATGGATATTCAGTGGGAAGATCTCCGATTTGGAGATATTCAACTTATATCGGGAAAGGACCCCAAAGTGTCTGATAATCTCTAACGCATATCCTAGGGACTCAGCTGGATGTTCAACATGCAGAAGAATATCATCTGCATACTGAGAGAACCAACTCTCGCTGGTACACAGGGCACCCTTTAATAAATGGAGAGGATTTAAGTTTAATGAGAAGAGGTTCTAAATAAAGATTGAACAAAAACGGTGAGAGGGGACAACCTTGCCTAGGACCCATATATAACCGAAACTGTGAAGAGAAGAGCCCATTGCAATATATCTTAGCCGAGGGGCATCTGTAGAGAGTCTGGACCCACTTGAGGAAGGAGGCAGGGAACCCCATCCTAGTCATCACTGCCCAGAGAAAACCCCAATCTACGCGATCAAAGGCTTTCTCAGCATCCAACGAAACCAGAGCCATTAGAGTTAAAGCTGCACCAGCATGCTGAGAAATATGAGACAGGGTTCTAAGATGGTCCTATGGGGATCGAGAATGGACAAAGCCTACCTGCTCTGGACTGATAAGGCGAGCCCAAACCCCTTTCACACGTTCGGCCAGGATCTTAGAGAGAATCTTCATATCGTAATTTTGGAGAGAGATAGGCTGGTAACTTGCCGGATCAGTGGGAGCTTTGCCCGGCCTGAGAATCAAGATCACGGTAGCTTCAAGAAGCGTAGGGTCTATGACGGGTGAGGAGAAAAGCTGCTCATAAAGTTTAAGGAGCATCGGAGCCAGCTCCTTCGAAAAGATCTTACAGAAGTTGGCAGGGAATCCGTCTGGACCGGGTGCCTTGTCCAGAGCTAAGGAGGCAATGACACCTTCTATTTCAGAGAGAGAGATTGGGACAGTTAAGGCCTTCCTATGGGATGGCAAAAGCTGTGGGATGTCAATATCGGCCAGATATGTATCTATATCTGGGGAAGGTGCAGGGGGGTGTAGGCAGACTGTAGAGATCTCGATAATAGTCTTCAAAAATCCGCACAATTTCTTTGGGGGAGGTTTGAATGATACCAGCGGGCGTTTGCAGGGACGGGATTAACCTGGAACCCTCTAGTGTACGGAGCTGTAAGGCCAACAGTTTTCCGGCTTTCTCACCGTGATCAATATATTTAGCCTGGGTTTTAATCCAACAATATTCGGCCTTGTCCTTAAGAAGATCAGCGTATTCATTCTTTAGCGCTAAAAGAGCCTCAAGAGAAGATACCGATGGAGCAGAGGGTTGAGCAGCCTCACACTCCTTAATTTTATTCAGCAAAAGAAAAGCCTTCGCCTGCCGCGCTTTTTTCCTTGCCGAGGCTAAATTGATTAACTCCCCTCTAAGGTAACATTTTAAAGAACACCAGACAAGGTCAAATCTTGAAATGGATCCGAGGTTGTCCGCCAGAAACAGGGAAATTAAAGATTTAATTTGCGACACTATCTGGGGATCTTTAAGGAGCTGAGTATTAAGCCTCCAGGCAGTATCTTGACGAAACTCGGGATCAAGAGAGACTTTAATCCAAACGCACGTAGGTCAGGAAATAATTATCGGCTCAATACCTGACTGAAGGAGGCCTGAGAGAAGATTCGTACTGAGCAAAATATAGTCTATCCTTGACCATGACCTATGAGGCTGGAAAAAAGGAAAATGCCCAAGAGAAGGATTAGGGAGCACAGGATCACATAAACCAAGCATATGTGAGAAATCCTGCAGCGCCTCTCTGCAGGGGTAAGGCTCGGGTAACCAGGGATCCCTATCTAGGGAGGGAAGGTGGGATATTCAGTCTCCCCAGGATAAGTTGAGAGGAAGCAAGGCACTAATTTTATCTGAGAGAGCCATTAGAAACTCAGGGCTCCCGACAGGCCATAAATTGAACCTAAAACTACTGCATTCCCATTGAGGGAACCTTTGATCAAACAAATCTCCTCCGGTCCTCTACAACCAAGTCTTTCGAGAATAGGACATGTTTTTTAATAAGTATTGCAACCCCTCTACTGGAACTAGACCCACTTGCCACATAAGTCTGCGAAAAACCAGACCTAGCTAGCCACTTAGTCTCTGCACCAGTCAAATGGGTTTCTTGTAGCAATAAAACATCTGTCTGCAACAGCGCACAATGACTGAAAATCTGAGTTCTCTTGACCCTCTCTCTGAGCCCCCGCACATTCCACGACATTACTTTAATAGCACACATAGCCATTTTAGGAATCTTATCAAAGGGAGAAAGAAGTATGAGAATCCAGAAACAGGACAAAAAATAAGCACACTCAACCCCACCCCCATTCATCTTCAGCTTGCCATCGGAGTCCCTTAAAGATAGCCCAGATTGAACAGAGACTACTATGGTGATCCAGACCAGAGCAGGTTGCGACTGACAAGCCAGCCCCCACCACCAAACTACAGACCCCAAAATACCCCCAGCTTGCCATCGGAGAAAGCCTTTAAAACTAACCTCAGTCTAACAGAATATGTTACAGTCGAGCTGCTAGCCTGTACCAAATGAAGCCGGCAAGCTGGCCCCCTCCACCACCCACCCTCCCCACCCCCCGTCCCCACCCTCCCAGCCCTCCCCAAAAACCCCCCTTGATCTCCACTAAGTAACTATGTACACCCTGGCACCAGAACTGGGGACAACAATTCCAACCCAAAGTCCAAAGTTCTGAGACAGACCCCAATCGTGAATCCCAGACGACCCATCACGAGGAGCCAATCCACAAAAGGAAAACTTTGACAAATATCCCACTGATAAACGATCAGTATCAGCCAACACAAAGGACAACCGGAACCCTGCAGATGGGTCAGGATTGGCATCTCTCTATAGGCTCGCAACTCAGCTGTTGCAGGAGCCGGCCCAGATCTGCCCCCCCAATCACCGACTGCCAAATCAATAACAGCTCATATCAACTAGCGGTCCAACCTAAATACAGCCTCCACTACTCAGATTTCAGGGAAGAAAGGCGCCTCTAACAGAAAAAGTAACTGTTACTCACCCCTGGTATAAGCCGGCAGGACATACCAAGCACAGGCAAACTGGGCCTTGAAGCGGAGCTCACAAATACCGTAAGGCCATAGTGTTTTAGGGCTCATTATAACGACTCAGACCAAATTCGTCCTGACACCAAACCCATAACTCCGGGAAACCTCACCCTGGAGCGCGGTTCCGGGAAAGATGGAGAGGCAAAGAGGCAGACCGACTCCCCATCCACTAGCTTCCATGGATCTGCCAATTGCAAGGCTCGAGGACCGCTAGAGCAGGTAAGGAGTTCCAGTTAGGAAAAAAAAGGTATACTAGGAATGAGGAGGACGCCACCAACGGGGCTACCGGAAAAGAAAAGAAAGAAAAAATTTTTTTATACACTATATAATATCTCTATTCCATGTATAACAGTCCACCAATGCAGTGAAACTCCTATCTCTCAGCCATTAGCCTTGAAGAGGTCAGGAAGTCTGGTAGCCAAATCCTTTTGAGCCGCCTCCGGGGAGTCCCACTGATGGTAACCTTGAGAACGGCGGGGTATAACATCCTAAAGGGGATGGACGCAGCTATCAGCTTTTGCACAGTTGAGTGGAATGCTGCTCTTTTTAACCGCATTTCTTTAGGAAGGTCCTGGGTGACTCGAATTTTAGCTGACCCCCACATAATTGCCTGGAGCTCTCGGGCTTTAGAGAATACATGCTGCCTCTCTGTATAACTTAAGAACTTTATAATTATTGGCCGAGGGGGGGAACTAGGTGGTGGTTGAGGCTTCAAGGAGCGGTGTGCCCTTTCGAGGATGATAATTAGAGTTGATCAAGAGGGCCCAACCATCTTGACTAGAAAGCTACTGCAGAAAAGCCATAAGATCCGGACCTCTTCCATCTCCGTAGGCCCAAAATTAAGAGATTGTTCCCACGGTTGTGGCTTCCAAATCTTGGCTTTCAGTTGAAGCCTCCGTATTTGTTGGGTCAGCCCTGCCACCTCCGCCTGGTCTTCCTCTCCATTGCTCCAATGAGAAGATTTTAGCCTCTGAATCTGATACCTCATAGTGAGGGAGGAAAGTCGCCTGTAGTGATTTCAGCTCCGATGTAATGTCCTGGAGCAAGCTCAGAACGGGCCAAGTTCTTGCATAAATTTCTCCTCGGTAAGCAGCCCCGACGACTGATTCTTGTCTCCTGATTTTCAGATCCTGTGCCCAGCTGATTATGGCTTCTTCGCCGCTTTTCAGAGTCGCAGGTATGTATGTTTAGCCAGCGGCCTGCCTTCATCGACCCTCCATCTCTTTCCTTGAAACCTCGCATTTGCTAAAATTCGCTACAGAGGGTTAGAGAACAAGTTTTAGGCACCAGCACAAGCAATCTGGCGAGTTTTCGTGGGTCAAAAAACAGCAAAATGTGGCAGTTGGGACAGGTTAGGGAGAGAGCATTAGGCCCCTGCTGCCATTCAACTCGCTGCCATCACGTGACTCCCCACAAAACCAAAATCTTCCCCCTCAACCACTATATTCACAAGGCAGCTTTCCACCAATTTGGCATGACATGGTCTCCTAAGTCAATCAGGTATCAGGGGATACTTCTATACACTGATTCCTCCCTCACCAAGAAATTACACCTAACTGACCTGGTGACTCACCTCAAACAAGATCTCCAGAGATGGGAATCCCTCCAGATATCTTTATGGGGCAGAATTAACCATCAAGATGAATGTCCTCCCCAGGCTTTTTTATCCCTTAAATATGCTGAATCTCTGGCTTCCTCTCTCCTTTTTTCAACAGATACATTCTCTTATCTCCAACTTCATCTGGCTGCACAAGCACCCCCGACATTCCTACAGTAAGCTGAGCCACCCCAAAGACATGGTGGGGTTGCGTCTTTCCAATTTCCTACTATACTACTGGGCAAGTCATTTTTCTAAATGTGGCTGACGACTCTCAAGCAAAGGGGGATTATACTCCTGCCTGGCTATAAAATGAGGTCCATATTTTGCAGTCCCATAATCTTACCATCCTAACCATCTTCTGCCTCCCATGGAAATCCTTACCAGATACACTCCGTCAATCGGCAATTGGCACCTCACAGAGTATTTTCCCCAGTTTTGTTACTTTCAAAAAATTCTTCCTTGGAAAGATTTTATTCAATCCATCATTTTAAACCCTAACATTAAGATAGGGGATTCTTGCCTTGTCCCTAATTGGTTACCACAGTTAAGAGAAGCCACGGTAGCGGACCTGTACTCTCAGGAATCCCTCCTCTCATCTCCAGACATCCTTCTGAAATATGGCACAAACCAAGTGCACATCTTCAAGATCTTCCAGCCCAGACACCTGTTAAGCCAGCTATTTGGCACTACTCTTAAACCCTCGTTGCTGAACCCTATCTTGGAACAATCGAAGTTCTTGGCTCCCAAGCCCCATTCCATTTCCAGCCTATACTCCTATCTCCTAGTTACTGGTTATCCCGAGCCCCTTTCGGGTTCCAAAGTCTGGAGCTCCCTGATCCCAGATGTTAACCTGGACTGGCCACAGATTTGGAATGACCTATACTTCTACAATGCCCATGATAGGCTCAGACTCACCCAGTTCCATATCTTAAAGATCATGTGCAACGGTTTTTGCAAAATTTTAATAAAAACTTTAAAAGCTGAAATTCAAGTCCTTGTGTCATGATTAGTGTTTCCTGAAAATTTCATCATGTTTGGTTTTGTGATTTTCTTTAAATCAGCATTTATTAACTTACTCTACAGTGGCTGAAAACAGTGGAGTTATTTCTGTCCTCTCAGTCAAACTTGGAGTGCGATGACATCATTGTGGAGTAGCCTGCTGTTTCAGATTCCCAATCAGAGCAGCACTCTGTAGAGTTTATGGTTTGCTGAGCTCTCCAGGTTCCTTACAAACCCAGTCTCTGGTTTGTGTTTAGATAGATCAGCTTAAAATATATCATTCTCTTCCTTTACAAAGCCGATCATTTCAGTTCCAGCGCTGAACTGTAGTAGAGGAAATCTTTTTCTGTGAGAAATCAGCGTGTCTGTATCACAGCTCTGTTCTTTCTAATTGAACCTCAATTTTTTTCTAACTATATGACACAGGGCTGTTTAATGAATATAAAATAAATCTAAATTTTGTTCATCCACAGAAACAGTTTGTCTTTGATATAACTTTCATAAATACAATCATGTAAGAACATTTTTTTTCATGTCAAATTGACAAACAGGTGCTTGTCACACTCTGCTACAGTAGAAGAAGCCTCAACTGTGGGGCAGGACACATGGGGCATCAGGGTACAGCAGCCCTGACTGTGAGATGGGGTACATGTGGTGCAGCAGCCCTGCCCATAGAGGCAGGGAACATGGCAATTAAGGGCCTAACGCAGCACAGTAACCTTGACTGTGGAGACAGGAACAGGGGGCAATAGGTGCAGCTTTCCTAAATTTGAGGGTGGGGGAGATAGGTCAGCAGGGTGCAGCAACCCCAATTGCTTGGGCAGAGAGCAGCAGGGTGCAGTAGTCTGATTCTTTAGGCAGGGGATGGAAGCAGCAGGGTGCACAATCCATGACTGTGTGGGAGAAGACAGTGGGCAGCAGGGTGAAGCAGTCTCACATGTGGAGCAGAAGGCAGGGGGCTTGTGGGGCAGGGACAGGTGGCAGTAGACTGCAGCTGCCTCAACTGTGGGGCAGAGACACGGTGCATCGGGATGCCACGTAGTGTTTCTAGTTCTACACGTACATGATATATTTTCACACAGAAACCACCAAAGAACGGAAATCTGTGAGTTCAGACAGGTGCCTGTCACACACTGCTGCAGTATTTCAAGCACATGTACTATTTGTCAATCTGACATAAAAAAAAAAATGATCTTACATGAACATATTTATGAAAGCTACATCAGAGACAAACTGTTTCTGTGAATGAACATTCAGATTTATTTTATATTCATTAAACAGCCCTGTGCTATATAGTTAGAAAGCAAATCAGATTTTTGATTAGAAAGAACTGAAAGATGTGATACAGACAAGCTGATTTCTCACAGAGGAAAATTTCCTCTACTTCAATTCTGCATTGAAACTGAAATGATCAGCTTTTTATCAGAAGATAATGATATGTTTTAAGTTGATCTATCTAAACACAAACCAGAGACTGGGTTTGTAAGAAACTTGGAGAGCTCAGCAAACCATTAACTCTACAAAGTACTGCTGATTGGGAATCTGAAACAGTAAGCTACCCCAAAATGATGTCATTGCACTCCAAGTTTGACTGAGAGGACAGAAATAACTCCACTGTTTTCAGCCACTGCTGTGCAAATTAACAAATGCTGATTTAAAGAAAACAACAAAATCAAACAGCACGAAATTTTCAGGAAACTCTAATCATGACACAAGGACTTGAATATCAGCTTTTCAAGCTTTTGTAAAAAATATGTAAAAACCGTTGCACATGATCTTTAAATGACATGTATTATACTCAGTTTAAATTGGCCAAAATAGCAGTCTTCCCTCTCCTCTTTGTTCAAGGTGTAACAAGGTAGAAGGGAATATATTACACATCTTCTGGCATTGTGAAAAGGTGTCTCCCTTATGGCAGCTAATCCAGAATGACATGAACCCAAAGCAATGGGGCCTGATGGGATTCACCCAAGAATTCTAAAAGAACTAAGGGTAGAACTAGTGACACTGCTGACTACTCTCTTTAACAAATCATGGGAGGATGGGGTGGTACCCGAGGACTGGAGGAGGGCAGATGTGATTCCTCTTGACAAAAGTGGGAGCAGGACAGAGGCAGGACACTACAGACCACTTAGTTTGACCTCAGTGGTAGGGAAAATGATGGAATCACTTCTGAAGAAAAGAATTGTCGAGTACCTAGAGGCCAGTGGGGCACAGGACCCAAGGCAGCATGGATTCATGATGGTAAGGTCGTGTCAGACGAATCTAATAGATTTATTTGACTGGGTGACCAAAGTAGTAGACCAGGGAGGGGCTGTGGACATGACCTACCTAGATTTTAGCAAGGCATTTGATACAGTCCCACACAAAAGATTAATACACAAGATAGCCAGCCTTGGAGTGGGTCCCAAGGTGGTAGCCTGGATAAAAAATTGGCTAGACAACAGGATGCAAAGGGTAGTAGTAAATGGAGTACACAGTGAAGAAAGGAGGGTTACTAGCGGGGTACCGCAAGGTTCAGTACTGGGACCGGTCCTTTTTAATGTCTTTATAAGTGACATTGCAGAGGAACAGGAAGGAAAAGTATGACTCTTTGCAGATGACACAAAGATCTGCAACAGGGTTGATACACAAGTTGGAGTGGAAAGGATGAGAAGGGACTTGGCAAGGTTGGAGGAATGGTCAAATGTATGGCAGCTCAAATTAATGCAAAGAAGTGCAAGGTAATGCACATGGGAAACAAAAACCCAGGGGAAGCATACACAATGGGGGGTGAGATACTGACAACAGTAAAAATAGAAAGGTACCTGGGGGTAATTATATCAGATGACCTAAAGGTGGGCAAGCAATGTGAGAAGGCAGTAAGTAAGGCTGGGGGATACTGGGATGCATAGGAAAAGGCATCAATAGTAGAAAACAGGAAGTTGTTATACCTCTGTACAGACAGTTGGTGAGACCCCACCTGGAGTACTGTGTGCAGTTCTGGAGACCCCATCTCCGCAAAGACAGACAGAGTGGAGGCTGTCCAGAAGAGGGCAACCAAAATGGTGCAGGGTCTGCACCAGAAGACATACAAAGAAAGACTAAAGGAGCTTAATATGTATACCCTTGAGGAAAGAAGGGAGAGAGGGACATGATAGAAACTTTCAAGTACCTCAAGGGAATTAAAGTCCAAGAGGGTAGCATCTTCCAGAAAAAGAGATGTGCAAGAACAAGGGGGCACAATCTGAAGATAGAGGGGGACGGCTCAGGGGTAATGTGAGGAAGTATTTTTTCACTGAGAGGGTTGTGGATCCATGGAACAGCCTCCCTGAGGAGGTCGTGGGGTCAAGAACAGTGGGGGACTTCAGGAATGCATGGGACAGGCATAAGGCAGTCCTAATGGCAGGTAAGAGGAAGTAAGCTGTTGGTTAACTAGGATCTGCAGCTTATCTGTTAGGTAGGAAAATGGGCAGACTCGGTGGGCCAAGCGGTCCTTATCTGCCATCAAATTCTATGTTTCTATGTAACCCACTGCTTGGTTTGGATGGTCTATTTACAGCAGAAATTTGTATCCTTGGTTGTTATTCCAGTATCAAGGTTACAGAGAGAAGATATGCTATGGCTTTAATTTCAATGATGGTCAAGAAGCTGGTACTCAAGCACTGGATGGACGAACTCGTAATTTCTTTCAGTGAATGGCTGAATGATCTCTCAATGTGCTTCAGGACTGAATGCTTAATTGCCAGCTCCCGTAATAGCTTTAAACTTTTTGACAAAAGATGGGGCAAGATGTATACTCTTTACTTGCACTGATTGTATCAGATTTCCTCGGCTCCTCTTTCGTCCTGTCCCTTTTGTATCTTCTTTTTAGAAGAATCCTGAATATGTATTTACCTCCTAAGGGCACACTCCAGGGGTGGGCTGGGTGATAGGTGGGTGGAGGGACGGGAGGGTTAGACAGTACTATGTGTCATCTGTTACACTTCATAATCTCTACACCCATGTATGTTGCTCTTATTATAAGATCAATAAAGAAACTGAATTAAAAAAAAAAAAAAAAAATGAGCGACGATCATCGCCACTGCACGGACATGGACCTCTTATCCCTGCTCCCTCACATCAGGTAGCAAACCGTGAAAGACATTTATTTTTTCCTTTTTTTGTATTGGTGAAAGCAAAGAAAGTAAAAAAAAATAAATAAATAAAATTAATCTAAACTTAACTGGGCAAGCTCCTGCAGAGGAATAACATCACAGGGTACAACTGCTGGGACTGGGAAGGAGCGGGTTGGACTAGACGTGCCATTAGTCTTCCATTCAATAAAAACGCCATCAATACCTATTGGGTTTTGAAAAGCGTTTGCACTGTACCTCCTATTTTGATTTCTTGCCTGGAAACCTCTCACTTATGATGCTTATATGGATCTGACATATTCATCGGGCCAGAGGTGATGCTGTGCATGAGTGAACATCAGTTTTCCATGGTAGGAGATAAATGACACTTTCCAGACTTCAGCCAGCCAGCCATGACATAACATCCATTAGAATCCTACAGACTTGGCACAGATTGGCATACTGCTTTCCCGCTGCCACTTACTTGCTTTGTAATAGTTCAAATAAGTAGGTCAGCAGGTCTCTGAAAGACAGATTCCACATTACTGTCACTGTATTCCTCCATCTCACACACACCATGCAAGAATGAGAGTCCTTGGTGCAAATGGGCATGAATGCAGAGTCTGCATGCAACAGTCACTTGGTACTGTGAGAGAAGTTAATATCCCAAAAAGCAATACGATATGCACTGGTCTGAATCTTACACAGTGGTTGTCATGAAATACAGGGGAAAATTCTCCATTACTTTGTGGACGCTCTCATTTGTTGTTAGATGGTGCGGGGTACGTCTTGTCAGCCTTTCTGGGGACAGCTGGTATAGCATTAGGCCAATACCAAGTGGCATCCTCCAGAGCTGGGTATAGTAGCAGAATGACTGCAGATGGTGCTTCTCGTACCTCTTTTTTTTTTAAACTGTTTTCTGGTTTCTCATTATGCACATGGAGAATACATACAACATAATATCATTAATACTGTTGTTTTACATGAGTATGTATTTTATGGTAAGCAATAATAGCAATTCAAGATAAAAACAAAAACAGTAATCTTTGATGGTTCTTACAAGTAGTCTGTGTATAATTAAATGTCAGACAGTCCCTTTATTATTATAGTCTAACAATGTTCTAGTATCCTGTTCTTCTTAACAAAATAGGGAAGTCACATATGGGCTGGCCAGATCCATCTTGGAGGGAAATGAGAATAGAGGACTGAAGGACAATATCTCCACCCCTCCATTTGTTGTACTCTCCTCCACCGCCTAAGGTACAAACTCAGGTTATTTCTCAGATATTAGGAGGAAGCAAGGGGTCCATCTGTTCATTAATGTAGGAGCTCTGTTTTGCAATCTGGTCATGAGGTTTTTCATTTTGTAGATATATTGTTGGTTCCCACTGCGAAACTGTAGGGATGGTGGACTGCAACCATAAACACATAATGACTTTCTTCGCTGCCACCATCAATAAAGAAATTAAGTAAGTTTGTCGTGTTCCACAAATCTGTTTCGGGAAGTGTAATATTACAGCAATGTCTGGAGTCAGAGTACCTATCGTTGGGAACAGTTGAGATATGGTCATCTCTATCTCAGCCCAAAATGAAGTTAGTTTTGGTCAAACCCCAAAAATATGGGAATGTGTCACAACCTCACAATTACATCCCCTCCAGCATGAGGGATCGCCTCGGGCTATGAATTTGGCTGTAATTTGGGGTGTACGAAAATATCTCATGGCTACCTTCCAAGAGAACTCCCTCCACTGGTATGAATTTGTTTGGTGTCGATGGCGCCAAATGAGTGTCTGCTCTTGTGGGGAGATATTAGTCTGTAGTTCAGTCTCCCAGTTAGTCTGTAGGTTGGTCATTTCATCTTGTGGTCAACTTAGTAGGGCTATGTAGAATCCAGATACCAGATGTCGCAGGGAGGATTCCCCCAAACAGCTGGATGAGCAACTGAAACAATGGAAGAGGAGGGGGAAGAGGCCTCCTCCAGGGTGAACTCTGTATTTAAGAAGTGTTGAATTTGTAGGTAATGGAAGAACTCTTGTGGGTAATGAAAACTCCTCTTGGAGCTTTTGAAATGTTTTAAGCACCCCTTTTTCATAAAATTAAAACATGTGTCTAAGCCCCAATCACCGCCAGTCCCTAAATCCTTTATCTAGCCGAGAGGGGAGGAACTTGGAATTACATCCCGGGACACCTATCCAAATGCCCCCCACAAGTGATTTTCTGGGCGTTTTAGATATCTAGTTAATTCCCGGACCAGTGCTGTGGTATACATTGTACTCAGGTCTGTTGAGGATAGCACATTTGGCTGGCATATTCGTTCTTGTGAGGGGGAGATGGTTGTCAGTGCGCGTTCGATAGATACTCACTTTGGGGATTTGGCTGGTGGTACAAGCCACTGCACCATATGCATTAAAGTGGTCACTACTAAGTATTTGGTAAGGTCTGGGAATGAGAATCCACCCCTATCTTTAGGCATACGTAATATTTTGTTTTTTTTTTTTTTTTTTTTTAGGGCCAAGCGTGGTCCATCTTTTCTGCATAAATATTCCTTAATAAGTTTATTCCATCGAGATATATCTCTCTCTCTCTCTCTCTCTCTCTCTCTCTCGAGGAGATCAGGAATAGGATGTTCTGCATTATATACAGAAGTCGGGGTAATACTATCATTTGCATAGATATAGCTGTTTAAAAGGTGTGATTGGTAGATTGGTCCATTTTTGTAATTCCTCTTGGGTCTGGGAATAGAGGGGGTTGAAGTTCAAATTATATGTTTTGGTGATGTCTGAGGACAGTCTAACACCGAGATGGGTGATATTAGTGTGATCCCATTTGAAAAGATATTGGTCTCTGATATTCTGTGGTATTTGTTGTATTATCAAAATTTCACATTTATCCTGGTTTATTTTATAACCTGCTAGCTGTTCAATGGGAGTAAGCTTATCCTGTAGAGTTTGTAGGGAAGTCTCTGGATGTGTAATATATAATAAGTCAGCTGCATAATATGCTAATTTGTGCTGTATCCCATTAATTATATATCACTTTAATTGTTCAGTTTGCCTAAAGAATTGTGCTACTGGCTTGGCATAAATGGCAAATAAATATGGAGATAGGGGACACTCTTGGCGTGTCCCTTGCTGTAATGGGAATCAGGAGGAAAAAGAGCCATTAATCTTCACTACTGCTTCAGGTTGTGTGTAAAGTCCTCTAATATTATCCCCAAATTCCGGGGGAAGCCAAATTGGGATAAGGTGTGTTGTAAGAAATTCCAGGGGGATGTGATCGAATGCTTTTTGTGCGTCTAGCCTTAAAATTAGTAAAGGAGAGGAGTTAGCCTGAGCATGCTCGATCAAGAATATAGTACGTTTGATGTTATCTGTAGTCTGTCTTGTCTTTCTAAAACCTGACTGATCTGGGTGTATAAGTGTCAGGAGAATATCATCCAGTCCATGGGCTAATATGCTTGTATACATTTTATAGTCTTGATGTAGAACTGATACAGGCTGGTAAGATTCACACAAAGATTTGGGGGGTCTGAGGTTTCAAAATTGCAGAGATAGCTGCTTGTCTCCATGGTATAAGGTACTCAGTGGTATGGCTTGCTTGTAGGTCTGCCAACAGAGGGTCCCTTATCCAGGTCAGGGCCCCTTTGAAGAATTCAGTGCCAAAATCATCCAGGCCTGGGCTTTTCCCATTTCTTAGGTTTCTGATGTATTAATCGGTTCCAGTGATGTTATTGGGGCAATAAGCTTGATTTTTTGGAGCTTTGGAAAGTGTGGGTAATTTTAGTCCATAAAAAATTTGACAGCAGTTGAGGATCTGGCGCTGTGTGAGCTGTATATAGGTCCTGATAGTATTGTTTAAAGCAGGCTAAGATTTGTTTGGTGGTAAATTTTAATTGTCCTGTTCTAGGGTCTTTTGTGTACGGAGGACATTTGTATTTATCTTCATAGTCTGTAGGGTAAGATCCTGGCTGCCTTGGCTCCCCCATCATAGTATCTCTGGTGAATCTAAGCTAGAGCTTGCACTGTGCAGGCCGTTAAGAGGCATTGGATTTTTTGTTGTATCTGTGTCATTTGTTCAAGGACACTAGTCTCTCCAGCCATGTGTGTCTTGTAAGTTCTTCTTGCACCTCTTAAAACTCCAACAAATGTTTCTTTGTTGAGTCACTCTCTTTCAGAGTGAAGTCCACAGCAGCCTGCATTTTCTGCATCATTGATTAAAAAGAGAGGTCCTCTGGTGGTGACTTTGGGGTATTCACCACAGCTTCTTCACTGCAGGAGGATTAAAGGAGTAGTACACCCAGAATTTGTAAAAACATATATTGTGCATAGTGTTTTGATTTGTGTGTGAAGTTCTAGTGTGTCTTTCCCTCTGTCTGCTATCAGGAGTTTTTTTCTAAATTAGCCTACTAGCTTTATGGTAGTTTTACGCCCCCGGGATCTCCATCTCAGCTAAGTTTATTGCTTTTCTTGTACCTACAATGCGTCCTGTCTCATGCGACAGTGATGTAGCCGAGCCCATAGATTCAGCAACAAGCACTGCTTTACTTACAAACGCAGAGATGGCTATATTTTTAAAACTATACAGAGTTCGGCTTGGTGACTACCCTCATTGTAAAGGTATTTTTGTTGTGAACAATTTTGACACTGATTGTCTGTGTAACTTGTATAGTTTTCAAGTTATTGATATTTGTTTGGCATGTCTACTTGAGTGCTCACTCAGAGAGAAAAAAAGCATCTCCTGTTTGTAGGCACATCTGTACACATGCCACACAAATCTAAATATCTTGAAAACTTTATAAGTTACACAAAACACCCAGCAGCAAAGTTGTTCAGGACAAAAAGACCTTTACAATGAGAGCAGTCACAAAGCTGAACTCTGTATAGTTTTTAAAATATAGCCATCTAATTTAATTACATTTCCATTTTTTTTTAACCAAATTTTCCACTTTGGGTGGCAAATATTTAAAAAACTAAGGAGTTCAGCATAGTGACTACCCTCACTGTAACAATCTTTTTGTCCTTAACTTTGTTACTTGGTGTTTTTGTGTAGCTTGTAAAGATTTCAAGATATTTAGATTTGTGTGGTACGTGTGCAGATGTGTTACAAACAGCAGATGCCTTTTTTCTCTGAGTGAACACTCGAGTAGACATGCCAAACAAATATAAATATCTTGAGAATCATACAAGTTACACATGCACAACCAGTGTCAAAATTGTGCACAACGAAAAGACCTTTACAATTAGGGTAGTCACCAAGCTGAACTCTGTATAGTTTTTAAAATATAGCCATCTCTGCTGTAGTAAGTAAAGCAGTGCTTGTTGCTGAATCTATGGTCTTGGCTACATCACTGTCACATGAGACAGGATGCATTGTATGTACAAGAAAAGCTAAAAACTTAGTTGAGATGGAGATCCCCAGGGGTTGTAAAACTACCATAAAGCTAGCAGGCTAATCTAGGAAAAACTCCTGCTAGCAGATGAGAGAATGACACACTAGGCCTTCACACACAAATCAGAACACTGCACAACATATGTTTTTACAAATTCTGGGTGTACTAGTCCTTTAAGTACAGCTAGCACCAGGCAAACACTGATCCTCAGCATAACCCTCCTCTTCCTCATAATCTTCCTCTGTTATGAGGTCTAGGTTATATTCCACCTCATCACTGCACCCTTGAATTATGGGGCTAGAAGAGCATGCTGGCAATGCTGGCGGCAGCTGAGGAGGCCCTTTTTGTATAGTGCTAGATGGCTGTGTTGACAGGTTCTGAGGGGTAGAAACTTTTGTTGCTGTTAACACAGACTGGTTAGCCAAGCCTGGCAGCAGTCAGTGTACCATTTCTGAGAATAATACCAAGATTGTTTGCACACTGACAATACCCATATTGGGGTCGTGACTGTGAATGTCAATGGCAAGTGTAGACCCAGTGACGACGACAACGTACCTCCCATAATAGACCCAGTGGTGCCTAAGCCAAACTCCAACCTTAGTGTGCGGTCAATGATTGGGGGGAGGGCTATGGTCACTGCTGTCATAGCAGATGATGAGATTACGTTTCCTGTGGTGCCAATGCTGCCTGCTGATTTGCTGTAGCTGGCTGCACCAGCAATCTGAAGCATGTCAGGGAGGCCTTGTTTATGCTTTTGGGTTCCCAACGGCAATTCTTCTTTAGATTTCGATGACCAGGATTCAGTTAATGGAGCAGGTGACGTAGATTTTTCCTGCATCTGTTTTTCCATCGCTCCTTTTCCATGTTGCCTGGTATCATAGTTGAAGCCCTGACAGATCTCACACATTTGAACATTATGGGAGAGCGCCAAACAGCAGACATACCTTGTGTGTCATGCTTGTAAATCTTCCCTCCGCATTTGCAATACTGGATGCGCAGTCCCACCATATCTTTAAAAATGGCCTCAAAAGCCACCTACAAATCAAGGACAAATACTCTTGCTCCTAAACTATATGGGGTACTGACCTGGTTCTTGTCTCTCCCCAAGGCCTCACTAGCACTTCTGGGACTCCCCATCCCAGTTCACTGCTCTTAGAACCAAGCTGCTTGCCACTTACCCTAGACTCCCCTATTAGTCTTCTGGGTAATTCTTCCAAGCCTCTGTTTCATTATCCTCTTTGTACTGGCAGATGTTTTTTTCCTTACGGTGATGATTGCCTGTTGAATTCCTTGTACTCTCTGTGTATATATTTACTGTAAACCATGTGTTTATCGTGTACCCCACTGTTTTCTGTGCTGTATGCTGTCTGGAACGCCCCTGTTATAATATGCTGTTTTTTATCTACCGTTCCCGGGTTGTGCCCAAAAATAGACAATGCTGTTTAGTTCACTTACCCGGTCAACAAAAACTAAATAAATTAATTTGGCGGCTTCCTTCGGCAACATACAAGAGTCTCGAAAATCACTATAAGTGATTCTTTACTATTTACAAAAATTAACTAACACTCAACATTTTCATGTTCAGGTCCAGTGAGTATCATTGACAGCGGGGAAAGAACTGAGGAGAGATAGGGTGCCCATGTTAATGTAGACACCAATGCATGATGTCATCGTGGGCAGCCCCTGCCCTGTAAAAGTTTCCGTGATGTCCTAGTGCTGATGCGGATATAGTTCCAATAGTGTGGCATGATGAAAGCAATATCCTCAAAGACGACAGAAGTAACAGTAGATCTTAGAGGGCATCTCCTCCAGTAAGCCACATATATGGACAGACACCATGGCATAGTGTTGGGCATATCCAGAAATTTTTGCTTAGCAGAGCTGCCCATGATAATGTATATCGTTGGTGCCACCAAGTCTCCTCATTTCCTTCCTTTTCAGCCATCAAATTCACGTTGGACCAAAGGAGCTCTCCCCATGGACTTCACTGTTGAGTGCTTTGCTGGCCCCAGTCTCCTTTTTTTTTGGCGATGTGGGCGTGTTATGCTTCCCGTATGGGCCACGTTTCCTGTGGTGCCAATGCTGCCTGCTGATTTGCTGTAGCTGGCTGTCAGATGTCACCTTCCTATCCATGGATCCCTGCTGATCTTATGCTGCTGTCTGTGCTCCTGCTGTTGGTTTGTCGGCCTGCCCTTTCTGGTTTGAGTTTCTGCTGGTGGATGCGTTGCTCTGTTGAGGGGGTGAGTGCTGGTCATACATATGGCTTTCAGTTGTCCCCAATATAGCACGGGTGGCCCCAAACCTCCTCAATTCTGGCTGTCCGCTAGAAACAAAACATCACACACCCCCCCCCTCGTGACCAACAGCAACCAGACTCCACTACAGAAGGCAGGTGAGGTGTCCAGCACCTCAGCCCTCCATGCCACTAGGCCGACCTCCAAAAACACAACTTTTGATAGCCTGAGAGATATGAGGGGGGCAATTACTGACTGCAACTCAGGGAGGGAGGTTTACAATCCCACACTGGAACCATCTTGGGGAAAGGAACATTGCAGAGTTGAGGTCCTTGACTCCTGGTGTAGCAGTGATGTTAACTGCACACTAAAGGCAGCAGCTTAGCTGCCTAAAGGAAGGATGCAGCGACTCTATATCTGGTTACAGTGTTTTCTAAACATGCAGATAAAATCTCTGAATGCAGAAATCCCCCAATCGACTATATCAAAAATTGCGTTAGCACACTCCAGGGTGCCTTACCTATATGCTAGACTTAGTATTGGCAAGTGTCGTGTCAGAAGTAGTGACTATTATCTTATTTTGTTATATTTTGTTCATCCCAGACACTGATGCTGCCCTACATCAGTTCGGCTACCTCCCAGCTCTGTCCTTCTCTGCACCCCCATACACATAGGCAAGCAGACACACACACTCACACATCCCCACACCCCCCACCACCCACTCTCCCACCCCCAGCCACACCCTCCCTCCCCTTCAAGGGGGTCCACAGAACCTCCTGCTCCATGGCGGATTCCCTTGGAGAGTGGAGGCAGTTCACCTGATGGTCTGTCTAGTGTCCAGAGAGTGGATTGCCAATGGAGTCAGCAGGGCCTGAGAGTGCAGATTTTATGCTGCAGCTCCATGACTTTTCCACTCGCGTTACATCCTTCCCATCTGACATCAATGATGAGAAATGAAAATTACATACTTACCGTAACTGTTGATCTTCCAGAATATTGTCACCACTGAGTCACACTTTTGGGTCTGGGGTCGGACACACTAAGACTCCATGGGAGCGAACCAACATCGGTTACTGATGGTGCCTGCACACCACACACAGATGCCAGTCAATAACAGATGCCGGCTTCCTCACACACACCAGTTTTGTTTGACAGGAGAGAAACAAAGTGGACAGAAAATAAAAGCAAGGACTACATACTTTCTAGCCCAAAGGGACAGAGTAAGGATATAGGAAATAAAATAAACCACAAAATAAAACCAGACTACTAACGTAGTACCTAGGGGTTGGGCCTACTAGGTGGTACAAGGGTAGTTGGGTCTAAAAAAGCAAGTGCCTGATATGATTAGCCAGACAGGACATGGATAAAGGCAAAAAGACAGGACAGCAGTCCGGAGATTATGGCTCTGGCAGATGCAAAAAAAAAAAGGGGAAATCTAAAACTGGGACACCTTGCAAGTAAGATGGCAATATGTGCCATACACAGAAAATGACATCTGGACTCCCAAAAAGGATAACTTCATGGTATCAGGTACGGACTGACTGAACTTGAAAGTAAACTCATCTCATTTTTCTCATGCTAAACAGAGGAAAAGAAGGACTTGGGAGCATATGTAGTTAGGACTGGGCAGTCCCAAAGAGTCAAAATGTGGTCATCCCCAAGGAGTAGTGGGGCAACGACCAACAGCAGAGAGAGAAGCAACAAAGGGTATATCAACGCAAACATTTTTTTAATGTGGTTAAAGCAGGGATTAGAAACAGGACCCACTTCTCCCTGCAACCACAGGGATATACCCTGTGTGAAAAGCTAGTGCATTGATCCGAAACAAAGTGTGCTGCACCCATTCAAATACATAGCACTTGCTCAGTGGAGTCAGACTGGATAGTGCCCGGGGCTCATGCATGTTCAACTACTTAAGCAATAAGGCATGACAAGGTGTGTGTTGTCATGTAATAAAGTCACTCCTGGGTTGGTTGAAGCAGGAGGCGAAGCAGAGTACTTCCACCACCCCAGGAGTGACGTTATTACACGATAACACACACCTTGGAGTGCCTTATTGCAATTATACAATGGCTCGATGTTATACAAAACAAAAATAAAAATGTTTTAGTAGATTTTTAGTGATGCAGTATATCTGTTTCTGAAAAAAATCCATATCATCCAAAAAATCAACACAGTGATGTTATTGTGTAATATCGTCACTGTCTCAGGCACACACTGACCAAGCAGAGTCCAGGAAATTTTCTTGCCATTGTATAACAACAGATATACCCACAAAGGAGATGTAAATCAAGCAGGGAGGAGGCAAGTAAGAAAGAAAAAAGATAGAAAAGGAACTACCTTGCTGACTCATGAAAACTTAAGGCCCACCCAAATACCCTCACTCACCCACCTCCTTTTTCTGTTTTTTTGTTTTTGGTGTTGTTTGGTAAGAGTTGGCACCAGGGTGCTCAACTCCTTTGCGATTTTTTTGGATAACCAAAAACAAAAAACATAAAAGGACATATGGTAGAGGAGATGCTCACCTAACCAAAAAATGGTGCTACCAGCACCCACAGGGTGCACTGCCCAGAGGCCCGGGCTCTGAGTGGGTAATGGTGGGCTTGTGAATCAGTGGTGACAATATTCTGGAGGAACAATAATTATAGTAAGTACTTAATTTTCACATCTTCCAAGAATCAATCTTCACCACTGACTCCTACTTTTGAGTCTGAGTACCAAACTTACCTTCTTGTTAGGGAAGAGCTGGTTCACCCTGAAGGTAAGAACTACCCTCTGCCCTTTGTGTGTGTGTGTGTGTGTGTGGGGGGGGACACTTAAGGCAGGGGCTCCTTACAGGTCTGGTGGAGACTCCTGTGGGACAGGAGAAGGGGGGGGGTGCCCCCACAGCTCTTGTCTGACCCTGTGGGATAAGAAATGAGCCCCTTGGAACTGTAAATTAAGCACCTTATGATGGGCCATAGGTGCCAGTCTTGAAAAGGGAAGGAATGTTGTCTGTCTTATGCAGAATGCAGTTCCCACCATCTTGGAGGCCCATCTCACTTGCATCATATGGTGCCCTTGACTGGTACTTTACAGTTTCAGGGCCTTGGCAGAAAGACAAATGGTTTGCCCAACAAACTCATCAGGTGGTAAGGCAGCTAGGAGCTGACCTAGCTGCACCCACCGGTGCCTGTTATAGGCAGCCTGATGTGTCACAGTGCACATCATGGTGCATGCTGAGGTAACATTTTGTTTCCTCCTTGGACATCTGCCTTAGCAGAGTTAGCCTCAGGAGGTCAGTCATGTGCTTGTCATGTTGGCCCTGCCAGGGTCTGCAAGACCTCAATTCCTGAGGTGGGGTGAGGTACTAGAACCCATGGGTGCCCAGTACTAAAGCCAGATGTCCATAGGGGCTGGAGGGCATGAAAATGGACATCTCCAGATTGCCCTTGATGATTCCTCAAAGGCATTAGGTTAAGGAGGGATGACAGGAATCACTGCTGAAAGCTCCTAGGGGTCCCAGCTGCAAGGACATGGGACTGAGTGGTAAGGGCAACCAGCTGCAAAGACACAAAGCTGGGAGTGGTCAGGGTACCCACACCCAGAGCCTCATGTCCATTAGGAATGCTTGATACAAGGTGTACTCAGAGGCAGAGGACATATGCACAGAATATTCTGTGTCCTCAGAGGAGGATTCTGACAGAGAAGAGGCACTGGCCACAAAAGGAGTGGCACCAGGTGAACAGGTATAAAGTGAAACCTGTCTGCATGTTTATGGTACTGATGTGAGGCACCAGCCACCCTTCTGTACAGAGTTCAAGTGAGTGACCTCAGAGGGCACATTACCTCTGGAAACTCAGGCAAAGGTGACAGAGGCCGAAGAGGGAAATGGGAGTCAGACTCCAGGGCCTCTAGGAGATCCCAAGGTCTGCCTGAACAGGGTTGACCTACATTAGAGGGATGACCCAGTTGGTGCTCATTGGGTTATTCCTCCAGGTGAGGAAGCAGAGCAGTACAGTGCCCACAAGGCAGTTCCAGTCCTCACCAGTTACTGGTTCAGAAAGGAGAACTCCACCTACTGCCTGTAATCTGACAGAGTTAATGCTGACTCTGGCATTGGGCTCACATCTGGTGACTGGCCTGGAGATGGGTTCATCCCCATTACTGTGACCAGCACCATCCACAGTGCCAGACCCAGCATCTGGTTCAACACTGACCCCAGGATCATCTCCACCTCTGGGCTGGGAGTCATTCCAGTGCTGGAACCGGTCCCTGGGGGCAACATCTTCACCAACATTGCACCCAGAGTCAGGCCCAGGACCAACACCATGGCCAATGCAGTGTGTCACTAGGGGTGGCATCACCCCTCACACCAGTACCACGAGGACCACCAAGGGAAAGGACCACCACCTCGGCAAGCTGATGCCACACTGCCCTGGTGCTGGTCATTCTCCCAACATCACGAGTGGTGTCGGGGGGAACCCGATGTTGTGGCTGGCACCAGGCCACATTACAGAGGTATCCTCTAGGGAAGATCGAGCATATAGCTTCAGCCTCACCACAGGGGATGTCTGCTGCCCAGGATAGACAGATGTGGAAGGGTTGTAGCCAGCTGCCTAGAAAGAGCCAGCTGTGCACCAGAAACAACACCCATTACCTCAGACACCTCGGCAAGGTGAGATCGAGGAGGACCCTATGCTTCTTCAACACCAGGGGTACCAGGAAGGGGCCCAGGGGAAAGGCCCAGAGACTATATCTTGGGCCTCATGTGTGACACGCCTGCATACAAAAGTGGGGATCGGACAAACCCACTTCATCACATGGATTTCGAGGGTACAGCGGTCCAAGGAGAAGCAGGCGTTAAACTCATCCATCTCATGAGAAGAAATGCAACAAGTCCAACAACGCTGATGCTGGTCAGTTGCAGTGATAAGCTTCCCTTAGAGGCAACGATGCATTATGGGAGGCTGCAGGACTTTCTTGAACTTCCTGGCCTCCTCCTCGTTCTCAAGTTTCCGCATCACAGTAGACAAAAAATACAGTAGGCACCATGAATGAAAAACTTAGAAGTGATGCAGGAAGGAATGGAATTCAGCAGTGTCAAACTGGGAGGCGCCGTCACTCCCATGGCGTGCACATGACGATGGGAAAAAATCAGAACGGAGAGGTGCGTGAGGGAAACTACATCCATCATTGGCTGGTGTGCGCACCATCAGTAGCGAACAGCAACTCCCTTCCTTAAAAAATAAATAAATAAATTTGCCCCTGTGTGTCCTAGTGCTTCCGGCCTAAGACCCATAAGTGGGTATCAAAGACCCATAAGTGGGGATCAGTGGTGAAGATGGAGTCTTGGAAAATCTCCAAGGAGCGCGTGCCTGCACTTGAGTAATCAGCATTCACCCTCCTATAAGCAACTCTGCTTGCACTACCACCTGAGGTCACCTAAGTGGATGTATGGGAGCAGGAATTCCCTGACATTCCTACCCGAAAAGGACAGCATCCTGTAGGATGCTCGAGTCCTTCCCCCTCTCCCAGCCCCTTCCCCCGGCTCATACCTGAACCCGAGTTGCTGGTGTCATAAACAGCACTCTTACTTATTTGACACAGTGTAAGTTTAGGTTAATTTATTTTTAACTCTCCATTTAGCAATATATGAGGAGTAAAGTCGTCATCTGTTAGGACTAAATCAATGAGATGGCTGGAGCCATTTTACAATGATCTTTCAACAGCCTTCAAGAAACTAAGCTGCCTGGCTGGAAGTGTCACTAAAACAAGGGTACAGTTACCTGACGGAAATGGTGTCATGTTGAAATGTTGCATGCATTTTGTTCAAGTTAACAAAATGGAAAGGAGGCATCCCTACTGAAGAATAATTACTGCAAAGCTTAATGCAAGCCCAATGACTCACATTCTCTGTGTGCCTAGGTCTAGTTTTATTTAAACTCAATTAAAATGTTCTTATCTTTCTTCCTACACTCGTTCTCACAAAGTTGATCAGAAAATTCTATTTTTGGGTGGCTGTTAGCTAGGGAAAAAAATTTTCTTCAGCCCAGTAGGAATGTGACTGTTTTTACACCACCATAGGTGTCAGCTAACACACTTTGGCTCTGGTGGGTACACCACGCACACAGTACCTTTCACATGAAACCACACTTCATGAGAATAGGAACTTTGTGCTTCATGCCAGGAATGAGCACTCAAACACAGAAACATAGACAATGTCGTCAGAACAAGACTATTTATCTATCCAGTCTGCCAGTTATACCCTCTCCTCCTCAGGTACCCATTGTCTAGATGGGGGTTTTGCCCTCCCCCTCCAACCTCTGCCTATCTGCTACTCCCTCGAGTAACTACTAAGCCCGTCACTCTGTCCCAGCTGTGCTTGAAACTATTCATGGTTTTTGTGCCCACAACCTCTGCCAGTAAGCTATTTCACAGCTCAGTTGCATTCTTTGTAGATCATCATGTTTCCATGTCATAGAACAAACACAGAAGCATAGAAAGGACTGCTTCGACACCTAGTTCTGCCCGGATGGTCCCTTCCTTGTCTGTCTCTGCAGATCCTTACTAGTCTCTGGCCGCCCTCCTTCCTCCCTGCCTTCATACTAATATTCCTCTATGTGTATTCCACATATGACTGAAGCCCTCTACTGTTTTCACCTCCATTACTTCTACTGGCAGTTTGTTCCAGGTGTCCACCACTCCTTCAGTAAAGATATACTTCCTCACATTCCTCTTAAACTCTACCACCCCCAGCCTCTTCACATGCCCTCTAAACTGGTACACTTTCTCACTGGAAAGAGACACTGTTCCTGCACCCTGTTCACACCAGTTAGAGATCTGTAGGTCCCTATCATGTCCTGTCTCACTCTCCTCTCTTCCACGCTGTACATAATTAGATTCTTCAGCTTCTTCTCAAAGCTTTTGATGCAACACCTGTACCATTTCAGTTGCTCTCCTCTGAATTGCCTCCAACCTATGTCCTTCCTAAGGTGTGTCCCTCATGAATTCTACCCCCCAGTAAGGTTCTACGCATGGCCTCGTGTTTCTGACGCGCCATTCTGACTGAGCAGGTCTTTGAGGATCTATCATCAGGCCACACCTATGAAACTTATAACCACCAGGCACTAGGACCACATGGAAACTTTTGCAAGCAGTCAGCCAGGGACTGCCTATGACTACATCAGATGTAAGCATGTACACAAATGTGGGCAGCCCCTCCTCCCAGTTCTTTTCACATTGATCAGACTTATTGGACCCCTCTGGAAATGCCACTGTAATAACCATGTTTTTTCTTTTTATACTTAGTAATGACTTTTACAGCAATTTTCGACAATGTGCACATCATCGACAGAACTGTCAAAACTCTTCAGATGCTGTGAGTGTGGAGACATGATCTACACCAGAGACTCCCACAATGTCTATGTCTGTAGCCTAGGCCAGGACCCCACTCGAAAGCCTGCAGCATTTGCCAGTTCCATTCCACGACCAGGCACCACCATAAAGGGGCTTTAGAAAAGCATCTCCTCCAAGAGAAAAAAGCCAGGATGGAGAAAGAGCTCCAGCAAAGGCTGCAGTGTCGCAGGCCCAGTTGAACGAATCACAGTCATCTAAATCCCGGGAAGAGGAGTCAGGGAGACAAAAGCACAAGCGCCGGGATAAGGACAAAGAGGCCTTCCTGGTGTGATTAAGGCTGCCCCTTTGTTCTACAGGCACGACCTCCTTGGCTACATCATCTATTTTAGACCATCGACACAACACAAAGGTCGGGGCTCAGCGCCAGCACTACCAGGCCTAGGATGACTGACATGTCTCTGTCGACGCTGGGGACTCAGTCTCCCTTGTCGATCACATGGGCGCCGGTGCTCAGATGGTTCTCATTCTCAGACATAATAAGGTGAGTCTTGCCTGGCCTTCCTTTTCTGGAGGCCCATCAACTGGACCTGTTATTAATCCCCCCCACTGACACCTCAAGGTACTTCCTTGTCACAGCCACCTATGCCGCTGTCAGGTGCATTCTCTTCTCCCTGTCGACCCAGTACGAGTATAACCCTGACTTGATCACACACGAAGAGGGGGATAAGGCTGAGGATTATGCTGAAAGTTACTATGACCGTGGCACCAGCTCTACTGTCTCCACATGTAGTGAGGACTCTGTGGTGAACACCCCATGGTCCCCTCCAGAGGATCCCATTTTCCTTACTATGATGCAGCACTTGCAAGCTGCATTGGATTTTGATCTGGAAGACCAGGACACTACCAAAAAGAACCCGATAGAGTTCCTTGAACAACCAGAGTCTCCTGCCATTGTAGTGCCTCCTCTGCTTCCAGACTTCGAGGCTGCCACCTTTGCTGCCTGGTACAGACTAGACATTTCAGTTGTCCTCCGGAGGCAAAAAAAATATATCTAGCATCTTCTGGGAAGCCTTTCCATGAGACACAACTCGAGACGGACTTGGTGGTGATTAATGCTGCTACGCACCTCAATTTCATCCCTGCTGACAAACAGTCCAGGAGGTTGGTCTTACACACAAAAGACCACCAGAGGACCCCTCTTTTTAAGCAATGATGCAGAAAATGCAGGCTGCTGTGGGCTTCACTCTGAAAGAGGAATACTGCATAAAGAAAAAATTGTTGGAGTTTTTAGAGGTGCCAGAAGCACCATCAATAGTCATTCCTTCACTATATCCAGCTCTGGAGGATGCCACTTATGCTGCTTGATATAAGACCTAATGCCATATCAGCTGTCCCCAGAAAGGCTCACAAGATGTATCCTGCTCCATTCAACAAGCCTTATTATGCCAACCAGCCAGACACCGATTTGGTGATCACAGCTGCCCATGACAGATCTAGGGTGCCTAAACACATGAGCTCCCTCCTGTCTGATAAGAAATCAGGGAGGTTAGATGTCATGGGGAAACGTAATTATGCCTCAGCATCACTGAGCCTTCATATTGCCAATTACCTGTCCCATATGATGAAGTATCATAGCACCCTCTGGAGGAAGGCCAAGGCAGCTGCACAGGTCTTGCCTGAGGGTACTTCAAAACAGGAGCTACTAATCCCACTGCTGTGGCTGATGTGTGTAAATATCTGCTCCCCACAGCCTATGATGTCTCAGATGCTTCTACCACAGCTGCAGCTTCGGGCATCTGTCTCAGAAGATATTTTCCGAATTCAAACAAGGCTGACTTTTAGTCCCCATATATGTGGAGATTTTAAATGGCAGGGCTATGCTAAAACTGTTGTGAGTTGAGCTACTTAGAGATGGTGCCTTAATTTGTACTGCAATACTGTAGTGTGCGTCTCCTTAAATCGTGTGCCTTAATGTTGTTCACTTCGTTAACTGATGTCTGAACGTCATAGTCCCCACTAATTTTAACTGATACCCTCTGCTTTCTGAATAGTAGAGCCATTAAGGATCAAGTCTCAGAGCAGTGCAGTTAACCTCTGACCCCCAACCCCCCAGACAGTCCTTGGTGTATAAATAAAGTGCCTTACTTCTCGTCTTCCCACAGTCATGCAGCTGCCCAGGAGGTCACCGCCGGAGGTCGTGAGGGTCTGGAAGTGTAGCCCTCCCCCATCCTACAGTGTTCGAACCAGCGGTCGCTTACAATTAGGTAGACGCCGTTTCTCACTCGCTCTGCAACAACGCTCGGTTGGATCTTGCTCGGACAAACTGTGTGTGTTTTGGCCCCGGCGATGCAGGGTGTCGGCTCCCCCCCCCCGCCACCCTTGGTGGACTCGCTCATTTATAACCGCCCAGGCCACGCATCTGGTACTTTTTAACCTATCAGCCACTTTTACCATCTGCAGGTTATACTTGCCCACCACTAGCGGTTCCCTCCCTACCATGCTCTGGCCCTTAAATACTACTGAGTTTTCTCTCTCTCCACCTCCACCATGTTACTGTGCACCCTCCTCTCTCTGTCTCTCTCTACTGATCCCCCCTGCATCCCACCCTCCCTCTCCCAAACTAAGAACAAGTAAAAACTCAACACTTGACCCTCAAGCTGGCGTAAACTCCACACCTAGCTCCACCATCCCTAACTGCTGCCTAAGCAGTGCGTACCTGCAAGCCCAGGCCAGCACCCAGTTGGCTGCACCTTCCTGCAGCACCAATCTTATTAAAATTAACTTCTTTTTCACCCTCCTTTACCGTCATCTACCCACGCAAATGACTCTGTGGAGCCCCTCGTTCTCATGCCTACCTCCAACAGATCCTCCACCGTGCCTCCCCCCTTTCCCTACTTATTCCTCCTATCAGCCCCCATCACCCTAAAACTCCCAATACCCTCCATAGGGGATGCGCAGAAACCATCCCATTTGCTAAACACCCGATGATGTAACAATCGCCTCTGGTCGCTTATCCTGCTCCTCCTACTGACTGGCAATGTCCACCCCACCCCAACCCTGGCCCTCTGACAGCACCTCAACCCCTCCAATGGACTGCCAATGGGCTGAACATTGCTTCCATAAACATCTGCAGCCTGCAAAAAAAATGGGACCCTTTTCAGGCGTGGGTCCTCCAACACCACCCAGACATCATAGCACTGAGTGAAATATGGCTCTCCCCCTCCGTCCCTGATACAGCGGTCTACCTCCCTGGCTATCTCCTCTATCACTTTGACAGAATCGTTAAGCGAGGGGGTGGCTGCTCTCTCTATCTTAAAGACTCATTCCCAGCTCAATTACTCCCCCTGCCACACCTAACGTCAAAGGCTCAGGCACTCACTCTAAAACTTACCCTAGGCAAGTCTACCTCCCCTCTCCTCATCACTATTGCCTACATCCCTCCCCAGGACCAGAAGCAAGCTTTCCAAGATATCCTGTCCCATCTAGCCACTTTCCCCCATAATCAGGGAAAAATTATTATGGGTGATTTTAACATTAATTGGCTGGCCAAGTCAGCCGCCATGTTTATAGACGAGGCCAATGCGCTTGACCTCACTCAGATAGTCACTGCCCCCACCCTGGTAAACTCCTGTACAGGGACATCTTCCCTCCTAGACCTAGTTTTCACTAACCGTCCCCACAGAATTACCAATACCATAGTTCTCACCGATGCTCTAAGTGACCACTCCCCTGTACTCTTCACCTGGTCCTGCATTGCCCCAACCCCCCACCCCCAATTACTACCCATCTCAAACTTGGGCCTGGTAAACTTGACCAACTCAAAGCCTACCCTGGTGCCTGGGACTGGACCCCATTAGCAAATGCCCTCGACCCTGATACTGCGCTGGAACTATTTATCACCAATTTCAATAACACCTGTGATAAGTTTGCCCCCCTCTACCAAGTAAATGTCCAAAGGCAACCATGCCCCCTGGTTCTCTGATCACCTCTTGGGTATGCTGCGACACCGTGATACCCTTTGGCATCTAGCTAATGAAACTCAATGCCCTGCGGACAGGCAACGGTATAGGGAAGCCCATAACAAATGCACATGGGCCATTCGCACAACTGAAGTAGAATACTACAAATCGTCCTTAACCACCACATGGGGCTCTGGACACAAATTTTGGAATAATATTAAGGAACTCCACGGCAAAAGTACTAACCTACCTCCAGACCAGCTGGTAATAAACAGTCATCTCTCATCGGATCCCCTCAGTATAGCCTCAGCCCTAAACTCCACCTTCACTGATCTCAGCCATGTCCTCCCCCCAATTTCTTCGACCTGCCACCCACCCGGACTTACACCCCGCCACCCCACACTCCACCTTTCCACCTTCGCATCCTTACCCCACAGACCGCCAAACCCTACCTTGCTAAAGCCCTTAACCACTCTCAATTTAGTAGCAACTCCCGAGACATACGGCTTCTCTGACTCACCCTCTAGGAAGTCCTTACCTCTCTCACCTATACCCTCAACCTCACTCTGTCAGACGAAATATCCCACCCACTGGAAATCCACCTACATCACCCCGGTACATAAGAGTGGAGACCCCACCGCCCCATCTCCATCCTACCCCCACTATCCAAAGCATTAGAGCGTATAGTCTCCGATCAACTTACAGACTACCTTATCAAATATAACATGCTATGTAACCAGCAACACGGTTTCCGAAAGGGACACAAGTACCACCACCGCGGTCCTTGAACTTACCTCACATATCCACGCTGCCTTAAATAGCGGCCACCTCACCGGAGCTATCTTCGTGGACCTCTCTAAAGCATTTGATACCGTCAACCATGCCCTCTTACTAAACACACTCACCCACAGCGGCCTCGCCAATGAGGTGGTAAACTGGTTCACCAGCTATCTCTCTGACAGAACACAGCTGGTAAGGCCAGGCACTGTGCTATCCTCTAGCCTCCCTGTCCACTCCGGTGGCCCTCAGGGCTCCATCCTAGGCCCCCTGCTATTCTGTCTATACCTAAACTCCCCCTGCCCCACCAACCTACTCCTATATGCCGATGACACCATCCTTTTCGCAACCGATCTGGACCCCCTGAAACTCCACCAAACACTCCAATACTCACTCCATGTGACTGAACACTGGCTCACCTCCTAGTGCCTAATAATCAACTACAATAAGACAAAAGTCATGATTTTCTCCAACCCACTGAAGAACCTCTGCCCCCAATTTCTTACTGTAAACCTATCCCCCCTCGAACAAGTGGACACCTTCAAGTACCTAGGAATCACACTTGACCCGGCCCTCAGCTTTAATCAACATATTCAACATCTGTCCACTGCCCTAAACTCTAGACTTGGCGTACTTTACCGGCACAGACACTGCCTCACCCCAGAGGCTCTACGTCTCACCATTAACTCCGCTGTCCTCTCGCTGCTAGACTACGGCATTCTAATCTGCAGTGCTGCTCCCACCTCTGCCCTAAAGAGACTTCGTCTTGTACTAAACAAAGCCTGCAGACTAATACTTGGATGTGATCGCGTCACGCACACCTGCTCCCTCTACAGCGCCACAAATTGGCTAAACTTAGACAACAGAATCAAGTACCACACCTGCTTAATTACCAAAAGGATAAGCCTGGGCCTCACCCCAACTACCCTAAACAAAATCATTCACCCAGAACCCGCTGTCAGAGTCACACGTAACTCAAGCAAACCGTTACTAAGGGTACCCCGTTGCCAGACCTCCAAATTCCAAAGAACTTTCAGTTACTATGCCCCATCCTGGACCAATGCACTCCCCACTCTAATATCCAGCGAAACAAGATTAGGCCTTTTCAAATCTAGTCTAAGGAATCACCTCCAGGCCTCCATCCTATGTGATTGCCCCTAGACCAACCTCAAATCAGGCTCCAGACCCAATTCCAACAGAAACTCTGTCTTGACAAACAGCCTCTCTCCTACCTTGGGCAGTGCTAAACCCCAATATTCCATGATGTCCTTGTCTATAGTTTCACTTTTGTATCTAGTGTATATCACAATATGAAATGAGGTAACCTCACAGCTACCTGTATGTTTTCTGTTACCCCTGTACCGCACTATGTATAACGTTGGAACCATTATAATCTCTAAGGTAATACACAGCAACCTGTCTGTTTCTGTTTCCCCTGTACCGCACTATGTATGACGTGGAACCTTTGTAAATGAGTCTCTGACACAAAGGTCTTTCTGATTATCTCAAATAAATAAATAAAATATTCTTGGCATAAAGTGACAGGCTTTGCGAATGATCTGCAACAATCCATTCTTAATGCAACATTTTGAGGGCAGAAATTGTTTGGTCATGAGGTCCAAGAGTCTCTAACAGCTCTTCAAGCCTCAGGAAGGACTCCGAAGTCTCTGCAGTCCTTCTACAATACCCAATCAGGGGGTAGAAGCAGGGGTCCCTTTTGTCCAGCTGGCGTTAAGAGCGCCCAGCCATCAGACAGCACGGCAGGGGCCTTACCAGTCCCCAGTACTATCCCAGGTGCCCATTCTGAAGCTCCTAGAGGTGGAGGAGCCACTCCAGCAGCTCTGCCAGACTCCTTATACACACCTCAGCCATCTTTAGCTCCAGGGGTGGTTGTAGGGGCTTGTCTTCCTTCACTAAAACCAGTGGAAGGAGGCGACTACAGATGCATGGGTTATGGAGATCATAGAAAAGGTCATGCTCTAGAACTTCTGGACAACCCTCTAGATCATCTCCAACGTGACAATATATCCTCCAGAACATCTGCCATTGTTGCTGAAGGAAGTACATACTCTGCTGCAAAAACAGGTCATAGAACCTGTGTTCTTGGAACACAGGTTTTTACTTCCAGTACTTCCTTGTCCCCAAAATGGATAGGGGACCCAAGGCCTATTCTGGATCTTAGGAAATCTCAACTTCTTCATAGAGCACAAGAAGTTCAGAATGGTCACTTTGCAGGGTCTCCTCCCCTTACTGTGAACAGGGGATTAGATATGCTCCCTCAAAATGAACGATGCATACCTTCATATCAAAATCCAGAAGCCTTGCAGAAGCTACTTGAGGTTCCTGTTCCACAGGGAACATTGCCAATTTATAGTGTAGCCCTTTGGCTTGTCTTCTGTGCCACAGGTCTTTACCAAATGCTTAGCAGTGGTGGCAGCAGCCCTTCGAAGGGAAGGCCTGTATGTTTTACCTTACCTGGACGATTGGCTATTGAAAGCCAATTCCAGGGACAAGTTGTTGGAAGACCTTAGCCTAAATCAGACAACTGTCTGATGCTCTTGGGGTGACAGTCAACATACCATAATCAGTGCTGACACCCTGCCAGCTAATATAATACACAAGGGGCAGTCTTGAACACAGCTCGGGGCTGGCTTTCCTGTCTCTGGACAGGGCCGATTGCCTGACTGTCCGAAAACAATGACTGCATGAGAGCCGTTATGTCTCAGCAAAGATGTTTTTACGTCTTCTGGGACTCATAGCTGTGGCCATTGTCACTGTACCACCTGCCAGGCTGCAAATGTGGATACCCCAGGAGATCCCAAGAGTCCAGTGGGACCAGCTAACAGATCAACTAGAACAGATGGTTCTAAGTCATGTCCCTTGTACGCGAAGTGCTCAACTGGTGGATGTAACCCACCAACTTGCTCAAGAGGGTTCCTGTTTCTGATCCCTTCCCCTCTGAAGATCCTCACCATGGATTCTTTGGGAGTGGGCTTGGGAGCCCACTTAAGTCCTCACAAGACACAGACAGGTGGACTCCAGTGGAAAGCACCTTGCACATAAATGTTCTGGAAATACGAGCCGTTCTGTATAGACTCCAGGCTTTCCAGAACCACTTATTCCCAGATCCTCGGTTAATCCAGATGGACAATGTCAGTGTGATACACTATATCAACAAATTGGTGGGGGGGGGAGAGAACTCATTCCTCTCCACTGTGCAGGGAAGCAAAGAGAGTTTGGTACTGGGCTCTGGAACATGGTCTAGAACTATCAGCATTTCACTTCATTTTTATTAAATGGGTTAGATCTTTGAGTGAGCTCATTTAAAATAGCGACTCATGGCAATTACAATACAGTTATCAAACAATTACAAACATAATAAAATACAACATATACACAACATATGTCAAATGCACACTGCTAGAGATTCACATATAAACTGAATTTTTATCAACCACAACAGGCCTTAGTTTGATCTATCAGTCTCTAAAAAACATTATGAACGGGCTGCTGAAAATGAAAGTAGCCGATTGGCCTTTGAAGTCATGATGATATCGAAGCATACAGTCACAGCTTCAAAAAACCTCTGGTCACCAGCCTCCTCACTGGCAAAAAAAAATCCTCCGAGCCTGATGTTGCCCAGGTCCAGTGGTATGGCGTAAGTCAGACCTGCAAGTAGCTGTTTAAAAAAACAACAACAAAAAAAAAAAAAACAGCAAAGCACAAAAACTCCACAGTACATCAATGAAACTGCTGCTGAATGACCACTGCCACAGCAAGGAAAACTCTGCAACTCGCTATACCGGGTGGGATGGCACGAGTCGCGGGTGTGGCTCGAACGACTCTTTAAAACAAAGAAATTTACTCCCAAACTGGACACACTACCAGTCTCTTTCTGGCCGGCTTCACCTTTTAGTATCCACTCTGGGTGACTTACCAGTAAACCGCCATTGTTCCCTTTCATACCGTGCTTCGTGCTTTTCACAGATGGTGTGTGAGAGAAAAAAAAAAAACAAAACACACACACGTCTTCATGGGTCGGCCGGACAGGTCAAACGCAAGAACAACGCAGTTCATTTCCTGGAGTGGCACCGAGAAACAGACAGAGCAGCAACTCCATAAACTCTACTTACAACAGCGCCACCTGGTGCCTGGAGCCCTCCAGGAACTTTTTTTTTATTATATTAAAATGTACTCCGACACCCAAAAAAAGGCATTTCAAAAGGATTTAAATGTTTTTTTTTTTTTTATACTGATAAAACTTTTGAGCCCATTCATAATAGCATCACGCACTCCAGAGTGTAGTATATCATGATATTGTTCACCGGTGGTTAGACGCACTCGGCCTAGCGGCCTTGTGCTCAACCACCCAAGGCATGACAATATCCCATAATATACCACACCCTGTCATGCATTATTGCTCAATTGCTTAACAGTATTTTGAGGGAATCCTGATTTTAGTCAAAACGGAACTGTGAAGGAAGTTTATTCCAGTACAAGGGTATCAACTGGCTAAAGAAGTATTCAGATCGTTTAGTTGTCTTTGGAACAATTAACTCACAGTATGCTGTTTTCCTAAGGGCAACATTTATATCCTCAACTTCCAATTTTTCAGCCAAGTAATCAAGTATTTTGCCTGTGACACTTTTATGAAGTTGCCTTCTCTCAGATAGGGACAGCCAATCAAGTTTGTTATACATGAAACAATGATGTGTGTCCCTGGGGCATTGCAATATTAGTCTAGCCAGCCTGTTGTATGGTATATCTAATTTATGCAGTTTGCCTAAATTTGAATAATCACACAATACATCTCCATAATCAAATAACGGAAAAACTTGCAATTCAACTATTTTTTTAATCATACCCAGGCAGTTTTTATTCCGGTATAATAAACCCACCCTTTTTCTTATCCAATACGTTTATCCACATGTGACTTGCCTGTGTCCGAGGAGTCCACCCAGTAGCACAGATATTTATAAATTACCGGTTCCAGATTGGTCCAATCAAAATCAAATATTGATAACCCAACACAATTCTTAAGTTTCTTAGTAGAGTCAATAATCATGTACTTCGTTTTACCAATATTCATTGTAAGTTTTAACTTGAATGACTTAATCCATCAAAACGTAACTGCAATTTAACCTGAATCACTTCCAAAGTTAAAGCAGAGGTATAAACTACAGTGTTGTTGGCATAAACATGGTAAGCCGAACTTTCCACATGGTGCCCAAAACCTCTCAAGTAAATCAGAAAAAATAAGGGACCAAGCATTGAGCCCTTAAATGAGAACATGTGAGGTAAGTCTTTATTAAGCTGAGGTTGCTTTAGTGTGTTACTAGAATCAGGGTTACCATAAAAGTTTCCTGAATTCACAAAATAGTTATTAAATACTTCAGCTATAGACTCCTCTCCCACATGCCCTGGGATTTCTATATTACATATAGATCCCTTTGCTTTTGATGGCCATTTATTTCTTTTATTATTTTCCAAAACATTTTAGTATTCCCAGGAGAAGCTTCTCACTTATTGTAATATATTCTCAGTTTCTCCTACGGCTGCTACATAGGAATTCTCGAGACTTCTATAGTATTCTCAATCTCTCTTCTGGTTAGAATTATGCACCCTATCCTAGGCCTGGTTTTTTTTTGCCTCTTCAACTTCCTCAAGGCTGTTGAATACCTTGGGGCAGATGTTTGTTTTACTTTCCTAGTTTTAATTGGCATATGAAAATCAAAACCTGCATCAACTCAGAGAAAATAATTCCACGCCAAGTCTGTCACGGATTAAAATAATTCTAGCCCAGTTCAGGGTTTTATTTTCTAAAAATTGATCAGCGTTTTGCTCATAAAAATGCTAAAACATTGTGAAAATGCATAGCACTTGCCTCACTGTGTTTAACAAACATAACACTTCTAGAAAACCTATATAAATACTTTCTGTACAGTTGCTATTGTCCCAAGAATAAAACTGTTAATTATTTAAAACCCTGCAGTTGATTCTATCTAGATCTCTAGTAAACGATCATAGGTCCTACAGAGCGGAGAAGACTAGTTAGTCCATATGGCTCGCTGTTGAATCCTAGTAATAACTTCTAATATTGTTACTAATCAGGAATTTGTCCAGATTTGTTCTGAAGGCCTGCATACTTATTATGCTGGTTATCACCGCTAAAGGTAGCATATTCCATAAATGCACAACTCTAATGCTAAACCAATGCTTTCTCCTGGTGGTCTTGTATTGCCCCCTTTTTAACTGAAATTGGTGTCCTCTAATTTGGTATGGTTGCTCACATAATTCTAAACCCAAAAGACTCCATAAATGAATATCACTTATTGCTCTATATACCATGCACATATCTCCCCGCAATCTTCGTTATTCCAGAGTATATAGCCCCAAACAATTCAATCTTTCCTGATAGTCCATACCCTGAACTCCACTGATCATCCTAGTGGCCCCCTTCTGAACCCTTTCCAAAGTTGTAATTTCCTTTCTATATCCTGGTGACCAGAATTGTGAACAATACTCCACATGTGGCCTCATCAGTGACCCATACAAGGGAAACAGAACCTCCCTCTTCTTACACTTAATGTGCCTGTTTATGCAACTAAACATATTGCCAGCTTCTTTGACCAACAAACTACTATGTTGTTTAAACTAGGGTTGTCAGAACTAGTTTGGTAAAGATTCGAACCCTCCTCGAAGCCTGGTGTTCGAGTTCTAACTTAGAACTCGAACACTAAACGGTTCGCAAAAGGGTTCGAATCACCGCGAGACGTTGTCTGTTTGCACTTGTGTACCTACGTACGGGTCAGGTGGGGGTCGAGAAAGCTGCGCGAGCCACGGGATCTATGGGGGTATTTAGGAGATGTGCGCGACGAGGAGCGCCATTTGCAGAGGATCGGAGCGGAGGTAGCAGCAGCCTAGCTAAACTGTAGCGTTAGCGGTTAGCATACCGCTACTCTTGTCCAGTGGCCACTTCCATCATCCATTTTCCTGTGAGACCGAGAACAAGAGAAAGGCTAAAAAAAAGCTCAAAATCGGGTGGGAGTGGGACTAGGGGGAGGTTCAGGACAGGTGGAGGGATTAATCAAGAATTGGGAAGGGACTGGGGAATAGGGAGGGACCGAGATCAATCAATATCAGGACTGGAGGAGGACTCAGGAGGACTTTGAGAGAGAATAAAAAAAAAATAAGAAGAAGTGAAGAACCTTTGTGAAATGTGATTATTTGAAACTGCAGCACTGCTCAGTCAGTGGTGCACACTGCACACTCAGCAGCTGCCAGCAACAAGCATACAAGGGGGCAAAAAGGCAAATAAATCTGAACCCTTCCCAGTGTAGTGTGTGTCACAGAGAGAAGCCCAGTGTGCCCCTTGACTGCACTGTACCCTACCCAGTGTGTGTTACAGAGAGAAGCCCAGTGGCAAGTTGTGTGGTGGCATTAACCTTACATGACAGAAACGTAGAAATATAATTCTCATTCCCTGGGTTGCGTATGTGACTCAGTCTCCTGTGGTCAGCCCATCACCCTGCTGCTGTGTGCCCTTGACTGCACTGTACCCTACCCAGTGTGTGTTACAGAGAGAAGCCCAGTGGCCAGTTGTGTGGTGGCATTAACCTTACATGACAGAAACGTAGAAATATAATTCTCATTCCCTGGGTTGCATATGTGACTCAGTCTCCTGTGGTCAGCCCATCACCCTGCTACTGTGTGCCCTTGACTGCACTGTACCCTACCCAGTGTGTGTTACAGAGAGAAGCCCAGTGGCCAGTTGTGTGGTGGCATTAACCTTACATGACAGAAACGTAGAAATATAATTCTCATTCCCTGGGTTACGTATGTGACTCCGTCTCCTGTGGTCAGCCCATCACCCTGCTGCTGTGCACCCCTTGATAGCTATGTGTATGCCCAGCAGCCCAATCATTCTGTAAGCCTTGAACCTGGGATCCTTTAGTTGCAAACTGTCATATTCTTCAATTACTTTCAGTCCACAGTACCACAGTGTCACACAACCAAAATAAAATTTTGGAGTTGTAGCCAGCGATCACAGATCACATTGCTTTGTTACACAGGAATTGTTTGGGTGTGGGTGTGTTCACCGCAGTATACTGGTACTTACTGTCTGTTATGGCTGACAGCAACATAGATGAAGCATCTAGTGCTGGTGTTGGAGCAGGTGTTGGTGGTAGTGGTAATCCTGGTGCTAACAGAAATAACCAAAATGTTTCACGTGATAAAATTCAACAAACAGCAAAAGAGCAACAGTGAAGTGTGGTAAAAGGGACCTTTTAAGAAAACCTGTACAGCTGCTGGGGTCACACAGAGAGGCACCATAAGGTATGTCATTCATGCTGTTAAGATCCCTGTGACTAGCAGCACAATGTGCAAGACAGTGAGTCCCTCTCTGACTCAGACAGTAGCTCTTGTCTCAGTCCGACACTGTTGTGTCTCGCGACAAATCATTACTTCCTCAAAAAGTGAAATGAGCAAGTCTGCTGACAATGAAGCAGGTAGTGCACTTGCAAATACATCCAGCACTGTTGGCAATGAAAAGGACATATCCATTGAATCCACCACTCTGTGTTGGCCAGCAATGAAAATCCATCAGAGTCTTCTGCCCACTCTTCTAGCACCAAGAGCATGTCCCAGGTTCTGTTAGGATAGGTGAAAAGACACAAACAGTCTTTAGCTATCTTCCTAGCACTCGAACAAAATCTGTCACATCTGAGGTGTGGAATTATTTCTCTGTCAGTAAAACTGATCCATGCAGAGCAATTTGTTCCTGTGTAAACAGAGTGTAAGCCGTGGTAAAGTTGTGTCATGCCTTGGCACTACAGCTCTAAACGCCATCTGAAAAGCATTCGGTTTTGCTTGATCATCCAAAACCCATGTCCTCCATCTTCCAGACCGCACGTGAGAAGGGTCAGGAATCTGAAATGGATACTGAATTGTTTCGAACTTGATGTGGGCAGAACCACTGCCAGCCCTAGGATCACTGTTACCACCAATGCCAGCACCATTAGTACCAGTTGCACATCCAGTGATGGCACTGAATGTATAAGTCCTAGTCCACCATCTCTGCGCCCATCTGCCCATCGGCGTACGTGTATAATAAACCAGCAGGGACATGTTGCAAACAGCTAACACTGTCTCAGGCATTTGAAAGGAAGAATACTTTACTAGAAATCATCCAAAGACCTTCATCTTAATCACCTAATTGGTGAACTGTTAGCTGGAGCCCTTCTCCCATACTCTTTGGTAGATCATGAGGATTTTAGGGAGCTCATGACATTAGCAGAGCCTCGTTATAATGTTCCTCATCAAAGGTACTTTTCGTATGTTGAAATACCAAACATTTATCAGGCTTTAAAAGCGACAGTGATGCTTGCACTTAAAACTGCAGAGGGTGGGGTTATGTCACAACAGATATGTGGACCAGCACTCAAAACATAGATTACATGTCCTCACGCTCATTGGGTCACGTTCTTGTGCTTCTTCAAAAAACAAAGACACCCCAAAAGATGGCGCTGCTGCATATAAAGAAGTTTGGGCAAAGTCATACTGCTGCAAACATCTTGCAGGAACTAAATGACCTCCTTGACGTAATAGGTTTATTCTCACGGTCTAAAATGTGGCTTCATAGTAAGTGACAATGGAGCCAACATCTTAAAAGCAGTACAGGATGGAGGATTTCTGCATGCTTCTTGCTTTGCACATTGCTTAACTTAATTGTCATGGGATTTCTCAGCAACGAAACACAAGTGGATGGTATGATTGCTGTTTGCAAAAAATTGTGACTCACTTTTCACATTCAACTCAAGGCTATACGGACATTGTCCGAACTGCAAAACACAAGCTGCCCCAGCAAAGCTGATTCAAAATGTTTCACTAGTTGGAACTCAACGCTTTATATGTTGCAGCGCCTCCTGGAGCAAAAGCAAGCTGTACATGAGTACTGCTCCAGTTACATTATTGGAGATGGCATTATGCTGTCTGTGCTGCAGTGGAAATTAATGGAGACAGTGTGCTGTATCCTAGCTCCTTGAGACAGCTACAAGGGACATGTCTTCTGAAGGTGCATCTGTGAGTCAGGTTATCCCACCATAATGCTCATTTCACATCATCTTAGTGTTCTAAATCTACAAATAGAAAAGATAGATCTGAAGCGCAGACAACATGTCGCTTGTATCATGGGAATCTCAGTAAAGAGAATGAGCGAGCGCTTCAAAACTAATGACAAATTAGTTGCAATGACTAAATCAAGACACTACATCCTTGCAACTCTCTTAGATCCCAGGTTCAAGGCTATACATCTTCCAAAACAGATGATATAGAGCAGTACAAATGTATGTTGTTAGATGAGCTGCAGCACTCACAGGAGTCAAACACAGACATGCACAGTACCCTCAGGTTGTCATCACCACAACATGCAGATTCATCTTCACAAGGGATACAGAACTGGAAAAGTCACCAAACATTAACAGTAGTTGTTCCACAACTGCCACTTCTTCAACCCTAGTAGCAAGCCAAATCTGTGGCAAAACCTTTCCCAAATTGCTGCCATACCAGCTGCTTCTGCTGATTCCTCTTCTGAGCGGTCTCTGTCCATCATGGTAGACAGTTACCTGCAAGAACTGCCTATTCCTATTGATGCATGCCCTTTGAATACTGGAGATCAAAAAGTCAATTTGGACAGAGCTGTATGATGAAGCCTGTAAATATCTTGGTTGTCCTGCAACAAGTGTCTCTTCAGACGCATGTTTAGTACACAGCTGGCAATATTGTGACAGACACCAGAAATAGGTTGCTGCCAGAAAATGTACACGTTAACTTTTATTAAAGTTAATAAGTCAAGATTTTCGGATCCCTACAAGAGTATACAAACTGATCCTGAAGTGATTGATGTTGTGGATGTTGATGGTGATGACAACTCAGATGGTGGTGGCTGGTAATACTGTGTGGGACGAGTCTCTGCACCAAAAGGAAACTTTTACAGACTGTGATGACTTTGGTTGTCGTCCTCTCCTTTCTCGATCTACTACCTTGGACTATATACCCCAAAACTTTCACCATTTCATGGCAAACTGCTTTGTAGCTAGGATCTAAACTAAAGTCAACAAGTTTTATATACAGGGCAATTTTAACATCAGTGGGAACAGGCCCAAATTTGGCATAAAGGGACACTGTCACATCAATCCTTTCTGTATCATATTATTTATAGTTAAAGCGAAACATATATTTTGGATTTACCTTCTGTGACTTTGTGGTGCATCAGTATGGGCTGGGACAGGAGACTGTCTATTTTTCAATTTTAAAGAGGACAAAACAATGAGTTCTAATTGGTAGCTGTTTATTATTTTTCAATTACAGAAATGTTAGCCATAAGCGAAAATGGATGCTAGTACATGGGTGAGGGTTGTGGGTTGGTTTTAACATGGGTGTAAGGGTGGCATGGGTGCTACTGCACAGATGAGGGTGGTGGAAGAAAAGTGGAATGGGTGATGGGGTGAAAGGTGGGTGTTGTTTTACTTCTTTCATTTACAGATGCGTGATCAGCTGGGAATGGTGAGGAAAAAAAATGATGACAGACCGAACCTACTGTACACATAATATATATTCTTATTAAATACATTGCAAACTGCTGCCACCTAGCACAATTGTCCCGTCCCCTTTAAAAAAAGAATAAAGGAATCAGAAATAAAAGAAAATCTGCATCAGCAGCTTTCACAGAATGTGACGTATCATAAAGTGTTTTTGCTTTACAAGTAGTGATAATTTGATACATAATGGGGTTGACAGACACTGTCCCTTAAACATCACATGCCAACTGCTGCAGCTACATTAAATGTTCCTTAGTATGTGGTGAGGAAACCACTTTTTTTATTTATGTGACAAATACAGATTTTGTTGAAGTATCAGCTGCAAAAATGCATCATCTTAGAAAGTTGTAAGTATTACTTCAATTTGCCAACAAAAATGTTGGTATATGTATGCATTACCTTAGAAAATTGCATGCATTTTTGCCAGCAACAATGACTGGCATATTTTTTTTATTCAAATGTCTTGACTGACTACATTATGACATAATATGTTTTGCAACAGTTCCACATGCTGCTGCTGTAGTACTTGGCTTAACTTTGTTATAAAGCTATCTTTTAAACATAGCAACTTTTGATTTACTCATTTAAACAGAAAGCAGCAAATAGCTGAAATTAGGTAATATCAGTTATTTTTTCTCATAATTCATGACGATGAGTATATATAGCGGAGTACATAAATGGCTAATGTGCCTCTTTCTTTCACTAAGGAACTATGATGCAGCTGCAGCAGGAAAACTTTTAACATATGGGTGGGTGGGTGGCCTGTTACGTATTAAGTTGCTGGCTTTAGCAAACAGAAGAAACCATAGATAAACCTAGTTGTATTCCTATCAATGTCACACAAGATAATTTCTCTCCCCCTTATATTGAACAGTTTTTCCTTTACATGTATTTTATTACTATCTTCGTTACTGACAGCACAATAAAAAAAAAAGGGTTCGAGTTCTAAAAAGTTCTAAAAAAGATTAGAACCCTAGAACTTTTTCAAAAGTTCTAGACTAGAACTAGAACCCAGAACTTCGGAGGGTTCTGACAACCCTAGTTTAAACTTAAGGTCATTTGAGACCCTAATACCCAGGTCTCTCATCTTTAACAACTCCAAACCTATGTCCACTGAGCCTGCAAGCTGCCCCTGCATTCTTTCTTTCAAAATGCATGACCTTACATTTCTCCGCATTAAAGGTTAGTTTAAAGCCCTGTGCCCACCTCTGTAATGTAGTTAAAGCTTCCTGTAGTATGGCACTTTTGTTTTGTTTATTGTGCAGCAGAGTCTTGTGTCATCAGCAAATTTGGCTTCCCACACACCCTTTCCAGTTGTCATTGAGTGAATGTATATATTAAGAAGGCAGGGCCCCAACACAGATCCCTGCGGAACCCCACTTGTGACCCTTGACCAACCTGAGTTACATCCCCTGACTGTCACTCTTTGCCTTCCATTACTCAACCAAGAGTTGATACAATGGGTTATGTTCCCCTGGATACCAACGATAAAGAGTCAAAATTTCTGGTAGCTCAATGTGAAATAAACCTGGGCTGGTTGTGGGTGTGATGTTTACCTCTAACACAGTATATAATGTTTTGATCACTATTCAGGTCTTCAAGTAACCCTGCATTACAATAATGATGAGGGAAATTTGTCAGGATCCAATCTAACAATGTGGAATCCGAAGGAGTTTTAATATTAACGTGTGTAGGGTCTTTTATCAATTGTTCAAAGCTCAAGGTAAGTGCTATGTTTTTCAATACACCAGAATCAGCTGTTTGTAATCAATTATCATTAAACTTCCCCATGAGTAAAATTTCATGGGTATCCACAAAAGGAGACAATATATCTACCAACTGTTGCATCTTACTCTTTGCCTTCTGAGGGGGGCGGTAAGCACCAATGAGCAAAATGGGTCTTCCTACTAACAACTTAAATTCCAGTGCTAAGTGCGCACAGCTATCTGAGCTCAAGTCAAAGTTGTTTTGGGCAGTATTTATCCAAAGCATATATCAGGACCCCCCTCCCCTTTTATTCCCATCAGTCCTGTGAATACTGTACCCACTAACCATGTCAGAGTCACCCACCCTATCACTTAACCAGGTTTCTGTATACATCATAAAATCAGAATGGTGTTCAATAGCAAAGTCCCTAATTAGGTCAGTTTTAGGGAATAAACTCCTAATGTCGGAGTGGGTAAAGAACATACCTTTCCTAATTTTATAATTATTCGTTGGGCCTGCGTTGGGATTAATGTCACCATATTGTAAAAGACAAAGTGCAAAAATACTATATTTTCCATATTCCCCTTTAACCCATTATTTCCCACGGGGATGAAGCCTTAGTAAATTTGAATCCTGTCTTAAGTTACATTTTAAGGTAAGTTATACCGGTTTCCTCACTAAGACTAAAAGTAAGTGTAATGGTGGATGATACAGGGTCATAAAGTCCATAGAAGGTGGTACATTCTTAGGGCCATAATCCAAGGGGTATGGCCACATATCATGGTAACAACCATGGAAGAATGTAAGCCAGCATGATCCTGTCCCTCCACCCCCACACATATTGAATGCTGATCCAGAGCACGTGATAATAAAATGAAACAAAGCAACCATAGCCTGTAAGAATTACTCTGTATAATGTTTAAAACAGACATGTAGTCTCCTTATTTCTTTAAAAGGTCTATCTAGCCCTGTTAAACACAATTTAAAATGCAATAAATAACCTAGTATAGCCTAATAACATAGACCACTGTTTACATCCCCAGATTTTACAACCACTATTTACTTCCCAATTTTACCACAATAACAACAAGGAAGATCACGACTCTTAAGATTAAATTTATCTTAAGTTGCTGCATTTTAAAATACCAAACCTTTTATCTTGTGCAGATCATAATTTGAGGTTCAAGCCAAATATTTTTACTGAGTGGCACAGCCACTCACACTCGCACTCGCACTGTGTGGCATGTTTTAATTTAAAGGGATGGAGATCCCTGCTTCTTGAGGCAACCCCACATCTCATTGGCTCACTGCTGAACCCCCTTGCAATCGCGGATATTCAAATGCCTCGGGAACTAAATTGCACAGCAGTAATGAAATGTAGTGTTATGTACAGCAGCAACAGTTATTATTGTGAAATAATGCAGCAGAAGCACTACAGGCAACAAAAAGATACAGTTAGGCAGTCTTATAACATCAATGGCCAGTTAGTTGTAACACAAAAGATAGTAACAATACTTTACAGTTTGTAGCCAGCAGACATCAGGCAGGTCAGCGTGGTTAGAGCTAATCAAAAGGCAGCAGTGAGATCAAAGCAAAGCTTGTAGGAACTCAGCAGATGGTGGAGAAAACTAGTAGCACTGCAGTTTTACACACAGCACGGCTGATCATGGATTGTGGAGCTGGATGGAATGCTCGCTTGCTGCTGTACATGTTCCAGGCGTCAAAAATGTCTTGGCAGACGAGCTCAGCTGGTCACAGCCCAGGATGCATAAATAGGAACTGCTGACCTCTGTGGATGATGACATGTTCGAAAGATGGGGTTGTCCAGAACTGGACCTTTTTGTGTCCCCACACAATGCAAAACTGCCTCTTTTTTGCTCGCTTGCTCCAGGGCCTGGTGTTTTCTGGTGAGATGCGTTGTCTCTCTCGCTTGGAAAGGCTGGTTTCTGTAAGCCTTCCCTCCCTTTCCTCCAACTCAGACTGCTACTCCGCTTGCAGATGGAGGGGGTAACTCTGATACTCACTGCTCCCCTATGTCCTCGACAGATCTGGTTCCCCTTACTGCAACAGCTAGTAGTGGAACCCCCAGTGCCTCTGCCCATGTGCAAGGGTCTACTGTCACAGGAACAGGGAACTCTGGTCCACCTGGCCCTGAAATCGCTCCACCTGCACGCATGGCTCCTGAAGACAGCCATAGTTCATTTGGGGTTTCCCAAAAAGTGGTGTATGTTCTGCTGGCTGCTAGAAAGCCGTCCACCAGATCCACATACTCCATAAAGTGGAAGCGGCTTTCTCTATGGGCCACTTACCTCCTGGATCCGTTCACCTGTCCAGTTAATCAGGTTCTAGAGTACCTGCTGTCCTTATTGGATTTAGGCCTGCAGTATTCCTCTATCAAAGTGCACTTGGCTGCTAGCGGCTTACCATGTGTCTACAGAGGGTTGTATGGTTGCTCAGCTGGAGGTGGCCCGTATATTCTTCAGAGGCATTCTACATCTAAAACATGCCGTCCGAATTCCAATCACTGCTGGGGACCCGAAGTTTATTTTAGAAAAGGTTAGTCTGGGTCCTTTTGAGCCAGCCATGACTTGTTGTTTAATGTTTTCCATCTTGGAAAGTGTTATTTTTAGTTGCAATTACTGTACTTCTGCTTGAAGGATTTCAGAACTAGACTAATGTGCGAGCCTCCTTATTTGATTTTCCACAAAGATAGGGTGTCTGTGTACAAATGTGAAGTTTCTACCAAAGGTGGTGTCAAAGTTTACTTTAAATCAAGCCATCCACCTACCAGTGTATTATTCAGAGCATGCCAGTCCAGGAGAAGCGTTGCTTCATACACCAGATGTACACAGAATACTCAGGTACCATATACACTACACAAAGGACTGCCAGAAGTCCTTGCAACTTTATGTTTCATTCACCCCTGGGATAGAGGGCGCCCCAGTTTCTAAACAGTTCTTGTCCAAATGACTAGCCAAATGTGCCACTTTTTGTTACAGGAAGTACAGTAAGGAACTTCCTGGGGTGGTCTGTGGTCATTCCACTACAGGCATGGCCACCTCTGTTGCTTGTTTTAAACATGTATCTGCTGCAGAGATCTGTGCAGCTGCTACCTGGAGTGCTGTCCACATCTTCACTGAACACTACAGTCTGGACATTGTCTGTCGTAGATGGGCTGGCTTTGGCCTCGCTGTACTACAAGCCCCACTTTCATAAGCCCATGGCCTCCAGCCTGCTGTCTGTTCACTGTCAGTACTTCTTGGTACTCATTCTGCAGGTGTGGCCTGATGAAAGAGATATCCTCGAAGAAGACAGAACAGTTACATACATGCCATAACATTAGCTTTTCAAGAGAATCCTTCATCATGCCATGCCATGCCATCCCACCCTCCTCCTTCCTTGTGGGACTTCAACACTGGGCTTGCTCCTCTATCTCCACTGTGACATTTTCCAGCCCTCTCTCTTACCTGGTTTGGAGTGCTGGGTTCCTCTCCTGGATCCCTACAAGGAGGTCCTCTAAGTGTGATCTCTGGTGGGGAACCGAGGAGAGGAGGGGCTGCCCACATTTATGTGCATGCTGATGTTGTGATGGGCAGCCGCATTGCCTCTCTCCCTTCTGACCTCTGAAGAGTATACGTTCAGTGCACTAAACTGATCCTCATTGGATCTGCTCTATTGGCTCTGAATCATTCTGGTGTTACCATGCTACACAGTCTCTAACCTGTGTCTTTTCTCAGGTGAGGAATCCAGAACTGGGCACAATATTCCAGATGGGGCCTCATCAGTGATCTATAGTGAGGTAGTGTTACCTCTTTCCTCCTGCTATTAGAACCCCTCCCAATACACCACAGCATTCTGGTTGCCCTGCTGCAGACCTTGTTGTATTGACGAGGTTGCTCTCTGGTCCCTTTCCTCAGAAGTCGTGCCAAGCTTTACCCCTCCCTTCTAGTACTCTATTCCTGGGGTTCTTCTACCATATGTGAATCACCTTGCACTTTTCAGCACTGAATTCCAAATGCCAAACCTTAAAACATGTCTCTAACATTTGCAGGACCCTCTGCAACTCCCTTACCCCCTCCGTGCTGTCCACCCTGCCACAGAGCTTAGTGTCATCTGGGAAGAGACGCATCTTCATAGGTATCATAGGTATGTCCAGAGCAGACTAGTATCCATTTTGCTCGCCAAGACTAGTTAAAAATATCCAGATTTTGTTACTAGCACAACAGTAGTAGTAAATTTTATTAATAAAAATCATGAGCAGGGATAAAATACTCCATTGATTGAGTGGAGCTCATTTCCAAGGTGGTCCCTTACTATGCAAACAATGTTTCTAAAAAAGACAACATTTTAATTGAAACAGTACAGACAAGGAAAACAAGGGATCTTAGCTTAAAATATAACACACTTATACAATTAAAGTTGAAGAATTACACAATTACCAAATATATATATGTAACCCCCCTACAAATGGGGGTTCCCAAAAAGTCTTCCTCGAGCTTGCCTAAATGCTCACTGCCAGGCTGGTGTCCTGCATTTTAGCAGTTTAAATGTGATTGCCAGAGAGTGCCTGTATAGCCTCTGTGTACTGTCTCTTTAAGAGCTGTCTGGATTGCAGTCAGAAGTAATCTGAGAGGGAGCTCTGTTGAAAGATGTAACTATTTGCTGAAAATCATTTAGAGTGATAATGATAATGTAGTTTGTCTAACCTGCCTTCTTTGCAGCAAGGACTGTTTTGTTTATCTCCACTATCTTGGTCCTGGACTGCCGAATTGGACCAATCATTTCTGGTGGGACCTAAAATGCAGCCAGACTACAGGAGCTGTCTGGAGTCAAAATATGTAGGAATTATAGTTTTAGGCTTTCTGCGCCTTTTTGCACCTGAAGGAGGAGCCTTTGTTGTGACTGACAGGAGAATCAGCCAACTGAGCCTTTTGGATCGTGGGGAAATTCCCAAGCTGCTTACTGTTAGAGGCAGATCTAAGTTGGGAGCTGAAGAAGCAAGAGCTCAATACAGTCTCTGTGGAAAGACCTGAGTTTTGGCCTGCATGTCTGCCTGCTGTCCCTGAGCGGGAGAGAAGAGAATTATTTTGGACTAAATCCAAGTTTGTGAGAATGAAGTAAGCCGCTGATTTTTTACCAGGCTCATACCTGAAGACCACCGAAAATTTTGCTGAATGCGATTGGCCTGTCAGGATTTCCAGCTGCTTTTGAATCACCGATTTGTGCAGAGACTTTGCGATCATGACCGGAGAGCAGTTTGCCTGGTACAGTAGAATTTCCTTACATGAAAATGTGCTGTGAGTTGTTAGTGGGTTGTGATTTGGTTCCCCACTGCGTGAACTGTATTCTGCTCACTGGAAGCTGTATCTAGCCCAAAACGGACTGTATCCGAATTTGTCTGGGGCCTTGCCACACTGGCCTAGCCAGACTACCCGCTGCACAGAGAAAGCCATCGACGAGAGACCTGCCTGTGGATTAGCCCTCTGCTCCACGCTTGAACAGGAACAATGCCTCAGCACTTCGTGTGGGCCCTGCTTCTCCTGGCTCTCCAGATTAACCACCTGCCGTCTCAATTTTTGTCCAGCCTGTGTCCAGTATTGGGTATTGTGAGTAATTATCAGGGTAGCTCCCTGCAACAACAGCCTAATCTAAAAGTGTGTCATCTGATTGTTTTGTTGTTTTCTTTTCACGAACTGAGCCCTCCGGCTCCGGATTACAAATAGTGTGTGTTGTGCATGTTTTCTTCCATCACAGGGCCCCAACCAGCTGCAACGTTCCTGGCTGTCCCACCATTCTCCATCTGGGTACCCAGAGTGTGTGACTGTTTATGGACCCTGAAGTGCATGCATAACTGATTGATATAGCTTTTAAGCAAATTAACCTGGTTACGCCCCTGTCTTGTTCAAGTACTTTAAATAAATCAGATCCAACTTTTTTGCATTTACCCTGACTGTGGTTCCAGTTTGTGCAAGAGTACTGTACTGCTGTTATTTGCTGTATAACCTTGTTTTACAGGGGTTCCCCAGGGCCAGGCCAGAGGAAAGCCCTGGTGGTAAGTGCAAACAGTGTGGGTACTTGTGTGGTGTATCAGGGGTATTGTGAAAGTTTTTATTGTGTATTGTTCTGGCCCCTAGTAAGGAAAGAGGGGGGTTACAGTGTCCTGGAGGGCTGTGCCAGGTTAGCTTGACCACTACGAACCCTGACCTCCGGGTGGAGGCACCCGTTTTAGAACTCAGGTCCATTAACCTGCTACTAGCCAAGCAGGTAGGGGTAGTAGCCCTTGGGATAGTGCCACCTAGGGGTTACATTTTAATTTAGGGAGGCAGTATAGCACAGTGGTTTAAAGCTGTGGGCTGCAAACCTGAAGACCTGGGTTTGAATCCCACGGCCTATACTTGCATATTGTGTGACCCTGAGCAAGTCACAACTTCCTTGAGCTCTCAGATCGCACCTGTAAACAAGCTTCAGCTTGGTGCATCTCTCCTGGTTAAACAAGCATTTGTCAATGCCGAATGTTTGCTTGCTGGCATTGGCATTGGTAGTGTAGAAGTTACAGAGCTGCATAACAGAAATGGCAGTGAAGTACTGAACTGAAGCCAACCCCACCACCACCCTGCAGAGAGTGACAGGCATTGGGGTGTGCCTTTGGGTCGTCAACCATAACGGCCACGCCATCTCATCACACCCTACCCTGCAGACACTGGCAAATGTCATGGTGTGCCTTGGGGTCTTTGGCTCTTATGCGCGCACCATTCCATCAGAAAATATGGTGAGATGGGTGCGGTATAGGAGAATGGGGTGAACTTTGGGGCCAAAGAGTCCAAGGCATACCTCGATGCCTCTCACTGGCTGCAGGGTGTGGAATGGTATGAGCATTACAGGCAAGAATCCCAAGTCACACCCCTGATGCCTGTCATTCTTTACAGGGTGGGGTGTTATGGTTGGAAACCCTAACACCTCAGGCATTCGTTGGTATTTTCACTCCAAATTTTGAACATGTTTTTTTGTGACCCCCACCTCATGAACAGTGGCAATATCAGTTTGTTAGCCGAAAGCTGATTATGCACAGCGACTACGGCATTTAGCACCACAGGTGCAAAAACACATTCCGAACAGGATGTGAAAAATGACGGCTGTACTGTTCATGGGGAGGTGTAAAAAATGGCAATGTTGCAAATCTGCAGTAAAAATATTAAAAAAACTGGTGAAGTCAAGAGCGTGCATAGAAACTGTGCAACGCACACCCGTAATGTAATTAGTTTGAGGATTTTTTACAGCAGATTGTCAACACAGGCATTTTGGGACCGCCGATCATGAACAGTGTCACTGTGATTTTCTTTATCTGTCCGAACAATGATTTCCCACAGCGACCACGCATCTCTGCACTGAAAGTGTGAAAACACATTTCGGCCATGTTGTGAAAAATGACAGCTGTACTGTTCATAAGGAAGTGTGGAAAAATGCCACTGGTGAAAATCTGGACTGAAAATATTACAAAGTCATGAACGTGCATGGAAACTGCACAATGCTCACTCGTAACACAGTCATTTTATGGACTTTTGTCACCAAATTTTCAACACAGCCATTTTAAGACCTCTGCTCATGAACAGTATAACTGTGATTTTCCTAATCTGTCCCAAACATTGCTTTCGCACACCGACTGCACCATTGTGCGCAACATGTGCGGAAACACATTTTGGGCGACGTGAAAAATAGCAGCTGTACTGTTCATAAGGAAGTGTAATAAAATGGCAATGTGGAAAATCTGGAGTGAAAATATAGAACATTTGCAAACTTATGAGCGTGCGTAGGAACTGCGCAACACACACTCATAAAACAGTCATTTCTAGGAATTTTTTCACCATAGCCATTTCAAGACCTCTGCTCATGAACAGTGTCACTGTGATTTTCTTAATGTGTCCCATACATTGATTTCGCACACCGACTGCACCATTGTGAACTACATGGGCGGAAACACGTTTTGGGCAAGATGGGAAAAATGACAGCTGCACTGCTCAGAAGGAAGTGTGATAAAATGGCAATGTTGAAAATCTGGAGTGAAAATATTGAAAATTTTGCAAACTTACGAGCGTGCATAGGAACTGTGCAATGCGCGCTCGTAAAACAGTCATTTTTAGGAATTTTTTCACCAAATTTTCAACATAGACTTTTTTAAGACCTCTGCTCATGAACAGTGTCACTTTGATTTTCTTAATGTGTCCCATACATTGATTTCACACACCGACTGCACCACTGTGCGCTACGTGGGCGGAAACACGTTTTGGATGAGATGTGAAAAATGACAACTTACTGCTCAAAAGGAGGTGTGGTAAAATGGTAATGTTGAAAATCTGGAGTGAAAATATTGAAAATTCGTGAAGTTACGAGTGTGTGTAGGAACTGCATAGCTGCCTTTGTAAAACAGTCACTTTAGGAATTTTTCACCAAATTTTCAACATAGACTTTTGAGAGCCACCTTATGAACACTGACAGTGTCATTTCGTTAGTCCATCCCGAAAGGTGATTTCACGCAGTGACCGCGAAATCACCCTTCGGGACCAATTAACACCATGACAGTGCAAGAATTCATGAGGAGGGGTCCCAAAACCCCATGTTGAAAATTTGGGCCCAAAATTCCCAAAAATGCCTGAGATATGCAATAAAGTTGAAAAACCCTATCTATCCCATTATATAGCTTGCCGGCATTTCCTCAGTTCGCGGTTGGCTTTGAAGAGTGCAGACGTGTTCCGGGTCCGTTGAAGATTGTCGCATGAGCCTGGAGGTAAGTATGGGGTGAGGGGGGTGGGGAGGCAGGTGTGAGTGGGTGGGTGCGGGTTGTGGGAGGGGGCAGAGAATTGCGAGGACAGTTTTTGTATTTACAGGTATTATTTTTATTTCCTAAGACGACGAGGGATGTTTGCCACGCTGGGGTGGGCTCCCAGCGTGGCAGCTGGGAGTGGTGGGGCAGGGGCCGGCCGGAGGATTGGGCACCCCGTCGCCTGTAACAACTTTGCCACGCTGGGGTGGGCCCAGCGTGGCACCTGGATGCTTGGGACGTAGCCGATGGGGGATTGGGCACCCCAGTCGGCTATAACATCATTTTGCCACGCTTGGGTGGGCTCCCAGCATGGCACCTGGATGCTTTGTGGGCGTGGAGCAGACGGGGATTGGGCGCCCGCCGGCCGTACAGTGGGGGAAGAGGGGAAGGGTATGAGCACGCAGTGTGCATGCGCGTGTGTGTGTGTGTGTAGGGGAGGCGCGCATGAGCAGGTGATATCTTATCACTGCTCACTGAAGCGTAGCTCCCCCTTTCAACTGTACACCACTGCATTTTGGAGCGGTCATAGACAGCTCAAGCAGGCATTGGAGAACTGCGTCCGTGCCTGCAAACACACTGCCTGAATTGGAAGAGGGCTGCCACACCTCCGAAAACTCGGATGATGGCACTATGTTTCTTGCACATGCGTGCAAGCAAACATAAAAATAAATATAGACAATTTACACATAAATCTCATAATAAAAATCTATACCGAATCTGGATACTCTTCACCTATTCCAGTTCTCATCAGTAATCCTCCCATAACCACACATATTGAGACATTTATAACAGTAGTCTGTTTCATCTAACAGATTACTGCCCCTACCCTTCATCTCCCAAATCATGTGATCTCTCTTGAGCAGCAGGGTAAAGCAGTCAGCTGCTCCAACATCCAATTTTTTAAGTGGCAAGGTTTATTTAGGAATCTTGCTGCCTCAGGACTGCAGGGATGGAGTTCCAGAGTATTACCCCTCTATACTGAAGTGAAGCCCTACCAATTTCCAAGTTAAAACTTTGAACACAATACTCCAGGCCCAATGTGGATCTAAGACTTTGTCTATGAGCCCTTCTCTGAAACACTTCTAATATGTAACCTGGTACGTTTCCCTTCCAGACTTTGATCATAAACTGCAGGAGGTTAAAATTCCTTCTTTCCTGGGGTCGAAGCAATTCAATTAGTATACAACTCACAACGATGAGTTCTTCTGGGTGTGTCAAGGGATGTAGTGAGCCAGTCTGTTATACATAGTATCCAGTCTGTCAAGCTGCATTCCCAAAGACAAGTAATCGTCAAGTTTAATCTTGAATTCTGCCATATTCTTACATACGACCCACTTCCTTGGGGAGTGAATTCCATAATGCAACCACCCTCCGATTATACCAAAAGGACCTTTTCCTGGTATGACACAATACTCTGATTTGTAGGACATGTGATCTGGTATTGTGTGTTGGACTTTTAATCCCAGACTCACACAGTCCCACAAATTGTGATTTGTTAATGCTTTAAACAGGAGAGACAGATCACCCTGCAATCTCCAGTATTCAAGTTTAACCATCCCCAAACTGTCCAGCCTTTTCTCATTTTCAAGCCCTTTGAGTTCCTTGATCATCCTAGTGGATCTTCTCTGCACCCCTTCCAATGTCCTGGACTCTGTTTTTGTGCATGGCACCCAGAACTGGGTGCAATACTCCATGTGTGGCCTGACCACTGAGGCATAAAATGGTACTAATACTTCTTTTTCTCTACTTGTGATGTGCCGACTTATACTAGTCAATATTCCACTTGCTCTCCTGGTAATAGCATTGCAATGATTCTTAACGGTAAGTTCCCTTGATACCATTATACCCAGCTTGTGTGCTTTTATTACCTTCCTCAAGGTTTTACCTCTTAATTTATGTTCAGCATTGATACCTGTTCTTTCTAGATGCACGACAGAGCACTTATTGATGTTAAATTACAACTTATGCCTATGAGCCCAGCCTTTCAGTTCAGTTAATGCTCTCTGCAACTTTGCACTATCCTCATTCTCAGCAACTGTGCCAATCCTTGTGTCGTCCACAAATGCTGTAATCCATACACTGTCCTCATACCTCATGGAAGCTACGTATAATTCAAACAGACATGATCCCAGCACTGATCTCTGCGGAACTCCACTGTCACCTCTGCCCATTCTGAGTTGATGCCTCTCAAGCACATTCGTTGTTTTCTATCTTCAAGCCCAGATGCAATGCACTCAATTATATTCCCATGAATATCCATTTCTAATAATACCTTAATTAACTCTCGTATGCCACCTTGTCAAAGGCTTTGTGAGATCCAGAAAAATGACATTCACTGATTTGCTCTGTTCTACTGCCTTGCTGACATGTCCAGAATGGCAGAAAGTCTGTCTTACATGATCGCCCCTTTGCAAAGCCATGCTGTGACATGTCCACTTTTCCTGTCTCACTTATTTATTCAAAGCAGTCCTTGATGATTCCCTCCAGGACCTTCCCTAATACAGAGGTCAAGCTGGTCTGTAGTTCTTTACTTCCATCCTACTCCTTTTGTAGATGGGTCCCACAGTAACCAACCTCCAAGAGTCTACCACCTTGCCTTGTCCTAAACATTCCTGGAAAATCATGGTCAATGGTCCTGCAAGCTCTTTGGCCAACTCTCTGACAACCCTTGGATGCACTCAATCAGGTCCTGGGGCTTTATCCAAATCCATCTTCCTTAGTCTTGCCCTGTATTCCCTCTTCTATGTAGCTGTTGAACATACTGAAAACGACTAGTCTCAGGACAGACCCCTGCAGTACGCCACTTGCGACTTCCATCTCCCCCTGACTCAACTCCATTTACCACCACCCTCTGCTGTCCCCCCGAACCAACTTCCCACCCATCTAACTAGGTCCTTCGCTACACCCAGATTTTAGAACTTCTTCAGCAACCTTCTGTGTGGCACCAAGTCGACTACCTTACTGAAGTTTAAGTAAATTCAATGCTTGTCCCTTATTCACTGCCTTCAGTTACCCAGTCAAAGAATACTATCGAGTTGGTCTGACAAGACATCCCTGCCACAAAAATCATGCTGCAAATGTAGTTCCTATGTCCTCTCTGACTAGTGTCTCCATCAGTTTACCCACAATGGAGGTAAGATAGTTGTTCGTTGTCCCCCACTTCTTGAGGACCAGAACTTTGTCTGCTACCCTCAAGTCTTTCAGAAACGCCCTTAACTGCAGTGAGCTACTGACACCCCTGCCAAGGGTTTCACCAGTTCTGATGCTGGTTCCCTGATAACTCTCAGGTGCATCATATCCAACCCTGAAGACTTATCTGTTTTCAGGGCTGCAAATAATTTTTCCTATACTTTTTTCTGTAACTGCCACCTGCCCCATTTTTGGGATCCACCTGGCAGTAGTCTTTATGCCAGTTTCTAGCAAAGGCCCGCTATCCTCCGCTGCAAATACTGAGCAAAAGTAGTCATTAATTATGGATGCCTCCTGCTAGTCAGCCATGATTACTCTGCCAACCCCTTCCCCCAATCAGCCTTACAATTCCCCTCATCTTCCTTCCCCCCACTGCATCAGAAAAACTTTTTCCCTCCCCTGACCCCGCCACAATACACAGCTCAGTGTCTGTTTTTGCATTCCTAACTGCCTTCTTAGCCTCCATCTTTTCTTGGCATATACTTCTTTTCTCGTCCCGCTGTTTCGTACTGTATTGGATGAAGGCCCTTTTTTGGACCCTCAATTCCTCCCCGTTCTTCTTAGAGAACCAGATTTGTCTCTTGTGCATGTTGCTCTTGGTAACCTTTCTCAAGCATTTAATGTCTTTATGTGTCTAAGGAGGGTGGCTGGGGGTTCTGCACAGAAGAAGAACAAGAAAAAGCAGCATCTTGAACAGGTATTTCTGCTCAGGCTTCACAGTGGATGGAAGGGGAATGTACCACCAGGAACAAAAGGGGGGGGGGGAGATGGACACAAACTTATTTTCAGAGGAATGAGTCATGAAGTGACTTGCAGCTCTGAACGTGGACAAGGCTATGTCACCAGATGAGATAAACTCAAGGGTACTAAAGGAACTCAGAGGTGTTAGGTGCCCCACTGATGGCCTTATTCAGCAGCTCTCTGCAAACAGAGGGACCACATTTGCTTTCCTCCAGAACCATGCCCAAGAGTGGCAGCAGGAAGGAGGCTATCAATTACAGGCCAGTCAGTCTTACCCGAGTGGTGGGGAAAATAAATGGAAACCCAGTGAAAGGAAAGGCTGGTAAAGTATATTGAATCCAATGGGCTGCAAGACCACATGCAACAAGGATTCACAGGGGGGTGGGCCATGTCATATGACTGACTGGGTGACCAGGAAAATAGATCAGGGGAGTGCAGTGAATTAGCCTAACTGGACTTCAGCAAGGCCTTCAACACGGTGCCGCAAGGGACTGAAAGAAACTGAACAGCCTAGGGGTAGGATTCAAAGTGGTGAATTGGGTTAGAAACTGGTCAATGGATTTGAGAGAGGGTGGTGGTCAGTGGCTCTCACTCAAATGATGGGAGAGTGACCAGTGGGGTGCTGCAGGGCTCAGTACTGGGACTGATCCCCTTCAATGTTTTCATATTCGACATTGTAGAAGAACTGGAAGGAAAGTTATGACTTTTTGCAGACAACACCAACAATCTAATAGGGTAGATACTTGGGATGGGGTGGAGAAAATGTGTAGGGATCTTCAGAAATTCGAGGAGTGGTCAAGAGCATGGCAGTTGGGAGTTCAATGCCAAAAACTGCAAAATTATGCACCAGGGGCATAGGACCCCAGGAGCAGAGTACTGGATGGTGGTGAGGTACCGAAAGTCACTAAGCAGGAAAGGGACCTTGGGGTTATTATAACTGATTATCTCAAAGTTGCAGGGCATGGTGACAAAGCAGTGGGTAGGGCCTGAGGGATGGCACAGTGAGAGGCATCTCCAGCAAGAGGGAGGGAGGTGGTATTGCCCCTATATTGCTCGTTGACGAAATCACACCCCGGGTGTTGTGTCCAGTTTTGAAATTCCTCAGAAAGGACAGACAGGGTGCAGGCAGTCCAGAAAAGGGTAACTAAAATGGTGCAGGGGTTGCACCAAAAGCCCTATGAGGAGAGACCTTGATCTCAGTATGCACACCCTGCAAAAGAGAAGCATGCGAGGGGACACAGAGACCTTCAAGCACCTCACTGGAGTAAACAGGGTGCAGGAGGGGAGTCTCTTGCAAACAAGAGCGCACCGGGGCCACAGGGCATGTAACAGTGTAGCACAGTACAGCACAGTGGTTTAAGGCTCTGAGTTGCAAATCTGGAGACTGGGTTTGAATCCCACAGCCCCCATTTGCATAGTGTGTGACCTTGAGCAAGTTACAACTTCCCTGTTCTCCCAGGTCTCACGTGTAAACAAGTCTTCAGCTTAGTGTGCTACTCCTGGTTAAACAATTGGGGAAAAAAAAAAACATGGGGGGTGGAGTTTAAGAGGGAAGTGAGGAAGTACTACTTCACTGAAAAGAGTTATAGATGTCAAACAGACTGTCAAAGGAAATGGTGGAGGTGAAAACAGAAGGAGGTTCAAGCATGCGTGGGACGGACATAGTGGAATATTAGTGAGCAGGCATGGAGGAGGGAGGGTTGCCAGAGACTAGTTAGGGTCTGCGGAGACAGATTAGACAGGTACCATCTGGGCAGACTGGGTGGGCCAAGCACTCTTTCTGCCATGATTTAGCTGCCTCGAGAATGGCCCCTTTAATTATTGTCCGCCTCTCTTCCACCCCCCTGATTTTGTCCACATCAAACAACCTCTCCTGGACTAATCCCCCTATCTGGTCAAAGTCTGCTCATCTGAAATCCAGAAACTCAGCCTTTGACAAGGGTATACTGCAACCAGGGCCAGTTCTTATACGGTGTTAATGGTTACTGGATCCCAGTAGTTTCCCAACTTGCACTCCGCCTTCCATTTATGAGCTTAAACAACAGGAAAAAAAACACTCTATATTATGTTTTAAACCAACACTATATAATTTAACTCATGGACAACTTGGATAGATTTCCATTTCAGGCTTCTGATGACATCAAGGACCTCTCGAGCTCTGCTCTCAAGATCCTTATTACACCATCTTTGACAAGTGAATACATTGTTATAGGGAAGTATTGTTGCTACATTCTTTCACAAGAAAACACAAAAGGAAGCATTGTAGCTCTAGTTCTCTCACAAGAGAATAGACAGAATAATGCATGGGCAAACATGCACAATAAGGCCGTGTTTCCATTGAGGGGTTCTGATGACATCATAGGGATTTCGCGAGCAAAGCTTGAGAGGTCCCCAATATCATCAGAATCCCGAAATGGAAACAGTCAAGCTGTGCATGGTCGGCTATGAAGTAAGTTAGTTTAGTATTAAGTTTTGAAACACAAAAACAACAAAAAATACTGTTTTTTTTTTTTTTTTTTCCTTCTTAAGAATTCTTCGGTTCAATTTTGTATTTACAAAACAGAAACCCACCCTCACCGAGCTGCTGATGTTTTGTGTTAGGGACAGTCTGGGATCTATAGGGGAAATTAAGGTAAAACGGTAGGGGGCATGAGTTTTCATTCTAATCGTTGTACCACAGAAGGGTATAATAAAAAAAAAATCATATGATTCTAACTGTGGTACAACAGCTTTTTAATTACGATGGAAATCCATGCACAAGAAGGGGTAATCATATACTATAAGGCAGTATTGCGGCTCTGTTCTTTCACAACGTTCAGGGACTTAACCTTGATGCAGCATGAAGAACACTGTAGGTCGGAGGGGAGAAGGAGGATCGAGCATCCCAACGGATGCTCTCCTCCTCCAGGGGTGGGTTCCTGGGGTGCTATATGCACCTGACGCTCCGGGGCCGGTGGAAGCACGGGCACTGGGGCACAGGCGTGAGAGCTGGGGAGGGAGGATGTCGGGTCTTGACAACGACGCGCGCCAGCACGCGCCTGTCTGGACATCAGTCCTGCGTGCGACGCCCCTCAGTGGGTAGAGGAGAAAATAGAAAACCCCTCAGTGGTCCTAGATGAAGACGGCTCCACCCAAGACCACCAAACCCAGAACAGACCCCAATGTGCAGAAGGAGGGAGGAGAGAGGCACTCTAGGGGCAGATCCTGCGTAAGTGGCGTAAGGGGGATGAGCAGTCTGAAGGAGTGGACACCGGGGTAGGAAAGGAGGATAAAGAGGAGGGTTAAAAAAAAAAAAAGAACACTGTAGTGTCTGCTGAAAAGCTGAATAATCAAGGCTCTGTGGAAGTTGTGTTTCATGAGTCCAACAAATTCCTATTCTTTACAACTTATGGTGGACACTCCCTCACAGCCCTATAACTGCAATGATTTCTTACTTCCTCTGCTTCACAAGAACAAGTTTCATATCAGTTCAGCAAAAACTGGTAGACCTCAACAAGCTGAAGGAGCTGGTCAGGGATACGTTAGCAGGTGGACAACACAGATGGGGCAATTAAGGGGGGCCATTCTTGGGGCATCTAAGTTATTCAAGAGAATGGTAACCAAAAGGAACAGGTTCAGGAGACCACTATGGGTCTCTGCAAGGGTCAGGGAAGCAGTGAGGGCCAAGAAAAAGGCCTTCTACCAACTTAAAGTGTGTTTGGGGGGGGGGGGTGAAAGAATGGGAAGAATATTTGCTGAAAAACAGGGAGAAAAGAAGACAGTTAGGGAGGCAAAAGAAGACAGAGCTGCATGCGGCAGAGGTAGTCAAGAGCAGAGAAAAAATGGCTCTTAGGTATATTAGTGAAAAAAAGGAAGAAAGGAGGGGGAACCGTGAAGCTATCAGGGAGGACAGGGTAATTGAGGCAGACGGGCAAAAGGGCACCATAAACAATTACTTTTGCTCAGTTTTCTCTTGGGAAGATAGTGGGCCCTTACCAGAAAGTGGCCATTAAGGGGTTCTCTAAGATGAGGCAGCCCACATTTACCAGCAAAAGGATTCTGATAGGACTGGCAGCACTTACTGTAAGATTGATACAGTGGACCAGATGAGTTGCATCCAAGAATACTCAGGTAATTGGCAAAGGAACTGACTGATTCCCTGATAGGTCTAAGAACAGGGGTGGTTCCAAAGAACTGGAGGGTGGTGGATGAAGTTTTGCTCAATAAAGGAGGGGGGTAGACAAGGAGTAAGCAGAAACTACAGACCTGTCAGTCTTCCCTTTATTGATGGAGTCACTGGTCAAAGAGGATATCATGGACTTCTTGGACAGCAACAGTCTCCAGGATAGTAAGCAACATGGATTCGTGGTAGGGCTCTTGCCAGGCTAACCTGATAGTTTTCCTTGACCGGTTGACAAGGGAATCTGATACAGGTCACGCTGTGGATCTGCTTTACTTTGACTTCAGCAAGGCTTGGTACCCCACAGATGCTTGCTGAAAGAGGATCTGGGTGCAGCTAAGGTCCTAGTAAACTGGGTAGGCAACTAGCAAAAGGGGAGGTAGCAGAGGGTAGTGGTCATGGGGATAAATGAAGAGAGGTCACGAGCAGGGTTCCACAGGTCTATCCTATGTCCATTCCTCTTCAACATGTTCATCAGCGACACTGGTGAGGGAATCTGGGGCAGGCTGTGAGTCTTTCACAGATAACGCTAAGCTCTGTGGGATGGTGGATAGTAATGAGGAAATAAAGGAAATGCAGAGAGACTTGCAAACATTGGAGGGGTGGTCATGGATTTGACAGTTGAAATTCAATGCCAAAAAGTGCAAGGTGAAGCACCTAGAGAGCAAGAACCCCAGTACAGAGTACTGGATGAGAGGGGTGAGAATCAGTACCACCGCTGAGAAACAAGACCTTGGAGGTATCAGCAACTCCCTAAAGCAATTAAGTCAGTGCAACAAGGTTTACAGTAAGGCAAATAGGAAGCTTGGGTGTATCGGCAGGAGTACTGATAGCAAAGACAGGGAGATAATACTGTTAGTTTCTCTGTACAGCTCCTTGTGAGGTCACACCTGGAGTATTGCACCCAGTTCTAGGGTCCTCACCTCAGGTAGGATAGGTTCGAGATAGTGCAGTGCAGGGTAACAAAAATGATTCAGGACCAGCAGGACATGTCCTATGAGGAGTGCCTCAACGCACTGAATATGTACTTGCTGGAGACAAGAAAGGAGATATAACAGAGACCTTCAAAGTCCTAAAAGGAATTAGCAGGGTGAACTTCGAGGAACTATTTAACCTGAATACCAGATTGAAGTTCTATGGTCATGAGTGGAAGCTAACAGGAGGGAAGTTCAGGAGGGACATGAGGAAATACTATTTTACAGAAAGAGTGGTGGAGCCGTGGAACAGGCTTCCAGCTGAGGTAGTGGGTGCAAAAACTGTTAGTGGTTTTATGCATGCCTGGAACAGAACGAAGGGTACAGTGGTTGCTCAGGGCGTCAGAATCGGGAAAGTAGAATGCAGGGTGAGTTGGGAGGGCTAAGACAATGGAGGATAGTACAGTTACATAAGAACATACCGTAACAGTAGATCTTTGAGGGGATCTTAGTCACCAGGTCCCACAGATGGAACTCTGTCAGAGAAGCAGGATCCACACATAAGATATTCAGCAGTACAACTGGGGCCGGCCATGCCGTCATCTGCCAACGTCACCAGCCCTATGAAGGCACGAGTGACCCAGCTCCCTCAGTTCTTTCCCACAGTCAACTCGATCGCATGGGTCTCTGCGGAAGATCAGATGCTGTTTTGCGCCATTTTATGCCTACGACTTTTCTATACTTACCCTTTTAGAATCTTTTTCTAAAGATATTCCTTTACCTGGTTTATGAGAGTTAATCCTTCGACATCGGTCTTCTGTTGCTGTCGCTGCAGAAAGAAAATTGCCCCTTCAGATGAACACTCACTGTGTCGGCTGTCTTGGGCCTAGCCACGATACCTCAGACTGCAAACTCTGCCAGAAGTTTAATCAAACCACCCTCAGGCGATGCAAAAAGGCTGTCAAAAATTCCTTATGGGGCAACAGGTAGCCAGTTCTAGGCGGGGGTTCTCCGGGGTCCCTCCGTCCCAGTTGCCGGCAGAGTCATCAAGTTCCCAGGCCACTAAGGTCTGAGACAAGTCCTCGGGGGGAAAAGTTACAAAAAGGACCGAGATAGGGACTGCTTCCCCCAGTGGTTCCGCTCCCAGACAGCCTCTTTGTCCAGGGATACTCAGTCTGCTGTGGCTGCACAGATGCCTTAATCTGCTGTCCAGGTCTCTATTCCTACCAGATCACTACCGACAGTACTCCACCTGATGTGCGATGTGCAAGGTGGCCGGCCATCAACCTCTGGGTCATCAGCCTCCTCTTCATTGAGGACGGTCAGGTCGTCGTTGGCCCTACCATCGAGACCTGATGTTTCCCCAGGTCCTCGGGCTGTGGACTTCTAGGGCCAGTCAGATGAGTCATCACTTCCTGTGCCTTTGGCCACTCCTCGGTCGATGCAGCAGTCCACTGTCTTCGACCTCAATGACATCTTGACCAAATTCACAACTGCTTTGGTCCACCAGTTAGGCGCGTATAGGCCTGCATCAACTGCCCCGTTGACAACACTGTCATCGACACCACTTCGGCCATTGCAGGCTGTTCCCTGTGGGCATTTATCGGTGCCTCAGTTGTCAGACCTGGAATTAGAACAGATCGACGTCAAGGAGAAGTACCATCCTGACCTCATCCTCCCTGAGGAAGATCCTCTGACAGATCCACAGCTTCCTCAGTGAATGAGGACTCTGTCAAGCAGATGCCTAGGTCTCCTCCAGAGGACCCTACCTTCTTCAATGTTATGAAGCAACTGTTCTCAGCCATTGGCTTCCATACTGAGGAGGATGCCACCAGAAGAGATCAGGTGGATTTCTTAGAAATTCCAGAGTCTCCTCCTAAGGTCATTCCTCCTATCCTTCCTACACTAATGAATGCCACAACTGCAGCCTGGCACAGGCCTGATATGGTTGGCTGATAAACTACATCATGCCCCTCAGGGTCTTCCACGCTATGCTGCACAGCTGGAGACAGATTTGGTGGTTATAAAGGCAGCCCAAGATAGGTCCATGGTGCCCAAGCATGTTAGTTGCTCTCTTCCCCCCCGACACAGAATCCCATAGGATTGATCTGTGGGGCAAGAGGGTTTACACCTCTGCTACTCTTGGGCTGAGGATTGAAAACTACTTTTCACACATGGTTAAGCACCACAATACCCTTTGGAAGAAGGGCAAGGCCGTGGCCCAAGCTCTTCCTGACTGTACACAAAAGCAAGAGGTTACTAAGTACCTGCAAAATGCTGAGGATATTAGCAAGCAGCTGTTGCAAGCCCTCTGTGATATCTCCGATACTGGTGCCAAGGTTGCTGCCACGGCATTTGCCTTTGTAGGCACTCCTGACTGAGGGTTTTGGGTTTTCCTGCTGATGTTCAGCAAAAGGTGCTTAATGCCCCTTTTAATGGCTCCAAGTTGTTTGGTCCAGATGCGCAGGACATCATAAATGAGCTGCAGGTATCTGGCAAGGCTATCAAGTCTGTCCATTTGCTCTGTCATACACAACAAAAGAGCAGACTTTTGCAAGGTGTCCCACAAATCTGGAGCAGCCTATCTGCCCCAAGGCAAATGCAGAGCCTCTGCTGCCTTGCCCTCCCCCTCCTCTGCTGGAGCCATGGCCAAGCACCCCAGGGGTGATGGACCAGCTTCAGCAGCTGGATCTGCCTCCATTTGACTCCTTGCCAGAACCCCCTCTTCTGGTCTCTGGCCAAGAGGTGGTGGTCAGCGGTCAGTTCTTTCTCCATCTCAATCAATGGTGAACCATCACGCCAAATGCCCTAATTCTTCAAATCACAGAAAGGGGTCACACTCTGGAGCTCATTGAGCTGCCCCTAGAGACTCCTCCAGTACCCTCCACCTACACCCCCTGGCCCATCTGTCTGTTCTCTGGGAGGAGGTACAGCCCCTTCTGCACAAAAAGGCCATCGAGCCAGTGCCCAGGCACCAAAGAAACAAGGGATTTTACTTCAGGTTCTTCCTGGTCCCCAAAAGAACCGGAGACTTGAGGCCCATCTTAGACTTCAAGGACCTCAATCTGTATGTTCAGTACAAAAGGTTTAGAATGGTAGCTCTGCCAGGCCTGCTGCCCCTTTTCAACCAGGGTGAACAGCTGTGTTCTCTGGACATGCAGGACACGTACCTGCACATCTTGCCATTTCCACCCCACAGGAAGTACCTCCGGTTACTTTTCCAGGGTGAGCATTACCAATTTAAAGTATTGCCCTTTGGCTTGTCTTCTGCTCCGTGGGTCTTCACCAAATGTTTAGCAGCAGCAGTGCAGCTCTCAGAAGAGGGGGGCTGTATGTTTTCCCTTATCTGGACGATTGGCTCCTAAAGGCCTCATCCAGGGAACAACTCCTGTGGACTCTACAGAGAGCTCTTGAGTTATTTCTCTCCCTGGGCATTATGGTCAATTTGCCCAAGTCGGTCCTAGTCCCTTCCCAAAGGCTGCAGTACATATGGGCAGTTCTAGTCTCTGTGCAGGGAAAGGCCTTTCTGCCTCAGAACAGGGCAGCGTGCCTTATTGCCCAGGCTCAGGAGGTCACCCAGAGCCATTATATTCCTGCAAGAGTGTACTTGAGGCTGTTGGGATTGATGGCTTTGGCCATCCCCACTGTTCCACTGGCCAAGCTCCAGACGCGCATCCTCCAGTGGTCTCTCAGAATACAGTGGGACCAGCACACTGACAAATTAGATCAGTTAGTGCTCATCTCCTCCCCTGTCCGCAAGGTGCTCCAATGGTGGATGGACCCCCTGTACCTGCTGCAAAGGGTCCCCCTTCCAGATCTCCTCCCCCCAGCAGATCCTCACCGCGGATGCCTCCCGTTTGGGCTGGAGGGCTCATCTGAGTCCCTTTCAAACTCAGGGCTCTTGGTCCTAGATCAAAACCTCCTTGCATATCAATGTCTTGGAGATGCAGGCGGTCCTGTATGCCATGCAGGTCTTTCAGAACCATCTCTCCCGGTCAGCTGTTGCTTCAATCCAACAACCTTACTGTTGTGTATTACATCAACAAGCGTGGAGGGGGCGGCATATTCATACACCCTATGCAGGGAGGCCATGAGTGTGTGGTACTGGACATCAGACCATAGCCAAACTCTCTCAGCGGTTCACGTCCCAGGAGTAACACTCTGGTGGACAGCCTCAGCAAGATGCAGTCCAGCATGCACGAGTGGAAGCTTCTCTGATCTGTCACAGAATATCTGTTTGACAGATGGGGTCGTCCAGAGTTGGACCATTTTGTGTCCCCACAACACAAAACTACTCAGTTTCTGCTCACTCAATCCAAGGCCTGGAGTTTTCTGCCGGGACACATTGTCCCTCTCCTGGAACAGGAAGTTCCTTTACACCTTCTCGCCAGTTCCTCAGATTCAGAGGATGCTAATCAAACTGCAGATGGAGGGGGCCAGCATGATCCTGGTAGCTCCATTCTGGCCTCATCAGATATGGTTTCCATTACTACAGCATCTAGTGAAGGAACCTCCGGTCCTTCTTCCTCTCTGCAGGAATCTGCTGACGCAGGCTCAGGGGACCCTGGTACATCTCAAACTCAAGTCTCTGCATCTGCATGCTTGGCTGCTGAGGATGTAGCCACCGCCAGATTTGGGGTTTCCCTTAGGGTGGCAGATGTTCTAGTAACCACTCGGAAGTCCTTCACTCGAGCCATTTATGCCATGAAGTGGAACAGGTTTGCTATCTAAGCTGCCAAACATAATCCGGACCCTTTCACTTGTCCGGTGAGCCAGATTCTGGACTACTTGATATTGTCTGACTCAGGTCTCCAGTACTCTTCCTTTAAGGTGCACCTTTCTGCTATCTCTGCCTTCCATTAGCCTGTGGGAGACTGCAGCATGGCTCAGCTGGGTACTTCCTGTACCTTCTTTTTTTTTTTTTCCAACTCTTTTTCCTTCCAGTCGCAGCCTGCGGGGCCTCTCACAGGCATCCTGGCCTGATCCTGCCCACCTGAGGTCCCCCAATCCTGAGCCTCCTCTCTCCCCCCCCTTCCTGCAGCCAGTACCCCCAGCTTGACCCCTCCAGGGTGGGGTTGCCCCTCCGCTTTGGGCACTCAGAAACTGGCCAAGCTGCAGGTGAGGGCCCGGGTGGAGGAACTGGAAGGCTGGGCGGGTGGAATCCGGTGGTGGGCATGGGGGTCAGGTGCCATTGCCTACCCCGCAGAGATGGGTGTTTTCTTGTTCTGGTACACCACCCTCCCAGTGCTGAGGACAAACAGTGTCATCTAGCACTGGTGTGCGCGCATGTCGGCAAGGACGCCTGCCCACAGCGCTTTCTCTTGCTTTCGCAAGTGCTCCTGAGTGCAGTGATCCCTGCCTCCACAGGGTGTCGCTAGCACTGGGAGACATGTCCCTCCCACATCCCAGGAGAAGAAGGCTGTCGGATGCTCGATCCTCTCCTCCCTGGCGACCCGAGCTCATTCCCAAACCCGGGTCACCGGCATGGCACGAGGTGTGGCGTCAGCGCCACTGCAACAGCTTCCTGTACCTTCTTAAGGTGCATCCTGCATCTGAAACCTCCAATCTGTTCTGTCCTAGCTTGGAATTTGAATTTTGTTTTGGAGAAGTTGACCTCATCTCTTTTGAGCCAGCCGCAACTTGCGAGCTACGCTTCCTTTCTTGGAAAGAGTTATTTTGGGTTGCTATTACTTCTGCTCAAGGGATTTCCAAGCTTCAGGCCCTCTGGTGTGAAGAGCCTCATTTGATTTTCACAAAGACAGGGTCTCTCTGCACACAAATCCTCAGTTTCTGCCTAAGGCAGTGTCCGAGTTTACCTTGAACCAATCTATCCATTGTCCTGTTTATTTTCTGGAGCATGAAAATCCAGGGGAAGCACTGCTCCATATGTTACATGTGCGAAGAACTCTGAAGTGTTACCTGCTTCGGACTAAGGAATGCAAGAAGTCGACGCAGCTTTTTGTTTCTTTTACCCCAGGCATAGGGTGTCCAGGTTTCTAAACAATGTCCGTCTAAATGGCTGGCAAATTGCATTGTGTTCTGCTACAATAAATATGTCAACGAGTTGCCAGGAGCAGTGACAGCTCATTCCACAAGGGGTATGCCTACCTCTCTGGCCTGCTTCCGAGGGGTCTCCACTGATGACATTTGCGTGGCTGCCACCTGGATTTCTGTCCATACTTTCATCAAGCACTACAGTCTGGACATTGCCTCGAGAGCCCGTGAAGGTTTTGGAAGGGCTGCACTGCAGGACCTCCTGTCTTAAATTTAGGGATGGCCTTCCTCCCAGACTGTTTCTTTGCATATGTAACTGCTTGGGACTCATTCCATCTGTGGGACCTGATGACAGATATCCCAGAAGATAAAACAGTTATGTAAGAACTTACCATAACAGTAGAACTTCGAGGGGATCTCAGTCGTCAGGTCTGCCTTCCCTACCTCCATCCCCCTTTTGGGGAACTCGCTCTTAGAACTGGCTATCTGGTGTATCCAGCCTTACATATGGGCCTGGGCACCTCTCTCCTTGGCCTCCCATGGCTAGAGCTATGCTCCCTTTGTCTCAAGGGGAAAGAACTGAGGAGGGAGCAGGGCTGCTCGCGCCTTTATTGGGTTGGTAACGTCGGTATGCCTGCCATACCCATGGGATTTAGGCAAATTCTGTGAAAACAGTGCTGGGCATTGGAGAAACATACGTAGGTGAATCTCCAAACATAAGAGTGGTATTAGGGAAGGGGCAGTGCAGCGTCATTTTCTCACGATGGTTGCAGCAAGATCGGGGGTGGGGGGGAGGCTGAGGTGCCATAATTAAAGTGTTGGTGCCAGCGGTGATGTGGGCACATTTTACAAGTACTGTGCTAGTAAAGAAAGTATTAATTTACCATGGTAGCTGTGGGGGGTTGAAGAGGTGAAGCCCAATCCATCCAGTGGTCAGGGCTTCACCTCTGCCAGTAGTTCTCCTTTAAGATATACCATGGCAAAAAGTATGAACCAGTAGCAGTGACTCTCTAACCTAAAGATATCCTTGTGCCACCCTACCAATCTTTTTATTTTGAAAGTATCCAATATGATTACTACAGATCTCCAAGCCGCACGAAAACCAAAGACCTCAAAACAGTTTAATTCGCCACCGTAACTCCATAAATCCCGCTGCAGTCAAGTTACCCACACTTTTTTTTTTTCCTTTTCCAGAGCATCGGGAAAACATATGCTCACCACCACCCTTCCCACCGGCACACACTCCAACCCCTGCAGTCAGCCTTGTACTTTCCAGTGTAGCTCCCTAAATCCCGCTGCACTCAAGACACCCACATTTCTTTTTGTTTTCTTACTACAGAATCAGAGAGCCACGTCTTCCTGACCACCCTATCACTCTCGTCCCCGAAGTGCTGCCAAAGTCCATTACCAGTGACAGACAAGCAGTCTTTATTAACTGCAGTTCACACATTCCCACTGTACAAAAATAAGCCAAACTCTTATCTCTTCCCTTGACAGCTGGGAATATTCAAATCCAGGTCCAGAACAGACGTGACACCGATCTGTCACTGTAGACGAAGATGCAAGAGATAGCTTTCTACCAGCCTGCATGAGCGTAAAACACCCACCATTCACTTCAGGCCAGCAACAAAATAAACCGCAGGAAAAAAAAAAATACTTAATACTGGTATAATTCAGCATTTTTTCTTACTGGGAAATCCAACAGCTCCTCACAGAGAGAACAATGAAACAATTCAAACTGCCACACACCCATGATTTAAATGTGTTTTGTTATTTTGCCCGACCCAAAGGTTATTCAACTTCTGTACTATTTTTTTCTAGTGGAGGAATACCTTGAATAAATTTCTTTTTTTTTCCCCAACAGATACCCACCTTATAAATGCAATAACACACGACAAGGTGTGGTTTATTCTGGATAAATGCATGCCTAGGGACAGTAAGGCATTCTGCTCTCTAGGCATGCGTTTATCCTGAATAAACTACACTTTATTGTGTGTTATTGCTTACCTATTATTTTAGGTTGTTTCTTGTATATTGTACTGTATTCTTCCTACCGCCCTTCCCCCAGGATACATCTGCAAATAATGTTAGCATGCTCTATTTGATAAAACTTTTAAATCAATAAATGAATGATTAAAGAGATCTACCAAGTTAAGACTATTCAGTACATATACTGAAGCCTTACCCTGCGAATAGTAATTGCTGCACATGGTGCCAAAAATAGCCCTCTACCGCAGCCTATGCTCCACCCTCACGCACAGCCATGTTATAATGCAAAGCCAAGGAATGCGCAGGGGCACACTCCATAACAGCCTATGGAAAACAACCTTCCAAGTGTTTCTATATGTTATAATGGCCAGCTCATGATCAATCAAGGGCACCTATCGACTAACAAGACCCTTGTTAGTTAATCTGTGCCCTTGATTGATCACCAGCTGGCCAGTATAATATATAGAAACATTTGGAAAGTTGCACCCCATAGGCTATTATGGAGCACGCCCCCGTGCACGCTCTGGCTTTGCATCATAACGTGGCTGTGTGTGGGGGCAGAGTGTAGGTTGCACTAGAGACTGGGAAGTAAGCTAAACCCGGTCAGGACGATTTTACGAGCGTTTTTACTGGAAAACTACAGGGCTACTTTTGGCACCATGTGCAGCAATTACTATTCGCAGGGGTATTGCTTCAGTAGATGTATGGAATAACTCATTTTATATAGCTTGGTAGATCTCTTTACTCCCCCCTCCCCTAAATGTCGTAACCATTGGGCAGTGACAAAAATGTTTCCTGATGGAATGATTCTGTATGATTTTCTATTCTCTGCCAAGTATATTTTTCTGAATTGCAGATTAACAAAATTAATATATAGAATTAAACAAAAAATACTTTTTACAACTCAACACCTTGCATTTTATCAGACAACTAGAAGAAAAATACATTTAGTTGGCACACTTTTTTTTTTTTTTTACTTTGGTTTCTGCACCTGGACTACGGGCAGGGGATGTACCCCACTCTTCAGCGCCGGACTGTTCCTCTGGCATCCCCCCTCCAGGCCGTCTGGCTGGGTGGCCCGTAGCTTACCCCCTATGGCAGGGCTCCCCAGAGACCAAGATCAACCAGAGACACCAGCTGAGGTTTATGCCTGGGGCGTCATTTGGGAGGTGGTCCAGGGCTTCACAGAGCTCCATTGCCTGGAGTATTTCCATGGTTACCCCAGGAGCACAGATGTGCAATGACATCCACGCAGAGCAGGCACACTCCCGCACCTGTCCCGCCGACGCTCTGCTGTGTAGTTGGCTCAATGTTGTACCAAAAGAGCTCCAGTGTTTCAGATGCCTGAAAAGAATAGATGAGTAAGCACTAAGGAGGGTATGACAATAAAAAAGTTAATCCTAGGGGTTCCCCTCTTATTTTAAAACAGTTTTACTTTGAGCGTATTATGCATATTTTTCTGATTACTGCACTGTGGGAGGCGATTGTGGAGTTTGTGATACCGACATTCCCATGGACAGCAAGTATAACTTCATCATTACAACTAACAAATTTAAGACAGAAAAGGGAAGAAAAATATACATTTTATTTGCCACTTCAAGAAAATGCCCAGAAGAAAATCAAGGCTCAACATTTCCTGACCTAAGCTGGTCCAATTCTAGGCAGTGCTGCCTAAATGGGCAAAAGGCTTTGCAGTGATCTACTGCCCTAAACAGTCAGAAACCTGGCCCAGGCACAGTGCATCAGCTTTTCCAGTGCAGGAGATTTTATGCCATTCTGTGTAATCTGCTTAGCTGTAGCAATACCTTCTGAACTAAAACACAAGTCCCTTGCAAGACCAATAACCACAGCAGCCATGAGGTTGGTCATAAACCAGGGTCTACACAGGGCAGCTTTCCTGGCACAAAAGTGCACTACAAGATGCAGTTAACCACCTCCGGCCCAGCCCCAAAACACCAACCCAGTCATAGGCTTCTCAACAAATCTGTCTGCCACAATACTGAACTGGAAGCCAATTTTCCCAGATAGGAAAACAGTTTCAGCAGTCTAGTTAGAGCTCTCGGTCAACACATTAAATTGCATTGTTATTTTGTTACAAAGAGTACAAGGAACTACAAAATAAAGAAACAGAAGCTTTGCATGGCATGCCTAACTTTGTCCTTGAGCCCAGAAGCCTGCCCTCTGACTTAGAGTCACCCATCCTTACGCTGCTGTAAAGAACACTGAGGGGCTCTCTTTTGCCACAGGAACTCTGATCTCCATGATTAAACATAACTAAGATCAACATCTATCTTTTAGAGGGCTCTTTCTCAGTGTTTTATGCTAACAGAGCTCCCCCCAGCACTGTTCGAAGGGTAAACCACATTCTCGCTTCTGCGTTTGTTTCAAGTGTCACACTCCATTTCAGAGTGCATACACGCCACTTAGGCATGATTACTTCCAGCAGAACTTCAGCAGAAAACCCCCTTTAGAATGTCACTCCCTTTTATCTGCACTGCAGTTATTTTTAGACAGGAGTTAACAGCCATGCCTTTTAAAGCTATATAGTCTGTAGTCAAGATTGTAAAAGGGAATAGTATCTTGATCTTCAGGAAATGAAGCTTCTCAGTAACATGATTACATTTATTTAATCAAAACACATTCAACTGCAAAGAATTGTGGCAATATATTATTCCATTCTAAAATGCATAAATATTAAAGAATGTGGCCTTGGGACACCTGGGCTCTGCCCTCAACAATTTTTTAAAAGCAGCTGCAGGGCACAATAGCAGACATTTGGGGAAGGGGGAGCATTTTTGTCTAAAATTTTTTTGGAAAGAGGCAGCATTCTTGTCTCATCTTTCCATTTTTGTTTAGGTTTTATTCTTCATTCCATTTAATGGTAAAAATATTAAGCATTTGCTTCTAATACCCCAAAGTTCCACCTCCGCTCCAGTTGGATTCACATTAGACGACTAATAACACAACTGATGTAAATGGACTGGTAACAGAAACGAGTATATCAGAAGCAAGCACTGTACATAATGCTGGTGTATACTGACGACTTATGAATTTTAAAAACTACAGAGCTGCTGGTGGAGCACGTCACGCTCCCACATAAGAGACCGGGTTTGCACCGCAACCCAACTCTCCTGTCCTCAGCTGATCAAGCCCTAGGTACACTGCAGAGGCAGCATATGGTGTTAGGATGAAGGGCTTCCAAGCGCTGCTTTGGCCCACCATCGGTCAGAAGGAAGCACTGGTGTTGTGGGTGATCACACAACACTGGCTCCCTTTCACAGGCCAACATCAATGGATGGACAACATGCCATCACACATCTCTGTTGAAGGGCAAGTCTAGGAGAAATTTGTAGGAAAAAAAATTGGTTGCTTTAATGATAGAAAACCTCTCATGTCCACATAACTGGAACCAGCTTGTTGTGATTTCAGGACCAACTAATGTGATGTTTCCTAGATCAGGTGTGGCAGTTTGGTCTTGGTCCTTCTGTAAGAGGGTTTCTCATCTCTGCAGAGAAGTGTATCCTGTTTTGCAGCCTGGAGGCCAGACCAGAGTTATTTGTGAGGGTAGGAACTGCCACAACAAGGGATAATATTTAATAAATAAATTGACTGAATAAAGGGCTAGGTGTCTAGTACCTTCCACCAAAATCCATGCTAGCTGAAATGTTTTGCTGACGTGAACTGCTGCTTTAACATGCGTAAACAAAAGGGTCTTGCAGTTGTAGAAATAACCACATATCCATAGCCACCTATCAAAGATGGGCTACAATTAACTGGTACACTACCACCCAAGAGAATGTCTGCAGTACAACACAACAGAGCCCAAATAAAATAAGACAGGGACAGTTCCGACAAAGCAGTTCAAGTGGATTATGTAATAATCTAATTTTCTGATAGTCTAGTGGACACCTATCACCCCCCCCCCACCAATGCCTAGAACCCCTTACCTGGCCCAGTCCCAGCAAACAATGACTGGCACATACCTACCACTCACCTCCCCGGCTGGCCACCACCTGCTGCTCGTTGCAAATACTGGTATTGCTATTCAACACTATTTAGTGCTACAGTACTTGTGGGATGACTTTTGAAAGTCACCTATGATCTGGAATTTGTCCCTCAAGTATTGTGCTGCTGTACAGCGTTGTATGACAGAAGAGCTTACGAGCTGCAGACACTGGCAGGCCATGGGGGTGAGTGGTGGGTATGTGCCTATCTCCGCTGCCAAGTGTGGGGTCTACAAGAGTACCAGAGTATAAACTACTAAATCATTACAGTAAGCACGTGATCGGGATGGGAGGGAAGGAGTCCACTAGACTACCAGAGTACAAACTATCAAATAAGCACCACTGGCACCGGATGGAGCCAAAAGAAAGAAACCTAGCATGGGTTTGTTTTCTTAAACTAATGGCACCAGAGATGCCTACTAGGGGAAGGGGGGTGCAGGACCACACACCCCAGGATGGACAGTTCTCCACATAATTCAAGGATCAATGATTGTGCCTCACTAGTTAATGAGGCCATAATAGGATGCAAATGATGTCTGAGTACCTTGTATGGGCGAAGAAGTAATTTGCACGGGGACTTTTGAACACACAAGAGCGCTAATAGGTTTGGGACACCCTAACTGCTTTTGTCCCTGGACAGCCTATGTCCAGTTTAGACACATACGGTGAATCTCTGTGGCCAGCAGTGGGTTGCGCATTGTGCTAAGCACACATATTAGTGCCTTAGTTATGGGTGCACTCTAGAGGGCTACGTTCAACCTAGTTTAGGGAACTCGCACTATGCTTTGAACGTGCCTTAATACGGCACATTTAGGGCACTGTGTTAATATGCACTTTGGGTAAGGCCTTTGCACAAACAAACCCCGACTTTGCAATATGGTACCCTTAGTGTTTTAAATACGATACAAAACATGCCCCCCCAATTAATGTACAATGTAACAAAAGCAGTTGCACTGTGTTTTATATTTTACCCTACAACAAAACATTTTCACGCTTGGGACATGCTTTTGCTTACACGAAAGTGTGTTTTTTTTTTTTTTTTTACTTTGGCTGTTTTGCATGAGTATTTACTGGATTAATACATCATGGGAGGTCAACATGGCATTTTGATGCCAACCCCCGTAACTTGTCATCATAACTAACAAATTAAGACTACGGAAGTACAAAGAAATGTGGTAGCCTTGTTAGTCCAGTCAATGATGCAGGAAAAAAACAAAACAAAAGACAAATATGTTGCAAGTGATCCCCTTTCTTGGACTAACAAAATTAAGACTAGCTTTTGACAGTTATACTATTTTCATCAGGTCAGTTTCATTTAAAAACGTCATGTGCCTCTCCAGGAAATCCCCGCGCCCCAAAAAAAAAACAACTCAGATTTAAAATACGTATGTTTTCAGGCCTTCTGTACTGCTCTTTTTTCTTCTACTCATGGAGTGTGAGGGGAGTTTTGTTAAGAAGGATACTGTTCAGGCACTTACTGAATTCATTCCACTGAAGAGATCGCCTGATCCTACATGAGCTGTGTGAACAAAATTTGTTGGTTCTCCTATCATGCTTCGGTCGATCCTCCTTCGCCGTTTCTAAAGAGAAAGCAATAAAAATAATCAGTCTTTTCTTTTCCCTTTCCTTGCAAAGCGCATCCAACAGGAATGGCAATCAGGGGGATAAAAACAGGTGTTAAAGGATTTCAGTCAAGTGTTATTCCATCTGAAGGCAGTTTCAATATTTCTGTTACCTGTAATGGATGCACATGTCATCACCTCCTGCCCCCATTTTGAAGTGTACTGCGACATTCCCCCATACTCCGGTCATAGCACAGTCCAGGAGCTCAGCAACTAAAAAAGGACAGCATGTGTGGTCTTATGTAGCCCCTTTTAAAATGGAACTGCAGGGACAGAACCAAGGCATGTAGCATTTCGAAGCTGTAATTCTTGTTGCAAACTGAAGTCCAGAAACTTACATTCATAACTGCAGCAAATCAAGTTGCAAGTCCTGCAACACACAAGTTGCATCCTGTGTAGGTGGAAGGTTCTCGTGTGTATTTTATGCAAATCCATCTATTTTTCATCCCGACTGGGGTGGGTAAAGCCCATAAACTGCCAATACTGATAACTCTGAGAAACAGGGACGTCTCCAGTTTCAGCAAAGTCCCAAGGGATTGGTAGCAAGTTGTTTGGCATGAAACAATACAGAAAGACGCCTACTCATTTTCAGCTTATGCTTCTTGGGTCGGAAACAGGAATGAATTTTAAAGAAATGCAGGGGGACAGCTTCTAAAACTCTGCAGCCCTGTGACCCTGTTGCCTAAAGAAGAATGTTCCCAGGAAATCAAAAGCAGGAGGCATAATGGCTAACAGAACAGGCTTGTTAGGCTATGACCTTCCTCTACTTATTGTGACTTCCACCCAGATTCCTTAGATCCAGTACCTCAAGTGCCACCAGATATAACTGAATGTTGACTTTCACTACACATTTTTTTTTGGTAATGCAGTTTTCTTACTAGTTTATGGAGATGAAAATGAATTAACATGGTCACCACATAGAGTGGTATCACTACCACCAGATATTTCTGTCTGTGACATGGGTATAAGGAAATAAGAAACTGGAGTGAGAAATCCAGTCTGGAATCCATGTGAATACCACACAGTATCCAAATGGATTGTGCCTACCAGCTGCCTGATGCAGCAGCATGTGTAAAGGATCTAGCCGTTACGCTTCTCTTTTTATTTTAAAACATAAAATGCAGCTGGCCCAGTGGCGCCGAGGGCTGAGGCGCTGGTCGCCTTACCTCACGCAACACCAGCGACCCATGTTCGGGAACGAGCACAGGCCGCCAGGGATTGGCAGGGGAGAAGAAGGACTGAGCATCCGACAGACTGCTCTCCTTCTCTGGGGAGGGGGGTCCCAGCTGTCAGCACCTGGCTGCCCCCTAGAGGAGGCTGGGGGACATGCCTGCTGCGCTGAAGACAGGGGAGGAGTTGTGACAGATGCTTGGAGGGATCGCGTGCGGACACATGCACGCTCCCCTCTGCAGGTGTCATTACATGCCTTGACTCCTAGGGGAGTAACACAGAAAACCACTTGCCGCAGCAGAATGGTGGAGGGTGCCTTGCAGGCTCCGCTCCTGGCCAGCCACAGCACTGGCCCCTTGAATCCGGTCTCTGGTGGGGTTGGGGAACTCTGCTGGTAAGCCCTAGGGCCGGGTCAGTGCCAGATGGTGGACGTCAGGGGACGGGGCCGGGGCGCCCTTCCGATGTAAGCCGGCAAGAAAGAAAGTAATAGCTGTAAAAAAAAAAAAAAAAAAATGCTGCCCAAATGCCTTATCACGTTTCAGAATTGCTGAAAGTCGACTCTGGATGGTGTGGATTACCCATCAATAATGCCAGCCCCATGACAAACCACACTAACTGAACCCATCCCCACAAGCCCAACTGGATAGTGAGCTTGTGTCTGATGAGTGTGACCTTTTCTCTGTCGCCTACTTACTAGTAACATTTTGTGTGTTTCAAAAGTGTTCATAAATTCTTTTCTAATGAATCTAATAATTACTTCAGTGCATGGACTGAAAGAAACATTCCCCTTTTCCTAAGGTCACACACAACTACAGATCCACAATTCCATTCACCAGTACTGTCTCGCTGTGTTACTGATCACATTTGTTAAGTTGTCAAGTACCGGCTTGGAAACCCAGATAATGATTGATAAATGAGGGCTACTCACCTGTAACCGCAAGTTCTCCGAGTGGTATATGCTTCACATCCACAGTTCTGGCAGTCCCCTTTTAAGAGCTGATTTGCTGGATTGTCTTTAAGAGAAGCTCCTCCCACCACCCCCATTGGTATATCCCTCGGTTCTGCCCCGTTACATCAGATCTTGCACACTGGAAGCAGGGACCCGTGTGCCACTTGCTAGGGGAGGTCAGGTGCCCTGTGTGGATGTGAACCACATACCACTCAGAGAACTGTGGTTACAGGTGAGTAACCTTCATTTCTAGGGATGTGGATATGGTTCATTTATCCACACCTCTGGCAGACTTCCAGCAGTTCTCCAGAAGGAGAGGTCAAGGCATGCTGCTCCCCTATTTGGTAAGCAGAGATTGGAGAAATTAGGCCCCAAAAACAGCATCCCGGCATTACTCAAGATTGATGTGGTAATGGGAGATGACAGCGTGTTCGGACTTCCAGGTAGCCACCCTACAGATCTCCTGTATGGGAACATCCCTGAAAACATCCACTGAGTCAGCGGTATGTCTGGTGGAATGAACCCTAAAGCCCAATGGGAAGCTCCCTACCAGCCATCCTATAGCAAAGGTCACTGTAGGAGACAATCCACCTGCAAACTGCCCTCTTAGCTGCTAGTCTGCCAGATGCAGCTTCAATATATGCTACACAGAGCTGGGAAGCCTCACCCCAAACTCCAGCCATGCTCTCCTTATAGCAGGAGGGTGCCTGCCGCAAGTCCAAAGTATGTAGCCAATGGTTGGCCTCTGAAGATGGGTTGGTAAAGTGTACCAGAAAGTTAATTACCAGGTTAAGGTGAAACTCCAATACCATCTTCGGTAGGAACTTTGGGTGGGGGTGAAGAACTACCTTGTCCTTGTGTAAGACCAGGTACGGAGACTCCACCGAGAACACCTGGAGCTCACTGACCCTTCTGGTGGAGGTCATAGCCACTAAGAAGGCAGTTTTCCATGACAGATGTGACATCTCACATCGGCGCATAGGCTCGAAAGGCTTGCCCATGGGTACTGCCAGAACCAGCAACAAATCCCAAGGTGGTAGTGGTTCACACACTGGTGGGTTCAAGTGATCAAGGCCTTTGAAAAAGTGCCTGACTACCTTCTCCTGTACCACTGTCAGCATACTAGTCCGTGCCCAGTATGCAGAGATGGCTGCCAGGTGCACCCTGAGAGTGGTCAATCCGGCCCCCAGCTGGAAAAGGGAACCACAGATAGTCCAGAATGCTAGACATGGGGAAGGCAAAGGGATCAAGCTCCTTGCCCTGGCACCAGATGGAAAATCTTTTCCACTTAAAGGCATAGCACTAATGAGTCAACTCCTTTAGGGATGCCTCCACAACATGGAGCACATCTTCCATAAGTCCCACAGCCTGTAACTCTAGCTGCTCAGGAACCAGCTGTGAAGTGCAGGAATTGGAAGATCTGGTCTCAGGATCTTCCCCTGATAACACAAAAGCAGATCCAGGCACAAAGGCAACCACCATGGAGATTTGCTGCTGAGGCTGAGGAGATCTGGGTACTAGAACTGGCGAAGTCATCCTGGGGCTATCTCTCCTCACCTAGAACACCACTTTGTGGACCAGAGGAAAGGGAAGTAAGGTGTACAGGAGGCCTGGGGTCCAGGGCCTCACAAAGGCATCCCCCAGCAGTGTGTTCCAGACTGAGGTGGGTGGACACAAAACAGCCTCAGCTTTATAATCTCGCTAGAGGTAAAGATGTCCAGCAGAGGAGTGCCTCACAGGGAGAACAGGTGGTTCACCACCTTCTGATGCAGTGACCACTTCTGCGACATCTTGCCCACCTGACTGAAGGTGTCAGTCAGCTGGTTGATGACTCCCGTGACATGGCTCACCAGGAGATCTGCACCCAAGCTGTGCATGACAGTCCAGGTGTGGATGGCATCCCGATACAAGGGAAGAGAGTGCGTGCTGCCTTGCTTGCTCAAGAACATGGTCATGGTGTTGTCCATCTGGACTTGGACAACCTGGCCCCAGACAAAAGGAGCAAATTCTTGCACATTCTTGTGCTCCAGCAGGATGATGTGATGATAGGACTCTCTGGGGTCCAGAACCCATGGGCTCTATGGTCCCCCAGGTGCACTCCCCATACCACTAGACTCGTCCATTGTAAAGTGACTGCTGGCTCTGGGTGGACAAATGGGACTGCTTCCTCCAGATGTTCTCGGATGAGCCACCCCATTGGCTGGGTGACCACGACTGGCTGGTCCAGGTGACAGAGGCGCTGAAACTGAAGACAGCCCAGCTCCCACTGTAGGTGCCGCATTTGCCAGTTGGCCCACTAGACCATAACACAGCAGGGTGCCAGGTACCCCAGCACCCAGCTTGAAATGATCAGGCAAAGTAAGGTAAGATCCGATGCCCATGATGGAAGTCTAGCTCTGCCCCAATGAAGTGATTCGCCTGTGAGGGGTTCAGTTCGGACTTGGCCAGGTTGACCAGAAGGTCCGAGTTTCTGCAGATCTAGAGGGCCAAGTCCGTGGACCACTCCACAGCCTCCTAGAACAGCCCGGCAATCAGCCAGTTGTCCAGGTAGGGGTATATCCTGACCCCATGGTGCCACAGGTATGCTGCCACGCACTTGCTGAAGACCCTGGGTGCCGATGAAAGACCAAATGACATGGGGCTGGTAAAGAACCCATTCTACACGGCACTGGAGGGTGCTGCCAGTAGGATGGATTGGAATGTGGAAGAGCATGTCCTGGAGGTCCGGTGAGCAGAACGACATGCCTTACTCCAAAATGGCATTATCTGGTTCAGCGTGATTACCCTGAACTTGCACTTCCTGAGAAACTGATTTGAGTCAAGAAGATACAGTATGGGGTGCCAACCTCCCCATCCATTTCAGGAACAGGAACAGGAAATACCTGGACATGAAGCCCTGGGCTGCCACAGAGTCTGGGACACGGGCTATGGCTCCTTTCTCAAGAAGCTGAGCAACATCCTCCCTGTGGGCAGATAGTGTGTCCTGCAGCACCACAGACTTCCTTGGCATGTGGGGTCGGTAAAGTGGGAGAGCCTCAAAGTCGAAAGGCAACCTTCAGCCTACCACTTCTAGGACCCACTTATCCAAAGTAATAATGGACCAATTGTGCCAAAAGTGGCAAAGCTGACCCCCCCTCCCCCAAGGGGAGCTGGGACAGGGACTGAACGGGTGGGAGCTAGACACCCCAACCTGTCACTGGGCAGCTCTGGAGGGGGCACTGGTGCCTGCTGCCAGAGGGGCACCACTATCTCTATCCCCACCCTTTTTGGGGTCTTGATCAGGGAACTTGGTCTTGGGGCACCAAGCCCAAGATGGCCCCTGCTGGGGTGACTGCTTTCTAGGCTGATGTGACAGAAAGGGCTGAAACTAAAAAGACTCTTCTGCTTATGCCCTTTCAAGCCCTTCTGAGAGGAAGTCACAGAATCATGGGTGACATTGGTCTTCTCGATCCTGGTAAGGTGTTCTTCCACCCCAGGGCCAAAGAGGTAGGTACATGCCCAAGAAGGGGACAATCGGCCAACTGGGTGTCTACCGTAAAGGTGGAAATCTGCAGCCAGGCCCTATGACGCATCACAATGGCCGCTGACATGGCACAGGCGCAAGAACTGCCCACGTCCAAGGCTGACTGAAGATGGTGTTTTGCCAGTGCTTGATTGACCTCTGCCCACTTTCACTACCAGCTGATTGTCAGCAGGGAGGTATGGGAGGACATGATCCAGGACTCCCATTAGGGAGTGACCAAAGTGGGCCATCATCAGTGCGGAGCTTGCCTGACAAAGACCTAGGTCCATGCTGAGTCCTCCCTCCTTTGCGGCACGGTCCAGCATTTTCTTGTCGGGGGGGGGCTTGTCCACGTCTCCAGTATTGCTGGACTTACGGAAGACTGAATCTGCAATCAGACCCTTGGCCGAGGGGTGGTCCAAAAAACTGGACAATGTGCTTCCAGTGACATCATGGCAATGGCGGCTGGCTGATCCTCACTGCTCCTAGAACAATCTCAACAATCCATGATAATCCTTCGCTCAGACACACTGAATTTGGTGCTATACAACCGAACCGTGTGCAGTACATGTCCAGGAAACCTCCTTGACCATGAGGGAATAAAAATCCCTCACAAAAACAAAATATGAAGCAACTAACGATCAACGCAGACATCGACAGATAAGCGGCCTCCACGCCACGGGGACGCACACACTCTGAATCTTGGGACCCAGACTTGGATGCGGAGGAACCCTCTAACAAAACAGACAAGGCATTGCATAAAATATTAAAAAGTGTCAACAAAATAGAATCCTCAATAGCAGACCTCTGTATGGACATTAAAAGTATAAATAGCAAAGTCAGCTCAAATAAAAAAAAAATTGCTGAAGTGGTGGATGCACAAGAAAGGAATGACAGAGTTCTACTTTACACCTGCAATGAGAGAGACAGACCCATGCAAGGCTCGAAGATGTAGAAAATCAGGCAAGACGGAATAATTTCCGTATTCACGGAATGCAGGAAGGCTCTGAGGAGGGATACCCTACAGCCAGATACTTTATCAAGCACCTGTTGCATTCAATGCTCTCCCTGCCTTCCGATATGCCTCTGGAAATTGAGAGAGCCCACTGTTCCCTGGGCCCCCACCCGACGAATCCCAAAGCATGACCCAGATCATGGATTGTCCATATGCTGCACTATCAATCGAAGGAACATATCCTTTTGGAAGCCTGGAGACACAAAGACCTGAAATTTCCTGAGCAAAACATCTACTTCAACCATGATTTTTTAGCAGAGTTACATGCAAAAATGCAACAGGTCAGATTCATAATTCAAGAACTACATGAGAAAAAAAAAAACATAAGAGCCCAACTAAACTTTCCAGCTAAATTAAAAAGTATACCTAGATGGAGGACCTAACGTTTTCAACTCCTTAACTGAGGTGACCCCATTCATAGCAGAACAAAAGTTGTTTCTCCCAAACCATGAACTGGAAGCACTGGAGCAGAAACTTCTGGATACTTCCTAGGGAACAATGACAAGGGGATGCGAGTGCAACCATTCATGGTCAGTCCCACAACAAATGGTCCCAGAAATTTTCAAATTGCTAAAGAACGCGGATTCTACGAGAGGAAAGCGAGTGGCGATGACAGAAGACTCCTGCATACCAAGATGACTTTAAACGATGAAAAAGGTTTCTTTTTTCTTGAGTTGTGATGATCTCATCTGAGATGTTCCTCAGGATTATGAGGGCATGCAATCGCTGTTGAGAAAGCGACTGCAAGAAACAATCATTTGAATGTCTTTCAGACATTATTTATGATTTGGTGGTGGGGGGAAACAGCATTTAAGATCTTGGTGAAACCCAATAACTTACTAAATCTAAGGGACAAAAAAACTCTGGGTATTTCAGTGTTGACCTCTTATCAGTCTAAGACACCAACATCATCATGCTGAAAGACGACTCAAAACGAATGGTACTATAGGGTAAAGATGAGGTAGAGGTTATGTTGATTGAAATATAAAAGTATACAACAACCAGATCCTGTTATTTGGAATTGGCATGGAAGGGGAAGATATGTTTTGGTTATTTTGGATAAATGAGGAGCAAATGGTAAAGGGAAGGGAGGAACACTCCGCTTTAGTGTTCTGTAGAATGGGGGAGGGTAAAAATGTTTTAAAAAAGATGAGTGGAGTGAATCAGCTCATGAAACAATCCAATATGTCGAGAGGGCAGTGGGTAGATCTAGGCCACATTCCATCGAAAGAGTTCACAGTGGCTGAGAGGGATGAAAATGCAGGTCGTTGCCATATTTACCAGCGTGATCCTGCCAGTATATTTGAACTGGTACTACACGCTACACCATGAGGTTACTTGGTTTTCCTCCAGTTTACCATCCATGCTGTTTGGCAGAGTTGCACAAACTCACCTAGGAAGTTATTTACTCTTTTTATTCACCGTTGTCCTGAGGCATCTCTCAGAGGTGCCTACTCAACTCATCCCCCCGCTGTTCCTTGCCGAGACTCCCACCGGTGCCTCCCTCCCATGGAGACTTCCCAGCCCCCCTGGAGGAGGGCTCACCCACTCCTACCTTGGTGGCGTCTTTCTGAAATTAGAGGGTCAGTTGTCCGTGGGTGGCGCCTGGGGATCACCTGGTGCACCAGTCCGGCATTGGGGATGTGTGGGGGATGGCTCCTGAAGCCCTCATCGCCTCCTCAGTCCTCCAGGGTTTTTTCTCTTGTTGCTCTTCCCCCAGAGCTCGGACGTGCAATGACATTCTCCGATGTCCGCCACAGCTGTGCCCCTCTACTTCTGCCCTAAGCGTGAGCAGTGCCTCCGGCTTCCACCCAGGGCCGCTGCTGTGCCAGGCAAGCTCTGGATCCCTCCCCAGAGAGAGAGAGGAGAGCAGTCCTCCAGACACTCGATTCTCTCTCCCCTGCCAACACCTGGTGCCTGAGCTCGCTCCCAAACTCGGGTCACTGGTGTGGTGCGAGGTAAGATGACCAGTGCCTCAGCCCTCAGTGCCACTGGGCCCCCGGAAACTGTTTAGTTGGTGTTATTTCATTCCCACACTACATTTTTAAACAGCTGTGTTTGTATTACAGAGTTCTGGATAATATGAGGTTACTTAAGTTTACCAATTTTTTTTTTTTTTTTAACACCAGCAGGCTTAGCTGGAGATATGGTTCATTTTTGGTATGTGTATCATCAAGGGTATATTTTAAAAAGAGAAGGTTCAAAAATCCACATGGTTGGGGTGATGGTGAACGGGGGGACATTGAGGGTCAGCAATATAGGACGGGTAAACTTCCAAGCCAATGAATCAATAACAATGGGGGACATTAAGATAGTATCTTATAATGTAAAAGGGATACACTCTCCAATAAAATGAACAAGGTTATTGGGAGAGCTGAACAGATTAAAGTGCACAATAGCATTCTTACAGGAAATGCACCTACCTATGCATGAACATTTGAAACTAAGGAGAAGCTTGGGGGGGGGGGAGTGGAAGCATCATCTCCTCCCAACGTTAGACAAGCAGGGGTAGTGATACTAATTAGAAGAGGATGTCCACTTCAAATTAAAGATGTGGAAGAGGGGTTTGAAGGCCGCTTTTTATGAGTGACAGGGGTGCTTCATGGAGAAACAGTTCACTTGGTAAATATCTATGCCCCAAATATTAGGACTCTCCCTTTTTAAAAGAAGTATTTTGCAAAATAGCTTCTACACCACAAGGTCAACTGATCACTGGGGGACTTCAACATGGTTCTACATCCCGAGGTAGAAAAATCCTCAGAGGCTATGGGGCACAACCGACAGGCCTCCAAATTTCTTACCTCCATTACAGATGAAATGGGGCTACGAGATATTTGGAGTGACCAACACAGAGGAGAGAAATACTTTACTTTTTTATTCAGCATCCAAAAAAATCATATTCCAGGACTGATTTTTTTCCTGGTTCAGAAAACACATGCACACTGTATTAATAGCTCAAAACACAGAATATCAAGCTATCAGATCGTGCCCCAATTTCAATTACATGGCAACTTTTGGGAGTGGGTAAACAAGTCCAATGGAGACTTAATGTCTCGCTTCTGAATGACAATCATTTTACGAAGATACTAGCAGAGACTATAAAAGAGATCCATGAGATAAATATGCAACAGGAATATTCACAACTATCCACCTGGGAAGCACTTAAGACTGTGGCAAGAGGGGAGATAATTAGTTTTGCATCAGCCAAAAAGAAACTGTTTAAATTGACCCAAACAATAGGCTACTGACCAGGCTAGAGGAACTAGAAAAAGAACATAAAAGCCATCCAACCCAGTCTTCCATTCTTAAAAATATAGCAGAGGAGAGGGGAAAACTCCACCAATTAGATACTCAACGGGCGGAAGGACAACTTAAATTTTTGGGAAAGAAATATCACGACACGGGGAGTCAAGTTACTAAATTGCTGGCATTTAGATTACGGAAAGCTCAAGCAGACAGAACTGTCCCATGTATAGTGAACAAAGAACCCTCCCTGGTCATGGACCAAGCCCAGGGATATTGCTGAACGATTTAGATTTTTCTATCAGCAGCTATATTCAGAGTAAGAAAAATCGAGATATAAAAACCGAAACAGAAGCATTCCTACAGAATTTAAATCTTCCACAGCTTCCAGTGGAAGCCAGACAGGAATTAAATGCCCTAATCTCACTGCAGGAACCCAGAATGGTAATTAAATCACTGCCATCTGGCAAAAACACCAGACCAGACGGCTTTAGTGCTGAATTTTATAAAAAATATGTAAATGTTTTGGCTCCCATCCTAACAAAAGTTGTCAATGCTTGTTTAAAAGAAGACTGGATACCTGAAACCTGGAAAGATGCAATAATTAGCATTATCTCTAAGCCTGGTAAACCTAGAGATGTCTGTGAAGTGTACAGATCAATCTTTTTATTGAATCAAGATTTCAAAATCCTATCTAATATCTTGTCAACCCGATTACAAAAATATATCGAGTTCCTTATACACCCTGATCAAACTGGCTTTATCCAAAATAGACACCTAGCAGATAATATACTCAAATTGCTGAATGTTTTATCATATAGTTCTCAAACATCCACAGCACAATTAGCCATTTTTCTGGATGCTGAGAAAGCGTTTGATTGCCTTAATTGGGACTACTTGAAAGCGGTAATGCAGCATATGGGTTTGGGTAATAAATTCCTATAATGGGTGACCCTTTGTTACACTGGTCCAACAGCAGAAACAAGAGTGAATGGTGCCCTATCATCGGCCTTGAGAATAGAAAGGGGAACCCGACAAGGATGCCTCCTTTCCCCACTGCTCTCTGCTTTAAGTTTGGAACCCCTAGCAGCGGCGATTAGGGATTCAAAGGAAATTCAAGGTACAGAAGTGGGGCATCACTGCTGCAAAATGTCTATGTATGCAGACGATACCCTGCTGTACATGAATAATCCCTCCTTTTCATTACCTAAACTATTAGTCTTGGTTGAAAAATATGGATCCATATCAGGGTTCAAGATAAATATGGAAAAATCTGAGGCCCTGTTGATAAAGGGAAAAGTAAATCCAGATTTTAAAACTAAGATGCCATTTAAATGGGTGGGTGAGAAAGTTAGGTATTTGGGCATTCTAATATCAATGAATCTCTCAATACTATATTTACATAATTATGGGACACTTATACAACCGATCTTACTAGCATTCTAAAATACCAGCAGAGAAGGCCTATTGGTGTTTCGTGTCTACTCGATACTCAGCACTCACTGGGTGCCAATTTGCCTGTCCCCACTCCAGTTTCTGTCCCCGATCCAAGATGTTCACACTGTACTGACTATGTCAGCTTCACCTCCCACCTACCAGTCCCAGACCCCTCTTAAACCCCTCCACAGTCTCTGCCTCCACCAGTTCCTTGGGCAGTGCATTTCATGGTTCCACCACCCTCTCTGTGAAGTAACACCTCCTTTTCTCCCCCTCCAGTTTCCACCCATGCCCTCTAGTTGCCCCCTGCTTTCCTTTGGAGCACCTAGACAGCCTCCCTTACTGATTCCCTTCATGTACCTGAAAACCTCCATCATGTCCCCCCATCCCTCATCTCCTCCAGGGTGTACATGTTGAACTCCTCGAGCCTCTCCCCCAGGCCCCAGATAATTTTGGTTGCCTCCTTTGTACCCTCTCCAGGAGTGCAATGTCCCTTCTTAAGTGTGGTCTCCAAAACTGCACATAGTACTTGAGATGCAGACTAACCAATCAGTTATACAGAGGAAGGATCACTTCCGCCCTTCTAGAGGTAATCCCCCTAGCGATGCAACCCAACAGCCTACTGGCTTTTGCTGCTGCCCTCCTACAATTCTCAGAGCTGTTCAGTCTGACATCCACCACCACCCCCAGGTCCCTCTCACCGTCTGAGACTTGTAGTGTGTCCCCCCCCCAGGGTATACCCTTGGCCCGGCTTTCTGTCCCCCAGGTGCAGAATCCTGCACTTCCCTGCACTGAACCTCAGTTTTCACTTTCTCGACCACCTATCCAGAGTCTCCAGGTCCTCCTGCAGGGCCACTCTCCCCTCCTTCCCATCCACCACCACACTGAACTTCGAGTCATCCGCAAGGAGTCTCATTGCACTCCCGATACCCTTCCTTATGTCAGAGACATGTGTGTTAAACAGGAGGGGCCCTAGTACCGATCCCTGGGAAACCCCACTAATGTCCCTCCTTGGAGAGGAGACTAGCCCCCCCAACCACTACCCTCTGTATATGCTCCATGAGCCAATTTCCTCTCCATCTCATCATCTGCGTCCCCACCCCCATTTCCCCCAGTTTAGCCAGCAGACCACTATGGGGTACTGAATCAAACGCCTTGCTGAAGTCTAGAAAGAGGACATCCACCGGCCTAACCTGGTCCAGGGCACTCGTCACCCAGCAGTAGGACTCCACAAGGTTGGTCTGACATGATCTTCCCAGGATGAATCAATGCTGTCTACTGTCCAGGTACCCCATTTTCCCCCAGTACCCCCAATGCCTTTTCTTGACAATACCCTTCATTACACCTTGCCACCACTGAGGTCAGGCTAACAGGCCTGTAGCTCCCCGCCTCCTCTCTTGATCCTCCCTTGTGGATAGGCATGATATTGACCGCCCTCCAGTCATGGGGTACCCACTCCATCTTCAGAGAGATGTTAAAAAGCTCTGCTAGGGGGGGCCACCAAGACATCTGCCAGTGCCCTCAGTACTCTGGGATGCATTTCATCTGGCCCTGGTGCTTTCTCCATTTGAAGAGACCTGAGGGCTTCCTTCACTCTCTCTACCTGAATTTCAACCTCCACGTCCCCCCCCGCTCCTTGTACTGTCATCCCCCCCACCTGACAGTGCTGGCCTTTTCCTCTCCCAGACACGTCCAGGCTCCCCATCTCTCAAGGGTCCCATCCTCCCTGGGTTACCCCAGGCGTAGCTCCCCTCTTCCCTGGTAAAAACTGAGGCAAGTACTCGTTTACTACCTCAGCCTGCTCCCCTGGATCCTGTACCCATCCCTCCCTAATCCTATAGATCTGCCCCCTCGCTTTCCTTTTTTCACCAATGTATCTAAAGAACCCCTTGTCCTCCCTCCTGATTTCCCTGGCCAAGATCTGCTCCTTCCTTGCCTTAGCTGCTCTCACCACCCTGGTAACCCTCCCAGCCATCCGCTCATACTCCCCCGATCCCTTTCGCTCCTTGAGCAACTGAAGTACTTATAGGTCACCTTCTTATACCTCACCGCCTCCTGAACCTCTCGGATCCACCAACAGGGTTTCCTGGCCTAACCGGATTTGCGCCCCTCTCTTGCACAGGAACTGGTAGCCTCCTGTACCCCCCTCCTAATGATCCCCCACCTGCTGTCAGCATCCATGTCTGGCCTTATCCTATCCAAATGACCCTTAAGGATCCTTCCCATCTCCTTGAAATCCACACCCCCTGAAGTCAATTACCACCGTCTTTGTGCGGCTTACCCCCCCTCCCCCCGGTACAGGAAACCAATCTGGTCACTGTCCGCCAGGACTATGTCCAGTGTCCTGGCCTCCCTAGTTGGTTCCCCCACCTGTTGAGTCAGGAACACGTCCTGGAAGGCATCCAGCAACCTCCGCTCCTTGGCCACTGGGGACGTCATAGTCCCCCAGTCCATTCCTGGCATGTTTAGATCTCCCATCATCACTATTCCTCCCTTGCCCAATTTACAGTGATCCACATTTGCCACCAAACTCTCTTCCAGGGCCTCTGCCAACGCTGATGGTCTGTATATCACCCCTGACTTTACTCTCTTACCCCCTTGCGTTTGTACAGTGCCCCAAATTGTCTCCATGTTCCCCTCTGCCTCCTCCACCCCTCCTATACCAATGCAGTTTTTGACCATCAGTGATACCCCCTTCCCTCACCCTTGTCCTTCCTGAACATAGTGTAGCCCTCCAGGTTTAGGTCCCAATTGTACCCTTGGGTGGCCAAGATCTCAGTGACAGCTGCCACATCCACTGCCCCCTCCACTAGCATCGCCTGGAGCTCAGGCATCTTATTTCCTAAGCTCCTGGCATTTATCAGAACCACCCTCCACCCATTTCCCCTCCTCCCATTTCCTACCCATGTGCTTCCGTTTTGCCGTATGCTCCCCCTCCCCTGCACCCTACCTGTTGGCATTTTTCCACAGTCCTCCAGCCCCTTAGGGGAGTGAAGACAGAGACCCTCCTATATCGTATCCCCTGCAACAATCCCTACTTCTATTCCTCCCCTCCTTCACAAGTTTAAATCTCATCTTTCACTCATGAACCCGGCTAGTTTCAGCTTCAGGATTTCCCTCCCTCCTCCAAACTGAGATGGAGCCTGCCCCTATTGCACGGCCCCTTATCCTCCTAGGTTGCCCCCCAGTCCCTCACAAGGCCATACCCCCTAGCCTCACACCACTACCTGATCACCCTAATTTTCTGCTTGTTCTCCCCACCAGCCCTTGGCACTGGCAGGATTTCCGAGAAGGAGATCGAGCATCCTATGGAATGGCAAACCCTGGCTCTGATCACAGAGTCACCCAACAGTAGCACTCTTATCCTCCCCTTGCCGCCATGCTTACCCTGCCAAATTCTCCTTCTTCCCTGCACATCCTTGCCCCTCCTTCCGGCCTCCTAAGCCAGCCGGCTCCTCGCACCGGCCACAATCCGGGTGTCAAATGTAGTTCTCTCCCTATCTTCACAGATATTAAAAGCTGGAGTGCATTACCCTTATCTCTATCCAATAGAACAGAATCAATAAAGATGAACATACTCCCCATGTTGTTGTTTCTATTCTCCACACTCCCAATACTGGTTCCAAGGTCAGAGTTTAAGAAATTACAACGAAAGCTTACCCATTTCATATGGGCAGGCCGAAAGCCTAGTATTCGTAGGAAAGTATTACAGGAGGTTAAAAGAAAGGGTGGCTGGGGACTCCCAGGCTTGCAGAAGTATTACTGGGTAACAATTTATTTAATTTTTGTGACTGGGTAATCCCACTGAGACTGGAAGTCCCTTTTTCAGGGGCGACCCGGGGGTGGGAATACAGATGGTAACCAACTGATACTGAACCAGATTAGGCTGTTGGTGATATTTCTAGTGCATGGAGGAAATTTGGCCAGGACACCGGGGACATTTCCCCTATTCTTTTTCGAGAAGTGCCTTGGAATCTTTAATGTCTACTTGAACAACCAACAGGACAGGCAGACGGGACCTCGGTTTAATGTCTCATCCGAAAGACGGCACCTCAGGAGTGCAGCACCCCTCTCATGCTGCACTGCAGTGTCAGTATTGGGATACTGACAAGTGCCTGGTGTGGGGATAGAACCCACAGCCTTCTGATCTCCCGGCCTTAGAGGCAAGTGTGCTACCAGCTGAGCCACTGAATCTGATAATTGGTTCCATTAGAGAAAATATTGGCTAATACAAGACAGGTGACCTGGTGTGCCTTTTTTTTTTTTATCATATCACTATTTTTGCTTCTTGCAGCCACTGACCTGCTTCGTAATCCAGCCACCACTCCACCTCCACCACCGACCCCAGAGCTGCATGCCCAGTTGGCATATGCAACTATACCTGCAAAAGGGGCACCCCTGATTGCCCCCGCACCCGGCAAGGATCCAATACCGGCATGCGACTATCTAGGCATCGTCAGCTGATGGGAGTAGTGCCCATTAAGCTGCCACAGTCTGTGCTGCCATTTTCCTGTGTTCCTTGTGCCCCGTGACTGCAGCGTGCAATGACATCAGGCACATGCACGCTTATGCCTGCCTGCAGCAGTATGGCAGGTAGAATGAGCTCTTGTCCCTCTGGGTGACTCCATGCCCGCCAACCTATAGCAGAGATCTATGCAGGAGGTGACCCACCTGCTTATTGTCTGCTTGGCTGCAGGTCTGCCAGGTGCGGTTTCAGTGTAGGTGACAAACAGCTGGTGAACCTCTCCCCGAACTTCAGCTGTCTGCTCCTTATAATAAGCCAACGCTCTTCTAGGGTCCAGAGTATGGAGCCTATATTCGGCCTCCAAGGTGTGACTGGGGAAGAACACCCTCCAGAGTCAACACCTGATTCAAGTGAAACTCACACCACCTTTGGAAGGAATTTTGGTGGGGTGAAGGACAACCTTGTCCCTATGAAAGACCAGATAAGGAGACTCGATGGAAAGCACCTGGTGCTCTCCCATCCTTTTGGCTGATGTGATAGCTACCAAGAAGGCGATCTTCCACGACAGGTGGGAGATATCGCACCTGTGCATCAGTTCGAATGGCTTGCCCATGAGCTTGGTCAATACCAGCAGTAGATCCCACAGAGGTGGAGGTTCTCGCACCGGAGGGGATATGTGATCTAAGCCTTTGAAAAAACGCCAGACCACCTTCTTCTGCACCACCAACTGCTTGCCGGCCCGCGCCCGCTAAGCAGAGATGGCTGCCAGGTACACCTTAAGGGTCGTCGACCGAAGCCCTAGCTGAGAAAGGGACCACAGGTAGTCCAAAATGCTAGCCAATGGGCAGGATGAAGGGTCTAACCCTTTGCCCTGGCACCAAATGGAGAATCTCTTCCATTTAAACGCATAACATTTTCTGGTCGACTCCTTACGGGACGCCTCAACGTCGCTGAGAACCTCGTCGGAAAGACCCAAGGCCTGTAACTCTAGCCGCTCAGGAACCAGGCCGTCAGGTGCAGGGATTGAAGGTCCGGATAGAACACCTTCCCCTTGCTGACTGAGATCAGGTATGGGCGGGATGGAAGCCGCCTCAGGAGTCTCGAGTTGAGGCTGAGGAGATCTGGATACCAGAACTGGCGAGGCCAGTCTGGGGTTACCAGAATCACCTGTGCCTTGTCCCTCTTCGCCTTGAGAAGCACCATGTGGATCAAGGGAAATGGAGGGAAGGCATAGAAGAGGCCCGGGGTCCACGGCTTCGAAAAGGCATCCCCCTGCAGCGAGCTCTGCTGAGGGGGGCGGGCATGAAACAACCTCAGCTTCCTGTTATCCCTGGAGGCGAACAGGTCCACCTGAGGGGTGTCCCACTGGGAGAAGAGGACTTGTACTACCTCCGGCAGGAAAGACCATTCGTGAGATGCAGCGCCTATCTGGCTGAGGGCATTGGCCAAACTGTTCGAGGCTCTTGCCACATGGATGGCAAGGAGATCCGCCTCCAGGCTGATCACGAGAGACCAAATGCGAAGAGCTTCCTTGCACAGGGTCAAGGAGTGCATCCTGCCCTGACGGTTGAGATAGTACATGGTCGTGGTGTTGTCCGTCTGGACCTGAACCACTTGACCCCATACAAACGGAGTGAAGGCAGAGGGGGCTAACCGTACCGCTTGAAGCTCCAGCATGTTGACATGGCATTGGGACTCCTGAGGGGACCAGAGGCAGTGTGCCCCAAGCTCCCCCAGTTGGGCACCCCAACCCATCAAGGAGGCATCGGTCATAAGGATGACTGTCGGCTCGGGGCAGACAAACGGGATACCCTCCTGCAGATGAACTGGGATGAGCCACCACTGCAGGCCATCCCACATCTTTTGGGTCATGGTAACTGACCGGTCCAGAGGACTGGAGCGTTGAGACCACTGGTGGGCCAGCCCCCACTGTAGGGGGCGCATATGCCAGCGGGCCAACGGACCATGCTTGTGCAAGCCGCCATGAGACCCAGAAAGTGCAGGAAGTCCCAGGCAGGGTGCAATTGCCCAACCTGAAATGATTGGGCAAAGGAGGAAAGGACCTCGGCTCTGTCCACTGGGAGCCGGGCTCTGGTTCGAAGAGAGTCTAGCTCTACCCCGATGAACTGAATCACCTTCGATGGCACGAGTTCTGATTTGGCCTCAGTCAGGAGACCAAGTTGAGAGCAGACCTGGAGGGCCAGATCTCTGGACCGCTCTACCTCCAACCAGGAGGGTGCTGCTATCAGCCAGTCGTCCAGGTAAGGGTACACCCAGACCCCTCGGCACCGCAGGAATGCTGTCACCACTGCCATGCATTTGATGAAGACCCAGGGAGCTGGAGAAAGGCCAAAGGGCATGGCCTGGAACTCATAAAGAGAACCCTCCACTCTGAAGCGGAGGAATCGCCAACGAGATGGACGGACGGATTGGGACGTGAAAGAACACACCCTGGAGATCCAGAGAACAAAACCACATGCCTAATTCCAAGGATGGTATGATTTCAGCCAGAGTGACCATCCTGAAGGTGCGCAGCCTTAGGAACTTGTTCAGGTCATGCAGATCGAGAATGGGGCCCAAGCACCCCATCCATTGTGGGACCAGGAAGTACCTGGACACAAACCCTGGGCATGGAAGAGGATCCACCACCTTGCTGATCACCTCCTTTTGGAGGAGCACAGCTATGTCAGCTCTCGACTGGCTGACAGAGAGGCTGCAGAACTGGTAGCCCCTGATGGGCAACGGCTCAAAAGGGAGGGGTCTGCTCGAATTCCAGAGGCAGACCCCTGCCGACCACTTCCAACACCCAACGGTCCATGGTTATAGCGGACCAGGTGGAAAGGAAGTGGCTGAGCCGGGACTCAGGGGAGAAGTGATGAAGCTGGAGGCAGCACCCCTCAACCTGTCACTGGGCAGGCTTGGAGGAAGGGCCGGCTGAGGAGCCACCTGGACCTTTCATGCCAGGCTTCATGTTGGAGGAAGCAGTAGGCTTGGCCTTGGGGCGCCATGTGTGAGCCTGCTGGCCCTGCTGCTGCTGGGCTGGTCGTATCACAGGGGTGGAAGGGCGAAAGGGCTTACGCTGTTGGCAGCCTTTGTCCTTCTGGGCAGATGTGACCGAGTCCAAGGTGGCATTGGACTTCTCAGTCCGCTGGAGGTGGCCCTCCACCCCAGGCCCGAACAAGTCGGTGCCCAAGAAGGGGATGTCTGCCAGTTTGTGCTGGGTATCTGCCGTGAAGGTTGAGATCCGCAGCCAAGCTCTGCGGTGCATGGCTACTGTGGCTGCTACTGACCGGACACAAGAGTCTCCGATGTCCAGAGCAGTCTGGAGCTGTGGCTTGGCCACTGCCCTTCCCTGATCCCGCACCTGCTTGAACGTCATTTGAAGGTCTGCCAGGAGATGAGGAAGCACCTCATCCAGGGAGCCCAAAAGGGCATGTGAAAAGTGTGCCATCAGTAGAATTGAGCTAGCCTGCTGAAGGCCTAGGGAGGTGGCAGCAAAAACTTTGCACTCGGAGTAGTCCAGCTTTTTGGACTCCTTGTCCAAAGGCTCTCTATGTCCCTGGCATTTCTGGAGTCCTGGAAAACGCTATCGATCACCAGCCCTTCAGCTGAGGGGTACTCCGAAAAACTGGAGAGGGAACCGGTCGGGACTGCGTACTTGCGGGCCATCCTGGCCGAAGGTGCAGGACAGGAGGCTGGCCGCTGCCACAACTCCAAGGCCAGACCAACAATGGCGTCGGCCACAGGAAAGGCCTCCATAGGGGAATCTCCATGAGGGGATATCTGGCCCGTTTCTGCACGGGTTCGCGCTGCATCCCAGTAGACTGAGATGAGCCGAAGAATACCCAAGGAACGAGGATGGGCTCTCGTCTGCCGACAGACCCTCGGAGGATTCCAGGTCGAGTGGCCTGGAATACAGAGAAGAGTCGGACTCAGAGTAGTCTGCGAACAGCTGCCGATCGCCTGAGCCACCCTCCACTCGCCGAGGCCAAATCGGTGGTGAGGGTGACCGACAAGCTGTGGGGAAGCCCTGACATGACCTAGAATCCTTGGCCGGGGCCCCAATCTTTGGCTGAGGGGGCGGTGGTTCCACCACAATGGGTGGAGCACCCGGTTTCGGCCAAGCAATCGGCGCCACACTCCGCTCCTCGACCAAAGAACCAAGGGCAGGAGATCGCTTTGGCCGCTCGGGCGACAGCCACTTAATTGCCGGGGAAGGTGACGGAGTTGGTTTGTTGCCGGCCAACAAGAGCTGCTGCCACATCATATCCTCATAGCACAGATGCAACTTGCACTGGAGCTTCTCCTCTGAGGAGGAAGAGGAGGATAAGCGGCAATGTCACTTTCCGTTATGTCGGGACAGAGACCGCTGACGTCGGTGGGACTTGCCCGACACAGAAGAAGACTGAGACAGTCGGGGCTGCCGATGGTGGGTCAAAGAAGGGGCGAGGGAAACCCGCACATCCTCTGGTGCAGGATCCTTGACCAGGGGCTTCGGCATGGGAGGCCGAGGCAAGTCCTCGGTAGGCACCGAGGGAACCGGTGAAAGAGGGTTGTTGGCCTCTCCAGTTTACAGCCCGTCTAACAGATTGAGGAAAATCTTGACTGCATTGACGGGTGTCTCAGTTGGCTGGCCTGACGGGGACACCAAGAAGCTAGTGGCCTTGGCCGCAACCTCGATCGAAGTCGACGGAGGATGGTCCAGGGAGCGAGAGCTCTCCCGCTCCCACGAATGTCGATGGTGGGATTTACCTTTTGGGTCCTTCTTTTTTGACCAACTGAAGTGAGTCCCTGAAAGGCCCTCTCCCTTGGTGGAGAGGGACTGACAAAGCTCCCGAAAGGAAGCAGTGTAGGAGGCGCCCAAGGAGAGCAGGATAAACGCCGACGCCGAGGATGAAGCTGTGGCCTGGGCCACCTCCTCCTCGAGGGCGATTAATTGCTCCCGCTGCTCAACAGAGCCTGCAGCCTCGGACACTGCCCAATGGGCCTCCTTCAATTTCACTGGCGGAAAACGTTTTTTTCTGGGCGCCCCAGTTAAAGTCTGGTAGTGCGGTCTTCGAGAACCGATGCCGAAAAGGACTTGCACAGATTGCAGGCCTGTGGATCGTGGCCAAGACCAAGGCAGTAGACGCACGTGGTGTGTGGGTCTGTCTGAGACATCTTCTGTCTGCAAGGGCACAGACGGAAGCCAGGAGTAGATTTAGACTCCATCGCAGCCATGAAGGAAGAAGACTGAAGTCGCGTAAACTTCAAAATGATTTTCGGTAAGACCGAAGGTTTAGGATCCAGGCCTAGAGACGCAAGAGTGCTAAGGAGGGAACCTGAGCTTCCAAGCGGTAAGGAAGATCTGGCATCATGGGGCAGAGCTGAGGGTTTTACCACCCAGGTGGGTGGGAGGAGCCAGCTTGAAGACTTTTTGGCACATCTTAAAGCGACAAGGTACCTGCCAAGAAGTGTGGATTGAACATATCCACGCGCCTAGAAAGGTAGGACGGTAGAGAACCGAACCAGAATTTATACATAAATTTGGCACAGTGGTGTATGAGTCTTTTCAAGTGACGGGAGAGCCAAGAAGTGATAGAGCAGTGGTGAGTGAGAGGAGAAGAGTCCAGTGCGAAGCGACAGAAGGAATTGAAGAAGGCATCCAATCTGGCCAAGGATGACTTTGGCGCAGCACTATAGACTACATCACGGTAGCAAATATTGGGAGGATCATCTTTTGGACAAGTTCACGCCTAGGGAGAGGGAGGCAGTTCTGTTCAAGGCACCGAATGGGGGCGCAGCTTTTTCAGGATGGCGTCAATGTGTCCAGAGAAGTTTAGGTGTTGGTCAAGCCAAACACCCAGATATCTAAATGAAAAGGTGTCCTCAAGAATTGTCCCATCGAGTGTGTGGAAGGAGGGGGTGGAAAGGAGCCTAGAGAGTCTCTGCCTGGCGCTGAAGGTCATGGAGACTGTCATCTTAGCATTAAGAAAGAGATGATGAGAACTGAACTTTGTTGAAGTCATGCTGGAGTCTGTCAGCGATATCGGAAGGTGAGTGGCCTGAAGTGAAGAGGACCACATCATCTGTGTACAAGTGTATGGAGGCTGACCTACAGACAGATGGGAGATCATTTAGGAAAATGGAGAAGAGTATAGGACCTTAAACAGAGCCTTGGGATACACCAGTGTCAATGGGTGTATCCCAACAGGTAAAAAAATTATCTCTGCCACCTGTTCGACCTGTGTCAAGGCCGACAAGATTGATGGGGGTACTGTGGATCTATAGGCCTATCCCTCGACCAAAGCAGAGCATCTGACAGCCATCAGAGGGAGGATGCAAGCAGGAAGAGCACGCCCACTTCCATTCCCATGACCGACAGCGGGACTTTGGCTTTTTTGACTTACCGTGGTGGGCAGGGCTCTTCCCGAAGGTTTGGAAGGTCCTGCACATTTCACAGACATTACATGCGAAGGGCATACCAACACCGGCTGTAATGGGAGCAACACAGAGCGACAAGGTGCCTGCTGTGGCCTTAGTCACTGTCCCCTTCATAGCTGCCAGCTGGGCCACGGACCTCGTAGTCACAGCGACCACCTTGCTAACTTCTTGGATTTCACTGGTGGAACACGTTTGGCCAACCAGCTGAGACAATGATGAGCATAGCAGTTTTCGAGATAAGCAGGAAGCATAGCCTGACAAAGGCTACATGGAGCAATGTCATGCTGTTGACCCAAACAATAAATGCACAACATGTGCAGATCTATCAGTGACATTTTTTGACTGCGCTTGAAGCTGGAAGCAGGCTTAGAATCCCTGCAGTCCACTGTATGCCTCATCAGACAAGAATGGAACAGAGGGGAGTAATATAACCAAATAACTTTTTGGACCTACACCATGCACAGAGCTGCGAAAGAGGAGACCCAACTCTTTAGTGGAAAGGAAGATGTGACATCACAGGGCAGAGCCGAGGGATATACCACCCTGGTGGTGGGAAGAGCTGCTCTGACAGTTAGTCCAGCAGATCAGCTCTTAAAGGGACACTGCCAGAAGTGTGTATAGGTGGACCCTATCCACATCCCTAGAAATACTTAGCTATATTTCAACTACAGAGGGCGCCTGTCCTAAACACACTCCAGGGACGAAACAAGCACATCCCCAAGGACCCAGCAAGCATCTCTTCAGAATCATAATTTTGTTGCAACTAGATGCCTAGGTAATCTATCTTGATTTTATCTAGGATAGCCACACACACACACATGCAAACTAAAGGTACATTATATATTAGACAGCAATGCTCATTTTGCAGATTCTTTTTTTCCCCCTATATATATTTTATGCCCCATTCCCCCCCCCATACCTCGGCCATGCGTGCATGTGGGAGGTATGTGCACACCTTGAGGCGCTCTCCCACCTAATTTGCAGCCCCCTCCCATTTACACTAGCCACCGGACCTCCACACTTTAGCAGCGGAACTATGGGGGGACGACAACCACCCCGAGAGAGGAGAACTGCCTTTCGGATGCTCAATCCTGTTCCCACCCCCCCACCATGCTGGCTCCCGGACGACCAGAGTCTGTTCCCGAACCCTGGTCACCGGTGTGAGGTGAGGCATCTAGCACCTCAGCCCTCTGTGCCACTGGGCCGGCCCAATTTTGCAGATTCTTGACATCAGAATTGGGGGGGGAGGGGTTGCAAGAGAGTATTACTATTATGGACAATCATTTAAAGAAATCATGTTTAAGCATGTTTCAATACTAAAAGCCAGCAGATTAGGCCCCATGGTCTATCAAGTCTGCTCAGGGATCAGTGTCTACCCAGGGCACCATTATAGCCTCCACCCACCCTCCCTACAAGGTCCCCCAATGGGGCTCTGGGATGCACCCTCCCACTATACCTATTTCAGCCTTTCTTGTCTCCTCCCCCCCCAAAACTCTTTTTCTGGCCCTCCGTCTCGGAACTCTTGGGCCACTGCACTCGATGACTCGCTCTACTGCCCGCTGTGTTCCCCTACATCTTCAATTTCATCGTGGTTCCCCAGGATGGGAGGCAGCAACCTGGCGAAACCGCAGGGGCAGTGACGGGGAATCAGCATTGGGCGTGTGGCGGAGGCACTGATAGAGCTGTTGCCTATCCGAGGCGGAGGGTATTTTTCTGGATTTACGCCCTCTATGTTGGACGTGCAATGCCACCCAGCTCACGACGTGAGTGCTCCCACCCAGGTCTGGAAGGCAGCTGCCAATGTCTACCCCACGCTCGTGAGCCCCTAAGTGTCGCAGTGCTGCTGGTCTCCACCGGGGGCCGCTGCTGTGCCGGGGGTCCCCTGGATCCCTCCCCGAGAGAGGAGAGCAATCCTGCGGACACTCGATCCTCTCTCCCTTGCCAATCCTCGGCAACCCGGTCTTGCTCCCAAACCCAGGTCGCCGACGCGAGGTATGGCAGCCAGCACCTCAGCGCCACTGAGCCCGTTATCCCAGCCTTTCTTGAACCCCTCCACAGTTGTAACAGCCATCAACTCCATGGGCAGTGCATTCCAGGGCTCCACCACCTTCTCAGTGAAGTAGTGTCTCCTTGTTTCTCCCCTTAGTCTCCCCCACCGACCAGCCTCCTTTAGTGTCCCCTGGTGGCCCCTACCTCCCTCAGCTGAAACACCCCATCAAGGCCCTATTCATTCCCTTGAGATATCTGAAGACCTCGATCATATCCCCTCTGTTCCTCCTCTCCTCCAGCAAGTACAGGTTGAGCTCCTCCAGTCTCTCCCCATAGGGCTTTCCCCCCTAGTCCTTGCATCATGCTGGTCGCCCTCCTCTGGACCCTCTCCAGAACAGTGATATCCCTCTTTAAGTAAGGATGCCAAAACTGCATGCAGTATTCAAGGTGTGGTCTAACCAGGCAATTATACAGTGGAAGGAGCACCTCTCGACTCCTTGAGGTTATCCCCCTGGCTATGCACCCCAGCATTTTATTTGCTTGGGCCACAGCCCTTGTACACTGCTTCGAGTTACTCATTTTGGTATCCACCACCACCATGAGGTCCTTCTCCCCCCTAGAAACCTGCAGTTCCCCCGGTGTATACATGAGCCTGGTTTTGGCACCCAGGTGAATAACCCTGCATTTCCCAGTATTAAACTTTAGTTTCCAGGTGCATGACCACCTCCCCAGTCTCCAGGTCTTCCTGGAGAGCCAGCTGCCCCTCCTCCCCATCCACCACCGCCCACAGCTTTGAGTCATCAGGGGCTCATCCCGCTCCTGATGTCTGAGATATAGGTGTTAAATAGGAGTGGACCCGGTACTGATCCTCGTGGGACCCCGCTAATGACTCTCCTGGAGGATGAGACCTCCCTTCCAATCATCACATTCTGTACACGCCCCACTAGCCAGTTTCCTATCCACCTGACCGTCAGCCCACCCACCCCCAGATCCCCCAGCTTCCCGGGATGTGGCACCGAGTCAAACGCCCTGCTGAAGTCTAAAAAGAGGACATCTACTGGCCTGCCCCGATACAGCGCACTAGTCACCCCTTCACAGAATTCCACCAGGTTGGTCTGATATGATCTGCCCTTAAAGCCATGCTGGCGATCATCTAGGTGGCCCCGTGCCTTCAGAACCACCGCCAGTCACTTTCAAAATGACCTCCATAACTTTACCCACTACCGATGTCAGGCTAACTAGCCTATAGTTTCCTGGCTTGTCTCGAGAGCCACCCTTGTGTATAGGCACGATATGGGACATCATCCAGTCTTGAGGCACCCACCCTGACTGAAAGGAGGAGTTAAAAAGGTCTGCCGGGGTGTGGCCAGTGTCTCAGCCAGCTCCTTAAGCACCCTGGGATGGATCCCATCTGGGCTCGGAGCTTTATCTGCTCTTAGGGCCTTGAGGGTGTCCCACACCGTCCCAATGGGTATTTCAACATCCATTTCCCCCACTTCATCTGCTGGTCCCCCTTACCCTCCTGTTGCAGCCCCCCCCAAATCCTCCTTGGTGAAGACAGAGGAAAAAAAGTAATTTAGTACCTCTGCCTGCCCCTGCCTCCACCCACCCACTCCCATCCTCAGCCTACTAATCTGCCCCTTCCGCTTTCTTCATTCTCTGATATACCTGAAGAACCCTGCACCCCTTCTAATCCCTGGGCCAATCTCAGCTCTCCCCGGCTGACATCACCACCTGGTGACCCTCCTGGCTATCATATCATACTCCCACTCCCCCCTTGGATATAGGCCCCCGGAGAACGTTTGTATCGGCTGGCCTTAAAAAGGTGTTCTTTTAACTGAAGAACACAGAGAAAAAGGTTGTTTGTATAAAAAATGCTTACGAAAGTACTGTAATAACAGGCCAGTTTTTTTAGTGATTGGTTGATTCATTTGTTAAACAGGTGAGAAATGAAAATGACATACTAGGCGCTTTTACACACAGGTTTATGTAACGGAATAACTGTTACGGAAACAGTATTCCGTTACATCCCTTGTGTGTAAATTGCATCTGTTTCGGTCCCTAGGCGAACGTTCGTCCAAACCGCAATTTCTGCTTTTTGCAGTTTGCACCGTTGTGTTCTGTTTTGTCGTGCTGTGTAAAATAGCCATTCCGGTACAAAGGCAGAAAACAACATGTGTAGAGCAGCATACTCTGGGGGAGCCGAAACAAATGGAGACAGGGTTGCTGGAATACTCGCAGTGTGTAGAAAGGAACCTGAACGCAACAGAGTACAACGGCACCACACAGGTAACGCTGATTCCGTTTTAAAAATCTGTGTGTAAAAGCGCCTACTGTAACTGTTGATCTTCCAGAATATCTTCACCACTGATTACCACTTATGGGTCTGGGACCAGAGGCATTAAGACCCCACTGGAGCAAATATTTTTGGAGGGAGCCAGTGTCTTTACTAACGGGGCCTGTGTAGCTCACGTAGTTGTCACGGCGTCAGCCAATGACTGCTGCCAGCTCCCTCTGCACCTCTGTTCTGTTCGCCAGGAGAGTAATAAAGTGGAGAGAAAAAAACAATAGAGGATTAGCTCCTGCCTAGCCCACAGGGATAGGAAAATGATACAGGAATAAAATAAACACAATAAAACCAAACTGTCAACCTTAGACTAGTAAGAACAGGGCACACTATGTGGCACAGGAGTAGAAGGCTAACTAGAGCCAGAGCCTCACAACACCAGCCAGACAGGAGGTGGGTACAGGCAGAATAGGACAGCAGCACTGAGCATGTGACTCTGGCAAAAAGACAAAAGGATGATGCCCAGAATGGGGCCTCCTTGAAAATGAGATGGCACAAAGTGCCTAAGGAAAGAATACATAGGCTCCTGGAAAGGAGAGCAACTTCATGTGATTAGAAACAATAATTAAACATGATAAACATGTGACTTGGACAAGTCCCTCTTCCTTACATCAGGGATGAAGAAAGGGCAGATCTAGACATCTGGAGTTGCCAGGCCGTACAGCCTAAGGAGTCAAGATATGCTCATCTTCTCCTGACACCCTCAAGGGTAATTGGGCAGGGGGCCTTAGCACATAAGGGAGAAATGGTATACCAACCAAAATAGTCTGACATGGGCAGAAAACCACAGAAAAATACCCACTTCTCCTGCAACCACAGGGGCATATACCCTGTGTAAGATAAAGAAAGAGTGAAGCTGATCCAGTAGGCTGCATAACACTTCCCATAGGCAGAGAGCTGAGAAATGGAATTAGGCTGGATAGTGCTCAGGAGCACAGGTTGCATTTACCAGCTAACAGAGATATATGAATTGTCAGCTCATATGTATTACGCCCAACTGTTAGTTATTACTTATGCACTGTATGCTGAATCTCATGTTTTGTATGCGCCATCTTGATGGCAGAGGTCGTTCCTGAAAACAGTCCCTCAGACCAGTGTACCTACTGGGTTATCAAATAAAAAAATAAAATATACTCAACAAGGGGATATACCCCAGGCAGGAAGGAGAAGGAAAAAGGGGAGAAAAGGGAACTATCTTTCACCCCCACCCCTTTTTGGCGGTGTTAAAGCCTAAAGATCCTCAGTTCAGTCCTGTGTTTATTTTTCTGAAGGGGTACTTCCAGGAGTGCCTTACTCTTTTCAAATAAGGCAACACAAAGGTTAGAGACCTGGTAGAGGGGGTGTGACAGGAAGGATGCTTGGTACCCAACTGTGGTGCTGCCAGCAGTGTGATATGCCCAGAGGCCCTGGCTCTATGAGTGGGAGATGGTGGGCAGGGCATGGAAATTGTTAAGATATTCTGAAAGATCTACAATTACGGCAAGTATGTAATTTTCATATCTTACAGGACTCCATCTTCACCACAGATTCCCACTTATGAGTTAAGAGTACCAAGCTTCCTGTTTTCCATGAGGGAGGAGTTGGCTCACCCTGAGGGTAATAAGAATCCTCAGCCCTCTCTGTGTGTGTGGGGAGAACTAAAGGCAGTGTCTCCTTACAGGTCTGCTGGGACCCAAGACTGGTTAGGGTCAGGTGGGTGTTCCTGTGGCACAGGAGCAGGAGGGCACCCTGACAACACTCTCTTGACCTTCTGGGAGAAGTGAGTTCCCTGGAAATGCAAATTTTGCACCTTATGATGGGTCAAAGGTGCCAGCTGGGAAAGGCAAAGCCACACCATCACCTGTAGCAGACTGCAGTTCTCACAGGCTTGGGCGCTATCTCACTGGCACTGAACAATTCCCTCGACTGATGCCTTGCCACCTCCATCTCTTGAGCAGAAAGAAAGGGAAATGTCTTGCCAGATTAATTAGTTCTTAGGCATTACAGCTAGGTGGTAACCCATCTACAACCACAGGTGCTGGCTGAAGGCTTTCTGATATGCCTGGTGTGCTGAAATGCACACTGTGATACATTCTGAGGCAAAAGCCTTCCTGCCCAAAGCATCCGTCTGAGCAGTGCAAGCCTCAGAAGGTCGGTCACATGTGGGGGGTCTTAAGCTCTGACCAGGTCAGCAAAACCACCACCCCTTAAGAGGGGGTGAGCTACTGCATCTGCAGATCTCGGGGGTGCACAACACCTGAGCAAGAGGTGCCCTGGGGCTGGAGGACAAGAGAAAGGATGTCTCCATGCTATCCTCCATGTGTCCTCAAAGGCTATATTCCCAGGGATGATGACTACAGAGCCAATCGCTGAGAACTCAGAGGAGTCCCAACGGCAAGGATATCAGATCTTGGCTTGTAAAGGAGACAACTTCCAACACCACAAGCATGTCTGCTAGGAATCTCTGGTACAGAGTGTACTCAGAAGCAGAAGACAAACAGACTGAGGATTTGCTGTCTCCCGATGAGGGCGTTGAGAAGATGCTGAACCCAGAGGGTGCTGTTTCTGGGAGGATGGGTGGAAACTGGGCCCTGTCAAAGTCCTGTGGAGTTGTTCTAAAGCCAAAATGATCTCTCTGTGCTGTTCCCAAGTAACTGGGCCCCTGAGGACCCATGTACCCTAGTAAATGCTGCAAGTAAGGAAGAGGTCCAGGAGGGCACACAGACTCAGGGTCTCTAGGGTTGCACATGGGATCTCGCTCAAGAGAAAGGTTTGATAGGACTGCACCAACAGGGTTGACCAACATCAGCGGAATGACTGTCGTGCCCATGGGGGTGGTAGTCCCCAGGTGGGGAGAGTGGAGCTATACCGTCCCCATAGGGCAGCTCTGGTCCCCACTGGTGATGGTGTCTACCTCTGGCTCCAGCAAGAACACCATCTCTGGCCATCAGAGTCCAAGCCAGCACCTCTTCCAGCGCTGGGCTCAGGGGTCCACAACTGGCTCAGAGATGTGTCACCTCCATCATCATAGACACTACAGCCAGCCATGAGTGGCACCAGGGCATGTTCCAGTGCAGCGAGCAGTGCCAGGATCAGGAACAACACTGGTACCATGCTTGCTGCCGGTGCCCAGGACAGTCACCAGAGGAGGTGGCATCCTCTCCCTCAGCGTTGCTAGCAACAGCAAAGGAAAGAATCACATCCACCTCTGCACCAGGATATAGCATGGCCCTGGTGTCAGTCTCTTCCGACACCATGAATGGTGTCTGAAGGGGTCCCACATTGTGGATAGCACTGCCTTACTCACGGGCACCACAAATGGTTCTAGGAGCCAGCGCACCAGACAGCGACAAAAACAATCCACTGAGGAAGACTGCGCCTACAGCTTCGGCCTCACCATCATGGATGTCTGCAGCCCAAGGCAGACAGACTTGGGGTGGGGTGGGGTTTACAGCCAGCCACCCACAAGAAGCCCGCTGTCCTCAGACCCACCCACCAGGACCTCTGATGCCTCAGCAGGCAAGGTCAAGGAGGATCCTGTGCTTCCACAGAATCATATATCCCAAGAAGGGGTCCAGGGAAAAGGCCCAGAAACTTTACCTTGGCCTTACGAGTGAAATGCCTGCCTCTGGAGCTTGGGGTCGGCCGACCAGACTTCACTGCACGTATTTCCAGTGTGCAGAAATCCATGGAGAAGCAGGCACTGCACTCATCCATGTTGTGAGCTGGGCCAAGGCAGGTCATGCAGGAATGATGCCGGTTCATCACCACCATCTGTTTTCCACAGGTCGCCGACATGTAACTCGGGCAGCAGGGCTCCAGATAAGGTGTGTACTGGCCTATTTTACTCACCTCATTTTAGGAAATACTCTTCAGAAATTTTTTTTAATGAGTACCGGTACTCATCTAACATTTGTAAATACTCCACATGCCAAAGAATAGTGCTTCATAACATAACTGGTGATTCAAAAGGAACTGTTTTTGCCAGATTTACAGCACTTGTATGCATCCCACTTTTGTTCTACTCACTATGTTTTAAAACTGGTGAGTAAATTCCCACCACCTGCCAACATTATTTGGAGCACTGTTGGCACCTGAAATTCTTATCTAGAAAAAAAACAAAATTTATTTTTATTAAATGTACTCTTCGGTCCACTCTAGCAAGACATTTGTACACATCTGAACTTCGTTTTACTCACCTCACTTTCAAAATGAGGAGTACAGGTACTCATCCCAAAAAATCTTATCTAGAGCCCTGTCGGGCAGATCGACTTATCAACTTCTCTGCCTCCTCTCCACAAGAGCGACCAAAATGGTGCAGGGCCTACATCAGAAGCCATATGAGGAAAGGTTAAAGGATAGGAGCAGTATAGCACAGTGGTTTAAGGCTCTGAGCTGGAGACCTGGGTTTGAATCCCACAGTCCTCACTTGCATACTGTGTGACCCTGAGCAAGTCACAACTTCCTTGTGCTCCCAGTTCATACTTGTTAACCAGCTTCAGCTTGGTGCATCTCTCCTGATTAAAAATAAATAAATAAAAAATAAGGGATCTAGATCTGTACTCCCTGGAGATCAGGAGAGAGAGAGGGGAGACATGACAGACATTCAATACCAAAAGGGAATAAACAAGGTGAAGGGAGCATCTTTCAAAGAAAAAGATGTTCAAAGACTTGAAGTCACAATATGAAGTTGGAAAGGGGAGGGATCAGAGGGAACAGGAGAAAGCATTTCTTCATGGAAAGGGTGGTGGACCCCTGGAACAGCCTGCCACCAGAGATGGTAGGGGCTAGAATGGTTATGGGCTTTAAGAAGTCATGGGACAGACACATAGGGATCACAAAACAGGCAGAGAAGGTAACCAGGGCCCCGAACAGGGGCTGGAGACACCATTGGTAGGGGCAGAAGATTAGGGGCTGGAGACCATGTAGGAGCTGCAGCTTTTTATTAGTCAGGGAAAAATGGTAAGACTGGATGGGCCAGGGGGTCCTTTTCTACCGTCAACCTCTATGTTCCTTGCTGGGTTTCAGCATCATGGAAAAAATAATTGAGAAGCACGGCATTGCAAACTTTACAGCAGTGATGCAGTTAGAAAAAAGAAAGGCGGCGCTGCTGCTCCCACTGTGTTGTCTCAAAGTTGGAAGAACAGAACTGAGGTGCTGAAGGAGTAGAAAACCTATTGGCGCCGGCCCGGTGGTGCTGAGGGTTGAGGCGCGGGACGCCACACCTCGCGCTGCGCCGACAACCCGGGTTCGGGAATGGATTCGGGCTGCGGGGGCTGCAGCGGAAGGAAGGATTGAGCGTCCTGCGACAGCTCTCCTTCCTTTGGGGTGAGTGTGTGGGATGCATTGCGCGCTGCAGTGACATCAGCGGAGGCTGAGAGTGCGACAGCGCCGCGCGACTGACTGGGGAAAGCCAGCGGACATCTGCACGTAGTGCGCTGACGCTACTACACGCCGGCTCTCCAGGGATACATAAAAATACAAAAATAGGGACTCCGCCTCTATGAAGCCCTCCCCGGGGTTCCTCCATGTCGCCGATCCTCCCAACCAGTTACAGGACCGCGGGTTGGAATGTGGGGAGTCAGCTCTGCAGCCCCATCCTCTGGGGGGTAAGCCAGGGGTGACCGGGGGGATTCGACTGGCATGAGGGACCTTAGGAGGCCGTGACTAGGGTAGATACTTGGCAGAGTATCCCAAAAAAAAAAAGAAAACCTATTGGCTGGCATGTGAGATGCGCAGGCACCATCAGTAGCCAGTGTCGGCTCCCTGCAAAAAAATGTGCTCCTTTGGGGTCCCAGGGACTGGCACCCGACCCATAAGACAAATCTGCATCAGAGGAAAAGGACCTAGGAGTGATGCTCACAAGTGACCTGAAACACTCTATGCAATGTAGGAAAGCAGCATGAGTAGCAGGCGGAGGTAACACTGCCCTTGTACAGGTCATTGGTGAGACAGAATCTCAAGTATAGTGTACAGTACTGATGCCCATACCTTACAAATGACATAAAACCAGTGGAGATGGTCTAAAGGACAGCAATGAAGATGATCATGGGCCAACAAGGTAGGACGAACGAGGAGTAGCTGAGGGCACTGAACATGTACTCCCTGGAGGAGAGGAGAGAGAAAGAGGGGACATGCTTGAAACCTTCAAGTATTTGGCCTGGATGGGGTGGAGGAACAGTGGGCAAAGCTAAAAAGAAGCATAGTAAAGGCAACAAACCTCTGCACCAAACAAGTGAGCAAAAGGAAAGGGACTGCTATTCTTCTTGAAAGAGGTTGCTGAAAAGGTAAAGGCTAAGAGAGCAGCATTCAGAAGGTATAGGAAGATGCAGAGGAAGGAGGATAGGGAGGTATAACAGGAGAAAGAGGGGGAAGCATGGAAAGCAATAAGGAGTACAAAGGTGCAAACTGAAAGGAGAATAGCCCAGGAGATAACAAAAGGGGACAAGACATTTTTTAGGTATGTAAGTGAAAAGAGGAAGACCAGGGGTGGGTCACTGTAAGGTTAAAAAGGGAATGGGGCACTGTGCAAAGGGGGACCAGGAAAAGGCAAACATCCTGAACAAATATTTTGTTCAATGTTCAGAGACAGGAGAAGAGGAGGGGCCACAAAAAAGTAATGGAAGGGAGGTGGACACTAGTCTTTTTGGAAGCAAGAGTGGGACTTGCTAATCTGATGGAGGACAAAGCAACGGCTACAGATGGGGTGCACACAAGGGTATTGAGGGATCTCATGGAAATACTGGCTGCACCTCTGACAGTTCTATTTAACAGCTCACTGGAAAAAGGAGTAGTTCCAGAGGATTGGAGGAGGGCAGACGTAGTCCCACTTCACAGAAGTGGTAGCAGGGAAGAGGTTGGCATATATAGTCCAGTCAGCCTGACATCAGTGGTGGAAAAGTTAATGGAATCACTGTTGAAGGAAAGTATTGTGGAATATCTTGAATGCAGTGGGTTATAAGACCCCAGGCAGCATGGTTTCACAGGGGGGAGGTCATGTCAAACTACTCAGATACATGTCTGACTGGGTGACAAAGGATTTAGATCAGGGTGGAGCAGTCTATGTGCTGTTTTCGTTTTTATTTTTCAGGGTTTTAAATAATTGACTAGCAGTTTTTTTCTTGGGACAATACTAACTGTACAGAAAGCATTTAAATATAGGTTTTCTAGAAGTGTTATATTTGTTAAACACAGTGAGGCAAGTGCTACGCATTTTCACAATGTTTCAGAACTTTTATGAGCAAAATGCTAATCAATTTTTAGAGTTAAATAAAACCCTGTTTTTATTCTTTGGCAACCAGGTAAGGCCCAGTAGGCACAAGTGCTTGTTCTCAGGGGTGACCCAGGGGAACTGGGGAGGTTAAGAGACTTGCCCATGTTCACATGCTGGATGTACCACCCTCATTCACAGCTTGTTACTCTAACCTCTATGCTATACTGCCAGCCCCAGATTTCAGTAAGGCTTCTGACACTTTTCCACACAAGAGACTAGTGAGCAAGCTGGGTAACTCAGGGGTGGGTCCAACGGTGGTAAACTGCATAAGAAATTGGTTAGGAGATAGGCAACAGAGGGGGGTGGTGATAAAAAGAGTTTACTCCAAGGAAAGGAGCGTGACCAGCAGGGTGCCTTAGGGATCAAATGTCCTTCTAATAAAAGATACTGCAGAGGAGCTGGAAGGGAAGGCCTGCCTCTTTGCGGATGACACCAAAATCTGTAATAGGGTGAACATTGGTGGGGTGGGAGGTGGAAAGAATGAGCAGAGAATTGAGAAAACTAGGAGTGGTCAAGGGTATGGCAGCCGAATTTCAATGCAAAAAAGTGAAAAACAATGCACTTAGGACAAAAACACAGGGGAAGTGTACAAATGGGTGGAGTGGTACTGACAACCACCAAGTAGAAGAGAGACCTGGAGGGGTTATCATTTCAGATAATCTAGAGGTGGCCATGCAGTGTGACAAGGTAGTCTGGAGGGCTAGTTGGATGCCGGGGTGCCTAGGGAGGGGTATCACCAGCATAAAGAAGGTGGTGGTGGTATTGCCTCTGTATAGAGCATTGGTGAGGCCCCACCTAGAGTACTGTTGTCCATTTCTGGGGATATCTCCAGAAGGACATAGAGTGAAGGCAGTGCGAAGGAGGGCAACTAAAATGGTGCAGTGTCTGCAACAAAATCCCTACCAGGAGAGACTAAAGGACCTCAATATGTACACCATGGATAGAGGAGGAGAGAAGGGATATGATAGAGACCTTTAAATACCTCACAGGGTTAATAAGGTACACAGAAGGGAAGTATTTTTCAGAGGAAGATATGTTCAAGAACAAGGGGACATGCTATGAAGCGGGGGGCAGGGTAGATTTAGAAGAGATTTAAGGAAGTACTTCATAGAAAGAGTGGCGGGTTACTGGAACAACCTTCCCGCAGTGGTGGTGGGAGCAAAAACAGTGGTGGGATTCAAGAATGCGTTGTATAAGCACAAGGAAATCATACTGGCGAGAAAGAAAGAGCTGTAAATCAGGTACGGTCTGCAGTAATAGTACTGGTAGGGAGATACTGTCAGACTGGATGGGCAAAGTGGTCCTTATCTGCCATCAAATTATTTTTCTAAAGGAATACACAGGGTGGACAAAAAGTGTGTTTTCAAGCTGAGTGGGAACCGAAACACAAGTGGACAGTCTCAAGTTGTGTGTGCGTGTGTGTGTGTGGGGGGTGTTAGAAAAAAGAGGCAGAGAGGCATTTCTTCATTGAGAGGGTGGTTGCAGGTTGTAAAGTACTTCCAGAAGAGGTGGTTTAACTGAAAACTGTATGCAGCTTCAAGAGAGACTGGGATAGAGTTATGAGAAAAGTAGGGGTCAATGGAGGAGAAGGGTGGATTGGATTGTGGGGGGTGTCAGGGTCAGTACCTTATGGTGAGGGCCCGGCAATACAAGCAGACTAGATAGACCCAATGGCCTTATTCTGCTGGCTTCGTCGTGTATCCCGTATGAAAGTTTGTTTAAGTGGGAATCAATGATTAAGACTGATTCTTTGAAGATCTCACTGGACACAGGTTCTCGAGACATACAGTAAAACAATACCCTTCATAATGTGGCACAGATATACATGTAGCAGTTCATGATTATGTGCTAATTTTGGTTAGCATAGATTACATATTGTTATAAAATATGCTAAGGATTTTGGCCAGTCTGATTGGCTGTTAGCAGTGCGTTAGAAGTGTCTAACGCACAGCTAAAAACAAGTCCTGACCAGCAGGATGCAAGACTACAGTAAAATCTTTGAGCAAATAGAATTTTCAGAAAATCAGAGCGCTCCCCATCTAACACCCACCCATATGCCTCACTACAACACCAGTTAGCTATACATTTATGACCTAGTGGCTGACAGAGGGAAAGTACTAGAATAGTTAGCATTTAAATTAAGGCAGATTTTCTCCTACATAATGCTCAGCTCTTCTCCTTGAGCCATAAGAAGTCATAGCCCCGAACCCTGACAGCTGCTGTAGCTTCTGATGGCACTCCTCCATCACTATCGCTTCTGTGATTTGTAACACTTTCTCACACTCAGGAAAAGTAGTAGACTACGAAGCATTTTAAGCAGCACCGATATTCTCCTACAAAAAAAAAAAAAAAACACGATTCTGCTTTTCTACTGAGCCTTGACAGGCTGCCACATCAACGATCCTAACAGTTCCTGTAGCGTTCTACGGCACTCCACCATCACTCAATCGCTTGTGATTTTTTTAAGGAACACTTAAATCCATAAATGGAACAATGCACTCACAGCATCTCTTCATGAAATGTCTAAACTCACTTGTTTCTCACAGGGCTGATTTTCTCATTCAAAAACAATATTCTGCATTTCTGCTGGAGCAATGACTTGTCACACCAATGATTCCAACAACTGCTGTAGCATTTGACGGCACTCCACAGTCACCTGATCGCTTCTGTGATTCTTTTTTTAAGGAACACTTAAATACATAAATGGAACAATGCCCTCACAGCATTTCTTCATGAAATGTCTAAACTCATTTTTTTTCACCCTCCAAATACTCCTCAGCCCAACCGCCAGCTTACCACTGAACTTCCGGTCTCCCACTTTCAATCCCGTATCTCACACGCGCCACTTCAAACGTAAAAAAACAAAACAACAAACTGCAGCTAGAGGATAAAGCTTAAAAACTGTAGTTACAGGGATGCTTTTCTAGCATTTACTTCTCTTTCACTACAGATTGCAATCATGGGGGAGGGTAGCCATGACAACTACAGTTTGGCACAATAATAAAAACTACAACTATGGAGCCCACACCAGTACAAAAGTCCTGAACTCAAAAAAAGAAACATTTACACACATGCAGGTGGAGGGATTATTTTATGTCAAAATACATAAGAGTTTACCTTTTTATTTAAACCTCTCAATTTTAACTCTTAAATGCACATAAAATAGAGATGCCCATTTTAAAAGTGGAATAAGCCACTCAGGTGTGTTAGATGTTCTAACATAAGGCTAGGGGCTGGACACACTCCCTCCTGACCCGTTTTGACCTCACTATGCCCCCTAGCCATTCCTTAGAACTGTCTAACGAGCACCTCAACACGTTTTATTGCTTACATAACACACAGCTCTAGGGCTAGCACACAAGTGCTTTTTAAGTTTCAGAAAAACAAAAAAGCACGAAAAACAATGGCAGAAAAAAGACATGATCCATCTAACCTATCGAGACCTAGAGTCTATATAGATTCTTTCCTCGTACTACTCCATCCCATGTATTCTGCCTTACTGCTACCCTCGAGTCCCTACTAAGACCTTAACTCTGTCCCAACCAGGTCTGAAGCTGTTGATGGCTGTGGTACCCACCACCAGCAGGCTTTTCCACCGCTCAGAAATAGAACTTTCTCATGTCCTTCCTGCCAGCTTCCATTCATATTCCTGTGCTCGATTCACCATTCCTGTAGAACAGTTCTTCGCAGTTTACCTTGTTCATTCCTTCCAGGAATATTACAGGTCTTTATCATATTGCCCCTCTCCCTTCTGGCCGCCAGACAGTACATGTTCAGTGCACTAAGCAGATTCTCATAGGATTTGTCCTGCAGGCCATGAATCATTGTGGCTACTCTTTGCTGCACAATTTCCAGCCTGTCCTGGTCTCTCCTTTAGTGAGGACTCCAGGTCTGGCCACACCAGTGATCTATACAGAGGTAGTGATACCTCTCTTCCCCTGACATCAGACCTTTAAGAATACATTCCAACATTCTGGTTTCCTTGCTGTAGACCTTGTTACATCGGCTAGACTGTTTAAGGGAGTCAGTTATAACTCCCTCCAGGTCCCCTCCCCAGTAGTAGGGCCCAGCTTAACCCCTTCCATCCAATATCCTGTCCTGGTGTTCTTGTTCCTTATGTGCATTACTTTGCACTTTTTGGCTTTGAATTTCGACTGCCAAACCTTAGACCACCTCGTCAGCTTTTGCAGGTCCCTCTGCAACTCCTTTATCCCCTTACCACTGTCTACCCTACCACAGAGCGTAGGGTTATCTGTAAAGGGCATGTTTTGCCCCGAATTCCTTCTATGTCACTTATGAACACACTGAAAAAAAACTGGTACCAGGACTGAACCCTGTGGCACCCCAATAGTGACCTCCTTCTCCCTAAATTTGACCCCATTTACCACTACCCTCCACCATCTCCTCTAACCAACTACCTACTCATCTATGTCCTTCACCAGCAACCTTTTGTGTGGCACCAAGTCAAATGCCTTCCAGAAGTCTGAATAAATGGATTGCTTGCCCCGTATCTATTGCCCTAGTTACCCAGTCAAAGATTATAATGCAACAATGTATAAAGCAATTAACTGGTTGTCCATGTTCTAGCAGGGTTACTTTAACCCACGTTATCCTACAATGTACAGCCAGCTAATCGCATAGGTTTTCATTCGTAGCTATGAATGAAGTCCCAGCTATTTTACTGAAACTTCCAATTTTTATATTAAAAAAAAAATAAAAATGGCTGTCCTGTTAAGGTATCAGATCCTCGATACAGCTCACCAGTAAAGAAGGTGACACCTTACTGGCTGAGACCAGCCAGCATAAATACTTTAAGCAGGTAATGTGCGACAGCTGCAGTTGTGCTGATTTTTAAGCACATTAAAACGCACACAAAAAAAGAAAAGCTACTTTGTAGCTTTGATTTGCACCCCCCCACTATCATCATTATGGCAAGTTGGCAACCTATCTGAAGGAGTGTAAATCAATAGAAATTAGAGGCAGAGAAATACAATGATGAAGAAGCGTTTTGTTCGTGTGTGTGTAGCTGACAATCTGACTATGGCAGTGAATGCGCAGCAGTCATCAGCTGTGAAAACTTAATTGACAAGTTCAGATGTTGTGACAGCATGTATTATGAGTTCTGAAACTACATGCTCATCTGTTCAGCTGCATGTAATTTGATTTACAAAATGAGCAGTCTGTGTGTAATTTTTAAATGTTATAAAAATCGGACGTCTGCACAAGAGCCAGCTTTGCATTCAAATCGGACAGTGCCACCGCGCATGCCCGTAGTCAATGTCCTGAATTTAAAAACATTTAAAAATGACATTTGGACTGCTTCTTTTGTAAATCAAATTCCATACAGCTGCACACATGATTGTGTCATTTAAGAATCAATATTAAACACATACTGCCTTATAAAATCGACATGATGGCAGTTAGCAGGGAAGAGAGAGGGCTGCCATGAATATATCACTTGACAGCGTGCATTGTTGGTAGCTGTACATTCCAGCATCTGCAGAACAATGTGGAAGGACTCTTTTAGTACAAAGCACTAGTTTTTTCATCATTTAAAAAATGATATAATTATTTTTAAAAAGTCCTAATTATAATAATAGTAATAAGGTATGTACAGTGGTTAGATTAACAGTCAGTTACTCACCCCCCTTGGGGCAATATGGCACTCTCCTTCACCTTGTGCCACATTACACCCCAAGGGGGGTGATTAACAGACTGTTAATCTAACCCCTGTACATATTGCTCAACTATCAGGTTGGTCTGTCTCAATTTACTGTCCTGAAGCCCATTCCTCCCCAGTTAGTCCACTAGGTCCTCTCTGACCAGTGACCATCTGACTTGTGCGTACTGGAGTTACACATTTCCAGGGGTAAACTGTCCCATACATTTACAGTGATGTAACTTAGATTTTTGCCCTCCAGAAACGGTTATCAGAAGGGTTACCAACAGGTTTTTTGTCCTGCTGTCTGAGCTGTAGGCTAGGTCTATAGTGCATGAAAAGGTCAGAGACTGGCAGGAACATCGGTACCTGTTTTGTATGTAAAACTGCTAATGTGTTGGGACTAATGGTGGCCGTTGAGAATTTCTGCAATCCTATAAACACTTTATTTCCGATGTCAATAGTTTGCAAAATGAGCTTAGACCTGTGTCTATTATATGATGATCCTTGATTTTGCATACTGTTTCTTTAATTGTGTGCACTTCCTGCATGACTCTTACAACTTGAAAATTGCACTGCATCTAGTGTTTCCTTTTGTAGCTACTCCACTGGGAATCACAAGGAAATCAACTCCAGCAAGATATGCAAATTAATCACACGCTGTTAAAGGGTCACAAGGACTCAAAATTGGCAAATGTACTGTTACCTTGAATTGACCTTGTTGCATCTGTGGTAACTCTGCAGTAGTTTTTAACGCACAATTTCTATCCTTAAACCCATCTATTCTTGGTTCCAGACGGTCTTCTCTCCTCCTGCCCCCAAGCTGTTTACAACTTCTCTCTTATACAATAATGTGGCAGTAGGGAATGACTTTGCCTTTCATGGAGAGCTGGAGGACCGATCCCCCCTATGATACTCCAGTGAGATGTCAGTATGCAGGAGCTCTGTGGAGCACCTCACTTAAGTTCTGCTCACCCAACACAGCTGCTCGGCCACTGCACTGCTTCCCACAGCCCCGAAGGCATAGCTGCACTTTAATACGAGGCAGCCACCCAGCCTAGAGAAGCACATCTACTTGGATGCAGCTTTCTAAATATTAGCATTCCATATAATGTATTGTAATTTGGACTTCTCAGTGGTAGGGATGGGGTCATCTCCAATATGTATGACAGACTCGCAGTTGGTCTAGGAGACAAGACCAGAGCCCATGGTGTAACATAGAGTACTTACACACAATAGAGCAGGGCATCAACTGGTACCAGAAGACAATAAACCTCAGATGGGCTGCAGGCAGAAGAATACAATGTTTACTGAAACAAAGTGCAAACAGCAGACACGCTCCTAAAGCCCAACATTTTGTACTTACACCGAGCACTGTCTCAAGGATGGTGCCACCTAGTACATTGCGTAGCTTATGCAATTTGAAAAGTGTCATGTGCAAAGTTCACATTATACAAATAAGGTGGCTTAAAGTGGCAATTTCATATAAACAGTGTACAAAACTACAATATTAAGATAAAAATTGTTAATTAGACTAAAAGAGACAAAGGAAATGAGTAAGAAGCAAGGGTTGGGAAAAAAACAATTACTGACATACAGGAACAGAGTACGATACCAACACAAAGGTAAGGGGATAACAAGTAAAGATTAATCAACGACAGAGCGTGGGTCTATTTGGGAATTAACCACCCAGGCATGAATTATTCCCTAAGTAGACCCACGCCTGCAGTGTGTTAATTCACTTGTAACACGAAGAGAAAGGGATCAGCTCCCTTTTCCCTCATTTTGCAGCCCCATGTTACAGGTTGTGAAAAGCTGTACTGGGCTGATGGGTCAACACTTAATTTGTTCAATTGTTTCTCGTCGGACATTTAATTTCCTATCCTAGGTTCCGACGGAGGAGCGCAGGACAAGCAATTGGCGCAGGAAGAGAATGACAATGAAACAAACATGATACAAAACATTTCTCATAAGTTGTGAATGTTACTTCACTGCTGTTATTGTCCATTTGGCATTTATGATGCTGAAATCATGCTGGTTTCTGGTAATTCGAAGTGTATTACTTGGTTGAAATACTTACTTCCAGTCGTTGCGCCAGAGGAAGACTCTGCCAAATAGGGCCCGACTAGGATAGTGACGTTACTAAAAGGGGGCGTGTCAAACGCACATCGTGCATACATTAGGGAAGCAGTTCTATGTTGTACTATATTATTTTGCTCTGCCATCTGATTTGCGATTCAGCAGTATCTCTGATTTGCAATGTAACTAACACTCTGTCACCGAGATGGATTTCATATAGAAAACAGGATGTTCACACTACATGTTTATGATCATTATATCCCAACTGTAGGTTACTATTATAGCGATGTTATGTCCAGCTGCTGAACTTTACGAGAATGGAAACGTAAATCACAACCATCATCAGAAGCATGCCATATAAATAGGAATTTATTAAAAAAAACTGCAAGGGGGAAATGAGTAAGCAGAGATGTTACTATGAGCACAATATGAGGAGGAACGCAGATTATACTATGGCAACCATACAACTGTAGTGGCCACTTGTGGCACTGCTAAGTTTTACACAACATGTACAGGAAATTGTGACATGGAAAAGACAATTCGTGGGTACTCTGCCATGGATTAATTCTCAAGCAACCATGGATTACTTGAGAGAATTAATCCATGGTCACTTGATGTTGTTGGATCAATCCTCTGCAACCCTTTCTCTTCCCATGTTAGAAAAAGGCCTTGGACTGCTGGAAAGAGATAGGTTGCTTTCAAGTCAGACAGGAGTACACAGCAACAGTGAGGGACTGCAAGATTAGAACAGAGAAAGCCAAGGAGGGAATGGAAGGCAGGATAGCAGCAGGAACTCAGACAACACCAAAGCCTTTTTTTTCCTGTATATAAATGGAAGGAGGGGATTGGGCCACTGAAAACAGGATAAATGGAGGGGCAGCCTGTGAGAAAGCCTGGTATGATGTCAGACATGTTAAATGAATACTTTGTTTCACTGTTCGCCAGGGGCCTCAGGTGGGGGAAAGTGTGCTCATGTAGACGATATATGACATCAGAGGCGGCCACATGCGAACAGTGGACATCACATCCATCCTGGAAGCAAACTACCAGCAAGATCTAAGTAAATCTCAAGGGGCAGACAAAATACACTCCAGGATCACTGTGGAGCTAAGGAAATCATTGGCAGGGTCACCAGCTGTAATCTTCCAGGAGTCTGTCTGGACAGGTGTGGTGCCCAATGGAAAGTGGCTAGTGATGTCCCCATCTTCAAGAAGGGAGCATAGTCACACCATCCCTGTGTTGTGGAGGACTAAGGTGTTGAGCACTTTACCTAATGCCACACTGCCACCCAGTGTTTGGGAACGAGCACGGGTTGCTTGGGGGCAGTGGAGTGGGAGAGGATCGGGTGTCCCTGGGTCTGCTCTCCTCTTATGGGGAGGGATGACCAGCTGTCTCGGCCTATGACTGCCACTGGCAGTGCAGGCTTGAGCAACTCGAAGGGAAGGGCTGCAGACGTGCAGGGCGTGTGTGCCTCCATGCAAACGTACTAATGCCACAGCAAGGCCAGGCACAGAAAAACAGAAAATGGGAGGATGGGCTATGTGAAGTCCTGTTCATCTCCCTGTGGCCTGCTTCACTGTTACGATCTGAGGGGTATCTGCATTTGTTAGGTTGGGGGTGGGGCACAGCACCCTCCCCCTCCTGGTCCCACCCTGGGGAGAAATCCAAACAGAAATCATGGGATGAGTACCCCCTGGCAGGGTTATTCAACAGGTCTTTGCAGCAAGAGGTAGTTCCCAAGAACTGGAGGATTGCGGATGTAGTTCCGCTGTACAAGGGAAGGGATAAGGAGCAGCGAGGAAACTACAGACCCATTAGCCTTACCTTCGTACTAAGGAAACTAATAGACACACCAGACAAAGAAGACCTAATGGAATACCTGGAGAAAAATGGGCTTCAGGATAGTAAGCAGCAAATATCTGTGGTAGGAAGGTCTTGTTCAACAAAGAGGCAGTATAGCGCAGTGGTCTAAGGCTCTGAGCTGCAAATCTGGAGACATCCAGCAGACCAGACCTGGGTTTGAATCCCACAGCTTCCACTTGCATACTGTGTGACCCTGAGCAAGTCACTTAACTTTCCTGTGCTCCCAGGTCGCACCTGGAAACAAGCTCCGGCTTAGTGTGCCTTTCCTGGTTAAACAATTTCCCCTTTTCCCCTTGTCAGACTAATCAGATAGTACTCTAACTGGGTGACAGGGTAGTTTGTCAAAATCTTTCATTGTTTTAATCCATAGAAACAGCCATACAGTAAGAACCATTACTACATTACAATAGGAATGAGCAGCTTAATACATTTGCTATAAACAGTTCACAATAAAACTTTAAATCGACAACTTAGTAAAAACTCCAGGCGTTAACTAGATCCTATATCATCAATCCACTAAAATAACAAACAAGAAAGAGCTAAATGCACAGGTCATAACAGCAGGTAAACACAGACTTTGCTGTAACAGTACTAAATTTGAATTCATCAGAAATTCTCAATTACTGAGACTATGACTGGGTAGTTGACAAGGGGCATGCAGGAGGCTTACTCTACTTACAAGGCATTGGACTCGACACACTGCAGGCTGCTGAACAAGATGGGGGTTGTAGAAACAGCTAAGATAATAGTAAGGGGGTAGGGGGTTTCATTGGAGGGAGGCAGCAGAGAGCTGTAGTGAATTGGGTCAAATCGGTGGAAAGACAGCTCACAAGCCGACTGCCATAGGGATCTGTCCTGGGCCCCGTCCTTTTCAATCTGTTTATCAGTGACATAGGAGAGAGAATCCAAGGCAGTTTGTGTCTGTTCACAAAGGACACTAAACTGTGGTAGAGTGGACAACATAGTGGATAAAGGATTTACAGAAAGACCTGCAAAGGGTATAAAATTGATCCAAAGTTGGGCAGCTGAAATTCAATTCTAGGAAGTGCAAAAACAACGCACTTAGGGAACAAAAGCCCCAGAACAGAGTACTGGATGGGAGGGGATCTAATGGACACAGAGGAAAGGGACCTAGGAGGAGTCATTACAGACTCCCTTAAACCAGCCAGTGGAACAAAGCCTTCAGCGAGGCTAACACAATGCTAGTGTGCACTGAGAGAGGGTTTGCTACCAGTAAGCAGGAGGTACAGTTACCTCTGTATAGGTCACTGGTGAGACCACACCTGGAGGACTGTGCCCAGCTCTCGAGTCCTCATTTAATAGATAAAAGGAGAGGGGCAGGCTATAGATGGTACAATTCTGGGTTACCAAGATGATTTAGGACCAGGAAGACAGATCCTAGGAGGCTCATCTAAAGGCACGGAACATGTATTCAATCAAAACCAGATAAGAGAACAGAGACCTTTAAATTCCTGTAGGGCAGCGGTACTCAGCCTGGTCAGGGGTAGGAGTCACATTCATTTGACACTTCACTCAAGAGCCACACCAGACAAACACTGCAACATTTTGTGATGAAATGACCCACGAACACAAAAATAATGTAAAAAGCAAACGTTTGCAAATAAATACAAAATACACATTAAAAACTTAATAAAATATAACAGATGGCAGATATATCTAATATTATTGTAGTCAATTACATATGTGGCACTCCTTTTTTGAAACAAGTGTTATGAAGTCAGGCTCTATGGTGGTCACAGCAATTCGAACACATTCTTGTGAGTTGGATACTTGATCCACTTCTTTCGGCGTTTTTGCTGTCCATTCTATATTTGCAAGTTCTTTAACAGCACAGCCTGCAAGACATTTAATACATCATGCAGAGCCCATCAGCACTAGTAAAGTGGGGGTCAGCATGACCCTCTGGTTGAAAAGTTGGGGGTCAGCTCCAAAAATCTGGGGGTCAGAATTTGCTGTAGTGTCTGTACTACATTACCGGACACCTTGCTAATGATACAGGTGTACAGTTTTAAATATAAAGGGTCAATACTGAAGCACTGCTTTTATTTTTATACTTCAAATTCCTCAAAAATTCAATTTGAGGACTTCTGTAGGGGGTTAACGCAAGCCCTGATTATGTGTACTAAGAGCAATATAATTTATGCTCCCCCCAAATAAAATGAATACCAGTGCACAGACCAAAACCAATAAATGTGGTACCTCAAACACACACACACCCAGTGCACTTAGAAAGAACAAAAGCTCATGACATGTACCAGCCTCCACATTAATAACGCACATCACCAACAGGTACAATCAGGACCTCAGAACTGCTGAGATAAGGAAATAAAAAGAACTTAAAAAAACGGTTGTCTGATCTAAGCCCATTCTTGGTTAATGAACAAACTGCTTGAAATACAGTGTACCAATAAAAGTTTTAAAATGTTTTTAAAAGAGGTTGTGCCTGCAGTTCAATCGCTTTCGCTGTGTTTCACCAAGTTACCACAGCAGCAGCAGTCAGTACCTTGGGAACAGACACGGGCAGAAATTGCAACCAAGCAGACCATGCAGCGTAGAGTGTAACAATATATTATAGCAGAGGCAGACACAAAATGGAGTAAAACTATGCGTGCAAAATTAAAAAAATGAAACACGTACTTAAGCTGGGAATTCCATCACAGGCAAAACATGCTCCTTCTCTGGCTGCAAACTGACAATTGTTATGAGTGTAATTAAGGTAATTAACAACACCCGCTTAGTTTTATCACACCGTCATTGATAGTGCAAAGTGGGTATTGCTAATTCCATTGTATGTCAGAAAGCTGAAAAGCACCAGCAATCAGGTGGCATGTTAAGAGCCGCAATTACATGCGCTGTATTAGCGGAGCTAATGAGCCACACTGAAAATGTTAATGAGCCGCATGAGACTCGCGAGCTTCGGTGTGAGTACCACTGCTGTAGGGAATAAACAAGGTGAACTGTGAAGAGCTATTTACTGTAACAGAGAAGCTAGGACATGAGGTTATGTGTGGAGGTTAATATTTGGGGCGGTTAAAAAGGATGTGAGGAAGTGTTCTGTTACAGAAAGAGAGAGTTGCTGAGCCATGTAATGGTCTGCTAGCTGATGTGGTGGGTGCCAGAACCATAAATGGCTTCAAACATAGCTGGGATAGAGCAAAAGGTATAGTAGCTACTTAGCAGGATGAGGGAGGCAGAAGCACTGAGAACACAAGGGGGAAAAGGGTAAGCGTAGACAGCAGAGAGACAATAGGTCTCTGGGTATGATAGGGTGATAATATGGGCAGACTAGATGGACCAGTCTTTTTTGCCATCACAGTCGATGTTTCTTAGTTTATGAGGAACATACACCAGGTGGGCTGCTAACTGGGGGAGCAGGAATAAGAGGTCGGTGTACAGCACTATTCCAAGTGGACAGGTGTAGTACTCAGTGGATCCAGGATTGGTGCTGGTTTGATATTCCGATTAATGATCTGGAAGCAGGGGTCTTCAGCAGGCTGCTAAAGTTCACTGATGAAATCAAGATGACCATGGTGGTGGATTTCCTTGAGGATGGTGACAAACTTCAGCAGGGCTTGAACAAGTATGATGACTGGTCAGACTCATGAAGCCTCAGATTCAGTTTGGCCAAATGCAAGGTGCAATGCTTGGGAAGGAAAAATGCCTTTAGAGCCTACACACTGTGAGGCTCATCTTGCAGCAGTACAGGACGAAATGGAGCTGGGGGTCATGATGGAAAATGGGCCAAGGCAGAACAAGTAGCTTATGGCTAATGTCAAGATAGCCAACAGAATACTAGGGCGCATCAAAAGAGGGGTGACTAGCAAAGTGGGGGAAGTAATCCTGCCACTTTACAAGTCCCAGAACAGGCCCCACCTGGAGTACTGCATGCAGTTCCAGGCTCCTCAATACAAAAAGAACACTGAAGCAGTCAAGAGGGTGCAATGCAGGGCCACCAAAATGTTCAGTGGCAAGGGGGACAAAAGTTATGAGAAAAGATTAAAGGCTCAAAAGTAAGGCTGAGAGGAGCTACAGAAACACAGTACTGAGCAGTCCAGTCAGCCTGTTCCAAGATTCCCCAAATTGGAATCTTTCTATATTTAATAAATTTTGAAAACCAGGTAGACCTGTCGAGACCAGTGGTTCCTTTTCCATCAGCAACCCAGAGTTAATTACAGCGCACAGCATAAATTGATATTTAGATGTACAGGCATTATAGACAAACTTAAGTGTACAAATACATAGTTAACACTCTCAGTAGTTGGTTACCCCGATCAGATTACCCCAATGAATGAAATACAGTTAACCACAGGAAGAACATTTAAGCAACACAAGATAGAACAATAGCAAGTGTAGTAGCATCAGAGGTAGTAACTGCAAGGGCTACCGTCAGGAAGATAAATCTCAAGACATTTTGTAACACTAGCAGGATTGGTGCAGTCCTGGACCACAGAAGGCAGCTTATTTCGGAGGTTAGAGGCTGTGTTGGCAAAAGACAGCCACCATGATGCAGATTTTGCCCTGGGAATCATTAGTAAGGCATGGGAAATGGACGGAGGAGTCTCCTCTGGGGTTTAGAGCCAGAATGTCCTTAAGGCAAGGTGGGGTAGAGACATTCTTTTAACAAAGAGATACAGCAAGGGATAACTGTCTCCCTTTTAGGAAGGGCCAATTTAATGTGGAGAAGACCCACCAATGGCGCTCTCTACTGTCTGTACCTGCCATAAATTGTTCAATCATGTTGTAGAGGATTTTGAACCCAAGATGAAAGGACTGAGGCACCAAACAATAATACTGGAAGCAATATAGTGTTGGAAATTGCATGACATGCCTGTTTAATAAAGCAGCACCTAAACCTATACAGCAACCCCAATTTCTGATGAACTTTCGTCATAATCAACATGAGGCTTGAAAGAGAGCTCCTGATCTAATTGTATCCCCTAGGCACTTTTCTGATCCTACAACTTCAAGATAAGCACCTTCAGAGGTATACAACTTGAGCAACCCGTGCCTCTCCAAGCCTAGCTTTCTAGCACCAAACAAAATTACTTAAAAGTTTTCATTTTTAGTGTTCAGGATCAGCTTGTTCATGGTGTCCATTATTTCCTCCCAGCCTCTCCTTCCCCTATTACCCTGTCATACATACTCGAAGGTATCAATAAGGCTGAATATTCAGAGATCCTTGATGTGGTGCCCTCTAGCAAGATGCAGGGACATGCTCTGAAGCTCATAGGGGGCTCCAGGGTAACATATGAAATCATTTTTTTCTCATAGAGGGTGATGAACATGTGGAACTATGCCAGTCGAGACAGTGGACATAAAGACTGTATAGGCCTTCAAGGTATGCCTGGAGAAAATTTCTGCTGAATGGAATCAGCAGGCACCCTGCTGAGTGGGTAGGGAACCCCTATCAATTAGTATTTATTTTAATTTAATTTTTGTTGACTGGGAAAGGAGGGCTATGCATTTATGCCTATTTTCAGCCATGTCACGGGGGACTTATTCATCCCTGCCTATAAAAGCAGGCAGTGTGAATAAGACGGACCTTGTGTCCCTACCAACCTTCAATCACTATACTACTACTAGTGTTACATATGTTGTCACTGTATATTCTCTTCCCTTTGTACCACCCCCACCCCCGGTCGCACCTAAAAATAAACCTCTGTTTAGTGTGCCTCTCCCTCGTACAAATTTCTAAATAAATAATTATTTGTATATGTCATGTGCTAAATTACACTGTCCACTCTTTACAGTGAACACCTCCAGAGACAGCCAAGGTGTTCACTATAGCAAGGTGTCAGTGTACCCTCTAAGGAAACAGGGGTAGTCATCACAGCTGCTCCCTGCAACAGCGATTTTTATTTATTTATTTTTTGCTGAACGGGTAAGTGCACTAGACAAAATTCTGCCTATTTTCAGGCATGATCCGGGGAAGGGGGATACAGATGAATGCCAACTGACTTTGAACTAGATTAAGCTGTTGGTGGTATTTCAGTGAATGGGATTTAACAGGGTTTACTGTAGTGAAGCATTATTACAAAACTTTGGGAAGAGAGGTGTGTTACAATTTTTCCACCTATAAAATATAAGGCCCACATTTCACGCAGATCATGTATTTGTGTGTGGGTCAGTGCATGCACAGTTAAAAATCACACTCTATTATGGTCTCTGTTATCTTTTTGTGCATGTGTACTAGGATGAACATATTTTAACCATCTAAATATCAGTGGCTTCCTGCGACCTTCTCAAAAACTGGATAATCCACATCTGAAAATGATCAACCTGAGATCAAATATTTAATTTTATGAAGACACTTGGGAGCTGAAGGTTTCCTATTATACATGGAGGGGGCCTCCTGACCAACCGGAGTGCTCCCATTCCCTGTGTGAGCTCTTCTATTCTGTAAAGAGTCTCGTGCAGGTGCCCTGGAAATGGGCATTTCAGAGAAGGATTTTGAAAGTAATGTTTTATTGATCGCACTCGATCAGTAATATATTAATACGTCCTCAAAGACCACTCATATGGCTGTAAGAGTGCTCTCACTTATATTTTTGGGGGTGTAAGAACCATTCAAGTTCGATTCACATGTCTCATATCCTAAGAATGCATGCAAGACCACTCACACTCATATGAATGGTGTCAGAGGACTGTGACTTCATGTTTAGCTGTCACAAAACAGTTATGCAACAGGGTATTAAATAAGCTGACAAAATTGATTAGCAGGTTTAGGTGTGAAAGTGCTAATCAGCTACGGAAATGCATAACACTTGGCACAGAATGATTAGCAAAATTTAAAAAAGTATATATATATTTTTTTTTTTTTTAATGTCAACTGTGCCATGGAGTCGCTCAAAAAATGATTGGCAGTTTACTGCTGTGTATGTCTGGAAATGGTTAGCATTACCGCATGTTTTTTGTAGCATTTTGCTATGCTGTACCAGCTATTTAATACCCCGTGCAATGTGTAGCAGGGCTGTGCTCCAGACTACCGACAACATGATCAGTAGGAGCATTTTCTTTTATAGTTAATGACTAAGTATTTGCAATAAATGCACAAGAAACAGATATTCAAAGCAACAAGGAAGTTACTGAACAGGCTCCCCTAAATATTGAGTCTGTCAGCCTCAGCCTATCGAATCTTAAGCAAGGGTGCCTTAGTGGAATTACTCATCTGTAGTGTTATGAACTTCTCCTTGTAGGCGTCTATAAAAAGCCGCATTACACACTGAACTGTTGTAAATCATTTCTGCTAATCTTTGACAAATTTAGATAATGTTCTCCTTTCTGCAGCTAGATAGAAGGTGAGCCTTGAATTTTGTTTAGTCAAGTTCTCAATCTCAAAGCCTTGCAAAATGCAAATGTCCATAAATCTTACGGCAACATTTATCTCAAAAGGTTAGTTTTAACTCAGGGTGCACTCACACTGGTCACCCGCAACTAGCATGAATTCTGCCACAGTCTCTGAACTGACCATTCTGTAGCTACTATAAGACATGTAACAAAGGGTGGCATTTGGAAAAACCATAGTCCATAATTTTGAGTCAGCCTATTTATACACGCCAGCCCAGTGGTGTTAAGGGCTGAGGCATCATGCCTTACCTACTGCCATGCCAGCAACCCATGTTCCCGGTGTGAGTGGGTAGCTGGGGGTCGGCTTGGGTGGGAGAAGACTGAGTGTCCAGAGGACAGCTCTCCTGGGGAGGGAGGGACACAGAGGCCAGCGCAACTCTGACACCTAGCGGTGGCTGGGTGTTGGACTGCCTAGGTTCCTGTATGTGAGGGACGGAGGAGGAGGAGCAGTCGGCCAGCGTACTGTGGGCAAAGAGCACACAACTCAGCCATTGCCGATGCCATATTGCTCCACCTCTGGGAGAAAACAGGAGGAGAAAAGGTCCTGGGCAGTTGGATGACTGCCGACCCTCGCAGATGCCACCTCCGTTACATGGCAAGCACCTTCAACATTTGATCCGTGTCAGCTGGTTAAGGAATCCCCGCTGCCCTGCCATGGGGGGAGAGGGGTGTTAAGCTGTGGAGGAACACAGGAGGTGGCACTGCGAATGGGTGGCTGGACCTGGGTGTTGGCAAGAATGTGGGCCGCCTAGGATGGGGGATAAAGTAAAAAAAAAAAAAATGGAATATTTATTCACTAAGAGGTCTTTGACTTGTTTTGTTTTTGTATACCAGTGGTATCCAAGGCCCTCTCATATGGCAAGAAACCATAAAGTGTCAGATGCCACAACACTGATTAATTATATAGTGCCAGTACTTTTGCCAAATGACCCTGAACATTTAACATGTGCAGCTACTCCCTGCTCACATGTACTGTCACATTTCAACCACAACAACAAAAGGACTTCTGAACAAAGCCAAAGAATGTTTCCTTTCAACAAATACATGCATTTGTCAACGCCAAATGTTTGCCTGCTTGTATTTGCTATGTAGGTGTTTGGCACGGATAGTGCAAAGGTTAAAATTAAAGTAATAACCCGAGTTATAAAATTGAAATTTTCATGACTGATGATCAGATTTACACATAACATTGTTATGTTAGATTGTGACCATGAACTGACAGACGTCATTTACAAAATGTGGCCAGTAACACGGTTTTGTGGTACAGCTGCAAAAACAGGTTCTGGAGGGGGATTCGATAATGACTACTGCCATCGTTATTTGATAGGGTAGGGAAAAAAAAACAAAAACAAAACATAAGTATGCTGAAAATGTAAGTTTAAATAGTAAAAATATTGTAATCCAAATAGAAAAAGCGGCACAGGAGACAGAAAACAGAACCACACGCAACCAACAAGACAACAAAAAAGAAAAAAAGCGGGCTCTATCATCTTGAAAAAGCGCCAGGGCGCCGTGAAACATTGACTGTGTTCTTTGCAGCTTTGGGGGTGCTACTCTGTTTTATGTGCATTTTGTAAAGCACTGTGTGAAGTCTTTTTAATGATTAAAGGCCAAGTTATTGTGTCCAAGATTGTGGACTGGGTTCTTCTCCCCTCTAACCGTTTGAGCCAGTTTTATTTCTTTTTTATAGTAAAACTATTGCAACATTATGTGTTAATGTTGAAAAATGTCAACGTCTGTTCATAATTTCAATTTTGACCCCAAATGTTCACCACACTATATTATACCACCTCAAACATGACAGGTCTCATTTATGAAATCCTGTCCAAAATGTCATTTTACAGCACAAGTGTGAAAAGACGTTTTGGGCAGGACTTGGAAAATTTACACATCATGTTCATGAGGTGGAGTAGAAAAGAGACTGTGTTGTAAATGTGGGGTTAAAATCTGTAGAAACAGCAAAGTTATGAGTAAATATTGAAGAATTTCAAAATTTCTTCATAACTTTATTATTGAGATTTTGACCTCAAATTTTCAGTCTTTTTATTACCCCCACTTTATGATCAAGAAAGCTGGAATTTTTTTAAATCCCATCCGAAACATTCAACACCATTCCATACAGGAGACTATAAGCAAGTTGGGTAATTTAGGAGTGGGTCCAAGGGTGATAAACTGGGTAAGAAATTGGTTAATGGATTGGCGGCAGAGGGTGATGGAAAACAAAATTCACTCACAGGAAGGGAGGGTGACTAGCAGGGTGCCTCAGGGATCAGTGCTGGGACCGATCCTCTTCCGTGTCTTTATAAGTGACACTGCAGAGGAGCTGAAAGGGAAGGTCTGCCTCTTTGTGGATGACACCAAACTGTGCAATAGAGTGGGTGGTGGAAAGGATGAGCAGCAGCTTGAGAAAACTGAGTGGTCAAGGGTGTGGCAGTTGGGTTTCAGTATAAAAAAAGTACAAAACAATGCACTTGAGGCACAGAAATCTTTGGGGGGGGGGGATACTGATGACCACAAAGCAGGAAAGAGATCTGGGGGTCATCATATTGTATAACTTAAAGGTGGCCAGGAAGTGCAAACAGGCAGTTGGGAGGGCGAGTGGGATACTGGGGTGCATAGGGAGGGGTAAAACTATCAGAAAAGGAGAAGGTGGTGGTGCCTCTGTATAGATCACTGGCAAGACCCACACAGAGTACTGTGTCCAGTTCTGGAGATCACTCCTCAAAGGATTTACAGTGGGAGCGATCCAGAGAAGGGCAATTAAAATGGTGCAGGGTCTGCATCAGAAGTCCTATGAGGAGAGAGTAAAGAACCTAAATATGTAGACGCTGGATAAAGGCAGGTGGGGATATGATAAGAGACCAATAAATACCTCACGGGGGTAAACAAGGTACAAGAGGGAAATAATTTTTCAGAAAAAAGGTGCTCAAGGACAGGGGGGCATGGCAAGATGCTGGGGGGAGTAGATTCAGGAAAGATGTAAGGAAGTACTTCTTCAAAGAAAGAGTGGTAGATTCCTTGAACAGTCTTCCAATGGAGGTGGTGGGTGCAAAAACATTCGTGGGGTTCAAGAATGCATGGGAAAAGCATAAGGGAATCTTAGGGAGGTGGGTGAATGGGTTGGAGATTAAGTAGGATCTGTGGTAATACTACAGGCAGGGACAAATGGGCAGACTAGGTGGGTCAAGTGGTCCCGATTTGTCAGCAAATTCTATATTCCTATGTTTCTATGTAACACAGGGAAGAGGATTTGAAAAATTTCACCTACCTAGTTCATGAGGTGGGGTAAAAAAAAAAGGCTATGTTGTAAATATAGTGTCAAAGTATTATTACATGACAGTTCTGAGGAAAAATTGAAATTACATCAAAAGCCATCAACAAAAATTACCCTGGTTCAGGAACTTCCTGATCTGACTCCAGAGCAGTAGAACGTGGCACTGGTGGACTGGACAGTTAAGTGAGGGGTGGAGGTTTGGGGGACAGAAGTCATTGATGTACCATATTTTGGCTTTTCAGGCGTAGTCAGGAAGCGGGGTTCTGGAGGAAGCAATCGGGAGTGGGTGGGCTAAAAGCAGAGGATGGAGTTATTTTTTCAGGAACCAGACAATGGGAGAACCAACTGGTAGATAGGCAGGCTAACAGAGGTTGGGATAATTTCTTCAGGCACTGGGGGAGATGAGCAGGAGGTGAGTGAGCCAACAGCAGAGGGTGAGACTGTTTTTCACAGACCAGACACTAGGGGAGGCAACTGTGAGGTGGGCTGGCTATCAGCAGAAGGTGAGATTGTTTTTCAGGGACTGGACACCAGGGAAAGCGATGGGCAGGTGGGTGGGCTAACAGCAGAGGGTGGGATTGTTTTTTCAGGGACAGAACACTAGAGGAGGCTAGCAGGAAGTTGGCGGGCTAACAGCAGAGGAATTTTTTTGGGATTTTATTTTGGATGCTATTCACCCCCCCAAGCTGGCTTCCCTAATCTCTGACCATCACTCGGCATCTCCTGGAACTACCTGCTCCAGCTTCCCCAGTGGCCTACCCCCGTGGCAGGTTGGTAGAAAGCCAAGCTCGATCAGTTGGATAGAATCCGGCTGGTGCTACACCTAGGTCACCAGTGCAGGGCCTGCGAGGGAGCGGAGAATCATCCTGGCAGCCAGGGTAATTTTCCTTTTTTTCCTCACGTCCCTGAGGTGTGGAGGAACTGGCATGCAATGACATCAATGGCCAAGCCACGCATGCTTCCATACACAGCACACATGATGTCAGCCACACCTCCTCCCCTGTGTGATATCTCATCGGTCTGCCTCTAGCCACTGCTAGGGGCCAGGCTAGCACTGGGTGCCACTCCCAGCCCACCTTGGAGGAGAGCAGTCCACAGATGCTTGATCCTCCTCCCCCACCCCTGCCAACCCCCAACAACCCGTGCTCTTCACCGAACAGGAGTTGCTGATATGGCAGGAGGCAAGGAGTTCAATGGTTAAGGGTGGGACTGTTGTTGGTTTACTGAGGGAGCATGGGAGGTGGGTTCAAGAGGTGGGTAGGCTAAGAGCAGAGGGTGGGATGATTGTTCTTTAAAAAAAAAAAAAACTGCACCGGGAAGTGATCAGGTGGTGGGAGGGATGAGCAGCAGACTGATCATGATGGTACTCAACTGGCTGCTAAGAACATATTGTAGATAAAAGTAGAGAGCTGCACTCTGATAGGTGCAGCTGCCTCCTTTCAACTATACAAAGTTTTTGTGCATCAGCTGGGCTGAACACCATCACAATCAGCTTGCTCCTCATTGGTCTGTCTGAGAGCCTCCTGCAGCCTGAGCTACATTGTGTGTTACAGTGACACACCTCTGCCACTTCTACTCTCGAGTAGCGACAAGATGTTTGCTTCTTACTGCACGTGCAAGCAAACATAATACACTGAGCCCATCTGGAGTGATGTTAGCTAAATACAGACAAAAATGATGGGAGTGCAAGATTTGGATTGCTACCAATTAGTCTGAGGTCTGGGAAGTAGTCAGCTGTCTCAGATCACAGATTTAGGGTTTGCACTTCCTGAAATGGATCTCTCAAATGGAAGAGGGAAGACGGGCAGAGTCTCTGCCCTGGTTTCAAGATAAAGCCTAGTTCCTTGCCTGTCTAGCAGCCTGGAGCTAGAAGTGATATTGTAGACTGGGCACTTCATCTTGGGAGAAGAGGGCACTGCTGTGCAGCTCCCCCAGTGACTTCTGCAGATGGGCATGGAAGGCATAGAATGTTGTGTGCATCCCCTCATTCTATGCAGGGCAGCTGCAGACAAGTGGTTTATGGTACCGGCAAGCAGGGAGATGGAAGCAGGCCTTTCCACTTCCTGAGTGATAGCATGCAGTGAAAATAAAAGCAGGGAAAATAAGGTCAGGACAAGACGAAGGATACCACCCCAATACATTGATCCAGCCCTCTGCAATCTGATGAGGATTCTTCTTGGCTGTGGAGTCAAGCCACTGAGGGGTGTAAATCGAGGGGAACGGTAAAGGAGATGGATTGATCCTGGAAGGACAAAGGATAAGATTGGGGGGGGGGGGGTGTCACTGCCATGGAAAATAAACAAGAAGAATAAAAGACACTGTGCATTTTTAATGTTCATTATTCTATCATACTTTACATCAGGTGGAACCTACATCCCTGTTTTCCTAGCCAGAAACCCCTTTTCTGCCACAAGATGAGGTGACATCTGTTGGTCTACTGTATCCTTGTTATATGTAACTTCTTGATAACCTGCAAGTTATCTCCCACTGTACCCCCAACCCCACCAGGTTGCACCAGGAGACGAGCATCTTTTTGCTCAGTGTGCCTTTCCTGGTGAAACAATTTCAATAAATAAATAAATACTATCACACTCTTAAAGATATGCTGTCAACGGTTTTTTGCATCATATTATTTCTAGTGTAAACCCTCATTTTATGATTGCTCACCCTCTCTAAAATTCATTGATGTTGCTGGTTGTTTATTTCCTTTCTTTCTAAGTATACCTGAAATGCATAATATGGTGTAATTACACCCTGTCATGTTTCATATCCTTGATCTACTCTTATTGCATACTTTCTGGGCACTAGAGACACACCCAAATAGTGCAGCCACTTGCGATGCAGTAGTCTCCTCTCCTCCCACTGCATTTTAAGTGGCTAGACTGTGCTGGGGGTGTTTCCAAGTTCAGGAAACGACACACTGGGAGTTAATCAAGGAATGTAAACAAACATGTTTTTGCGTGGTAACACCAGTATGGAGGGCAGTCTGTTTTTCACTTAAAAAAAATGAGTCAGAATCAAACTGCCAACTACATAAGCAGTCTCTACAGAATGTGGCTAGTCATTAAATAATTTTCAAGGAGCACCTTTATTGCCATTTTCAGTCTGCAATTTGAACAAGCAGGAGGCTCCCGTACCTGAAATTGCACCTCCATGGCAGTTTTAAACTGTTATGATTAGCCTCTAAGGAAGGGTAGGGATCGTATTTTGCCCCTGAGAGGGCTAGCTGGTCGATTCCTTCCACTTCCTGATCTCTAACTAGTGTCCCCTCACTCCAATGCTTTGTGATGTAATTATAGGACCAGCGTGGTGATGTGATCCATGCAAGTCAATGGAGTGTCACTATTTTCCCAATTTTAACTGGACTTTTGGTACAAATCGAAGCCAGTATTCGAGTAACAGGAGCCTTGTTCAGACAGCTACATGAAAGTATCACATTATATAAACTACATACAGAAACTGATCAGGCTCCCGATATTCACTATACAAAATTAAAATATAACCTTAAAAGACAGAGAACAAACTCATCTTTAGGACTCAAAAAAACGAACTCAGATTTGACCTAAAAGAGATGGTAAATGCTTCCACAAATGCACAGCAGAAAGTCCTCATCTCCCAAAAACTTCAAACCGGTGCATGGAACTACTAACACATTCTCCCCAGTTTAACGGAGAGGCTGATACAGAGAACATGAGTGCAGGTCTTTCTATGTCAGTATTTTGGGTCAACGGATTATAGGCAATGTGTGCAGCCATGTTGAATTACAGATTACACTGAGCGTTTCCTTCTTGCCTCTTCAACAGCTTCCGGGTTGCTTGAAATGGTCTGCATCATGTATTCTAAAATATTAAATTAATTGTATTATATAATGGATTTGTTATACAAGTTTGGCACGCTATCTTATCAATACTGGTGCACTATGCTAATGTGGTATGTCTTGTGACCATATTTAAATTGAATTTCTTTGTATTCTGTGCGATTTTAGCATGAAATTTGTCTGCAATAAAATTGTTTCCTACCTACCTATCTGTAATGGGCAGGCAATCACTGGTCCGACTAGCCTGAGTAATGAACCCATTCACTCTTTACCAAGTTCCTCCAGTCTCCACCCCAAAGCAGTCTACTGTCTAAAACAAATCCTGGTGTTTGAGGGATGGATTCTGTTGTAAATTATTCACTGCAACTGAAGGTATTAGCTGCAATAACAAAACAATATACATGTTCCTACAGTTTAAAGAGCTCCTAACTTCAGGCCTTCAAAATGTGCTTCATGTTAATTTAATTCTTCCTTACATTCAGGGAAAACCGTCACTTGCAGCTAGACAAGGAAGGGTTGTTAGGTTGTGATCAGCAAACTGTAATCCGTCATAGTTTTTAATTCCAGGCTCTCTTGAATACCAGGCGCTCTTTCTTTAAACAGAAGGGGATATTCTAGCTGGATGACTGGTTTGATAAGATGCAGGGAAGCTTCAATAAACAGGGTGGTGTTCTTTATTAATATTGTCCAAGGACAGACACCTATAAGTAGTATTATTTACAGCTGCTAAAGCCAATGAATGGATCCAAGCCCAGGCCTACACCCAATGAAAAGACACATTGTATGAACCTACCAAACCACCCAGTCTCCAAGGAATGCAGCATTCAAATTTGGCGGATGCAGAAGCAGTGGCAAACAGTTCTACTTTTTGTTCCCTTCCGTTTTGGGGGGGGAACTTTCTACTGAAAGCCGTTTAGTGCTTATCCTGTCCTGCAAATCTCAGATTTTTTTTTGGGGGCTAGACAGAGGAACAATGCTAATTTTCAGAGTTGCGTCTGGAAATAAAATAAAGAAATGATGTACAGTAATCTACAGACCACCACTACCTTTGCACAAAAATATCTGGCAGATTGGAACCCAAGACTGTATTGGAAACACTATTTTACTGCTCTTGTACTAGTGCACACCCATTGTTGGTGGGGCCATGACACAGTACTTAATTTTCCTACAGCAGCCTCCTACCAGTGCTGGCTAAGAATTTCCTAGCATGAGTTAGTTCAGTGGTGCTGAGATACCCTCCCCTCTCATTGCATTCTGCTCCACAAAGAGCAGCCTCACACAAGTAAACTCCCCCTGCTGACATAGCTGTCTGGCCTTGAAGTTTTGGAATGCTATGAATTTGTGATTGGTATCTGTAACCAGGGACTTGATTAAAAAGGTGTAATGACCGTGCCTACTAAGACGTGGAAAAAATATGGAACCCCTAATGCATGCAGCAGATTTATGATGGTCAAGGTGCAAGTTCATTATCTCTGCCCTGAGACAGCCGAACAGCTTCGGCAAGGCTGTGACAATACCCCTTCTATCCCAAGATGTACTGGATGCTTTTGTTAGTGTGATGTATCACAGCCCTGAATGCTACACTACTGCTGCGGCTTAGCAGACGTATCCATAATTGTCAGCGTAACTCATTTTACACAGGCAGCAGATGCTTATGATTTTGAGTGCATTTTTTGTTTATATACTTGATTGCTGTTTTTACAGGGGAAACATTTGTCAGTCACTCGCACAATCCAATAAGTAGCTTAGTAACCTCAGGATGTCTGAACAGAAAAGGTCAATAACAGCAGCAAGCATCCCACAAACTGACAGGGAAGATCTAGTGGGTGTCTTGCACAAAATTAAAAGGCATCAATCTTCCACCATATTAAAAATGCTACAAGGGAGGTAAAACTGGAATGTTAATCCTCTCCCTGCTCTGCCCTCCTGCTTCTTAGAATAATGGGTGGAAGACATCCTACTGTATAACAAGTCCAGTTCCAACTCACAGACACACTGTACAGTATGCAAATCATAAGTTTGGCATGTGACAATCAGTGGAGCCTCCCTCGCATAACCATACTCTAACACATTCCTGCCTATAATGGTTCAGAAATGCATACGGCGCAAAACTTGTCGTACTTCTAGTAGGAATCTGTGCCTTTGGGCCAGCAACGCAGCTGTACTCTTCTGTTGGAGCTCCTTCTCCCCTTCTCCATCCTAGCTACCTTCTGCTCGAGGAGGTGTTTTTACATCATCACCTGGTTGTAGAATTAAAACCCTGGCAAATTCCACAGGCTTTCACGTTGTGATATGGGCCGAACGCAGCAGACAGACGTCGTGGGAGTCGCCAGTGTAGATCTTCTCTCCACACTCACAATACCAGAACAGTTTTGACAGTTCCTTCGATGATATACAGGTTGTTGAAAATCAGTATAACAGTGTTTATTTATTTTTATTTATTTTTCATTTAAAATTTAGTGACCGGGAAAGGCACACTGAGCCAAGGCTTGTTTCCAGGTGCGACCCGGCTACAGAGGTGTACATAGAAGTTATCCAGAGGAAATACGTACCACCAAATTCATTTGTTACAGACAGGATTGTACAGAGATCTGTGTTACAGACGGTAGGTACAACATACAATGCTTAATATAGAAACATTTGTCTTATAATACAGTATAAACAGAAGCAGGAGTAGTACAGTTGGGATGTAGGATTTAGTAATACCTTGAGAAATCGTAGGCTGTTTCAACTAGAAAAATAAAAGGGTGGCTACTGCATACGAACATATGATGATGCTAGCAGATACAGGCCTAACAGTCTATCAAGTCTGCTAGAGGGTGCAGCTCTCAGTGTTGAGTGTTGATGCTGCCCCCCAACCTCCTCTTCACCTTCCTCACTGATAGCACCGACTGAGTTGCCCCAATCCTGATCCTGCCTCTAACCCTGTCCCACCCCCTCTTAAACACCCCAACTGATGTTTGCGAAACCAGCTCCTCAGGCAAAACATTCCATCCCATCACCACCCTTTCTGTGAGAAAGTGCCTCCTCATTTCTCTTCTGAATCCCCCCCTCCAATTTCAGACTATGCTCTCTTGTGATCCTCTCTTTTCTTTAAACAGGCTCTCATGACTAACCCTATTTATATCCTTCAAGTATTTGAAGGTCTCAATCATACCGCCCCTGTCCCTGTCCTCGAGGGAGTACATATTGAGCTTCCTTAACCTTTCTTCATAAGGCTTTTCCCTCAACCCGATTAGCATCTTAGGTCGCCCTTCTCTGTACCCTCTCCAACAGTCTAATGTCCTTTTTTTAAAAAGGGCACTAGAACTGTACACAGTACTCCAAGTGAGGCCTCACTAATGCCCTGTACAGCGGCAGAATCACCTCCTCACCCCTTGAGGCAATCCCCTTGCTATACACCCCAGCATCCCATTGGCCTTCACCCCGCCTTTCTACATTATGCAGAATGATTCATATGGCCTGTGACCACCACACCCAGATCTTTTTTCTCTCAATGGATACTGATAACTGCCGCCCCCAACCCCCAAGCTGGTAATTGTGTCCGGGATTCTGGTTTCCGCAGTGCATAATCCTGCACTTCCCTGCGTTGAAACCCAACTGCCAAGTGCTGGAACAACTCTTCAAAGCTTCTATGTATTTCTGCAGTACCCCCCCACTCTGTCCACCACTGCTCCCAGTTTAGTGTCATCGGCAAACAGGCTTATCCTATTCTGGATCCCTACTGCCATATCCGCTACGTAGATGTTGAATAACAGGTCCCAGGCAGCACTGAGCTCTGTGGTACCTCACTGATGACAGCCTGTGGCGATGATAGTTCCCACCTTACCCACCACCCTCTGCTGTCTATTTTCTAGCCAGCTCTCAATCCATCTGACCACTTTATCCCCACCCCCAGGTCCTTCAGCTTGCCTGTCAGCCTTCTGTGTGGCACATAGTTGAAGGCCTCGCTGACGCAGTAGAGTTTCCTTCAGTGGTCCGATGAGTATGGTTGACAGCGGTAAGAGAACTGGGGAGAGGAAGGGCCGCCCACATTTATTTGTGAGCTGATGCCCAACATTGCTGTGGGCAGCTGGCTGCTTGCAAAGGTTTCTGTGTGGCCCTAGCGGTGGGTGACATAGTTCCAAAGGTGTGACCTGATGAGATATCAATTTTGTTTTTTTAACCATTCTGTAGTTGAAATGGTTATTGTCAGTATGATAGTGGAACACAGTAAATACAGGTTACTCACCTGTAACAGGAGTTCTAGGAATGGTATATGTTGTTCATCCACTCTTATTGGCAGGTATCCTTGCCGCTTTAAATCTTGCCAGAAGGTCTTCAAGCTGGCTCCTCCCACCCACCCGGGTGGTATAACTCTCGGCTCTGCCCCATGGCGCCAGATCTGGCCCGCTGGAAGCTCAGGTTGTGCGTCGAAGCCGGGGAGGTCGGGTGGGTCGTGTGGATGAACAACATATACCATTCCTAGAACTCCTGTTACAGGTGAGTAACCTGTATTTCTAGGGACATGGATATGTTGTTCATCCACACTTATTGGCAGACTCTCAGTTCTCCTCCTCGGGAGGAGGGAGGCAAGACTACACCCCAATACTTACTTGGAAAAGAGAGACTGAGAACCGAGACCCCAAAACCAGCATCCCGGCGTGACTCAAGGTCGATGTGGTAATGGGTAATGAAGGTGTTTGCCGACTTCCAGGTAGCAGCCCTGCAGATTTCCTGGATAGGGACGTCCTGGAAGCAGCCACCGATGCAGCAGTATAGGCGGGTAGAATGAGCTCTTATCCCTCTGGGAGGCTCCATGCCCGTCAACTTATAGCAGAGATCTATGCAGGAGGTGATCCACCTGCTTATCGTCCGCTTGGCTGCAGGTCTGCCAGATCGCGGCTTCCAGCGTAGGTGACAAACAGCTGGCGAACCTCTCCCGAATTTCAGCCGTGGCGCCTTTGTAATAGAAGAGTGCCTTCTAGTGTCCAAAGTATGGAGCCTATATTCGGCCTCCGTGGGTGTGATTGGGTAGAACACCGGCAGAGTCAACACCTGGTTAAGGTGAAACTCCGACACCACCTTCGGAAGGAATTTCGGGTGGGGGCGCAGGACAACCTTGTCCCTGTGGAAGACCAGGTAAGGAGACTCGATGGAAAGCGCCTGGAGCTCTCCCATCCTTCTGGCTGACGTGATAGCCACCAAGAAGGCGGTCTTCCACGACAGGTGAGAGAGAGCACACCTGTGCATAGGTTCGAATGGCTTGCCCATGAGCTTTGCCAGTACCAGCAGTAGATCCCACGGAGGTGGAGGTTCTCGCACCGGAGGGGAAATGTGATCAAGGCCTTTGAAAAAGCGCCAGACCACCTTCTCCTGCGACGACTGCTTCCGGCCCGCGCCGGAAGCGAGAGATGACTGCCAGGCACCCTTAGGTCGTCGACCTAAGCCCTTGATTAGAAAGGGACCATAAATAGTCCAAGATGCTTGCCAAGAAACAGGAGGAAGGGTCCAAGCCCTTGTCCTGACACCAAATGGAAAACCTTTTCCATTTGAAGGCATAACATTTTCTGGTCAACTCTACGGGAAGCCTCAGACTACATTGAGGACCTCATCGGAAAGACCCAAGGCCTGGAACTCTAGCAGCTCAGGAACCAGGCCGTCAGGTGCAGGGATTGAAGGTCCGGATGGAACACCTTCCCTGATTGACTGAGAGCAGGTCCGAGGCGAGCTGGAAGCTGCCGCGAGTCCTGGAGCTGAGACTGAGGAATCTGGGTACCAGAACTGGCGAGGCCAGTCTGGGGCTATCAGAATCACCTCGCCTTGTCCCTCCTCGCCAAGAAGCACCTTGTGGATCAAGGGAAATGGGGAAAGGCGAAGAGGCCCGGGTCCACTGCCTCGAGAAGGCATCCCTGCAGCGAGCCCTCGCTGAAGGGGCGGGCATGGAACAGTCTCAGCAGCGTTCTCCTGGAGGCAAACAGGTCCACCTGAGGTGTGCCCCAAAGGGAGAACAGATGCTGTACTACCTCCGGCAGGAGAGACCACTCGTGGGAAGCAGCCCCTATCCGGCTCAGGGCATCGGCCAGGGTGTTGGAGGCTCCTGCCACATGAATGGCTAGGAGATCCGCCTCCAGGCTGCGCACGAGTGACCAAATGCGGAGAGCTTCCTTGCATAGAAGCATGGAGCTCGTCCTGCCCTGGCGGTTTAGATAGTACATGGTCGTGGTGTTGTCCGTCTGGACTCGGACCACTTGACCCCGGAGGAACGGAGCAAAGGCGGTGAGAGCTAGGCGGACCGCTCGGAGCTCCAGCAGGTTGATGTGGCATCGGGACTCCCGCGGGGACCAGAGGCCGTGGGCTCGGTGTTCCCCCAGATGGGCACCCCAACCCATCAGAGAGGCATCGGTCGATAGAGAGACCGTCGGCTCGGGGTGGACGAACGGGATGCCCTCCTGCAAATGACCTGGAACGATCCACCACTGGAGAGCGTTCCACATCCCCTGTGTCACCGACTCAAGCTGGTCCAAAGGATCGCAGCGTTGTGACCACTGGCTGGCCAGTCCCCATTGAAGGGGACGCATGTTCCAGCGGGCCCAACGGACCACGCTGGTGCAGGCCGCCATGAGACTCAGGAGGCGCAGGAAGTCCCGGGCAGGGCACAATTGCCCAACCAGAAATGATTGGGCAAAGGAGGAAAGAACCTCGGCCCTGTCAGCCGGGAGCCGTGCTCTGGCTCGAAGAGAGTCGAGCTGTGCCCCGATGAACAGAATCACCTGCTTTGGCTCGAGGTTCGACTTGGCCTCGTTGATAAGGAGGCCTAGTTGAAACAGACCTGGAGGGCCAGATCTCTGGACCACTCCACCTCCTGCCTGGAGGAGCTGCTATCAGCCAGTCGTCCAGGTAAGGGTACACCCGGACCCCTCGGCGCACGGAATGCTGTCACCACTGCCATGCATTTGGTGAAGACCCTGGGAGCTGGAGACAAGCTGAAGGCATGGCTTGGAACTCGAAAGGATCCCTCCGCTCGAAGCGAAGGAATCTCTGGTGAGAGCAGACGGATGGGGACGTGAAAAAACGCGTCCTGCAAATCCAGAGAGCAGAACCACACGCCGCGTTCCAAGGATGGTATTATCTGAGCCAGAGTGACCATCCTGAAGGTTGAACCATAGGAACTTGTTTAGGTCGTGTGGAGTCGAGAATGGGCGCCAGCCCCGTCCGTTTGGAACCAGGAAGTACCTGGACACAAACCCTGGGTCTGAAGGAGGGTCCTCCACCTCTTATCACCTCCTTCTGGAGGAGGAGGCGATGTCGGCTCGGCAGGCCACTAGGCAGGCTAGGGACCCCAGAAGCCCCGAGGCGACGGCTCTGAAGGGTGGTGCCTGCTCGAGATTCTAGAGGCAGGCCTCTTCCTCCTCCAAAACCTACCTGTCCGTGGTAACAGCCGGACCAAGGCGGAGCGGAGGTGGAGCCGTCCCCCACGGGACCCAGGGAGTAGTACGGGATGGTGGTGACACCCTCAGCCCGTCACTGGGCAGGCTTGGAGGATGGACCGGCCGAGGACCTCCTGGGCCTTTTCCTCCTGCCTCCTGTTAGAGGCCGGCGGCTTGGGTTTGGGATGCCAAGGCCGAGCCTGCTGGCCCTGATGCTACTGGGCCGGGCGCGCGCGCGAAAGACGAAAGGGCTTAGGCTGTGGTTTGCGGCCTTTGTCCTTCTGAGCGGAAGAGACCAGTCAAGGTAGCATTGGACTTCTCGATCCTCTGCAGGTGACCTTCCACCCCAGGGCCGAAGAGGTCAGTCCCAAAAGGAACATCCGCCAACTTGTGCTGGGTATCCAGTAAAGGTGGATATCCTCAGCCAAGCCCACTTGCCACATAGCCACTGCGAGCCGCCACCGACCTGGCACATGAGTCCCCAATATCCAAAGCAGTCTGGAGCTGCTGTTTGGCCACTGCCCTGCCCTGGTCCGCACCTGCTTGACCGTAGTCTGCTGATCCGCGGGAGATGAGGCCAACCTCATCCAGGGGCCCAACAGGGCATGAAAAATGTGCCATGAGGAGCCGAACTGGCCTGTGAAGGCCGAGAGAGGAGCCTTAGCATAGACTTTTTAGCCCGACATAATCCAATTTCTTGGATTCCTTGTCGGGAGGTTTATCCACCCTGGCATTGCCGGTCGCGGAAAGCGCTGTCGGTAACCAACCCCTCAGCAGAGGGGTGCTCAGAAAAACCGGACAGGGAACCGGTAGGGACCGCATACTTCCTGGCCATCCTGGCCGAAGGCGCAGGACAGGAAGCAAGGCGCTGCCAAAGCTCCAGGGCCGGACCCACTATGGCCTCGGCCACCGGAAAGGCCTCCGTCGGAGAATCCCCTCGGTCCAGAATCTCCGTGAGGGGATACCTGACCCGTTTGGAAACTGGTTCGAGCTTCATCCTGGTGGATTCCGAGATGAGCCGAAGCAGTCCTAGGAAGGACGACGGGCTATCGTCCATAGACTGTCCTCCTGAGGACTCCAAGTCCAGTCACTTGGAGAAAAAGGAGGAATTATCCTCGGACTCGGAGGAGTCCTCGAAGAGCTGCCTCTGGCCTGAGCCACCCTCAACCTGCCGAGGTCGGTCGGGAGTGAGGGTAACCGACAGCCGATGGGGTAGACCCTTAGCCGACCGAGAATCCCTGGTCGGGCCCCAAACAGTGGCTGTGGAGCGGAGGTTCCACGAATGGTGGAGCAGCTGGTTTAGCCCGAACAACCGGCCTGGGTACAGGCTCCTCGGGTAAGTCGGGGTTGTGTGGCCGGCTCACTCGTTACAGCCACTCAATGGCGGGGAGGCGACTGCGTCGGCGCCGCCAGGTCAAGCTGTTGCCACATGAAGAGGTCCTCGTGCCGTCGGCGTAACCATGCACCTCCCTGCGTCCGAGGAGGAGGGCGGCGAGGATGGCCCGACGCGCTGCTGTAGTGCCGAGACCGGAGACCGCCTATCAGTGGCGGGGATCGGCTGGACCGCGAAGAGGTCCGAGACCGAGAGCCTCGGCTCTTCCAAGGTCGGTGCGGGGAAGTGTCGGCAGGAACCGGCACTCCCTTCGGCTCGGAGGATTCATCCGAGGGCTCCGGAACCGGAGGCACAGGCAAGCCCACGGGATCCTCAACTCCCTCTGGGGGAACCGGGGAGAGAGGAATCTCGGCTTCTGTGGGCGACAGCCCGTCTAACGGGTCGAGAAAAATCTCGACTTACTCGACAGGAGTCTCAGTCAACTGACCTGGCGGGGCACCGTGAGACCAGTGGCCGGTCAGCGGTCGACGAAGTCGGACAGTCGGCGACTCGGGAGAGGACCTTTCCCACGCTCCAAGAGCGTCGACGGAGGGATTTACCTTGTCCCTCTTTTGGACCGAGAAAAAGGTCCAGCAGGCGTTAGGCCTTCTCCCTAGTGGAGAGGGACAGACATAACTCTAAATGAAGCTGTGTAGGAAGAACCCAGAAGGCGGGATAAATGCGCGGCAGAGTAAGATAATGCCCGTCAGCCTCCTCTTCGAGGGTGATCATCTGCTCGAGCTGATCCGCCGAGCCCGCACCGCAGACACCACCCGACCGGGCCTCCTTAGACTTCACGGAGAAGCGCTTCTCGGGGCAGCTCAGTTGCAATCGGGCAACACGGTCTTGAGGATGAGCCGAGAAGAAAACTTAGGGGTGCAGTCCCTGCAGGTCGTGCTCAAGGCCTAAACAGTAGACACCACGTGGAGTGTGGATCCGTCCGAGACATCTTCTGCCTCGAGGGCATCTCCGAAAACCGAGTCGATTTGTCCGCCGCGGCAGCGAGGGATCGAAACCAAGTCTTTAGCAAAAACTTTCAAATTAGCAAACGGAAGAAATAGGAACCAGTCGCAAACGCAGAGCGTTAAGGAGGGAACCTGAGCTTCCAAGCGGTAAGGAAGATCTGGCGTCATGGGGCACAGCCGAGAGTTATACCACCCGGGTGGGTGGGAGGAGCCAGCTTGAAGACCTTCCGGCAAGATTTAAAGCGGCAAGGATACCTGCCAATAAGTGTGGATGAACAACATATCCATGTCCCTAGAACTGATGTTTTAGGTTTACTATTTATTGTAGTTTTTATATACACTGCTATCTGGGATGCTACTGGAAATGAGACTAGGCTCAATGGCTAATATCCCAATAAAAATAAACTCGGAATGCTCTACCTATTGTGACTAAAGATACCGATACAGTTTCAACTGTGAATGACTGGCCTGCCAAAGCAAACCTTCTATGCACAGATTGTTACTCTACTAAATGAATCAATTTTTGGATTTACACAGTGCGTACATTTCATACACACAGTATCTCAAAGCACTGACAATGAGTTAGTGCAGGGACCGTTTGCAGGCCTCTGCAGTCATTATGTGCTCAACATCCACACAGAGACCGTCATTTACATCACAAGTCATGTTTTATAACAAAGCAGACTGGTGGCTAGGACACTGGCGTCGATCCCACACTCATGAGATGTTAACTGTCCCTGGATCACCACCAGAGACTGGCAAAAGGGAGATCAGCAAACCTCATCCAAACGATGGCACCTCCAACAGGGCAACATCCTACCTCCCACCCAGACTTTAATCATTAACCTTCTGATCCAGAGGGAGAACTGCAACAAACTAAAGGCAGGCTGAGCCCTAGCTATCAAACTGTGGCTAATTACCATGGCAAGGGATTCTGAACCTGGCTACGAACACTAAGCACACCAATCAAATGTGCAATTTTGATCTTTGCTGCTCCTTCTGGCTCACATACTCCCTTCCATGACAATTTTTTTTTATTGTTAAGATCAGGACACATCTTCCCAAGATTTCTCAATTTTTCTGACACCACAATGTAAACATGCAAATATTATGCTCCCAGGCAATGTCTGAAACATACTGAACAAGGCTCCATGGTCCTGGAAGCAAGAAATCACCCCTTCCAACACACAAGCTCATTTACATGGTTAACTGAGAAGTGCACGAAATTAACACACACTGGCAATCACTTGAAAGGAATTCTGTAAACCAGTAATTACATAACATCTTAAATGTATGTAGCTATAAGGAATGTGTTCGGTTTTTGATCTGTTTGTACACTGCTTGAATTACACAGAGGTGTTGCTGGTGGTAGTCACATGACTAAACTGTCAGATGATACAACAATCATTTTCTTTCTAAATGAGGAAATGCACCAGTAACATGACTCCATGTGACAATGACGTCTTTTAAGAATGATGTCCAAATTAAACCATGAAAAACCCTTCTAGGTCTCTCTACGTCACACAATACCTAGATATAGTAGTTTAATGTGTTAATATGCCACAGCCCCCGACCTCCACACTATGAAGTAGTGCGGCACTGGGAACTAACTCGCATGCTGGTGAGTGCTAGTCAAGGACCCTTAGCCACCTCGCCTAAATGCTCTTCCCTCAAACAGCTAAACAAGTTCTCCTACAACAGCTTGCATAAACGGAGCAGTCTAGCTCAAGAATGCTCCGAGCTGTCTGGGCATCTCGGCATGACAAGGAAGCGTGGATCTTGTTACGCAGTCACATCTGTCTGGCAATGGCTGGTTCAGTCACCAGATAGAGTGCCTCCCTGTGATGGGAGGGGCCACACATACAACTATCTTTGGGCTTTTTTATCTTGTAGAAGGCTATCAGACGTAAGTCTTCACTTATTAAACAGGGAGTAAATCAGTGAAATTTAAAGGGGACATTAGAAGGGTCTTCCCCCAGAGGATGTTGAGCCTACGGAGAAGTCTACTAGTGAAAATAGTGGACATGAAGACAGTACAGGCCTCCAAGTAAAGCCTGGACATGGTTCTGCTCACCAAGGGACTCGCAGTGTTCCCTGGATAGTAGAACAGGTAGCATATTTATTTATCCCTGTCTAGGGGGTGGGGGGTGGGATATACATACAATACCTAGAGTTAATTTCTACCTGAAACAGCTAAGTTACCATGAGTAAATCTAAGTTTGCTAAATTGGTAGTGAAGGCATATGGGACTCTGTGTTGCACATAATGATTGCTTTACCAGCACTTTTTTAGGTCTTTGGATTGTATCTCTTTGTGTTGTATGCCATGTAATCTAAGCAAGTATTGCTCTGTTAATTTCTTATTTGTTAATTGTATTTGTTAGCCAAAATATTTTGCATTTTCTTTGTATGTATCTCTTACTGTACACCATGCCCCCGGGTAGCACCTGGAAACTAGCTTTGGCTCAGTATGCCTTTCCAGGTCACCAAAATTTTAAATAAATAAAAAATGTTATGAACGCATTTAACCTACTACCCACCAGGTAACCTCTGCTCAGCATCTCTAGATTTAGACAACACGTTGTATTGATCGAAACGGTTACATCTGTACTGCAGTTTTTGATAAAGAGGCATCATCAGACAGCAAAGTTTTTTTTTTTTTTTTTTTAACAAACTGGTTAGTTTTTTATTTTTAATTATATCGCAAAAACGATTCTGCAAAGTGGCTTCTACAAAGTGATTTCAGATTGTAACTGTAAGGTTTAAGTTCTGAAATTAAACTATGGCTTTCCCTTTTGGTGTTCTGAAATTAAATTACTGCCTTCCCTTTGTGCTGTGCGACTTCTGTTCCCATGGGGCACTGGGAAAATCTATGGTGTAGAGTTGTAGCTAGATGGGCAGAACTGTTCTAGTCATTTTCTGAGGGACAGCTATGGATTTTCAAAAACTACTGCTATCCCTTTATAGACTTACAAAGTTAATGACACCCACTCATGTGCAGTAACCACACTGAAGATTATCCAACTGTGCTCTGACAAGTTCATGCATCCCTCACTCGTGCCGGCCCCCTCCCGCACACATGCATACACTGATCAAGCATCCTCCTCGTCTTGGTTAATGACAGTATCATTAAATTTCTACCACTGTGATCTCACTCTTTACAAATGGCCTCTTTCTCTCCCAGTACATGAATCCTTTATAACAACCTAAGTTATTAGGTAGGCAATTACATGTAACATGATTGATACTTTGAGTTTTGCATTGTACATATTTTGTATACCAAATTTCTGTGTAGACACTATATTAGGTAGATTAACTTATAATGCATGCTGTTTCATTGTGCCATTACTTGCTCATATAGATATATAGCCAATTTAAACAAGCATTCTTATGGATTCTTTAAGATGCAAGTAATTCTGCTGCTGTAAGTATTCCCCAGGGCCTCTTAGAAAATGGGTGATGTACCTAAATGAAGCTATCTGGTGTGCAAAATTCCTAACTGAAAAATGGAACATTCCCTATACAAACACAATTCTGTATTTTCTTATGTCTTACCTTGCATTACCACAATGGTGCATACTCTTTTTAATGGAACCTTACACTATACAACCACAATTATATTTTCTGTTTAAGAAACCTTGCCCTGTATTACAACTGTACTTGTAACACCCCTACAAATGGGAGTTCCCGAAAAGTCTTCCTTGAGCTTGCCTCAGTGCTCACTGCCAGGCTGGTGTCCTGTGTTTTAGCAGTTTAAATGCATTGCCAGAGAGTGCCTGTATAGCCTCTGTGTACCGTCTCTTTAAGAGCTGCCTGGATTGCAGTCATAATTAATCTGAGAGGGAGCTCTGTTAGAAGATGCACTTGTTTGCTGATCATTTGTTGGAGTAGAAATAATATTGCAGTCTGTTCTAACCTGCCTTCTTTGCAGCATGGACAGTTCTGTTTGTTTCCATCATCTTGGGTCCTGAACTATCAGAATGGGCCAATCAATACATTTGGGACTCTAAAATGGGCCTGCCTACAGGGGCTTGGTGGGGCCAAAACGTGTAGGAATTGTAGTTTTGGGCTTTTGGCACCTAAAATAACCTGGAGGGGGAACCCTTGCTGTGACTGACAGACAGATCAGCCAACTGAACCTTTTGGATCTTGGAGAAATTCCCAGGCTGCCTACAGCTAGATTCAGTTCTGAGTTTGGAAGCGAAGAGCTAACAGCTTGAGTGATTCAAGTAGCAGCCCTGGCATAGAATCACGCGGGAGAACTGTGGAAAGGCCTGAGTTTTGGCCTGCTGTCCCTGAGAAGGGACTTGTGCTTTTTTCGGACTGAATCCAAACTTGGAGAGCGAAGTGAGCCACTGAATTGTGACCAGGCTCCTAACTGAAGAAGACCGAAGATTTGCTGAATGCAATTGGCCTGTCTGGACTTTCAGCCACCTCTGAACTCCCAGATTGTGCAGAGACTACGTAATTGTGACCGGAGAGCCTTTTGTCTGACACAGTGGAATTTCCTTACATGTGAATGTGTTGTGTGCTTATGGTGGGTCATGATTTGGTTCCCCACTGTGGTTTGGACTGTATTCTGCTGCTGGAAGCTGCATCCAGCCCCATGGACTGAATCAAAAATAAACTCCACTGGGCCTTGCCACACTGGCCCAGCCAGACTACCCGCTGCACAGAGAAAGCCATCGATGAGACCTGTTTGAGGATCAGCCCCTTGCTCAACACTTGAACAGGAACAACGCCTTGAACGTGATTATCGTATATTGTTCAGGCCACTGGAAGAGAAAGAGTGGGGTTACACTGTCTCGGAGGGCTGTGCCTAGGTTAATTTGATGACTACCAAACCTGACCTCCGGGTGGAGGCACCCGTTGAAGAACCTAGGCTCCTAACCTGCTACTAGCCAAGCAGGCAGGGGTAGCAGCCTGTGGGATAGCGCCACCTAGGGGTTACATACTCTTATGTAACCTTACCATATGCATTCCTAACTGTGTATGTCTTTTTTGCTCCCACCATACCCACCCGCACCTCACTCCTTCAGTCCCCCACATCACCCCTCAACTGCACTCCTCTGGGACACACTCCAATCCAGACCTCTTGAGGCTATGGGCTGGCTTGTCCTTGCTGGGGGCCCCCCTGGCAGTTGTCGTGGAGCAAACCAATGAGAGCTCGTTACTTTCCTCTCCACTGGTAGGCCTATCCATGCTAGGTGCCATGCCACAGCCTGCTGGAGGAGCAGCGCTGTGGCATCCAGAGGGGACATGTCCATTGAGTGCATCAAGGAGGGTCCAGGCATGGGAAGAGGCAGAGAGGCAGTCATCTGGCATACTGGTGTGGTATTTTCTCTGTTTGTGTCCCTGCCAACCCTCCTCCACATTCGCGTTTGTACAGCTGGCCAGGGGGCTTAACTGATGGCATCCATCAAGCATTGCAAGTTCCCTCCCCTCCAGGAGGAGTACATCCAAAAGGACACTTTCACCCTCTCTGCAGGCCTCTGTTTCTAATATCCCGGATGTGGGGTGTGAACCTGGGTCGCCAGAGTGTCAGAGTGATCCCCCGTCATGAAGCCGGCTGTGCATTCTCTTTCTAAAGGTATCTTACCCCACCCACCCCGATGGTGCATTCTAGAATCTCACCCTACGAAACCTCAACTGTCTTCTCTTTCTTATAATAATGTACTTTTTTCTGTAAAACTTATCATTTTGTAAACAAAATACTCACAATAGATATACACTTGGAAGCATACCGCAATATATATTAAGTTGTGTGCAATACTTAAGGATATATACATCATCTTCCCTTCAGCAGACACATAGGGGGGAGTACAAGTTTTAAAAGCATACCATATGGCAATCACTTTAGCACACTTCAGAGGAACTATAGAGGAAAATAAGCAAAGGATGACTGTTCAGATTCCCTTTCATCATTTGGGGTAAACGCCCTCATTTTTCTCTCGTGCAGTCCCTGAACAGTCCTGATTTTGCAGACCATACCCTAGGGAGATTGGTTATTATAATAAAATAAATTCCACCCCCCTACTTGCCCGGCCCCTTGGCTTCAGAGGGGGCATCGTACCCCCTCCTACTCCATCCGCTAGGTCTTTACCAAGCCCCCCTCCCCCCCGGTTTCATAGTGTTCATGAGGCTGGGGGTGTATGCATTTTCCCCCCCATTTTCTCCCCAATCCCCTGAAGACGCCAGCGCAGAGGACGTTTGTCCAGACAGATGACATGCTTACGTACGCCATCGTCAAGCAGCCCACAGTGTCCTCCCTTCCCCCGGACAGCCATGTGCCCCTATTGTCCGTACTTCCACAGGTGTAAGTGTGACGGGTGCTGCAAGCACCCTGGTAACCCACCCCAGATGGAGGGGACAGCATCCGTGGGAATGCTAAATCTTCCTCCTCCCCCCAACCGACCCCTGGCGACCAGAGTCCGTTTCCGTACCCCCAGGCCACTGGCGTACCACAAGGTGTGGCGTCCAGCGCCTCAACCCTCAGTGCCACCAGGCCAGCAAAAATACAGGTAAAGACCTTCATCATTACTTACAGAAACATAGACGACGTCGGCAGATAAGTGCCTTCAGCCCACCCAGTTTGCCCCATTATCTCTATCAAATGTGGAACTTCATTCTGTCCTGGTTATTAGGTTGCCCCCCCCCCCCCGACAATCAGTATCACTCTATCATTCTCAAAACCAGTAATTGTTTCAGCCCCCACCACCTCCACTGGCAGGCTGTTCCATCTGTCCACCACCCTTTCTGTGAAATAGTACTTCCTCACGTTCCCCCTGAACCTCCCCCTTCCAGCTTCATCATTGCCCTGTTGTTCTCGAGCATCTTTTCCTCTGAAATATTGTATTTTCTACCTTGTTTCTCCCCACGAGATACTTAAATGTCTCAAATCATATTCCCCCCTCCCTACAGGGAGCACATATGTAGTTCCTTAAGCCTAGCTTCACAGGACTTGTGATGTAGAACCTGCACCATTTTGGTTGCCCTCCTCTGAACCGCCTCCACCCTATCAATGTCCTTATGTAGCTGGGGCCTCCAAAAAAGGACACTGTAATCGAGGTGTGGCCTTACCAGTGATCTATATAGCGGAATTATTACCTCTCTTTTTCTGCTGGTGATTTCCCACCTCCCTTTTCTGCTGGCGATTCCCCTGCCAATACATCCTAGCATCCTGCAAGCCTTACTTGCTGCCTTGTCGCACTGCATACCCACTATGAGGTCATCAGAGATGATCATCCCCAGGTCCCTTTCCTGCTTGGAGCACACTATTTTCTCCCCTCCCAGATGGTATGTTGCTCTGGGTTCTTTGTGTCCTGTGTGCATTATCTTTGTCTTTTTTTGTGCTGATTCCTAGCTGCCAATCCCTTGACCAATCCTCCAGCTTCATTAGACCCCCCCCCATTCTATCCATTACCCTGGTGTGCCCACCCTGTTGCAGAGTTCAGTGTTGTCTGCAAATAGGCAAATCTTCCCTTCCAGTCCTTCTATAATGTCACTAATAAAGAGACTGAAGAGGACCAGACCCAGCACCGATCCCCGCAGCACCCCACTGGTCACTTTACCTTCTCGGAGTGAGTGCCATTTACCACTACCCTCTGAGTCATACTATCCAGTCAATTCCCCACCCACTTCACCACCTTCTTCTCCACCCCCATGTTCTCCAGTTTGCTTAGCAGTCTTCTATGTGGCACAGTGCCAAAGGCCTTGCTGAAGTCCAGGTAGGCCACATCCACATCAGTCCAAAATTCAGATTTAAAGTCTCTCCAAGTAAACTGAATAAGCGTCGACAAACGGCAAGTGAAAACAGCAATGGAGAGGCATCTTGACACATGCGCAGTAGCAAACAGTCCACAGTTCAAGAAGGAGCCTCATGGCCGGAAGGAAAGTGCCATTTTAAGTTCACAAAATAACAGGATTAAACCGTCTTTGGGCACACATATGGAAAAACGGATTAGTAAGATCAAACTTTACCACAGGACATGCTCCCACCAATCTACTGACCCTCTCCAACCCACCTCACCTGACCCACATACTTTAAAACATTAACAACGTTTTAAACTGTTAAAACATTTAACACGTTTAACTGTTCAATTTAGTGGTCAGAGTCAAGCATCAGTTCTATAAAGCGCACTGCTGCCCACAGAAATAACTGTCACCGGAGCATGAAAAAAAATGTTTTCAGGTCTCTGTTGATGTATCCAAGCCCATATCAGCTGCAGAGTCGAGTTTGGCTTCCACTTTCTGCACTAATTTACTTGCTTCTTTTGGATTATTAAACAAGTACATACGTCCGTTCCATTGCATCCAGAGTTGAGCAGGCAGGAGCAGCTGATGTTAGATCTTGAGGGTGTGCAATGTGGTGCGAGTCCGGTCGAACACTTTTCTCCTCAGGTGGGTGTAGGTCACAGAAAACAGAAATCCTGGCCTTGCCATACTGAAGGATAACGCTTCTTCCTGGCTAGCACTAAAGCTCTGTTTTGGTCTCAGATTCCCATGCAGATGATTATGAATGTTTGTGGGGATGAAGTGTCTGCTGGTGCCCATCTGGAGTAAGTCTATATGCCTTCTCAATCAAGAAGATTTTCTCATCTTTTGAGAGACTGAGGATGTTAGGCAGCAGCAACCGAGTGAACCCCAAGTTATCTTCACCTTTGGCTGCCTCCGGAAGGACTATCCAAATGGGGATCCAGGGGTTGGAAACTAGACAGTGAGAAAGACTGGATTCCCATTTGGACAGTTCTTCTGGAGGCAGCTAAATCATGCAAAGAGCTTATCAAATGTGGTTGCAGAATGGCTTGCAGACCACAATGCAATTGCTTCAGTGCCTCACTTCCATGTACTGATCTGTGTGCTTGTGTAGGATCATGTTACAGAGATAATGACAGTGACAACTAAGTATTTTGGTAATTTCTGTAAACAAGTATGAGAATTTTACTTTCATTCATCCCCCTAACTGCAACAGATATTTAATTAAGCAATAACCCATGACAGGGTGTGCGTTTGAGGATTAATCAACACCCCGGGTGCGTTGTGAGGCATGAGGCCACAGGCTGAGTGTCCTCACAGCACCCGGGGTGTTGATTAATCCCCAATAAACTCACACCCTGGAGTGGGTTACTGCGCTTATAACATGGGCCACATATGAACAGAAATGCATTACAATTTGTACATTAACAGGACAAAAACAGTGGGGACTACTTAGTGTTCCTACACTAGTTTTGGCTGCAGTACCATATCCATCTGTGTTCTGCCACAGGAAAATAGTGCTTGTTAGAGAGATTAGTGGTACAGAGGCTAACATTGTAGTATCAAGGGGCAACAAAGTTTTTCCTTCTTGTACCTGAACTACACTGTGACATACTACTGTGTGTTCTGCTATTTCAGACTGCATTTTCTCTGTGGTTATCTAACAGTCAAACAGTGTGGAATATGTGCTGTGGCACACAGACACACATTGTAATGATTGTCATCTTTGCTCCATGCTGTTACCAGTGCGCTGAATACAGACAACACTGACAGATTCACAGCAAGAAACAAAACGGAGCTCGCTATTGCGGCTTCTGCTTCTCATGCTGTGTAACGAATGCCGTACTCGCCCGATTATGCTGCACTCTGACTCGCTTGCTCTGAAGCTCCCTCTGTGTCTTATGCGGCTGTGTTCCGGTATTGCCAAGTGAAGCGATGAGGTATGCAGTGCCTCGCATACTCAGCCACGTCTGGTTCTCCTGCTCTGTGACGAGTGCCGTAGTCGGCCGATTATGCTGCACTCTGTGTCACGTGCTCTGAAGCTGTCTCACTGTTAGGCGGCTGTCTTCACATTAGCGCCTCTCAACGGAACAGAAAGCTCTGTTACACAGGGTAGTTGCTCAGGCTTCCAACAACACTGCTCGTTGACAGTACGAGGGATCGGGCGGGAAGGGGGGTGAAGGAGTGGGGCACATCTCGCTTTTACTATTTTGCGCTACCTTTACTCATTTTCATTTCTGTCTACAGAATGCTGATGTACGTTTTTGTTGTTACTTGGTCACGGTACATAGTGAGTGTGTCCAACTACAGCTGGGACTGACAGTGTCCAGTGGGTGGGTAAGGTCTATTGGTAAGTGGTGAACAATATGGCGGATCCTGCTTTCGGAACAGACTGTCAAATAATTAGTTCAGACACTTCTATATTTTCCCTACGCTACTTATCATCACATCCACTTGGTCCAAAAATATGAGGAATTAATGAACGGTCATGTGGTGAATAGTAGCCAATCACTTGTTTGAAACATAGATGCCCATGTTATAAATATTGATATTTTGTAACCTGATTACAGTATATGTGATCACAAGTTATTTGTGTGAAGTACACTTTTGTGAGATAATGTCTATAAACATATCCTACCATTTCAAGCAATCTTTAACAGTTTCGTTAAAGATGCATCTGTAATACATTATTTCTAAAGATAACAATGAGTGTTTGCTTGTCTTTAGATGACAGCACATCTCTACATCACAGTTAGCTGTATACTTCACATTGTAAAATAATTTTGAATTTTTTTCTGCACGATACAAGATTAGTTACAAACCACAGGTCTGCATGCTTGGTTTAAAGTAGTGATGTAAAGCATAAAAGGTTATTTGGTGTAATCTGTAATAATCTAGGAACACGTTCATGGACCAGTGAGTCAAATGCATGCATATTTTTTATTTTTTATGTAATTGTACATTAACTGTATTTTGACCCCTTAATATCATGAGATCATGTGAGTCCTGCTTTTATTTTAAAGAAAATATAAGAGCCTACTTATGTTCCAAATTTCATGCTTTTTTCATATTTTGAATAATTTTTGCAATATTCTGCTACACTAATGTACAAAAAACAAACATTTGCGACACCTAAACATTGCTGGATCACTTGTGTTCTATTTTTATGTGAAACAGCATACACAAATCTATTTATAGACCAGTCTGCATTTTTTCTTAATTTTGAATGATTCTTGTACTATTTTGACCTTTCCTATTACACTACTGCACCGTTTTTACAAATTGACTCAAGGTGGAGTTAACAGTGAGAAGAGTCTCCTTGCTGTTGGGAGCCACAACGAAGCCCACTGTTGCCTGATGTTGTGCAGAAACATAGAATTTGACGGCAGATAAAGACCGCTTGGCCCACCCAGTCTGCCCATTTTCCTACCTAATGGATAAGCTGCAGATCCTAGTTAACCGGCAGCCTACTTCTTTCTACCCCAACCCCCTAGAATGGCCTTCTGACTGTCCCATGCATGCTTGAATTCAACCACTGTTTTTGACTCCACAACCTCCTCCAGAAGGCTGTTCCATGCATCCACAACCCTCTCTGTGAAAAAATACTTCCTTACATTACCTCTGAGCCGCCCCCCCAAACTATCTTCAAATTGTGCCCCCTTGTTCTTGCACACCTCTTTTTTTGAAAGATGCTACCCTCTTGCACTTTGCTGATTTCCTTGAGGTACTTGAAAGTTTCTATCATCTCCCTCCTTTCCTCAAGGCTATACATAGTAAGCTCCTTTAGTCTTTCTTCATGTGTCTTCTGGTGCAGACCCTGCACCATTTTAGTTGCCCTCCTCTGGACAGCTTCCATCCTGTCTATATCCTTGCGGAGACTGGGTCTCCAGAACTGCACACAGTACTCCAGATGGGGTCTCGCCAGCTGTCTGTACAGAGGGATAACAACTTCCTGTTTTCTACTGGTGATGCCTCTCCCTATGCATCCCAGTATCCCCCAAGCCCTCCTTACTGCCCTCTCACATTGCTTGCCCACCTTTAAGTCATTTGATATGACTACCCCCAGATCCTTTCCATTTTTTGTTGTTAGTATCTCACCCTCATTGTGCACTCTTCCCTGGGTTTTGTTTCCCAGGTGCATTACCTGCACTTCTTAGCACTGAATCTAAGCTGCCATACATTTGGCCATTCCTCTAACCTTGCCAAGTCCCTTCTCATCCTTTCCACCCACCTTGTGCATCAACTCTGTTGCAGATCTTGTGTCATCTGCAAAGAGCACTTTCCTTCCAGTCCCTCTGCAATGTCACTTATAAAGACATTGAGAGAGGACGATCTAATACCGAACCCTGCGGTACCCACTGGTAACCCCTTTCTTCAGAGTGGACTCCATTTATTATACCCTCTGTCCTATTCTCCAGCCAATTCTCTACCCAGGCTATCATCTTGGGACCCACTCCCAGGCTGGCTAACTTGTATATTAATCTTTTGTGTGGGACTGTGTCAAATGCCTTGCTAAAGTCTAGGTAGGCCATGTCCACAGCCCCTCCATGATCTACTACTTTGGTCACCCAGTCAAAGAAATCTATTAGATTCGTCTGGCATGACCTTCCCGCTGTGAATCCATGCTGCCTTGGGTCCTGTGCCCCTCTGGCCTCTAGGTACTCGACAATTCTTTCCTTCGAAGTGATTCCATCATTTTCCCCATCACTGAGGTTAAACTAACAGGTCTGTAGTTTCCTGCTTCTGCCCTGCTCCCACTTTTGTGAAGGGGAATCACATCTGCCCTCCTCCAGTCCTCAGGTACCACCCCATCCTCCCATGATTTGTTAAAGAGGGTAGTCAGTGGGGTCAATAGCTCTACCCTTAGTTCTTTTAGAATTCTGGGATGAATCCCATCAGGCCCCATTGCTTTGTCCACCTTCAGTTTTAGGAGTTCTTTCAGAACCCTTTCTTCTGTAAATGGGCCGATATCAACTTCTGTATCCAGAGTGTTTCTATCGTTTGTTTTAGGTACCTCCCCCTCTTCATTTGTAAATACTAAGCAAAAATATTTGTTTAGTATTGCTGCCTTTTCATCGTCACCCTCTGCCCACCCTTCCTCCCCTTTATTAAGCCTCACTATCCCTCCCTTGGTCTTCCTTCGCTCCCTGATGTACCTAAAAAAGGTTTTATCTCCCTTCTTAACTGAGTTGGCTACCTTTTCCTCAGTTCAGGCCTTTGCTGTTCCGACTGCCTTCCCAGCTTCCTTTTGCTTTAATTGATGCAATTCTCTGTCCTGCTCCTTCTGTGATTCCTTGTACTTTCTGAATGCTTTCTTTTTCTCTTGAACCTTCACTGCCACCTTCTTTGAGAACCATAGTGGTTTCTTACATCATTTTGTTTTGTTTATTTGCTTCACACAAAGGCTTGTTACCTCTGTGATGGCAGTTTTTATTATTCCCCATTGTTCTTCTACCCCTCCTTCCTGCCCATTTGCTAGTGCATTCCTTAGGCACGCACCCATTTTGGCAAAGTCAGCCCTCCTGAAGTCCAGTACTTTTGCCTTTGTATGGCTTGACTCTATTGCTGTGTTTATTGTGAACCATACTGTTCGATGGTCGCTAGTTCCCAGATGGCTACCCATTTCTACAACTGTGATCCTCTCTCCATCTCCATTTGAGAGAACCAGGTCTAAGATTGCTCCCTCTCAAGTGGGTTCCAATACTAGTTGTCTACGGCATGCCCCCTGTAGGGCATTTAGAATAACCCCACTCTTAGAAGTGGCTGCTGCAACTGCACTCCAGTTAACATCTGGCATATTCAGATCACCCATCAGCAATATCTCCCCTTTTTCTGCCATTCTAAGTATACTTTCTATCATTTCCTTGCCTATTTCCTCCCTTGAGAGGGGTGTCTGCATACAACCCCTGTGCGGATTGTGGTGCCATTGCCTGTCTCCAAATTGACCCACAGTGCTTCTTCTCCTCCCTGTTTACCCTTTTGTTCTGTTGCTTTGATTCCTTCCTTTATGTAGAGAGCTACTCCTCCTCCTCTTTTACCCTCCCTGTCCCTCCTGTAGATAGTGTATCCTGGAATGTTTATGTCCCAGTCATGGTTCTGTGTGTACCACGTTTCTGTGACTGCCACGATATCCAGATGTTCTTTCTCCATCAAGGCCACTAATTCAGGAAACTTGTTACCCAGACTACGGGCATTGGTACTCGCTGCTCTCCATTTTTTGATGGCTTTACCTTCTGTAGCAGCATCCCCCACTGACCTTTCTACCTTGGTCTTTTTCTCGTTTAGTACCCTGTTTTGTATGTGGAGGCTGGGATTTTCCAGCTGCTTATCTGTGCCTCCCCACTTGACTAGTTTAAAAGCTTGCCAATAAAGCATTTAAACCGACTGCCCAAAAGACTTGTCCCTTCCTGGACAGATGTAGACCATCCTGCCAATATAGGCTGGTGTCCCTCCAGGTGGAACCCCAGTACCCAATGAAGCCAAACCCCTGTGCTCCACACCATTTTTTCAACCATTCGTTAAACTGCATGGTACAAAGTACCCTCGTCTCACCCATGCCACTGACAGGCAGCACCTCTGAGAAGGATACTCTGTGTGCTACTTGTCTTAGGCCCCTTCCCAAGTCTACAAAGTCCTTCTGCACTGCTCTAATCTCATGATGAGCCAAGTCATTTGTCCCTAGGTAGACAATGACGTCCAGCTCAGACTCCCGTGCAACTGTTCTCGTGATCCTAAGGATGCGCTTCCTGTCCCTCCAAGCCATGGCACCAGGCAGGCACCTTACTTCAGTTTTCCCTGCTCCCCCCAGTTCTAGTCCCCTAATAATTGAGTGCCCCACCAGGAGCTGCTTCCTTTCCCTGTGGTGCCCTCTGCCTCCTTCCTGAGGGCCTCCCTTTTGACAGTTGTCTGCAACCTCCTTAGTCTCCTCTGCGGGTGCATCCATAGGGGAACTGTGCTCCCCCAGAATGGTGTATGGATTGTGGAGTGGAACAACTGACTGGGTGTGCCTCTGTTCCACCACCCTTACCCTCCCTGAGCCTACTGTGGTCCAACTGCTGAGATTTCTTCACAACCTCAGGTAGTGGTGGTGGCTCTGGTGCTCCCTAGATGAGGGAGGTTCCCTTACTACTGTCCAGTGCGGCCTAAAGACGAGCAACTGCTTCCCTCAGGGCAGAGAGTTGTCTGCAAACAGGGCAGCATCTCAGCCTCCAGAAAGACTCCCGGAAGACTGCTGCCCCACAGCCGTTACATTGCTCTACTCCCCACATGTCTGTCTACCTTGTGCAGGCAGTCCCTTCTTTTGGGTGCAAAAAAGTCCCCAGGCGGAGCAGCGCCATGAGATTTTTTTCCATTTAGCACTATGTTGATCAATCTGCTGAACTGGCCAAGCAAATCCAGGAAAAACTTTGTTAAAAAGTAGATTTATTGATGAAATGCTGAATCTTTCTGGGAAGCTGTAGTGAGGAACACCTGTTCCTGTTTGAAGCTAAGCCACGTCCCCCATGTATTCTTTCTAATGGAATCTTACCATAAATTACCACAATGGTATATTCTCTGTTTAAAGGAACATTACCTGTCAAAACCCAAATTGTGTATTTATTTAAGGAACCATACTCTGCATAAACACAGTTGTATATTCTCAGTTTGGCTGACCAGACCGCCAGTCAACACACCATGCTGAATAGCCAATCTCCAATTCAGAGATGACAGCAACCCTGCAGGAAGCCCCCATGGTGAGGCCCTGGCAAGCCTGGACAGATATTTGGCTGATGGAGGCAGGAAGGGCAATGGTGGACATAGGGAAAAGTGATGTTGGTGCGTCTTCGGTCCCACAGGCCATGGATGATTCACCTCTACAGTTATAGCTCAGGAAGGAAGGATATGTGGATGATTGGGAAAATCATTTTATGCATTCTAGGGCTAGAAATGCTATTCTGCCCTGTTCTGCATACCAGTTTTCAAGGCAGAATACCATTTTAATCAGTCTGGTATTCCGACTGGAATACCACTTTTCCATGCCATTGCTCTGCAAGTTTAATGTACAGCATAGCTGCTCTTTTTGACAAGCGCAATGCCAGATACAGAAACAGAATACCAAATTTGCAGTTTCGTATTCACCTCCCACACCAGACTTGTTTAATTTCTTCCCCTGCAGTCAGAGTACATTATTGTGGACATTATCAAATGACAAAACCCATAGGATATAGTTATAATTTATTAATCTTGTCTGTTTAAATTTATAATTTATTAGGCTTGTCTGTGATTAAAGGCAAATTAAAAAACAGATAAAGTTGATATTTTGGCACGTGTGTGTGTGTATGTGCATATATATATATATATATATACATATATATATATATATATATAGCGCGTGTTACTATTCAGTAGTTCTATAGTTTTAAACCTGTGAAGTAACATACCACTGAAGAATTTTGCTAGCTCACCCCATGATGCAAACAAGAGGAAAAAGCATTCAACAGTCATTCTGTCAAACAGGTCATTGTCTTTCAGATCATTCCTCTTAATCCCCACCCCCATACAACTCTACAGTGTGAACACAGGAAAGGATATAATAGAGGTCAACTGATATGAGGCCAAAATTAAAGAATGAGGAAGAATACCTATCATTACAAGCAGTATAAAACCGTGTTTGTTCTACAGTTAATGAGAAACCATAAAAAATAGCAGGTAATGGGGGAAAGAAAGTACCGAACAACACTGATGGCACTGAATAACTACTATTTCTGCAAGAATTATTCACATGATCCTTTCAGCAGCAGTGACATCAGGTTTCCACACTTAGAATCTATCAGTGTGGTAGTTCGGAGGACGTGTCCTCTTTTCACTGGGACTGATGTCGATATTCTGCTCTGCAGAATGCCATTACATCATCTGAAAACCCTGTAGCTCTGCTATATATGATCCTGTTTCTAAACCACAAAACCACAAGAGCAACAACCATGCTCAACTTAAAAAAGCCCGCCCCTCAAAGGCGCAGACGGCCTTGCCAGCCTCTAGGTCAGCCAGCCTAATCTTTACATTTTCCAGTGTATTGTTTTAAGAAGGGATTGTCTTTTGGCTCTGTGGACTCGGCAACAAAATTTCTTCAACATCCCTATCAGCCACCACCCCCCCCTTTGTTTATCTCCCCGGGCTATGCTTCTTGGAGACACCTGTGAACCACCCACAAGCTTACCTTAACTGAATCCCCGGGTTCCCCATGGAGCTGTGGCTGTACCCCCCAGGCAGGTACAGGGCGTGGCACAGATGCCCCAATTTCGTCGGGTCCCCCGGTGGTCAGGCAGGCAGCCATAATGAGGGTCAGTACTGGTGCTCCATCTGCCTGTGCTCTGGTGGTGCATATTCCTCCCATTTTCTCCCCTTGTGTGGTGTGCATCCTGACATCAAGGTGCTACGCGCCGACGTCCACCACACAGCTCCCAATGGCCCCTCCTGCAACTGCAGGACTTACTGTACCTTAAGCCTCTGCTGGGTCAGGCAAACTGTGGACCTTGGTCCCTTCCCTCCCCCCGGAGAAGGTGAGCAGTTGTGGGATGCTCAAACCTTCTACCCCAGCTGGCCCTTCAGTGACCAGAGTTCGTTCCCAAACCAGAGTTGCCGAAGTCGCAAGCAGAAATCCAACCTCTGCACCAACGGCCAGATGCCAACATTTTGAGGTGAGGCTATCAGTGCCATTTTTCAATTTAAGCAAAGAGGGTGCTCTTTGAAATTGTTGCTTTGTTTATGGGTCCCTTAGAATAAAACACCATTTTTGATTTGGAGATTGTGCGTGCACATATATGTATTGCTGTGCATGTCCACTATACTGAGGGAGCAAATAATTTGGCCAGGGGCCAGTAGAAACAGCTACAGGCTCAGGATGCTTACGTGTCTCCATGTGGTGAGGTGACTGTCTGCCAATAACCCCTGCTGACCCCCTCGCTGCCTCAGTTCTTTTCGCCAAGGCAGTATTTAAAGTAGGTAAAACTAGGTCTGTAGGATGGATAGAATTAAAGGGATAGGAAAAGGATACAGGTCAGGAAAAGAAACAAAATATAGCCAGACTACTAAGTTACAGAGGAAAGAGATGAAAAGGTGAAAATATACCCCCTGCTGGGGGGCTAGTGGCAGTCCATTAAGTACACTCTGAGCCACAGCCACTGTTACAGTTACCCATCCTACAGCTAGATCAGCCTTGCTGCTCCAGAGAAGAAAGTAGAGTTGCACAAGGACTTTCCATACCAGTAGATCTTCAAGAGAATCTCCTTCATCAGGCCACACCTATGGACCTATAGCCACTAGGACCACATGGAAACCTTTTAGCTAGCAGACTACTAGGGGTCGCCCACGACGACGTCGTCCGACTATGTCCCCCTCAGATAAGTGTAGGCAGTCCCACAACCTCCTCAGTTCCCCGCTGGAGACCATATACAGAGGATCTCCTCCTGGGGAAGTGAGTGCCAGAGGTTTCAGTCACTGTCCAGGTGAAGGGAGAATCGACCCCCTACCACCGCCTCCCGCAGTACTGGAGGGTGGGAGTCTAGTAAGGAGTCATGCCGAGGTAGAACCAGCAGCCAGGGCCACACCTCCACCTCTAGGAGTCTTCCCAGTGACTGTTAGGTACTTGACTTGGGTCTGTGGGAGGCCCAATGAAAAGGCACTGCACATCTGCCCCAAAGAGTCTGTAGCCTCTGAAGGGGACATTCAGGATGGACTGTTGGACGTCAGTAGCAAAACCAGACACCCTCAGCCAAGAATGCCTTTTTAGGCAGATGCCAATGGTAGCTGCTCTAGTGGAGTCATCTGAAACATCATAGGTAGACATCAAAAGGGTGCTTACCCACATCTGCCCCAGACTGGAGGGCTTTAAGTAGCTCCTGCTTCCGGGGATCCTCTGGAAGGGCCAGAGCTGCAGCTTTGACTTTGTTCCAGAGGGTGTTCTGCAATTTGACCATATGGGCAATGTAACTGATAATTCTGAGGGCCAGAGTGGCAGAGGCAAAGGTCCTCTTGCCCACAAGATACAGCTTTCTGGACTCCTTATCTGGGGGAAGAGACTTTTGTTGAGGTTTCTTGGACCCATCGTGGGCAGCATTTATCACCACTGAATCTGCCTGTGGTTGCCCTATGATAAAAGGCTTCCCCAAAGGAGCCTGACACAACTTGTCTGCCTTTCTGGGCATAGCAGAGATCATAACTGGCTTGTACCAGGTGGGATCCTATAATGCAGGCAGCAGAGGAGTAATCTGGCAATTCCCAAAATTTGACCAAGTTTCTTCTAGTAATATCCTGCTCCTCAGCATCAAACCCCATAGCTGTCTGCAGCTGCTTCACTGAGATGAAGGAGGATTATATTGGGGTGTGAAGCCTCAGGGCATATTTGGTAGAGTCCTCTCCTCTCTGAGGAGACAGTACAAGCAGACGTGGAGGGGATCCTGCGCCCCTCTTCTTCCTCATGTAGGAAGAGGTCAGGATTGTACTCGTCCTCATCAGCTGGCACAGAAGACATTGAAAACAGAGAGCGAGCAGGGCACGTCGATGTAGAAGGTGTCAATGCTGGAGCTGACCTAGTAGGCCCAGTGTTGACAGGCTTGGAGGAGCAAGGCGGCGCATGAACTCTCAAAAAGAGAAGAACATAGTCTGGACGACCGTCGATGGCGATCAGCGTCACCGTAGCACCCTGTGGCGCCTGAAGCGTCATTGGAAGAGGCAGAGGCCCTGGTGTTGACATGATGGCTTGGGGCATCAATGGGGAAGGCTGAATCCCCAGCGTCCACAAAATGGCCAAAGACATCAACAGGGAAGGGGCAGAAACCCCCCATCGATGGGTCATCACCAGCCAAAGCAGGTCCGGCAGAACTCTGTCTGTCCGTTTCTCCTGAACAGGAATGGGCATCAACGGCAGGGGTTGGAATGTCAGTGGGGGCATCAGAAGGCCCGACGTCAATGAGCCATCACTATTCAAACAAGAACCAGTGAGAATCACTGCCAGAACAGACCCTGTGAAAAAGAGGATGTGGGCAGTAGTGGGGGTTGCTGCCAAAGCGAATGACAACCCTACCGTGGCCTGTGCCTGGAGCAGCAACTGCAAGTGAGCCCGGGAAGGATTTTCCCTGCTCTATCCTTTTCCCAGTGATTGTATTTACCAGCAGACTGATCCTGGGCCTTGGAGAAGTGGAAGCCTGTGGATGGAACTGGAAAGACTGAGAAGCTGCTTGCCTGGAGCTCCTTCTCCATTCTGGCGACCTATTCCAGGAGGAAGGACTCTAGGGCCTTCTGATGGTGCTGCTGGGTATCCTGGTTAAATTCACGGCAGACCTCGCAGGCCTTACCATCATGGTCCACACCAAGACAGTGAACTGAGGCATCATGATTGTCTGTCATGGATTTTCTTACCGCACCCGCAGTATCTGAAGAGTTTCTCGGGGTTGGTCGAGATAAATGACAGTGAAAATCACTTTAAAAAATTAAGTGATTAACTGGAGTGAAAAAAGAAAAAGCCTGAAATCGAAGATTTGGTGGTCGACTGAAGCGACGTTGTCTCCGTGGAGTCCAACGTATGATAGTCAACGGCAGGAAAAGAACTGAGAAGTGTGCAGGGCTGCCCATGATTCTATGAGAGGGACGTAGTCAGCTGACATTATCGTTGACAGCCCCCTAGTAGACTGCTACTAAAAAGTTTCTGTGTGGTCCTTGTGCCTGGCGGCTATAGTTCCATAGGTGTGGCCTGATGCAAGAGATATCCTCAAAGAAAACAGGCAGAAACATGGGCAGCAATCCCAGAATGGTACCAGTCTAAGCTCTGGCTTGACCTAAAAACATGTATTCAATTACAATCACGATGTTGACTCAGAAAATGGTTAGTACTGTGTGCAGTTCTGGAGACCCAATCTCCACAAGGACATAGACAAGATGGAAGCTGTCTAGAGGAGGGCAACTAAAATGGTGCAGGGTCTGCACCAGAAGACATATGAAGAGAGACTAAAGGAGCTTAATATGTATAGCTTTGAGGAAAGGAGGGAGAGGGGGGACATGATAGAAACTTTCAAGTACCTCAAGGAATCAACAAAGACCAAGAGGGTAGCATCTTTCAAAAAAGTGTGCAAGAACAAGGGGCACAATTTGAAGATTGAAGCGCTCAGAGGTAATGTAAGGAAGTATTTTTCACAGAGAGGGTTGTGGATGCATGGAGCGGCCTTCTGGAGGAGGTTGTGGAGTCAAAAACAGTGGTTGAATTCAAGCATGCATGGGACAGTCATAAGGCAATTCTAGGGGTTGGGGGGTAGAAAGAAGTAGGCTGCTGGTTAACTAGGATCTGCAGCTTATCCATTAGGTAGGGAAATGGGCAGACTGGGTGGGCCAAGAGGTCCTTATCTGCCGTCAAATTCTATGTTTCTATGTAAGTCACCTTTAAATGCTCTCAGTGTCACATTGGAAGTCATTAGAATTAATCTGATTCGATCTACCAGACTGCAGTAAATAGCAAGTTAAAACAATGTTTTTGCATACAAAGTGATTGGTACCAGCCCAACACTTCGGTGTGGGGCTCACAGTGAGGACTGCTCCCCTTTTAGCCCTGGTGCTAGGGACCTGCATGCTTATTTTATTTTTATTTAAAATGTGTTAAAGGGACACTGTCCATCTTTTTTGCATCATATTATTTTTAGGTAAAAACCCACATATTATGATCGCTTACCTTCTCTAAAATGTATTGATTTTGCTGGTTGTTCTGTCTGCTTCCTTAGAAACATAGACTTTGACGGCAGATAAGGACCGCTAGGCCCATCTAGTCTGCCCATTTCTACCTACAGGATATGAATGTAGATCCTATTTAACCAACAGCCTATATCTTCCTGCCCCCCACAAGAATTGCCTTATGTCTGTCCCATGCATTCTTGAATTCTCCCACAGTTTTAGACTCTACAACTTCCTCAGGAAGGCTGTTCCATGCATCCACTACCCTCTCTGTGAAATAATACTTCCTCACATTGCCCCTGAACCGCCCTCCTTCTATCTTTAAATTGTGTCCCCTTGTTCTTGCAAGTCTCTTTTTCTGAAAGATGCTACCCTCTTGGACTTTGTTGATTCCCTTGAGGTACTTGAAAGTTTCTATCATGTCTCCCCCCTTCTTTCCTCAAGGGTATACATATTAAGCTCCTTTAGTCTCTCCTCATCGGCTTCTCTTGCAGACCCTGCACCATTTTAGTTGCCTCCTCTGGACTGCCTCTATCCTGTCTATGTCCTTGCAGAGATGGGGTCTCAGAACTGGACACAGTATTCCAGATGGGTCTCACCAACTGTCTGTACAGAGGGATAACAACTTCCTGTTTTCTGCTGCTGATGCCTCTCCCTATACATCCCAGTATACCCCCAGCCCTCCCTACTGCCTTCTCACATTGCTTGCTAACCTTAAGGTCATCTGATATGATTACCCCCCAGGTCCCTTTCCTTTTTTGTTGTTGTTACTACCTCCCCACCCATTGTATTCTTCCCTGGGTTCTTGTTTCCCAGGTGCATTATTTGCACTTTTGCATTGAATCCTAGCTGCCATCGTCAGACCATTCCTCCAACCTTGCCAAGTCCCTTTTCATCCTTTCCACGCCTCCTTGTATCAACCCTGTTGCAGATCTTTGTGTCATCTGCAAAAGGCATACTTTTTCTTCAGTCCCTCTGCAATGCCACTGATGAAGACATTAAAAGGACTGGACCCAATACTGAACCCTGTGGTACCCACTAGTAACGCCCTTTCTTCAGAGTGGACTCCATTTACAATTACCTTCTGTGTCCTGTTGTCCAGCCAATGTTTTACCCAGGCTACCACCCTGGGACCCACTCCCAGGCTGGTTAATTTGACTAATAATCTTTTGTGTGGGACTGTGTCAAATGCCTTGCTAAAGTCTAGGTAGGCCATGTCCACAGCCCCTCCCTGGTCTACTACTTTGGTCACCCAGTCAAAGAAATCTATTAGATTCGTCTGACATGACCTTCCCGCTGTGAACCCATGCTGCCTTGGATCCTGTGCTCCCCTGACCTCTAGGTACTCAACTATTCTTCCTTCAGAAGTGACTCCATCACTTTCCCACCACAGAGGTCAGACCCACAGGTCTGTGTTTCCTGCCTCTGTCTTGGTCCCACTTTTGTGAAGGGGAATCACATCCGCCTTCCTCCAGTCCTCGGGTACCACACCATCCTCCCATGATTTATTAAAAAGAGTAGCCAGTGGTTTCACTAGTTCCTTCCTTAATTCTTTTAGAATTCTGGGGTGAATTCCATCAGGACCCATTGCTTTGTCCACCTTCAGTTTTAGGAGTTCTTGCAGAACCCTTTCTTATCCATTGTTTATTAGAACTAAAATGCATGGTAATGTATAGCTATACCCAGCCCTGTTTTGCTTCAGATCATTGAACTACTCTTAGTGAAAACTTCCTGAACATAAGAAACACCCTCAAACAGTGCAGCCATTCATGATATAATAGTCTCCTCTATTGGCACTGCATAATGAGTGGCTAGATTGTGTTTTTTTTTTTTTTTTTTGGGGGCCTGAGTCCAGGAAAGATGAAGTGAGAGTAAGTCAGGAAACGTAAAAAATGTTTTGGTGTGGTAATACCAGTATGGCAGGCACTCAGTTTTCACTTTTTAAAAGAAAAATGGGATCTGAATCAAACAGCTTCATAAACAGTCTCTACAGAATGTGAACCATCATGAAATGTGTATATGTTTTTTTTTTTTAAACTAGGGACAGTTTGAGGCCTAATGGGGTTGACAGTGACCCTTTAAGCAGAATTTAGAGTATAATGGAATGAGAAATGAATCCATTAACCTTTTCCCTAACAGGGGAAGAGTAATTACAGTATAACCACTTGAGAGGTGATGACCATACCTAGGATACCTTCTGAATAAAAATTCTATGGCAAGCAGAGAACAGGAATCAAGAAAAATAGTTTCTCTCTTTCAACCTGAATGCCGAGAGTTAAGTAAGATGTGCAAGAATGGATAGACCGCAGCAAAAACTGTACAGCCTGTTAGCACTTGCAGAGTTAGTTTGTAGGACTGTCTACAGTCAAGTCTTCTGCAACAGCAACGGAAATTACCCCAAGCCAGTACAGAAGCTAAACACCCAGTGAGCAGAAACAGCCAAACTGTTAAGTGATGAAAGAGCAAGTGACAGCCCTGCTAATACTGATAGGGCTGCTACTAGCAGGAGTTCGATTGTTAAGTCAGGACACTACTAGGGTGCAATGCTGCACACAGCTACTGGATATACCCGATGTAAAGGCAAAGGGGAGGGTAAAAGGTAACAAGAATTGGATAGTTTTGTGACCAGGAGGTGGCAGGGAAGGTTAGGGAGAAAAAGATAGCATTCAGGAAGTACAAGGAATCACAGAAGGAGCAGGACAGAGAACTTATCAGTTAAAGCAGAAGAAAGCAGGGAAGGTAGTCAGAACAGCAAAGGCCCAAACCGAGGAAAAGAAAGCCAACTCAGTTAAGAAGGGGGATAAAACCTTTTATAGGTACATCAGGGAGCGAAGGAAGACCAAGGGAGGGATACTGTGAAAAGGCAGAAATACTAAACAAATATTTTTGCTCAGCATTCCCAACTGAAGATGGGGAGGTACCTAAACCAAACAGAAACACTCTGGATACAGAAGTTGATACCAGCCCATTTACAGAAGAAAGGGTTCTGAAAGAACTCTTAAAACTGAAGGTGGGCAAAGCAATGGGGCCTGATGAGATTCATCCCAGAATTCTAAAAGAACTAAGAGTAGAACTAGTGACACCACTGACTACCCTCTATCAAATCATGGGAGGATGGGGTGGTACCTGAGGACTGAAGGAGGGCAGATGTGATTCCACTTCACAAAAGTGGAAGCAGGGCAGAGGCAGGAAACTACAGACCTGTTAGTTTGGCCTCAGTGATAGGGAAAATGATGGAATCACTTCTGAAGGAGAGAACTGCTGAGTACCTAGAGGTCAGAAGGGCACCCGAGGGAGGGAGCTCTTCTTGGTCCAAAGGGACCAAAAACTGGTTGGGCACAGGTGGTGGCTCCTGAGTAACAGGAGCATGAAGGTCCCTAAACAACTGCTGCCTGACCTGCAAGGGAATTAAATTAGCCCCTGGACTGCCTAGATTTCTATTTCTGTTTATAAATTTCCCAATCCACATTCCAGAAAAGACATGGCAAGAGACAAAACGATTAAAAAATTTATATGAGAAGAGGCCAAGAAAGAAATGAAAGATGCTTATACAATCAAAAATTAAGGGGATGGTTGGGGATCCCAGACTGAGAAATACTATCAGGTGTCTCAAATATGCAACATGGTTCCCATGCCAACTCAAAACAAGGACGTGATGTGGCTGCAAATGGAACACCTAACATCAGAGGGTATGGAAATGCTGTACTTAAGGCAAGTTGTAGGAGTGTGGATAAACTGTATCCTGATTCTCCGGATTCAAGAGACAGTCAGAGTCTGGCTAACAATAGTTAATCCATCAATCTTTATTTTACCAGGCTAGACACCATTGAGTTGGAACTCCTTTGCAAGGTGGACCTGGACAAGATCACATAATATTAGACAATGCAAATAGGGTACAAAATTGAGAGATAAAACAAGAAATGCTCAGAATACACAGAAGTGGGAACACAAAATAATACAAGATCCAAAAATAACAGTTATATACAATATATACATATAAGTACAGTGGATATGCACAGCAAATCTAAGTAAATTCACGAGGAGTAAAGAAGGGGTACCAGACAGATATCAAGAGGAGGAGGAGTAGTAAGCGGGGGTTATGAGGAAGATATCAAGAGGAAAAGTAGTAGTAGAAAGGGGTTACAAGGCAGGATAAAGTGAAGAGAGGGAGGGGCAGCCGGCAGGCCACGCAGGGTAGATTGCCCAGGCCCTAGGTTGTCGGTACTCAGGGGAAGCAACTACAGGGCTTATTGAAGGAACGTGCAAATAACATGTTGAAGGTAGGCAGTTTTAAGGGGATTACCAACTTCAAGGTTTTTTTTTTTTTTTTTTTTTAATTTATTCCATAGAAAAGGGAGCAAATAGCTTGTAGACAATCGACCAAAGCAAGAGTTAACTTTGGGGATAAGGAATGAGGTATAAGAGAGGCTTCTCAGCACATAATTACTTGCAGTACACAATGGAAGACACTCAGTGATGTATTGTGGAAGTTTTTTGGTGACAGTTCTAAAAATCCAGAATACTTTTTTCGGCTTTCTAAATTTCAGGGACAGACACCTAACCTGGGAGAGGAGGGTGCAATGATGGGTGGAGTACGGGGCTCTGTTGATAGAGCCTATAGCCTATCCAACATTGAATACACACCCATTAAAGGGATCCCAGAGCAGTACCTTGTTGGCATACTGAGCGGGGGATCGCTCGTTTCTAGATGCAACCTGGGGAGTTACAGGGGTACAATCAGGACAAGTACATACAAGATATTTACATAGGTGCAAAGTACATACAAGCTGAGCACATTTAGGTACACAGGTATCACAAGGTTTTAGCATAGGTACAGAGTATAACAGGCAGAGAACATGCAGGTACACGGGCATGTGCTGAATGTTTACAAAGCAGAGAACATTTAGATATACCAGTAATTACCAAGTTTTAAATCTAGGAATCAGAATAATGGCAAGGCATGGAACCTGTGGGCACACAGGCAATGTGCGAACTGATGAGGCAGCGAGGCAAGTCAGATGTTTAGGAGTATTTCTAAGCCTGGGGAACTGCTGGGAGAGTCAGATGTTGCAGCACTGGCAGGGGCCCATGGTGTATAGTTCAGGGCTGGTGGTAGCAGTTGCAAGAGTCAGAGAAATGGGCTTGCAGAAGCGGGTGAAGGAGTCTTACGTTGGTGGTGAGCCTGATGCCAGCAGGTAGATCGTTCCAAAGTTTGGGTAAGCGATATTTGAAGGCGGACTGGTCCTTTGATGTGTGCATGAATGGGACTTGGAGAAGCCTGGAGTCGGAGCTTCTGAGTGAGTAGGCCGTGGAGGGTTGTGCTGATAAGGCGGAGCTGAGGTAAGGGGGGAGGGGAATAGGTCCAGAATTTAGCTACGACACTGGAGCAGTGTGTCAGTCTGTGGGACTCGAGTGAGTGAAGTGCTAGGGAGCTGTATAGGTCACAGTGATGGGTTGTGGGGGGGGGCAGTCCAGGATGAAGCGACAGAAGGAATGAAAGAGGGTGTCCAGGCTGGCCAAGGTGGATGCGGGTGCTGCGCCATAGACTACGTCGCCGTAATCAAATATTGGGAGAATCATTTTAGCACCATTTCCCTCCGGACCGTGGTGGGCATGCACCCTTTGTTGCGATATAGTGCATCCAGTTTGGGGTGCAGTTTTTTGTGTAGCAAGTCGATGTGAGCGGAGAAATCAAGGTGTTGGTCAAGCCATACTCCCAGGTATCTAAAGGAGGTGCAGGACTCCAGGGGGGACATGTCCAGGGTATGGAAGGCGGGGAGAGCAGCTAGGCGGGAGAGTTGAGGTTGCATGCCGAAGGTTAGGGAGATGGTTTTCTTTGCATTTAGGAATAGTTGATTGGACCTGAACCAGTTCTGTACAGCATCAAAGTCCTGTTGGAGAGCAGCAGACCCTACACCAGAAGAGGGGCCAGAGGCATACAGTATGGTGTCGTCCGCGTACATTTATATGGCTGAGTTTGAGCAGGCCAGCAGGAGGTCATTTAGAAATATAGAAAATAGTAGGGGACCCAGAACAGAGCCTTGGGGGACCCCCATGGTGACTGGGGGAGATAATTGTGAACCAATTTTTACCGATTGTTGTCTGCCAGTCAGGTAGACCTGAAACCAACTAGTGGCAAGGCTAGAGAGGCCTGCATCATTTAGTTTTGCGAGTAGCTTTGAGTGGGAGACGGTGTTGAAAGCCTTGGCCAGATCTATGAAGATAGCCGAGCTGATATGCCCCTTGTCCATCCCTGTGGAGATGTCATTTGTGAGCCTTAGGAGGATGGTGATGGTGGAGTGATAAGAAATAGTAAAGCAAGGGAGTTGAGGTGTTAAGAAAACTATGGGAGCAGAGACACCAAAAAGTTGGGAAACGCACTGAACCAAAGTCCAATTACCACATGAAGATTTCTTCAAATACCTACAGCTGTGGCACTGGCTAACCACATCCAGACAGAAGACACTGCCCAAGAAATGACTGCAGATCTAATAGTCTATAAGCGATTATCCAGGAATGGAGAAAGCGGATTAATCTCAGCAGGGTATGAGTTGTTGCTAGAGATACACCCCCAAAAATAGCAAAGTTGTAAGAAGCATGGGAGTCAGACGTGGTGGAGATGACAGGACATAAGACTAGGCTAAGGTCGGGGGTCTTCCACAATACAGCTTCAAATCATTAAAGAGATTACAATCAATCAATCAATCTTTATTTTACCAGGTGAAACACCATTGAGTGAAACTCATTTACAAAGTGGACCTAGGCAGTGAAAACAATGCTGATACAAAACAAGAGAGATAATACAAAGTCTTAAGGATAAACAATACAATATTACAAACTGGTATACACAAGGGTCACATGATTTGTATCTGCAATACATTCATATATAAACAGGGCATATAACGCCCAAGTGCATCAGAGAACATGTACACTCACTATGGTGTAAAGTGCGATCAATCTTAAGTAAAAAGGATACATCAGAAGATCAGATGATAGGAACATAGGGAGAAACCCCGAACAGTTGAGATAGTTAAGGTAGAGAGTAGGAGAGAAAAGGAAGGAATAGGAGAAAAAACTGGGGAGTGGTTGGAAGCAGTATTTTAAGGTTTATTAGACAGTAGATGGACAGGGCAGCATGAGGCATGCTGTAAAACTAGTAGGAAGTTAAGAGTAGCAGTTGCAGGTGTCCCCGACGTGTTTTCCAAGTGAGGTTTTGAAGGTTGCCATTTTGACAACAGTTGAAAGCTTCAGGGTTTTTTGAAGGTTGTTCCATAGGGCTGGGAGGGTATGGCTTATAGATGATAACCCAAAGTGCATTCTAGACCTAGGAATGTTGAGTGATATGCAGGAGTGTCTCCTTAAAGAATAACTTCCAGGGGTGTTGGTTAAGAGGCTAGATATGTATTCAGGGTGCTTACCAATTAGGGCTCTACAAGTCCATACTGCCACATTTTTTACTCTCCTGGTTTTTAGGGACAGCCAAGGAGCATGAAGGGAGTAGTGGTGAGTCTTGTACAGAGCACCAGTAATGAATCTTAGCGCCCTACTGTACAGGGTGTCAAGCTTGGCCAATACTGTGCATGGGCCATGACTATACAGAAGGTCGGCACAGTCCAAGAGGGAGAGGAAAGTGGATTGCACTAATCTTAGCTTAGCTTCCTGGGATAATAGGTTTTTGATTCTGAATAAAAGTCCTAATCTTTGCTTTAACTTTTTAGCCAGTTCCTCTATGTGAACTGTATAGGAGAGTTTGTGATCAATCCAGAATCCTAAATACCTGAATTTGTCTACTAGTTCGACTGGGTCCCCTAGGAGGGACATTGTTTGCTGCTGGGCTCCCAATAAGTGGGAAATGACCGAACTGAGGAAAATCATAACTTTCGTTTTCTTGCCATTCAGCAAACGTTTGAGATTCAAGAGACTCTGTAATAAGCTGAATACTTGCTGCAGTGCACTGCAGGAGAGTTCAAGGGAGGGTCTGGCAACACAGAGAACAGTATCATCAGAAAATAAGTGAACACTTGCTTGACTGATACCCACATTAATATTGTTAATATATACTGGAATAGCAAAGGTCTTAATACCGAACCCTGCGGTACACCTCTGCAAAGAGTTTTCAATGGTGACAAATCCTCTTGTGCTTTGATTTGCTGTTGCCTACCTATAAGGTAACATGTAAACCATTTGACAGCAGTGACATCCAGGCCAGTGCCTTGCAGTATGGTCAGCAGTAAGTTGTGGTCTACAGTGTGTTTGACCTCGTTTAGGTCAGGATATAAGGCGCTCACATAAAGTCTAGAGTAGAGTGCCAAATGGCAGTCGTTTGTTACTTTGGCTAAGCAGATACCGTGCTGTGTTTTTTTTTTCCCTGAAATCAGACTGAAGGCGAACAAAATGAGTCTAGTTTCTAATCTGTGTATTGACTAGTTTTTCAAGGAGGATGGATGGATAGGAGAGATATGGGTCTGTAATTATGGAGGTTGCTCAGATCACCAGACGAAGAGCAGGACTACGTGCCCTATTTTCCAAACAGTAGGAAGTTCACAGTGGGCAAGGGATGTGTTAAAAAGATGTGTAATGGGAGCAGTCAACATACAGTAACAAACTTTTAATAAGTATGGTTCTAATTTATCCACTCCTGCACTTTTTTGGTGTTCAGGCTCAGGAGAAGGTCTTCATCTTGCCTGAAGGTGAAAGGGCTGAAAGAGAATTTTGCCACTTGAGTAGAAGCCTTTATTTTGGGGGGGGGGGGAGACATGCAGAGACAAGGTTATCGGTCTGGGACAGAGGTTTACTAGCAGCGGAGGTCTCAAAAGCTAGCCCAGCTATAGCAAAGTGGTTATTTAGTAGCTCTAGTATGCACTGCTTATTCAAGGTACTAGTGCCACCAGTACTAATCTTGGCAAAGGAAGGAATTAGCCAGACGATACCCTTCTATTTCCCGCAATGTTTTCCAAAACTTAGTCGTTACAGACAGAAAACGATTTGATGGAAAGCGATTTAATGATATTTTTAACCACTACACATTACTAGGCACTATGACAATTCTGGCACAGACAAGTGCTAGACAGGATGTGGGTGGGGAGGGGGGCCCATTACCACATCTTATGGTCCTGTGTAAAGTTGCCTTCTTCTGGGTTAAATATACGGAGGAGGTAACAAAAACATGCAGAATCACCTGGAATGCTCTCATATGCTTTTGGGAAGGTAAGCCAGTAGGGATTTACCACAGTGAGCAGAAGTATTTGTATAGCATTTTCCCAGTGGTGGCAGGAAAAATCATAACCCAAAAATGGCTGTCGTGTGAAACTTCTACTATACAATCATGGCTAGCGAACTGCAAGAACATGTTTCAGATGGAACTTTCAACAGCTAAAATAAGACAGCAGCTAGGTAAGTTTAAAGTGAGATAGTTACCTTTTAAGTACTGAGAACAAAAGAGTGATTCTCGGTTTTGGATCAAATAGCAGACCAGTCATGATCACCAACCCAAAACACAGCATTTAGAATTTGTATGAAGAACAGTTCCTGTCATTCCAAAGTTATGAAAAAAAAATGTGCGAGGGTCACGTTAACATTTTCTACATCTTTTCTTTTGTTCCTTTAGATCTGGGGCATGTTTTGCTAAGAGGGGACATGCTCATCAGTTTTTAGACAATATCAACTTCCCTGTTAGGGTCCCAAAGGTTTGACTTGACTGATAATGAGAAAAGATGCCTTGGTCGATCATCTAGAAGGGGAAGGTTGCAAGGGGGGTGCCCTGGAGTCAGTAGAGAAGGATGGAGACTGCTGCCCCCTAAGGCACTAAGAATAGCAGCAAGAAAAAAATGTAAACCGTGTATTTGTTGCTCACAATCTGGTTGCAACTCATATTGTGCAGGAACATATCCATCAATTATGAAAGAAAATGCTGAGGGCAAGTACATGTTTCATGTTAGGGGCCTCATATAGGACCTTAAAACCCACCATAAAGCAAACAAGGCCACCTGGCTGTATCCATTATTTGGACGGTACAGGTGTTTTGGGGGTTGCTCCTTTTCCTTTTTCAGGTGGTACACCATCACCATTATGCATGCTGTATGCCTCGAATGCATGAAGGGAAGATGCAAGAAACAGAGTAAAGAGTAGGGTAGAGAAGATGCATGGTACACTACACTTCTGTATGATACCTGCATGGAATGTGAGACACCAAGAGGAATGGGAAGGGGTAAGGCCAAAAATGCATGATCCCCCCCCAGTACCCCTCGTTGCCACCCTTTGCATGTTATTTGAATGTATTGTACGTACTGTTCTGCATGTTGGTACTGACTCATTGTTTGGTTTGAGTTGGTTCACCACGAAAAGCACTGGTGCTAAAAGTACCTTTTTCAGGCCTAACCTGGGCACCAGTGTACACAAATATTATTACAACCAATATTGGTATATCACTATACAATACTTGGCAAATAAAAAAAAAATACTAGCTAAATGTGACATTTCAGTTATAATGTTTACAAAAACTCATACTTCGAATTGTTCTTTCAAGACAGTATTCAACAAAACAAAAGGCGAGGGAGAGGCCCTAATCAAAACTGGTATGGTATTCCATAAACAAGATGCCCTATGTCTAGAAGAACTCTGACCAATGGACGTTTTTGTGAGAATACAACAAGAAATTATTTGATTCAGAACGAGAATTATAAGTGACATTATGTTCCTTCAAGATATCTACCACACAAGAAGATGCCCTTCATAGAGTTCTAAAAATGACTGCCAAATTTAGATGAGATTTGTGTTCAAACAAATCTGGTTTAGTTTAGTTAAATTAGTACAATGATGCATTATATTTCCAGCAAACAAAACAAACTTAGCTGTTCTATGTACAGTATTTTTTTCTTGTTCAAATTAGTCTTTAAAGCAGCATCAACTACTAATGAACCATAGTCAAGAACTAGCAACAGATTATGCGTGGCTATTTTTGAACATGACAGGCAAGGGAGATTGTTTCTTACTATGAATATTGCAGCGTTTCATTAAGACAACAGGGAAGACATGACATCGCAGGAGCGAGTGCCTGGGACTTCTGTCACTCTCACTGCCTTTTGTCGCAGAGGGAAACGGTACAATTTACAGTCACTACTTTGACAGTCACTGATTTGCTTGCATGCTATATCCACGACCTAGCGACCATCACATACATAGAGTGCTGTCTCGCGGGGTGGGTCCCCATCAAAAGTAAGCCGCCACTCCTGCATACTCTGTCTCTGCTTTTTCTGCTGCCGATGCTCCAAGCCCACCACCTGTTGTGCGGCACCTTATTGCACTCTCTTCCCACAACTGGCCAGGACATGAAAATACGTTGACAACTACGGTGTCCACCAGGGTGGGTGGGTTGGAAACAACATCTCTCTCTCCACTGTGCGAGCCATGAAAGCAACAGGATGGAGTATGGAGGTACAGAACTACAGGGGGAATCTACTGCCCCATGTAAACAAGTTCCGACTACCCTATTCCTAGCCGATAGACATGAGTATGGATTTACCATAAAGCCTGCTCATTAACTGTTAGGATAACAGGGATTAATGTATGGCTACGCACAGTAACTGCACCAATCACCTTCCACGTTTTAAGGTGCCAATGTTATAAACCCAAATAGCATCCGTTATCCACATTTATCATTTAAACTGTAATCCCATGTGTTGGTACTGTTTTCCTCTAGAAATGAAACGTTCATAAATATCAACAAATCAGAACCTAAAACAAAATACAATAAGATAACCCCCAGATCATACCTCTGAGCATCACGTTTAAATATAAAAATATTAAATAATGTAATAAACTCTGAAGCTAAGGGAGCATCACAATGACCCACTACAAATCTGAAAAAAAGCCAGCCAGCTCACAATCACCAGGAAGGAAAGAGGCAGCAGTTACAAAACAAAGAAAAAGTGTAACCAATGCAAACTTTGTGAAAAAAGCTCGCTTCATAGCGGAATGGCAGTGTGAGCTCTAGGAGCTAAAGAGTCAGAGTAAGATTAAATGCTGTTTATTTTTTTATTTTACTATCCAATAGCTTGAAACTTCTTAAAATTATTACTCAGTCATATCTAAGCTAGCAGAAAAACAACTGTTTAACTAGTGGATACAAACATTAGTAAAACACCAATACTCAGTGCAGATACACCGCTCAAGTAAGTGCTGCACACGTGGATGCCACATGGGCGGCATGGGCTTGCCAAGTATGTGGCCCCACCCCTGGATCACACGCCTGGCTTCTGGCACATCTTATGCCCCAAAGAACAGCTGGATCAGGTGGAAAACTGAGTCTCTACAGTGCTAAAAGGTAGTTCTTATGGTTTACAAAGTCAGAATGCAGGAAGGAGGCTTGAATCCTGCCCTGCAGCCAACGGAATATGCTACAACCCCTCACGGCAGGTATGGCAGCAAGGGATTTTCAGGTACGTAGCCCCGCACCCAGATGACACATACTGCTTCTGGCATGCTTCCGTACCCACAAGGACAGGTGGAAAATGGAGTCTAAGCCCCCCCCCCAGGACACTAAATAGAAAGACAACTGAAAGCCTACTTCAATGGCCCTCCCACTATGAACTTGTTGCGAGTAATCTGTACTTCAGGTATTAAACGATGTAGGTATATGTTTTTCTTGCACTGCTCTGAAAAGTGTTAACTGTTGCCTGAGGTATCCAGTGATAATAGCGCCAGAATATGGGTGTCCATCAAAACGGCGACTCCATATTCAGTGCTATTGCAATGGGCTACCCACACAAGGGTTTCTACTGGTTCTACCGTGAGGGTAGGGGAAAGCAACAGGAAAGAGAGAATGGGAAGGGGAGGGATGGGTTAGAGGGTTATGTACAAAAACTGTCCCTGCTACCGCTGAGCCAGCTGTGTGGTGTGGTGGTGAGGGAGGCTGGTTCTGGCACAGCAGGTACTGGGATCGGGGCTGGGGATGGGAAGGACTAAATATTGCTGCAAGCAGTGGCTCCTGGACTTAATTTTTTTTTGAGGCCGAATTTGTGCCCCCTCTCTGACATGCACCCCCCTGGAGTTAGGAAACACACGCAGGCAAAGGAGTGATCAGGCTGTGCACCTGCAACCACAGGCAGTACTGGTAAACCACCATAGGGGCTTGATGTGAGGAAACAGTTTTCAGAATCTGGCTGAAGCAAACACTTTCCTACCCAGTGCATCAAAATCTCTGGAGTCCTGACTAGGAGGTTGGTCGCAGATCGGGCACTGTGGCCCAAGTCTGGGTCTAAAGTACCTGAAGTGGGGCGAGGTATGGCCCCAACAGACCTTTTTTGGAGCATGACACCCCAACGAAGAAGCACGGTGTTCTGTAGAGACACCATCATGGTGCTCTCATTGCCTCCACCATGGCTCTGGTCCAAAGTGGAATGACATAAGTGTCAGTATTGGGAACCCTGAGCAGTCCAAATGGCAGGTAAACAGGATCAATACTAGTATAAACAGCAATAGCCATCACCTGAAACATCTCCCAAAATGAATTGTCGATACAGAATGTACTCAGATGAGGGCAGGTGTAAAGAAGATTCATTATCTTCAAGGTTGGGCATTGAGGCATAAGAAGTGTTGAAACTACCTGGGTGAGGCACAGAGGAAGGGCCCCTGAACTGGGCATTATCGGTATCCCCGTACCAGGCCTCTACTGTGTCGACCCAAACACAGCTCTTCCACATTAAAGGCCCTGGAGTGGGCATCCTATCAATCCACTCCTGAGACACTGGAGGCAAATACGTGGGGGATAGGACAATATGTTGGATTGTAGAACCCATGTCTTGGGAAGGACCCTCAGGCCCCAGCAACACCCTCATCCTACAGAAAGATCAAGCACAGATCCCTGCTGCTGGCACTCCTACAATGGAAGAGATGGTGGAGCAGTGGAGTATGGTAGAAGCCTCAGCATGGACAGTGAAAAGCAGTGGCTGAGTAGGCCCCACTTAGAGACTGACCCCAGCTTGGCACGGACACCAAGGAAGAATTTGGCACTGAAGCAGTCATCGCGATCTGAGTTGGCATAGTAGTGGCACAGATGCCAGAAGCTTTAATAGTCCCAAGTTCATCCCCGGCATTTTCTTGCTAGACATCAACCTCATAGACCAAGACCCACATCAAAGCAGGCAAATATGTCGGCACCAGAGTTGGCATAGGTGTAGTGCATGGTACCATCACCCTGAATGGTAACAACAGCCTGTGACACAGACAGTCTGCGTTAGGCATCACTAAAGTGATGAAGCCAGAGGAGACCCAGACTCAGGGGTGGGCAACTGCTAATGGTGAATGGACTATGGTACGTTATCCACCAGTTGCACATAAGGAGCTGATGATCCACAAGACACTACCACTGCAAACTCCAACACAGCCCCAGCACGGTAGGGAAGGGGAGCAACGTCGCTTAGCCATCACCTCAGAACAGTGAGTGAACCAAGCAAATAGTCCGAAGTCTTGCCTAGAGACCTCCTGCCTTGATGCCTACCTCCGAAGCATGGGACCAAGTGGCCTAGCTTCAGGCAACACAGTGTGGAGGGGTTGAACGAAAAGCAGGTGTCGCGCAGAAGACCACACTGTGGCTAGGCCACACACAGGCCAGTGAAACAGACTGAAAACCTGTTGCCCTTTCTGATCTTCTCACCACAAGCAAAAACTAAAGGGAGGGGTGGACTTCTGTGCCCTACTTAAATGAATCAGGCATTCTGGAAAATAAAAACAAGAAAGAAGTTGACACAGAGGCAAACGGAGGTGAAATTATCTATTTCAATGGTGCACATTTAATGGCAGGAATAACAGAACTTAAGTAGGCGATGGGACCAGCAGTGGTTAATGGCAGGTGTGCATCACCACATTGCAACACAAATGCACCCTAAGCCAGTAACCACTGCTGACCCCCTGTCCAAAGGATTTGCTCACACAGGGTCCTAGCACCTCTGGCTCAGTCCAAACAGTGGGACTCCATGGAAAAGATAGATTCAAGGAAGATTCTCTGCTGCTTACTGTGCCCCATATAAAACTGAGACATCAGCCCTATACAGTGACAGCAGTGGAAGTAGTCCAAAAACATGGGCCCTGTTGGACCTCCTCAGTGTTGAACATGTGGGTCAAAATTTAATTTTTTGGGTACAAAATATAACAAGCCTCAGTGCAACACAAATGTTCCAAGTGGTAAGGTATGGTGCATACTTACTAATGTTCAAAAGGGATGCTGCTGCTCAACTGTCCCGGATGTTTGTTCCCCCCCCCCCACACACACAATTTTTCACTCTCTCCCACAACTAATGCCTTTGCCACTGATGAGGGACTCTGATAACATGCTAAAAAAAAATTTTTTTTGTTATTAAAATTAGTTGCTTTCTTGTTTTTTTGTAATGCCAGAGTGCATCACTCCCGATTCTATATTTCCTATCTATTGCCAGAAGGCTGTGTGCTTATAACGTAACCCTCTATGGACCAAGGGTACAGAGGTATGGCAAAGTTGTGAGGACTTAAACACAAAAAAAAACCACTACAATAGGACAGACGATGCAATCACTTACCAATTAACACCAAGGGATGCAGCTCCTATCCACTTGGCTTCTACTACAGAGCAGCTACTCTATCAAATACTCTCTTCACTCTGTGTGTGAACATTTGTACAGATGGTCTGGGCAAACAACATGAACAAATGGCACAGGGTGGGCGGGCAATGCAACTGACTACAAGAAATCACACAAATCTGCACCAGTCATGTCACTCACTCATCACAGAGCTGGTCAATTCTGGCCTACCTGCTGTACTGGCATGCTGACTGGTGCTACTTTGCCCTTCTCAGACATGTTAGTGGACCCCCCTTTGGCTGTCCGTCATTCTACTTGGTGCTGGCTTCAGTAAAGATGGCAACAGATAGTTCACATTCAAACTGCCACTAGAGCTCCCCCACAGGATGAGGAGGAATGCTGCTGATGAAGGCAGGCTGAGGCTGGCATTCAGGGACCAGACTGCAGCAATCAATTCTCTGAACTCCACTCCTCTGCCATCATGCCCCCCCCACTCCCACTACACTGCAATATGTCATTCTCTTTGATGCTGGCTTCAGTAAAGATGGTGACAGATGGCTAGGGGGATTAGGGAGACAGTATAGTGCAGTGGTTTAAGGCTCTGAGCTGCAAATCTGGAGACCTGGATTTGAATCCCACAGCCCCCACTTGCATATACTGTGTGACCCTGAGCAAGTCACTTAACTTCCCTGTGCTCCCAGGTTGCACCTGTAAACACATTTTCAGCTTAGTGTGTCTCACCTAGTTAAACAATTGGAAAAAAAAAATAAATTACCTTTAGAAGGAGGAAAGTGATCCTCCTTCTGTATAACTGCTTGGTTAGGCCACACCACGAGCACTGTGTGCAGTTTTGGAGACTGCACTTAAAAAGAGACATTGCACTCCTGGAGAGGGTCCAGAGGACGGCAACCAAAATGATCTGGGGCTTGGGGGAAAGGACCTACAGGGGAGGTGTGAGGAGCTCAACATATACACTCTGGGAGAGAGGAACAGGGGGACATGATAGAGGTCTACAAGTACATAAAGGGGATTAATAAGGAGGCTCAATCGGGGTTGTTCCAAAAGAAGAAGGGGCAACTAGAGGACACCAGTGGAAGCTGGGGGAGAAAGAGACTCAGGGGGGAGAGGAGGAGGTGTTACTTCACTGAGAGGGTGGCGGAACCATGGAATGAGCTGCCCAAGGGACTGGTGGAGGCACAGACTGTAGAGGGGATCAAGAGGGGCTGGGACAGGTATAGGGGTAGGATAAAGCTGAGGATGTCCAATACAAGGGAATATCTTGGACTGGGGATAGAGAAACCCAAGGTGGTGGGGGAGAGACAGAAAAGTCGGCACCCAGTATGGGTGCTGACCATCGAGCAGACACAAAAGACCATTAGGCCTACTCTGCTGGCATTTTAGTATGTTAGTATGACAGTTTAGATTCAAACTGCCACTAGAGCTGCCCCACAGGGAGAGGAGGAATACTGCTGATGAAGGCAGGCTGAGGCTGGTGTTCAGGGACCAGACTGCACTAATCAGTTCTCTGAACTAACTCCGCCCCTCCATCCCCGCCCCCCAAACTATACTGCAATATGTAGCTCGGGCTACTCTGCTCCAAACTGAAAGGAGCTTAAGACAAACAGACATACCGTCACACATGGAATGTGCTTAATGGAAACAGACACAGCATGCATGTGGTGGACACCATATAGAAACAAGCATTTGTCAATGCCGAATGTTTGCTTGCTGGCATTGGCATTGGTAGTGCAGAAGTTACAGAGCTGCATAATAGGAATGGCAGTGAAGTATTAAACTGAAGCCAACCCCACCACCACCCTGCATAGAGTGACAGGCATTGGGGTGTGCCTTTGGGTCGTCAGGCATAACAGTCACGCCATTTCACCACACCCTACCCCGCAGACACTGACAAGTGCCACGGTGTGCCTTGGGGTCTTTGGCCCTTATGCGCACCCCATTCCATCAGGAAATATGGTGAGATGGGTGCAGTATAGGAGAATGGGGTGAACTTTGGGGCCGAAGAGTCCAAGGCATACCTCGATGCCTCTCACTGGTTGCAGGGTGTGGAATGGTATGAGCATTACAGGCAAGAATCCCAAGTCACACCCCTGATGCCTGTCATTCTCTACAGGGTGGGGCGTTATGGTTGGAAACCCTAACACCTCAGGCATTCATTGGTCATTTTCACTCCAAATTTTCAACATGTTTTTTTTGAGACACCCACCTCATGAACAGTGGCAATATCAGTTTGTTAGCCAAAAGCTGCTTATGCACAGCGACTATGGCATTTAGCACCACAGGTGCAAAAACACATTCCGAACAGGATGTGAAAAATGACAGCTGTACTGTTCATGGGGAGGTGGAAAAAATGGCAATGTTGCAAATCTGCAGTAAAAATATTAAAAAAACTGGTGAAGTCACGAGTGCGCATAGAAACTGTGCAACGCACACCCATAATATAATTAGTGTGGGCATTTTTTTACAGCAGATTGTCAACTCAGGCATTTTGGGACCTCCGATCTTGAACAGTGTCACTGTGATTTTCTTTATCTGTCCCGAACAATGATTTCCCACAGTGACCACGCATCTCTGTGCTGAAAGTGTGATAACACATTTCGGCCATGTTGTGAAAAATGACAGCTGTACTGTTCATAAGGAAGTGTGGAAAAATGTAACTGGTGAAAATCTGGACTGAAAATATTACAAAGTCATGAACTTACAAGGGTGCGTGGAAACTGCGCAATGCTGACTCGTAACAGTCATTTTTAGGAATTTTGTCACCAAATTTTCAACATAGCCATTTTAAGACCTCTGCTTATGAACAGTGTAACTGTGATTTTCTTAATCTGTCCCAAACATTGCTTTCTCACACAGACTGCACCATTGTGTGCTACATGTGCGGAAACACATTTTGGGCGACATGTGAAAAATGGCAGCTGTACTGTTCATAAGGAAGTGTAATAAAATGGCAATGTTGAAAATCTGGAGTGAAAATATTGAAAATTTGCAAACTTACAAGCGTGCGTAGGAACTGAACGCAACGGCTCGTAAAACAGTAATTTTTAGGAATTTTTTCACCAAATTTTCAACATAGCCATTTTAAGACCTCTGCTCATGAACAGTGCCACTGGGTTTCTTAAACTATGAGTGTGTAGGAACTCGCAACGCCAGGCAAGAACAGTCATTTTTAGGAATTTTTTCACCAAATTTTCAACATAGCCATTTTAAGACCTCTGCTCATGAACAGTGCCACTGTGATTTTCTTAATGTCCCACACATTGATTTCGTTCACTGACTGCGCCATTGTGCGCTACATGGGCGAAAACACGTTTTGGGCAAGATATGAAAAATGACATCTGTACTTCTCCTAAGGAAGTGTAATAAATGGCAATGTTGAAAATCTGGAGGAAAATATTGAAAATTGCAAACACACGAAAGCGCATGAGAACCGCGCAACGCCGCTAAACAGTCATTTTAGGAACTTTTTCACCAAATTTTCAACATAGCCATTTTAAGACCTCTGTTCATTAAAAGTGTCACTGTGATTTTCTTAATGTGTCATACATTGATTTACATACCGACTGCGCCATTATGCGCTACATAGGCGGAAACACGTTTTGGGCAAATGTGAAAAATGACAGCTGTACTGCTCATAAGAGGTGTGGTAAAATGGCAATGTTGAAAATCTGAATGAAATATTGAAATTGTGAACTTACAGCGTGCATAGGAACTCATAACGCACGCTCCTAAAACAGTCATTTTTAGGAATTTTTACACCAAAAGTTCAACATAGGCTTTTTGAGAGCCCACCTTATGAACAGTGGCAGTGTCATTTCGTTACTCGGTCCCGAAAGGTGATTTCGCGCAGTGACTGCGAAATCACCCTTCGGGCCCAAATAACGCCATGACATGCAATAATTCATGAGGAGGGGTCCCAAAAACCCCATGTTGAAAATTTGGGCCCAAAATTCCCCAAAATGCCTGAGATATGCAAAAAGTTGGAAAAACCCTATCATTATACAGCTTACCGGCATTTCCTCAGTTCGTGATCGGCTTTGAAGAGTGCAGGCGTGTTCGGTCCACTGAAGATCGTCGCGCGAGTCGGAGTAAGTATGGGGTGAGGGGTGTGTGGGAAGGCAGGGTGCGCAGTGGGTGGGCGGGTGGGTGCAGACACAGAGAGGGACGTTTTGATTTTGTTTTTTGTTTTTTTATGACGACACTGGACGCTTGCCATGCTGGGGTGGGCTCCCAGCTTGGCAGAAGGATGGCTGGTTAGGGGCGTGGAGCAGACGGGGATTGGGCACCCCGTCTGCCATAGCATTTGTTGCCAGCTGGGTGTGCTCCCAGTGTGGCACCTGTACTGGGGAGGAAGACAGTGGAAGCCGAGCGGGGATTGGGCACCCCGTCGTCTATATGAGTGAGCCACGCTGGGGTGGGTACCCAGCGCGGCATATGGACCTTGTGTTTCGGGGCGCGCGCGAGCACAGCCGACGGGGATTGGGCACACCCATCGGCTATACAATGTGCGTGGGGGGAGGGCAGCATGCAGCATGTGTGTGTGTGTGTGTGTAGGGGGCTACGAGCAGGCGATATCTGATCGCCAACTTCACTGAAGCATAGCTCCCCCCTTTCAACTGTATGCCACTGCATTTTGGAGCTGTCATAGACAGCTCCAGCAGGCATTGGAGAACTGCGTCCGCACCTGCAAACACACTGACTGAATTGGAAGAGGGCCGACACACCTCCGAAAACTCGGATGATGGCACTATGTTTCTTGCACATGTGTGCAAGCAAACATAAAAAGGCTAGCTACTCTGAATGCAAGTCCATTTGGATGCACGATCTTAATGGAAGCAACACCTAAATAAAAATGTATGTGTTTTTTCCACTCTTGGTGCATGTTAGCGTGGTCACTGGTTCTATACAAGGCTTTCTCCCTGTGGAGCTCTAGTGGCACTTTGAATGATAAAGCAATCTTGCTATCCTCGATCAACAGTCAATCCGGGGCACTACCTGGGAACCAAGACTGAGAACACAAACTAGAGGAGCAACTGGTCTTTAAATAAACAAAAAGGTCGGCAAGCAAGTTCAATGCATAAGCATAATGGAGCCTGGGGCTACTATACAACGCTTCGGTCTTACTCGTGATCCTTCATCGGGGGTGTGCCGCTGAATGCTACCAATGCTGTTTTATATTAGCAGTGATTTAAGCGACAATTCAAATCAATGTGACGTGTAACAAATCATTAGTGTAAAAAAATGTTTATACAAAAATATAAATATTCGATTCACAAAGAACTCATGCACACTACAGTGGAGGCGCTAACTTACACAAGGTTAATAATCGGCATCTACAGTTTAAATTACCTTCAACAACTACAGACATTCTTGTCTTTCTCATTAGAAACTGGTATTCTGCAATCATTAAATATTCAGCAGCACAGGGGCGGGGGGGGGAAGGGGGAGAAAAAGGCAAAGCGGTGACATTTTATACCATATTGGCTAAATTAGCCACATCATAACAATGTAAACATTTATAATACCTTATAGGTTTTGGAGGCAGACAAATTCTAATCCCTCCACTTAGTTTCACATACATTTATTTACAGGGGGAAGCAAAGTTATGTATAGGGGATCCAAACTGTCCACAGAAATACTGTTATGTCCAAGTTGTCACTTAGACCAGCTGGATATAAAGCCTTCATGGTATAGCTCCATCTTTGTTCACATTGTGCTAATTTATTTAGTCTAACACCTCCTCTAGTATTTTCTAAAATGTGATCCACTCCCATGAACTTAAAACATTTCAGATCTTTATGATGAAACATCTCAAAGTGAATACCTATAGGCGCGTTAGCTACCTCTTTTTGAATTGCACGTACATGCTCTTCCATACGCTCCCTTAAAGAGGTACTCTTGCCAAAAGTGTAACATTGCATAATTAGAATAAGCATATCCCCAACAAATTTCAGACCAGACATTAGGTTTCTGTGTTACTTCTTTTTAGAGTTATGGGCTATTTTGTAACCCCGATTTCACATCCTGTTCAAAAAAGCCAGTTTCAGTAAAGAGGTGCTGATGACATCATCTCCTGAACTCACAGCCTAGACCTCCCTGTCAGCAAGCTTATAGGACCTGTTTCTCCAAAGTTAAAAGATCATTCTGCAATGGTTTTCACAAGTATAACAGACAGTACCATTCTAACAACAGTGCTATAGAAACTATGTGTTTCAGGTTTTGTAACAAAGTTGACAAATTTGTATTTGAATGCATTTTTGGTGTGGTTCATTTCTCCAGAGTTACAGGCTGCTGATATCCTGTGAAGTGTTACTCTGCAGTGCCTGTTTTGGAAGTTATATTGCTAGAAGTGTTGCAATGTTGGTAACTGCATTGCTGTTTGTCAGTGTCTGCTTTACAATAAATTTCAATATGGGTCTTATATGTGTTAATTCCTACTAGGGATGGAAGTGTTAGCCCTGGTAAAACAATCATTGTAATGTGGAGCACAACGCAGATGAGCCTGAATATAGCTCAAATAACAGTCTGTCAATGAGAAAACAGAAAATGAGCTCTGATCAACTGAGTATCCCATTCTTCTTACTTTGATGATGAATAAAATATTGATTGATTGATCGATTGATTAAGCATTGAGCTGGCTACTGCTTAGAAACTCTTAGGCCCTGTCCACACTACGCCTCTGTAACGTTACAGAGGGTGTAAGACGTTACCGCAACAGGTCGCGTTTACACCTGTAATGTTACAGGAGGCGTTTTCATAACCGTTGTTGAAACCACATATGAGGTGGTTTCAACAGCGGATAACCAGTCCTGCCCTCATACGTTACGGTGGTAGTGTGGACTGCGGTAACGGTCCCTGCGGGCACCAAGCGCAGCGCAGAGCTGCATTGTGGGATCGGGCGCGCTGTAGCGGTCTCCCGGATCCCAATGTGTGGACCGGCGGTGCCGGTCCCGTAACGGACACCGCCGAGTTGTGGATGCGCTGCACCGCTCCGCGGCCATAACGGATTGCATCCGTTACCAGGCGCAAGCGGTGTAGTGTGGACAGGGCCTTAAGTAAGGTTTCAAAACAGCACTACCTCTCCAACCCCCATTTTCAGGGTGATGGAATAATTGATTTAAAGTGCCATCCTGAGAAATCACCTCAATTGAATGACATGTGTGAATGATCACAGCCTTTCACCACATCAGAGATATCCAGTCTACAAATCTCACATTAGTGTGCTGTGACTTAGCATCCAGCAACCCAGGAGAAAAGGACCACAACAAAAAAGCACCAAAAACAAAAATATGAATTTGTCAACTTTGTTACAAAACCTGAAACACACATAGGTTTTAAAGCAGTGTATTGAATGGTGCTGCCTGTTTTACTGGAGAAAACCATTTGCACATAGTTTTTAAACTTTGGAGAAGGTGGTCATGTAAGCTTGCTGACAGGGAGGGCTAGACTGTGGTGTTCAAGAGATGACATCATCAGCACCTCTTCACTGAAACTGGCTTTTTTGACCAGGCAGAGAATTTGGGGTTGTAAAATGATTTGTAACTTTTAAACATAGTAACTTGGGGATCTCAGTTTTGGCATGAGGGTGATTGGGGCTATGTTGAGCCACATTCTGAATTTATTGATGCCAGTAATTTGTGACCATAGTCCCTCTTTCATGTTCTCTGCTCATCCAACATAAATATGTGGACATGTACATTGAACAATATAAACATCACAAGTTGTCAAACAATTAATAGTGCTGAACACTAACGCTTTTTAGAATGTTGAAATTTTACTCCTTGTTAGCTAAATTTGCAAACACTACAATGTACACATTTGTAACACCCTATAAGTTTTGGACGCAGCCAGGTTCTAGTCCCTCCACTTGGTTTCACATACATACTATGAGTGAGTAGATCAGATAAATGATTCCCCCTTTTGTAAGAAATTACAGGTGTGTGCCCCACAGAGCCCCTTAGATCTGGGTCAGCTTCTAACACATTCTGATGTTTGGTAATGATTTCTGTTATTTTGTTACCTACCCTATTGTACTGTGACACAAAAATGATAGGCTGATTGTCTGTTAGGGGATTGATTTTCTCCCTAGGTTTCAAAAGGGCGTCCCTATTAGTGATCTGGCTTTTGAATAAGTCTGCTCAATTTGGGCTTCTGAATATCCTCTAATCAAAAATCTATGCTTTAAATCCCCACTTTCTTTTTCAAAATTATGGAGACTACTACAATTGCGTCTAAGGCGAATAAACTGCCCATATGGAATTCCTCTCTTTGTATGGGCAGGGTGTGCACTAGTGGCATGTAGCAACATATTGCCTGATATTGGCTTCCTGTAGGTACAGCTTGAAACCCTTTGCCCATCTATCCCCCTTCCAACTGTAGATCCAAAAAAGGAATTTAAGAAACATGTACATCAAAAGTGAATCTAAGACCAATGTCACTGGTATTAAAACAATCAATAATCAGGGAAGCTGATACAGTGCTACCCTTCCATACAACCAATAGATCATTGATAAACCTACCCCAGAATATAATATTCTCACTGTATGGGTTTCTAGATTCACTAAAAATTAGTGTTTCTTCCCACCATGCCATAAAAAGATTTGCATAGGATGAGGCCATTGTGGTCCCCATCACCGTGCCTGTGGTTTGTAAATAAAACTTTTTGTCAAAAGTAAAATTATGTAAAATAAAATGTACAGCCCCAACTATGAAATCTTGTGGAAAAGTGGATGCTGCCTGATTGGTGTGAAGATGATATTCTAAGGCTTGAATTCCCAAATGATGTTCAATAGCTGTATAAAGGTTGGTAACATCAACAATTAACCAGGTATATTCTGATGACCAGACCAGGTCTCCAATTTTCAGAAGGAATCCATGGAATCTCTGATACAAGACTTCTGTAAAACTACTAACTGTTTTAAATAAAAATCAATATAAGTAGAAACCTTTTCAGTTAAGGAACTCATCCCAGAAATAATTGGGCGTCCTGGAGGGTTGGTCTAGTTTTTATGAATTTTGGGTAACATATATTGAAGGTATAACTGGAAAATTCACAGTCGTATTCTTTTTCTTTTGAAGTAATAAAACCATTGTATACAGATTCATGCAAAAAATGATCAAGTTTAGCTTTAATTATTTGCGTTGGATTTTCTTTAAGACATCTGTAACTGGTTATATTATCTGTCGGTATATTTCTGCCTCATACATCACTTTGTCCATAATGACAATCTTGCCCCCTTTGTCAGCCTCCTTAATTCCAATGCTTTTAATATCTTGGAGCTCCTTTAAAGCAACGTGTTCCTCTTTTGTTAAATTACTCCGAATAGGGGGCCATTTAATGAAAACAGGCTTTCAAAGTCCTTCATCAGCAGAGATTCATATGTATTAATAGCTGATGAAATCGACGGGGGGGGATGTTAGCAGGGGGCTTTCTTAAGGACTAGACCATCAAGTGGGCCCGCGCATGAACGACCAACACGCAAAGGATGTCAGAGTCAGCCACACACACTGCACCACAGCAGCGAGTGAGTAAAGCAGGCAACTAATGAGGAAGCAGGAAGCTGAAAGGTTGCAAGGAAAGGCACGGGTGGACTAGAGGAAGGAGTGAAATGCCCTATCTAGGGTAGGGGTACAAAAGGGGTTTTAAGAACAAAACAGTGAGAGGAGATGCTAGCTAGAAACATATCCAGGTCAGGACACAAGGGACCAAGTATTTCCAAGAGTAACAGAGTAGAAATTATGATGGGAGTGGTGTAGTGCAGTGGCTGTGAGGCAGCAGTTTTCAGGGAGACCTTCTGGAGACTCTGGTGCTGCCCCATCTGCATGCATCTCTCTGAGTTGATGGAGGAGGTTGTTAGACTCCAGGCCGAGTTGGCTAGGATTCAGAAGCCTCCTCTCCCACCCAGAGACCACCAAGTCTGCCAGTGCTGCCTCAAATGATGCCAGGGAGGAGGAGCAGCTGGACTATGATGGGCTCAGGAAGGGTGAGAGTGGTGAGTCAGAGGCACATTCCCCATATGGTATCACTACACAATTCCTACACCACTCTGGCATTGGGGAGAGCCTGTGCCATGGAGGCACCCGTAGTACTGATCAAGGAGGAGGTGGGGGTCCTCTATAGTAGAGACCCCAAGGAAGTTGGAAGAGGACCCCAGAGAAGAAGGAAGCAACTCCTAATGGGGAACTCCATTATGAGGGGATAGATTTGGGGACAGGAAGGAAGGGGGACGTTAGGTGCCTACCTGGTGCCACTGCTTGGAAGGATGGGAAGCGGATCCTGAGGATTACTAGGGCAGCAGGACCGGAGGGAGAGCTGGATGTCATTGTCCACCTAGGGATTACTGACCTGGCTATGGATAAGGCTAGGATAGTGCAGGAGGAGTTCAGGGAGTTATGGAGGAGTTTTAGGCAGGTAGCAAGCTCAGTGGCCTTTTCTGAGGTGCTGCCCGTCTACGACAGGTGGGAGGATAGGGTACTTTGTACTGGGAGCTTCAACTCATGGTTGAAGGAGTGGTGCAGAGAGAAGGGTTCAGCAACATTGAGGACTGGGGCCCCACCTGTAGGGATAAGGGCCTATACAGGGGAGATGGCCTGCATCCATCCAGGAGGGGAACCACATTCCTCAGTGAACGGTTTAATGTTACACTGACAAGCATTTAAACTAGCTGAAGGGGGTGGTGGAAGGAAGTAGGGAGACAAACAGTCCCTTCCCCACAAGCTGAAGTAGTCAGTAGGGAGAACCCTAAGGGACAGAAATCACCAAGGGTACCTAACAAGAAAAACAAAATGGTAGCAATGAATAGAGATGGGGATGAGAGAAAAGGGGGTAAAGAGAGAAATCAAAAGGGAAAAATTGGGAGGTTGACCAGCAGGGTGGTAGCAGAATATGGAAGGTCATGTGTGCAAATGCTTGAAGTCTGAGAAATAAAATCCCGGACTCTGAGGCCATGATGACAAAGGCCACCATGATTGGTATACAGCCATACAAGGCTGTACTCCGTTCAGGAAGGACAGGGTGGGAAAGAAAGGGGGATAGCATAAAAGCAAGAGAGATACAGGAAGGGGTGGAGTTACTGTGGGTCACCCTAGAAACAGGGAAGGATGCCGCAATTTGCACTGGCATGACCTACAGACCTCCAGCAAAAGGGGGCTGGTGGGTGGCTAAGGTTCTGGTGGAAGCCATCCAAAAGATGGCAAATAAGGGGGAGGTGCTGCTGGTTGGGGACTTCAATCTGCTGGATGTAGACTGGGGCATCTCAGTCACAGCTTCAGCTTGGAGCAGGGACATCCTGGACTCTGTGCAGGGGGCTTTCCTCAGGCAGCTAGTAAAACAGTACACTCATGAGGGGGCAATACTGCATCTTGTACTCACCATCGGAGACAGTGTTGTAGATGTCGCAGTGGGCGGCCCACTGGGGACCAGTAATCACTGAACGGTGTGGTTTAATATGAGCACTATGGCAGAATCAAATCACACAAAGGTGAGGGTCCTGGACTTCAGGAGGACCAGTTTTTGAAAGATAGGGATGCCCCAGCCGGGGGGGGAGAAACTTAAGTGAAGGAATAGTGGGTGAAACTAAAACAGAGGACAGTGAAGGCAACAAACCTCTGCATCAGGTAACTAAGCAAAAGGAAGAGGGGAAAGAGAGACTGCCATGGTTCTCAAAAGAGATGGCTGGGAAGGTAAGGGGAAAAAAGTCAGCATTCAAGAGGTATGAGGAGAGACACAGGGAGGAAGATAGAGAGGTGTATCAGGAGAAACAGAGGGAGCCAGGGAAAGCAATTAGGAATGCAAAGACACAAACAGAGGACAAAAATAGTCCATTCAGTAAAAAAAAGGGGACAAGATGTTTTTTAGGTACATAAACAAAAGGAAAAACACCAGGGTAGGGATAGTAAGGCTTTGGGGAAGAGTGTGTGGAGGGGGATCAGGAAATAGCAGACATCCTGAATAAATACTTTTGTTCAGTGTTCACAAAGGAAGGGGAAGGTGAGGGACCACAGATAAGTGCCAGGAGCATCGAAGGAAGGGAGGGAGGTGGACACAAGTCCATTTACAGAGGACAGAGTCATGAGGGAACTCGCAAATCTGAGAGTGGACAAGGCAATGGGGCCAGATAGTGTGCATCCAAGGATATTGAGGGAGCTCAGAGAGGTGATTGCACCTCTGACAGCCCTGTTCAACCATACACTGGAAACGGGAGTGGTTCTGGAGGACAGCAGATGTAGTCCGACTTCACAAAAGTGGTAGCAGGGAGGAGGCTGGCAATTACAGGCCAGTCAGCCTAACTTTGGTGGTGCGGAAATTAACTGAATCACCACTGAAGGAAAGGATTGTGGAAAATCTTGAATCCAGTGGCTTACAAGATCCGAGGCAGCATGGAGTCACTGGGGGAAGGTCATGTCAAACAAATCTGATATGTTTCTTTGACTGGGTGACCACATAATCAGGCTGGAGCAGGGGATGTGGCCTACCTAGATTTCAGCAAGACCATCAACACCATTCCACATAGAAGACTCAAACAAGTTGGGCAGACTAGGAGTGGGTCCAAAGGTAGTAAACTCGGTAAGGAATTGGTTAGGGGACAGGAGACAGAGGGTGGTGGTGAAAGGAGTTCACTCCAGGAAGGGAGGGTGACCAGTGGGGTGCCACAGGGATCAGTACTGGGACCAGTCCTCTCTTTAATGTCTTTATTAGTGACAGTGCAGAGGGGCTGAGGGGAATAAAAAGAAGTCTAAGAAAGCTAGAGGAGTGGTCAAGGGTGTGGCAGCTAAATTTCAATGTGGAGAACTGCAAAATCATGCACTTGAAGCATAGAAACCCAGTGGCAGAGTACAAAATGGGGGGAGTAGTATTAACAACCACCAACAGGAAAGAGACCTGGGGGGTAATCATATCTGATGACCTAAAGGTAGCCAGACAGTGCGACAAGGTATTGGGTAGAGCCAGTTGTGCACAGGGAGGGGTATCACCAGCAGAAAGTAAGAGGTGGTGTTACCGCTGTATAGATCACTGATGAGACCTCCACTAGAGTACTGCTGTCCAGTTCTGGAGACCACATCTCCAGAAGGACATACCAAGTACAGGCAGTCCAGAGGAGGGCAACTAAAATGGTGCAGGGTCTGCATCAAAAGCCCTATGAGGAGAGGCTACACCCTGGGGGAAAGAAGGGAGAGGGGGGATATGACAGACTTTCATGTACCTCACGGGTATAAATAAGGTTCAAGAGGGAAGCATGTTTCAGAAAAAAGATGCTCAAAAACAAGGGGACATGTATAAAGCTTGAGAGGGGTAGACTCGGGAGAGGTGAGGAAATACTTCTTCACAGAATGTGGTGGATGCCTGGAACAGCCTCCCAGTGGAGGTGGTGGGGGCAAAAACAGTAACGGGATTCAAGAATGCATGGGATACGCATAAGGGAACCTTAATGGTAAGTAAATGGGGGGGGGGGGGTAAGGCCAGAGATCAAGCTGGGTCTGCGGTGGTCCTCATCTGTTGTCAAATTCTATGTTTCCATTGCATGTGAGTGGGTGTTGTTTTGGCCAAAGGAATTCTGCAAAAGTTTCAATTCCTGTATTCCATGATAAACATTCCATCTACTCAATGTGTGGAATGACTAGTGATGGGGGGAGGGACTACTTTTAACAAAGGAATACACATTTTTTTTTTTTTTTTTTAAACTTTATGTTTATTGTTTTGAGATACAAATATACAGTTTGAATTCCTATCACCAATATAACAATAGTCTGATCATATCCATTGAGGACGCCACCCCTCAATACACTCATAATATTGGCATTAGTGATAAAAGATACATCTTTGGGAGGTATTCAGCTTGTTTTACCAATTTAAGAAAAGCAAAACACTACTGTGAAAATAGCCCATGAGCTACATGGTACCAATGTCAGTATTTATCTAATCCAATATTCACGTGAAACACCCCAGCTAGTGAGGCAGCAAAAGAAAAGCAAGGCACCATGCATTATCATAATTTTACACATTATGTGTCAATCAAGGTGTGAGAAAGAGCAATGTGCTACACAGATTAGAGTAATTATCAAGGTCAATCTGGGCTAATAAAGCTAGTACAGGCATTATTACAGAAACAATATCCTAAAATACAATAGTTCTACTAAAATGGGAATTATTCCTTTTAGAGCACTTCTAATAATAAGACCCTCTACTCACAAGGCCACAGTACCCTTTTAAACTTTCGTGAAGCCCTCAAATAACTATTTAACTGTTTAACATCACAAGTTAGGGACTTAAAAGACTCTATAAAAAATGTTTCTGTCGGTAACATTAGAACGATAAGTCCAAAGTCCAACTTTATGATGGGCGTTAGTCAGGAGCTAGTAGGATCCAGGATTTGCTAAGCTTTGCAAGGTCCTACCTGTTCAACACTGCCCACCCTTAACAGAACTACGACAGTTCCAAATCTGATTAGGTTTCTTCTTCATCCGAAGATTGTTCTGACAAAGTGGTTGTACGCTTTTTTTTTTTTTTTCTATTTTATTCTTTCTGCCCCTGCCGTGGGTAGCCCGGAACCATCTGCCGGTCACGCTTCCACTCCCCCACATCGGCCTCGCACCCTTCCGATGCCCCGTGGCTTACCCCCCACGGTGGGGCTGCGGCACTGGGGACACATGCCGGAGGCGTCGGACTAGGTCGGAGGGCTGGCCTGAGGGGGCTAATTGAAGCTGTGACCGGCTTCATCTAGGGCCCCGGCGGCATTCTCCCTTTTTCCGGGAGGCGGGGACGTGCAATGACGCGGTGCGTCCTGCCCCGCCTCCGACGCACACTGTTGAGGTCGGTAGTCGCGCTACACCTGGTCTCCACCAGGAGTTGCGCAGACCCCGAGCACTACCCCATCCCTCCCGGAGAAGGAGAGCAGTCCATAGGGACTCTATCCTTCTCCCCGGCCGCCCTCCAGCGACCGAGTCCGCCTCCAACCCGGTCACCGCATCGTAAGCAGAAATCCCACCGCTGCACCGGGCGGCCGTCTTAAAGTGGTTGTACGCTTTCTGGACACTACGTACTTCTGGCTCCACTTCAGAGCATCAGTCGGGTCAGAGAAAAGGTAAATCTTATCCCTGTGAGCTATTCGGAGATGTGCTGGAAACATCATACCATGAGAAATGGATGCCTCACGCAGGATAGCTCGAACTCCATCGAATTTCTTCCGTTTTTGTCGGGTAGCGTAGCTTATGTCAGGGTAAAGGGTGATGCGTTGTCCGTCCATTAGAAGAGATCCCTTTCACCGAGCTAACGCCAGTAGTGTATCCCGAGTGCCTGCTCCATCCGTTACTAACACAATAGCACGCGGCGCTTCGGTGTTCTCAGGCCGACCACACTGTGTCACTCTGTAGGCTCTCTGAAATAGTTGGACTTTCTCCACAGCTTCTTCTCCCAACTGGAGCTCGAACCATTCCTCAAGAAAAGGAGCATATGGTCCCCCTCAGCACCTTCAGGCATTCCCACGATCCTCAGGTTAGGAGATCGGACTTGATTTTCAAGTGTCTCTAGTCAGTTCTTTAGATGGGTATTTTCTTTTACAATGTTGGAGGTAGCCCCCATTGCTGCATCAGTTCGTTTAGATGAATCTACTGCCATTGTCTGAACGTGCTCTACGGTAGTCTCCAGAGTCGCCACTCTTGTAGTTAACCCATCAAATTTGTCTGACAGTATAGTAACAGATTGAATGAGACGAGAAAGTTTCAGCCCTATTGTTTGTAAAGTCTCGTCTCCAGTTTCCTCCGGCTGTTCCTCATTCCGGGCCTGTGTTGACCTCGTGGCTGGAGTCGCAGAGGTCTGTTTAGACTTTGCTCCGATCCCTGCTGCTGGTCTCTGAGGGTTTCCCATTCTGGTATTTCAAAGTTCAGCTGTAATAAACTTTGACTTTTGCTCTGATCTATCTCAAATTTCAATGCTTTATAGCTTATTCTGCCTTTCAGAATACAGAGCTCTATCTCCAAGCAGCCATTATGCTCGGGCTGCACAGCACCCCCCCCCCCCCGGAATAAACATTTTTAATTTAACAAAAGTTGTCTTTTTTAAGGCTGGTTTGCAGTTTACCCATTTAATAAGCACAGTAAGAAACTCCAGGTCACTGGCCGCCTGAGGTTGATGCGCTGCCAGGTATACTACCTGAAGCAGCAGCTCACAGGCTCCAAAAGTTGGCATCTTTAACATTTTGTTAGCTTCATCAAGGTATCATCTTTACCAGCAAAAATATTCTCTTTTTTGTTTCTATCGTGCTTCTGTGTGGGCTAAAACGGCACAAACCTACTTTGGTACAGTTATTAGATGTCTTATTAAGGGAGGAAGTTGTAGTTCAAAAGCAAGCCAATAAATACAGCTCTTCCAGGGAGTGATCAGCAGCGGTGAATGTCCGACCTACAACTATCATGTCCAATATAATGCATTTCCTTCAAGTGAATTAAAAATCTTAAATGAATGTTGAAGGCTTCCAATATATCTATGAAAATCATTTTCCCCCTTTTAGTAACTGCATACTGAACTTATCCACACACACTGGGTGGATTAAATGCCACTTTCTGGTGTTGGAGTATGGAGTGACTGTCACTCAGAACTCCAAGTGTCTTTGTACTGTAGCACGCCATTTACACCTTCCCAGGAAGTTCTGGCAAGGGCACAAAGTAACAGCTACATGCTACTCATCCGATATGAACGGGAATAGGATTTTGATGAATTTGAAATCTGACATCCTGTACAGGAAGACAGTTGCTTTGTTTTTTTCCTGCAAGACTAACAGCCAGGAATATTCCTAATAATTAGTGCTACTTTTGTTAACAGAGTGAAACACAAGACAAAACACTACCAAGCATAAGACAAAACATTATCAAGAAAGCTGCTGCATATAGGATTCCCTACTGTGGATTACTTTTTAATCCCAGTAATACTGTATTTACACTGGTTAAAACCCTTGGGATTATAAAACGCAGTATGTTATCAAGAAATAAAACCTGGGGTGGGCTGCCACAGTGATTTACCCCACTGATGTACTGGTGCGACAGCTCTTACGGTGGTTTCATGACATTAGATCTCTGGCAAGATACAGTATGATAGGTTGTCACAGCAGTTAACCACATTAGTTTGCTGGTATGGCAGTTTTTATGGTGGACAGGCACAGTTACTCACTCCACTAATGATCTGGTACCACACCCTGTGGTTGGCTGTCACAGTGGTTTGCCATAGTTTTGGGTGGGTATGGCAGTCTGTTGTACAGGCACTGTGATTTACCACACTTGTAATCTGCTAAAGTACCCTATGGTCAGCTGTCAGTGCTTCATATTTTTAGGTGGATCTGGCAGTCTCTGTGGTTGGCCAGCACAATGATTCACCACAATGGTGCTATGGTATGGCAGTCTAGCGCGATCTGATACAGTGGTTTGCCACACTGATGCGGCAGACTCGACGGTAAACAGGAACAAGGATTTCGGATTTGTCACATTAGCGCACTGGTGCTACAGACCCTCGGCTGAGGTTTCAAGGCTTATGCATTTTTATAATGCTTGCAATAAGTACCCCGATTTTAAGTTCCATTATAGTAAACTAAGCAATGAGTCTAACTGAATGAAAATCATTTCCTTTAGAGGCCACTTGTGTGCAGTAAACTACTGTACATGGCACTCAGCAGTGAAGAGATGCAAACTACACAACGGCATATTCAGCTTTCCAAATGAGGCTCCAAAACACTGTACATAATGCCTGTCTATACTTCTCCACTTTTCAACAGCAATGTCATACAACGGCAAGTATTCAGCAACAACACTTCCTTGTCAGTGCCAGGGAGGCCTTCTAAAGTAAAGCTGTGAAAAAACATGTTGGCCAGGTACAGTGGTTAAACTGGTTAGGAGGAATGCCTTGTCCTGTAAAAAGTAGTAAAGAACAGTTATACAATAACTTACTGAAACAGTAGATCTCTGACAATCTCTTTCATAAGGTCACACCTTTGGGACTTGTACTGCATTAGTGCTAGGATCACATGGAAACTGTTACCAGCCATCGGCCAGGGGCAGCCTATGACCATGTCATGCATCCCAATGTCCATATAAGCATGGGTGGCCCCTTCTCTCCTCAGTTTCCTGCTGGAGATTATGTTCTAAGGACCAGTGTCTGGGGAACCAGAAGATCATGCCAGCATCCCAGCTACCAAGTGACATAGGGTGTTGTGAAAAGCAGCTACTGAATGAAGCAGAGCACAGTAACCTTAGTTAGCACCCATATCGGGGACGGGGTGGGACAGCATAACCCGATGAAAGAGCTCCTCTTGAAGATCTTCTGTTATGGTAAGTTCTTACGTAACTTCTATCTTCTTTGAGAATATCCCTCATCAGGTCACACCTTTGGAATGAGTTACAAACACAGGGGTCAAAACAACCTCCTGTCTGCCTGTCACTGGCATCCTAGTTTTCCCAGGGACAGCTGGTTTCATTTCTTTGTTTGCCCTTGAGAGAGGCACCACGTGAAAAAGCATTAGCAGGTACTAGGACCCAGGAAATGCTGCCACCTGTAAGGCTGGGATATGGACATCCCAAAATCATGGTCTAACATGTTATGTGACGTTCAGTCAACTCAACGTCCTGTGATGGGCTCTTCTGTGTTGTCGGTGGTTTCATCAAGCATCAGAAATGGAAACAGTGCCATGGTAGGACTAGACATGTTTTCCTTGTCATTGTGAACATGCAGTTGCCGGTCTTCCTTTTGCTTGCTGTAATGCATACCTCAACTCTCTGCGTGCTGCTTGAAGTGGCAGCCCAAGACTAGGTCTTTTTAACTGGCAGCAGAGGTTTGGGGATGCGAATTAAAAACCCTTTTCAGAGCCGTCTATTAAACTAAGAGGGGCCTGGGTAAGACTAATGAAAAGTCATTACATTAAGGGCTAGAGAACTGTATTTTAAAGTCCTTTTTCAGGGCAGACAGTCAAGGCAGAAAGAGGGGAAGACTTGGTATTTAGAGATTAGGATAGGAACTAGAGGGCTGAGAACCACTGAAAACCCTCCGTCAGGGTAGGAAGGGCTCCAGAGACAGGAGATGGGGAGGCTGGTTAAAAGTCCTTGTTAGGATTACAAAGTAGGGAGATACTTTTAGTGTCTGAGCTACACACAGGAGCAGAGGAAGCTGTTCTGCTTGTCATGGTGGAGCAGAAGGGAGTTAAGAGCACTTGTCAGTGCTACAACTGAGCAGGAGAGTAAAGTAAATTAAAAAGCCCTTATCAGGGCAGTGAACTGGGGCCACACTTAAACACTCTTCATGGCCATGTACCAGCTGGTATGTAATATTTAGTAGCCCTTTTCAGGACACTTTACAATGGGCATCAGTCAACAACCCCTTTTCAGTGCACTGTGCCAGTTAGGAGGCACACTAAGTTATTAGCTGGTATTCGGAAACAGAAATGTAAAATTAGTAAACAAAAAATGAACATGACAGGTATAGATTCTGTGGGACTGTCAAAATTAATTTTGCATCTGTTCCCTGGACAACCATCTACAAAAAAAAACATTTCTAGACCTGCCCAAGCAGTACCAAAAGTGGGCAAATGGAGAGAATGGAAAGCGGAAAAAAAATGCACCCTGAAGTGTGCCAGATTTGCATACGGGAGGTACTATGCAGAAGTTACGGTTTAATGAAGGGTGCGCACTGTATGCCAAGAAGAAACTGCAGAAAATGTGTTCGCAAGAGAAAAAAAAAACCAAAATATGGAATGTAGCCACATTTCCTGTGAACATCCCCAGTAAATTTCCCACTGTACCTGCTATCACAAAGGCTAAAATAAGATTCCAGGCCAATGACCAGGCACTGTGTAAATATGAGGGCACTCTGTGTCCTACAAGCGAACAAAACAATGAGTGAATTTTTTTTTTTTTTTTTAGTTCAAAGAATGGAGTAATACATCACCTGAATTGGCAGGCTCCTTGTACCAACCCAGAAGGTGTATGGTCTAGTTTAATATGGGCACTGACCCCACTGCACACAAAGAAACATTACGAGTGCTATTACAGGATGCTCTTGCTGTAGGTAAAGCACCAGAGGAAGCTCCCTCTTGTACAGTCCACTACTCCCAAATCCCCCAAGGAGATTTAAAATGTAACTAAAAAATACACCTTCCTAAATCGGAAGTGAAAACTGCCACTCATGGCTAGCTCACAAAGGGAAAGGGAACATTGTTTAACCAGGAGTAGCACACTAAGCCAAAGCTTGTTTTCAAATGCAACCTGGGAGCACAAGGAAATAAAGTGACTTGCTCAGGATCACACAGTATGCACCCTAGGTGGCTGTGGGATTCAAACCCAGTTTTCTAGATCTGCAGCTCAGAGCCTTAACCCACTGCGCTATGCTGCCTCCATAAAGAGCCTACTGAAGGACCTACAAAACAAAATACAAGTCCATACACTGAACTGGAATATTATATGAATAGAGGCAGCTTCAAGGTACCTCACCCAAAGAATATTGGTTGCCCCTATGAGGGGGAAGCGGACTGTATCAACAAGATGATGACAGGCAGCCATAGAGGCCAAAGGCACTTTGAATGAAGGATACTGTAACCTTAGGGATAGAAATGCAGTGGGTACACTGTTAGGAACCTCTCGGGTATGAAAGCCAACCAAACGCCACCCACTGCTCAGTCATTATAAAAGGTCTGTATAATGAAAGGGAATGTCTGCCCACTATGAGAACTAGACAAAGATTAAAAGAGGCGAGTCATCCCCTCAATGAACCTCAGTATTTATACTCCTAGTGAGAAAGGAAGGGAAGATGGACAGGAAATGTTCTTGCCAGAAGAGGGATAACATCCTTCTGTATAAATGTCAAGCATACAACCTGAGTATCAGGGTGAGCCTGTGCAGCAGAAAGGAACAGGTTTGTCCCTTATTCCCTGGAGGGGTCGGTAAAAAAAACAAACCATAAGATGAGGACAGATGTGTAGACCATATCTATGGAGGCTACTCCTTCCTAGCACTGGTTAAAAACCCCATGCTGCACCTGCCTGCCAGAAGACTGAACTGGGGGATGGTCCCCAGCCTGTGGAAACCACGGGTATGACCCTTGGGGGTATGAGCTGTTATATGAGGGCAGGCAACATACCTTGCTAGGAGTATGAGCAGCCCGCTACTCCTACCAGGAAAAGGGGGGGGGGGTGGCAGATAGTTCTACTAGTGAAAGAGGAGGGAATAGCACTGGGGTTCACCAAATGCCCCGAATTCTTTATCTATTGAGGGGAAGGGAATATCTGAGCTAAAGTCCCATGCCTCTTAATTAGGAGTAACAGGGTGGTACATGTGTGCCCAAGCCTCTTGCCCGTGTCACTGTGGGGACCAGAGTATCTGGGATTGATGGAAAAAGGAGGAACCACTGCCTGGAGAATTGCCTATGGCTTCAGAGCAGGGCTTACTGTAACAGTATCCAGTCACTTGAAGCGATCACTCCCCATTAATGTATTCAGAGGGCAATAATGACTCCCTAACTGCCCCTATGCCTGATGATAGAAAGGTATTAAGCGGAGCCATTAGGGTCTATAGCCCCTGCTCCACTACCTGTTTTGAGTGGTATTGCCTGGGCCCTTGGGATTGGGAAGACTTTCATCTCCTGGCTCTTCTGTTGGGGATGGGAGGCTTTGTCAGAGTGTTTAGCTGCAGGTAAGTGAGAGTGTCCTGTGTCTCTACCTGTCCTAGAGTGAGGCGTCAGGGATCTAGCCAATTCAATTTCACCAGAGAACTAGAGGCTTTTTAGGGCCTCTACCACAGGATGGCCAAACAATATTTGGCCTCTGAAAGGTGCATTCAGCACTACGCGCTGCACACATCTGGCAAAGCCAGTGACTGAGCCACAAATAACATCTCGGGCAGATTCCATAGGTCACATCCCTGGCATAAGCATCTGAGGCATTGTAGGCTGAGTGGAGCAACCATTTTCCCACTACCACTTCTGCCTCAAGGGACCATAATAAGTCCTGTTTCGTGGTTCCCTTAGATAACGCCTGGGCCACAGCCTGTGCCTTCCTCCACAGTGTATTTTGATGCTTTATCATATGCATTTGGGAGCTGGCAATATGCAGGCCCAGGGAGGTTGAAGCATAGGCACATCTCCCCAAAGTATCCAATCTTTGGAACTCATTAGTAGGGGGTAGGGAACTGACATGGCTAGGTGCCCTAGACTAACGATGGGCAGCTGTAAGTACAGCTGAGTCAACTTTGGGTTGGTGGGCATAATGGGGTTTGTTGGATGGGGCAGGGTACAACTTACCCACCTTCCATGGCACTGCTGGTAAAGGGTTAGGTCTGTACCAAGTGACTTAAGCGGCATCCTCCAAGACTGGGTATAGTGGAGGGATAACCACTGCAGTCTCCAGCAATTCTAAAATGTCCACGAAAGACATCTTAGTAGAGTCTTACTCTTCTTGCATCATGGACAGAAAGGAGGGGTCCTCTGGTGGAGATCTGGGTGTATGGGCCACCGAGTCCTTACTACAAGAGGAGTGGGTGTAGCTCATGCCATGTATGAACTGGCTATCCACACACTCCTCCTCTTCTTCCCCATCCAACTCCATTCTAAGGACAGAATGGTGGGATAAACTCGTCATTGCACTGTCTATGATCGGCAGAGAAGATGGGTTAGTAGGCACTGGAGGCAGTCGTGGCATTGATGGGCCAACAATATCGGGGGGCCCTCATCGACGGGATGACTAGCTATTGGGGTAGGCCTAGCATGATGTGTCTGATCATGTCAAGAAAACTGCCTGGGCATCAACACCTCCTGTATTACGAGTTTTAACAACTAATGCCAATGATGGTCGGAAACCCTGCAGTGACTGTGCCGTACCATCCGTGGAGGTCTCAGTCTTGCCTAAGCTTGGCCCCAACCTTGATGTCTGGACAACGGCCTTGGGGGAGACAGCCTTGGAGGTGCCTACAACATCTATGGCTGATGTAATAGGAAAGTACATAGACGATGGATGAAACTCAGTCGTCGATAATGGCGACATACAGTCCTTGATGGGTACGGTAGCACCAATGCCAAGTCCCGATCTTGGTTTCTGGTGATAGTCACTGGGATAGGAACCAACATGTCAACGACTCATCAGAGGCGGTCCTGACATTGTGTGTCAATGGCGGGCTACTGGCTGTAATAGACCAAGCAGTGCCTAAGTCATGCCTCGACCCGAGTGTCTGAGGGTTGGATTGTTTGGGAGAGAAGACAACAGGAATCACTACTGAGGCAGACAGTAATGAGGTGGGCGACATGCTCACTGGCCATTGTGACAAACTGGATCTCAATAGGGAGTCTTTATCCTTGTGCTTTTGATGTTTCTTGTGCCCATGATTACTCCAGGATGTCTTTTCTTTGGTCTTTGATGACCGGGGCTCAGCAGACGATGCTGACGACACAGTCTTTACTGCAGGTGCTTCTCCACAGCAGTGACAGTTTTCATGAGGAGAAAGGTCCCCAGAACTCCTTGTCTGTGTTGCCTGGTAGCCTAGTTGAACCCCCAGCAAATCTAGCAGGCCTTGACATCGTGGGAGAGGCCTAGGCAGCATACAAACACCTCAAGCGTGTGTCTTTATAGATTTTTACTGCTGTAATCACAGTAGTGAAATAGCTTAGACATCACTTTTGGCGGCATGCTATGAGCGGGTAAAAGTTTCTGTGTGGTCCTAGTGCTGACACTGTGTAAGTTCCAAAGGTGCGACCTGATGAAAGAGGGATCAAACATTACGATTATACCGGGGGGGGGTGTCTTACAGTTTTTATTACAAATCATGATATAATTTACAGCCAATCAGGTCTGCTCACTTCTAAACATTCCAGACACTCTTATAACCACAAGAGGGTCTCACATGCAAACAGTTCTAAAGTTGTAAGTTCACTTAGCAGAGTCCATTTACTATGCAGTGAGTTTATCTAATGTTCTACAAAGTAAAACATTTTGATTTTAAATTGAAGTTATTTTTTTAAAGCCCGAAGTATTTAACATGATTTACAATATGTTCATATGTAGAGTTCTAGCATCTCTGATGGTTTTAAGACTGCCTTCTCTTGTCCTTTGTGCACCAGTAGTGCTCAGCTTCCCTTTGTAGTTCTCTCACCCAAAAGGTAAAGGCAATCTTATAACCATAAGAGATGCTGGACATGTAGAAACATATCAGAATTCCCACTTTCTGGGAATATAGGAGGTGGCTGCTGTAATCGGGGTCAATGGGACATCATTCCTTGGGCCTCCTATACAAACTGTGCATAAGTGGTTTAAGTAGTAGTAGTATATTTTTGAGGTGCCCAATCAGACACGTCCTAGGTGCCTTACATAATAAAAATGCATTTAAATGCAACAGCAGCAAGCACTACATAGCTATTTAACTAACAAAACATCTTAGGGTAATGTAGGATAGGCTCAAGTGAACAAATAACGTTTTAATCCTTGTTTAAAGCTTTCAACTGAGGGGACCTCCCAGAGCTTTTGCGGCAGCTGGTTCCAAAAAAGTGGGGCAGCCACCACAAAAGCGTGGTCCCCTGGAGAGGGTGAGCAGGAGCATATGGATACAGGATCTCTTTAAGGTAGCTAGGACTCAAATCATGTAGGGCTTTGTATGTTACCAAACCTATGTTTTTGGTTTTTTTTTTCTTATTTTTTTGGTCTGGCTTCCCAATTTTCCCTCAGGTGTCGTCCGCTCGCCGCCCCCATGCCCAGATTTATCCCACCAAAACGGGCTTCCCACCTCGAATGGACATTGTAGGCAAGCCCTGGATTACCTCCCCCGGTGGCCATGAGAGCAGTCTCTCAGTAGCATTGATGGCAGTGGGTGGCGGAACGAGATGAGCCATCATGCTGGGAGCCGCATTTTTGTTAGTTTTTCCTGGGGCGGGATGTGCAATGACGTCCAGTTTCCACCCTGCCCCCAACATTCAGGTGTCAGTCACTGCAGTACCCCGGCCTCCAAAAGGGGTCCATCAAGAGCCAGACATACTCCCCTCCCTCCCCCCGGAGAAGGACAGCAGACCCCAGGACACTCCATCCTTTTCCCCCCCGCTGGCCCTCCGACGCTGTGGGTCCGTTTCCGAACCTGAGTCGCCGGCGTCACAAGCGGAAATCCAACAGCTGCACCGATGGGCCAGCACCAAACCTATGTTGAAGGAGATGTGCCACCTTACAGGCAGTCAGTGCAACATCCACTAAACCGGAGAGGTATACCCAGAGTAAGAAAACCTAGCAATCAGTCAAGCCATGGCATTCTGCACCAGCTGCAAGTGGCACATCAAAGCTCCATGTAGCCTGAGATGCAGAGCATTACAATACTCCAGTATAAATGTCAAGAAGGCATGCATCAGGGACTTCAGGGGCCCATATTCAAAAGTGGCAGGTTGCATCATGCAAGTACTTGTGCCGCACAACTCAACTGCACCGGCACAAAATAATGGTATATTCAGAAGTTGTGCTGAAATATGCAGTCGCGCATGTGCGGCTGAATATCCCGAACTGCGCGATTGCGCAGTGTGAGATGCGCGGCAGGTGCCCAGTGTAGAGCGTATGGAAGTGCATGTTGCAAAGCCACTTGCGCGGTGCACAGATTTGCAATATTCAGCCAGGATATGCAAATGGCCTCATTGCATAGTCAGCGCTCAAACAGCACATTTGCATCTCATTACTGGAATGTAACCAGGCCATTTGCATACCATTTCATATGCAGTTCCAGCATTAATGGGCAGCACCACCACTCCACAAAGGTGATCAGGAGGAACTGCAGACTAGCAGGCAGGTGAGAATGCATGGTTGTGTGTGGGTGAACTGCATTGGCCTGAGTACAGTGCTACATACATATCCCCAACCCCTCAGCACCCAAATGTGTGCCAAAGTGTGTGGCAACTGGTCAGAATGTGTGACACAGCAGCATATATGACAGTGCAAGCTCGGAAGACTGTGGAAATCAGTGCACCAATGTTGCTACTGAGTGCTAATACCTAGACTCACATATACAATTCTGCATAACAGTCTCAGTGGTCGGTGTGTAATGTCACCCACTCTATGTGGGTCAGAGGGTATCTGAGTGATAAGATGAGTGCCGTACTCTGTACTGTGCGACAGTTGAGAAGTTTGCAGTGCTTCTACCCATGGCCATGCTCTAGGTGGTCACACACACACACACACACACACACACACACACACACACACAACACTGGAGAGGTCCGGTGTCCTTGAGGCATGCCCCTGCCACCTCCAGGCTGCAGGTGGTGCCACCCTTGCCCCACGCTGCTCACAGTTGTGCACTGTCCACCACCAGTACAACACAGTGACCTGCACCCAGGGCCCCTGTGGCATTATCACACTGCAGGGTTGGCATCGGTGACATGCATGTGGTTCCTGGTTGTGTGGGTCTGGCACGGGCTAGCTGTGTGCATTTATGATGTTCCACTGTGCGTGTGTGCCACTGGGCTGTCCTGACCCATGCCATGCTGCCACCATTGCTGCCATGCATTCTGCGCACAGTCGTCCCAGACACCATCATGGGCGCATGCTTCCACCGGATGCAGGCCATGGCACCTGGTACATGTGCCACATTGTAGCTGTCAGCTCCGCTGGTGTGCTAGGGGGGCACCCGACTAGCAAGTTGCAGCTGGGCGTCCCCAACCTGGGTGTGGTAAGGGGGGGTGGCTGACTGGGCAGTGCTGGCAGTGTCACCAGCGGCACCCAGCAAGTGCCTGGCAAGCTGGCACAGCACAGCTGCGGCTTTGGGTACTACCGTCCTGGCATGTCTGCTGTGGGGGGATGCCTGGGGCATACCCTGGTGCACCTCTGAGGTCTGTCTCAAAGTCGCCTGTCTGCAGTTCTACAGCCTGCCTCACAACGCACCCTAGACGTGTATTAAATGCCTATAATAACTGGGTCACTTTTTTCCCCATAGGAAAAAGCGTTCGTAATTTGCTGTTATAAAGGAGTGTTTATAACGGCAAACATGCGCCACTTTCCTATGAAAAAAGTGCGAGCCACCACGATCATTGCGACTGAAACACCGGTGTAGGTCTCTTACATTGAACACTTACCCCAGGGACCACAGCCACAGAATGTTTATCACACATGCAGTCTTTCTGTAACCTCAACTTCCTTAATTCTAAGCCACCAGCAAACTCTAAAAATAATCCCCTCTATTTCGAAAAAATATTCACTTCAGCAAACTGTGGCGCTATGTAAGCATTAATCACTGACGGGAGGAGGCTCTGGGTGGATTAATGCCCGCTGGGGGTTGGTGCGAGGCTCCAACCATCAGCGGCATTAATCACCGGTAGAGCCCGACTCTGGAGGTGATTAATGCGCTTGTAACATGGCAAGTGCAATACAGTTATTTTACAGATAAGAAGGAAAACTTGTGAAAAAGCAGAGACAGTCTATAAATATTTGTAGTTTTTAATGCTTATTTCAATGCTTTTCACAATGGTAACAATCGGCACATTTTAACACTGTGCATTAATGCTGTGGCTGTTGAAATATTCAGCGTTGGTCATAAAACAGTACAGTTATGATGGTAACATGTATTTTACCATATGGTTGCTATGTGTTTTTTAAAAAAAACAATCGTGGAACAAATTACACTACTTGCTATTTGGCAGAAAACATCTGCAATGATTTGTGGGTTCCAAAACTGTGATTAGCATACCTTACTCACAGATCGCTATTTTCAATGGCTTCTTCCTCACTGCGTATAACACTATTATCCATTACATTACACAAATGCTTATTAAGATAAAACTACACGTTTAGTAATTTTGCAACAAATCATCCTGTTCTGCTACTATCGACAACGGTCACACATGGAACAGCATTTGTTCTGCCTCGGAAATTGTGGTGCTTTTATTCTCTAATGGTAGGCTCAGGTGGAACACCATAACAATAAAGTTGATGGGGCCATTTACAGTACATCTGGAAACATTTAAAGGATTACAGCTGTGTTTCATGTCACTGTGATGATATCTGTGTTGAAATTGTGCATTTTCTTACTAACACTATAGCGGCGATAGCAACAGTGTCAATTGGGTGGGTGAGTGGGAACCATATCACAATTGCTTGCTGTGTGGCTGTTCTGGGTACTACTTAGGTGGGCATATCTTAGGAATTAATGCAAGCTAGTTTTGGAGTACCATGGGGTGTGTAAGCCACTTACATTGTCATTCTCCTGAAAAGATCAATTGCCATGTTACAACTACTTGTAACATTGGCTCGTTGCGGGAGCGAGGAGCCAATGTTACTGGTGTGTTACGGTTGCACTGGAGACGCTATGGACAACACGCGATGGAGACGCTGGGTTCAGTGACAATGCCTCATTTACACGGCAGTGAGAGCGATTTACTTAATCCAAATCGTGTAAGGATTAGATTCCCAAGCTATGCTGCACAGTCTCCAGACTACCCGCTATCCAGCCACACAGCGACAGAGTGAGTGAGTGCATGTGTTCATGTCAACATAAATATAAAATAGATGCATATGATACATAAACATGCAACCTGCTATTGTCACACCGGATGTGTGTTTAGATTTGCATTCCTGTTTCCCGGCATGTTTTAACATGTTACCAATCAATTTGAGGACTCCTGACGGACCGCTACGTGCTCGGCGGTCACCACCACGCTATGCCTCACCAGCCTGCGTGGGTGGTGTGAGGCAGGTGACCCAGCAGGCGGGTCCCTCTGCTGCGGTGGCCACAGGTGGTACTAACCAAGCGGGCGTTACCTGTGGGTTAATCACTGCTCGGTTAGTGTCACCTGAGCCGTTTCAGCCAATGCCGTGGCGGTCTTTGACAGCTCTCTGCAGTGCCGTTTACAAAACTTCTTACATGCCTCCTAACCTCTCCAGATGTCTGGCTTTCTCATTCTCCTCCCTCTACAGGTCACATGCTGCAATTGCCCGAGTGACCAACAGCACCTAGCAACTACTGGAAAAGAGCCTAGCAACAGACTTTTTTCCCCCCTCAGTCACGGACTCTCTCGGATCCTTCAACTTCATTTTAGCAACAGTTAATCTTGATATTTTAATCTTAAAATGTTCTTTGTTAGCCAACAGTTTCTAGTTCCTCCTAAAAAAATAAATACTTCTAGACCAACAATGAAGTGACAAATTTTGATCGGACTTTTCAACTACGCTTTACCAACAGTTAATCATCTTAATATTTTAATATTAAAATGTTCATTATTAGCCAACAGTTCCTCGTTCTTAGTGAAAAAAAAATATTTCCAGCCCAACAACGAAGTAAGACTACTGGTTCCATTCCTTCATCTTTACAGCTACTTTAGGGCTTCCATTTATTCATGTTAACAGGTATTTTATATAATTGCTGAGCAGAAAAAGCGGCCAAGCAATTATATAAAAAAATAAGTGTTGTGTGTAAAAGCTCAGTTTACATTTGCCGAGTTAGATGTTTGCACAAACCCCCGAGCTTCGCTCTCAGGGTTTATGTAGCATCCAACTCCTCTGGTGTGTGTAAACTTCTCGTTACATGCACCACCCCATACTTTATTATCTATATAACCTCACACCCTGTCGTGGGTTATTGCTAACCTTTAGTTACTTTGTACCTATATATTGGAACAAATTCCCATTTGAGTTTAGGTTATCAAATACAAAACCTCCATCAGTTTCCGTTTTGAAACATTATTTACCATCTACTCAAAATTCTTGTACTTGTTGATCGTGTGTATGTGTCAACTGCATGCATTTTTTATATTGTCTTATGCATTTTGTATTTATTGTTTTGTACTTGTTAAGGTCACCACTGTAAATGAGCTTCTGCTCAATGGTTATAACCTTAAATAAAACAAACAAAAGGAAAAGAAATGGTTAAAACACACCGTGGTGCTTCATTTGTCTGTCATGGCCTTTGTTATGATTTTATCTGGAGATAGCACTTATATATATATATATATATATATATATATATATATATATATATATATATATATATATATATATATATATATATATATATATATATATATATATATATACACATAATGCATATGCGTATATATAGAAAGCTATAGGATAGTGTATAGGAGCCCATACACAACCACGTATTCTAATACCGAGTGGTTTCCACAATGACAAGGACCTCGAGAGCGAAGCTCGAGAAGTCCCTGTTGTCATGGACACCACAAGGTATTTGAATAGCATGGCTGTGTATTTGGGACTCCCATACATAGATACTCAGACAGTGTCGGCAGATAAGGGCCTGTGGCCCACCCAGTCTGCCCATTTGAGCTTGTAAGTTCAGTTTATGTTTTCCTAGAAGTCTGTTGCCCCTTACCCCTGACCTCCAGAATTCCTTTATGTCTATCCCATGCATTCTTAAATCCTGATTGTTTCAGCCCCCACCACTTCCTCTGGCAGGGTGTTCCACTTGTCCACCACCTGTTCTATGAAGAAACTCTTCCTCACGTTTCCTCTGAATCGTCCTCCCTCCAACTTCATCCCATGCCCTCTAGTCCTGGAACATCTTTTTCACTTAAAAATAGTGTATTCCTGCACCCTGTTCCTCCCTGTAAGATACTTGTATGTCTCTATCATATCCCCTCTCTCCCTCCTCACCTCCAGGGAGTACATATTCAGTTCCTTCAACCTGTCCTCATAGGACCTGTGATGCAATCCATGTACCATCTTTGTTGCCCTCCTCTGAACCTTCTCTACCCTGTCTATGTCCTTACGTAGGTAAGGTTTCCAGAACTGTACACTGTACTCCAGGTGGGGCCTCACTAGTGTCTTGTATAGTGGAATTATGACCTCTCTTTTCCCGCTGGTGATGCCCCTGCCTATGCATCCCAGCATCCTATTTGCTTTACCTGCTGCCTTGTCACACTGTTTCCCTACCTTGAGGTCATCAGAGATGATAACCCCAAGATCCCTTTCCTGCTTGGTGCATGCTATATCCTCACCCCCCCAACTGATATATTGTGCCAGGGTTTTTGTGCCCCATATGCATTATCTTGCACTTACATACTAACATACTATTTGCCAGCAGATTAGGCCTTATGGTCTATCAAGTCTGCTCGAACCTAGATCCTTAGTTGGGTGCAGAGACCCTCCCATCCCTTGTGCTCCAGAAACCCCTATCATCCATCCCCACCCCCCCGGGACAGGCCATCATCTGATACATCCACTTTCTGTGTCTGTCCCACCCTCTCTTAAAGCCCTCCACTGTGGATCTCTGAACCAGCTCACCAGGCAGAGCATTCCAAGGGTCCACCACCCTCTCAGTGAAAAACCTCCTCCTCTTTTCCCCCTCACCCTTCCACCTTCCAACTTCAAACCATGCCCTCTGGTGATGCCTCCCTGCTTTAGTCTAAGATCCTCCATGTTTACCCTATTTATTCCTTGTGGTACTTGAAGACCTCAATCATGTCCCCCTGTCTCTCCTCTCCTCCAATGAAAACAGGCAGAGCTCCTCAAGTCTGTCCTCGTAAGTCATATCCCCAGCCCTCGTATCATCTTTGTTGCCCTCCTCTGAACCCTCTCCAGGAGCTGTATGTCCCTCTTCAAGTGTGGTCTCCAGTACTGTACACAGTACTCAAGGTGTGGTCTAACCAGTCCATTGTACAGCGGCAGAATCACTTCCTTGCTCCTAGAGGTGATCCCCTTGAGATGCATCCCAACATCCTGTTTGCCTTGCTAGCTGCCTCCTGCACTGCTCAGAGTTATTCATACATGTATCCACCATGACCCCTAGGTCTTTTTCCCCTGTTGAGGCTTCCAGCACCTCCTCCCAGGGTGTACCTGTGTTTAGGGTTTCCCCAACCAAGATGCAACACCTTGCACTTGGTGATATTGAAATTTAATTTCCATGTGTGAGCCCAGCTTCCAGGGTGTCCAGGTCCTTGCAGGGCCAACCTCCCTCTTCTCCCTCAACTACTGCTCCCATCTTGGAGTCATCCGCAAAGAGACTCCATTTCACACCCTATACCATCCCTGATGTCCGGTTATGTATGCATTAAACAGGATTGGACCCAGGACCGAGCCCTGTGGTACCCTCATCACTCAACCTCTGTAGGGTTCGAGAGCTCCCACAGACCACTACCTCTGAGTGCGCCCAGCTATCCAGTTTTCAACCATCTGACCATCAAAGGGCCTACTCCTAACCCCATCAGTTTCTCCACCAGACCATTGGGGAACAGAGTCAAACGCCTTGCTGAAGTCCAAGAATAATACATCCACAGGCTTACCCCTGTCCAGTTCTGATGTTACCCATTCATAGAACTCCACAAGGTTGGTTTGACATGATCTACCTGGCACAAACCCATGCTGCCGACTATCCAGACCTCCCACCTCCCCCAAGTAAACCCCCACTTCTTTGCATTGGATTTCAACTGCCAAACCCCTGACCATTCTTCAAGTTTCTGCAGGTCCCTTCTCATTCTGTCTACACCCTCTGGTGTGTCTACCCTGTTACAGAGCTTTGTGTCATCAGCGAACAGTGAAATTCTGCCTTCTAGGTCCTGCGCAATGTCACTGATGAAGATGTTGAATAGGACCGGTCCCAGCACTGATCACTCTTCCCTCTGTGGAGTGACAGCCATTTACCACCACCCTCTGTGTCCTGCCACCCAGCCAGTTACCTACCCACCACACTACTGTCCTGCCCGCACCCATATTCCCCAGTTTGTGTAATAGTCTTCTATGTGGCACAGTGTCAAAGGCCTTGCTGAAGTCCAGATAGGCCATGTCCACTGCCCTCCCCTGATCCACCTCCCTAGTCACCCAGTCAAAAAATTCAATGAAGTTGGTCTGACATGACCTCCCCCTGGTGAAACCATGCTGCCTTGGGTCCTGTAGTCCATTGACAACCAGATGTTCCACCGATCTCTCCTTCAGTAGTGCTTCCATGATCTTCCCCACTACTGAGGTGAGGCAGACTGGTCTGTAGTTCCCCGCTTCCTCTTTGTTCCCACTTTTGTATAAGGGGACTGCATCAGCTGTCCTCCAGTTTTTGGGTACCTTTCCTGTTTCCAGTGATTGGCTAAACAAGATAGCCAGAGGTTCAGCCACCACCTCTCTTAGTTCTTTAAGGACCTTGGGGTGCACCCCATCTGGCCCCATTGCTTTATCAACTCTTATTACTTCCAGTTCCTTCAGGACCCTTTCTCGAGTAAAGGGACTTGTGTCCATTTCTGCACCATTCTCACCCCTTGTACTCCCTTCAGACCAATTACCCTCCTCTTCCTCAGTAAAGACTGAGCAGAAATACCTGTTTAATATGTCAGCGTTACTGTTGTCATCCTCCACGCGGCCCCCATCCTCCCCCTTCAGTCTCACTATTCCTCCCTTTGCCTTTCTTTTTTCACTTATGTACCTGTAAAAGGTTTGTCCCCTCTACCCACTGATTTTGCAATGTGTTCTTCTGTCTGAGCTTTGGCTTCCCTTACTGACCTCCTGCCTCCCTTTGCTTCTCCTGGTACTTCTCCTATCCCTTCTGCCTTTGTCTTTTGTATTGCCTGAATGCAATCCTTTTGGCTTTCACTTTCTTTGCCACCTCTTTGGAAAACCATAATGGTATCCTCTTCCTTTCCTCTTGCTAACCTGCTTATTGCATAATTCTGTTGCTCTTGTAATCCCCATTTTAAATACTGCCCACTGTTCCTCAACCCCCATTCCTGCCCCATTCCCCTAATTCCTCTTTCAAGTATCTCCCCATTTTCCCAAAGTTTGCCCCCTAAAATCCAGGATCGTGTTTTGTGTGGTTTGGTTCTGCTCTTTCTGTGATTTCAAACCACAATGACTGGTGGTCACTGTTCCCCAGGTGCTCCCCACTGTTACCCCCATCACTGTCCCTGTTTGTGAGCACAAGGTCCAGTACTGCCTTCTGCGAGTTGGTTCCATGACCAGTTGTTGAGGAAGGCACCCTGAAGGAGTCCAGGATAAATCTGCTCTAGTTGATGTTGCTGCTGCTGCTGGGATGCTCCAGTCCACGTCTGGAATATTGAAGTCTCCAACCAGTACTACCTCACTTTGTCTGCCATCCTTTGGATGGCTAGCATCAACTCCCTATCTGTTTCTTCCTCCTGGGCTGGTGGTCTATAGACCACACCTGTGTGGATGGCTGGCCCCATTTTCCTTTCCAGCTTAACCCACAGTATCTCTCCCCCATTTTGTTCCTCATGGATCTCTGTGGCCCTTATGTCATTTTTCACATTCAGTGCCACTCCTCCTCCTCCCTTCCTACCTGCCCTGTCTCTTCTGAGTATGTTGTAGCCAGGTATGGCCATCTCCCAGTCGTGGTTATCATTACACTAGGTTTCAGTGATGGCCACACTGTCCAGGTCTGACTGCATCATGACAGCCTCCAGATCTTCCATCTTGTTGCTAAGGCTCCTGGCATTGGCACACATGGCTTTCCATGATTTGACCTCCCTAGACTGTTTCGCTGTTCTACTCCAGCCCCTTCCTTGGTTGTCCTTTATCACTGGTTCTCCTTGCTGTCTGCCCTTCTGCTGAATTTTTCCCCGTTTCTGCCAATCCACCTCTTGGGCGCTAATCTCCATCTTTTACACACTGCTTTGTAGAGATAGCCACTCCTCCGGTTCACTGGTTCCACTGCTAGCTGTGGGGGGTGAGCAAGTGGGTACCCTCCTTGCTGGCCTGCCACCCCCCTTTGCTACTTTAAATGCTTGTCAATGTAGCATTTAAACTTATCATTGAGTGCTTGGATTCCCCTCCAGGATGGATGCAGGCTGTCAGGCTGAACAAACCTCCATCCTCCAGGTGGGTCCCAGTCACCAATGAATCCAAACCCTTCCTCACAGCACCAGTTCTTCAACCATGAGTTAAAGTTCTGGTGCATGCACCTCTATGCTCTCCCTTGCCTCTCGCAGGTAGTACTTCTGAGAAAGTGACAGAAGTAGCTACTTGCTTGAGACCCTTCCCCAATTTCCTAAACTCTTCCTGAACTTCCTTTGGCTCCCCATTTGCCAGGTCATTAGTACCTAGGTGGACAATGACATCCAGCTCACCCTCCCGTCTGGCCTTCCCAGTGATCCCCAGGATATTCCTTCCATCCCTCCATGCCAGGGCACCTGGTAGGCACCTCACCTCACCTCCCTGTCCTCCCCCTCCTGTGTTCCTAGCTGGACCCCTCTTATGATGGAGTCCCCCACCAGGATTCGCTTCCCCCTCCTCTGGAGTCCACTGCTCTCCCCGCTGAGGTCACCTCCTTGGCTAACCTCCACATCCTTTCCTTCCACTTCTCTGGGTACCTTTATTTGATTGTCCCCGTTTGCCAGTGTGGTATATGAGTTCTTGAGTGGAATAGGATCTGGGATGTGCCTCTGCCTGACCGCTCTAACCCTCCCTGAGCCCACTGTCATCCAAGTGCTCCTAGTTCTCGGTATCCTTTGAGGCAGTTGCATTGGACTGGGTGGTCTCTGGATAGGGGTGATGGTACTCCTGACCCAGTTTACTTCCGCTCTGAGTCTGGCTACCTCATCCCACAGTCCAGAGATGCATGCAGATAGGGCAGCACCTCAGTGTCCAGAAGGTCTGCCTGCATATGGCTGCCCCACAGCCACTGCACCACTCCCCACATTATACTGCAGTTATACTGCTATTCCACTACTTGTCTGTTACTGAAGCTCTCCTAGTTCCCTTTTTATTAATTTACTGTCCTAAAAATCCTGCCACTGATCCTCAGATACTTTTCTTTTTAAAAAAAAAAAAAGAAAAGAAATCAATAAATAAATAAATGAGTCAAACACTTGTCGTGCTGAGGGTGGGCTTCTTCCCCCTTATGCCCCTCCTACTCCACACCCCTTACTATCCCCTGTGTTTAGCTCCTGTCAATCAGATTTAACAGGGCATATAATTAAGAGTTGGGGGAAGGGGAGGGGGCGGCAAAACTTTTCTATATAGTGTATGGACCCCAAGAAACAAGCTACCTTGCTCCTGTGGTTCCCAATGTCAGTCCCTGCAGCCGGAGACCCTACCTTCTCCTCTGGCCACCTGCCCAGTCAGCATGCGCATGCAATTTGTCAACCGCCCCCATCCAATGCGCAGTGCTGTTTGGGGGCAGCTGTATTGTGACATGCTTACTAATACAGAACAAAAAGTCGTTCTGTATTAGTACGCATGTCATTACTGCAGCCGAATGACTTTTTTGACTGTATGGATTTCCATACACAACCACGTTCGTCCATACACTATAAATTCTAAGTAACTGGTGTGCAAGGAAATATACCATCATGGTGATCTCATGAGGAGTAAGGAGCCCAAAAGGTGAGTGGCAGTAATTACCTCATCAGCTCCCCCAGATGTTATGTTTCACAAGTATACTATAGTAGTCTATTGTCCAATACATTTTGATGCTTTACCATTAGTTTTTACAATTGTGTAATATACACTGTGATAATTTGCTATGACTGTTATATTTACATATATCTAATATAAATCACTCTTTGCATTTTTCATCTGTGTATATAAACACCACATTTATTAGAATTTTATTTTACTGATAAATGAATAAACTACTTAATATACAGGGAAATAAGTGCTAACCACTTCTAGGAAGAGAAAGTCCCATCCATGCATTGTAAGTATAAGTAAAGTACAGTTACGTAAGAACTTACCGTAACAGTAGATCTTCGAGAACAGCTCTTGCAGCAGGTTACACCATTAGGACCGAAGCCGCCAGGCGCCAGGACCCCACGGAAAAATTCTAGCTAGCTTACTACAGCGGGGACCGCCCCCGACGTCGGTCCCGCCTCCGACGTCAGGCGTGGTACAAAAGGGGGCGGTCCCGCCAGATTCCCCAGTTCTCCCGCCGGAGACTTCTTGCCGCAGGCTGACATCAAAATGGGAGACCTAGGATTCGCCGTCAGAAGACAGAAAGATAACAATTCCTGCTCAGAAAGACTGAGCCATGCTTCCTCCAAGGGGGAAGGTGGGCGGGAAGGTACCTGCTGCAAGAGCTGTTCTCGAAGATCTACTGTTACGGTAAGTTCTTACGTAACTGTACTATCTTACCGAGACACAGCTCTTGCAGCAGGTTACACCATTAGGACTGATTCCCAAGCAGTAACGCTGTCAGAAAATCCGGGAGGAGGAAATTAAAGGATAAAACCAGGTCCTGAACCTGACAGGAGACCCTGAAGTACGGCCAAACCAAAACCAGCCCTTCGCTGAGAGGCATGTCCAGGCTATAATGCCTGATAAAGGTATGCACAGAACTCCAAGTGATTGCAGCATATAGGAAGTAGAAACATTTTGAGCGCTGCAAAGGAAGTAGCCACCTCTAGTGGAATGACCCGGACTGTACCGGGAGGGGCTTTGTTTGATACCATAACAGTGAGAAATACACTGGACAAGCCAGCGAGAAAGGACTGTTTGGATACTGATTGGCCCATCATTCTCTCAGAGAAGGAAATGAAAAGCTGCTCAGAACTACGAAAGGACTGAGTTCTGTTGAGGTAAAACCTCAGGCTGCGTGAACATCCAGGGAATGGAGCAGAGCCTCTCCTCTATTAGAGTAGTTCGAAGTAGACCGGTGGTCGATATCCTGGTTCAGAGTGAGTGAAGAAACCACCTTAGGCAAGAATTTAGGTTCGTCCTCAGGGATACTCTGTCCCGGTGGAAAACTAAATAAGGCTCTTTGCACATGAGAGCGTGAAGTTCAGAAATTCTTCTTGCCGAGGTAACAGCAACTAAAAACAACGTTTTCCACGACAGAAAACGTAGCTCGCAATCCGCGGCAGGTTCAAAGGGGAAGCGTGAGCTGTTCAAGGACAAAAGCAAATCCCATGGAGGCACAGGGTCTCTAATAGGAGGCCTAGGTGCAACACTCCCAAGAAATTCGAGAGGCCCACCTGAGCCACTGTGACGATTTCCCACCGGAGGTGGTAAGTCAAATGGCACAGAGGTGCACTTTAATAGAGGAGTAAGCTAGACCCGAATGAAAGAGGGAGAGCAAATATTCTAATATTACTCCCACAGGACAACCTAAAGGGGAAAGGTCGAGTGTCATGGACCATACACTAAAAAGCGCGCCATTTCATGGCGTCACGTCGATCGTTGCGCTGGCTGGCTGCAGAAAGGACTTCTGCAACCTCTTGCGAGACCCCGTGATTTAAAATGGCTATGTCTCTAGGAGCCAGCATGCAGGTTCAAGGAACGAGGTCCGGTGGACAAGTGAACCCTTCTCCTGAGACAGTAAGTGGGGCTGAGCGGACGGAGCAGGGGTTCCAGATAGTTGAATCAACAAAGGGAACCAAATCTGTCTGGGCCAAAATGGGGCCACTAGGATCATTATTAGGCCCTGCGCAGTTTGAGAAGAACTCTGGATCAACGGAAAGGAGGGAAAGCGAGGAATCTGTTGGCCCAGGAGAGGATAACGCTGGCCTCGCCAGAAAACACCAGGCCCTGGATCTAGCGAGCAAAAATTGGGCAGTTTATGTTGGATGGGGAGGCGAACAGTCCAGATCTGGAGTTCCCATCGAAGAAACAGATCCTCTGCTACCTCTTGAAGGAGTTCCCATTCGTGGACTCTGGCCTGAGAACGACTCAGGCCGTCTGCAACCGTGTTGTCCACTCCGGGAACGTGCACAGTGATCAGATTCGCGCCGTGTCTGATTACCCAATCCCACACTCTCATGGCCTCCCTGCAAAGGGGGTAAGAGTGCGCCTCTTGTTTGTTGAGGTAATACATCACCGCCGTGTTGTCTGTCTGAAGTAGAAGAGTACCGTGGGATAACTGACTGAAAGGCCTGCAGGGCATAGGACCGCCTCATTTCCAGCACGTTGATGTGAAGGTGAGCTTCCATCTGGGTCCACGTGACTGTGGACTTTACCCGTCCAGGTGTGCCCCCACCCAAGACCGGAGCGCCTGTGGTGAGGGTGACCTCCGGGACGGCGCAATGAACGGGACGCCTGATGAGAGCGACCCTGGGGCTAGCCACCACTGCCAGTCTTGAATCACTGAATTCGTGAGTCTGACCGGATGCTGCAAGTGGTCTTGCCTTTGGTCCCATTGCACTTTGAGCATCCACTGAGTAATGCGCATGTGAGTCTTGCGAAAGGGACAGTAGGAATGGCCGCAGCCATGTGTCCGAGCAAGCAAAGGACCGACCTGGCAGGTACAACCTTGCTTAATGATAGGTCCCTTATGAGGGATCTGATGCGCTCCGCTCTGTCGGCCGGAAGAAAGGCTCTTCCCCGAACAGTGTCCAGAACTGCTCCTATGAACTGCAGTTTCTGCGACGGTACCAGGAGAGACTTCTCGTAATTTATGAGGATGCCCAGGGATCGGAACAGATCCTGGGTGCTCTTGATTGCAAGAAGCAACGCCTCTCTGGAGGCGGCCATGAGAAGCCAGTCGTCCAGGTACGGGAACACGTAGTGGCCCTGTCTCCTCAGAGACGCTGCCACGACTGCCATGCACTTGGTAAAGACCCTCGGTGCGGAAGACAGTCCGAAAGGAAGGGCTCGGAACTGAAGGTGGTGGTCAAGAACTCAAGCGCAGGAACCCCCTGTGCGCCTGAGCCATAGGGATGTGCAGGTAGGCATCCTGCATGTCTAGAGACGCTAAAAGGCGTCCTGTTTGAGCATGGGGATAAGACCTGGAAGGGTCACCATGCGAATCTCTTGTAAGTGACCGACACATTGAGGTCGCTGAGGTCCAAGATTGGACGGAGGTCCCTGTTTTCTTGGGAACCAGGAAGAAGTGAATAGTATCCTAGTCCTCTCTGGTTCTCTGGGACGTACTCTATCACTCCCTTTTAGTAGTGGCGTGAGTACTTCTTGCCAGATCAAGGCTTTGTGCTGACCTGATACCGGAGAGCAAGAAGGCCTCAGGGTGGCTTTCCTGCGGAATTCTATAAAGTGGCCTAGACTGACCAACTGAAGAACCCACCTGTCGGTGGTAATGGCCTGCCATCCCGGCAGGAAAGCTCGCAATGCGACCCCGACTATAAACTCCGTTGATCCTGAGGGGCGGGGGCGGCAAGGAGTCAGGCTGTGGCGGCAGATGGACCCGCTGGCTGGGCCTGCCTAGGAGAATGCTGGCCTCGGCTGGCGGGTGTTTGCCCTGGCTCTATGAAACCAGAGCCCTCTGAGGTGCAGGAGTGGGTCTGTTGCCCTGGCGTCTCAAGACGAACGGGTTTTGGTTCCCACGAAGGAACCAAGCTTAGGTCGGCACATGGCCTGAACCGACCTTACCGCTTCTTCCCGGCCTCTTGAGTTTGGTAAGGATCTTTTCTGTAGGATTACCAAACAATACTTCTCCTCAAAAGGGCGCCCAAGATGTTTCTTGGACGTCGGGGTAAAACCGGAGACCGCGAACCAAGAGTGTCTCCGGAGGCAAACGCCAGAAGCTGCTGCTCGGGCCGATGAGTCCGCTGGAGTCATACGCTGCTTTGGCACTTGGGTCCCCACGTCGAACCTCGCACGGAGGAGCTGGAAGCATCTCCTCCTTCTGCTCACCTTGGGCATCTTTTCAGCCGCTTCCAGACCCTGTTCCCCAAAGCGTTCTGGAACTGAACCATGTGGGTTAAATAGTTCAGGGATCTGATGGCGCGGGTAGCAAGCTCACGTGCGCCTACCCAATGCGCTCCAGTTGTTTGGACTCTGGGTCCGGTGGCAGGGTGCTCAAATGTTGTGGCCTCTGTGACCGGTCATGTGAGGCTGTGATGACCAGAGAATCGGCCTGAGGATGCTGCGTCAAGTACTGGGAGTCATAGGAGCCTTGGCCTGGCGATCAGCTTTCTTGATCTCGCCGGAGGCGAGTGTGGGCGCTTCCACGCAGCCTTGGTGGCGCCCACGAAAGTGTCAACCAAGGGTGGTACCACCACAGGCTTGGGGTCCTTTTGCGAAGATATTTGGCAGTCGCACTCTTTCGGGTCTAAGTCTTCAGCATCCCATCCCATGTTCTCTTGTATATGTCTCATAATATCAAGGACGAGGATCATCCGGAGGAGATCTAGGCATCTCACGTGGGTCCGGAGAAGGGATGGAGAGTGGAGATGGGGATCTAGAGGTGGAGTAGTCTGATCCCGTGTCCTCCGTTGAAGGCGATCGTCGTGCCTCCTGGATCTCTTGGGGCTGGGTGATCCAGAAGAGGATTTCGACGGAGGTCTCCGCTTATCAGGTCTCCTGGGAGGGTCTCCAGGCTCCCCGGGAGGAGGAACACGCCTGCCGACCCCGGTGGCGAGGGGGCAGGAACCGGAGGAGGAGTAGAGGAGGGGGGAACTATGTCTTTTTAATGGTATCCCACCAGTAGGTGAACAGATCTTCACCTCCACTAGAGAGAGGCCCACGACGCCCGGGTGCCGTGGGCGTCGTCGGGTCCGCGTCGGCTCCACAGGGGCTCTGGTAATGGCGAGGGATCCCTGGGAGTACCCTCACGGACCGGGTCGCCCTGCCTGGTCCTCGGGCTGCTCTAGGTCCTCCTCCGATAGAGGCTCCTGACCGATGTCGGTCGGAGGCAACAGGGCCTTCTTCTTTCAGGAGGCGGGCGTCGGTCCCTACCGGCGTCCGCTGGGATGTAATGGCGGCGTCGGTCGTCGGGCGGCGGCTCCAGGGTAGAAGGCGCCACGGCTGACAGCTGTCGAGCCGGCGCTGGGCTGACAGGCCTTTTTAGCGTGAGCTCCAACGCCTTGCGGGAGGCACCGACGAAGACCTGACGCCGGTTCCAAGAGCGGAACCCGACTTCGGTGGTGATGGTGTCGTTCCCCGGACTCGCCAAGGCCCTGGAAGGAGGAAGGCCTGGCGTGTTTCTCCTGAGATGAAGGTTTCTTGATTACAGCCGGGAGATTTGAACCGGAGCTACGGGACTCGAACCCCTAGAAGGGACCTGGAAGGGCCTTCTCCTTCTCTTCTCCGCGTGCTTGTGGACCCTGGAGCTTTCCCCTTGGAGGACATGGTCTTCAGTTGTTCCTCCAGAAGAAAGCCTGCAAAGCCCTCTGACGCCGGATCCGGTACGGCTATTGAACCCTTGGCAAGAAGGACAGGCCCGGTATCGTGGTCCGGCCTAGGCACCGGACGAGGCCGTGGGGGGGTCCTGAACAGGATCTGCTTTCAATAAGCGCACTTCAAGGATGGCCCGGTTGGTGATGACATCAAGATCTTGCTTGAAGAGGATTCTGAAGATTTTGAAAATTTTATCGAAAAGAACTATTCACGTCGCAGCTAGACTGGTAACGAAGGGGTCAGGTAGCTAAGTCGTGGTGGAAAGAACTGGGAATCTGGGCGGACCGCCCCTTTTGTACCACGCCTGGCGCGTCGGGAGGCGGGACCGACGTCGGGGGTGGTCCCCGCTGTAGTTAGCTAGCTAGAATTTTTCCGTGGGGTCCTGGCGCCTGGCGGCTTCGGTCCTAATGGTGTAACCTGCTACAAGAGCTGTGTTTCGAAGTAAGATCTGAAGTATTTACTACCTGTCTGCAGCTGTTACTTGACTTTCTTGGCACTATGACTTTCAAATGTGCTTTCACTCTGCAACTAACAGAATGCAGACAGGTGCAATATAGGTTAACTATATGTAGCTTGAGAACCAAGAGTGGAGGCTCGAAAAGCAAGTTTTTTTTTTTTTTTACAGCCTATGGTTACGTACTCTGCACAAACAGTAAAATTAATCACACAGAATGGTATTATCTGCCTCAAGATCAACTCTTTAAAACCCACGTCAAAGCAATGGCAGTACTAGTGCTGGTACTTTTAAAAATAGGTCTCCACTGACTACAGTCTGTTCACACATTCCCAAATCGGTTCACACGGTGTGGGGGTTGTGACATGGTTTAAAACTTCCATCTCCTGTGGTCCCAGGGTTGCAAAATCCCAACCTACACACTCACTGCCTTTGGCAGGTCATTCTTGCAGAGTAAATTCAAAAATGACCAGTCATGACTGAAAAACCCAATTAAATGATAAAGCTGTTGCCAGGAATCCAGCCTCTGGACTGGCTGGCTGAAGCATATGTGATCACACAGTAATGGCACAGGCTGTATGCGTGCCATGACCAAAGCAAACATGAAGGTATTGAGCAGGGTGGCGAGCCAACTGCCATGCCAGGTAGATAAGTGTTAGTGGTGCGCTCACCTGGTTTCTGATATTACAGAGAATTCATTTTAAGAAATTCTTTAAACTACTACAGATATCTGTGCATAGGAAAAAGTTGGGCCCTCAGCAGCCTGGACCTAATAGTGCTACTGCCACTGTGTTATCAGGTGTGGAATCCTCAATGCAAACAATTTTGGCTGCACTCCACCACCTTGATGAGAAAGTGCAGGTGTTTAATTCCCACACTGCTTTACTGGAGTCCAAGATGGAGGACACATACAGCTAAGGACTCCCATGAAATGGCGGAGAAAGCACATACCCCAGTGGCTCCACCATCGCTCCCTCGTCAACCCACTCAGCCCTCTGTGGACTTACCTCGGGCGACGATCCTCCCAGGCTTGCCCCCTAGGACAGGGCTGTTGAGTGGGAGCTCCCCCGACAGAATACTAATCCAGATTCCTGTTGGACCCCATTACTGGGATGCCTCCCTGGCTTGTCCCTCCCCCCCGGGCAAGGCCACGGGGTTGGGCCAGTCTTGACAGAATAATAAACTCTGTCATCAGCAGAGTGCCATGGGCGGGTGGGGCAGGATTGGTGGGAGCACAGTGTCATGAATGGGCCGCATTTTTTTTTTTTTAATGCTTTGTCCCCTATGGAGTGTGTGGTGCAAGAACATAATGGCGTAGAAGTGCCATGTGTGCACTCCTCCCTGCCTTGTGCTCTGGTAGCAGCTCCATGGCCTCTGCCAGAGGCATGTGCTGAATGCCCCCAAGAGGAGGAAAGCAATTCATCAGGCGCTCAGTTCTCCTCCCCGGCCAGTCCTCCAACAACTCTGGTCCATTCCCAAACCCGGAACATGAGTATTGCAAGGAGAATCCCTACCGCTGTGCCGGTGGGCTGGCACATCAATGGTTTGTTAAAAGAAAATAACTCTCCGGGTTCATTTGAACACCTGGCGCTTCTATCTGCAATATTTCAGTCAAACTTGTGAGATTAGGAATTTCATAAATTGTGATACAACACATGTGGTATATTTGGCTCATTGTGATTGCGGTGCCATCTATACAGGCAAGACATTATGTACTTTAAAACTTCACACTAGTGAGCGTATGAGGGCTGTATTAAAAGGTGATGAAAATAATGCATTTGCTGTACATGTGAAAGAACAACCAGTTTTGAGAACCATAATTTTAAATTTTGCACAGGTGGGGAAGCGGGGGGGGGGGGAACGACCCTGAAGCATTACTGTTAAGAAGGAAGGCATTGTGGACTGGCCAATTGGGAGGTCAGTATCTGCCAGGACTTACTGACAAACTAGATGTTATGCCTCATCACACGGAAGAGAAAAGCCTAATACTATTATCTTACTTTCTATTTCTAACTACTCATATCTCTTTCCCTTATTTCCTTCTTTCCAGTTTCCAACACTGTGGCTTACACACCTATTGGTATGAGCAGCAGGAAACAGCCTGCCTTGGGGGGGGTTGCAGCAAGTACCGGAGTTGTTTAAGTGCAGCCTTATGGAGCGGTTTTCTGGTTGCTAATATACTTATGAAAACATTTTTTAAAAAGTGTTTGCTTTTGTAATGTTTCAAGTGCTGTGATTAAGTTGTGCCTACTCATTCTGAGTATGTTTTTAACTAATTCAGTTTGTCTTTTTTTATGAAATTTATGCATTGCACTTTTTAAATTTGCAATTTGGGATGACTTATGAGCACCTTAAAAACCCCAGCTTTCTCACCTTCTGTATCCCTTTGAGAAAACGTTAAGGGCAAAACTGGTCGGGGATTCGTTGCTTGTTCACCACTAAGGTACTTTTACCTGCTATGCCTTTTACATGTTAAGAAAGTAAAATATTTCAAGTATTTCTGAAACCTGGTACCAGTAAATCTTTGCTGCTTATATGCAATGTTTGCATAATGGGTTTGCCAGAAGGAGTTGAGGGCGAAGACTCCAAAACCTTTTCTGAATACCTGGCTTGTAGATGCTTTGGTGTTATCAGCACCGGTTATGTTGAGGAAGGCATACAAGATAACATCTCACTGTGCAGAGGTGAACCTGGATGTAGCCTGCACCCTGCTGCTTGTTACAGGCTGTGAGGAGGACCAGGACAGACTCCTGTAGGTGGCTAGGAGTGCTAGTGGTGGCCATTATGGGGAACACAGATACATTGTTTCCCAGGCCTCAGCTGTGGAACTTGACTGCATCAGAAGGTGTTGAATGGGTTCAAGCAGCTTTGAGTAAATTGGGGGCCAGTCACTACATGCTGCTCCCCATCGGTCTTAAAGTCCATTATGGAGGTCAGGTACATTTATTCTCTAACCTGACGCATGTAGGCAGGCTTACAAAGAGGACACGGCCAGAGTTTTCTTAGGAGTGGTGGAGGAGGAAAAACCCAAAGTTAAGTGAACAGTGACTTTTTTTTACGCTGATTTTTCTACAACAGGTCTATTTTTTGTTAATATAGTTTTTATTGATGTTTTCACATTTCAGAGAGGGGGAAGGCAGTCACAAATACATCATATTATATTTGTTTTACATATACAGAGTTAAAAAACAAGTACATTTTCAGTTTATGCATAGTACATAGGTTATAGCATTTTATTTCATGCCCATTTGAGATGTTCTTAATAGGTATAGGTACATACATTGGAGATACCCCTCTCCCTCCAATCAGTTCCAACCAATTAATCCACTCTGATTCCCTTCTTTGCCTCAGAGAAGGCCCTATTGTAATTTAAATTAAGTATGTGATGTTTTTTTTTTTTTTAGGTACAAATCCAGGATCCCTTGCCATTATGTAAATAATCCATTTGGTCCATTTCAGCCTGCCCAAGTCTGTGCGGTCATTCAAAGAGAAGAATATCCTTTCTGTTGTGTATATTTGTGTTATTTCCCTCCATTCAGGTATTGTAGGTGGCTGGAATGAAAGCCAGTATCTAGTTAGTGCTTTTTTGCAGCTAGGAGAGCTATCCTCAGTAAATAAAGTGTGTGAGAGTCCCTGAGATCGTGTGGGAAGATTTGCAGTATAAATAACTCTGGTGTTAAGGTAACAGGGGATCCTATGAGATCTATTAGTTCTGCCTGAAGGGAGGTCAGGAAGGGTTGTATAATGGGGCATGACCAGAAAATATGGGTATGATGTGCCTGGGGTTCAGCACATTGGCGCCAACATTCTGATGTGCCTGTCATTGAGTAATGAGCAGTTATTGCTGGGATTCAAAAGTATCTTGCTATTAAATTGCCATGAGAAGAGACGCCAACTATGTGAGAACATAAGTTTAGTGGCTAGGAGACAGCCTCTCTCCCATTTTTGGGGGTAATCTCTGTACCCATTTCCTGGTTCCATTTCCCCATTATTTCAAGTGTATTTGCTCCTAAGGTCTCGTTAAGAGCCTTATATGTATATGAGATAATATGTGGGGTTTCAATGGCAGTAATGCTATTCTGTAGGAAGGTTATTAAGGGGGGAATATCGTCTGGCATTCTCACTCTCAGTGGGAGAGAGTAAAAAAAGTGTCTCAGTTGCAAGTACCTGAAGAAGTCATCTTGCCTCAGACTTTATCACCTCCTTATTTCTTGGAATGTAATAAAATCATTCCCATGTAGTAATTGTGATATAAAGGTAAGATGAAGGTGGTTCCATTGTCCGAATGTGTGGTCCATCTGAGGTGGATGAAAGTGCTCTAATATATAGGGCATAGGTAGATTAAATACGGGGTCAAAGCAAGCTGTTTGCAAACCAATTTCCAAGCCTTGTCCCGGTATAAAATCCACGGGCCTGGATTCAATTGCGGATTGACATGTGTCTGGTGGAAAATAGCCCTATTCAGGTCCATAAATGGGAGCAACCCTTCTTCAATCTCTCTCCAAATTGCAGGGTGGGTACGTTTAAGTCGCAGGGCAATAAATAAAATTGTGAGGCCCAATTATACGTTTAAGATTCGGGAGGGCAAGGCCTCCCTTCTGTCTGGGGGGAAAGGGTCGGGGCCTTTATTCTAGGGCGTTTACCTTCCCATATAAAGCTCATTATGGCTTTGTTCCATGCTTGGAATGTTTTAATTGGGATATACATATGGACGTTTGGAAAAAGGTATAGTGCCCGAGGGATGACGACCATCCTAATGACTTCTACCCTCTGAAGCAAGTTAAGTGGGCTAACACTCCACCTGGCTAGGTCAGTCTGAAGTTGGGAGAAGAATGGGGCATAGTTGTTTTGTACTACCTTTCTTACATCATGAGATAGATATATACCCAAATATTTTAGCTTTTCTAGATCCCACCGGAAGGGATAAGTCTGTTTAAACTAAAAGGGTGGGTTGAAATTAAATGTTAATGCATCTGTTTTTGAGGTGTTTAATTTGTATCCTGAACATGGTCCATAATCTTCCAATATTTTAAATATAGCTGGAACTGAGTATGTGGGGTCTGAGAGGAAGAGCAAGATATCGTCCGCGTAAAGTGCAATGCGGTGTTCTCTGCCCTCCAGACTGATCCCTTTGATTCGGGTGGACTGCCTAATGGCCTGGGCCAATGGTTCAATAAAGATGGCAAAAAGTCCCGGAGATAAAGGGCAGCCCTGGCAGGTGCCCCTGTGTAGGGGGAAATAGGCTAAGTGGTGGCCAGAAACTTTTATGCAGGCTTGGGGTGAAGCATACAGAGTCCTAATCAGGGAAACTAAGGGGCGGAGAGAATCCCATCTTTGACATTGCCGAACATAGGAAAGGCCAAGAGACCCTGTCAAAGGCCTTCTCAGCGTCTAGGCTGAGGAGGACTGATGGAGCTTTAGATATTTGCATCCTCTGAACCAAATGCAGGACTCTCCTAGTACTATCTGTTGTAGATCTAGAGCTTACAAAGCCCATCTGATCTAAGCCAATCAGGAAGGGGATGATCTTATCTATTCTCTTGGCCATTATAGATAAATATTTTATAATCTACATTTAGTACTGATATGGGCGGTAAGAGGAACATATTGAGTATCTGTCAGGTTTGCGAATGACAGAGATCACTCGTAGGACCAGCCTGGAGGAGGTTTATCTGTGCCCTGCAATACCCCTTCATGTACCCGTTCTAATAGAGGGCTGATTAAGGACTCTGTATGCTTATAAAACTCCGTACCATACTCATCCGGGCCTGGGGACTTCATTGTTTTTAAATGTGAAATGGCTGCATGCAGTTCTGTCTGGGTTATGGGGGAGATCAGTCCCTCTTGTTGATCTGTACTGAGCTTACGGAGACTGAGGGAGGATAGGAAGGTTGCTATGTTGTTATGATCTGACAAATGATCGGGGGTATATAATTTCCCATAGTAATCATTGAAGATTTGTGTGATGCCTCTCACCTTTATTATTTGGGCGTTGGTTGCTGGGTCCTTAATGCTGGTGATAGTAGCTAGTCGTCTCTGTTTACAGAGGCGAAAAGCTAGTAGACGTGAAGCCCGGGGTCCTATTTCTCCATAGCGCTGCCCCAGGAAAGCCAGAGCCATTTCTGTTTGCTGTAAACACAGCCTTTCGAGCTCTTGTTTGGTCTGTTTTAGCTGCGGCAGCACTGACCAATCCCCTTGTTGGTGGGCCATTTGAAGGAAACTCAGGGTTTGCTCTATATGCAGTTGTTTTCCCTGCGTTGTTTCGCTAAGTAGGCGGTATGTTGTACTAAGTGGCCCCTAAGCACTGCCTTCAATGTATCCCATCTAATTGCTGGGGATGTCTCCCCTTCAGTATTGTATGTGAGAATCTCCTGTATTTTTTCATTTAAAAATTCCCTAAATTGTTCACATTTAAGGTGAGTTGGATTGAGTCTCCACAAGGTATCTCGCATCTCAAACCCCATTCCCCATGCTGTAGTTATTGGGGCATGGTCAGAGTGTGCAATGTCCCCAATGGTGACTTCCTGAAGGAATCCTAAGCTTTCTTTTTGTGTATAACAGTGATCTATTCTGGTGTATGTTCCATGGGCTGCTGAATAAAATGTGCATCTCCTATCTCTAGGGTGGAGGGTACGCCATACATCCAATCAGCCAACTTCTTGTGCATCTTTTAAAAAAACTTATGTGGGACAGGTTGTTTACCCCTAGTGACACTCGTGGAGTCCAAATGAGGGCTTGGAGCAATATTAAAGTCTCCCACAAGGATCAGGGTCCCCTTAGTCAGTTCCAACACCTTCCTCAACAGGTACCTTATTGTCTGAGTTTTTGACCATGGAGGGAAATAGGCGTTGGCTAAGGTCACCTCATTGTCCTGTAGCTTTCCTTGGACAATTGCCAGGCGGCCCTCCGCATCTGCCCACTCCATCGTGGCCTGGAAGGGAGTATGGCCCATTATCAATATTGTGACCCTCTCTTTCTACCACCTCCATGCGAGGATGAAAACACCTGCGCGATTCCCCTTCCCAACAGCTTTTTATGTTCATTCGCATTCATGTGTGTCTCTTGTACATAGATAATCCTTGCATGACACTTCCTGAATAAAGTAAGCATTCTTGTACGTTTGATTGGGCAGCCTAAGCCATTAACATTTAATGACATTATCTGTAAAGGAGCAACCACCATTTAAATCTCTCTGATACTAGAGAGCTTTAACTGGGCCCCTTTGCTATGTCTGGATCCTATGACATTGTTATTTTTGTTACTTGTTTTATAGATTAGTGACTGCCTTTGAGGTAGTGAGGGAATTAAACCACCCTCAAACTTTAAGCTTTCAAGGAACCTGGGCGAATTAACAACTTGGGTGAACAACTGGAGGCAGTGGCTTACCAACTGGGCTTGCCCTGCCAAATTATGAACGGCTTCCATGGGGGCTAAGAGCTAAACGTGCCCAGGTCCCCTAATGTGCCAAGTATGGCTTGGTCCTGGTTACCTTAGGACCAGACGTAAAACGTCTTGTGAAAAAGAGAGGGAAGGGGCAGGTTATAATCATGCCAGGTCGTCCCCCGGATTGTTAAAAACAAATTATGCTTCCATATATTGTTTCCCAGTTAACTGTGATTTCCTCTTTGTGTTACCTAGGGGAGCAGAGCTCATTTACCTACGCGGGGAGCACCTTCGTGTTGCACAACCTCACATACTGGAGGTAATTCGATTACTCTGATGGTTCGATCAGAGGTGGAAGCCTCCACCCAACCCCAGCTCCCTCGTACAGCATTGAGGGAGTAATTGGGGGGGCATAAGAGAATCCACTCCCCAGTCGAGGACCTGTTAATGTGTTTGAGAGGCAGAGCAAGCATGTCTCTCCTTTTGTCTCGGCACCCGGCCCTTCCTTTCCATAGTTCTGCCCTCCCCACAGTACAGAGGACTCTTAGGGTTCCCCAGGTATCCACATGAGCATACAATTTAACATTTAACATTTTTAAAATCCAACACAAAGTCCCAATATACATCTGGGTTAGTTAGATACCACTGACCGTAGCGTTGCATGTGTCCTCATATTTAATAATGGGCCACGAAGTGGCCGGATGGCAGGCCTGTCCCCCCCCCACTTCCAAGCCATCAACTCGCGCCCCTTCCCTTTGCCTCTACCCTTTCTCTTAATTCCCGATTTTAGGGTGTCACCACAAGGGAGCCCTCTTAGCCTGATTCCCCAGGTTTCTATTTTGTAGGGGCCTCATATCAGTAGAGGCCTCTGGGCAGGCTTATTGGTACGTCTACATCAGGAGGAGATACTCAGGGATGGGATAAGGGGCACAGAGGCTGACAAGGAGTTTGGTAAACGAGAGGAGAGGGGAGGGCATGGCCCACCTACCTGTTATTAGGTAAAGATATTATTGCCAATCCACTTCATGTGGTGTTCTGTTTAGTTGCTTTACTCTCTGATTCGGGTGTTGCTTGCTGTCCTAAATTTGCTGCGATTTGCTGAATCACGGATACTCCTCCTCTATCGCTGTTCCCACGATGATCCTCTGCTCCACACCTTTTGCGCTAATTTGGCCGCTAACAATGGAATATTGGTGTTTTGGTGTGTAGGGACCTTGATTCCCAGCTTAATTAGTCCTCAAGATGCTTCTTCTGCAGATTTGTAGCTTTTAGGGCCTTCTTCAAGGTAAACCACCAATTTTGCAGGGAATGGCATACGAAACTTTATCCCAGACTCCTTCAGCTTTCTCATTATTGGGCTATAAGCTCTACAATTCATGGCTATTGTTAGAGGATGATCGTTGTCCACATAAATTCTGTGGTCTTGGTAGGTTAAATTGCCTTTCTGCCAGGATTTATGCAGTATCATCTCTTTCTCTTGGTACCTCAGAAAACGCATAAAAATTGCTTGTGGGCGGTTTGGTAACTGAGGCTCTAATGTATGATGAGCCCGATCTATTTCCAGGGAGCAATCCACCGGTATGTCCAGCTGGGTTTAGAAATATTTTTGCAAGAATGGGATAAGGTGGTTTCCTCCTTCCCTTCGGGAAAGCCTGCGATTCTTAAATCATTTCTCCTGCTTCGTGCCTCCGCATTGTCTGCTCTATCTCTGAGGTTTTTTACCTCTTGGTTCAGCTGGAGGATTGCCCTTTCAGTTTGATCTACCTGTAGGTCGGTGGATGCAGCCTGTTCTTCAAGACCATCAAGTCGCTTTTCAATTTTCCCCACATACATTCGTAGTGCTGCAAATGTGGACTTAAGTTTCTTTCTGAAAGTCCCTTAATTCTCTGAGGACTAAGTCCATTTGCCTGGCGATATTGTTTGGAGATAGGGAAGTTTGATACAAGATCAGTAGTTATACGGCCTGCTGAGGACTGTTCTGTGTTGTACTGAACTAGAATACACCCCCCCCCCCGAGTTAGTACTGAAAGCTGTGTCACAGCATCGGGCTTCAGAGGGGTCTCATTTCACTCACAGATTAAGGCAGAGTGCATAGTTTCATACTTTGTCTTTTATATAGTTAACAATGAATGCTAAATGGTTGTAATCCAGGCTGCTTAACATTTAGATAAAGTTTGTTTTTTTGTGAGTTTCTCTATTGACTCCAATTTTCTTTCCAGACAGCTTGTTTATAATGGACACTATACCATGATAAATATGGCAGAGACTTACAGACTTTTTTTTTTATAATATAATTTATGTCTGAGGCTTGAACAGATCCAGAAGCAAATGGTTTGATACCTTTTATTGGACCAACATAGATGTTACAACAAAAGAACAAAGTACTCTAGCTTTCGGATCAACTAAGTCCTTCTTCAAAAGCTTTATGACAGTTATTTAGAAAATCCCATACTATTAACACCCAGATAATGCATAAAAAACAGAAATAATTCTCAATTGTTTAACATTCTCAGTCGAAACATAAAAGAAGATTACGTCAGACATAAATATAGGAGGCAGTATTGTGCAGTGGGTTAAGGCTCGGAGCAGCAGATCTGGAGACCTGGGTTTGAATCCCACAGCTGCCTAGGTGCATACTGTGTGATCATGAGCAAGTCACTTAACTTCCTTGTGCTCCTAGGTAGCATCTGGAAACAAGCTTTAGCTTAGTATGCTACTCCTGGTTAAACAATGTTCCTATCCCTCATAATCTGGCACAGAATGCTGCAAAAATCAAAACAATGCTTTATGCAAAACCACTCTAGTTAAATGTCTGATTAACTATCCAGTATTGCTTCATTGTTCCTTTACCATACTTGATATGGTTCCAAGCTTTAAATACTAGGGGAACCATTCTCAGTTGCAAAGGGTAGTGTTGCACAGTGGGGTGCAGTCACCCCACTGCACCGCCACCCTTTGGGGCAATAAACAAAGTTTGCTGTTAGTCATAGGGAAAAGAAGTACCACCCAGCTCATCTGCAATGCAAATCAGACTGTCAGATGTTACTGCATGTGTGTGTGTATAAAGAGAGTTTGCACCTGCCAACATACTGTTAAACGACTCCCACGTGGTTGCAATATGGCACAGTGCCAGTCCCATGGTGCAATATGATGCTACGAGCTTGTGCAGTGCTGTAATGCTTCTGGATGTGCCCCTCCTTTACCCATGGCCAGCTTCTGGTTCAATGGGCAATTCAGTTGACCTGTGTCACCCCCCCTCCCAAACACTCGGGCCCCTCAGAACTCACCAGCATCCTACAGAAAGAACAGTTACGTACTTAACATAACAGTAAATCTTCGAGAGAATCTCATCAAGCCTCACTTACGGAACTATAGCTGATAGGCACTAGGACCACATGGAAACTTTTTGCAAGCAGTCCGCTAAAGGCCACCCATGACGACATCTTATGTCGACACCTCCCATATAAAATGTGAGCAGCCCTTACCCTCCTCAGTTCCCCAAAGATCATGCTCAGAGGACCTCCTTCCAGGGAACTGGGAGAGAACCTAAGGTTCCAGCTCCCAGAAGAGGCCAGAAACAGCAGGTAGACCATCCTGGAGAAAGACAGAAGTTATAGAGCTCTATGTCTTTGGGGATGGAGGGTAGATGGATGGCCTGATGAGATTCTCTCGAACATCTACTGTTCTGGTAAAAACTGTTCTATCTTCGAGGATATCTCATCAGACCACACCTAAGAAATGAGCATCAAGCAGTATGGACAATAAAATGGTCTGGGTGGCTGGTGGCTGGAGCCTACAGGCCTAAGAAGGGAGGCCTTGGAACACGGCTAGGCCAAAACCTGCCCTTTTCGAAAGGCAATGTCCAGACTGTACTGTTTAGTGAAGATGTGGACAGTACGCCAGGTTACAGCAGCACAGATCTCTGCAGCTGACATTCTTAAATTAGGTAACAGAAGTGGCCATGCCTCTAGTGGAATGACTATGAACACCATCAGGAAGTTTCTTACCATACTTCCTATAACAAAAGCTAACACAACTGGTCAACCATTTGGACAGGCATTGTTTAGAAATGGGTATACCCTCTTTCCCAGGGGTGAAGGAAACAAAAAGCTGCAAGGACTTCCTGTAATTCTTCGTATGGTATATATAGTACCTGAGTATTCTATGTAAATCTTAAAGTATGGAGAAGTGCTTCCCCTGGATTGGTATGCTCAGGAAAATAAAGTGCTAGGTGGATAGTTTGACAGAGTAAACTCAGACATCACCTTAGGAATAAACTTAGGATTGGTATGTAAATACACCCTGTCTCTATGAAAAATAAATAAGGAGGCTCACACATTAGAGCCTAAAGCTCCGAAAGTCTTAGAGCAGGAATAGTAGCAACCAAAAATAATGCTTTCCAAGAAAGTGTAGTCCACAAGTCGCAGCCGGCTCAAAAGGAGCCGCGGTAAGCTTTTCTAACACTAAATTCAGGTCCCAAGCCTGGACTGGATTGTAGATAGGAGGTTTCAAGTGCAGGATACTGCTCAGGAACATACAGACTACCTCCAGTTGAGCAACCGTACAACCATTGATAGGCACATGAAGCTGAAATGGCAGCAAATTGCATTTTGATAGAAGAGTATTGCAGCCCTGCATCTGACAAGAACAGCAAATACTCAAGAATCTGACTCACTGGACATGTAAAAGGATCCAGGTGATGGGAAGCAGCCCACAAAGCAAACCACTTCCAATTCATGGAATAAGTGGCTCTGGTGGAAGGTTTTCTGCAAGCCACCAGATCAGCCATCTTTTGGAGACATCCCAGGCCTAGCGATGGCTATGTCTTCAGGAGCCACACATGGAGATGGAGTGACTCTAGGCCAGGATGAACCAGGGTTCCCTGTTCCTGCGATAGTAAGCCCTTGCACAGGGGCAGAGGCACTAGTGGTTCCACGGCCAACTGTTCCAGTAAGGGGAACCAAATCTGATGAGGCCAAAGGGGAGCAAGGAGTATCAGAGTGGCTCACTACACTTGGAGCTTGATTAATACCCTCTGGATTAGAGGCAAGGGAGCAAAGGCATAAAGGAACCTCCCCTTCCAAGAGAGGGACAACGCATCTTGGCAGAAAACTCCAGGCCCTGGAGCCAGCTAGCAGAAAAGCAGCAGTTTTTGCATTGAGTGGAGACACAAAATGGTCCAACTCTAGATGACCCTTCCTGTTGGAACAGTTCTTCTGCTACCGAGTGTAATGTGATTAACCCTCCACTAGATATAATATCTGTGATATAAACACATGTTTATATTGAATGTCTGCTTAGGGAAATGGCAGCCAGTAGCTTGTAAAGGGACCGGACCTTTTGACCCCAAAATGCTCTGGTTTAGTAAGAACAATTGGCTAGTAACACTGACCCAGTGAATGAATTAATTGAGAAGCTTCCTCTTGACATATCCTGTCATGCCTGTGTTAGCCGTTATGTATGTAACCCATTGTAAAACTTCAATTATTTTGAAGTCAGGGAGCCATAGAAGGTTGCATCTTTTACAAGTTGTCGCTTCCTAGGATGTCGTAACAGCTACGTGTTACACACCTCACCACTAAAAGAGAACTGTTTGTCAGGATGTGTTTCTGAACATCACAGGTGAATGCCCTGATCAAAGAGACAGACATTTTGATATTGCTAACTTTGCAGATTTCCAGATAACAGTAAAATGACACCCTTTTGAATATACTTGGTCAGGTTACAAATTAATTACAGGACTAACAATGACCTCATGCTGTGACATCACAAAGAGGTGGAGAGACTGACTTTCAATATTGCCAAGCATCTAAGGGGACTGTGCAGACTTTTTATCTCTGGATTCCTAAGAGAATACACACATCGTGTTCTGAAAGAAAAAGGCACTTCTGTTACAATTCGGTAATACCAACTAGAAAACTGGGTTAAGACTAGAAATTCAGTTACAGGCGTTTTTGTTTCTGAAATTCCCTTTTATTTTGACTAAGTATTTATGTATATATGCTCTATGTTTTGTATGTACTTACTATTTTTTTTTATTCCAGTAAACATTTTGGTTTCCTTAATCCTGCTCAAGTCTTTTCTTTTGCATGTGAAGGCTGAAACAGTACTGGATAATTCTGACAAAAACTTAAGGACTTAAAAGTGTGTTACTATCTTGCTAAGGTAAGAATATACCTAGGTCTCAAACTGAGTCAAAAGGGTAAAATTTTGAACCAGGCTAGGTGCCCACTGGGTGAAGTACTGCACTGCCTTTCCCTGAAGAGAGCGTGATATCCGAGCCTTTTAACTGGGTGTGGTAGCGAAAAGGTTTCATATCTGACCCCAGGACTCAAGGCTAGTAGGTGATTCGGACCCAAAACAGACAAGAGGGTAATCTTGTTTACAAAGAAACACAGAAGTTGACAGCAGATAAGGACCGAAAGGTCCATCCAGTCTGCCCATTTCTTTTTCTACCTTATGAATGTGCCATTGGCCTTTGCTCTGTCAATGGCCTATCTATTCATACTCATCTGTATTGCTTCCTTATGCCTATCCCATGACTGTTTGAAGCCCTGCACTGTATTCATATCCACCACTTCCTGAGGTAGGCCGTTCCATGCATCCACCAGCCTTTCTTTGAAAAAAAAAACTTCCTCACATTACCTCTTAATCGGCCTCCCTCTAATCTTATGCTGTGTCCTCTTTTCTTGCTATTTCTCTTATACTGAAACATGTTAGACTCTTTCACCTTGTTAATGCCCTTAAGGTGTTTGAATCTTTCGATCATATCACCTCTCTCCCTCCTTTGCTCTAGGGTATACATATTGAGCTCCGTTAATCTGTCCTCATATGTTTTCTGATGCAGTCCCTGCACCATTTTGGTAGCCCTTCTCTGGACTGCCTCAATTTGGTTAATCTCCTTGTGAAGGTGTGGCCTCCAGTACTGCATGCAGTACTCCAGATGGGGCATAACCAGTGTCTTGTAAAGAGGGATTATTACCTCTCTCTCATGACTTGTGATACCCCTACTAATACACCCTAACATCCCCCTAGCCTTACCTACTGCTTTAGTAGTCTGCTTGGATGATTTCAGGTCATCTATGATGATGATGCCCAAGTCTCTTTCTTCCCTTGTGTCTGCCAGCAACTCCCTTCCCAGCCTATAGGTGGCTTCAAGGTTTCTCTTCCCTATGTGCATGATCTTGCACTTCTTTGCATTAAACCCCCGTTTCCACTCTTCTGACCATTTTGCCAGTTTATCCAGATCTCTTCTCATTCTGCCCACCCCATCTGGATCATGTACTCTGTTGCAGATCTTGGCAACATCTGCAAACAGACAAACCTTACCCTCCAGTCCATCTGCAATGTCACTGATGAAGATATTGAAGAGGACTGGCCCCAGGACTGATCCCTGAGGTACCCCACTTGTGACTTGCATCTCTTCTGTGTACCGTTTACCACCACTCTGTTTTCTGCCCGTCAACCAGTTTACCACCCAGTTGACCAACGTCTGACCCACCCAGAGCCTACCCAGCTTATTAATCAATCTTCTATGTGGAACAGTATCGAAAGCTTTGCTGAAGTCAAGGTAGGTGACATCAACTGCTCCCCCTTGGTCTACCACTCTGGTTACCCAGTCAAAGAAATCTACGAGATTAGTTTGACAGGACCTTCCCGCTGTAAACCCATGCTGTCTTGGATCCTGTGCTCCTATGGATTCCAGGTGTTGCACTATCCTTTCCTTAAGGAGTGCCTTCATAATCTTGCCCACTACTGAGGTAAGACTGACTAGTCTGTAGTTCCCTGCCTCCTCCCTGCTACCACTCTTGTGGAGCGGGATCACATGAGACCTTCTTCAGTCTTCTGAGACCTCTCCTGTGCATGGTTCTGCTAGTTCCACCCTTAGCGCCTTCAGCACCCTGGGATGTATGCCATCAGGTCCACTTGGCTCGTCCACCCTGAGCTTAGAGAGCTCTTGTAGGACCCTTTCTTTTGTGAAGGGACTAGTGCACACCTCCCTCCCCTGTGTCCATGGTGCTGAGCTGTGGGCCCTGCCCTACCTTCTCTTCAGTAAATACTGAACAGAAGTATCTATTTAGGATAGATGCTTTCACATGGTCCTCCTCCTCACACGCCCCCTTATCCCCTTTGAGCCTAGCAATACCCCCTCTGGACTTTCTCCTTTCACTAATGTATCTATAGAAAGTCTTGTCCCAGCAGCTGGCCTGCCGCGAGTGGTTGGAATTCTGCCTGCGTCTGCCAGTGACCCGGCATGGAATGGACCCGGGAGTTGGAGGGCCTTCCGGGAGAAAGACTGGAGCACACTTGTGCTGCTCTCCTTCTCAGGGGAGGGTTGGGTGAATGCCGAGCGTCGCGTGGGACTCCGCGGAGGCCAGAACCGTCGCAAGCATCGGTGTCTAAAGCCATTATGGGGCGGGGCCATGTATGACGCCCGCCCCTGGTCCTGAGCAACTTCCAGGCCGGCTTCCGATCTAGTCCCAAGATTGCGGCACTGAGCTCAGGTGCCGCAACTCCACCCTGAGGGGGAAAGCTGGGGGTGTCGGGAGTCGCAGCTAGTGTGGAAGTGGAGGTCCGGGGGCCGTGACCGGGGTAGATGCGTCGGCGGCTGCGGGCATCAAAAAGATGACAATTAAAATAAAAAAAAAAAAAAGAAAATCTTGTCCCCTTCTTTTACTGTTCGTGCTAGTGTTTCTTTGGTTTGGGCCTTTGCCTGCCTTACTGCCTTCCCTGCTTCCCTTAGGGAAGTCTGGTATGCCTCCCTATCTTCATCCCGCTGTGTTCCCTTATATTTCCTGAAGGCCAGCCTTTTGGCTCTGACCTTTTCTGCTACTGTTTTTGAGAACCAAAGTGGTTTCCTTCTTCTTTTGCACTTCCTTTTCTCTCTAACACAGTGGGATGTTACTTTAAGTATTGCATCCTTAATGCTTGCCCACTTTGCCTGTACCCCCTCACCTGTATTTCTTTTTGTCAGGGCTAGCTTAACTTTGTTGCCAATCTAATCAAAGTCAGCTACTCTGAAGTCCCATATTTTCACCTTGGAATGGGATGATTTAGTTTGTCTCCTGTTCACATATTGCACTTCGAGGTCTGGCACTGTGGGAGCAGAGGGCCAGAACTGTGGAGTGTGTTTGTGACACTGAGATCAGCAGTTGCATCTTGCATTCTGTATTGTGACCTGCTTAGCCTGTTTGCAAGACATTTTGGACATCTGGCACATGCACTGTCGACAGTTCTAGACCATCTTTCCAGAGCCCAATATCAAACCCTCATCTCTCCCCTGTATAGGGGCTAAGATTGAGTTCCCCCTTGCTTGTTTAGGTGGTGCACCACACTGATGTCTGTTTGCACCAGCAGATGTCCTGGGGATAAATGGGTCTGGAAGGCTAGCAGACTGTACAGAACAGCCCTCATTTCTAGGACATTTATGTGAAGGGTGCGCTCCCTTTTGTCCATGTTCCCAGAGTCTGATGAGATCCCACATGTGTCCCCAAGCCCGTCTTCGAGGCATCTCTAGTGAGAATCTGATAACGGGAGGAAACCAGGAAAGGAACCCCTTTCAGCAAATGGTAGGGTTCCATCCTCCACTGAAGCACCTTTCTAACAGGGGAGGTTACTAAGAACATCTGCTTTACGTCATTGGTGCGTTGATCCCATTGGACCCTTAATCTCCATTGGGGAATCCTCATGAGTAGCCTTGCTAGCGGTACCATAACAATGGCTGCTGCCATCAGGCCCAGTCTCAGAAATGTCCTGGCTGTGACATACCTGTTGTTGTAGACTGACTGACCTATGCAATTGGGCATTTGACCCTATCCTGGGGCAAAAAGGCTAAGCCTTGAGCAGTGTCCAAGACTGCCCCTAAGTACTGCAGGGGCAGACAAGAGGTCATAACTGATTTGAACTGACTGATCATAATCCCTAGGAAATTGAACAGTTGCCTGGTATGTGCTGGGGTAGGGTAAACCTGCTCATTGGAGTGAGTTGTGAGCAGCCAGTCATCCAGATAGGGGAAGACTTACAGTCCTTCTCTCCTGAGGGCTGCTGCCGCTACTGCTATGCATTTGGTAAAGACCCGTAGTGCAGATGATAAGCCAAAAGGCAATACCCTGAACTGGTAATGTTCCCCCCAGGAAAAAGAACCTGAGGTACTTCCTGTGAGGGGGACAAATCTTGATATGCAGGTAAGCATCCTGCATATCTAGGGAAAATATCCAGTCCCCTCCTTGTAGCAGTGGCAATGGGCCTTGAAAAGTGACCATTCTGAACTTCTCGCACAGGTTCAAATTCCTTAAGTACAGTTTGGGCCTCACATCCCCTGTACATCTGGGGACTAGGAAGTAGAGAGAATAGAACCTCCAGCTCCTTTGCTCTCAAGGAACTGGTTCTATGGCCCTTTTCTGCATTAGGGTATGTACTTTCTCTAGCAGCACTGGTATATATTCTGGAGGATAGGCTGAAGGAGTTGGTAAATGGTCTGGAGGAAACTCCAGAAGCTCTAGAGCATGGCACTGCTCTTATCTGCAGGACCCAAGAATCTGTGATCTTCCTCCACTGGTCCAGGTGGAGGGAAAGGCGACCTCCTACTGCTGACTTCAAAGGTACTGATGGGAGGGTGTCTAAGATGGAGTCATGCAGATCCTGTGGCTACAGCTGCATTCCCTACTCTAGGGGCTTTTGAGTGGGCACCTGGGGCGGGTCTTGGGGCAAGCAAAGCTGACCCTCCTCTGCTTTTACTTTGTCTGGCCCCTGAATAGTGTCTGTTGCTTGCAGAAAGAAAGAGCACCCTCTGCCTACTTCTTGGCTGTGTATGATAGAGGGGGGTGGACTGATTTCCAAGTCCCACCCTAAGCCTGAAAGTATGACAGGATATCCTGTACATCTGCTCTGAACAGCTTGTATCCTCTGAATGGGGCATTTAGGATGGCTTGCTGCAAATCATTGGCAAATCATGCCACCCTCAACCAAGAGTGCTTTCTTAAGCAGATAGCAGAAGCTGCTGCTCTAGCAGATGCATCAGAAATGTCGTAGGCAGACCTTAACAGTGGTTTACCTACATCTGCCCCTGTCTGGAGTGCCTTTAGCAGCTCCTGCTTAGAGGTACCCTCTGGGAGGGCTTGGGTCTCTGCCTTGGCCCTCCTCCAGATGATATTCTGGTATTTTACCATATGGGAATGATAATTTGCAATTCTCAGGCCCAGGATATCAGAAGCAAAGGTCCTATTCCCCAGGATATCTAGTCTCCTGACTCTGTCAGGAGAAAGAGAACTGAGATGTTTAGGCACTTCAGACCTATCATTGGCTGCATTGGCCTGCAAAAAAAAATGGCTTTCCTGAGGGGGTCTGGTACATTTCAGCTGCCTTCCTCTGAATGGCAAGAATCATATTTGGCCTATGCCAGGCAGTCAGGGTAGCATCCTCTAGGGTAGGCAATAGAGCAGGAATAATAATAGGTGGAGAAGCTGGTAGCTCTAAGAACTCCACTAAATTCCTTTTTGTAATATCTTGCTCCTCAGCTTCAAACCCCATGGCAGCTTGAAGTTGCTGCATTATGGAGATGAATGAGGGGTCCTCAGCCGGGGACCTCAGAGTGTACATAATGGAGTCCTCACTCCCTGTGGAGATAGTGGAGCTGGACCTCTCACAGAAGCTCTCCACATATTCCTCCACCGCTTGCAAGTCAGTGCTTGCTTGCACTGCAGGTGCGCCTTGAGATGTTGATGGGGGAGGCATCACCCCTGATGTTGATGGCCCCTTGCCAGTCATAATAATAGGCCTGGCAGTACATAGCCTGTCCCGAACCTGGTAGATTCAGAGGTCTGGGTGGCAGGTGGTGTCACCACCGAGGTGGTAGACATTGCTGAGGCAGTCACTGTGGTATGAAGGGGTGAACAAGAATATACTGGGAAGGATTTTTCTTTCTTTCTCTCCCTTCTCCAGGTGTTTACATCTTTGTTGCCTGGAGGATTTCTCCTGGGACTTGGAAGAATGGGCGCCCAAGGAGTGGGCTAGTGATGTGGAAGAGCTCTTTTCCTGGAGAGTTTTCTTCATCCTGGCTACCTGTTTTAAAAGGTTGGTTTCCAGGGCATTCTTTCGGCATCACTGGGTAGCTGTGTTAACTTTAGGCAGATCTCACAGGCCTTCGTGTTATGGGCTGCGGTGAGGCAGCGCACACAGATGTCATGTGAGTTGCCTGAGTGTGTCTTTTCACTGCATCTACATTATCTAGAGAGCTTTGCAGGTTCTTTAGATGACAGCAATCCCTTATAAAAAGTGATAGCAAACTAGTAAGCGAAAACTGAAAAACACTGAATAGCAGTTGACTGTCGTGGCAGTGTTTCTGTGGTGAGTATGGTTGACAGTGGGAAAAGAACTAAGCAGGGAAGGGGACACCCACATGTATATGGGAGGTGTCAACGTAAGACATCATGGACAGCCCCCACTGGACTGCTTGCAAAATGTTTCCGTGTCGTACTACTGCCCGTCTGCTATAGTTCCATAGGTGTGGCCTAATGAAAGATATCCTCGGAAGAAGATCCTCCTTCCCCAGCCCCATTTACCCCCAACAGCATTCCTCGATGACTACATCCCTTGCTGACTCAGAGTTGCTGTGACACTCCCAGCGCATGTCTGTAATAGTTCTACAGGCAGGGGGAGTTACAAAACTCAGCAACCAAGTTTGCCAAGGTTCGCCGTCATGCGAGAATGGCCATGCAAGCCATTTACATTGGGATCCATGCCCTACAGAGTGATCATCAATGTATTCTGCGCAACACATGGAAGATCCATGAGCAGGGGGATAAAAACAAAAACATTGTCGCTATTGCTAAATGTCACTGTGACCCCTTAGCGACACTCTCAACGATCGTATATTATGCGCCTGACCTTGTTCATTTTTCAAAACTGAACATTAAAGGAACATAATCAAACTATGTTGTATAATCAATAGTTGTCTTGATCACTTTGGTATGCCAGACACCATACGAGACTGAGACACAAAGTGGTTTTCAGCATAATTTGTGCAAGCCCCCCTTACATTCTAAAACAATTAGCTCCCAATCCTTGTATAATAAATTAACATGCTTTGTTTTAAAACCTTGCTATATTCACGCCTCACTGTAACTTATAAACTAACATACTAAAATGCCAGCAGAATAGGCCTAACGATATTTTGTGTCTACTCGTTTGGTCAGTCCCCACCCTGGGAGCTGACCTAGCTGCCCCCCTTGCCCTCTCTGGCTTCTCCCTTCCCAGTCCCGGATATTCTCGCTGCACAGGACTTTGCTTCAAGAACCCTTCCCCTGTACCTGTCCCATCCCCTCTTGAACCCCTCCACCGTCTCAGCCCACTGGGCAGTGCATTCCACGGCTCCACCACCCTCTCAGTGAAGCAGCAACTTCTCCTTTCTCCCCTGAATCTCCCCCCTCCAGCTTCCACCCATGCCCTCTAGTTGCCCCGTCCTCCTTCCTTCGGAGCACCCTGACTGCTCCTCCCCTATTTACCCCCTTTATGTACCAGACGACCTCTATTATGTCCCTACAGTCCCTTCTCTCTTCCAATGTGTACATATTTAGCTCTTCGAGCCTCTCCCCATAGGTCCTGTCCCCAAAGCCCCAGATCATTTTGGTTGCCCTCCTCTGGACCCTCTCCAGGAGTTCGATGTCCCTCTAAGTGTGGCCTCCAAAACTGCATGCAGTACTCAAGATGCGGCCTCACCAAGCAGTTATACAGAGGGAGTATCACTTCCCTCCTTCTGAAGGTGATCCCCCTACCGATGCATCCCAGCATCCTGTTGGCCTTGGCCGCTGCCCTCCTACAAGTCTCAGAGTTGTTCATCTTGACATCCACCACCACCCCCAAGTCCCTCTCAGCCATTGAGACTTTTAGCATCCCCCCCCCCCCAAAAGGTGTACACTTGGCCTGGGTTTCTGGCTCCCAGGTGCAGTACCTTGCATTTCCATGCACTGAACCTCAGTTTCCACTTTCTAGACCACTTTTCCAGAGCCTCCAGGTCCCCTGTAGGGCCACCCCCTCCTCCCTTCCACCACCGCCCCCAGTTTTGAGTCATCTGCAGAGAGACTCATCTCTCTCCTGATACTCTTCCTTGTGTCAGAGATGTAGGTGCTGAACAGGAGGGTCCCAAGGACCGATCCCTGAGGGACCCCACTAATGACCCTTCTTGGGGATGAGACTATCCCGCCAACGACGACCCTCTGGGTCCAGTCCTGGAGCCAATTTCCTATCCATCTGGTTCCCCACCCCCATTTCTCCCAGCTTATCCAACAGGTCCCCATGAGGAACAGTCAAACGCCTTGCTGAAGTCAAGAAAGAGGACGTCCACCAGTCTACCCAGGTCCGAAGCACTTGTCACCCAGTCATAGAACTCCACAAGATTTGTCTGACATGATTTCCCCGGGACGAATCCATGCTGCCGATCATTCAGGCACCCTGACTTTTCCAGGTTCCCCCAGCCTCTCCTTGACAATGCTCTCCATCACCTTGCCCACCACCCATGTCAGGCTGATGGGCCTGTAGTTCCCTGCCACCTCCCTTGATCACGCCTTGTGGATAGGCACTATATGCACCACCTTCCAGTCCTGGGGCACCCACCATGTCCTCAGAAAGATGCTGAAAAGCTCTGCCAGAGTTTTGCCAGGACATCCGCCAGTTCCTTCAGCACTTTGGGATGTAATTTATCCGGCCCCGGTGCTTTCTCTGTCTTAAGGGACCTGAGGGCTTCCCTCACTCGTGCAACTTACTACAATGGTTGCATTCTGAAATGTAGAGATACTCATGTCCACTTGCGGGTCTCAAAGGAAAGCTGTTCAAAACATGGGCTCCCACCCCCTGACAGCTTACCCTTCATTTTAGATTTTAACAGCAAGAACAGCATTTTTCTGCATTGCAACTTGCTGTATTTTAATTTTTTAAAACTCCGGAACACGGAAGTATGGAGGAGGCATACTTTTGTACTGAAGCGAGTGGTGCGTTGCCGCACCTTTTTAGCAAATGGAGCTTCCCCTGCCTTCTCCATACCTCCGAGTTCTGGAGTATTAAAAATTAAAATACAGCAAGCTGCAGTGCAGAAAAATGTTGCTCTTGCTGTTAAAATCTAAGTCGGAGGGTAAGCTGTACGGGGCCGGGATCCCACGTTTTGGACAGCTTTCCTGTTTACAAAGAAACTATTCTTAATTTCAATGGCTGCACCAAGTTTGTTGCCTTATAACACTACCTCAACAGCCAGTCTAATTTGTAACTCATGGTCCTGATATGTAAAACTGCTGCAGGGATGGCATGACTTACCCTTGAGTATACAAAGTATAAACAGTGAAAACACATTTGAATTCCAGATGGTATATTTTCTAAAGGGACAACGTCCACAATATTTTTTTTTTTTTTAATCTCTTTATGCTCCAGTCCTCCATCGGGGATATACCCCCATTTCAACCCTCCTGGAGTGACCCCCCCGGCCCCAGGATCCCCACAGGTGCAGTTACTGGGGTTGTTGGTCTGTAAAGATACTCCTTTTGCCGGCTCCCCCTGGGGCTGGGACGTAGACTAAGATTCACAGATCCCCCAGTAGTGTATCCTGGACATCATTCGGCACCTGTTGCTGGAGGACTCTAGTGTCATGGTATTCAGTGGAAGGGCCTTTTACTAGAGTCTCTTCCCCTGGCTGGGCAGATGTTCAGTGACATTATGGCTTGCATAATCTGCAATCGCCCCCTGCATGCCAACATGCACAGCCGAACCAATGAATAAGACAAAATGATTACTGCGCCTGGAGTCAGAGGTGGGGCAGGTAAGGTTGCGCAACCCTAGTCAAGTGAACCAGACCGAAGTTACCTCACTCCGGAAATAGGAGCCAAAATCAAAGCCAAAAAATAGTCAACCACACACAGCAGTCCACAGACTATTTGTTCTTTTTGCCACCAATAAATTTATTTGGTCTCTGCAGCTCCATTTTTTGGCTTCGATCTTGGCTCCTATTTCCAGAGTGCGGTAACTTCTGTCTGGTACAGCCAAAACAATCTGTTGACTGTCATTAGGAGCCCATAGTTGGTTGGGCTCCAAAACCCACCCTCCCCAGAGCAGAGCAGTCTATTGGATGCTCATCCTTCTCCCTCTGGTCGACCCTCCAAAGCTCAGGTTCACTCCCAAACCTGGGTCGGCAGAATCGCAAGCGGCAGTGCTACTGCTGTGCTGACGGGCTGCCAGCCAATACTTTTTAAGTGGTTTTGATTGTATTTACTGTGCTGTATTTGCACATTATTTATAAAGGGTCATGTGCAAGTTTACCCATTGGAAATGTTGCCAAGTTTTCCTTCACCAGCGAAGATGTAGCAAAGTCCCAAACTCTGCCCTTTGCAAAGACCTCAGATAGTGGCCCAGCTTCACCAAATTTGGGGCACAGTGCACTTCACAAAACTACGTGATGTGTTTTTCTGGCAAAGTCAGCTCTACTTTGCAAAGGGTGAATAGCTGGGCAGATCACATGATGTGCAAAAGGCTTTTAAAAGGATTGCCCGCCTAGAGCAAGAAGTGCAGGGATGTAAACATGTGACAGCCATACACAAGCAAGACTGTTGTCTTGCACAGACAAAAAAGTATTTTATTTTTGAATAAATTTTCTGTTTGAAAACAAAAAACATTTCTAAAATCACAGATATCGTGGTCAGTAGCCACTCACAATCAGTGGTTAGCAACAGACCATTAAAGAAACTGCACGGACAAAAGAAAGAGAAAAAGTTTAAAACATTTCAGACAAAAGTAAAACTTGGCGTGGACTATCACCTCCATAACAGATTCAACTCAGATGCACATCTGAATAAGCAGAGTAAAAACCATCAAAATATCTCCTAGATTTTTTCTCTACAAAACAAACATGAACAGGTTTTATGTGAAGCCTCAGCATTCAAACTGAGCAAAGATTTCTGCACTAACTGATTTTTTCCAGCTGTATGCAGCGGATTTTGTTCAGTATTCAGAGACGCATCAGGCCACTTCTGCCCTCGTTCTCTGACTGGTAAAGCATGCAGCACCGCCAGGAACATTCTACTACAGTGTATACTGTGTGACCACCGTTGAGCACAGGAAATCACCTTGCAACCCACTCTCGCTGGCACTCCCACACTTCATGAAGTATAGTGCAGTCTTCCCTGGTGAGGATTCGTCATCAAGAGACTATACAAAGTCACAACCCATCCACTTTGTGACAAAGACTACATGAAAAAAGTGTAATCTTTTAATTCATCCCGCAGACTAAGCGTGCGGGTATACTTTGCCAATCTCTACCCTGAACGCTTCTGAAAAGGAGTTCTGCTGAGCTCATATTGTTTATCTTGGTTAAACTTATGTAGCCCCTCTCCGACGCCATCCTGGAGAGGGCCACTACCCCTGCCTGGGTGGCCACTAGCCAGGTTATGGGGCCTGGTTTCCCATTAGCGGATACACGGGGGTCCTTTCCCAAAGATAATCTAAAATGACAGTGTCTCCACCCAGAGTACATATTTAGTGGGTCTGATAACCCTGCAGTATGACCCCCTGGGATGTCGTGCCAACCCAACTCCCCAACAGTCACCTCAGACATGGACTTGCCAGGAATCAAATCTCTCCACATTCAGTTAAACCATTTAAATTTCCCATCTCAGCGAATATCATGCTCACTAAAATTAGGCTCTGGATTCAGTTCTGCTGCAAAACAATGACATAATTTATTTACACAGAGAGGGTTAGGATGGGGTAAGTGGAATAGAGTTTAAGTACATTTAGCGATTGCATTTTTGAAGATCTGCATTTCCCAAAATCACATTTCCCTTTTGATTCAAGACCCACATTTCAATCAATGCAGCCTCCTGATCTGTCTAACTAGCTAACTGCTGCAAGTGTAGCCCAAGCCCAGACCCACAGGTCCCAGTCCAACTGAAACCCCAAAGTCCTGTCACTGGGTACCCATATTTTAAGCTGCAGGCCTGAGGTACATCCAGTAGCTGGCATTGGCACGCTTAAAGGAGTTGACTAACTTTTTACAATCCTTTCCTTTGCTTAACCTTTGGCTCTATCTCAAGCCCTGGTGTGCATGCTTTATTTACAGTCTCCAGGAGCAGGGTAGTCCCTGCTTTTTACTCACTGTTCTGCAGAATCAGTACTTAGATGGTACAGTTCGCTGAAGTCCTGGGGGATTGATGGAAATGCAGGCAGAACCAGGCTCGATGCTTGGAACAGTGGGCATAGAGGCTGCAGCTTGCTCGTTCTTCCTCTTGCTTGCAGATCTTGCAGCTTGTCCCCTTCAGCCCATTACAGGCCCTGTTGCAGAGCACGTGTGCAAGGCCTGCCAACTACAGAGGACCTAGACCCAGAAGTGGCCCCACGGCCCGGCTCCCTCCGATCAGAGCACCCTAGCACTCGGGTACAAGACCTATGATCCCCTGCAGCAGCAGATCCCACTGGATAGGGGTTAGCGAGTTCCCCACCTGGCCCTGGGTGTCAGCAGAAACATTCAGCACATTCTCTTCTCCTCTGTCTTTCCTGCCACGGTGTATAGCCAAAGCAATCTGCTTCTTTTTCTGAACATTGAGCTATGGGGAGCTGTTCAGAATCTGAGGATTCAGATCTAGCACAACAGTCTTTTCCTCGCTGTAACTCAGGAGCAGATCACAGGAACCCGAACCCCTGAAAAGCACCTGTCCATCATTCTGCTTTCAGTCTCTCAACTTTAACACAGCCACTTTTACGCTCTGGCATACACTGAACTCCTGCAATCAAAGTCCCTTTTCTCACCGTGTAGGTGCATAGCAATTCTCTGAATCGAAGGGGCTCACTCTTCCTTTTCTTCTCTCAGCACATTTATTCTCGTTTCTCATTATTCCTCTGTATTCCATCTTTTCCCAGGCTTAGATGCAACCTTTGCCTCTTTACCAGGCTCAGGACACAATCTTTGTCCTTTTTCCAGGTTCAGGACACAATCTTTTTTCCCCTCTTCCCACCGCTCTGGTGCATTTTCAATTCAGTGTAGATTCTTGTAACCTGCAGCTCTTCCCTGTGTCATCCGAGCTGCCTCTATCTCACCGCTGTGGTGCAACTTTAAACAACACAGATTCCATCTTCCTGCAGCTTTTCTCCTTCCTCTTTAAAGTTGCTTCTCAATAAACCTTTTTCTTCTTTGCTGCTTCTTTCCCTTTTCCTGGTGGGGCAGGCACTACCTGTCCTGGGGACAAATTGCTGGCAGCCCCCAGGTAGGCCCATCTTGCAGTCTCATTCTCTCCAGGGGCAACAGCCCCCCTCCACCTGGAGGGGCTCCCACTGAACCGACTCAAAGTCCAAACGTTCTTGTCTTTTGGGAGCTCTTTGGCAGCTCCCCATTGAATGGAGCCACTGTAGTCAAGAAAAATTAGTGTGTGTGAGGCTCACTTGATGCCTCATTGGTGCAGAAAAAGATGCCTGAACATTCCCCCCCTCCCCTCAACAGTCCTCTCACAAGCCCCAGAATCCTCTCTGATAGTCCTGGCTTTATGGGTAGATGGCTGGTGTCAGGTGGCTGCTACAACATGGTGGCCGATGTAAACAGTGTCCACAGATTACATAGTGTCCCAGGTTTCAAGTGTCCCAGCAGCCAAGCCCTTTAGCTTTTAAACAATTATTTCCCCACACAGCTAGAGCCACCCCATGCCCTGTTAAGCGACTGCATTATTTAACTTAATGGCTCATCCCTTGCTCAATTGCTGCTACCGTTTCACTAAACCCCTAGGCAGCCCACATACACAGTATAATTTAAACAGTGTCCCACAATATTTCCTTTGCTGCAGTCCATGTACACATTTCTGCTTTTGATACCCACAGACTGTCAGCCATCCCTTCTTCCCTTACACACACTGGTTTACTATTTAAAAATAAAACCCTGCCCATTGCTAGCGCCAAACTTTTGCCCCTAGGTGCAAGACAGGCACTACTCCTTCAAAGGTACGCCACCTCATGAATATTAAGGAGGCGGCTCCCGGATTCTGCAGCGCGACTTGCGCACACAAAAATCTCTCTCTCCTTTGGAGATAGTGGTGGTCACTGGGGTGGTGGTTGTGCTTCTCCAAATCAAGTAATTACAGTTAGCAGTAGTGAAGAGCACTATCCGACGAAGCCCAGGTGAAAAGCAAGCTATCCTGTTACTGTACTGCTGTACATGGTTATGGGAGTAAAAGAAGACTGAAGTACACTTTTTAGTGTCAGTGCCTTTTTTTGGTAGCAACAAGCAGGGGTGTGTGCTTTCCACTACTGCTAACTGTAATCTCTCTCTCGCCCACTGCTGTCTTTCTGTTGTAGCCAACAGTTCCAGTCCCTCTCTTTCTTGCCCACGGGACCAGGATCACAGGAGATACCGCTCCAAGGCCGTCGAAACGGCCAAACGAAATTGCGCTTTTCAAGCATGCGCGGAGCTTGCCCAGCACTGAAGTGCCATTTCCAAAACCGGTGGCTCCGCAAACCAGCTCCTCTGGCCCTACTCTCTCTAAAAAACCATGAGGGGCTGGCAGAAGAGACTGAGGACACAGGGGCAGTAGCCAGGAAACTGGGACCCGGACAAAAAAAGAAAAAGAATAGGGGTGGACCAAAACCCCAGGGAAAATGAGTATTTTAGGACTCAGAGTAAGCCCCAACAGGGGCTTACACTTAGATGTATAAACAAACTTTGATTCTTGCTTGTAACAACCCTTTTTCGCAGGTAGTGGGCAGGGTTGTTACCAGCAATGCCATCAGAACACTGCTTGCCTTGGCACCAATAACTCTGTCTCTAGCTGGAGGGAGGAGACTATTGACAGGGAGATACAAAGGAGTGTTCAAGGGTTCTGGATAGTTGAGAGTGTGTGTGTGTCCACACACTGCATGTGCAGGCCAGTGGGTGGGAACCTACTGTTTTTTTGCATAGTGGCAGACCTTCAGGCTTGGGAGTGGCACGGTTGTCTTTCAGTCCCCTGAGGCCCACCTAGAGGGCACAAGAGGAACTGCTTTATCTGGGATGGTGGCAGGGCCCAGTCCCAGGTGGCATGGAAACCCTCTGTGTCCCTATCTGCCAGCAATACCAGGGGTGGAGGATCTTGAGGTTTAGCTGTTTCAGGCGCTTTTCTGGTTTGGCTGAGGTGATTCAGTGGTCCTGCTGCTGTACTCGGCAGAGTTAGTTTGCAGCATCAAGGAGAAGGGGTGCTAAATAATGGTTGCCTGGCACAGGTGTCACTAGGTGGTGACATTAGGGAACCAAATCATGGGTTCCACAAGTGCTGGGACCACCACATAGTGTGGGCTACGGAGGGTCTCCAGGTGGTTAGTCCTGGGTCCACAGTTCCTAGGCAGACTCCCAGTGGCTGAGAGAATGGAATGGTGCGGTAAGGGGGACAAGTGGGTTTCCTAGGTGGGCATTCCCTCAAGGAGTGTGCATCTATGGCTTTGGGCCTGGAAGGATTCTCAGAAAATGTTGGCAGCAGAGACAAAGGAGGATGAGGCACTGAGGGAAAATGTGTTTACTTGCAAGCCCAACATCTCCATTTAAGGAGAATATTACTTTGTGTACTATGCCTGAGAGGTGAGGCAGTGATTCAGATAGCAATAGTAAGGAGACACCATAGTGGTTTCTGGTGATAAGTTACCTGAAGTTACAGGGTCTGAAACAGACACCTGCCTGCCTGATGTGGGTACATTTCACCTCAGGCGGGTAAATCTAGTGTTGTAGACCACCCGCCGGGTGCCTTGGGGTAATCGTGCAAAAGTTGACTGAGCGCGATATACTGCATGGCACATTTATTTATCTTTTGTTGACCAGGTAACACTAGACAAGACATTTGCCCATTTTCAGGTATGACCCGGGAGAGTACAATGAAATACAAGTTCATACAGAGGACAACGTGATACAAGTTAGGCATTATACAGAATCAGGTAGAACCAGATGAACATAACACAAGCAGTCAGTGAACACAGTTTGAATAGGAACAAAATATACACAGAGTCACCAAGGCTATGAACAGTGCATTATACAATTCTTTACAGCTCAGAGCCCCAAAAGCAGAGCCGAAGTCAAAGCATTGCCTGAAACAGAGAGTAAATACATTATATACAGAGCAGAACCCAAGCAGGCAGGATGCATCAGCAGGACCTGCGCAAGGGCACCAAAAGAAGGATATGCAAGTCCAGTGTAGTGGACCAAGGTTAGTTATGGCAATTTAGGACAACCAAATGCAGAACAGAGCTTCAAGTAATTCCAGAGGGAGCTCCGAAGGCATGAGTGGTAGGGGGAGGAGCGGACCTGGGTGGGAAAGGAGTTCCATACTGTGGGGGCACATGAAGTAAAATCCCTGGCCCAAATTTGCGTTCAAGTGGCAGGAACTTTGAGAACAGCAGGGCCCAATGACCTAAGGGAGTAAGAAGAGGAGGCAGCCAGTCTGAGGAGCTCAGCCAGTCCTGGGGGGTGCCAGTTCTGAGAACCTTGCCCGTGAAGCTGCCCAAGACAAAATTCATGTGGTTGGGTGGGGAGAGCCAGTCAAGTTTGTTATACAGGTCACAGTGGTGGGTGAGGTGAGGGGCAGCAAGTGCAAAGTGGCAAATGTTATTATAGGCTAAGTTCCACCTAGAGAGGTGAACTCTGGAGGTGCGTGCAAACAGGATGAGTCCATAGCAGAGAGAAGGGAGAAACACCTCTGGCCAGTGCAAGGCGAGCAGCAGAAGTAAGATTGTTCTTCGCTCTGTAGGCCAGACCCAGTTTGCAGTTGACAGCTCTGAATACATTTTGGATATGATGCCCAAGGTCAAGCTGGTGGTCAAATGTCACCCCAAGGTATCTGATGGAGCCAGTGATTAGGACAGGAGTACCATCAATACCAGTAATACTCGGTGGGACAGGGGAGGCCTTTTTCTTGGCCAGGGACTCAAAAGCATGGCCTGAATTTTTTTAAGGTTGAGGAACAGCTTTGTGGGTCGTTATCCAGGACTGGATATTCCTGAAATCCTCACTCAGTTGGTGGTTGATGACCCCAATGTCATGGGAATTGGTGAGGATAACCAAGTCATCCACATATAGCATAAAGCTACAGTTGGAAGAAGTAGGAGCCAGATTATTGACAAAGACAGAGAAGAGAAGGGGCCCTAGGACTGAACCCTGGGGGACACCAGAGGTCACAGGAGTGGTGGCCAAAAGGACCTTACTGAATTTAGTAAGTTGCCGTCTGCCTTGGAGGTAATTAGTGAACCATCTTAGGACAGGTGGGGACAGACCAAGGGACTGAAGTTGAGAGCAAAGTAAGACATGGTCCACTTGGTCGAAGGTCTTAGGTCAATGAAGATGGCACCTGAGAGCTTACCCTGGTCCATAGCTGCCCTGATCCCAGAAGAGACAGTGACAAGGGTGGAGGATGTACTGTGCCCTTTGCTAAAGCCATGCTGTGCGGGAGACAGTAGCTCATGGGCATGAATATACTCCGAGAGTTGCCAAGCCACAACTTTCTCCAGAAGTTTACTGATCGCCGACAAGATGGCTATCGGTCTGTAGTTGTCGAGGATCTTTGGGTTGCCCTGTTTGAGAACAAGGACAATCTTCACCACCTTCTAGAGGTCGGGGATAACTCCTGAGGCTAGGGACATGTTGAAGATATGGGCCATTAGGGAGGCAATTTAAGAGGCACCAAGATGGAAGAGCTTAGGTTCCATGCTAATGTGGCCAGCTCTAGAGTGAGGGGAGAGACCAGAGAGAAAGTCTCTGTGTCTCCTGTGCCATCACAGCCCTGAAGTAGAGTAATGGACGGAAGATAGGGTCCGACTGTGGAGCAGAGACCGGGACACGACTATCACTCCCACCAGTGGAGAATAGGGAGGTAAAGGCAGACAAATCCGAGAAGTGGGAGTTGAATGCATTGGCAATGGTTAGTGGATTGCTACAATTAAATCCATCTATGAGCATGTCAGAGACCCCACAGCTGGAGGAACCACTTACTATATTTTTAATGTTCCTCCAGAGATTCCTAGGGTCCTTAGCCAAGTTTAGCAAGGCAATTTTGCAGTATTCACTTTTGGCAGCCCTGACTGTTTTTTTTGCATTCATTCCTGAGCCTCCTATATTGCTGAAATATGGCCTGGTCCATCGTGACCTTGAAGTTGGCCCAGCACCTGTCTCTAGCCCTCATGAGGGCTAGAAGGCTCCCATGCAGCCACTTAGTGGCAGACACCCTTACCCTCCGCATTAGTATGGTAGTCACTGAACAACATGTATTGCGCCACTGTGGTAATGCACCATGCAGTATGTGCTAACAGTCAACGTTTTCGAGACTACCACTGCATATAGGCAATGAAGTTACTGGCATGGCCGCTAGATGCGATCAATGAAAACTGCCAATGGGGGCTCCAGAATGCTCAGAGGACAAGGGTGACGATGACTGCAAGCTGGAAAGGAGTCAGAGTATCCTCAGTTGTCTTATTCTGGCCGAGTCTGTTGTGCTGCTGCATTGTAGCTGGGTCTGAGCTGTGCACTTCTAGCTGTTTCACAACTGTCCTTTCCAGGCTGATGTCACTCCTGGACAGGTCTGGGCTCTCTCTTCTGGAGAAGTTTGTACTGCCCCATACACTCTCCTTAAAGACTAACTTTATTTTCATATTCATGTTGCAGTCCCTTGCCAGTAAAAAAAAAAAAAAAAATAGAAAGAAAAAGAATCAGACACTTCCTTTACATTAAAAGTTTAATACTTGTTAAAAACTGCAATAAAACTTTTTTTGGGGGGGAACTAAATTTCTGGTAATTACTGTGTTGGGCCAGTGAAAATCTTGTTGGGCCACTGGGTTTTTCTAGTCACTAGCCCTGCCGGCTAGTGGCTGAAAAAGTTAGTTTCAACCCCTGAAGTTGCATCCAGTGTTTGGATAAGGCTAGTTCCTGAATTGGCCATGTAGATAGCGAAGTATTAAAATAACAGAAAACAGGATGAAAGAGTTAACTAGAAGCTAAGAAGGGTCTAGGGACCTTGGAATCTAAAGACTCTGTAATATGTAAATGGGAACTAATGTGATGTACTGCCTGAAGCTTGAGCTCATATGAACTAGAAAATAATTGAAATTGCTAAGATGGACTGCCCTGGAAAACGTTATCCCACAGTTAAGGGACTGCATCCAAACTGCCACTGTCTGTGCTGTGTGATTCTTTGGAAACATCATGTCTCATGTCCGAAGTAAAAGAAAGGATAATGGCTATGCAAAGGCAAATATTTGCATGAGGCTTCCCAGCAGGCTGGACCATCAAATACCCATAGCCCTGGGAGTCACCCTGTGATGCTCACCTCCATCAAGGCACATGCATTTATCAGCTGGCATGCAGAAAGGGGACTGGGGTGGTGGTGCACCTCACCCCCACTCAGTTATGCTGTACCATTTAAAAACAGCTCTGTAGCAATGAATATTTTAAAAATCCTTTATCACAACTAGCTCAAACTTGGTACTGAAGCCACGTAGGATGGTGTGATGAAGTTTATATATGAACTCAATTTATTTTTTCCTTAACTGATTCAAGTGGTTCAATGAAAAAAGTTGCCTTTTCAAATCACTCTTGCATTTTATTTACAATTATATAATTTCAGTTTCCCAGTATTTTGCTTCCTAGTTTACCAGTAAAACCAACAGCCTTGTATCTGGAGCTCTGCATGCTTAATGGAGGGTCATGTATGCTTCCTACAGTCTGCCATTTCAAAGATCAGCAGATTATATTCTTAGTCGATGTCTTTTGTCATTACAGTAACTGCAATACATAACTGTGAACAGTGGCAGGAGCAATACTTCATTATCTAGGGCACTGTCACAGGAACTAATGAGAAGATTCCCCAAGGGGTTTTGTGCTCCAGTTTAATGTTTGTTCATCTTTCAAGCTGCATTTCAGCAGGCAAAACCCACATTACGGCATGCAACAGCAGCCTTGTAGAACATATATTGTATATAATTTGTCCTCCTAACTAAAGTCTGCTGACATTTTAATTTTAATGAAACATGGGATCACCGACTACGCAGTAGGATACAGGATACTGAAGAGGATACATCCGGGGGGGGGGACTGGTTCTCCTTAGAGGACTTAACTACTTTATTTCATATTTCTGAATATTAAACCTTGGTTACACATTCTGGCATCTCACTGGTCAAACTGTGGTCCCATGACCACATTTAGAATGAAATATTTTCCTCAAAGACCCTAACAATGGGAAATAATTTCTAGTAACAGTCAAAAAGAAAAAGAAAGCAAAACACAAGCCATTAACCTCTATGTGACACTCGCATGCTCAAAAAAAACAAACAAAAAACCAAAACACAGGCAACATTGTTTATATAATTCTATGCTTGTGGGGGCCCCATCAGTCTTTTCCTGCTTCCACACCCACTCTCTCTACATCTCAAGCGGCACAAGTGTTTAGAATAAAATAATCATCAAGTGATCAGCACCAGGACCAGCCGTGCTGCTGCCCTATCATTCGCCTCCACAACCTCTTGCTGCTGCTACAATCAAATGGCTCTGATTCACCCCTAACAGATGACTCTGCTCTCCACTGATGGATCCCCTCCTTCTCCTTTCAAGAGTCGTCAGTGACTCACCTGACCAATCAGGACACTGAATGGGACCTCCCACAGCTCAGGTATGGCCACACATGACTGACCAGTACTACTTTCATTTTCGAATAGCCCTCTCACTTGGTGCTGCCTCCCCTCCCAATTGCCCTTCCTGGAACAATCCAAGAAAATGTTCCTTGTGCAAAGTAGCAAACTGCTCCCACTGTGGCACTTCAAATGCGGTCCCTTCACTGTGCGGTAAGGGTTCCAAAGGTAGTTTATTTTAGCGGATTCAATTCATTTCTAGTAAACAGGAGCACACGCTTCAGATACAGTTCATCACAATAGTGCCCATTTTCATGTTACCAAGTCTTTAGATTCCAAAGATACTTGACCCTTTCTAGCTTCTTTGACTCTCTAATCTTTAGTTACTCAAAAATGGCACTGCCAACAAAAGCCAGTCTTCGGAGAAATACAAATGCACACATACCACCATAATGCAAAGCATCATGGGGTGTATATGCAAATCATAATGAAAATTTAAACTGGTTCTGTTGCCCATGCCCCTCCTGGGTGGCTCTTGCTTCAGTGCTTTTGTTCAGAGGGTCTGTCTTTTCAGCTTGCTTTCTTATTGTGGGCCCACCATGACACAAACCTGTTACAACATGTAACGGCTGGTTCATTTTCACCTGGGTTGAGATACAGATGAGGTACACTGATGAGTCTTGAGAAGGACGAAACCTGTGCCTGTGTCTTCGTCTTCTGTTCTCAGCCTTTGCAGATTGTGAGAGGTTCTTTGGCACCATGCACTGCTGATTAAAGCAGAGCCTGTCTAAATTGTCAAGGTGGGTTGCATACACGTCCCATGGGTTTCTGAATTAATGAGGTCTGTATGCTTTCGTATTTCTTATTCACCTGAGAAAGGGCAATACCTACACTTAACACATAATAAAAAAGGCTTGGTTGTTATCATGGTGGGCAAATAGGACATTTGAAAACAACTACAACTGATTATAAACAATTTATCAAATACCTGGTCTTCAACTAAGTCATCAAATCTTGATTTCTTATAGTGCACTTCTCAACTGCGACTCAGTGCGCTTTACAACAACAATTCCTAAAAGTTTTAAAATACAGTACAAAACACGCAAGCAAATACCAGAATAAATACAGGTGATTTCAGTAAAATATTCCTAGATTCCAATGAAAGCTTGTCCAAACAGGAAGGACTTCAGCTCCCATTTAAAAATGTTCACCGTTGGACTGTCACAAATTTGACATTTTATTTATTGAGATTTATTTATTAAGATCTTGGATAGTACCTTTGAGTACAAGCTCATTAAATAGGTTCCGTGTCTAAACGTAAAACGTAAGTAAATTACAACACAACTGTACTGGAATGACAACGTAGAGCAAGCACAGCATGTACAGGTCATTGGCTGATCACAGTCGCCAGAGACTGTTACGTTACATTAGGTAGGCATTTATACAAAGGCTGTGTTGGAAGCCGGAGTCAAGTACACTAACTTAGGTATTGTTACAAGATTACGAGGAGCAGAGAGGAGAGCAGAGAAAAGAAGAGAGGCAGTACCTTGGGAGGAGAGATGACAGCTGAATGTACAGGGGAAGGAGTGAGGGAGAGAAAGGAAACAGAATCAGGGGGTGGAAGCTGGGTCAGAGTATAGGTTATAGGGCAAATGAAGAGAAGTGGATGGTATGCAGAGTAATGGATGTGGGGGGGGGTCGGAATGGAAGAAGATGGGTAGGAGGATGGTGGGGTGGATAGAGTGCGAAGGGAACAGAGAGCAGAGGTGAGATAATAAGAGGCTAAGGGCACAAGAATAGAAGGTACTTCAGTAGTGGGTTAGCGTATGGTCAGGGGAAGTCTGAAGAACATGCGTAAGAAGTTATTGGAAGCAGGTACAGCAGCCATTCTCTAACAGCTGCTGTCTCAGCAGTCTTTTGAAGGGACCAATCGAGCTCAGCAAGGAGATGTTAGGCTGTAAAGAGGGAGGAACATGGAAGGGAGTTCCACAGGATTGGGGCCATGTATGAAAACACATGGGCCCCCCATGTTTTTAAATGAATCCCCAACCTTCCAGCAAGCCCACGTCCACAGAACGAAGGGAGCGGATCGGCCAGTAGGGAACCAGGAGGTCCTTCAGGTAACCGGCCCCCTGATCATGCAGGGCCTTATATGTCAGCACACCAACCTTGAAGGAGATCTGCCACCTAACCGGCAGAGAGTGGAGCACAGGAGTAAAATGACAACCTGGGTAGGCCGGTCAACAACCTGGCCACTGCATTATTCATCAGCTACAGGCGAGGTAGATCTCCCAGTTAGCCCTAGGTACAGGGCACTGTAGTAATCCAGGTACAAGGTCACAAAGGCATGGTCCAGTGCTGGCAGATCAGCCAGGGGTATCGGGTGTTTCACCCTGGCAATGTTCCTCAGATGGTAAAAAGAGATCTTGACCACGATCGACACCCGAGATCTAAGCGTCAGGCTGCAGTCCAAAACAATGCCAAGATTCCTCACCCGATCAGAGGTAAGCAACTGGGAGTCCCTAAGCCTCATCCAAGAGACTCGATCAGGTTGCATCCTCACCCTCTGGCGACTAGATTCCAACACCAGTACCTCAGTCTTGTCCGGATTCAACTTTAACTATTTCACCCTCATCTAGTCCTGGATCTCAGTCAGGCAGGTGTTAAATACAGAGACAGTCTCCTGCTGCTCAGGTGCAAAGGACATGTAGAGCAGAGTGTCATCTGCACAGCAGTGAAAACAGCACATACACAGAAACAGAGAATTTGTTGGCAGATAAGGACCATATAGCTCACCTAGTCTGCCCATTTCCCTACTTGGTTTGGCAATCCCTACTCTTATCTGGACTGCCTTCCCCGCTCCGCTGTACAGCAGGGTGCCTTTATGCTTATCCCATGCACTTTTGAATCCCTGTACTGTTTTGCTTCCACCACCTCCGCTGGCAGGCTGTTCCATGGATCTACCACCCTCTCTGTGAAAAAATACTTCCTAGCATTCTCCCTAAGCCTCCCTCCTGCCAGCCTCATGTTATGTCCCCTTGTCCTTGTGCACTTTCATCTCTGAAATGCTCCCCTCTTGTACCCTGTTTATTCCACTAAGGTATTTTAAAGTCTCTATCATATCCCCCTCACCCTTGTCTCTTCCAGTGAATAGCTGTTTAGTTCCTGGAGTCTTTCCTCATGTTTGTGGTGCAGTCCATGCATCATTTTTGTTGCTCTTTTCTGGACTGCTTCCATTCAGTCTATGTCCTTCCTGAGATGTGGTCTCCAGAATGGGACACAGTATTCCAGATGAGGCCTCACCAGTGATCTATACAGTGGCATTACCACTTCACCGCTCCTACTGATTATGCCCCTTCTTATACACCCCAGCATTCTGTTTGCTTTCCCCATTGCTTTTTCGCATTGTTTGGCTGACATCAGGTCATCAGATATAAGGTCTCTCTCCTGACTTGTGGTGGCTGGAACTCACCCCCCCAAATCCTGTATTCCTCTCTTGGGTTTCTGTGTCCCAGGTGCATTATCCTGCACTTCAGTACTGAAACCCAACTGCCAAACCCTTGACCATTCCTCAAGTAGTCTTAGGTCATTTCTCATTTTATCTAGCCCCCTCCTGTGTGTAGACTCTGTTACAGATCTTGGTGTCATCTGCAAACAAGCATACTTTCCCCTCTAGTCCCTCAGTAATGACGCTTATGAAGACATTAAATAGAACTGAACCCAGCACCGATCCCTGTGGAACCCCGCTAGTCACCTCCCCCCCCCTTCTGATTTTATGCCATTTACTACCGCCCTCTGGGTCCTGCCTTTTAGCCAGTTTCTAACCCATTTTATCACTTTAGAGCCCATATCCAGATTCCCCAATTTGTTAAGCAACCTTCTATGAGGAACACCTTAGAAATCTGATCTTGTGTATTGATTAGTTTAGAATTTGATTTTAATATAGCATATTGGAATTTTAATACCTGTATCTATATTTACTGCATTTATTTTACATTTGTGTCTACCTTTGTCCCCTTCTGGTTCTATGCGAGGTGCCCAGAGCCTCCGGGATTGGGTGCCATACAAATAAAATTGCCTTGTCTTATAACATCCCTTAGCAGAAGCATATATACCATGAACAGCAAGGGGGACAAGACAGAGCCCTGCAGGACCCCACATGGCAAGGACATAGGTGCTGAGGAAAACACCCCAGATACCACACGTTGCGACCTGCCAGTAACCAAGACTATATATAATTTTTTTTAATATGCACATACAGACTCAGACAGACACTCACACATTAACTGCAAAAAAACTTCATTAATGCACCAGTTATAATGCAACTAAAGCAGGGAGAGTTTAGGCATCCCTACTTAAAGAGGGACACAGCTCTTCTGGAGAGGGTCCAGAGGAGGGTAACCAGGATGATACTGGGACTACGGGGAAAGGCCCTATGAGGAGAGACTGGAGGACTCAACCTGTATTCACTGGAGGAGAGAAGGAACGGGAGGGATAGGACAGAGGTCTTCAAATATCTCAAGGGAATGAATAGGGTAAGCCTTGAAGGGGTGCTTAAGCTGAGGGAGGTAGGGGCCACCAGAGGACACTCAATGAGGTTGGATGGGGGGAAAACAAGGAGACGCTACTTCACTGAGAGGGTGGTGGAGCCCTGGAATGTGCTGCCTGAAGAGTTGGTGGCTGCTACAACTGTGGAGGGGATTGAGAAGGGCTGGGATAGGTATGGGAGATTGCATCCCTGTGCCCCACTTGGAGGTGGGGATGGGGGACCTTGTGTGTGTGGGGGGGTGCTAAGAACGGTGCCCTGGGAAGGCACTGATCATTGAACAAACTCGATAGATCATAAGGTCTAATCTTCTGGCTTCTTAGTATGTTAATTCCCCATCCCCCCAATCACCACACAGAAAAAAACATTAGTTTTCCCTGTCACCCCTCTTTGTAAATCAGGGGTGAGGTGTTCCTTGGGGTTTCTCAGCCCTAATGCTCACTCCATTCCATACACAAATGAGGTCAAGATGTGATCTGTTTTCTTCATGCAGGGCACAGAGGTTGTTGGCACTATGTGGGTAGACACAGGTCTGTATGTTTGAAGAGTATGACAATGGAGTGAGCGTTACAGTTGCGAACCCCCAAAGAATACCCCACCCCCGGTTCCCCAAGAGTGACAGGAAAAACTAATGTTTTTTTCCCTTGTGGTGCTTGGGGGTGAGTAGTTAGGGTTTAAACCCTAATGTCAGATTTCCCTACTTTTGTCGCATTAACCCTAGTTGATACATTAAAGTTTTTTGCAATTAATTTCCTTACTTTTTGAGACAGCAGAATCATATCATTCACACAGGTCCCTTCAGAACCTTTGTGAACACATCTGTGTGATTACAGAAGAGCAGGGTCCCGCCTCATTCATTTATTTGAATTTTGGTGACCAGGTTGGTCCACTGAGACAAAAACATCCCTTTTTCAGGGGTGACCCCGAATTAGTTACATACATTAGAAGAGTAACTTTTTCATCATTTACATAAAGCATATCAATTAAAGTACATACAAGGCATAATGGTATTAGTTACGTACATTAAGTAAATTTAATTTCACAGTATTTACAGAGAAATAGATAAAGCAGCATGCAATTGCAAATAAAGTACACAAAGAACCTAGAGGTCATGGAGTGCAGCTGGAATAAATAACTTAATATTTACAGAGAGGTAGGCAAATAGAGCAGCAAGTAATAATTCATATAAGTCACACCAAGTAAGCAATAGGTCAGCGATTACAGTTGCAAGGCATGTGTATGTGGAAACGCAGGCCCACCATTCCTCCAGAAAAACAATTTGTGTGCTTCTTTGCCAATGTTTGTGTTTCTTTTATATGGCCCCTAAATGTATTTGGAAAGGTGCTGTGTGTTACTGTTGTACTCTTATACAGATTGTCCCTTAACTGCATATATTGATGGAGTTATGGCTTATTAAAGTTGAAATGTGGAAAAAAATCCAAATTCTTTTTACGTATGAAGGGATTTTTTGTGAAGTCGTGTCGTTCATACGAAAAATAAAATGTGGGAAAAAAAACCTAAGTCCAAATTCCTTTTTTGTGTAAAGGGAATCTTTTTTCATATAGCCCAATTCCTTTTTCGTATGGCTATAAGAAAAAAGAAATTAAGTAATGAGAAAATATTTTAAAATGTGCTAAAAACACAGTTCTAGGTGATCATTCGAAAAACTAACTGCAGAATCCACCAAAGGGGGCCCTGATTAGTTAGATACATGCGTATCTGCAGATATAGTTTTATGGTTTTCAAAAGTTTTTTTTTTTTTTTTAAACAGAAAAAAGAAGGCAGACATATAAAAAACTTTTGTCATGAAAAAGATTACTCCCATATGAAACAGAATCTTTTTTGGTATGGCCCAAATTATTTTTTGTAAAAAACAGCTATCCAAAAGACCATACCGAACATGCTCAGAACAGAACTTTCAAATCCTCATACCTCAGGAACAAATTATTTTTTCACCAACACAATGAAAAGCACCACTTTGGCACAAGCCCTTTCTACCCTGAAAATAAAATTACAGACCAAAATTCCAAACTGTCGAGGGGCTACATGACAACAACAAAAAAAAAAAAGTAACCTCTTTGCTATGCTCACACATCTCACCGGAACGAAACTTGGCACATCAACAGACCTTGTCCCCGTGACCATGCGTGCAAAATTTCTTGCATATCTGTTAAAAATGTGGCAAGCTGTTAAAGTGCAAAGTTAGGGGTTTAACATGAAACAGCCTACTCATCCTAACTACAGTGGCACTTACGATACAAGAGTAATTAAACCAGGGAGGTCCAGTTGGTACATGCCACGCCCGCCCCTCACCCCCATTGTGAAATCAGGGTGGGCCATATTATCTTTTGCCCTCCTCCCCCCAACCTTATTTGAATATTTTTTTTTTTAAAACAGTAAACAGGCTTAACAGGTGCCACTTAGCTAGTACTGTACATGCTGCTGGGGGACGACTTGTTCCATTTATTCTCCCTCAACCCCCCATTGCTATTTTTTCTTAATACTGCAAAACCTTTGTTGCCTGGGATTTCGTGAGCCTTGCATGCTATTTTGTACACAACAACCCAAATGCTGCATAAGAAAACAACTTAAAAATTTGTCCCCTTGCTCGTGTGTGCATCCATTGATGTGGTTGTCAGTATACTGAAGCAGGTATAGCAGGGCTGTTCAGTTACAGTTCAGGACACAATCTGGACGAGCTGTGAGCACTTTTCAAAACATTTCTGTTCCTGACTTCCATTCAGCTGCCAGCTGCATCTGCAAGAAAATGGACTAGAGGTGGTGGTGGTGATGGTGAGTGCCATGTCTTTACTGCAGCCTCTTCCCTCCTCTTGCCAACATATTTCTTCTGAACAAATATGTCAGGGAAAGGAGGGAATTATTTTTGTGCAGTTCTGTGCAGTTGTTGGTACTGGCATGGGGTAGGGTGGGGAGACAGGTCTTTAAACAGAGCAGCTTGCTATTTCTTTTTGCAGACTTGACCATCGGGGGTGTTATCGTTGCAAACTCTTTCCAGGCATAACTTACTTAAACCAGGATAAATGTATTTTTGTTCCCATGACACAGTATTATAACTGTTTGCCCTTTTACAGTTTAGCACAATTGGAAGATGATGGAGGTTAGCCTCACTGCTGGTTCTGCCGGCTTTGAGGACAAGGGCATAATGGGATGCCTTTTTTTTTTTTTTTACACTATGTATTTATGCACCTTACTTGCCTCCCTTCTCCACTCTCTCAGACATCCTCTGCTTTAGGCCCCCCATTCCCACAGAGATCTGCCCCTAGAGCACACGTTTCCACACTATCTTACCCAGTGTACTCCCCAGGTAGAGGTGAGGAGGACACCCCCCCATGCTTACCTCCTCAAACCAGCAGACTTGAGTTGTGGAAATTGGTGCAGCAGACTCTGCCCTGATGATCCCGGAGACCTCTCAGCGAGGTGTCGTCGTCTAGGAGAAGCTGGGGTGTTTTTCCATGTTCTTCCCCAGATGTCGGCATGCAATGAGCTCCTATGAGCAGGGAGGCATGCTGAGACATGCCTCCCACTCCGCCCCTCTGCCGACGTCTTACCCAATGCCCTTACTACTTCTCCACCTACTGCACCTTTCACATGGGCTCCCCCAGATAGTGATACTCAGCAGAAGCCTGCAGCTAAGCCCCCGAAGGAGAGGGCCACTGGGCACTCTATCCTGCTCCTCCCTGGCCGACCCGTGCTCATTCCCGAACCTGGGTCACCGGCGTGGTGCGAGGTAAGGCATCCAGCGCCTCAGCCCTCAGTGTCACCGGGCCGGCATGGGCTGCCTCTTTTAATGGCAAATTAAATCTTGTGTCAGTTTTAGCAATAAGAGCAGGTGTTCACAAAAGAACTCAACTAAGAAGAAAGTCTTCGCAGCCCCCAGATACTCTGCATAGATGAATATTGCTCCCTGTAGCCGGCAAGTCTTCTCATCTCTCCTCAAGCTGTTTTTATGTTTTATATAAGTTACGTGAACTAGCATATGTTGAATTAGGTCTGCCCTACTAGCCAGAGAGGACAAATGTTTTTCATTTTCAGGGACCTGAACTTCCGTTTTACCAAGATCAGCAAGGAACTCCTGCTGGAATGCCTGGCCCTCCTCTATGATTGCATCCAGTCTTGGGTAAGATGCAGCTGACGGAGCGTTTATGGCTGTAATGGGCAATATGTTAGAGGCTAGGGAACCCTCACTATCACAGATCCTGACCAGTGAGAATCCTAGGCATGGTTCCTAAGTTTCTGGGTGTACTCTCTGGGACCAGGGTCCTCTATAGTTTATACAAAAGTCCCCATACTTTCTGGCTCCAGCCTCCTTTTGCACTGGAGTCTAAAAACCTTTTCCTTCCAGTTCTTAAAATATTTATTCTAGACAATTCTGCATTTGATTTTTGGTCCCGATCTGGGGGTGCTAGTTGTTGAGAAAGGGTCCACAGCAAGAGAAAGGAGTAGCGCACCGGTGCTGTAGTGCATGCACAGAGTCCCGGTTTTACTTTTTAAATGGTGATTTCTTGCTGAAATACCCCTTAGTTTGAAAAAAGTAAAGGTGTTAAATCAGCACTGTTTGATTAATACAGACCGCTGTTCTGTTGATTTGCTACAAAAACTGCCAAACAGATTCATGCATGAAATCGGCAGGATTCGACACCGACTCTGTATTGGGGATGCGTGGGAAGGAGCATGCGGCACTCAAAGTCAGGGGACAAGTGGAATACATTTTTTTAATAAAAATTAATGTGTACGAGAAATTAAAATACCGAAACAGAGACAGCGCTCTACAGTACCTATTTTTTCCTCCTCCCCGTTTGGTTTTTGCGATAGTTAAGGGAAGAGAGGATTGGTCTGTTTGAAATGAAGATTCCTGAGACAGCACTCCTACGCCACAGTTATGATTCAGCAGAGGTACATATGCAATTAATATTAAACAGACTAGTGGCAGTAATCTGCATAATGTTTTACTAAAAGCCCGTGCAGCAGCACAGTTACAGCGGACACTCCAACCTGTGAGCAGAATCTGCTTACACAGATGCGCCCGCCCATTATAAGAGGCTTGCACTGTACTGTTTAGAAGCACAGAGGAGGAGTTATTAAAACTGCTCAAAAGCTAACAGTGTCCCTTTAATGACTAGTACAACACTACATCCCTAAGAAATAAGAGCTGAAAATAGTCAATCCCTAAAAATGACAAGGGAACGCAAATTGCTTTTCTGGAGAGATGGAAGCACAACCTGAGGGCCCTGTGTTTCTGTAATACATGGATGTACGGACCTGTGTGAATAATGATATGATTCTGCTGTCTCAAAAAAAAAAAAAAGGGGAATTCATTGCAAAAAAACTTCATTAATGCAGCAGTTGGGGTTAAACCATCAAAAGCAGGGAAATGAAACCCTAACACCCCATCCCAACCTTGCAAGCAGCAAAAGGAAAAAACTTTATGGTTTTGGCTGTCCTAAGTCTTGGCAAATCAGGCCTATGGTCTTCCTTGGGGTTATCAAATGTAATGCTTACCCCATTTGCATAAAGTCTCTGAGCTTATTTGCTGATGGAATGGGGGAAGCATTAGGGTTGATAACTTCAAGGAAGACCCCAGGCCTGAGTTGCCAAAACTCAGGACAGCCAAAACCGTAAAGTTTCTTCTTTTTTATTTGTTTATTTACTGTGCTTTTTCCCTGCTGTCTCGTCAGTAACTCAGCCCTTGGTCATGGCCCCTCTGTACCCCCACCTCCAGAAATGACTGAGCTCTCCACAGCCACCCCTGGCTTGCCCCCCAGAGGGCAGGGTTACGGAGCTGTTCCCTTACCAGCTCTGCACTACAAATATCTGGTTGGAGAGCGGGTTCCAGAGGCTAATCAGGGCCCAGAGGGAGGAGCGCCATAGAGACGAGCCAGCAGCATTTTTCCCCCTGTAAGCAGGGCAGGGACGTGCAATGGCGGCTGGCGTCTGCCCTACCCTGAGTCTTGCTTGGTGTCAGTGTGTTCGGTAACCCAGCCTCCGCTGGGTGCTGCTCGTCGCGCCAAGCACTTGACTCATCCCTCTCGGAGAAGGAGAGCAGTCTAGGGATGCGCCCAGTCTTCCCAGCCCGACCCTCCGACGACCCAGGTTCGTTCCCAAACCCTGGTCACCGGCGTCGCAAGTGGAAATCCAACCGCTGCGCTGACAAGCTGGCTAAGTTTTTCCTTTTTGCTGCTTGCAGGGCGGGAGTGGGGTATTAGGGTTGGAAACCCTAACACCACATTTCCACACTTCTGTCGGTTTAACCCCAACCAGTGCATTAACAAAGCTTTTTGCAATGAATTTTATATATGTGTGTGTGTAAGTTTATGTTCACTTATGTTTTTTATTGTGATGTAACATATACAATATTTACAACTAAACACTGTAGGTATAAATGAGTTACCATTTCCTACATGCCCAGCTGTGAGTTCAGGACAGGTGGCACTTTTTATGTATAAATACTCTTCTCTCCCAAGACATACTACCTTCTATGGATGAAGGATTTCTTCAGTCACAGTTCCATGGCATGTAGAGAAATAAAGTGGTATCTCTCTGGTGCATTCCCTTTACTAGTACCATCACAAGGGCCTTTTACACGGTGGGCTCTGCATCACATCAAGCAGTGCAGAGTAACAGGAATGTTACCTTTGTTGCCGTTTATAAGCAAGCGGCACCGCATCAGAGGCGAGCACTTGCTATCCTGACATTTCCTGTTTTTCCGGGTTCGCCATTTCATTTTGCCGTTTTGAGACACTCAGTATGGCTGTGTAAATCTGATCACAGCACCCGCATCGATTCCAGGGTTTTGCTCATTGTCTAGTGTTGTACCCAAGTTCAGCTAAATATGTGAACAGCTAGAAGAAAGCAAGCTGAACTTTAGGAAGTAGCTTTCATAAACGGGGGCTGAAAATAACTCGTTATGAATATGCATAAGCGCATACCCAGTATCACAGCTTCACTTTCGGAGTGCTTTTAAAGTTCTTTTCAGCCCTCGTTTATGAAAACTAACTACTTCCCTGAGTTCCGCTTTCTTTCTTCTAGTTGTTCATGTATTTAGCTGAACTCTGGTACCAAATATATACAGCGAGACCCACTCCCCCACGGAATCCTTGGGCTCTTAACCAGCGGAAGAATTGAAGAAACACAGGAAGAGCCACGAGATCGGTGTACACCTCTGCAGTGTACAGCCGGGAGGTAGCGGCACACAGTGAGCATCGGGGAGCCACTACGACGTGAGTACAGCTCCGTGTAAAAGGGGTTACAGATTCTGTTCCATGTAACAAGATCAGCCCTGAGTTCTAGCTTTGATCACAGCCTGCCTGAGGCAGTTCCGTTTCCTGACCGTTATTCCTTCAGTTTATAAAATCAGCATGGATAACTGACACTGCCATGACTGGATACCTATCATCCTTGTCCACTGTAGACTACTGCTGGCACCCACTAACTCTGGAGCAGCATGATTGCATTTCCAGGAACCTAGTAAGGCCAGAAACATTTTACCTGCACTTAGTTTTATGCACAGTGTGTGTCCAACATGACTGGGTGCCAGCCGTCAGACCCCATCAAAATCTACTCTGAACTGATGAAGTGAAACCGCTTCCCCCAGTTACTTAGGAATCTTCCAACGCAGAGATTTATTTAACTCTAAAACTTGATTAGCGTTTTGCTCCTCAAAGTGCTACATCTCTGTGAAAATGCATTAATCTTGCCTCACTGTGTTAAACACAGCACTTCTAGAAAATCTATTTAAATACCTTCTGTACAGTTAGTATAGTCCCAAGAAAAAAACTGCTAATCAATTATTTAAATCCCTGCAACGGGTTAAAGATCAACAAATTTGAAGTGAAACATTAATGTGATTTCTACATCAAGCCTGACTCTAAGCTGCTCCACATAAAGACCTGTAGAACTCGGTGCAGGGAAACTACTGAGAATGTGTAATTCCCAAGAGCCAATATATGACTCATCTGCTTTGAATTATCTCATTTTTTGTTGCTGCAAGAAACAAAATGCTTATATTTTTACACTGGTGGCAGACTGCATACTAGTATAAGTAAGTATGCATTACTCACACGGACATACTCATTACAGCTTATAGCGACAGTAAATGGAATTCTAGTCAGTTGTTTTTTCTAGATGTCTTTTTATGGCTCAGTATTATCAACCCCAGTACTGTAGGAAAAACCTGATGAATATCAAAGTAGGCACCTTCTGAGGAAGAAGAAATGTTTATACCCCCTGCAAATTTAGTTTCTCCGAGTATCCCATGTCCTTAAATCCTCATGGCTGTGACATTAGGGAACTGTGTCTCCACAGGTGCACACCACAACTAGATAGAATGACGTGGATTATCAGGTAGATGGGGCTACCTGGATATATAGACTGCTGGTTCACACCATTTAAGTAAGTTGCCTACTGCCATAAGCACGACTTTACATTAACTACAACCACCAACACTTGAACAAAACAGGTACCAACCTTGAGGTCCGTCTATACATCCTAATTTTTCATTGACACTATAGGCACGAAAAATAGAACTGGATGGAATGAGGATGGAAGAACATGGAAGATGCTGGGGAAATGGAGTTTCCAGGTATGAAATTCTCCATCCCCTGTTGTCCCCATGTCCCATCTTCACAGATGTGACCTTAGGGACAGACACAGAAACAGACAATGACAGCAGAATAAGACCAAAGGTACATCTAGTTTACCCAGAGTCCCTATCTGCCACAGCAGGGGTTGATCTTAATGTTTACTGGCCCGGGGTACATGGCAAACTGCCTTGGGCCAGTGCGACCCCCCTCCCCTTTCCAATTTGGCTAGCAGTGGTCCAGATAATTTTTAGGACTCATAAGTATTTAGTACTACCTTCTTACACATGGTACTATTTTCATCAAAATGGTAGTACTGTCATCCACTTGACCCATCTCGTACCACCCACATCTAAACCAAGTCTCAATTCCACTGGACACCTGCAGTCACGGACTGTCTAATACTGCTGGGGAGTCATACTGTGATCTTATTTTTAAGAAGGTCATGCTGCAACAGTCCTAACCAGCCACTGAGCAACTCCTGTCCCCTCCCCTACGGGTTCCAGTGTAGTGCCACGGCTGCTGGCATCTCATGGTACTGCCATCTTTGTACATGTGTACCACATATTGTAAATCTGCAGGGTGGGAAACACAAAGTGCACAACCAAGACCTTCCCCCTCCCAACTTGAGTGGGGGCCCCTTGGTGGTGACTCTTCCCCATTAAGATTTTGATAAATGGAACAGGCCATTTATGAAAATGGAAAATCAGCATCTCTAAACTTGATGGCAGAAAAAGGCCTATTAGTCCATTCACGTTGCCCAACCCTATCACTTGTGAGATGGCCCTAACGACCATCTTTCTCCCTTTTACCTTCTCATTTACTCTTCCTCCTAGCCTTATTGGGCCCTCATGCCTATCCCACCCATGTTTGAATCTACTATTTTGGCACAGACCACTTCCTCCAGCAGTCCACTCCACTTGTCCTCCACTCTTTTTGCACTTACGGCCGTCCTTCCAGAATCTTTCCCCTTACGTTTATGTTTGTACTTAGCGTAAACAATTTATTGCATTTTGCTGCGTTGATCCCATGGAGATGTTTGTAGATTTCTATTACACTCCCTCTCTCTTCCCGTCTCCAGAATGTACATGCTAAGGTGCCACAATCTTTCTTAATATGCTTTCTCCCCCAGCCTCTGTCTCATCCAGGTCACCCTTCTCTGCGTAGCCTCCACCTTGACGGATTTCAAGCTTTCATAAACTATTTCAAAAGTTAACATTTTCAATGAAATTATCTTTCATTAGGGCTAGTAAAGTAAAAAAAAAAAAAAACTTGGATATGTTCTATTTATGCAGTTTTCATGTAAATCATGTTTTTACAGTTGAAAAGTGACAATTTCCTAAATAGCTGGTGTCAAGGATACAGAAGATAGTAGTGGTATTCCATCAAGGAGCATCACAACTGTTTTCTGATTTTTATTAGATTCACACAAAAAGGAAACAAACCTTTATTTCCAAACCTTTTTTTTTCCTCTCTCCATACTCTATTTAGGCTCCTACCGGTCTGAGGCATCTCTCGGGCTCCCATACTCAGCTCCACGGCTCCACCGCCTGCCTGAACCGCTCCTCCCTCACGCTGCATCAGGATCAGGACTCTGGGCTCCCCTGACCCCAAAGAAAGGCCCCAGAAACCCCCAGGGGGAGAGTCGGAAGTTGCGTCTGACACTGGACATGTGGCCAGGGCTACTGATGGTTGCCTTTACCTCACCTGGGCAGTAGGGGATTTTTCTTGTTTTTTGTCCCTGGAGCTCGGACGTGCAATGACGACCAGCTCAGCGTGTGCACGCTCATGCGCACACCTGAAGGACGTCCGCCGCAGCTTCAACCTCCTGCACCGTTTTTCACGAGTGCTTCAGAACCCCAGCTACCGCCAGAGGTCACCAGCGCATCAGCATGTGCGAACCCCCTCCGTGGGCAGCTCAGTCCTTTCCCAACCCCACCGACCCCCCCCCAATGACCCGTGCTCGTTCCCGAACACGAGTTGCCAGCATGGCACGAGGTGTGGCATCCAGAGCCTCAGCCCTCAGCACCACCGGGCCGGCCATTTCCAAACCTTGATTTGCAACATTTCACAATAACTACTTTCTAATTATTTAAGGACAAAGTCTGGGAATGTCGCTTTGAAAGATGCAGGTGGTTTTCTGCTCAGAACAACATTGTTTTCTAGTTCAGTTCTTGATAATGACCTCCAGGACCTTGCCCAGCACTTCTTCAGGCTGACTAGCCTGTAGATATCATGGTCCAGCCTTCCCTCAATCTAAACTAAGCCTAGGTACATCTGAAAAAACATGAATGCCCAGCTTGATCAATTCAAGGGGAAAAAAAAAAAATAAAAAAAAAGCTGAATAATTAACATTTTTCTATCACTATCAAATAATCATAGAGCTAAGGACAGGCAAGTAAATAACAGTGTGAGGTCTCAAATAGGTAAAGAAAGGCGTTACTGCTAATTTTGTTGCATCAAATCTAGAGCACCCCATCATACCCAACTATGTTTAAGCGACTGAAATCTTGATTCTGGATTTACAGTTCAAACAATTATAAGGATACGGCCACCTCAGCACAGCATAAGGCTACTGCTTGCAATGCCAGCGATCCAGATTTGGGAATGAATACGGGTAGTTAGGGGCCACCTGAGTCAGGAAGGATCAAGCATCCCAGGGACACTCCACCCTCCGGGGAGGCCTGCTTCTCATCACAAGACTGCCGCCTAACAGAGCCCGGGAGGTAGTGCAGGCAACAGCAGCGGCAGGAGCAGGCTGTTGGGGGATGTTGGCAAGCAAGCACACCAACTCATGTGTCAATGCACACCGATGCCTTGGGGAGGAAAAACACTGGCTGAAAATGCCTTGGCCGAATCCAGCACCAAATGACTGACGTAGCTGGACACCAACCAGCATGTGTGGTCCTGGACAAGTGATGGATAACTGATAAATCCACAAGAAAGTTGCGCGCACAGCATGGGGGTGATGCAGGGGTGGGAGGGAACAACAATAGGGATTTTAGACTGTAATGTTCCTGCCCAGTTTTGGGCTCCAACAGAACTTCTCCTGCATCCTGACTGACGCAAATGACTCCTAGTTTAGTGCAGCTGAGAGGGGTTTCAATGTTGCTTCTTTTTTCTCAGCCGACAGCCATTTCCAGATAATTGTTTCAATTTACATTTCTTGTAACAGTGCAAGGATATTCAGGAGAGAAAGGCAGTGCTGATTTCACTTGTACCTTTATGGTTTCTCAACCCCAGGTTGACCCTGAAAAAGGGACTGTATCTCAGTGGACTTACCCGGTTACCAAAACCCAAAATAAATAAATAAATAATAAATCATGCCACGGCATGAGGCTCAAGGCCGGCAATTAATTAGCTAATTAAAAAGGAATGAATTCATTTTGTTGTCATATTGTGTCATGCATGAACAATGCCTCTCAAAGTGCATTACAAAGTAACAAGTTAGACACTGGTCGAGCAGGAACTGTACATATAGCCATTTGTAGGCACTGGGCACCTGGAGCCCGATTTGCTAATGGATTTCTCCCATTCTGTGCCTATAGACATTTAAATAATGCCCTGGAGCTCCACACACAAACATGGACAACTGCATTACAACCTGCTTAATAGTCTGGATAGCAGGGGATGTTAGCCACATGCAATATCCCCATTTCTTATAAACAGTGCTACGGGATCATTTACTTCCACATGAATATCTATAGGAGCATAAGGGATCTTAGCATAACATCTCATCTGAACAATGGTATCTCCGACAGCCAGTGACTTCCCATACTGTAATGAAGTGTCACATGTAAGCACTGAATAGAAGCACAACTTTTAAGAGTGAGATCTGAACCCATGACCAGCCTGTTAGAATATTTACAGGCTGGCAGTATAACCTAGCGGTTAGATAACGAGCTCTGAATGAGATTAGTACATCCAGCAGACATGGATTTGATTACCACAACCTCCACTTGCATATTGTGTGACTGTGAGCAAGCCAGTTAACCTCCCCAGTGCTCTTCGGTTGCCCATGGAAACAGACACTGTGTCTAGTGGGCCGTATCAAAATATTAAACACAAATATGTAATAGCTTACTGCCTATTCTGTAGTGCACGAAAGCCAGGAAAACACCTGCTTTCCCAGAGGCATAGCTCTTAGCTAGCTGCTGGCTTATCCGATATCGAAGTTGTATAGTGGTAGCACTGACTAATGTACCTTGTTTGCATTCCAAACCTCAAAGTGCCAATTAATAATATGCATGATCACAGCAGTCCTGCCCTGCAATCACAGGTTATTTTGGAATTTAATTTTTTTTTTTTGGGGGCGAGAAGATCACACATCACCACTACCTGACCATACTGCAGACAAACCTCAGATTGGTGATCAGTCAATTAACAGCACAGCACCAGCTGACTGCATTGACCAACCAAACCCCCAGATTTAGAGCCACGCAACTGCTGCCCACTTCTCATGTGCTAAAGGACAAACAGTGATTGTGCAGATTATCAGATCACTGAATGGTCTCTCTGCTTCTAGCGTGGCTGTCATTTACGTAAAGATTCAAGAATACAGCACTGTTTTGGAACATTCCTCCATCCCGTTACTTTTTAGTAGTTCATCTGAACTGGGGGGCTTCGCCTCCATGCACCCTTAAAAAAAGGGGGTGGGGTGAAGCCCCCCAACTCAAATAAACTAAAAAACATAGAATTTGACGGAAGATAAGGACCGCTTGGCCAACCCAGTCTGCCCATTTCTCTACCTAATGGATAAGCTGCAGATCCTAGTTAACCAGCAGCCTACTTCTTTCTACCCCCCCTCCCCCAGAATTGCCTTATGGCTGTCCCATGCATGCTTGAATTCAACCACTGTTTTTGACTCCACAACCTCCTCCGGAAGGCCGTTCCATGCATCCACAACCCTCTCTGTGAAAAAATACTTCCTTACATTACCTCTGAGCTGCCCCCCCCCCCATCTTCAAATTGTGTCTCCTTGTTCTTGCGCAACTCTTTTTTTGAAAGATGCTACCCTCTTGGACTTTGTTGATTCCCTTGAGGTACTTGAAAGTTTCTATCATGTCCTCCCTCTCCCTCCTTTCCTCGAGGCTATACATATTAAGCTCCTTTAGTCTCTCTTCATATGTCTTCTGGTGCAGATCCTGCACCATTTTAGCTGCCCTCCTCTGGACAGCTTCCATCTTGTCTATGTCCTTGCGGAGACTGGGTCTCCAGAACTGCACACAGTACTCCAGATGGCGTCTCACCAGCTGTCTGTACAGAGGAATAACAACTTCCTGTTTTCTACTGGTGATGCCTCTCCCTATGCATCCCAGTATCCCCGCCCCCAGCCCTTCTTACTGCCCTCTAACATTGCTTGCCCATCTTTAAGTCATCCGATATGACTACCCCCAGGTCCCTTTCCATTTTTGTTGTTGTTAGTATCTCACCCCCCATTGTGTACTCTTCCCCTGGGTTTTTGTTTCCTAGGTGCATTACCTTGCACTTCTTAGCATTAAATCTAAGCTGCCATACATTTGTCTAAGCTGCCATAGATTACATTACAGTAGCGGAACGGGTGATTTGGGCAAGTGCTTGTGCCTGCTGTTAATTTTGATTTGGTCAGTTCATCTGAGTTGGAGGGCTTCGCCCCCCCCCCCCAACTCCATGTGTTTTTTTAAAAGGTGGGGTAGACAACTCAAATACATTAATAAAAAGAAACAGAGCGGGTGATTTGATTAAGTAAAGTAACACAACATGCGCTGTGCCATATTCACTACAGCTTTGCGTAACATCACTTACGCTGGTCTGATAAGCTACATAATTGCTGGACAAGCAGGCACAGTATGAGATTGAATAAATATTTTCTTACGTTGGCCTTTTTTTGTTGCAATGTTAATTGGATTATGCGAGTAATATCATTCATATTTGAGTGGGCTCCATCAGCAGCTAGTACCCAATGCATTTAATTAGGCACCTACCCATGGCAGCATTTGAGTGAAACTCCTTACTACAATTAGACTCATTGCTCAATTTTATAAACCACCATGCTTTTTAAGTCATGAGTCCTACATAGGATACTTACATCACTTAAAAATCCAGGGATACTGCTACCGTGGTAACTAGCTAGTCCCAATTTAGATCTAGACAGGCTCCACACAGCCCAAATCTAAACACCTGAATAGTTTTAAAAGAAAGCAAAGCTGCATTTGTTGTATTCTTTGGGACAGGATGGTAGTGAAAAGCTTTTGCTTTAGACTGGCTAGTCGCAGCTTAAGTTCTAGATAGACTCACATGCTTAACCTGGAATTAGAAACGGGTGAACAAGTTTTTGCCAAATCGGAGTATGGAGCATTTGGATTTAGAACATTTTGTTCTAAGCAGATTTTTTTTATTTTTTTTGGCTGCTGCATCCAGATTCTTCTTTACCTGATCATATCATGTTACTATGCAGTGTAACAACATGCTGTAGCCTGCAAGATTTGAGGTTGTATCGCATCGCAATGCACTTGTCACACAATGTGCTAGACAAACACATTCGAAACCGCCATATCTGTACTAGAATCACTCAGGAGAAGGGAAACCAGACCCAAACAGTATTGAAATCTTTAATGAAAAGCACTTCATCCCACAGAGACAGTGTCTCAATACAGAGCAAGGAAATGCTATTAACCCTTCAGGATAGGATGGCTTAGAATATTGATAATGGAGTAAGGAGTCTTTCACCTCTAGGTCACTGGTTCAAATCTGCCTAAGTTCGGTAGTGGCCGAAAGCCAATATCACTTGAGGGCTTTTCAGTGGCCAATGTGAAATTAGTTGTGGTGGTCTTGTCCAGTTCCCAGTGGACAGGGATTCACATTACAAAACCAACACAACTGGCACCCATGCTGGTAGTTTCACATGAGAGGCCAAGGACTGAATAGACATGGAGGCTGAACTACCCTCTCACCTATGTAGTGATCCCTCCATTGAGACATTGGTGGTACTGTGTAGGGAAGCTCGCAACGTGATTGCCCGTGCTGTACCAATCATGTGGATAAACAGAGGGCTTCAGATTCTAGTGCTGTCAATCCAGCACCTTTCATGAGCACTAAAATATACCCCCCACCACCACCACCATCCCCATGATGAAGTCCTTGATATATACCAATGTACCCGTAGTACACCATTACTGGTGCACTAGCATAGTGACTTCAACACTAGTCACTAATTACAGTGTCCAATCACTGCACACTGGTGAAGCACTGTCATTGTTACTGCATCTCACTAACTGAATATAGAAAGGTGTAATGTGGTGCAGTGCATTCCGGTAATCAGACTTTATTTTGACAAGATAAATTATAAAAAGGGTCTTAGAAATTCTGCAATCTGATTGGCTGTCAGCATTCTGAGACCCTTACATTAATCCCTGTTATATCCTCATGTACAGCCTAATCACCCTGGCAAATGAATTCTTCCTGTCAGCATCCTACCTTCTAGCACTGCTGAATGACTGATGTTGCATTCAGACTCTGAACCAGCATTCTTAAACAGCTGATGGATGAACTATTTTATTATTAAAAAACTCCCTCTCGACTTCCAGTGACGTCGCCATCTTAATGGTCGCTTAACCGAGAAGCTCTGGGGGCTGCCTATTATAATTTTAAGAAAAAACAGCTAAAGACCTTGGCATCACCAACATTTTCCCATGATACTTGTGGGATGGCCATGAGCAAAACAAAAGGCAAGAACTCAGAGTCAGCAAAATTTAAAACAATGATCGAAGCTGATAAACGTATGGGCCTAAACCGGGACTACCGCCCGGCCTCTCCGGTGAGCAATGTAGCAGACTGAGGACAGCATGGACAATGGAGACCAAAATAAAAATCTTACCAAGTTAGATGGCATAATCAAAGCCTTGCACAGAGTGGAATCTTCCGTCGCGGATTTAAAAATGGACATGAAAGTGATAGACAAGCGCACCACGGCAGTAGTGCAGTCGGTGGGGAATCTGGCCGATACAGCAGACCAACATGATCGGGCAATTCTTTACTGCTGGCAAAGGAGAGAGAATTACAGCTGAAGATGGAGGACCACGAAAACCACGCTAGATGCAATAACGTTCGCTTGTATGGAGTGCCAGAGGTGATGGAAAAGTTGCTCCCGTCAGAGGAATTTGTCCTTCATATATTGCACGATGTACTAAAAATACCTGAAAGTACCCCTCTCCTGATCGAGACAGCCCATCATTCCCTTGCACCCAAGCCGAAGGAACAGTCGGCCAGACCCAGATCGATAATCACACGCATGATGAACTATCAAGATCGTCAGTTGGTGCTACAAATAGCATGGAAGATCAGGACTTTTCTGATTACCTGAACAACAAACAGAGACAAGTCAGAGATATAATTAAACAAGCAAAAGAAAAGAAGATCCAGATACAACTCTACTACCCTGCCAAGCTTAGAATTCATACTGCAAAGGGTCCAGTGCTGTTTGATTCGGTGAGAGAAGCAGCGCCCACATTGAAGCAGCTCAGCCTAAACTGTCCGGATCTGTGTGCTGATTCCTTGGAGAATGAAATTATGTGTTTGGTGTGGCACACAGCCCGGAGACCTAAGTGATCGCAGCCTTCTGCCATCTCTTGGCCCTTACACCTTAGCATGGACCTAAGAGAAATGCTTGGAAAAGAAAACAGAGGAGCTTCACATGAAGAGGGGGCCCAGGGCACCTCCTCGGACTGGAGCACTACTTGAACTAACTAAGAGAACAGAGGCTTCAGTTCGCTCACCCAACTCAACAGGTATGTTGTATTCGTTCTTAGTGAAAGCGAGAGACTGAATAATACTTCAATCTGACTTTTTTTTTGCTTTTCACTGACTGTTGATACTGATGTTTGCCAGGTCTCTCACGGGGCTATCCCAAGGACGAAGACGGCCATGCAATGATAAGCCAAAAGGTTGCATAAGGGCCTTATGGTATTACGGGGCATTTTTGCTTCCCTAGTGTTATTTAGAACCTTATGTGACCCTTAAAGATCCACCTAATTAAGAGAGGAAAAGGCTCCATGGGGCATGGTAATTCGTAATGGATGGTAGCGAATGGATCTATGTACAGATTGTAAAATATATAAGGTGTTGGGATATCTTATGTCCCAGGGAATTGGGACACTTGAATTAGATGTTCACGCCTGAGGTGGGGGGGGGGGACAATAAATACTGGGTAGTCTTGAATTAACACTTAAGACCCCAGAGAAAGTAAAATAGACTGAAAGACAAGGCCCCACCTACAGACTTAAAATATTAACATAGCTGGTTTAATTGGAGCTGAGGGGATCGTACCCCCCCACTATGAAAAGTCTCCTTATTGACCTGGGACGGGGGTGGGATAATAGCAACCCCCAGGGGAACTGGAAAGGCCATAACATCAATAGGGGCTTTCCACTCAAAACCCCTTCCCCCATTATATCTGGGTGAGCTGTGACGTTTTATATCAGACTCCTTGGGGTCAGGCCTACATTTTGTAGGTGCCTGAGCTAAGGCTCGGTCTCCCCGCAACTGGTGGAATAACAACCTATTCTGAACCTAGGAAACTGTATGAGAGTTTGTTTTTTTTTCTTCTTTCTTTTTTTTCATAATTATACAGTTGTACAGGTGAGTTAGTTTACTTATCTTGTTCTGATTTTAACTGTTACTTGTGTAATTCATGTTGATCATCATCTCAAGCTGGACAAACTGTGTGGCTGGAAAAGCAAGGAATTTTGGCGGGTAATTGGGCTGCAGGCAGCTGGGAAGGGAGGTCCCAAGCCCAAGGTTGATTATAAGTGCTATGTCCCAGTATGGCGTCCTTGAAGGTAACATCCTTGAACGTTCAAGGTATTAACTCCCCCCATTAAGAGGATGAAGATTCTACAATATTTGAAAAATGTTAAAATCAGACATATGTTTTATACAGGAAACTAAAATGACGGACACAGAACATGCTACGCTGCCGGCGTACTTGGGCTGATAAAGCGATTAGTGCATCCCACCCCACAGGGAAGCGAGCAGGTGCAGCAATTCTCCTCCGGAGGGATTTACCCGTTGAGATCACTATGGAGGCAACCCTGGGGGAGGGAAGGGGAACCATTCTCAGGAAAAATGTTCTCACAGACAATTCACCTAATAAATGTATATGTCCCCAATAGAGATGACCCCTCCTTATTTAAGGAGTTCTATAGGAAAGTGGCAGACTTGGGTGAGGGTTTGATTCTCATGGGGGGACGGGATTTTAGTTGTGTTCTCAATCCACAGATGGACCATTCCTCGGGTGTCACCACAACAAATAAAGGTATGAGTAAAGGGGGGGGGGGGAGAGATGCATGAGTTAGCCCTATTGGATGTTTGGAGAGAACAAAATAGACACCTTAAGGACTACACCTTTTACTCCTACCCCAATCATTCTCATTCGAAGATGGATAACTTTTTGTGCATCAGCCAAGATCTATACAAGATCAGGGAATGCACGATCCACCCTTGACTAATTTTGGATCACTCAGTGGTAACTACTGTGTTGTAGCTGGGGGGATCGGAATAGGCGCACCCTGTGGAGGACGAACTTGACGCTTTTGGAGAGGGACGAGTTCAGATCTCGCATTCGAGCAGTAGTTAAAAATTATGAAAGGCACAATCCCTCGGAGGTGCCAGACTCCAACTTCTTTTGGGATCAGTTACAGGCTGTACTGTGTAGAGAAATGATCTCCTACTCTTCGTACCTAAAAAGACACATGGAGCGGCAGGTAACTCTGGAAGCAAAAGTAAAGTAATTGGAGCTTACCTCTAGTCAAAAAGGAGCACAGAATAAAAACATACAAGATGAAATAAAGCTAAATAAATAAATAAATAAAATTAGAGAAGAGCTACGAGACATAATTGATCAGCAGGTGGAAGGGGAAATTAAGATATGGGAACCAGAAATACTATAAGCACAGCAATAGGGCAGGCCGGTTGCTAGCTTTCTGATTTGGAAAACACCAATCAGATAGATACAGTATGTTAAATCCATTAAAATAGTCAAGTATGGGAGTCCGAACACCCCTTTGCATGCCCAAGGATATAGCTGGGGCCTTCGTGAAATACTATGCCACCCTTTATGATACAGATCCCAGTATGCCTGACACACCTCTTAATATGAACATTTCTGGATACAGACTCCTTACCAAAACTTTCAGAGGTGGTCAGGACACGACTGGACTCCCCAATAACATCTACAGAAATTTCCCAAGCCATCCGTACTGTGAAGGTGGGCAAATCCCTGGGCCCTGATGGGTTTAATGTGGAATTCTTTCAAAAATTTAGTAAACAGCTAGTTCCCCTGATGGTCAAGATCTTCAACCGGGAGGGGGGTGGGTTCCCATGCTGCTCATGGAAAGAAGCACTCATCACGGTCATCCCAAAGGATGGGAAGCCCCCAGACTCCTGTAGTTCATACAGACCAATTTCTCTCCTTAACACTGATTCAAAGATTTTCACCAAAATCCTTGCGGATAGGGTTAATTCCATCCTACCAAGCTTGGTCTACCCAGACCAAGCTTGATTTGTGCTAAACAGACACGTAAAAGAAACATACGACATTGCCTGGATATACTATATTCAGAGAAAAAAGGGAAAAGAACAGCAGTTAGCCATTGCAATAGACGCTGAGAAAGCGGTTGACTGCTTGAGTTGGGTTCTCCTTTGGGAAGTACTGTCCAAATTCGGCTTTGGCACCCAATTTGCTGACTGGATTAAAGAGATCTATAGTAAGCCCACCACAAGGGTTAAAATTAATGGCATGATCTCAGATCAGTTAAACGTCAAAAGGGGTACCTGATGGATGCCCCCGTCACCAATCCTATTTGCCCTTAGTATGGAACCCTAGCAGAGTTAATTAGGACATATAACAACCTAGTGGGCATTAAGAGTGCGGGAAAGAACAGAATATCCCTTTTACGGATGACACTATGCTGTATGTAGGAGATCCGGTCAGAACATTCCCTACATTACAGAGAATACTGGAGGAACAGTGGGGAGTATTTAAAACTGGGATTACAAGAGCAACATAATTATGCATTAAGCAGGTTAGCAAAGGGAAAAGGAAGAGGAGGCCATTATGGTTTTCCAAGGAGGTAGAAGAGAAAGTGAAAGCCAAAAAGATTGCATTCAGGCAATACAAAAAGACACAGGCAGAAGGGGATAGGGAGAAGCACCAGGAGAAGCAAATGGTGGCAGGGAGGTCAGTAAGGGAAGCCAAAGCTCAGACAGAAGAGCACATTGCAAAATCAGTGCGTAGAGGGGACAAAACCTTTTACAAGTACATAAGTGAAAAAAGAAAGTGAGGGATAGTGAGACTGAAGGGGGAGGATGGGGGCCGTGTGGAGGATGACAACAGTAAAGCTAATCTACTGAACAGAGTAATGGATCTGAAGGGAGTACAAGGGGCAGGAATGGTACAGAAATGGACACAAGTCCCTTTACAAGAGAAAGGGTCCTGAAGGAACTGGAAGAAATAAGAGTTGATAAAGCAATGGTGCCAGATGTGGTGCACCCCAGGGTCCTTAAAGAACTAAGAGAGGTGGTGGCTGAACCTCTGGCAATCCTGTTTAGCTGATCACCGGAAACAGGGGAGGTACCCAAAGACTGGAGGATAGCAGATGTAGTCCCCTTATACAAAAGTGGGAACAAAGAGGAAGCGGGGAACTACAGACCAGTCAGCCTCACCTCAGTAGTGGGGAAGATCATGGAAGCACTACTGAAGGAGAGATTGGTGGAACATATGGTTGTCAATGGACTACAGGACCCAAGGCAGCATGGTTTCACCAGGGGGAGGTCATGCCAGACCAACCTCGTTGAATTTTTCAACTGGGTGACTAGGGAGGTGGATCAGGGGAGGGCAGTGGACATGGCCTATCTGGACTTCAGCAAGGCCTTTGACACGGTGCCACATAGAAGACTATCGCACAGACTGGGGAATATGGGTGTGGGCAGGACAGTAGTGTGGTGGGTAGGTAACTGGCTGGGTGGCAGGATGCAGAGGGTGGTGGTAAATGGCTGTCACTCCACAGATGGAAGAGTGACCAGTGGGGTACCACAAGGATGAGTGCTGGGACCGGTCCTATTCAACATCTTCATCAGTGACATCGCGCAGAACCTAGAAGGCAGAATTTCTCTGTTCGCTGATGACACAAAGCTCTGTAACAGAGTAGACACACCGGAGGGTGTAGACAGAATGAGAAGGGACCTGCAGAAACTTGAAGAATGGTTAGGGATTTGGCAGTTGAAATTCAATGCAAAGAAGTGCAAGATAATGCACATGGGGCACAAAAACCTTGGCACAATATATCAGTTGGGGTGTGGATGTGAAGATATAGCATGCAGCAAGCAGGAAAGGGATCTTGGGGTTATCATCTCTGATGACCTCAAGGTAGGGAAACACTGTGACACAGCAGCAGGTAAAGCAAATAGGATGCTGGGATGCATAGGCAGAGGCATCACCAGTAGGAAAAGGGAAGTCATAATTCCACTATACAAGACGCTAGTGAGGCCTGCCTGGAGTACAGTGTACAGTTCTGGAGACCTTACTTATGTAAGGACATAGACAGGGTAGAGAAGGTTCAGAGGAGGGCAACAAAGATGGTACATGGATTGCATCACAAGTCCTATGAGAACAGGCTGGAGGAACTGAATATGTACTCCCTGGAGGAGAGGAGGGAGAGAGGGGATATGGTAGAGACATACAAATATCTTACAGGGAGGAACAGGGTGCAGGAATACCCTATTTTTAAGTGAAAAAGATGTTCCGGGACGAGAGGGCATGGGATGAAGTTGGAGGGAGGACGATTCAGAGGAAACATGAGGAAGAATTTCTTCACAGAACGGGTGGTGGACCAGTGGAACACCCTGCCAGAGGAATTGGTGGGGGCTGAAACAATCACGGGATTTGAGAATGCATGGGATAGACAAAGGAATTCTGGAGGTCAGGATTAAGGGGCAACAGACTTCTAGGAAAACAAAGTGAAGGCTCTTATCTGCCGACACTGTCTATGTATCTATGAATATGGGCAAGTGTCAAGGTTCAAAATTAATGAAGACAAGACGAAGGTTATTTTGGTTAGTGGATCACGTACACCAGCACTGGAACAACGTATCCCTTTTTGGTGGGTCTCTTCCCAAATTCGCTATCTAGGAATCTATATTCCTTTAGATTTAAAAAGACTATATCAAGTCAACTATGGGAAACCGATTCAGGAGGTGCACACTGACCTAAACAGGTGGGCTCTCTGTCTCTATTAGGGAGGACTGAATCCATTGAGATGAATATACTCCCTCGCTTCTTGTTCCTGTTTAGTACCCTTCCATTTCACATTCCTAGTAAGGAATGGAAAATCATTAAAGGGAAACAATGGAAAAGACAAAGCTTTTATCAGACACTGCAAAAACTCTGAATTAGTGCTGCCAGACAGTAACAACTTTATTTAATGGTTTAGAACAGCTACCCACAACTTCACTTCCTGTTGCTGGCAGAAGCCATTTCATGAGCAGCAATTAGCTTCCTGAGCTCACTGTATGCTAATATGCCTGTTTGACCTCAGCTATTGGTTGGCAGGACATATTAGCATAAAGTGAGCTCAGGAAGCTCTCTGCTTCTCATGAAATGGTGGCTGCCAGCAATAGAAAGTGAAAGTTGAAGGCCACTGTTTAAATCACTAAAAAATCAATTAGAGTTATTTGTTAAACAATGTTACCATCTGAAAGTACTAATCAAGCATTTTTGTAGTGCCTGGGTAAAGCTGTGCCTTTTCCACAGTTTCCTTCTAACAGAGCCCTCACCGCTGTGTGTGTGTGTGTGTGTGTGTGTGTGTGGGGGGGGGGTCAGGAATGTGCCTGGGAGACTCTGCAGAGAACAAAAGGGAGGGGCTGGGTCTACCCGATTTAAAACTGTATTAAACAATGTCAAGAAAGAATCTTGGACTGTTATTGGCCAGTTTGGGGCTGGACCCATGGCGTTATCCCAGCACGACGGCACAGGTCTACTCTCAGCACTGTGAACCAATGCAGATGAGCTTATGGCAGATGAAACAAAAATATTTTTCTACACTAATAAAAACATTCTTTCAATTTTTTTTTTTTTTTTTATATATAACAAACCATTGTATAATAGGAATAATGCACTCCAGGGTGTGTGTCAGCCCTGGGTCACTGTGAATCTCCTGAGCAACCCAAGGGTGGTCTGGTCATTTTTAAGGTATGCTATCCTGGGGCATTGGACGTACTCAGCCTGCGGCCTCGTGCCCAACCCCCTAGGCGTGGCGTTATCCCAGGACGACACACACCCTGTCATGCATTATTCCTTTATTATCAGATAGCACAATTAAGCCCGTGGAAAGCATACCTTAAAAATGACCAGAACACCACTTGGGTTGCTCAGGAGATTCACAGTGACCCAGGGCTGATACAGAGGTTAGATTTCCATGGTTCCCCAGGATCACTTATTAAAAAGGAGACAATAAATCCCTGGTCAGGGCAAACCTTCAGGGCGAGGGGTGAAATTAAAAAAAGAGCGAGGTATAAATTGCCTTTTATCCCATAGAACAGAAATTATATACTGCACTCAGTTCACTCCTCCAAGGATGGATCACGTGTTCCTGCTCTGGAGGAGGAAGGGCTTAAAGGGTTTTTTTTAGCCAGTTTACCAACAGGGCAGTATTAGACCCTTTCAGATGATATAGCAAGAATTTCAACTCCCTACCTCACACTTTTTTTTAGCTACCTCCAGGTGACCTCTTTTTTGAAATCAAATACACATACACTAGAGTTACAACAGCCCCCAGCCCCCACACCCCACGGAACAAGCCATCTGGGACTTGGTCTCAGAACCCAAGGAAACTAAGCTACTCTCCAGACTGCTGACTGTCTTTAGACTGATAACAGAGTGGCCCCCTCTACGTTGTCAAATCGAATGGGAAAAGGAAATAGGCATTTGGACGAAAAGAACTGGAGGATGGTATGGGAGGGAGTGGCACGCAAACCTATCTCAAATAATTGGAGAGAGTTCAGAAGGAAAATTGTATCTTGATTCTTTAATACCCCCACAAGAACAAAACACTATAAAGCAGGGAGTACTGACTTGTGTCAGAGGGACTGTGGGCAGGTGGGGAACAATCTACACATATTTTGGGAATGCCCGAAACTGCAACCTTTCTGCAGGGTTGTGGGAGGGCATACTTGGAAAATGTTGGAACTTAGCAGAGAACCGGACTTTGGAGGTCTGGTCCTAGGTTTGCTCCCAAAAGCCAAACGGTCTAATGGTCAGAAATCATTCATAGGTATCTTGTTAGTGGCAGCAGGCAAGGCCATCACCAGACGTTGGCTTACTCCCACGATCCCAACTTTGGAAGACTGGGTAGAGATTGTGAAGGAAATTGCTAGACTAGAAAAAAAATAATGGATGCGCTCTGCCTAAAGAAAGATCAGTTTAATCAGATCTGGCTCCCCTTTATGCACTTGATTGAGGAGCTCGAGGGGTCTTCGGTACTTTCACAACAGTCCTCTTTGAACTAAAGATGAGTCACACCCCACTTTGTCAGATACCCCATTCCCCTCCCTGAGGGGAAGATGGAAAAAGGGACAGGGTTAGGAGAAAGGGGGAGGGTAAGAACAAGGAAAGAAAAAACAGCCACAAATAGTTTGCCCAAATGTTTATTTTATGTTTACTTCTGTTATCAGATTTAAGTCCCCAGTAGGGTGGACATGTTTTTTATTGTAACTAATATTAAATGGCATCCAACTGAGATAAAAGAAAAATAAACAGATTGAATAACAAATAACACAAGGAGATAATTTCTCTGGAAGAAAGGTTCCCAATATATCTTGGGAAAATACCTGGAGGAAAGAAGAGAAGTGTATATTAACTCTTGAAGGGATTTACACTGTACTAAGGTTACAACTCTTGATTCCTCTTTCCATCTCACCTCTCCAACATTCATGTGTCATGATTTATTGCCTTGTGCAAAAACTTTTAATGTGACCCATTACTAATGTATTGTAAAATGTTTTTATTTATGATGCCAATAAACTTGAAGTTTAAAAAAAAAAAAAAAACTCCGACTCATTGAGGAAAACATTAAAGGGACACACCGCTAGACTTATGGACCAGTCTGAAACAGCATATAATGAAGCTGTCTGAAGCAAGTTTTATCACTATAAAATGCACACATGGCAACATCTTTTGCACAGTAGTGCGAGATGTTTATTTTGTTAATTGTATTTTGCTCGACCCGCCAGAAATGTCTGCTCCGCGCTTTCACGGGCTAGAAGGGCACAGACTGAGCCGTGGGGAAGCTAGTTTATGAACGAGCTAATTATTTTTGGTTCTATGTGTGAAAATGGTGGCATTGCTTACGGATCAGGATGCAGAGTTGTGCAAAGATATTCCCAAATGAAAACATGTGCTGTAATCCATTTTATTCTGTATGTAAAAGGTGAAGCCGTGACTACGGGCATGCGCATTAGAGTCGACTAATGCGCATGCTTGGAGTCATGGCTTCAATTTCTACAAACAGAATGAAACAGGTTACACCAAATGTTTTCATTTGGGAATATCTTTGCACAACTCTGCATCCTGATCTGTAAGCAATAGCACCATTTTCACATATAGGACTAAAAATAATTAGCTCGTTCATGAATTACTTTCCCTTAAGCTCCGCACCATTCTAGCTCACGAACATGTCGAGCAGAATATAATAAAAAAAATAAAAAATAAGCTGAGGCCAGCCCGGTGGCAAAGAGGGCTGAGACAAAGTGGGGCGCCTTACCTTTTTCCACTCCGGCAGCCCAGGCTCAGGAACTGACTCGGGTCGGCCGGGGAGAGCAGGATTGAGCATCTGGAGGACAGCTCTCCTCCTCTGGGATGGTTGCTGCTCCCAGGACATGTCTGCCCTCTCGTGGAGGCTTGGGGTGGGCAGTGAAGGACACCACTTTGGGATGGAGGGACAGTCTCACACATAGTAACATGGGTGCGTGCGGATGGCACTGCACGTCCACATTCCTCTGAAGGCTCTCTTTCGGCACCAGATCCATTCTGTTGGTGGTCAGGTGCTCGCCATTGACCCCCACAATGGGGGGGGGGGAGAGTAAGCCACTGGGGGAAATCAATGGTTTAAGTCCCTGAGGATGCCGGGTGATGGGGCTGGCGGTGGAAGGAGATGCCTACACCATGATGGGGAGGAAAAAAATAGATTAAAAGGACTCTGTCAACCCTTTTAGGCCTCAAAGTGTCGCTAATACATACATTTAGTGATTGGTCATGTAACCCCTAGGTGGCACTATCCCAAGAGCTACTACCCCTGCCTGCTTGGCTAGGAGCAGGTTAAGGGGCCAGAGTTCTGAAACAGGTCCCTCCATCTGGAGGTCAGGGTTGGTAGTGGTCAAGCTAACCTGTGCACAGCCCTCCGGGACACTGTAACCCCCCTCTTTCCTTGCTAGTGGCCGGAACAATACATAATCACTTACACAATACCCCTAATATACCACACAAGTACCCACACTGTTTGCACTTACCACCAGGGCTTTCCTCTGGCTTGACCCTGGGGACCCCCTGTAAAACAAGGTTATACACAGCAAGTAACAGCAGTACAGTACTCTTGCACAAACTGGAACCACAGTCAGGGTAAATGCAAAAAGAGATCAGATTTATTTAAGGGACTTGAACAAGGAAGGGGCGTAATCAGGTTAATTTGCTTAAAGGCTGTATCAATCAAACAGTTATGCATGCACTTCAGGGTTCATAAACAGTCACACACTCTGGGTACCCAAGTGAAGGAAGGGTGGGCTAGCCAGGATCGTTGTCTGGGGTATGCCAGTGTCGCAGCTGGTTGAAGCCCTGTGATGGAAGAAAACAACATGCACCACACACACTAATTGTAATCCGGAGCCGGAGAGGTCAGTTCATGAAAGAAAAGAAATAACAAGACATTCAGATGACACACTTAGATTAAGCTGTTGTAGCAGGGAGCAACCCTGATGGTTACTCACGATACCCAAGACTGGACACAGGCTGGACGAAAACTGAGACTGCAGGTGGTTGATCTGGAGTGCCATGAGAAGCAGGGTGCACATGATTCGCTGTGGCATCATTCCTATTCAAGCGTGGAAGCAGGGGGCTGATCCCCAGGCAGGTCCCTCGTTGATGTCTTTCTCTGCGCAGTGGGGTAGTCTGGCAGAGCCAGTGTGGCAAAGCCCAGGCCGTATGGAGATGAATGCGGATTCAGTCCGGTCAAGCTGGATACAGCTTCCAGCAAGCAGAACACAATCCACACAGTGGGGAACCAAATCACGACCCACTATAAACACACATCACATTTACATGTAAGGGATTCTACTATACCAGGCAAACCACTCTCCGGTCACAATTGCAAAGTCTCTGCACATACCAGGAGTTTAGAGGTAGCTAGAAATCCTGACAGGCCAATGCATTCAGCAAATCTTCATTCTTCTTCAGGTTGATCCTGGTCACAACTCAGTGGCTTACTTCGTTCTCACAAACTCAAATTCAGTCCGAACTGATTCTCTTCTCCCTCTTAGGGGCAGCAAGCAGGCATGAAGGCCAAAACTCGGGCCTTTCCACAGAGATTGTCTCAAGCTGTTGCTTCTTCAGCTTCCAACCTAGAACTGACAACTGGCAGCAAGCCTGGGAATTTCCCCAAGATCCGAATGGTTCAGTTGGCTGATTCATCTGTCAGTCACAACAGGAGCTCCCCCTTCAGGTGCAAAAAAGGCGCCAAAAGGCCAAAACTACAATTCCTACAGATTCTGACTCCAGGCAGCTCCTGTAGTCCGGCTACATTTTCGGTCCCACCAGTACTGATTGGTCCAATTCGGCAGTCCAGGACCAAGATAGTGGAGAAAAAAAAAAAAAAAAAACAGTCCTTGCTGCAAAGAAGGCAGGTTAGACAAACTACATTATCACTGTCACTCTAAATGATGTTCAACAGATAGTTGCATCTTTCAACAGAGCTCCCTCTCAAATTACTTATGACTGCAATCCAGGCAGCTCTTAAAGAGACAGTACACAGAGGCTATACAGGCACTCTCTGGCAATCACATTTAAACTGCTAAAAGACAGGACACCAGCCTGGTAGTGAGCATTTAGGTAAGCTCAAGGAAGACGTTTTGGGACCCCCCATTTGTAGTGGGGTTACAGGTCATATTCTGTAGAGATTGCCGATACAGCTGGTAGGTAGATTCTGATGACTTTTTCTTTTCAAAAGCGAAACACAGACTGCCCACCATACTGGTGTTACCACACAAAAACATTTTTGTTTGCATTCCTTGATCAGCTCCCACTGCATCTTTCCTGGACTTGGGAACACCCCAACACAATCTAGCCAACTAAGATGCAGTGGTAGGAGAGGACAAGACTACTGCATCATAAGTGACTGCAGTGTTTGGAGGTATTCTTGATGTTCAAAAAGTGCATGATAGAGTAATATCAAGGATTTGAAACAAAACAAGGCTGGGTATAATTACACTATTAGCATACATTTCAGTTCTACTAAAAAAGGCGTCAGATAAGGCAGTTTGATAGGTCTCTAGTTCTAACCAAGCTACTGTTCACCACGCTAATGCTATGCTCAAACTGTCTTTGAATCCCAGTTGCTTGACAATGCCTTAAAGGGCTGCCAATTCTGAATCGTGCTATGTTTTGCTCCCATGTTTTGTATCCTGACTGTTCTGACAATGCCTTCACGAGATACTACTTCTGGTTGTACTATATTTAGTGAAAACACCTTTGTATATACTTAAAGCATATTTTGGCATTTTAGTTTATGACAAGGAACCATTGTAAATGAGCATATCTGCTCAAAAATATTCATCAGATTGCTTAAATAAATAAAAAAATAAAACAAAACAACCAGCACCATCAATGAATCCTAGAGAAAATAAGCAAGCATAAAATGTGTTTTCAACTAAAAAAAAATAATATGCAACAAGGGTCGACAGTGTCCCTTTAACCACAAAAACTAATAAGCATCTTGCACTACTGTGCAAAACTGTTGCCATGTATGCATTTTATAGTGATAAAGCTTGCTCCAGACAGCTGCGCTACATGCAGTTTCAAACTGGCCAAAAAGGTACGCTTCTAACACATTTCTTTTGGAATACTTTTTCCTAATAACAATAAAGCATTCCCAGGAGTTAGATTAATAATCAGTTAATCACCCCCTAGTGGCAGTATGGCACTCAGCTGCGCCTTGTGCCACATTACACCCCTGGTGGGTGATTAACAGACTGTTAATCTAACCCAGGTCATGCCTTATTGCTTGAATGATGCTTGACTTGAAACAGTGCTGCATTCTTATTTGTGGTTATACATCCCATTAAAACTCTGTTTGTAATACAATAATCCCAAACTGTACAGTAACTGGAGATGCCTGCCTCTGTGGTTCTTATCTGAACTCTAGTTGGCCAGGGTTGTCTTTGCCAATACGCAACATGGGCAGAGAGTTCATTCTACAAAGAATGCTAAACTTATTTTTCCATGAAACCAGCATTCTGAAGGAAGCAATGCATACTCATTAGGAAAGAAAAAAGTTACAACAACATGATGGATGCATTCCAATATACATACTGGCAACTGTAATACAAACCATTCCCACAGTACCGTTCCATTAATAATCCTGAACTGCACTGTAATCACTTTGTGCACTTGAACTCTTTTTTTAGGCTGGGTGCCTATCTGAAAGGATTTTAGTTGTCTTGAAACTTAGGGATACTGTACCTCACAGATTTTATCTGCAGTACTTACAGAACATAGCATTTCAGCTTCTTAACCCTAGAGACCCAATCTGGCATCCATGGGCTTTTTTCCCCCCAGAACATATCCCAAGGAAAAAAAGGGAGGGGGACAAACCCCACACATACACATTAAGGGTAGGAGGGAGGCGCTAAATTAAACATGCAGTGAAGCCTAGTGGTTAATGAGCAGAACTGTGAATCACTAGACTGTTTCAAATCCCAGACCCATTTACTTACTAAGAGACCATGGGCAAAGCTTCTTAAAGACAAAAGGCTCGTTCACACGGCTAAATCCGAGCTATTTGTGATGGTGCACAGCAGCAAGACTGGCGCACCTCTGCACATCTGAATGCCACCGTTTTGCATTTTTCAGTGGCATTTTATGACAGTGATCCCTCTTTCCCCAGAATCGCGTAGTGGTGCTGGCATTTTGTGCTGCTCTACTTGACTGTGTGAACAGCCAGCACCACACACAATGCTGTGTCCGGCTTTCACCAGAAGTCTCCAGAATGGGTTCTGAGACACAGAGTTCAGCTTAAGGTTATTTTTGTATTTTAGCACACCTGAACTTGGGAAAGTAGCTCTTTTTTTAAGTCGAGGGCTGAGACCAGTAGAAAACAGGGTCTCAGCTGCTACAGTGAGCATGTGTATATGCATATGCATGCCCAATGTCATGGCTTGAGTCTGAGACAGTGTTTTCTCCAAGTTTTAGCCCTCAGTTTATAAAAAGAGGCACTTTGCTGAGTTCTGCTTTGTTTAGAATACAAAAATCTACCTTCAGCTAAACTCAGGCCATCTGGTGCTGCAGCAACACTGGTACAGTGATGTCACCCACCCAACTCCGGCACCCCCACCCACTCACTGGATCCCACCTCCACAGCTGAATCAGCGCCGTCAGCCATCTGAACTCTGCTCCACAGCACTGCAGAATGGATTGGCAGTAACCATCAACACAACAGCGATTTATTTCTCGCCATGTGAACGAACCTAAAGTCCCTAGAATAGTGCAACTCAACAGCCGCAGCATTTCCCTCAGAATTTGCTTCCTGCTGCTGAAAAAGAACAGCAGGTATGTAAGAACTTACCGTAACAGTAGGTCTTTGAGAGAATCTCCCCCAGTAGTCCACACATTTAGAACTATAAACCATCAGCGTCAAGACCACAAAGAAACCTTTTGCTAGCTGTAGGGCAGCCACAATGGCGTGCAGCATCAACATGTATATAATGTGGGAGGCCCCAACACTCAGTTCCCCACCAGAGATAAGCCTTGGAGCGCCACTTACTGTGAGGAACCAGGAGATCAAATCAGTACCAGGCAATCAAGGAGAGGCATGGGACTGGACAACAGGATGCATGGAATAAGGGCCTCCGGTACATTTGATATAACCCTCAGAAGACAAAAGGGGGAGGAGGGACAGTACAGCATGGCTCAATGAAGGAGATTCTCGTAAAAGATCTACTGTTGTGATTAAGTCCTTACACAACTGTTTTATCTTCATCAAGGTATCTCCTCCATTAAACCACACCCTTGGAACAATTCCCAAGCAGTACAGGAAGATGGCACAGTCCGATATGCGAACAGGCATGTCAATGCAGTACAACAAGCCCAAAGCAAGCAAGTCTACACCAGACCATGTCCAGACCGTAGTGTTAAGTGAAAATGTGGACAGTGCTACATGCGGCAGCAGCACATATGTTGGCAGCAAGGACATTTCTGCAACAAGCAACAGAAATGACCTTGTGGAATGACTGAGAACAACCACACTTAGCCAGCCATTTGGATGGCATTGTTTTGACACAGGAGTGGGCCTCATTGTCAGGGACGAATCAAACAAAAAGCTGTGAAATCGTTCTGTAGCTCTTAGTGCAAATACTACTATCTCATTGTTTCATGTACATCACGAGTATGGAGCAGTGCCTTGCACTGGTTGGCATGGTTAAGGTAATAAACAGGAAGGTATATGGACTGGTTCAGTGTGAAGTCAGAGACCACCTTCAGTAAAAGAAATTATGATTCGTACATAAAGAGACTGTGAAAAATCAAATAAGGAGGCTCAGACAAATCATGACGCTCGGAAATTCTACAAGCAGGAGTCATGGCAACAAAAAATGAAAATTAAATACCTACCGTAATTCTGATCTTTGTGCATCTTCACCATTCATCACTTCTGGGTACTGGCCGGAGGTCATGACCCTGCAGGAGCTTTTTTTTGAATGGGTGTAGTCGACACACCATCGGCACCGCCCTTGAATCTGATGCACTGCGTAGTGCTCGCGGGTTGGCTGTTAGGTGTTGTTGACTCCGCCCTCCCACCAGTTCTGAGTCACCATAGAGTAAGAAAGGGTTGGGAGTGACAAGGAAGTCCAAGGGACAGACAAAGGAAAAGATATATAAACTAAAAGGAGAAATAAATGACTGAGAGGGCAGAATAAGTTTGAAAAACTAAGGGGATTGGGTAGGGGCCCCAATCTCAGGAAGCAGAAAAAGGAGGGTCAAGGAATTTAGAGATAAGAATGAAAGGGGGGGGTTGGAGAAAGGGAACACACCCTGGAACCTTGACCTGTCTCCAGATTGTATAGGAACTGCAAAGGAGTAGCCAAAAAGCTAACTGTCAGAATTCAAGGCACAGAATCACTGGCAATAACTCCAAGAAGCAGAATCGGCTATTCTGCAAGAAAAGACAGGATACAGGGACTATCCCCCCCCAAAAAAATACATTTTTAGTGTAAGAAACCTAGTTTCTTAAATTAAATCGAGGTTGTGTCCAAAGGACAAGGAAATTAAAGCAAGCACGGGGAGAAGGGGAGAGGGAACAGAAAAGAGGGCAACTACCAACCCCCACCCCACAGGGGTAGAGCCGAGGCACTGAAGGAGTGCCCCCCATCCCGATCACTCTACCCCCAGAGAAAATTATCCCCCCATGTGCCCCAAGTCACCCTACTCCTGACTAACAGAAAGGAGAGGGGTGAGGGAGAGGCCACAGAGAGGGAGGGGGACCCAGAGACCGAGGCCCCAGGGAGATGGAGGGTGGGATTGTGATGAATGATGAAGATACACAGAAAGATCAGAATTACAGTAGGTATGTCATTTTCATATCTTATCTGTGTCAATCTTCACCATTCATCACCTTTGGGTGAGTGCCGAGCCCCCCTCCCCCGAAGGGGGGCTTCAACCCTAAGGGACTGAGTTCCTTAGCTGTCAGTGGGTGACACAATAAGAGGGAGAATCTTCACTGGTCTGGAGAGGCCCGAGAGTGTGAAGAGTGAGACGGGGACCCCCCTAGAGGGGGTAGGAAGTTGCCCCGACAGACGCCATCTCACCCTATGGGAGAAAAGACAGGTTCTCTGGTAAACGGAGTTAATCACCCTATGTTGGACCAGGGGCGACAACCGGGACAGACGCAGCCACACCATCCGCCTAGTGCAGATCGCTGTCCCTACGACCCTGGTAGCTACCTCACTGGTATCATACGATGCCCTTGCTTGGTGCCTTGCTAGCTCCAGGCCACGTGCAGAGTGCGCAATAGCTTGTCTGGTTTCCTCCGTGTTAGGCATCGAGGCTAGGAGTTGACCTAGCCTGGACCACAGGAACCTATCATAGGTAGCATAGTGGGCCTGATGAGCAGATATAGAGAGAAGCAACCGTGCCGAGTAAAAGGTCCTCCTACCCCAGAAGTCAAAATCCAAGGAATCTTGATCTGGGGGCCAGTCACTGTGCAGGGCGCGAAGCCCGTCGGGAGTATCCAACTGCGTCAATCCTGACCTAGGATGAGGCAGGTTACCTGGAGACTCTTCGGGGGAGGGCACAATACCTCTGGCGGAAATCCCTAGGGGCTGGGACTCTGGAAAAGGGTCTCTGCCAGAAGCGCATCGATGCATCCCTAAAGGGAGCAGGCCGGGGGTGGGGGGGCACTACAAGAGTGTCCACACTGAAATCGCCCAAAAAGGCACGCACAGAATGCTGCGGATTGTGCCGAGTGGGAGGGGTGACATGCAGGTCCTCCAACATCTTCACGAGAAAATGCTGATACTCAGTGAGATCAGCAGCTGGGGAGATGTGGACAGACTGTTCCTCACCTCCTGAAGAGGAGGATGAGGAGTCAGAGGAACTCAGAGGTTGGCTGCTCAGGGGGAGGCTGAAAAACCTGCCTGTCCATGGCCCTAACATAAGAGGGAAATTGAGCAGCCACAGCTCTGAATTGCTCCCAGGAGAGAGGATCACTAAGACCAAGGATACCTGGGAGAGCAGGAGAATGTTACAGAGGAGAGAGGGCAGAGCCGACAACAGGAATCAGCTGTCCTCCGCCTCGGCTACAGAGCACACCTGGAGCCACAAAAGAGGTAGCTCAGGAAAACTCCACAGTCGACAGCTGGTCAACCATTCTGGAACTGCCTAGGCTGTGCCCAGAAGAACCAACCCCCGTGAGGTGACCGGGGCCGTGAAAGTCCAGAAGGACAGTCCCCTACCTCAAAACAATGGGGCCCTCTCAAGGAAACCAAAAGGGAAGGGCGAGGGTCCACACTACGACTTCTCCCAGAGCCTGGGTGGGTTCCAGAGAGGGGTTGCCGCATGGAGCCCATACCCCTCGACTCCTTGGAATCCGAAAGTGCCCTCCTCCCAGTGAGAGCCAGCCAGCAAACCTGGTCAGTCCCCGAAGGGGCTATCCAGGGAGCCGCAACCTCTCCTTCTGTGGGAGCTCCAACTGGCCCCAAAGTTGGGCAATCCAGGCACACCACATGAGGGGGTACCACCAGTGAGGGGTCAGAAAACCCTCCAAGTCCAGGCTGCAGAGCAATGGTGGCTGCACCACTGCCTGCTGGTCAGCACCCCCTGACCCTGGTCCCAGAAGAAACTGTCCTCTCCTCAGAAGGGGTCTGGTTCCAGCCTGTTGAGGATACTACCAAGGTGTCCACGCCAGCAGCCAACTCCAAAGAGTCAGACTGCCTGACTCAGAGTCCGATTCCTCCACCGAAGAAGTGGAGATCGAAGTTCTGTGCCAAACGGTGCATGGACGCCCACTGCGATCCTGACTGAAAGGGACACCAGACCCAGAGACTGCGTCGACTTCCCCAGCTGCACTACGAACGGTGCAGGAAGAAGACAGCTCCCATGATGGCAGCAGCATCGGAGCTGGAGGCTGTCATAGCACCGCCCTAACCCACAGCATTGCAAGCAGCGCCGAGGCCAGAGCTGGCTCAGACTGTGTTCTCGGTAGGAAACCCCCATGGTGCCGTCCTGAGCCATGGCAATACAAGCAGCACCAAGGCCAGAGATGACGCTGATGGCCCCGACAGCGCTCTCGGCACCGCAAACGGCGCCGAGGTCAGAAATTCCACGTACCGTGTCCCAGCTCGGAGCCGCGAGTGGCTCCAGAGCTAGACACAGTGCCATGCTCAACCACGTGCCGGGGTGAGAGACAGTCAAGGATGGTGCAATAGAGCCTCCCATGGTGCCATGAGCACCATCGGCACCATGAACGGAGCCAACAGCAGCAACAGCGTCAAGCAACGGACAGGTGCTGATGATGGCACTATCAGAGCCCACGGCACTGTGAATGGGGCAGAGACCCAAGACAGCGTTGACCCAGACCTTCTGAGCCAAGGGTACGACACCAGGGGAGCCTTTACCCCTGAAGGGGCGATTGCCAAGGCAGTGCCTCCCGCCCGCCCCCGGGGGGGGGAAGAGACTGGGCCTCCTGCACCGTGGAAGGGGCTTCTGCCATGGCTAGGCTACAAGAAGCAGAAGCCCCTTCCCCCTCAGTCCGTAAAGAACCGGGAGGGGACCCGGAGGAAAGGCTGAGAAAACGTGGCTTTGCCCGACGAGTGCGTGCCCATCCCTCGAAAGTCAGTGGAGCTTGTCCAACTTTCCATATGCATTGTTCGATGACACGATGGTCCATGGAGAAGCAGGCATCACACAAATCCATGTCGTGTAGCGGGCCAAGACACGCGAGGCAACGGTCATGTTGGTCAGTGACAGAGCACTTATGGCCGCACCGGCACCGATGCATAGGGGGCCATCCCTTCACCATAGTTTTCTTGGCCCCTGACTGAGACATGACCTACGGAAAAATAACACCAAACAAGACCAGATGTCACAAAATAAAGAAAAGGAACAGTCTTACTTTTTAAACCTCAGGCGACGGACTCTTATCAGAGCCAAAGGCTTCAACAGTTACACCAAGCCTCTCACACAGTAGAGCTTCCACGAGCTGACCTCGACAGCGGGAGACAAACTGGTGGGTGGGCGGAGTCGACAACACCTAATAACCAACCTGCGAGCGCCACGCAGTGTGTCAGCCTCGAGGGCGGAGCCGATGGTGCGTTGACTCCGCCCATTCAAAAAAAAAAAAAAAGAGCGCTCCTGCAGGGTCATGACCTCCAGCCAGTACCCAAAGGTGATGAATGGTGAAGACTGACACAGGTAAGATATAATATTTTCCATGACAGGAAACATGCCAAAAGTCACAGCAGGCTCAAATGTCAATTTCTCAAGTATGAAATTCAAGTCCCAAGGCGGGACTGAATTATGGAGGGGAGGCTTAATATGCAGAATACCCATCAGAAAAAAAGGGACACCTCTAGCTGGGCAACTGTACGGCCAACAATAGGGGGCATGGAATTCTGATATAGTTGCTACATGCACCTTAAAGGACTACTATAAGCCTGACTCAGATAAGGAAAGCAAGTATTCCAGAACAAAATCTACAGGACACGTAAACGGGTCCAAATTCCGGGAAGCAGACTACAGAGAAATGCTTCCATTTCTAAGAATAAGCGTGTCTGATAGAAGGCTTCCTAGCTGCAAGCAGGACATCAGCAACCTTAGGGGACACCCCAAAGCATACTACAACTATGTTTTCAGGAGCCATGTATGCAGGTTGTGACAGACTCCAACACATAGGTAGAAGAACAGGATACTCTATCACCAGATATTGTAGGAGTGGAAACAAAATCTGGCAAGGCCATAAAGGAGCAATGAGGATGAGAGTGGAGCACTCTTCTCTTAGCCTGAGCAGGAGACTCTGTTTTAAAGGAATGGGTGGAATGCATACTCGAATTCACTAAAAATACCACCACCAGCTTAATCTGGTTTAAGGTCAGTTGGCATTCATCTGTATCCTCCTCCCTTGGGTCATGCCTGAAAACAGGCAGAATTTGTCTAGTGCACTTACCCGGTCAACAAAAACGAAATAAATAAATAATAATTTCTCTTTCCAAGAGAGGAACACCACAACTTGCCAAAAAACTCCTGGCCATGGAGTCAGCGAGCAGAAACGCAGCAGATTTGCATTACGTGGGGACACAAAATGATCCAACTCTGGATTACACCATCTTGTGAAGCGGTCATTTACCATGGAGGTCAGCAATTCCTATTCATGAACCAGGGACTGAGACCTGCTCAGCCTGTCTGCCAAGGAGAAACATGGCCAACAGCTGAAGGTCATGAGACATCACCCAGTACCACACTCTCACTGCTTCCCTGCACAGGGGATAGGAGTGAGTGCCTCTCTGTTTATGTAGTGCATGACACTGACCTTGTCTCTGCATTAACACAGTACCAGAGCAAAGATGATTCTGAAATGCCTGGATGCTGTACAAGATAGCTGTCATCTCTAACGCATTTATCTGCTGGTCAGCCTCCACATTGTTCCAGGACCCTTGTGTCTGGAAGAGACTGAGATGAGCACCACAACCGGAGCCCAAGGCATCCATGATGAGTATTTGTACAGAGTATGGTACAAGGAATGAAATACCCTTGCGTAAGCTGCTGTGGTTCATTTACCACAGTAGAGCTCTGCAAAGAGGGGATGTGACCAGAACCACTTGTTCCAACTCGTCTGTCCACTGACCCCACTGAACCCTGAGCATCCACTGTGGGATTCACATATGAAGCAGAGTGAATGGCACTGTCACTATGGAAGCAGCCATCAGGCCCCGGAGACATAACAAACCTGGCAGAGACGTAGTGGCTCCTATGAACTAAGTGCGCCTGAGTAATAAGGGTGTCTGCCCTGTTCTGAAGCAGGAAGACTCATCCCTTCTCTGTATCCAGTACTGCTCTGATGCACTGCAGTAGTTGAAAAGGAGTCAAGACACATTTTGGCACATTCACTGCGATCCCAAAGGCCTCAAACAACTGTCTCATTTGGAAAAGACCGCAAATGAAAGCTTCATTGGAATTGGCCTTCAGGAGCTCATCGTCCAGATAAGGAAAGACAAAGCCCTTTCCTGTGAAGGGCTGCTGCAACCACTGCTAAGCATCTGGGAAAGATCTGCCACACTGAGGATAACCCAAAGGGCAACACTTTGAACTGATAGTGCCTGTCCTCAAACATAAAACAGAGGTACTGTCTGATCTTGATGTGAAGGTATGCATCCTTCATGTATAAGGGACAAAGTCAATCCCCTGTTTGCAAGAGGGGAATCAGGACCTGCAGAGACACCCCATATGAAACTTGTTGTATTTGATGTACAGATTGAGGTCTCCGAGGACCGACACAGGATGGAGAACCCCGTGCATTTTGGAACTAGAAGTATCTGGAATAGAACCCTCTGTTCCTGTCTCGGAAGAATTGGTTCGATAGCACATTCCTTAAACAGGGGCCAACTTCCTCTATTAGATGGGACAAGTGGCCCAGAGAGTAACAGGAAGGAGACAGAGGATGATCTAGAGGTGCTTCTATCAATTCCAGAGCATGCCCCCTTCCTATTATCTACAGGACCCACACGTCTGTAGTGATCTCCCTCCAGTGCTTTAAATGCAGGGAGATCCTTACCCCTGGAGGCAACAGCTTGGGGGGGGGGGGGAGAGAGTCAGGCAGAACTGGGGGCAGCAGAGATGCCAGAACAGATTGCTTTAGGTGTTTTGGCATGGGCACCGGGGAAGGGGACCAGGCAAGGTACCATCATTTCTGCCATGGCCTTGCTGACCGTATATATGGTTACCCTTGGCAGCAGGCCTACACCTATGCCATGCCCTCTGGTTGGTGTAAGGTAAAGGGATTTAACGGAACTTGAGGTCATATCTGAAGACTGGAGGCCATGAAGTGCATCTTCAACGTCACTGGCAAACAGTTTGGAGCCCCTAAAAGAAGCATTCAAAACAGTCTACTGCACATCAGCAGATTTTTCTGAATGCTCCTTTTAGGGCTCCAAACTGTTTAGCAGTGACAGTCACTCTGAGCCAGGTATAATGCCTAATGGAAAGACTAGAGGCTGCAGCCCTGGAAGAATCAGACACACCATAAGCTGAATGTAGCAGGTGTTTGCCAACTTCAGCATCAGCTGACAGGAAGTCGGTCTTTGAAGGGTCATCAGGCAAAGCCTGAAATGCAGTACATGCAGCCTTGCAAAGACTATTCTGATGATTTATTATACGGGCCTGGTAATTAGCAATCCTGAGGCCAGAGGACACTGAGGCACAAGTACGCTTGCCCATTACATCCCGCCTCCTAGACTATCTGAAGTCAAAATACTCATGCGTCTGGGGGTTTCAGAGTGATCGTGCGTAGCCATAATAACTACACCGTCGGTTTCTGTCTGTGTAGCATAGTAAGGCTTAGCAGACAGAGCAGGGTAATGCTTATCAGCCTTCCTGGAATTGCAGGTACGGTGCTGGACCTATTCCGTGCAAAGGCAGCACCCTTTAAAGCAAGATACACAGGAGGAAGTATAATGGAAGGCATTCAAAGGACCTCCAACAATTCCATAAAGATTCCTTTTAGTGCAGCCTTTTTCCTCTACAGCAATGTACATGGCAGACTGCATCTGCTGGAGCCCAGCTTGAAAATGGGGCTCCACGGGGAGCTCTGTATTTGTAAACCACCACGTCCTTGCACAGACAGAGCCGGCGACACCCTGAAAAAGGTCTGGGACTGCCTGCATCAAATGGTCAGAGCCAGACGATGGCAGCGACGTACCATTCATAGTAGGCATGGCAGTGCCGCAGCCAAGCCCCAATCATGAAGTCTCAACAATGGCCACTGGAGGGGGCAATGACTAGGATGTACCTGATGGCAACAGTGACCTGGACCTTGCCAGCAAAGCAGACTTTTCTTTGTGCTTATATTTGCGGCCAGAAGAAGAAGAGGCCCATGACAATCAGCATTCCTTTTCCATGTCTTTTGACTCTGATGACCATTACTTGGTTGAAGAGAGGGAAGCAGGCCTGGAGCCCATAGTCTTTTCCATAGTGTTCAACACTTTTTGAGCAATAAAGTTCTCCAGGGCATTCTGATGACATCTTCTTGTAGCCTGGTTGAAACTCTGGCAAAATTCACTGGCCTTTGCATTGTGAGATAGGCCCAAAGACCACACAGAGATTGTATGAGTGTCACCCTTGTAAATTCTGCAGCCGCAGGAATAATGGAACAAAGGTTCAGCAACATACAGAGACAACGATGGAAAATATCACTGCTCCAGATAACGTTGGCATTCAAGACTTATATACTGACCATTTTGACATTAGGTGAGTAAAATACAATTCTAATGAGTAACAGCGCTTTAAACTTGGAAAAACAGTGCCTTTTGAAGTATATATGGAACATTTCCACGGGTTGGGATGAGTATCGGTACCAATACAAATGTGAGAGAATTTCTTATGATTTACTGAGTAAAATAGGTAAGTACTCCCCTTTTTTGGAACACTGGAAAATGTACTTAAAAAAATAAACAGCAACAGCTATTTCAACATTGCTTCTCTATAGTAGTGCCAACAAGGAGGATCAACTGCGGGATAAAGCACTGGAGTGTTGGGACCGCCCCTTCTGTATGGGCGTTGATGCTGCATGTCGTAGAGGGTGACCCTCGGCTACCAAAAAGTTTCTGTGGTTTTGACACTTATGGCTTACAGTTCTAAATATGTGGCCTAATGGAGGAGATATCCTCAATGAAAATCATAATGCCATGGAATTCATTGCTCTTGATTTTCCATGGCGTCTGGCTCCATTCCCCTCGTTTATACTGAAGCCTCTCCTCTATGCTCTGAATTTAATATCACATATGGCATCATGTCACATTTCAGCCAATGGCAGGGCTGCAGCATGCTGCAGAAATTAATAGGTTATGCAGGAAAGAAACACTACCACAGAAGCCTAGGGGCCCTGCTACAGAAAATGAGTTACTCACCTGTAACCATAGTTCTAGGAGTGGTATACGGTGCACATTCACACTTCTGGCAGTACTTCCTTCCCCTTAAAACTTGACGGAAGGTCTTCAAGCTAGCTCCTCCCACCCACCCGGGTGCTATCCTCCTCAGCACCACCACATGACATCAGATCTTGCCTGCTGGAAGCAAGCATCAGTGTGCCACTTGCCAGGGAAGGTGGTGTGGTGTGTGAGGATGTGCACCATACACCACTCCTAGAAAGTACAGTTACGCAAGAACTTACTGTAACAGTAGATCTTCCGAGGACTGTCTCTTGCAGTAGGTCAACTCATTACTTATGGGAGTATCCACCAGGTGGCGCTGTCACACGGCAGCTTCTTCCAGCAGTCTTCCGTGGGGGCCACCCACATGACATCACTTCCTGTGGATGTGTACAAGAGTGGGCGGCCCCAGTACCCTCTGTTCACCGTTGGCGTTGGTGAACATGGCCTGCATCGAGGTAAACGAGGGCCGGAAAAACAGAACAGTGATCCCACCCAAAGTCCTGAGTTGCAGATTCGAGCCAACAAGGCAGGGGGATGGAGGGTGGGGGACTTACTGCAAGAGACAGTCCTCAGAAGATCTACTGTTATGGTAAGTTCATATGTAACCCCCCTGCAAATGGGGGTTCCCAAAAGACTTCCAGGAGCTTGCTTGAATGCTCCAAGCCTGAATGGTGTTTGGCATTTAAGCCATTTATCAGTGAGTGTTTTAGAACCTCTGGTACTGTCTCTTTAAGAGCTGTCTGCTTGCAGACATAATTAGTTTGTATGGGGACTGTGTGTTTCTTTGATTGAGTACCACTCAAGCTGCTGCCAATTCACTCCATTTTTGCAGTCACTAGGAGTGCAAAGGAACCTATCTGAAAGATGTAACTGTTTGCCAGAAATCATTTACAGTAATAATGAAATTACAGTTTGTCTAACCTACTTTCTTTGCAGTCAGAACAGTGTCTGCCTAGTTCCCCATTCTGGTTTTGAACTGCTGGAACTGGACCAATCAGTGTGGGGTAAGCTAGCTCTAAAATGGTGCCTTGGACTAATCAGAACTTGGACTCATAATCTGAGCCAGCCACAAGAGGATTGTATGGGCAGTGACTCTGGAGATGTAGTTTAGACTTCAGTGCCTTTTGGACCAACAGCAGCAGTCTATTGTGAGTGACAGCCAATCCAGTCAAGAACTGGAGGAACTCAAAGGAAGTGCCCGGTTTTGTCAGTTGGAGTGTCAGTTGAGCTTTGGCAGTGAAGAAGGAAGGAGCCCTGTGCTTTTTCAGTGTGCAGTTTTAGTCAAAAACCGTGTGTAAGGCCCAGAGTTCCGGTCTGCAGCTTGTGTAACAGCTTGTTAGGACCGAATCCGTCCTGTGAAAAGAATCAAAGGATCTCTGAAGAGTAGAAACCAGGCTCACCCTGTAGAAGACTGGAGGAATTGCTGAAAATTGCACTCTGTCTGTCAGGAACTGAATCTGCTGTGTGTTCTCCCAGATATTGTGCAGTAATTGCGATCGGGATACAGATGCAGCCTGCCTGGTATAGTGCTTTCTCTTATATGGATGTGTGAAAAGGTTTGTGTACCTCAAGTGAGCCCTGCTGACATTGAAGGACCCTATCTTATTTGGAGGTCGTGAGTACTAATTCAGGGTCGCTCCTGTTGAATTGCCACATTAAATCCAAATGGAATTACTGTACTGCTGACTGTTTAATTCTCCTTTTCTGTGTGAAAGGGTCCCACCAGCTGCCACGGTTTGGACTAGCCACTAGGGCTTGGGTACCCAGGGACAGTAACTGATAGGGATAGGCCTGCACAGAGCCATAGGTAGATTATTAGAGTGATAAGCTAATTAACCTGATTTCCCCTGTCCTTGTTATATCCCCTAAATAAATCAGAGCTGCTTGTTTCAGCAAAGTTATACTGCCTGAAGTATTTGTCTATGTTAAAAGTACTGTACTGTGATTGTTGCACTGTATCTCATTTCACAGGAGGTCCCAGTGCGGAACCAGACCTGGGGGTAAGTGTATACTGTGAAGGTAATTCTGATATATTGTGTGGGCCACTAGTGGGAAGAAAGGGGTTGCAGTGTCCCAGAGGGCTGTGACCAAGTTAGTTTAACTATTGCAAACCCTGACCTCTGGGTGGAGGCACCGCCATTGGATCCAGGCCCCTCAACCTGTTAGTGGCAAATCAGGCAGGGAGTAGCCCTGGGATAGCGCCATCTAGGGGTTACATCTTGAGGCTCACCGCTGGGATTGTGTGTCCTCTAGTGGCCATATTTACGAACCACTGTTAAGAAAAAATGGGTACCCCGACAGAAGTGGCTGTGCACCGGCTGGTGGAGTGGTGTACGGAGGAGATCGACCCAAAATGCTATGCTTATCCTGGACATCCCCTGTATCAACACGGACACTGTACAGGAGTACTTTCCAAGGTGGAAGGTTTACAAAACCCCTGTGGTGGTGGGTCGGCATGCTAATCTGCTCACCCACACTTTCCTGGCCCTAGTAGAGTTTAAGGATCCCATAGATAGCTCCAAAGTGCCACAGACCATTACCCCAGAGGGAGCCCTCACTGCTTGGAGAGTGATAACTAAGTGACAGTAAAGACCGGGGAATCAGCCCCCACCACTATCTGAAACTTTGAGGAGAAATTTGCTGAATGGTTGCTGGAGAGGGAAAACTGTGGAGGACTTGAAGAAACTATTCTTGCCACCTGGGGGTGTTCCTCCCCCAACACCCTCTCCTGCTCCAGTGCCCGTAATGGTGGCTGAACCAATGCAGACTCCTATTTCTGCACCTGCCATTAGTCACGACTCTTACCGAAGGTTGAGGATCTTCTCTGGCACCCTCCCCACCCCCGAAGGGGAGGATGACTGGGAGACCTGGATAGACTATGTTGCCCCCCAAGTGCTAGAATGGCAATGCTCGGAAGGCGAAAAGCGAAAGAGGGTTAGTGAGAGCCTCCGAGGTCCTGCTCTGGCTACCATCCGTGCTAAACGGGCCAGTAACCCTGAAGCGACTGCACAGGCCTATCTTGAGGCCTTGGAGAATGTGTATGGGAGCCCAGATTCTGATGAGGACCTATGGTGGAGAGTAAGAAATGCACAACAGTATCAAGGGAGTTGTTGTCTGTGATGTCTCTGCTGGAAAAATTGTTGCAAGAATGCCTCAGAAAGGGTAGTTTGCCAGCGATTGAACTGGACCGAACCAGACTGGACAGAATCCTTAAGTCTGCCCCTTCTCAGAACTGCTGTTGCTTCAGTTACGCCTGGCAAATCCGACTGGAATCCCACCCTCCTATGATGAGTTAATGAGAGAAATTCGAGGAGTTGAGAAAAGGCGACCTCAGGAGGTACCTGCACCAACAGCTGTGGCTACGACCCGAGTGACTGAGGGTGACCCATCAAGTGAAGTTCAGGGGCAGAGGTTGACAGTCAATGAGTGCTCTGACAAGGAAAAAGATATGCCACAATGGGGCGAACTGTTGAGAGAGATCCGGGAATTCAAAAACAGTCCCTTTATGAAGGCCACGCCTGCAAGTACGGGCCCTGACCTATATCCGACTGCATCTGCTATGGGGTGGGGTACCCACCCATGTATCTCCTGCTGATAACAGCCCAAACTCAATTCCCTTGACCATGGAAGTGGAGAAACTGACGAGATGTCTCCAAATGCTTATCACACCGCAGACAGAGATGGCACCCAGGTTTCCAGTTAGTAATACCCGCCCTGGCTCCCAGTGTGGCGCCTCGGCCAGCTCAAACTCCAGAAAGTATGTTTTGCTATAATTGTGGGAAAGATGGGCACATGAAAAGGGAATGCCAGTCCCCAAAAGACACTGACAAAGTTGCATATAGGCTACAAGGAGAGCTTCGAGAAGAAATCAGTGGTTAAGAGGTGCACGTACATGATCCCAGTGAGGGCACCAAAATGCTAATTCACGCCCTTTGTGGCAAAGTCAGTTGCCCAGGCCCCCTACTCACCGCCTCCAGACTGGTCCAGAATAGTGGGTCCTCCATGGAGACCACTGTAAAGGTGGAATGGAGTGTCTACAAGAGCTGTATTAGACAGTGGCTCACAAGGACAATTATGTTCCAGGATTGGTATCAGAAGCATTTGTCGGACGTACCCTTACAACCATTAGAAGGACTGCATGTATGGGGGTTAAGGGAGAAGGCCTACCCCTATTCCGGGTATATCCGAATTTGGCTGTCTTTCCCCACCTCCGTGACTGGAGTGGCCGAACAAGTAGAGACCCTAGCTTTAGTGTGTCCCCCCACTGGACTGTATGATGGTGTCCCTTTGTTGATTGGAACAAATGCTCATATGTTCGGAAGGCTGGCACAGTTGTGTTATGAAAACAGGGGTCAAAGACTAGTAGAGCTTTAAGAGTTCCGGCTTTTAATTAAGAAGGCCTATGAGGCACAGAGAGATGCTGAAAAACAGAACCAGAGGAACCGGTCGGAATTGTATGGAAGAAGGATCCTGAGTCTCTGATCCTGGCGCCAAATGCCCAGTGTATCTTACAGGAGAGGTCCGTATCAGAAAGGATGTTAAGAATAAAATATTAATGTAGGATGCACCAGGCGATGGAAATTGCCAGAGGGACTGCTGGTCAAGTTTAGTATTTTGCCCGCTAGAGCCCATGCTTATGCCAGAAGGGTAATGGTCCAAGTTCATAATGTGTCTGAAAGAGACATTCGAGTAAACAGAGGTTGCATCCTGGCTAATGTGCATTGTGCAGACACTGCAGTGCTACCCAGCAGCAAGAGTTCAAGGAAGAATGACAGAGTAACGCCTGACTTGTTTGATTTCGGCGACTCCCCGCTGCCAGCTGAATGGAAAGTGAGGATCAGTGAGAAGCTTGCCCAGGGAGACCAGATGTTTTCTTTAAAGGAATGGGATGTAGGATGCGTGCAAGGAGCTGAGCACAATATCCATTGCATGACGAAAGACCATTTCGCTGAGAGGTCTCGACGCCTGGCACCTGCTGACATAGATGATGTGAGACGGCATCTGCAAGAGATGTTAGCTGCTGGTGTAATACAAGAACCAGAAGCCCTTATGCTTCCCCATTGTGGTAGTGAGGAAAAAGAATGGAACAGTAAGGATGTGTGTGGATTATCGCACCTAAACCGGCGGACTATCCCTGATCAGTACACAATGCCCGCATTCAGGATGCTTTGACTGCCTAAACGGGAGCAAGTGGTTCTCTGTGCTGGATCTCCGCAGTGGGTACTACCAGATCCCGATGGCCCCAGAGGACCGTGAGAAGACGGCCTTTATCTGTCCACTTGGCTTCTATGAATTCATGAGGATGCCTCAAGGGATTTCAGGTGCCCCAGCCACTTTTCAACGATTGATGGAGCGTGCAGTGGGGGACATGAACTTACTAGAGTGCCTGGTATACCTAGATGATGTTATTGTGTTTGGCAGCTCACTGGAGGAACATGAGAGCAGATTATTTAAGGTATTGGACCGACTGGAGGACTTTGGCCTTAAACTGTCCATTGATAAGTGTCAATTCTTTCAAACATCAGTAAAGTATGTGGGACACATAGTATCCACCAGGGAATAAGAGACTGACCAGTAAAAGTTGAGGCCTTGACCACCTGGCCACAGCCCAAAATCTAAAAAGAACTGCAAAGATTCCTGGGTTCTGTGGTTATTATCGGCGCTTCATCAAGGACTATTCAAGAGTGATCCGCCCTTTACTTAACCTTACTCAAGGGTATCCCCCAACCCACAAAAAATACCAAAAGTCAGCGTCCCTCAAGACTGAAAATACAGGTTACTCACCTGTAACAGGAGTTCTAGGAATGGTATATGTTGTTCATCCACACTCATTGGCAGTATCCTTGCCGCTTTAAATCTTGCCGGAAGGTCTTCAAGCTTGCTCCTCCCACCCACCCGGGTGGTATAACTCGCTCTCGCCCATGACGCCAGATCTGCCCGCTGGAAGCTCATGTGGCCAGCGCCGGCCGAGAACAGGGATGAAATTAACATATACCATCTTAGAACCCTGTTACAGGTGAGTAACCTGTATTTCTAGGACATGGATATGTTGTTCATCCACACTCATTGGCAGACTCCAGCAGTTCTCCGGGAGGAGGGAGGCAAGACGCACAATTCCACATACTTACTTCTGGGAAAGAGAGACTGAGAACCGAGGCCCCAAACCAGCATCCCGGGCGTGACTCAAGGTCGATGGTGGTGGGTAATGAAGGTGTTTGCTGACTCCAGGTAGCAGCCCTGCAGATTTCCTGGATAGGGACGTCCCTGGAAGCAGCCACTGTTGCAGCAGTATGGCGGTAGAATGAGCCTTATCCTCTGGGAGGCTCCATGCCCGCCAACTTATAGCAGAGATCTATGCAGGAGGTTACCCACTCTGCTTATCGTCCGGCTGGCTGCAGGTCTGCCAGATGCGGCTCAGCGCAGGTGACAAACAGCTGGCGCACCTCTCCCTGGTCAGCCGCGGCGCCTCCTTATAATAAGCGAGCGCCTTCTAGGGTCCAGAGTATGGAGCCTCATATTCGGCCTCCGAGGTGTGATTGGGTAGAACACCGCAGAGTCAACACCTGGTTAAGGTGAAACTCCGGCACCACCTTCGAAGGAATTCTCGGTGGGGCGAGGACAACCCTTGTCCCTGTGGGAAGACCAGGTAAGGAGACTCACGAGTTACTTGAGTTTCCCATCCTTCTGATGGACGCGGATAGCCACCAAGAAGGCGGTCTTCCACGACAGGCAGAGAGAGCACACTGCATAGGTTCAATGGCTTGCCCATGAGCTTTGCCAGTACCAGCAGTAGATCCCACGGGAGGTGGGGGGTTCGGGTGATTGAGGGAAATGATCAAGGCCTTGAAAAAGCGCCAGACCATCTTCTCTCCTGGCGCACATCGACTGCTTCCCGCCCGCGCCGTAAGCAGGAGATGGCTGCCAGGTGCACCCTTAGGGTCGCCGACCTAAGCCCTTGACTAGAAAGGGACCATAAATAGTCCAAGATGCTTGCTAGATGAACAGGAGGAAGGGTCCAAGCCCTTGCTTCTGACACCAAATGGAAAACCTTTCCATTTGAAGGCATAGCATTTTCTGGTCGACTCTGACGGACGCCTCAACTACATTGAGGACCCTTGCCGGAAAGACCCAAAGCCTGGAACTCTAGCCGCCCAGGAACCAGGCCGGTCAGGTAGGGATTGAAGGTCCGGATGGAACACCTTCCCTGATTGACTGAGAGCAGGTCCGGGCGAGCTGGAAGCCGTCAGCTGAGTCCTGGAGCTGAGACTGAGGAGATCTGACATGAACTGGAGCAGGCCAGTCTGGGGCTATCAGAATCACCTGGCGCCTTGTCCCTCCCCGCCTTGAGAAGCACCTGTGGATCAAGGGAAATGGGGGAAGGCGAAAAGAGGCCCGGGGTCCATTGTCTGAGAAGGCATCCTCTGCAGCGAGCCCTGCTGAGGGGCGGGCATGAAACAGACTCAGCTTCGCTCCTCCATGAGGCAAACAGGTCCACCTTGAGGTGCCCCAAAGGAGAACAGATGCTGTACTACCTCCGGGTAGGGAGAGACCACTCGTGGATGCAGCCCCTATCCGCCCAGGGCATCGGCCAGGGTGTTGGAGGCCCTGCCACGTGAATGGCCTGGGAGATCCGCCTCCAGGCTGCTGACAGTGACCAAATGCGGAGAGCCTCCTTGCATAGAAGCATGGAGCGCGCCCCGCCCCTGGCGTTTAGATAGTACATGGTCGTGGTATTGTCCGCCTGACTCGGACCACTTGACCCCGGAGGAACGGAGCAAAGGCGGTGAGAGCTAGGCGGACCGCTCGGAGCTCCAGCAGGTTGATGTGGCATCGGGACTCCGCGGGACCAGAGGCCATGAGCCCTGTGGTTCCCCCAGATGGGCACCCCAACCCACTCAGAGAGGCATCGTCGACAGAGAGACCGGTCGGCTCGGGCGGCTACGGGATGCCCTCCGCAAATGATCTGGACGGTCCACCACTGAGAGTGCCCACATCCCCTGTGTCACCGGCTACGTTGGTCCAAGGGATCGTGAGGCAGACCACTGGGCTGGCCAGTCCCCACTGAAGGGACGCATGTTCCAGCGGGCCCAACGGACCACGCTGGTACAGGCCGCCATGAGACCCAGGAGGCGCAGGAAGTCCCGGGCAGGGCGAATTGCCCAACCAGAAATGATCGGGCAAAGGAGGAAAGAACCTCGGCCCTGTCCGGCCGTGGAGCCGGGCCTGGTCAAGAGAGCTCGAGCTGCGCCTCGATGAATAAAATCACCTGCTTCTGCTCGAAGTTCGATTTGGCCTCATGGATAAGGAGGCCCAGTTGAGAGCAGACCTGGAGGGCCAGATCTCTGACCACTCGCCTCCTTCCTGGAGGGAGCTGTTATCAGCCAGTGGGTCAGGTAAGGTACACCCGGACCGGTCGGCGCAGGGAATGCTGTCACCACTGCCATGCATTTGGTGAAGACCCTGGGAGCTGGAGAGACAAGTCAAGGGCATGGCTTGAATCAAGAGAGATCCTTCCGCCGGAAGCGAAGGGAATTTCTGGAGACGGACGGATAGGGACGCGAAAAACGCGCCCTGCAAGTCCAGAGAGCAGAACCACACGCTGCTCCAAGGATGGTATTATCTGAGCCAGAGTGACCATCCTGAAGGTTCGAGACCTTAGGAACTGCTTAGGTCGTAGAGCCCAGAATGGGCGCCAGCCCGCCCTGCTTTCATGGGAACCAGAAGTACTGGACACAAACCCTGGGTCTGAAGGAGGGTCCACCACCTTCTTACCACCTCCTTCTGGAGGAGGAGAGTGATGTCGGCTCGACGAGCCAGTGAGGCTGGGATCCCAGGTTCCCCGAGGCCACGGCCTGAAGGGGGTGCTGCTCAATTCCAGAGGCAGGCCTTCTTCCACCACCTCTTGTGGACCCACCTGTCCGTGTAACAGCGGAATGGGTGGAACGGAAGTGCTGTAGCCGTCCTCAATGGCACGAAGTGAGTGGCATCGTGGATGTGGGGGCGATACTCCTCAAAGCTCATTACTGGCAGGCTTGAGGAGGGACCGGCCGAGGACCTCCTGGCCCTTTCCTCCTGCCTCCTGTTAGAGGAAGCCGGCGTGCTTGGGTTTGGGATGCAAGGCGAGCCTGCTGGCCCCTGACGCTGTTGGGCAGGCGCGCCCGGGGGCACAGAGACGAGGGCTTGGGCTGTGGTTTGCGGCTTTGTCCTTCTGAGCGGGGCAAGGACCGAGTCCAAGGTGGCATTGACCTCTCGATCCTCTGCTGGTGACCTTCCACCCCAGGTCAAGAGGCCGTCCTGTAAGTGAACATCCGCCAACTTGTGCTGGTATCCGGGCAAAGGTGGATATCCTCAGCCAAGCTCCCGACGATAGTAGCCACTCGTGTCATACCGGATCTGGCTATTGAGTCCCCTATATCCAAAGCAGTCTGGAGCTGCTGTTTGGCCACTGCTCTGCCCTGGTCCCGCACCTGCTTAACCGTAGTCTGCAGATCGAGGCGGAAGATGAGGGATGACCTCATCCAGGAGCCCAGGGGCATGAGAAAAATGTGCCGCAAGGGGGCGGCCGAACTGGCCTGACGGAGTCCGAGAGAGGACGCAGCGTGACTTTTCGCCCGGATGTAGTCCACTTCTTGACCCTTGTCAGGGAGGTTTGTCCACATCCCTGGCGCTGCCGGGCGCTACCGGAAAACGCTGTCGGTAACCAACCCCCAGCAGAGGGTGTTCCGAAAAACCGACAAGGAACCGGTAGGACCGCATACTTCGGCCATCCTGGTCAAGGCGCAGGGCAGGAAGCAAGTCTGCTAAAGTTCCAGTGCCGGACCCACTATGGCCTCGCTGCCACCGAAAGGCCTCCGCCGGAGAATCTTCGGTCCAGAATCTCCGTGAGGATACCTGGCCCGCTTTGGAACGGGTTCGAGCTCCATCCCGGTAGACTCCAGATGAGCCAAGAAGTCCCAGGAAGGACACGGGCTATCATCTCCTTGACTGATCCTCCTGAAGACCCAAGTCCAGTCGCTTGGAGAAGAAGGAGAATCATCTTCGACCTCGGAAGAGTCCTCGAAGACTGCCTCTGGCCTGAGCCACCCTTCACCTGCCGAGGTCGGGTCGGGAGTGAGGGTAATCGACAGCCGATGGGGTAAAACCCTTTAGTCGATCGAGAATCTCTTGGTCGAGCCCAACTGGTGGCTGTGGAGGCGGAGGTTCCACCGGAATCGGTGGAGCTGCTGGTTTTAACAACAACCGCCTGTGTAGAGGCCTCCGGACAAGTCGAGGGGTTGTGTCGGCCGTTCAGGGTGACAGCCACTTAATGTGGCAGGGAAAGGCGCTGAGCTCGGCTTATTCCCGCCAGGCTGAGTTGTTGCAACATAAGGTCCTCGTGCTCGTCGACGTAATTTCCACGCTTGAAGCCCCCATCCGAGGAGGAGGACGACGAGCGCGACGCCGCTTACCGCTGTGCCGAGACCGAGACCGCGATGACGGTGGGAACGGGTTGACCGCGAAGAGGTCCGAGACCGAGACCGAGAGTCCCGGAATTTCAGGTCGGTGCGGGAGGTACTGCCGGAACCGCACTCCTTCCGCTCGGAAGGTCCATCCGAGGCTTCGAACGGGAGGCACAGACGAGCTCATCGGATCTCAACTCTCCGGGGAACCGGGAGAGGGAATTCGCTGCTAAAGGCGACAGCTCATTCAATGGTCGAGAGAAATCTCGACTTCATCAGTGGGAGTCTCGGTCAACTGACCTGATCGGGACACCGTGAGGCCAGTACGAAGCCGAAGCGGTCGATCGGCCGACGACGACGGCCCGGGAGAGGACCTTCCGCTCCCAAGAGCGCTGACGGAGGGACTGTACTTTTGTCCCTCTTTTTGACCGAGAATAAGGTCCAGTAGACGAGGCCTCTTCTCCTTTAGTGGAGGGACAGACAAAGCTCCTTAAAAGAAGCCGTTGTAGGAAGAACCCAGAGAGAGCGGGATAAATGCCGCGTCGAGGAAGATACGGTTCGCTACCGCCTCCTTCGAGGACGACTCATCCGCTTCGAGCGATCCGCCGAAAGGCCGCCACTGGCCAAGGATACCGGGCCAACCGGCCTCCTTGGATCACCGAGGGAACGCCGGACGGCCCAGTTGCAACCGGCAGCACGGTTCCTCGGTGATCGTAGTCGGAAAGATGAGCACAGGTCGCAAGCCCGCGGGTCGTGCTCAAGGCCTAGGCAGTAGACACACGTGGGTGTGGATCCGTCTGAGACATCTTTCACCCGCATGGCATCTCCGAAATCCGGAGTCGACGGTCCATCGCAGTCATGAGGATCAAGACTGAAGTCTTTGCAAATTTTATTTTAAATCCGCAAACGGAGAAATAGGAACTAGTCGCAAACGGCAGAGCTGCTATGAGGGAACCGAGCTTCCAAGCAATGCAAGATCTTACGCCATGTTGGAGCTGAGTTATACCACCCGGGTGGGTGGAGGAGTAAGCTTGAAGACCTTCCGGCAAGATTTAAAGCGGCAAGGATACTGCCAATGAGTGTGGATGAACAACATATCCATGTCCCTAGAAGAGTGTATTTTCATCCGAGTGAAGTATTTGGGGCCCGCTGGACTCCTGATTGTGAGACTGCTTTTCATGAGATCATATATCAACTTACCCATGCTCCAGTGCTGGCCTATGCCGATCCAAGAAAACCTTACGTCCTGCACACTGATGCTAGCTTGCAAGGGTTGGGGGCTGTGTTGTACCAAGAGCACGAGAATGGCCTGAGACCAGTGGCCTTTGCCAGTAGAAGCCTGACCCCATCCGAAAAGAACTATCCTGTACATAAGTTAGAGTTCCTAGCTTTGAAGTGGCTATTGTTGACCAATTCCATGAGTACTTGTATGGGGCTAAAATACTAGTAAAACTGACAATAATCCTTTGACCTATGTGCAGACCTCAGCTAAGTTGGATGCCACTGGCCATAGGTGGCTTTCTGCATTATCTACATATGACTATGCTCTCTAATACTGAGCAGGTCTGAACCACACAGATGCTGATGCTCTCTCCGGAGGCCTGTTCCCAGAATGATTGGGTCCGATTGGCAGAACCTGACATTCGGGCACTCTGCTGAAGTTTGACAGGGAGGAACAAATGTCCACGGACGAGTGGACTGCATGGTGGATTGCTTGGGAGCCTCTGAGAATTGCATACCTGCTGCTTATTGCCACTTTTCTGCAATAGACATTGGTGCACTGCCTCAGCTGGACAATGACAGTATTCCGTGGCTCAATCCGCGATCCCATGATCAAAGCAGCTTTAGAAGCCTCTATGCAGGAAAAGATGTGTCCAAATTACGCCCACTGATTTGAGAACTGCACTGTTATACAAAGAAGGTCCTAAGTTGAAAACTGATCAATAAACTGTTATACAGAGAAACAGTAGACAGAGGGGGACAAGTAGACAACGACAACTAGTGCTGCCCACTGCTTTTCGAGACTCAGTACTGAGGTCCTTGCACAACCACATGGGGGCACCTTGGTATAGACAGAACACTTGACTTGGTGAGATCCAGATTCTATTGGCCTAAGATGGGGGCTGATGTGGAGCAACACATTCGAACTTGTAGTCGCTGCTTACAGAGGAAAGCTTTTCCCCAGAGGGCTGCCCCCTTTGTTAACATCACCACCAGTGCACCTATGAGCTGGTCTGTATTGATTTTCTGAGTTTGAGTCAGATCAAAGAAATATCAGGTAATGTGCTGGTGGTCACTGACCATTTCACTAGATATGCCCAGGTTTTCCCCACCAAAGACCAGAAAGCATCCACGTGGCCAAAGTACTTGTAGAAACTTTTTGTTCACTATGGGCTCCACAAAGAATCCATTCTGATCAAGGAGAGACTTTGAGAGTCGTCTGATCAAAGAGATGCTTTCTCTGTGGGGAGTGCGAAACCAGAACCACTCCTTACCACCCCAGGGGACCCACAGCCTGAACGTTTCAACCGTGACTTTGCTAGATATGCTAGGCACCCTGCACCCAAAGGACAAGCTTCAGATGGAGCCAACAAATTAGCACCCTGGTACATGCTTATAACTGCACCAAAAGTGATGCCACTGGATTCTCCCCACCGCTCTGATGTTTGGAAGAGAAGCTCGACTACCAGTAGATGTGTGTTTTGGGGTCTCTCCTGATGGGGTTCAAGCTGACAACTATTTACAGTATGTGCAAAAGTTAAAGGCTCAGCTAACCCATGTACTAACTGGCTCAAACCATGGCTGCCAAAAGAAATCTGGCCAACAAAGAAAGGTATGATAAAAGGTGAAAGCACAGGAACTCCAGGAGGGAGATCGGGTATTGCTAAGAAATCTGGGACTGCATGGCAAGCACAAGATTGCTGACAGATGGCACCATCTCCCTCACATTGTAGTGGGCAAACTAGATGATCTGCCAGTGTACAAAGTAAGGCCTGAGAATAATTCAAAAGATGTAAAACAATGCATAGAAATCATTTACTGCCCACTGGACAAATCTTAATTGAGTCTGAGCCCCTAGAAGATGCCCTCTGGACCAGTGACTGGAGCTGCTGCTAAGAAAAGATCAAGAAAGTCTGCACCCACAGAAGCAAAGTTAAAGTGTTCCCTCCACAAGTCCCAGTTGAGCATGACTGTCAGTCCATATCGGAAGAAAGTGAGAGTGACTTTGAATACTATCCTTCTTACTAACTGAGTCGATTGCTTGGGCAATCCCTAGTCAATACTGGAGATGAAGCTGGGCCTTCTGGACTGTCTAAGCCCCCAGCTTCATCCCTGGAGCCAATGCTCCCAGAAAGTGAAGTGCAAAGCATCAGATCAGATGAAATGGAATCATTGTGCATGGTTGAACTGTTTGAGCTTTCAGGGAGGAAATGATAGATTGGGGCAGACTGGTGATACGCCCAACAAGAAGAGTATTTTGAGTGCCCTGACAGTCCACTGCCAGTGTCCGAAAGCTCTCCATGCGAGCCAAATGTTGTGGACTCAGAAACTGTAACTCCTGGAGCTGGAAGTGCCCCAAGTTCTAGCCTCTCTCACCCCATGGAGACTTCTCGACAAGTGAGGACAATGCTGAAAATGAGGCTCAGAGTGCAGAGACTGTAACAGTTCCCCTAGAAAGACTGGTCGAGCTGTAAAGCCTGTGGTGCACCCCAGTTATGATTCACTTGGGAGGCCTGTGGACTTGCCTCTTAATGTTGTCCATAAAGGAGTGTATGTGTCCTCGAGCTCATTGCCCAAACTGAGGCCAGTGCTAACTCCAAGTTACTTGTGTTGCTCTTCATATGGTGCCCTGCCCCATCCAGCCCCAAGGTAACTGATAGGAAGGGCCCCCTCTTCAGGTTTCATGTACAAGAGGTAATAACTTGAGTTATGGTACAATGTGTATGTAATACTGTGTAAAGAGTGGACGTACTGCAATGTTTCAGATATGTGTTCTTGGTAAAATGATATATTGACTGATGATTACATGTGCAGCCTAATGCAAATGTATATGGTTGCAGTTGAAACTTATGGTACTTGCTTGACGCGGACGCTAAGCTTCCCAGGCCAGGAAGGGTGTAACCCCCTGCAAATGGGGGTTCCCAAAGACTTCCAGGAGCTTGCTTGAATGCTCCAAGCCTGAATGGTGTTTGGCATTTAAGCCATTTATCAGTGAGTGTTTTAGAACCTCTGGTACTGTCTCTGAGAGCTGTCTGCTTGCAGACATAATTAGTTTGTATGGGGGACTGTGTGTTTTTTGATTGAGTACCACCATGCTGCCAATTCACTCCATTTTGCAGTCACTAGGAGTGCAAAGGAACCTATCTGAAAGATGTAACTGTTTGCCAGAAATCATTTACAGTAATAATGAAATTACAGTTTGTCTAACCTACTTTTGCAGTCAGAACAGTGTCTGCCTAGTTCCCATTCTGGTTTTGAACTGCTGAACTGGACCAATCAGTGTGGGTAAGCTAGCTCTAAAATGGTGCCTTGGACGAATCAGAACTTGGACTCATAATCTGAGCCAGCCACAAGAGGATTGTATGGGCAGTGACTCTGGGAGATGTAGTTTAGACTTCAGTGCCTTTTGGACCAACAGCAGCAGTCTATTGTGAGTGACAGCCAATCCAGTCAAGAACTGGGAGGAACTCAAAGGAAGTGCCGGTTTGTGGGTTAGAGTTTCAGTTGAGCTTTGGCAGTGAAGAAGGAAGGAGCCCTGTGCTTTTCAGTGTGCAGTTTAGTCAAAAAACGTGTGTAAGGCCCAGAGTTCGGTCTGCAGCTTGTGTAACAGCTTGTTGGGACTGAACTGCTCCTGTGAAAAGAATCAAAGGATCTCTGAAGAGTAGAAACCAGGCTCACCCTGTAGAAGACTGGAGGAATTGCTGAAAATTGCACTCTGTCTGTCAGGAACTGAATCTGCTGTGTGTTCTCCCAGATATTGTGCAGTAATTGCGATCGGGATACAGATGCAGCCTGCCTGGTATAGTGCTTTCTTTTATATGGATGTGTGAAAAGGTTTGTGTACCTCAAGTGAGCCCTGCTGACATTGAAGGACCCTATCTTATTTGGAGTCGTGAGTACTAATTCAGGGTCGCTCCTGTTGAATTGCCACATTAAATCCAAATGGAATTACTGCACGCTGACTGTTTAATTCTCCTTTCTCTGTGGTGAAAGGGTCCCTACCAGCTGCCACGGTTTGACTAGCCACTAGGGCTTGGGTACCCAGGACAGTAACTGATAGGGATAGGCCTGTGCACAGAGCCATAGGTAGATTATTAGAGTGATAAGCTAATTAACCTGATTTCCCCTGTCCTTGTTATAGCCCCTAAATAAATCAGAGCTGCTTGTTTCAGCAAAGTTATACTGCCTGAGGTATTTGTCTATGTTAAAGTACTGTACTGTGATTGTTGCACTGTATCTCATTTCACAGGAGGTCCCAGTGCGGAACCAGACCTGGGGGTAAGTGTATACTGTGAAGGTAATTCTGATATATGTGTGGGCCACTAGTGGGAAGAAAGGGGGTGCAGTGTCCTAGAGGGCTGTGACCAGTTAGTTTAACCATTGCAAACCTTGACCTCTGGGTGGAGGCACCCGCCATTGGATCCAGGCCCCTCAACCTGTTAGTGGCAAATCAGGCAGGGGTAGTAGCCCCTGGGATAGCGCCATCTAGGGGTTACACATACATAACTGTACCATCTTCTACGGACTGGTCTCTTGCAGTAAGTCATTACTTATGAGAGATTACCAAGCAGTAAAATCCAAATGGGAGGAAAGGCAAAGCCAAAGATGTAAAAGCACAAGAAAATGTCAACTTCAACCGCACCCCCAGAGGCAGACAGGCTGGGGTGGGGTAAGGACTAGATTGAGAAGTAACAGAAATGTCCAACTCAAACCTCTTCCGTGCAGGCAGATAGACCAACGGTTAAGCGAAGACATTTGGCATGAAACCAGAAGAAATGTCCAACTCAAACCCTTTCTGTGCAGGCAGATAGACCAATGGTTAGACAAAGACATTTGGCATGAAACTAAGACAAATGTCAACTCAAACCACACCCGCTCAGGCAGAAAGGCACAAAGGTGGGTGAGGACAGCATGCAGGAGGCATGACGTAGAAAGAACTGTAGGTGGCCAGGCACAGTGATTCATCCTGACGAGGCAGAGGTCAACAGGCCCTGAAATAAAGTCAAAATCAGGAAACAGACAAGGAGAGCAGATCAGATAGTAGAAAAAGGAGCAGTGGGGGAAAAAAAAACAACATCCCAGATGGTCATAGGAAGGAATAAATGAAGGGCTCCCAGCAGAGAGAGTGGCAGCAGTTCCAATCAGATCCGCATGGAGGAGTGAAGCGTCCAGTGCAGGAGCAAGCCTCCAAGAAAGGTAAAAAGATCCCCGGGTGCCTCCGAGGCCTGTAAGAGGACGTGGGGGATACCCGAAAAGTGGGTTAAGGTGCAGAAGTGGGTCCCGCCCTGTGTGAGGGACAGGGACACCACAGAGGGGCAGACTAAGGCACCCCCTAGAGGCCCTACCGCGGTCCTGAGAGGCACCCTGGTAGGGGGGTGGGCATGAGGCGGCCCATCCGTGGGGGTGCAGGGGAGGGACCTGGGGGCATGATAGAGGTCCTGAACAGACTGAAGAGTATGCCCCGAAGCCTGAAGGGAATCCAGGATGGGCTGAGCAGCAGGTCCACACAGCAGGTACCCAGAAAAAGGGGGCATCGGCGACTGACAGCTGGACGCCGGGTGGCAAACCCCAAACCCGCAGCCAGACAAAGCGCCAAAGGGCAACACCGGAGGCAGACCGATGCATCAACCACAGTGAAGCACGCATGGAGCAGGTGACGGGAAGGGGAGAGAATGGCAGACAGCGGCTGAGCTGATCAGAACCATGGGGCAGGCTGAGCAGAAGCAGGACGAGACCAAACATGGGAGAGTGCATGAAAATACGCAGGAATCAAAGGTGGGACAACCATGGCAGACTCCTCAGGAACGTTTAGGTAGGAAGCCATGTCCTGAAGAAAGGAGACCTGATCCACAGCAGGGGAGACAAAAACGTGCCAGATCCACAGCATGAGCTCCATGAAGGAGGGATCTGGGAGTGAGGAGGGAGCAGGGGTTCAGGCGGGCAGCCCAAAAAAAAAAAAAAAAAAGAGGACGTGGATTGGAGGGGGAGGGGGAGAGACCAAGGTCACCATGGTCCGAGAGGTCCCAGCCAGGAACATCCCTCATAAAAGGATCCCCCATCACAGAATCTCCATAAAGGGAGTCCACATAAATGGGAGGGGTGGGGAGAGGAAGGAAGTGCTGGATCTGGGTGCAGGCGCCCGGGCAGAGGGAAGGGGGAATGGGATGAGGCCAAATCATGGACTTAGGACCTCCAGCACAAGGTGGGTGATGCCTGGCACTTGTGATGGGGGGAGGTCCAGAAACAGATGACGCACAAGGGTGGCGCTAGGAGGAGGGCGAGCCAGCCCGGGAACTGCTGACTCCGAAGAGCGGAGGAAGGCACTCTGACCCCTGTGGTCCGGGATCAGCAAAGGGGTAAGGGACTCAGGTTTGGGTCCCCTCAGTGGGGCCAAAGGCCCAGGAAAAGTCGTGTCCAAAGGGTGCAAAATAGGAGACAGGGCGGAGACCTCCCCCCCCCAGGATGCCAAAACAAGGTGCCGGGATGAGCAGGGGAGGGGGCACGGGAGCAAAGCTCCGAGCAGGGGGTGTCACAAGGTGGGAGGCCCTCATTGCCAAGGAAAGCATCCCTGTCAAGGAGGGAAAGAGGAGGGGCTCCTCAGTCGATAGTGGAATCAGCTCCGTCAACGAGAGAACAGAAATAAGCCTCTCCTTCGACAGAGGAAGCCCCCCGTCGATGAGGCATGCAAAACATGCCATTCTGTCGACTGAAGATGCTTTCCTATGGACGAGGAGTGCCCCATCTGAGAATAAACCTCTGCTGACGGGAGAAGAGCTCCCATCGATGAGGGAGAGCAAAGAACACGTGTCATTGACGGGGGAAGCATCCCAGTCTACGAGGAATGTTCCATTGACTGGGCAACACAGCCTGTTGATGGGAGATGTTCAGAAACAAGCTCCATCCATGGGACGAGGCCCGAAGATAAAACAGCCCAGCAGGCTCAGGCAATGTGGGGGAGCAGCCCATGACCAGGGAATGCTCAGTTGATGATTGAGAAGCCACCCACAATAGAGTAAGGCAGAGGGAGTGCAAGTGTGGGAATCCCGCTCCCTCCTATGCCTGGAATGAGTGCCCTGACCGGGAGCCTGAAGGTGGCCCCCCGAGGTCAGTTCCACCCTGGCTGGATGATCAGCCATGAGCAAGTCCCAAGGCCCAGCAAGACAGCCTGGGCCAGGGAGCAGCAGGGGTGCTGTGAGCAAGTAGGGCCGGGGGCACTGTAAGGAGCACAGGCCCAGCCTAGTGGAAGTAGAAGAGTCAGGGCCTGTGAGGAGTACACATACCCAGAATCAGAGGCAGGAGACGGGGGTGCAGTGAGTGATGCACAGGCCTGGGTCCTGGAAGCAGAAGAGTCATGGCCTGGGAGTGTTTCATAGGCCCGGCAGACAGAAGCAAAATCGGGCTGGGCTGTTAACAGCAGCCCTAGTGAATCCCCAGACCCAGCAAGAGTGCATGGGCCAGGGAGCAGCAGGTGTATAGGGAGCTCTAATGGACCACTGGGCCTGCTGTAGAAGGGAAAAATCAGGCTAGGCCCTAAAGAAGCCCCAAACCCAACAAGAGAGCCAGAGTCTGGGAGCAGCAGGGGTACTGTGATTGGGTCACAGGCCTGCTATGGAAGTCCGGGGGTGCAGAGAGCAAGTTCCAGGTCCTGGACCCAAAGGCAGAAAATTGGTTCAAGTTCGAGTTGAAGACTGCAACCCAGGAGATCAAGAGAGCCGAGTCTGCGAGCTGAAGCCGGCAGGAAAATGAACAGAGGGTACTGGGGGCTGCTGGAAGAAGCTGCCGTGTGACAGCACCACCTGGTGGATACTCCCATAAGTAATGACTTACTGCAAGAGACCAGTCCATAGAAGATCTACGGTTACAGTTGAGTAACCCTCATATTTCTAGGGATGTGGATATGGTGCACTGTCCACACTTCTGGCAGACTCCTAGCAGTTATCCGGGAGGAGGGGGCAAGGTGCACACCCCTACCTGGGAAAGAGACTGGAGAACAGAGGCCTCCAAACCAGCATCCCAGCATGACTCAAGGTCGATGTGGTAATGGGAGATGAAGGTGTCTGCTGACTTCCATGTAGCAGCCCTGCAGATTTCCTGGATAGCGGTGTCCTGGAAGCAGCCACCAAGGCAGCGGTATGTCTGGTGGAATAAGCCCTAAGCCCAATGGGAGGCTCTCCATAGCAGAGGTCAATGCAGAAGACTATCCACCTGCCAAACGTCCACTTAGCTGCCAGTCTGCCATGTGCAGCTTCAGTGTAGGTGACGAAGAGCTGACGAACCTCTCCCTGAACTCCAGCCATGTGCACTCCTAGTAAGTAAGCACTCACCTTAGGACCAAAAAAAATGAGCCTGTGATCGGCCTGTGAAGTACACCACGAGGTTAATCACCTGGTTAAGGTGAAACTCCAAACAACCTTCAGGAAGAATTTCAGGTTGGGGCAGAGAAAACCTTGTCCTGGTGGAGAACCAAATAAGGAGACTCCTCCAATGGCACCTGCAGCTCACTGATACTTTTGACGGAGGTGACAGCCACTATGAAGGTGGTCTTCCACGACAGGAGAGAGATGAGACACCTGCGCATGGGTTCAGATGGCTTCCCCATGAGCATTGCCAGTACCAGCAACAAGTGCAAAGGTGGTGGTGGTTCACGCAGTGGCGGGGACAAGTGGTCAAGGCCCTTAAAAAAAAAAAAAAAAAAAGCATCCAACCACATTTTCCTGCACCACAGTCAGCATACCAGCCCACACTCTGTACGCAGAGTTGGCTGCCAGGTGCACCTTGAGGGTCGTTGACCTCAGGCCCGACAGAGGGGGACCACAAGTAATCCAGGATGCTTGCCACTTGGCAGGACAGGGAGTCTAGCTCCCTGCCCAGACACCAAATGGAAAATCTTGTTCACACTTGAAGGTGCAGCATTGGCGAGTCAGCTGCTTCTGAGAGGCTTCAATGACATGGAGGACCTCGTCTGAGAGACCCAAAGCCTGGAACCCTAGCCACTCAGGAACCAGACTGTCAGGTTCAGGGACTAAAGGCCCGGGTGGAGGACCCTCCCTTAAGAGCAAGAGAGCTGGTCCAGGTGGAGAGAGAATCATCATGGAAGCCTGCTGCTGAGGCGAAGGAGATCAGGGTATCAGAAACGGCGTGGCCAGTCTGGACCCACTGGGATCATCTGTGCCTTGTCCCTCCGAACCTTGAGCAACACCTTGTAGATCAGGGGAAGCCAAGCCAAACATGAGGCCCAGGGTCCAGGGCCTCGTAAAGGCATCCCCCAGCACTGTTCGCACTGAAGGGGGCAGGCACAAAACCACCTCAGCTTCACATTCTTCCAGGAGGCAAACAGGTCGACCAGGGGAGTGGCCCACTGGGAAAACAGGTGATCGACTACCTCCTAGTGAAGAGACCACTCGCGAGATGCTTCGTTCACATGGCTGAGGGTGTCCGCCAGCTGGCTAGAGGCACCAACCACATTGATCGCCAGACGATCAGCGTCCAGAAGGCATACAAGGGACCAGGTGTGCAGAGTTTCCATCCCAGTATAATTTGGGGGAGGTACCACCCTGCTTGGTTGAGGTAGTGCATAGTCATCTTATTGTCCGCCTAGACATGAATGACCTGACCATGCACAACTGGAAATAATGCCATCTGAGCTAGATGCACGCATGGCACTCCAACACGTTGATGTGACATCGGGACTCCTTGGTGGTCTACAGCCCGTGGGCACAGTGGTCTACCAGGTGAGCTCCCCATCCCACAGACACCTCAGTTGTAAGAGTGACCATCAGCTCTGGGTGGATGAATGGGACTCCTTCCTGTATATGTTCTGTGATGAGTCACCACTGGATGACATCCCACACTGACTGTGTCACCATGACTGGCTGGTTGAGACGACCAAGGTACTGTGACTATTGAAGGGCCAGCTCCCACTGCAGGGGGCAAATCTACCAGCAGAACCACTGGACCATGATAGTGCAAGATGCCAGGGACCCCAGCAGCCGCAGGAAGTCTCAAACAGGGTGCCATTACCCAACACGAAATGACTGGGCAAAGGAGGTAAGATCCTCTGCCCTGTCCACTGGGAGTCAGCCTTGGCCCAAAGGGAGTCTAGCTTTACCCCAATGAAGTAGGTGACCTGTGAGGGGCTGAGTTCCGACTTGGCTGGCCGAGCAGGTCTGGAGGGGCTGGTCCCTGGACTACTCTGCCTCCTCTTTGGAGGAACCTGTGATCAACCAGTCTAGGTAAGGGTACACCCAGCCACCTCGGTACTGCAGGATTACTGCCAGTCTGCAGTGCACTTGGTGAAGACCCTGGGAATATCTGGAGACAAACCCCAGACCAGCTGTAGGGTTTGGAACATGGGTCAAAGCTTCCTTTTGAAGAAACTAGGCGATGCCCTCCCGAAGGGCAGACAACATGTTGATGGACATCACGTCTTCTCATAGGGCACGGGCTTGGCTGAGCAGGAGAGCTTCGAATTCCAGAGGCAAACCGCAACCCACCACTTCGATCACTCATCCATGCGATGTGAAGACGGACCAGGCATGCGTGAAATGGTGGAGCCGGACCCCCATGGAAGATCCCAGACAGGACAGGATGGGTGGGAGAATGACACCCCCCAACCCGTCACTGGGCAGGCTTGGTGGCAGCTCTGGAGCTGGCTGCCAAGGGAGCCACAGCCCCCAGATTTCTTGGCGCCAGAGGAGGCTGGCTTTGATTTGGGCTGCCAGGCCTGATGTTGCCCTGCTTGGGGCTGCAGCAGTCTGGATAGAGGTGCCGAGCAGGGTCGAAACTGAAAGTTTCTTCTGTTATTTCTGGCCCTTAACATCCTAATGTGAGAACATAATGGAGTCCAGGGTGGCACTGGACTTCTCGATGCAGGTGAGATGACCATCAACACTGGCCCAAACATGCCGGCCCGGTGGCACTGAGGGTTGAGATGCTGGATGCCACACCTCACGGCACACCTGCGACCCTGGTTCGGGAATGAGCGTGTGTGTGTGTGTGTGTGTGTGTGTGTGTAGGATTCAGCATCCGGAGGACAGCTTTCCTCTCCTTGGGTGGGAGGGTTTCCCCAATCACGCTGCACTAGTGACCTCTAGGGCATAGAAATACAGGTTACTCACCTGTAACAGGAGTTCTAGGAATGGTATATGTTGTTCATCCACACTCATTGGCAGGTATCCTTGCCGCTTTAAATCTTGCCGGAAGGTCTTCAAGCTTGCTCCTCCCACCCACCCGGGTGGTATAACTCTCGGCTCCGCCCCATGACGCCAGATCTGGCCCGCTGGAAGCTCAGGTTGTGCGCCAAGCCGGGAGGTCAGGAAGTGTGGATGAACAACATATACCATTCCTAGAACTCCGTTACAGGTGAGTAACCTGTATTTAGGGACATGGATATGTTGTTCATCCACACTCATTGGCAGACTCCTAGCAGTTCTCCGGGAGGAGGGAGGCAAGACGCACCCCAATACTTACTTGGGAAAGAGAGACTGGAGAACGAGGCCCAAAACCAGCATCCCGCGTGACTCAAGGTCGATGTGGTAGTGGGTAATGAAGGTGTTTGCTGACTTCAGGTAGCAGCCCTGCAGATTTCCTGGATAGGGACGTCCCTGGAAGCAGCCACTCGCTAGAGCAGTATGGCGGGTAGAATGAGCTCTATCCTCTGGGAGGCTCCATGCCCGCCAACATATAGCAGAGATCTGTGCAGGAGGTTACCCACCTGCTTATCGTCCACCTGGCTGCAGGTCTGCCAGATGCGCTTCAGCGTAGGTGACAAACAGCTGGCTAACCTCTCCTCGATTCAGCCGCGCCCTTATAATAAGCGAGCCTTCTCTAGGGTCCAGAGTATGGAGCCTATATTCGGCCTCCGGGAGGTGTGATTGGGGTAGAACAACGGGCAGAGTCAACACCTGGTTAAGGTGAAACTCGACACCACCTTCGAAGGAATTTCGGTGGGGGCGAGGACAACCTTGTCCCTGTGAAGACCAGGTAAGGAGACTCGATGGAGCGCCTGGAGCTCCCATCCTTCTGGCTGACGTGATAGCCACCAAGAAGGCGGTCTCCACGACAGGTGAGAGAGCACACCTGTGCATAGGTTCGAATGGCTTGCCCATGAGCTTTGCCAGTACCAGCAGTAGATCCCACGGAGGTGGGGGTTCCCTTGACTGGAGGAAATGTGACAAGGCTGCCTTGAAAAAGCGCCAGACCACCTTCTCCTGCGCCACCGACTGCTTCCTGCCCGCGCTCGGTAAGCAGAGAGATGGCTGCCAGGTGCACCCTAAGGGTCGCCGACCAAGCCCTGACTAGAAAGGGACCATAAATAGTCCAAGATGCTTGCCAAGGAACAGGAGGAAGGGTCCAAGCCCTTGCCCTGACACCAAATGGAAAACCTTTCCATTTGAAGGCATAGCATTTTCTGGTCGACTCCCACGGGACGCCCAACTACATTGAGGACTCGTCGAAAGACTCCAAGGCCTGGAACTCTAGCCGCTCAGGAACCAGGCCGTCAGGTGCAGGGATTGAAGGTCCGGATGGAACACCTTCCCTGATTGACTGAGAGCAGGTCCGGCGAGCTGGAAGCTGCCGCGGAGTCCTGGAGCTGAGACTGAGGAGATCTGGTACCAGAACTGCGCAGGCCAGTCTGGGGCTATCAGAATCACCTGCGCCTTGTCCCTCCTCGCCTTGAGAAGCACCTTGTGGATCAAGGGAAATGGGGAAAGGCGAAAGAGGCCCGGGGTCCATTGCCCGAGAAGGCATCCCTGCAGCGAGCCTGCTGAGGGGGCGGGCATGGAACAGACTCAGCTTGCTCTCCATGGAGGCAAACAGGTCCACCTGAGGTGTGCCCCAAAGGGAGAACAGATGCTGTACTACCTCCGGGAGAGAGACCACTGTGGGATGCAGCCCCTATCCAGCTCAGGGCATCGGCCAGGGTGTTGGAGGCTCCTGCCACGTGAATGGCTAGGAGATCCGCCTCCAGGCTGCACAGCAGTGACCAAATGCGGAGAGCTTCTGCATAGAAGCATGGAGCGCTGCCCCGCCTTGACGGTTTAGATAGTACATGGTCGTGGTATTGTCCGTCCTGACTCGGACCACTTGACCCCGGAGGAACGGAGCAAAGGCGGTGAGAGCTAGGCGGACCGCTGGAGCCCAGCAGGTTGATGTGGCATCGACTCCCGCTGGGGACCAGAGGCCATGAGTCTGTGTTCCCCCAGATGGGCACCCCAACCTATCAGAGAGGCATCGGGTCGATAGAGAGACCGTCAAGCCCGGGGCGGACGAACGGATGCCCTCCTGCAAATGATCTGGAACGGTCCACCACTGGAGAGCCGCCCACATCCCTGTGTCACCGACACAAGCTGGTCCAAGGGATCGCAGCGCTGTGACCACTGGCTGGCCAGTCCCCACTGAAGGGACGATGTTCCAGCGGGCCCAACGGACCACGCTGGTGCAGGCCGCCATGAGACCCAGGAGGCAGGAGGTCCCGGCAGGCGCAATTGCCCAACCAGAAATGATCGGGCAAAGGAGGAAAGAACCTCGCCCTGTCCGCTGGAGCCGCGCCTGGCTCGAAGAGAGTCGAAGCTGCGCCTGATGAATAGAATCAGCTGCCGGCTCGAGTTCCGACTTGGCCTCGCTGATAAGGAGGCCCAGTTGAGAGCAGACCTGAGGGCCAGATCTCTGACCACTCCGCCCTTCCTGGAGGAGCTGCTATCAGCCAGTCGCCCAGGTAAGGGTACACCGACCCTCGGCGCCGCAGGGAATGCTGTCACCACTGCCATGCATTTGGTGAAGACCCTGGAGCTGGAGACAAGCCAAGGGCATGGCTTGAACTCGAAGAGGGATCCTTCCGCCGGAAGCGAGGAATCTCTGGTGAGACGACGGATAGGGACGTGAAAAACGCTGGCCCTGCAAGTCCAGAGAGCAGAACCACACGCTGCTCCAAGGATGGTATTATCTGAGCCAGCGTGACCATCCTGAAGGTTCGAGACCTTAGGAACTTGTTTAGGTCGTGTAGGTCGAGAATGGGGCGCCAGCCCCCCGTCCGTTCGAACCAGGAAGTACCTGGACACAAACCCTGGGTCTGAAGGAGGGTCCACCACCTCTCTTACCACCTCCTTCTGGAGGAGGAGAGCGATGTCGGCTCGACGAGCGCCAGTGAGGCTGGGGATCCCGGGCCCCGAGGGGCGACGGCTCTGAAGGGTGGTGCCTGCTCGGACCCAGAGGCAGGCTCTTCCCACCACCTCTCAAAACCCACCTGTCCGTGGTAACAGCGGACCAGGCGGAACGGAAGTGCTGGTGCGCCTCCCCATGGGGACCTAGGGTAAGGTGACGGGATGGGGCGACACCCCTCAGCCGTCACTGGGCAGGCTTGGAGGAGGGACCGGCGAGGGACCTCCTGGGCCCTTCCTCCCTGCCTCCTGTTAGAGGAAGCCGGCGGCTTGGGTTTGGGATGCCAGGCCGAGCCTGCTGGCCCTGACGTTGCTGGGTCAGGCGAGCACAGAAGGACGAAAGGCTTAGGCTGTGGTTTCGGCCTTGTCCTTCTTGAGCGGAAGAGACCGAGTCCAAGGTGGCATTGGACTTCGATCCTCTGCAGGTGACCTTCCACCCCAGGTCAAGAGGTCAGTCCCCAAAGGGAACATCCGCCAACTTGTGCTGGGTATCCGGCAAAGGTGGATATCCTCAGCCAAGCTCCGCCGACGATAGCCACCGGCCGCCACCGATCTGGCACATGAGTCCCCTATATCCAAAGCAGTCTGGAGCTGCTGTTTGGCCACTGCTCCTGCTCCTGGTCCCGCACCTGCTTAACCGTAGTCTGCAGATCGGGCGGAAGATGAGGGATGACCTCATCCAGGGAGCCCAACAGGGCATGAGAAAATGTGCCATGAGGACGGCCGAACTGGCCTGACGAAGGCCAGAGAGGACGCAGCGAGACTTTTCGCCCGACATAGTCCAATTTCTGACTCTTGTCAGGAGGTTTGTCCACATCCCTGCGTTGCCGGCGCTGCCGAAAACGCTGTCGGTAACCAACCCTCAGCAGAGGGTGTTCAAAACCGGACAAGGAACCGTGGGACCGTGATACTTCCTGGCCATCCTGGCCGAAGGCGAGGGCAGGAAGCAGGGCGCTCAAAGCTCCAGTGCCGACCCACTATGGCCTCGCCACCGAAAGGCCTCCGCCGAGAATCCCCGGTCCAGAATCTCCGTGAGGGGATACCTGGCCCGCTTGGAAGGGGTTCGAGCTCCATCCCGGTAGACCCGAGATGAGCCAAGCAGTCCTAGGAAGGACGACGGCTATCGCCCATTGACTGACCTCCTGAAGACTCCAAGTCCAGTCGCTGGAGAAAAAGGAGGAATCATCTTGACTCGGAAGAGTCCTCGAAGAGCTGCCTCTGGCCTGAGCCACCCTTCACCTGCCGAGGTCGGTCGGGAGTGAGGGTAATGACAGCCGATGGGGTAGACCCTTAGCCACCGAGAATCCTTGGTCGGAGCCCCAATTGGTGGCTGTGGAGGCGGAGGTTCCACCGAATCGGTGGAGCAGCTGGTTTTGGCCAACAACCGCCTGGGTATAGGCCCTCGGATAAGTCGAGGGGTTGTGTCGGCTGCCCGTGACAGCGTTACTTAATGGCCGGGAAGGCGACGGGTCGGCTTATTCCCCGCCAGGAGGAGCTGTTGCAACATAAGGTCCCTCGCATCGTCAAGTAATTTACGCCGAAGCCTCCTCATCCGAGGAGGAGGACGAGAGGACGAAGCGGCGACGCCGCTTTACCGCGGTGCCGAGACCGAGACCGCCGATGACGGGATCGGCTGGACCGCTGGCGAGGTCCGAGACCGACCGAGAGTCCCGGAATTCCCGAGGTCGTGCGGGAGGTGTCGGCCGGAACCGCACTCTTCGCTCGGATGGTCCATCCGAGGGCTCCGAACCGGAGGCACAGGCGAGCCACGGATCCTCAACTCTCCCGGGGAACCGGGAGAGGGAATCTCGGCTGCTAAAGGCGACAGCCCGTCCAATGGGTCGAGAAAATCTCGACTTCATCGGTGGAGTCTCGGTCAACTGACCTGACGGGACACCGTGAGGCCAGTGGCCGAGCCGAGCGGTCGATCAAGCCGACGGTCGACGCCCTGGAGAGGGACTTTCCCGCTCCCAAGAGCGCCGACGGAGGGATTCTACCCCTGTCCTTTTTGGACCAGAATAAGGTCCAGCAGACGAGGCCCTTCTCCTTTAGTGGAGAGGGACAGACAAAGCTCCTTAAAAGAAGCCGAGGAAGAACCCAGAGAGAGCGGATAAATGCCGCGCCGAGGAAGATACGCCACGCCCTCTTCGAGGGCTTACTCATCCGCCGAGCTGATCCGCCGAGAATGCCGCTGACACCGCTTAACCTGCCTCTGACTCACCGGAGGAAACGCCGACGCCCAGTTGCAATCGGGCAGCACGTCTTCGAGGACGAGGTCGAGAAAGATGAGTACAGGTCGCAAGCCCGCGGTCGTGCTCAAGGCCTACAGACACACGCGGAGGTGGATCCGTCTGAGACATCTTCTGCCCGCATGGGCATCTCGAACCGCGAGTCGATGGTCCATCGCGAGTCATGAGGGATAGAAGACTGAAGTCTTTTGCAAAATTTATTTTAAATCCGCAAACGGAGAAATAGGAACAGTCACAAACGCAGAGCTGCTAAGGAGGAACCTGAGCTCCAGCGGTAAGGAAGATCTAGCGTCATGGGGCGGAGCCGAGAGTTATACCACCCGGGTGGGTGGGAGGAGCAAGCTTGAAGACCTTCCGGCAAGATTTAAAGCGGCAAGGATACCTGCCAATGAGTGTGGATGAACAACATATCCATGTCCCTAGAAGGAGCAGTTTCAGTCAGCACGGGGATGTAAAAGGGGATTGGGCGGTGGCATGTGTTCGTCATCCAGGCATGGGAGCGTGCCTGGCATGAGCTGGACGCCATTGCACGTCTGTGCCCTAGGCAACCTAAAAGAAGAAAAAAACCCTGCCCCCTGGATAGGCGACGGCACCTCCAGTGCCCCGCCTGGAGACACCCAATGCCACGCTTACGTCTCCGACTCTCCCGATCCCCCGGTCTGCTCATTTCTGGCAGTAGTGGGTCTCCCTGCTAAGTCAGACAGGCAGGGGAGTGTCTGTCCCAGATTCCTTGGAGAGGTGGCTTAAAGCAAACAGTACAAGGTGGTGGTGAGTGCGGATGCCTGAGAGAGTTCCAGTGACAGCGGTGACAAAGAGTTAAAAAAAAAACAAAAAAAAAACTGACCCAAACAGGTCAGTACCCAAGAAGGGGAGGGTCCACAAGCTTGTGTTGGGTATCAGCAATACAGTCAGAGATCCTCAACCACACCTGGCTCTGCAGGGCCACCAATGCGGCCACAGACCTGGCACAGGAGTTGCTGATGTCCAGGGCCATTTAGAGCTGTTGCTAGGCCACTGTGCATCCCTGGCCCCGGAGCATCTTAACCACAAGCTGCAAATCTGTAGGAAGGCGGGGAATAACCTGGTCCAAGGTTCTAGACAGGGTATGGGAAAAGTTGGCCATCATGATGGCTGAACTAACCTGCCAAAGGCCCAGGGACGAAGCGGTGCAGATCCTTGCCGCATGGTGAAGTGGAGTGGTATACAGACCCCCGCGCTGGCAGAGGCCCTGGAAGAAAGTCTGGTGGCAAATGTTATGGGTCACTTTAGATTGGGGAAGGGAAGGGTTGTGGTGATGGTGGACCTAAACATGCCAGGAACAGACTGGGGGACTACGACATCCCCAGTGGCCAAGGAGAAGAGGCAGATGGATGTCTTCTAGGATGCGATCCTGACCCAGCAGGTGGGGGAACCAACTAAGGAGGTCAGGACACTGGACCTAGTCCTGGTGGACAGTGACCAGATTAGGGGCCTGGAGGTGAGGGGCCAGTTGGAGAGGTGTGATCATGCCACAGTCTGTTTTTTCCTGGACCTAGGAGGGGAGGAAAGCCACACAAATATGGTGGTAATTGACTTTAGAGGTGCGGATTTCAGGGGGATGGGAAGGATCCTTAAGGGTCATTTGGACGGGATAAGGCCAGACATGGATGTTGACAGTAGGTGGGAGATCATTAGGAGGGGGGTACAGGAGGCTACAAGGTCCTGTGCAAAAGTGAGGTGCAAATTCAGTAAGGCCAGAAAACCCTGTTGGTGGACCCGGGAGGATCAGGAGACAGAGAGGGAAAAGAAGGCAGCCTATAGGCACTTCAAGCGCTCAAGGAGCGAATGGGATTAGGGGGAATATGAACTGATGGCCAAGAGGGTCACCAGGGTGGTGTGAGTGGCTGAGAGGATGAAGGAGCAGATCTTGGCCAGGGAGATCAGAGGGGGGGACAAAGAGTTCTTTAGATATATTGGGGGAAGGAAAGTGAGGGGCAGATAAGCAGGATTAGGACAGGGAGGATGGGCATAATAGGGGAGCAGGCCGAGGTACTAAACGATTACTTTGGCTCTGCTTTTACCATAGGAGGATTGGGGCTACATCTCGGGAGGAGAGGGGGTGAACCGGTGGAGGCAGCGGGACCCTTACAGATCGGGAGCCCCGACGTGTCTAGGGAGAGGGAAGGGCCAGCACCATCAGGTGGGGGGATGGCAGTACAGAGAGCAAAGCGGAGGACATGGAGGTTGAAATCCCAGTAGACAGAGAGAGGAAGGGAAGCCCTCAGGTCCCTTAGTACGGAGAAAGCAACAGGGCTGAATGAAATACATCCCTGGGTGCTGAGGGAACTGGCGGATGTCCTGGTGGTCCCGCGGTGGAGCTTTTTAACATCTCTCTTGAGGATGGGGTGGGTACCCCAAAACTGAAGGGGGGCCCATATCATGCCTATCCACAAGGGAGGATCAAGAGAGGAGGCGGGGAACTACAGGCCTGTTAACCTGATGTCAGTGGTGGGCAAGGTGATGGAGGGTACTGTCAAGGAAAAGCTAGGGGGGTACTGGAGCAAATGGGGTACCTGGATGATGGACAGTATGGATTCATCCTGGGAAGATCGTGTCAGACAAACCTTGTGGAGTTCTACAACTGGGTGACGAGTGCCCTGGACTAGGGTTGGCCAGTGGACGTCATCTTTCTAGACTGCAGCAAGGTGTTTGATTTGGTACCTCATGGTGGCCTGCTGGCTAAGCTGGAAGAAATGGGGGTGGGGATGCAGATGATCAGATGGATAGGAAATTGGCTCTTGGAGCGTACTCAGAGGGTGGTGGTTGGAGCACTAGTCTCATCTCCAAGGAGAGTCATTAGTGGGGTTCCCCAGGGATCAGTCCTATGGCCCCTCCTGTTTAACACCTATGTCTCGGACATAAGGAAGGGTACCAGGAGTGAAATGAGTCTCTTTTCGGATTATTCGAAGCTGGGAGCGGTGGTGGATGGTCAGGAGGGGAGAGTGGCCCTGCAGGAGGACTTGGATGCTCTGGAAAGGTGGTCAAAGTGGAAACTGAAGTTCAATGCAGGGTTCTGTACCTGGGGGCCTGAGACCTGGGCCAAGTGTATACCCTGGGGGGAGATGCACTACAAGTCTCAAAGGGTGAGAGGTATTTGGGGGTGGTGGTGGAAGTCAAAATTAACAACTCTGAGACTTGTAGGAGGGCAGCGGCCAAAGCCAATAGGATGCTGGGATGCATAGCTAGGGAGATTACCTCCAGGGGGAGAGAAGTGATCCTCCCACTGTATAACTGCTTGGTTAGGCGGCACTTCGAGTACTATGTGCAGTTTTGGAGACCGCACTTTAAAAGGGACAATGCACTCCTGGAGAGGATCCAGAGGAGGGCAACTAAAATGATCTGGGGCTTGGGGGAAAGGACCTATGGGAAAGGGCTTGAGGAGCTCAACATGTACACCGTGGTGGAATAGAGGGTCAGGGGGGACATGATAGAGGTCTTCAAGTACATAAAGGGGATTAATAAGGGAGGTTCAGTCAAGGTGCTCCAAAGGAAGGGGGGTGCGGAAGCTCGGGGAGGTGTTACTTACTGAGGAAGATGGTGGAAACCATGGAATACACTGCTCAAGGGACTGGGGAGGCAGATACTGTGGAGGGGTTCAAGAGGGGCTGGGACAGGTATAGGGGAGGGTGAAGGCGGACGAGTCCAATACAAGTGAAACATCTTGGACTGGGGATAGAGAAACCAGAGGGGGGGGGAAGGGGAGACAGACAGCTAAGTGGCCCAGTATGGGTGCTAACTATCAAGCAGACACAAAAGACCATTAGGCCTCCTCCTGCTGGCATTTCAGTATGTTTAGTATGTTAGTATGGTCTAGTTTTTTCGATTCCTTGTCAATGTCCCAAACACTGCCTCTGCAACAGCTACCAAACCTTTGGCTGAAGGATGGTTAGTGAACCTGGGCAGAGACCCAGTGGGGGCCGCATACTTGTGGACCATACGTTTCAATGGCACTGGACAAGAGGCAGGGCACTGCCACAGCTCCAGGGCTGGACCAAGAATGGCCTCCACGACAAGGAAGGCAACCCCAGAGGAGTCATCCCTGTCCATAATCTTAGTCAAGGGTCACTTGGCCCAATTCAGTACCAGTTTCAGTGGGATCCATAGAGTCCAAAATCTAGCAGCACACGGCCCTAAAAGAAGCCAGCTCTTTTTCTGTAGAAAGCTCCTCGAAGGACTCCCGGTCAAAAGCCAGGGTTCAAAGGGAGGGCACAGTGGAGTCTGCAGAGTCGGAGGACTCCTCAAACAGTGCCCTCAACCTAGGCTCCTCATGGACAATCCACGGCTCATCTGAGTGAGAGATCTGCAAAGAAAGCCTGCTGGGACCGGAAGCAGGGTGTACAGCCTTGGATGAAGCTCTGTGCAAGGGCTGCGGAGGTGGTGACACCACACGAATGGAAGGGGAAGCTGGTGTCAGCTCGGCCAGGAGAACAAGGGAGACAAAGGGAGTGCCAGGGGCTGCTGTGGAGCACAGCCATGGCTGAGAATCCACTGCTGCCACACAAACTCCTCACATCGGTGCCACAATTTATGGCAGAGCCTTTCATCATTAGAAGATAAGGAGTGTCGATGGTGCCTCTTGGCTGACGGTCGACAGCAGGAACGTTGAGAGTACTGAGATCTCGACCAACAGCCCGACTGGGACCTCGACCAATGCTGGGCAGGTCGCAGGGAGGAAACCGGGGACAGCACACCACGGAACCCCCAAGGGGTCGATCTCTAATGTGAAGTGACTACATCGGCCAGCTTATCCAGCCCTTCCTGCGAGAGGGTTGGAAGGACCGGTGTCCTGGAAAGGGAATCATCCCCACCATCCTCGGGCAATGGGTCGACCAGTTTGAGAAAGATATTGGCCAGCTAGTCGACCTGCGCCTCAGCCAGCAAGCCTGACGGCAATACCGTGGGGCTAGCAGCCAGGACTTGAGCCACAGAGGTGTTGGCAGAAACCAATGGCTTGACGCCCATTAAGCCAGATGCAGAATTGCAGGAATGGGACGAGTAAGCCCACTCCCAATCCCATGATCTGTGAAGGGACCTCTTAGGCTTAGAGTCCCACAAAAATTGATATCCTCGGGAAGGGCCCTCCCTGAGAGTAGGTAAGGACTTGCACAAGTCCCGGAATGCTGCAGTAAACAAAGTGCCAAAGCCCACCGGTAGCAAGGAGGATGAAGCTGTGCCCTGAAGCAGCCTGGGCTGCAGCCTCCTCGAAGGCAGCAAGCTGCATAGCCAATCCAGCTGCCTCAGAAAGTGCCTTGCGGTCGTCCTTGGACTGAACGGGCGGGTCCTGTTTGTCCAGGCAACCTAAGAGAGCATAGCAGTCCTCCAACATGGAGGGCTGAAGGGTTCAGCACAGACTGCAAGCCTATGGATCATGCCAGGCCCCCAGACAACAGACGCATGAGATTTGCGGGTTGGTGCATGACATTTTCTGGGAACAACTGGCACACCACTTGAACATGGGACCCAATTTGTGGTTGTCACGATCCATGGAGAAGCAGAAAGAGAGGTAACAAACCCAAAGGCAAAAAAATAATTTCAACAGCTCAAAGACCGGGAAAGTTAGGCCGACACAAAATGCAGAACTGCCAAGAAGGGAACCTGATGCTTCCAGCAGAAAGGAAGATCTGACGTCACAGGGTGGTGCCGAGGAGGATACCACCCCGGTGGGTGGGAGAAGCTAGCTTGAAGACCTTATGGAAACTTTTAAAGAGGGAGGAAGTACTGCCAGAAGTGTGGGTAGTGCACCCTACACATGCCCCTAGAATTAGGGCTTATGCACCACAGAAAACTAGGGCCCTGCTTTAAGGGCACCACTAAAGGCCAGTCACACAATAGCCATCAAAGAAGTATAGTGTGCCTTGTCCTCACGCAGGCCAGCAGCTGAACCCCTTTCATTTTTCACTTGACAGCTTTTACAAGAGATGGGATTATAAATCTGGGCTCCTTGGAACCAAGCCGTCTGATCCCTTCCACGTCTTAGTACTTCTGAATAGCAAGCCCTTCCACTGTGTGTCATTTTGTGGCATCACAATTTGGACAGGGCTTAACTGAGTGGAGGCCTTGATTTGAAACAAGCAATGCTTAAAGAGTATATTATGCCCCCTTTGATTCTGATGGAGATCACTCCTTAAACTCTCCAAAATGTGACCTCACAAACCGTTGGTGCATAGTGGTTAAGCTTACTGTTTTAGAGCACTAGGAAATGAAGGGAATGCACTGCATGGTTCCACGGCACAAAATAAAATCTCTCCCTTTTCCATTCCCTTCCACACGCTGCCATAAAAAATGAAACATGGAGGTAAGGCAAGCATGTCCTTTTTTAATTTTACTTAAATTAGCGCTCTTCATGCACCACTTCAGTGCACCCAGCTATAAAATGGATAGAGGCAGAACCCTCTCTGAAAGCTGGGCTACAGAATAAAAACAATGGCAAAATGCATTTTCTGTATCCTCAAATGCCAGCTTAATTAAACAGCATAAAACAAACACTCATGCAGCTCATTTATGAAGCTATTCTACCTAATATTTGATTTAGGGTCACCCTTCTATGAAAATGGAAAAAACAGGAATAAAAATGTACTTTGCCATTTATAACCACCAGAGTCCATTTTTCGTATAGGAAAATATCTGCACCACATTTACAACCACACCCGATGCCATATTTGTGTAACTCCTTCAATTTGCACCACATTTAAGGGGCTACACATGCTGATTTGTACTCAATTTTGAACAGATTTTAAGATTTTGTAAAATGGAAATTGCCCATTTTTGAAATGGAAAATCAGTGGCCCTACTAACAGCAACTGCAAGTTAACAGCCTTCCATGTGCAGTATAGCACAGAATCCTTTTCCAGTTCTGATAGGGTCAGGACTTATGAATACGCTACAAGGCCTGCCAGTGCAGCAGTAGGGTTACCGCTTGCCATTCAGGCAACCTGGGTTTGCGCCCAGAGTCTGGGACGTCTGGTGCAGACTGGTGAGGTAGGGTTTGGGCATCCACTGGATGCTTCAGGTCTTTTGGGGGGGTGGGGACGTGCAGGAAGGAATAAGTTGTCCCTCTGGGGTGACCTCACGTCACATACCCACTCAACTGGCAAGTGACGTGGAGGCATCACCTGCTCAGACTAGGGGACAGCAGGAAGGAAGGGTGGGCTTACCCAAACTTCCGACGACCCTAAGCTATTTGCTGGGTCCTCTCTCAGAATCATGCTCAGAGGTGGGATCAGCGGAGGGCTTAGTGGGGAGAAAATACCCCCAGAAGCACCAGTCAGATGAAGCCACCTGCCCCCCATACCACAGCATGGTCTCTGACTCCTCCCTCACCTCGCTGGCTCTTTCTCACAGGCCCGACTGAATGATGAAGCTTTGTCCCACCTCGAGGAACCAGAGGGTCTCGCCTGCGGGCTATAAGCTGTGGGTTATAGTCGAGGTATCCAGAGAGGCTGTTGAGCAAAGGCTTGTGGCAGGCTGGACCACAGAAGGATTGCTGCAGTGGGTAGAAGGGCTTCAGTAGGTGGAAGGAGGTTCTGGTGACTGGCAAGGTAGAAAATGGGGGACAAAAAACTGAAAGAAGTGCTCTTGGTTATCAGACAGATGCCTTACTAAAGCATATGTCAAAAAAACATGTTCAAGAATGTTCTGATTAGGGGAGGGAGGTTTGTCTGTTGGGATCCCAGTGGTAGAAATTAAGTTTTGCAGGCACTAGCCAGCAAGGCTAGTGACTGGGGAAATCCACTCTCCTCACAGACTTTTTCTCTAGCACAACAGGTGTACTTACTGAAAAGTTACTTTAACACAAGCCAGCAAGGGCTAGTCAAGAGGAAAAGTGTACCAGCTTGATACAACAAATCAGAAAGCATGTTACTACTGGGACAGTGCCAGTTTTGACCCCTTGGACCACCATTCTTCAACCAGTGAGGCTGAGAACACTGGGGATTTTTGTTAAGGAGGTCTTCTAATCTTATCCATTGCAGAATGGCATCAACCACACGAAGCACCCTGTCCTGCTCAGACTGTGTGTGCTACAAAACCAACAACAGACACTCTACAGGCAGATGGGAACCAAACTGCCTAGATACTGATATTTGTTTGTTGTTCCTGCTTTAATTACAAGAGGCATAACCACATGGTCTCATTTGTGTTTTTTCTTCATGTCCACACTTACCGGCTGGGGCTGTTCTGCAATACAGCAGTTGAAACACAACCAGAATTCCCTCATGGTTAACAGTCCGAAGTATAATCCCGGCTGAACAGGATGGCAACTAGGTGGCAGATCCCAGAGGGAAGGAGGGGAGAAAACTCCTCAGCAGCTGTCCCAAACCAGATTGATGCAAACTGGTAAGAAAAAAAACAGAGCTCCAATTCCAGGATGTCGTTTCCTTGTAGACAAGTCCTCAGAAACAGGCTAGGGAGGGGGCAGGGAGGGAAGAAAGGTGATCTCTTCTGGAGCACTGGTTCCGAAAGTCACCACAATCCAGCAGAAAATTCCCTTTTATTCCAGGCCAACTGATCACCTGCAAAAGGGAGAAAGAAATACTTCATAAATAAAACAAACAACAAAAAAAGACAAAAAAACTGCTAATTTACTTCCAAATGTGCTGCTAATTGCTGCCACTGTATACTGCAAGCTCAGTACTGATTAGATCATTATGGATATGTTTGCCAGTGGATGTTTAGCAAACTCAGACCTCCAGTGAACAGCCTGACAAAGTGGAACAACTTTAACTGAAACATTCCTGCTTTGGCTATGGCTTCAGCTAGAAGCAGGGTCATCCTGGACTCCCTGCAGGGGGCATTCCTCAGGCAACTAATCAATGCACCCACTTGTGGTGGCACAATACTGGACCTGGTACTCACTAGCAGGGACGGTGTTGCAGATGTCAAGGTGTGACACCACCTGAGGCCCAGTGATCACCGTACAATGTGGTTCAATATAAGAATGGCTGTGGAATCGAACCACATAAGAGGGACAAGGGTCCTGGACTTCAGGAGGGCAGATTTTATAAAGATCCCTCAGGGATGACCCGGTATGGGAAAATACCTGGGTGGGTTGGAGGAACAGTGGGCGAAGCTAAAAGGGGGCATAGAGAAGGTGACAAACCTTTCTGTCAGGCAACTGAGCAAAAGCAAGAGGAAAAATAGAGACTGCTATGGTTCTCAAAAGAGGTGGCGGAAAAGCTAAAGGCTGAAAGGGTAGCATGCTGAAGGTACCAGGAGGAGTACAGGGAAGTGTGTCAGGGGAAAGCAGGGAAAGCAATAAAGAGCATGAAGGTGCAAAATTAAGAGAAAATAGCCCAGGAGGCAAAGAAAGGGGTCAATACATTTTTTAGGTATACAAGTAAAAAGAGGAAGACCAGGGGTGGGATTGTAGGGTTAAAAGGGGAAGGCTGACCCACTGGCGCAGAGACAGGGCATCCGTCTGAACACAGACGACCCGGGTTCAGAAAGGGACCCGTGACGCCGGAGGGCCGGGTTGGGGAGGAGTATCCTCGAGACTGATCTCCTTCTAGGGGAGGGGGTAGAGGTACTGCACATCACATACCTCTGGCGGAGGCTTGTGCCGGTGCCCCTCACTTGAGGGGTGGGTGGGATGGGCGCCAGTTGTGACTACACGTCCCCACCCCCAGGTACTGCTGCAAGTCACAAAATTCTGGCCCCCAAGCAGGATGCCCTATTCCGCTGCTGTCCCTGCTGACAACAGTGTCTGCCAGGAGGGTCCCGGCCCCGTGGCCCTACCCTGGGGGTGTCAGGTACCACGAAGGACTGTGGGAGGGCACGCCCAGGGGGTAAGCCTGGGCATGGGGGGGCAGCGGTGGGCAGGGCTGAGCCCCTTGGGAGGGGCCAGATCAACAAAAAAAAAAAGGAAGGGGGACTGTGCAGTGGAGGACAAGGAAAAGGTAGACATCCTGAACAAATACTTTTGTTCAGTGTTCACAGGAAGGAGAAAGGGTTGGGCCACAAAAAAGAAGCTAGGGGTAGGGGTGGACATTAGTCCTTTCTCAGATAAGAGTCCTGAAGGAACTCGCTACTCTGAAAGTGGACAAAGCAATGGGGCCAGACGGGGCGCATCCAAGGGTACTGAGGGAGCTCAAGGAGGTACTGGCTGCACCTCTGATGGTCCTATTTAAGAGGTCACTGGAAATGGGAGTGGTTCCAGAGAACAGTGGGAAGGCAGATGAAGTCCACTTCACAAAAGTGGTAGCAGGGAGTAAGATGACAATTAGCAGTCAGTCAGCTTGACATTGATGATGGGGAAGTTAATGGAATCGCTGCTGAAGGAAAGAAAAGAATTGTGGAATATCTGAATCCAGTGGATTACATGACTCAAGGCAGCATGGACTCATATTGGGGGAGAAGACGGGTCATGTCAAATGCATTTGATAGGTTTCTTTGACTGGGTGACCAAGGAATTAGATTTGAGTGGAGCGGTGGACTTTGCCTTCCTTGATTCCAGTATGGCTTTCAACACTGATCCACACAGGAGACTAGTAAGCAAGCTGGGTAGCTTAGCAGTGGGTCCAAAGGTGGTAAGAAATAGGTTGGGGGATAGGTGACAAAGGATGGCAGTAAACAGAGTTCACTCCAAAAAAGGAAGGGTGACCAGCAGGGTGCCTCAGGTATTAGTACTGGCACAGGTCCTATTTAATGTCTTCATATGTGACACTGCAGAGGAGCTGGAAGGGAAGGTCTGTTTCTTTGTGGATGACACCAAGATCTGCAATACAGTGGACACCCCAGGGAAGGGGTGGAAAAGATAAGCAAAGATCTGGGAAAAACAAGGAGTGATCAAGGGTTTGACAGCTTGGTTTCAATATGAAAAAAGGCAAAATAATGCACATAGGGCACAGAAACCATGGGGCAGAGTACAAAACAGGTGGAGTGGTATTGATGATCACCAAGCAGGACAGAGGTCTGAGGGCAATCATACTGGATGGACCTAAAGGTGGCCAGACAGTGCGACAAGGCAGTTAGGAGGGCTAGTGGGATGCTGAGATGCACAAGGAGGGGTATCACCAGCAGAAATAGGGAGGTGGTGTTGCCCTAATATAGATCACTATTAAGACCCCGCCTACAGTTGTCCAGTTCTGGGCACCACATCTTTGGAAGGCCATAAACAGAGTGGAGGCAGTCCAGGGAAGGGCTACTAAAATGGTGCAAAGTCTGCACCAAAAGCCTTACAAGCAAAGAGTAAAGGACCTCAATATGTACACCCTAGAAAGGAAGGGGGTGGATATGATAGAGACCTTTAAATACCTCATGGGGGTAAATAAGGTATAGAAGAAAAGCTCAAGAAGGGGACATACTATGAACTTGGGAGGGGGATAGAGTCAGGAGAGATGTGAGTGAGGAAGCACTTCACAGAAAAGGTGGTAGATTCCTGGAACAGCATTCCAGCAGAGGTGGTGGAGGCAAAAACGGTGATGGGATTCAATAATGCATGGCACAGGCATAAGAGAATCTTAGGAGAAAGGAAGGGTGGGAGGGAGAAAGCCCCAGAGATCAAGTAGGGTCTGTGGAGATACTGTAGGTAGGCAAAAAGGGCAGAGGGGATGGGCCAACCTGTCCTTATCTGTCGTCAAATTCTGTTTCTAGGTTTCTATGTTTCTGTACACTTGCACTGCCACCACTGGCTTCGGCTAAACAACTGCACATTTACCCAAAATTAAAATTCTTACTAGAACAAGTGCTGCAAGTACAAGGAGAGAAAAGGTTGTCACCACAGTGCTGGAACCCACAAATTGATTTGTCAGATCAAAACCGGTGAGGATGAGAACTGTGTCCAAAGTAAAAAATTATGAAGGCCTAGACAACAACAAATAACACTGTGTGGGAGGAGGAACAAAAAAGACACAAACTTGGTCTTGCACTTCAGGATCCAATATTCTTCCTACACAGAGCAGTGCTATAGATTCAAGCAAATACATGGTGGAGTGGCACTCCAGCTGGAATGGGAATTCCACCTTAAAATCTGCTATGGAAAATAGACTGGCACAGCATTAATTTTAAGCACTGATCATTATCATTGTCCTCCTCCTCCCCTCCCACCACGTCCCATGGAGGCATCAGCAATCACAAAAGTGAGAAGCCAAGACCATCCATTACAGACCCATTCAGACATCTAAAGGCAAAGGAAACGTACTATATGACTGGCTGACAGATGCACTTGTCTCCTGCCAACATACAAAACCATTAATGCTAGTCAGTTCCCCATTTATGAAACTGTAATCCATACCCATGCTAGGACGTTCTGTGTGGTCACTATCTGGAAGAAGGGATGTTCCCATAGACATGAATAAGCGATTTTTAAAGTTGATTTAACAGTTTAGATGGCTATTTAGTACCAAGGCCACTGCTAACTAGTTAAACAGTGGCCTTGATTTGTTCTGGAATGGCCATCTAAACTATAACAAATGAACTTTAAAAAAACAACCCCATTCATGTCTATGGAGCATGTCCCCACGCTCCATATAGTGACCTCACAAAACATGCTAGCATGGGGACAGATCGCAGTTTCAGGAGGTACCAGGAAGTGGAAGGGATCGGCGCAGCTCAGCTCCATGGAGCCAAAATATGATCCCTTCCCTTCCAAAATAGGGGCAATGACAAATTGAAAGATTAGCAGCATTTGAACTGGGGGCAGGTAAAGGTTCTTTATGCTTCCTGCGGGGAAATTTGATAAAGAGCAGGATAGCTGCTTTTTTGGCAGGCTGCTCACTGCAACAGGGTAATCTGTAACTCCTCCTGTGGTTTCAAAAGTAACCTAAGAAAATCTGCTCGACAGAAATACTTGCTCCTGTTTTGAAACATCCTAATGTACTAACTGACTTGTTTCATGTATTATATGTGCTTGTGTTATATTATCTAACTTCTGTTATTATGTTATATGTGCTTCTTTTATATCTTGTACTTCTCTACCCTGGTAGACCATGAAAATGGGCATTTCTGCTCATGGATTTACCAAGTCTTTTATGTAAACAAACTGAAACACAGTATATGGGAGGGCTAAGAGAATGTCAAGGTGCACAGGGTGAGGGAGTAATTGTAGAAGGGGTGTGATACTGCCTGTGTATAGATCAATGGTGTTATGTGTAGTGCAGCTTTAAGAAATATTAGACAGTACAGCTTTAAGAAATCCACTTCCTGTGAATCTTCCTGTGTGTGTGCTGAGATAAGTTTTCCTCATATCTGTGCTGAATAGAAGTAAACAGAGTAAACAGAGAAGGCCTAGATTTCTGTGTGGCATGTTTTCTTATAACCAAGACCCTGATGTGTTTAAGGTACTTATTTTCGGCCACCAAATACAACAAATTGGTGACAAGGATGGTGAAAATTTTCATAGCTCCAGCTTACTGAATTACACCATTTTGTGACTTTCTGCATTGGAGGTAAGTAAGCAATTTGGAACTGTGCATATCATGGAAACTTCAGCCAGCCTTGAGATTTTTACAGGAACGGGCTGGAACACATGGTCCAGACGGTTTGATCAGTGCAAGTGGTAGGCAAGAAGTACAGGAACTCAGGCACTGGCAAATATGAAATGCAGAATGAATATCCACAATCTGAAGGATAGATGTGTCAAGACACATCTATCTGTTTCGACACTAGTAGATTCAGTTAGAGATATTAAAGTATTTCTAGGAAAATAGCATTGATGTACAAGTCTAATGTTCTTGAAACCCTGATTTCAGGTCACAGGCCCAGAAAAGTACAGTTATGTAAGAACTTACCGTAACAGTAGATCTTCAAGAGAGGCTCTTGCAGTAGGTAATTACATATAGGATTGAAGCAGACAGGGGTCAGGACCCCGTGGAAAAGTTTCTAGCTAGCAGTCTCTCCCAGGGGACCGCCCCCACGTCACGTGACCCACGTCATACAGCGTCAGTAACAAAGGAATGGTCCCCACACCCGCCTTCCAGTTCTTTCCCGCCAAAGGCCAAAGCATGATGAGAAAGAAGTGGATATTTCCCCTGAAAAGGAGCTGAAAAGTTAAGGGGATGGAGGCGGAAGAGATTTTACTGCAAGAGCCTCGTCAAGATCTACTGTTACGTAAGTTCTAATGTAACTGTACTATCTTACCAGAGGGCTCTTGCAGTAGGTAATTACATACAGGACCGAGTCCCAAGCAGTCTGAAACAAAGAGAAGCTCACGGGAGGAGGAAACTACTCATACACAGATCCTCTGGCTGTGAAGGTCTTAGAAAAGGAGACCTTGCAGAACAGCCAACCCGAAGCCAGCTCTACGGCAAGAGGCAATGTCCAAACTGTAATGTTTCATGAAGGTATGGACAGAAGTCCAAGTTGCAGCTGCACAAATGTCAGCCGCTGACACATTCTTGAAACAAGCAGCAGAGGCAGATACACCCCTAGTGGAGTGACCTCTGACCTGACCTGGCAAGCTCTTGTGATACTTTTCGTAACAGAAGGTGATACGATGAGCCAACCATTTCGAAAGGCATTGCTTGGAGACAGCATTGCCCTCTCTTTTGCAAGCAAAATAGACAAACAGTTGATCAGTCTTTCTGAGAACCTTTGCCCTGTTGGTGTAGTATCTCAGAATCTGGTGAACGTCCAGAGTATGCAAGAGGTACTCCCCTTGATTGGAATGTTACGTAAAGAACGCAGGCAGTTCAATGGACTGATTCAGCGTAGATTCCGCTACCACCTTAGGGAGAAACTTAGGGTTGGTACGTAGAGCCACGCATTCCTTGTGGAAAATCAAGTATGGGATTTTGCACATCAAGGCCTTAAGCTCAAAAATTCACCAAGCGGAGTTAATGGCCACCAGGAAGAGAGCCTTCCAGGAAAGAAACTTAAGGTCTGCAGATGCTGCCGGCTCAAAAGGAGGCAGGGTAAGCTTCTCGAGAATGAAATTCGAGTCCCAAGGCGGGGCAGGTACACGAATGAGGGGTCTCAAGTGGAGGACCCCTCTAAGGAAAGTCTTAGCGACTTCCAGCTGCACAAAAGACCTGTCCTCAAAGGGAACATGGGAAGCGGAAATAGCCGCCATGTGAACCTTCAAGGAGGAGTAACAGACCCAGGTCGAAGAGGTGACACATGTAATCCAGGAGCCTCCCAACAGAACAGGAGAATGGCTCGAAAGCTCTGGAAGAGGCCCAAATAGAGAACCTTTTCCATTTCATGGCGTAAGTGGTACGAGTAAAGGGCTTTCTGGCCTCCACTAGAATATCCGCCACCTGTGATGAAACCCCGAACCAGGTCTGAATCACGTCTGCAGGAGCCACGCATGCAGCTGAAGGGATCCGAGTCCTGGATGGGCCACAGTCCCCTGATCCTGGATCAACAAGAGTTGCGACAGAAGACGAGGAAGAGGGGGTTCCTCTGAGTACTGTTGCAGAAGAGAGAACCAAACTTGCCTGGTCCAGAACGGAGCGATGAGAATCATGCACATTCCTTCTGAACAGAGTTTATGTAGGACCCTCGGAATCAATGGGATTGGGGGGAAAGCATAGATGAATCTGCCCTTCCAGTTTAGAGACAAAGCGTCTCCCCAAAAAAACTCCGCGCCCTGGAGTGAGCGAGCAGAAGACGGGAAGTTTTGCATTGAGAGGACAGGCAAACTGGTCTTCCTGAGGGGTTCCCCAGCATAGGAAGACGTCTTCTACTACCCCCTGATCCAGTTCCCATTCATGCACTTGGGTGGACGACCGGCTGAGGTGGTCTGCCAAAGTGTTCGACCCCCGGAACATGAACAGTCGTGAGGTGAAGGTTGTGCAGTATCGCCCAATCCCAAACCTGCATCGCTTCCCTGCAAAGAGGGTAGGAATGAGTTCTTCCCTGTTTGTTGATGTACCAGACTACGCACATGTTGTCGGTCTGAACAGCCAGATGACCGGGAAGCAGATACAAGTGTAGAGCCTGTAAGGCATACAGGACAGCCCTCAGCTCAAGTACATTGATGTGAAGAGTCTGCTCGAGCCTGGACCAAGAGCCCTGGGTCCGTTGAGATCCCAGGTGGCTCCCCAACCCTCGCCCAAGGCATCTGTTAGGATTTGGGAGGGGGGGAAAAGACAGAAGGGAACTCCCCGGCAAAGGTTCTCCTGAACCATCCACCACTGCAGGTCCCAAACCATTGGAGAGGAGACCAGGATCTTGCGATCCAAGTCGTCCACCAATTGATCCCACTGAGACCGAAGCGTCCACTGAGAGATTCTCATGTGGAGCAGAGTGCGAGGCACCATCGGAATGGCAGCCGCCATGAGCCCGAGGAGGCGAAGGACTGACCTGGCAATGGCCCGCCTGCGGCTGGACAAAAGGCATGCCTGAGCCTGAAGGGTGGCCACCCTGTTTAGAGGTAGGACGGCCATACCGGAAGTCGTATCCAGAATTGCCCCGATAAACTGGAGTCTTTGAGATGGGAACAAATGGGACTTGGCCTAGTTGATGGTAATACCCAAGCTGGTGAAAACCTGCAGGGTAAGGGAAAGGGAGCGCAGGAGATCCTCCCTGGACGGGGCTGCTAGAAGCCAATCATCCAGGTAAGGGAAAACCTGAACCCCTTGGGTACGCAGGTGGGCCACCACCACAGCAAGGCATTTGGGAAACACTCAGGGGGCCAAGGAAAGACCAAATGGGAGGGCCCTGAACTGGTAGTGGTTCCCCTGGAAAGAAAACCAGATGTATTTGCGATGGGACGGGTGGATAGGGATATGCAGGTAGGCATCCTGCATGTCCAGGGCGTACAGCCACTGTCCTGGCCGAAGGAGGGGCAGAAGGCTCTGCAGAAAGAGCATTCGGAACCTCTTGTACTCCATGAACAGGTTCAGGGAACTGAGGTCCAGGATGGGCCTCACGTCACCTGACTTCTTCGGAACCAGGAAGAAATGAGAATAGTAACATCCCCCTGAGATGGAGAGGGACAGGCTCTATCGCCGCCCTCCGAGGAAGGACAGAGATTTCTTCCCGAACCAGAGAGTAAGACCACCTTGGAGGGGGTTTCTGGGAGATTTCTGAAGAAACTCTATTGAGTGTCCTTCTGTTATTAGCTGGAGCACCCAAACGTCTGATGTGATCCTCTCCCAACCTGGTAGATGCAGGGAGAACCTCCCCCCTACCGGTTCCTCTGGAAGGGCCAGAGGCTGTGGGAGAGGAAAGGAGTCCAGTGGTGTGAGGCAGCGCTGTGGCTGGAGCCCCGCTGCTCTGCTTATGGGGGCTTACAGCCTTAGGGGCCCGGCATTTGTTGGCCCGCTTCCCTTGTGGTTTCGCCTTGGCCCGTGCCCACTTGTGAAAGGGACGGCGCTGCTGTTGAGGGGCTCTGTACAAGTGGTCGACCTCCTTGAGAGCAGTGCCCTTCTCTTGCTGTCCGGTGATGACATCCTTGACATCACCACCAAACAGCACTGAACCCCTGAAGGGCACATCCTGGATAGCAGACTGCACTTCAGGGAACAGACCCGACACTCTGAGCCAGGCGTGTTGCCGCAAACCTATAGCGAATGCCAAGCTCCTACCAGCAGCATCCGCTGCATCGTATGAAGCATGTGCCTACTGGCCGAACGAGCAGATTGGACCAGGTGTGCCACTTCCTGTTTGGTCTGTGACCCAGGAAGGGAGTCCAGTCTAGCTTCCACCTCGCTAAGGATGGCCTTCTGGTAATCCCCATATGGGCAATGCAGTTCAAGGCCCTAATATCCAGAGTGGAAGAAGTGAAGACTTTCTTCCCATACTGGTCCAGAAGGCGGGATTCCTTATCGGGGGATGACAAGCTCAAGTGCTTTGAATTGGCTGTCCGGCCATGGGCGGTGCTAGTCACGACCGCGTCAGCCTTAGGGTGAGAGGTAAGAAACTCAAAACCCTCGGGAGCCTGATATAGCCCGTCTGCCTTCCTCGGAAGGGGGGCTATGGTGGAGGATTGCTTCCATATAGTGGAAACGAGGTCCGCGTGAGGCTCGATCCAGGGTGGGACCAAGGTAGGAGCTACCTCGGACAGATCCAAATGGGCAGCTAGCTTCTGCCACTGTGGATCTGGCTCCAAAGAGTGCCACTGATCGATAGCCTGAAATTTGTGCAGCAACTCCATAAAGGAAGGATCCTCCGGAAGAGACTTTGGAGGAGCCCTCGGCCTGGGCTTATCCGGAGAGCGGGGCTCGTTGTCCAAGTCAGAGCGCCCATCAGAGTCTGGTGAAGGCTCCGAGGAGGAAGAAGAAGAGGAAGACACCACCTCCTGACGCTGGGAGGCACGGACTTTGGGAAGCTCCTGGAAGCGTAGATTCAACCCTACTTTTGGAACCGAGTGGCTCACACCTCTGGCAGGTATCCAGAGAAGGGAGGGAGTCTCGTCTCCAATGTAGGGGTCCGGAACTGGGACCAGCATCTGAAGACGCACTCTCCACCTCCCTAGTGAGTTGAGCCTTGGCCTCAGCCCACCAGGAAGCCAGAGTCTCCTTCAAATCCATCGGCAGCTGAGGAGGCGGTGGAGGAGGGGGATATAGATACTGCGTGTATCCATAAGGAGCGTATCCGTAACCGGACGGCGGGTACCCCGGCGTCTGGTAATGAAGCATCGTGTACTGTGGCGTCGGATAGGCCGGCATCAGGCACTGGGGCACCGGATACTGCAGACCCGGGTATGACGGCATCGGATATGATGGGCTCCGATACCCAGGAACCGGGGGGTCTGCCAGGGCACACGGCCCGACGGGCGCCCAGCAGACGGACCTGGAACAGGAGGCCCAGCAGGCGGTGGGGCTCGGCGTGGGGGCGGCATCAGGGAAAGGGATGTCACCCGGTGTAGGCAGGACCAGCATCGGGGCCGGCGTCTGGGGAACCGACGTCAGGTTGTCTGGCCCAGTGGGAGGGAGACCTGACGGGGGTGCGGAAAAATCCCCGGGGTCAGACTGAGGAGACCCAGGGTTCCCAGAGGGCAGTGAAGGCTGCGGAGAGCCGGGAATGGCGGACAAAGTAAGGTCCAGCGTCTGCTCAGCTGCCACGCAGTCGTCGGGTGGCCTGACATCCGACTTATCGGTGAAGTCCGGGTGGACGTCGGAGGAGCCGATGTCCGACTTGGCGAGGCAGGCCGCGAAGGAGGGGCAGACTGGTCAGGAGGAACAGGGGCCATGCGCCACCCTGAAGGGTCGGGCGAGTTAGTGGCCAATGCCGGGTAGGCGTCAGAGGAGCTGACGTGGACGCCTGGCTTACCGGAGCCACTCGCACCAGTAGGCTGTAGTACGCGTGTGCCTTATTGGGAGTGGGGGCCTCAAAGCCCGGAGGCGCTCAAGGGCTGGAAGCGTGAGCAGACAGGCAGGCCGATGCTGTCTTGAAGCCTCCAAGATGGCTAAGCAGGAGCAGTCCCTCGGGGGACATTTGTAACACGGCGACTCCAGCCAAAGTCGTGTGGAGAGAAGCCCTGGTCTCGATGCTTCTCCTTGTCCTTCTTCTTACGATGGCCTTCGGGGGAAGTTGAAGCCTGACGGACCTTTTTCAACTCCTTCTCCATGGAGGTCATTTTCTTTTTTAAGATGTGGGCCTCCAGGGAGTGCTGCCTCCGTCTGCAGGTGGCGGCGCTCAATTTCAGGCAATGCTGGCACTTCTCCACCTGATGATCCAGGCCCAGACAGAAGAGACACTAGGAATGGCCGTCCTTGTGCAGGAGTTGGGCACCGCACGAGTCGCACTTATTTTTGTGCTTGGAGGGTGTAGGGGACGACATACACCACCAAAAAAGTAGACTATTTATCGAATAAATAGAGAAAAAAATGACGGTAGAACTACCAACAGGCTGATGAACACTGAACGTTACCACAAGGCGCTGACATGAGCCAATGGCAGGAAAGAACTGAAAGGCGGGCATGGGGGAGCGCCCCCTTATACTGATGTCGCATGACGTCGGTCACCTGACTTGGGGGTGGTCCCCTGCCAGAGACCGCTAGCTAGAAATGTTTCCGAGGGGTCCTGACGCCTACCGGCTTCAGTCCTATATGTAATTACCTACTGCAAGAGCCCTCTTGAAATAAGATCTGTCATTATGTTGCTGGTTTAAGAATTTTAGTTCCAGTGTCTGTGGGAAGAAGTACAGGAACTCTGTTCCTGCTGCAAAAAAGGTACAGGAACAGAGTTCCTGTTCATTTCCATCACTGGATCAGTGGTTATTACTTAATCCTGCCATACAATCAGCAAATGATCAGCTACAAGGTGAGCTTATTCGTGCTGTTAGTACTTTCTTGGGGAAACTTTCAAACTTTTATGCAGTCTGTGTGCACTGGACCAGCCAGAGGATTTGTCATATCAAGAGCTAAAGGCTAAACTGAATGCACAATACGGGTTAACAACTTTTCCAAGGGCTGAACATTATAAATTCTACAGTTGCCGTCAGAACCCAAGTCAGTCAATTACAATCTTATTTGGCTGACATTGAACAGTTAGCTGTCACGTTTGAGTGCAGCAGGGAGCATCTTGAAACTAATTTAGCTGCTAAGTTTGTTATGGGGTTGAATAATGAACATCATATTCAGCAGTTATTTTCTATAAGTGTCAAGAAGTCTGCTGATGAACTTTTACAGTTGGCACAAATGTATGAGGCTGCAGAAAATGACACACATGCTAAGATGGACATTAAAAATGAGGTACAAGTAATTGCGATAAACCCAAACTGAAACAGCTCAAACCTAAGTCTAAACCACTGTTTTCAAAGAAAAATTCAACCTCTCCACCCAAACTGCATGGCCAGTACAAATGTGCATCATGTGGGTCTTCTCAGCATAGCAGGGACCAGTGCAAATTCAGAGAAGTTCAGTGTCATGCATATAAACATCTGGGGCATATTGCTAAGGTTTGCAGAAGCAGGAGAACTGCAGTGGTTCCTACTGCACCACAAATGCAGACTAAAGATGTTCCTCCTCTCTAGGTGTTACTTCAATTGCCACAACTGAGGCATCAGTTGCATTTAATGGTAGATTCTGCTTCCCCAGTTACTTTTATTAACTATCAAACATAGTCTGATCTGGATAAGCCACGTTGCTGCATGCATTTGAAGGGCAACCAATTTAGCTACTGGACTCGTTTACCACTTTAGTACACAGGACTGATTCTCCTAGTACACCTTTAATTTTTCTGGTTTCAAAAAAAAGGGTGTCAACATTTTGGGCAGAGACGCTCAGTTTCTTCTAAACATTCATGTTGATCCAGCAGATTTGGACCTACTTGCTGCTGTCCAGGTACCACAAAACAGTAACCCGCCCAAGCTTGGGGATATTTTAGACATGTATCCAGAGCTGTGGAAAGGCCTGGGATGTTGCACAACAGCTAAAGCCAAGCTAGTTACAAAGCCTAATGCAGTCCCTAAGTTTTGTAAACCACAGAAACTTCCTTCTTCCTCAATGCTAGTGGCTGGGGCAGAATTGGACAGACTAGAAAAAGCGGGTGTGCTGGAAAATGTATCAAATTCAGATTGGGCTACTCCAATTGTGGTATCTAAACCAGGTGGTAAGGTTCGAATATGTGGAGATTTTAAGGTGACACAATCCAGTACTTAACACGGATGTATTTTCTTTACCCTTACCTGAGGAACTTTTTCATAGACTGAATGGTGGTGTGGGGTTCTTTAAACTGGACCTCGCTGATGCATACCTTCAAGTGGAGTTGGATACACTCTCAGCAATTGGTAGTGATTAATACACACCAAGGACTGTACAAGTACAAATGGTTATGTTTTGGCCTTAGTTCTGCACCTGCTATTTTCCAAAAAATGATTGAGCAAACGGTGGGTGATATACCAAGTGTTGCTTGTTATTTGGATGACACTGTCATGGGCAAGACAGAAGCAGAACATTTCCTTAACTTACAAAAGGCTTTAGAGAGTTTGCAACAGAGTGGATTCAGACTCAGGAGAGAAAAATACCAATTTTATCAACCATGTGTCACGTACTTAGGTCACACTATTAACAGAGACAGAATTCGTCCAAATGATGAAAAAGTGGAAGCCACTGTGCACATGCCTGAACCGCAGAATGTTTCAGAGTTGCGCTCATTCTTGGGTATGGTGCACTACTATGACAGTTTCATACCTGGCTTAGCCACTGAATGTGCTATCCTAAATGAACCATTACTTAAAGGTACTCCGTGGAAGTGGATCAAGGGCCACAGTAAGGCAGTTCAAGCCATCAAGCTCTCTCTAACTGATGTGAATAATTTAATTCGATATGACCCTAACTTACCTATCACTTTGGCCTGTGATGCTAGTCCTGTGTGGTATAGGAGCTGTCCTTTTCCATACAGATCCAGAATGAGTGGAAAAGCAGATAGCCCATGCTTCACACAAACTCACTGCAGCTGAAAGGAATTATGCCCAGATTCAGAGAGAGGCATTAGCAATTGTGTTTGGAGTCCAGAAATTTCGCCAGTACTTGCTAGGTGGCAAGCTTCACCTGAAGATGGATCACAAACCACTAGTGACAATTTTCAGCCCAGAAAAAGGAATTCCAGCAACAGTCGCTAGCCAACTTCAATGATGGGCATTAATTTTATCTGCCTATAATTTCGAGGTTACATACCAACCAACGGACCAGCATGGAAATGCAGATGCCTTGTCAAGGTTACCAATATCCAGAGAACTGGAGTTAGATACAGGACTTAAAGAGGAGCCATTAGTATGCCAGGTGGGACCAGATAGTTTTCCAGTGCAATTCAGAGATATGGAGGATTCTACTGTTTGTGCAATGGAGCTACAACAGTTAGATCAGTTTCCAGTACTAGCCAAGAACATTGCAAAAGTGACTAGTCAAGATGTAATTTTGAAACAAGTGCATCAGTATATGCTTGAGGGTTGGCCACAAGGCACTACTTGTTCAACTGCACTAAAACCCTACTTTACAAAGAGACAGCAGTTGTCCACTGGCGGAGGGGTGTCTTCTATGGGGATTGCGTGTCGTAGTACCCCAATGTTATCACTCAAATGTGTGGACTCTTTTGCATGCGGGCCATCCAAGCATTGCTAAAATGAAATCCCTAGCCAGATTTCACGTATGGTGGCCTTCCACTGACAGAAACATATACCAGGTTGTGCAAAGATGCGAAGGTTGTGCTATATTGATGAGAAATCCGGCAAGAGCTCCAGTTCACCATTGGGAACGACCTGAAAAAACCCTGGCAAAGGTTGCATATTGATTTTGCAGGACCTTATTTAAATTCCACGTGGTTACTCTTAACTGATGCTTATAGTAAATGGCCAGAAATTCATCAAATGTCTTAGACAATGACAGAGTACCATCAAAGTGTTTAAATCCATCTTTGCTACCCCCAGTTTCCTGCAAGAATGTGTCTCAGATAACGGACCACAGTTCATGTCTGTGGAATTCCAAGCATTTTGCCAGCAACGTGGTATCTGCCATATTTTCCCAACTCCCTATCATTCAAGTTCAAATGGTGAAGCGGAACGCCTGGTTTACACTTTTAAAAGGAGTATGGACAAAGCTAATCCTACTACACCTATGGAAATACAGATAGCCCTTTTGGACTTTCTTCCGATGTATCGAACACCACATTGTGTCACGGGAATATCCATTGCAGAATTGTTGTTTGGACGTCAGATTCAAACTCAGTTAGACCTTCTTCACCCTCTAGGCTATAAGTCAGTAACTGAAATGCTTCCTAAGACCAGATCCTTTAAACCCAATGATCTTGTGAGTCAGGATGTATGCAGGCCCAAAGAGATGGCTAGAAGGCGTGGTACAAAAAAAGTTCGGAAATGTTGTCTATAGTGTTCAACTGACTAACGAGAGGAGAGTGAAAAAACATGTAGACCAATTACATACTAGAATTGAGACAGAACAAAAAAGGGATACCCAGAGTCGGGGTAGTTATCCAGCATTTCTTCTTCCAGAACAAGAACAGGAAGAGACAGTGGAACCACAGCAATTGAGACAAGATACGGCTGATGCTAATCAGATTCCAGAGCAACAGCCTCCAGTCCTGCTGCGTCAGTCAGGACGTATAAGATGTCCACCAAAGAGAAAGGACTTGTAGAGATATAGTCCAATGACCTAGACTAACTAAAAGGGACATTGCAGTAATAACTTTAATAGTTTCATATTACTTCTGAATTATTGACTTACGTACTTTCTAGCCAAGTTAGGAGGGATTGTAATGTGTAGTGCAGCTTTAAGAAATAATAGACAGTACAGCTTTAAGAAATCTACTTCCTGTGAGTCTTCCTGTGTGTGTGTTGAGCTAAGTTTTCTTCTTAGATCTGTGCTAAATAGAAGTAAACAGAAGGCCTAGATTTCTGTGTGGCATGTTTTCTTATAACGAAGGCCCTCATGCATTTAAGGTACTTATTTTCGGCCAACAAATGGTTAGATTACATCTGAAATATTATGTTCACTTCTAGGGCCTGCACCTAAAAAACGGCAGATTAGAGACAGTGCAAGGAAAGGCTATTAAGAAGATTCATGGTTAGTAGGATAAAGCGTGTGATAAATTACTGAAAAGTCTCAAAGTGTATTCAGTGGAGGGGGACACGATAGAGACTTTCAAGATCACTACAGGGTTCAACAGAGTGGAAACTGAAGTATTTAGTGATGTCCATACAAGGAGAACACAGGGGTGTGCTCCATTCAGCTCTATGAAGCATCTTTTTGAATGCCGTTTTCTGGAATTTAAGTGGACTTCTGGCAAGAATCCAAACTAGGATTCAACTAATGACAGCCTTGCTGTAGGCCTTGTTGCACAGGCTAGATTATTTTAAGTAGTCACTTATGACGACTCCAAAGTCCCTTTTCTTAGATATAGTGTTCAACTTAAGCCCGTACATCCAATATTCTCTTTTGGGGTTCTTACTTCCAATGTGCATCACCCTGCACTTCTTGGCACGGAATTATAACTGTGAAATTTTGGACCAGTTCTCTAACCACTGTAGGTTCGTAACTCCCTTACCCCTTCCTCACCATCTACCTAACCCTGACACGGAGTTTAGACTATTCTTGTGATGAGACGCCATCTTGCCCTGTTTGCATCTTTATGGCACGAGTTGCTGTTCCCATTTCTGTACAAAGGTACATGACTAACTTACATCTCCAGGGTGGATATGGTGCAGTTCACACACTACCCTCAACTGCTCCAGAAACAGTACACCCCCAACCCATCTCAGACCCACCACACTCCTCACCCAGTCCTTGCAAGTCAAGGGTCGGTTGCATGTTTAAAATTAATTTCATAAACCATCCTGTACAGTGCGCCAGTCATTATCCTCCAAGTGTCACTGCCCAGTATGAAGGCCAGTCATATCTCCCAGTATTGGTTTAGGTCAAAATTGGGGGGGGGAGGACAATCCTTTGGGCTAGGCAGTAAGACTAAGGATGTGGACTGGCAAGATGCGTTAAGATAGTTCGTGAAAATAATTTTAAATTTTGGGTGACTGACTTGGGACTGCTATGGACTGGATGGGAAGGGTGGTGGGGCACAAATGACTAAGGTAAGGATTTACTATTTGTGTGGGGGGCAGGGGACACTTGTAAGAACTGGGTAGGGAGGGTGGTGGGGCTGAGATGGGTGTGAGGAGCGTCTGGTTACTTGCACAGCAGTAACCAGATAGACATGCTGGCGGGATGGGGGAACGTTGCTGCAGTACATATTTTGACGTAAGAGGTAAAAATATATGTTGAAGTGGCCTACAGCTATATGAAAAACAAAATGCCAGTGGCTCCTGCAAGTGTGCCAAGAGATGTAGACGTCTTTTTAGGTATCCTTCCCCCTTTTCTAACCTACCCCCCCACCCCGATCTCACAAATAGTTTTAAGAGATGCCCCCTCCTCCGGAACCTCTTGCTCATAAATTTTTTTTTGAAGGGGGGGGGGGGGAAGAGAGTAGTGATCAAGTCCTGGTAAGTCACCTATGAAATAGAAAGACAGGGACACTCACATTAGCAAAAATAAAATAAATTAAAAAATCAACGCACAAAAGTTGTTGCATTTACTGATCACAAAACCCAGTGTGAAAACACATACCATGGCTAGTCAACACACAAGAGGATTCTCCCCAAACCCAGGTCACCCCCCAAACCCCAAGTCCCCCCACACACACACACATACACACACTGCAACCACTCCATACCTAGTATTACAGCACTGGACACAGCAGGTGCAAAATGGGGAGGGGGTTGACAGTAGTTTACAACACTGATGAAGCTAGGCAATGGGTTGGTCAGTCTGCATAGCATCAAAGATGCATACTGCTATGTCCTGCCTCCCTCCTGATTGCACTGCAGCTCATTCTAGTGCTTGTGGTACTTAAAATGAAGCAGGCATACTGCAGGAGAGGGGTGGAGGTGTTGGTGACTGAATTAGCTCAGATTTGACTTGGCGGCATCTAAAAAACTATTTGGGTCATTGGGGACCAAGTTAGAGAGTGCAATACATTAAGACATGATCAACTCCCTACACAGTGCCAAGGGCCAGATTAGCACAGAGTGGTGCGTTGTCCTGGGAGCCTGGATTAGGGAGGAGTAATATATAAAAAGATGTGATAGACTCCCCACACAGCAACACGGGTCCAGTTAGAATAGAGTGGTGTAGTGCAGGCCGCCGCCACCACCAGTAAGAGACAGACAGACACACACACGAAAAATGGATCTGGGTCTAGGAGAGTCATCTCTTAAATAAATTTATTTATTTATTTGAGTTTTGATGACTGGGTAAGTCCACTGAGACAATACAGTCCCTTTTTCGGGGCAACCCAGGGATGGATTACATACAGTAACAGTGCAAGTTAACATAGTGGTATAACATTGGACTTACAGTAGAACACAGTAACAAAGCAATGACTATATTCTTGAGCAAGGTTTATCAGGTAAGAGATAAACGAACGCAGGGGTAGGCATTGGCACAAGATAAAAACTTCAACAATTTGTGGATTAGGTGGTCAGGTTACTGAGGTGAGGGGATGCCTAAAAAGATGTCTTTGGCTTCAATTCCTGAATGGCCTTCAACAAGTGTGGAATGAGACATATTCCAGATACTAGCCATGGCCACTTGAGGTAGGCTACATTTTTTGCAACTCTCTTGTAATATTTTAGACTTCCATTATCCTCCCATAGTCACAAACAGTGAATATGTACATGTTGTTCAGGGTATTCAAGAACTAATTACTGGGCAGTGCATATGCCTGACACTATAGGAATCTATTTCAGAGCATCAGGCGGGAGGGGTAGAACAGAGAAGCAAATAAATTGCTTACAGCTACAAGTTGCAAAATTAGGTTCAATAAGAATTACAGGTGTTCAGGAGGCATACCATTTTCAGTAATAATTTCTGGAAGCCTGGCTGATGTTATCCACAGTCACATACATGAGTGAGTGAGTGCTCCTTGTAGGGTTAATGGATCTAGCCATAGCTGTGAGGGCATTCCTGACTTGAGGTAATCTGAAGGTGTACACGCTTTCTGCTGTATCGATTTCTGCCATTTAGTTGAGGGAAGTCATCCGAGTTTGTAGACCCAAGCAGGTAGGATTGGGTGAGATGAAGAATGAGGTGGAAAATGAGGGGATCAGCAGCCAAAAGAGAGAGGTGCGCCTACCACTGTACAGGTCATTGGCGCATGCTCACCTGGAATGGCGTGTGCAGTTTGGAGACAATATTTGAGGAAGGACAGGGCAGAGGCACTGCACAGAAGGGTAACCAAGATGAGCCAGGGAAAGACTCACGCTGAAACATAGAATTTGACGGCAGATAAGGACCGCTGGGCCCACCTAGTCTGCCCATTTCCCTACCTACAGGATAAGCTGCAGATCCTAGATAACCAACAGCCTACTTCCTCCTACCCCCCCCACTAGAATTGCCTTACGTTTATCCCATGCATTCTTGAATTCTCCCACTGTTTTTGAATCCACTTCAAAACCCTCTTCAGGAAGGCTGTTCCAGGTAGCCTTCCTGAGGAGGTAGAGGAGTCAAAAAGAGATTAAAAGGCCCTAATCTGTACATGCTGGAGGCGCGAAAGAACAGGGGACAACTGAGACTACCAACGTCTCCACAGGTTAAAGATGGACAGCAAGGAACTGTTCAAGCAGAGTAGGATTACAAACACCAGGGGTAACTCCATGAAGCTGGCAGGGAGGCACATGTAAGAGGGTCACCAGCAAATTTTTTTTTTTCCTCTTCAAGGAAAAGGTTTTGAAAGGGCAGAATATGCTGCCAGAAGAGATGGTCAATGCAAAAACAGGGAGGGCCTTCAAACATGGGCGGGACAGATAACTAGGTTTGTAAAAATACTGAATCAACCGGGGTGGAGAGAGGAGGGGAGAACACTCAATAAGGCTCTGGCATTCTACAATGGATATTTTATTTTATTTATATCAATCTAGGATTACAATACCTTTGAGCCGAGGCTCTTTTACAAAGGTTCCACCTCAGCATGTGCAACAGTCATCATTTTTAGTTACAAACATATAGTCATTGACTTACAGACATGTAATAACCAGTACAAAGACTTGAGCTATGAGCAAGACAAGGAAGGGGGGGTGGTGGGGAAGTGAGGGTAGGAGAGATGGGGGGTGCAGGGGTAAGGCGGAGTACGGGAGGTGGTTGGGGCGGGGCAGTAGTGGGAGATACGGGTGGGGGTGGTGAGGGTGGGACAGTGCAGCTAGGGGGCCTTGTAGAGGATAGGAACGACTAGGCAGACATGATGGTCAAAGTGGCCTTTTTTCTGCCAGCAAATTCTATGCTTCTGTGTTTCTCTTATGTAATTAGGTTCTGTGTCAACTTACATGTAGCTAAGCTTGCTCACATCACCCAAAGTCAATGTGACGGACAGCTAAAGTTAACAAAATGTATTATAACTTGCTTTGTTGCATGGATTCTGAGACAGGGCAAGGGAGAGCTTGTTGCATATGTACTCTTCAAACTTGCCCTATATTACAGTATAGTAGTTACTGTGGACCTCAACGGAGTACCATACTACAGTGGTGAGTTTGATAAGGGCAGCTTAGTATAAAAAAGACAAATGTTAGATCACATGTAGCTTTGCCGGCTGAGACAGGGGACAGCCACAATCAACTATGTCCCCATAGTCAACGAGGGAATCAGGGGTCAAAATAACCACCTGTCTGCCTGTCCCAGCACCCAGTTTTCTGCAGGGGCAGCTGGTTTCATTACTCTACTTGTCCCTTGGATAGGCAGCTAGTGAAAAAAGCATTAGAAGGTATCAGGAACCCGGAGTTGCTGCCACCTGCAAGTCTGGGCTATGGACGTTCAGACATCATGGTATGAAATGCTGAGGGATATCCATTCAACCCAATGTCCCAAGATAGGTTTTTCTGTGTGTTCGGCAGTTTTGTCAAGAAGCTGAAATTAAAACAGTGCCCTGGTAGGACAAGACTGTGCACATGTTCCGTGTCATGATGCATGTGCAGTTGTCTGCAATGTCTGGTTTAATTTTGCTTTCTGCACAACAAACCTAATTTCTCTGTGTGCTGCTCTTGCAGTAGCAAGTCAAGACTAGCTCTTTTATTTATTTTATTTATTTAGCTTTTGTTGACCGGATAAGTGCACTAGACAAATCCTGCCTATTTTCAGGCACGACCCGGGGAAGGGGGATACAGATGAATGCCAACTGACCCTGAACCAGATTAAGCTGTTGGTGGTATTTTTAGTGAATGAGGGAAATTTGGCCAGGACACCGGGGAAATTCCCCTACTCTTCGATAAGTGCCATGGGATCTTTAACATCCACCTGAACTACCACCAATCCAGGCAGATGGGACCTCGGTTTGACGTCTCATCCGAAAGACGGCACCTCAGAAGTGCAGCACCCCTCTCATGCTGCACTACAGTGTCAGTACTGGGATATTAACCCAAGTGCCAGATGTGGGAACTGAACCCACAGCCCTCTGATCTCCCGGCCTCAGAGGCGAGTGTGCTACCTACTGAGCCACTGACACTGCAATTCTTGTTCACAGGCAGCAGAGTTTTGGAGAAACAATTTAAAACCTCCTTTCAGTTGCTGGCCCGGTGGCGCCGAGGGTTGAGGTGCTGGATGCCACACCTTGTGCCATGCCGGCAACCCGGGTTCGGGAACGGACTCTGGTGGTTCAGGGTTTGACCAGGGAGGTAAGGACTGAGCGTACAGGGTGGGGTGTTTGTGCTGTGTCAGCACAACAAAAGGAATTCGGCCCACGCCCAGGGTGCATGGAGACAGCTGCTGCGCCCATTGCATGGGCGATGGTGCGGGGGAGAAAATGGAGGAAAAATGCCGGGAACCAGTAGGACCCATGGTGGCCCCGATGGGCAGGAGGACGTACCCCTCCGAAGGGGGGTTGAAGCCCCTGCCAGGTCCGCGGCGGTGGCATAAATAATGCCGTGATATATATATAAAAAAAACTTTTCAGGGCTGTCTATTAACTAAGGGGAGCCTGCATAATTAAAAGCCATTTTAAGGGCTAGAAAACTATTTGAAAACCCTTTTCAGGGCAGACCATCAAGGCATAAAGAAGGGGAGACACAGTAGTTAGAAATTAGAAGAACTTAAATGGCGGAGCTGATCACTTAAAACATCCTATGAGGGAAGGAGGGCTGCAGAGAGGCTGGTTAAAAGCCCTTGTCTGGGTTACTAAGTAGGGGGACACTTTTAGTATCTGGGTTCTACACTGCAGCAGAGGAAGCTGATCTGTGTCGGGGCCAAACAGAAGGGAGATAATTAAGGCCCCTTAGCCGTGAACCGGTGACACACTTGTTAAGACCTTTTCAGGACCATGTACCAGCTAGTGGGTAATAATAATAACCTTTATTTGTATGGCGGGTAATACTTAGTAGCTCCTTTTAGGCACCTTACCAAGTAAGTATTAGTTATTAAGTCTTTTTTCAGGGCACTGTACCAGTCAGGGGACACAACTAGTTATTAGCTCATATTTGGAAACAGAAATGTGAATTTCAGACAGGTTCAAATTCTGTGGGACACTCAAAATTAGTACTGCACCTATCCAATGGACAGCCATCCACAAAACATTATTACTAGCCCTGGAGGGAATGCTGCACAAAATATACAATCCCCCAGTACCTCACAGAATCCCTATAGCTGCTCTATTATGCAGCCATGCCACCATGGCCGTACCCAACACTCTGCCTCACAGAGCTAAGTCAAAAGGCTGGATACACTGGGCTCGCATTCTAAGCAAACTGCTACTGATCTCGGGAGATGTTCACCTGAACCCAGACCCAGCTATTGCCAGACCACACTTGAGATGGGGTCACCTCAAGATAGTTACATTCAACATTCACAGTCTCCTTGGCAAACTGCCACAGTTTCAGGCCTGGGTGGAACTACTTCAACCTGGTGTAATAGCTCTGACTGAAACCTGGCTCTCACCGAAGGTCAGTGATGCCACCATCGCCCTAGAGGGCTATATAGTGGTCTGGCAAGACAGACTGACCAAGTGAGGCAGGGGATGCTCAGTCTACCTGAAAAGTGAGATAAGAAAGCAAAGGCAAAGTAAGCCATGCTTGGGCTGGCACCTGGGTCCACATCTTGTATATTCAAATTAAATCTGCCAGCTGTCAGTACTTTAAGTGCTCTGAAGGGAGGTCTGGTGGTTCTCTAAGCATACCTCAGTAGCCTAGAGATCTCTCTCCCATAGAGGGCCCAAGTTGATGAACGATCTCCCCCGACCTTATTAATTACAGCAAAGTCAGCAATTTCAAAGCTGGTCTCAAAGCACTCCTAACTCTCAACTGTGTGTGAGTGCCCTAACACAACCTAACCCCGACATTTTAAGAGAGCCCTGAACACTCTAATACAAGTACCTGGACTGTCTCTAGCATTCCCTCACACCCCCATTGTAATCTATCTTTATCCCCCTCCTGCCCACCCCCCCTCGGTCAAATCCTCTTATATCTCCTCCACCTCCCCCATATCCTTGTCCCCACCCCTCTGCATTACTACTTCCCTTCACTGTCCTACTCCTATTTTCTCCACCATCCCCTATCCCTCGCCTCTGACCCTCCTACCCCAATGACAAAGTCCTCTCAGGCTGCCATTCATTTACAGCTTCAACACAACCTCAAATTCTGGTGGCCTTGCCTCACCCAAGCACAAGCTTACTGAATTCTTCTGCTGACTCGTGCTATTTATGTAGGACTGACGGGGACATTTCTATTTCAATTTCTTGACAATCTGCAACCAAAACATAACTTGACAATTAAGCACAATTATTTTCTTATGTATATTATGTAACATTGAATTCATGTACTCCTATGTACGATGCATTTCTGTATATTTACTGTTATTGATTATTCTGTTCTATACCATGTGTGACTTGGAGCCTTTGTAAACGAACCTTTGGCTCAAAGGTTTTATTCCCAAACTGCAATAAATAAATAAAAATTATTTCTGAATATTAAGAAAAATAATCTGTTCCTGAAATGAGATTTTTACAGTTGATGCAACAACAGAATGATGTTGTCACTGAAGCAGCAGTGAGCTTTCGAGAGATTTACTTACCCACTCACAAACCCCCACCACACAGAAAGCTGTACACATGCATGTGAAGTGGGTGCATGTGTATCAGCAAAGGGGATGGCTGCTGAAGGTACACTGCTTGCTTTAATGTACTTGGTTCACACTGATGTACTTGGGTTCACCAGATACTTGGGGTAATACCCATAACCAACTCTGTAGTGCAGTACAAGAGGGATGCTGCCATCCTTCCGGTTCCGATGAACCATTAAACCAAGTCCCAGCCTGCCTATCCGTAGTCAACTGCTCAGGTGCAAGTTAAAGATCCTGGGGAGTTTATCGAAGAATAAAGGAGTTTCCCCACTGCCAACATTCCCCAGTCGATAAAATGTGACTCTGTAATTCACCCAAAGGACACACCAGAAATGAGCTTTCACAGCTCAGTGTGCATATCCTGGTCAAAAATTACAAATACACATGATTTATGACATGCCAAAGCAACAGTATTCAAAATTACTCACATGCAGTCATGTGCTGTGCAAACCCTTCATGAATGAAATTCTCAGACAATTCTGCAACAGCAGACTATTACAGTATGTTTGATCTACGTTTCCCAAGCTGTCCACTGATAAGCTCATCTGTGCTTGAAGTATTTAAAGGAACACTGTCAACCCCCCTTGAGCCTCAAAGTGTCTATAGTTTAAAAAACACATTTTATGATTGTTCACATTCTGTCAAGACTGCTGATGTTGCTGGTAGTTTGATTCAGATTCCTTTTTTTTTTATAAAGTGAAAAACTGACTGTCCACCACACTGGTGTTACCACACCAAAAAATGTTTGTTTATATTTCTTGACCAGCTCCCAGTACATCTTTCCTGGATTCAGGAACACCCCCAACATAATCTAGCCACTCATTAGGCAGTGAGAGTAGCGGAGACCATTGTATCATGAGTGGCTGCACCATTTGAGGACGTTTCTAATATTCAGGAAGTGTGCACTAAGAGTAGTTCAATGATTTGAAGCAAAACAAAGCTAGGGGTCTAGGGAGATGTGGAAATGGGTCACCAGGTAAGGTGCAGGAGCTGAGAAATGGGAGCTCAAGGAGGAGAAAGGAGAGGAGGGAAAAGGGGTGGAGAGTGGTCCTGATAAATGCCAGGACCTTAGGAAATAAAATGCCTGAGCTCCAGGCAATGCTAGTTGAGGGGGAGGTAGATGTGGCAGCAGTCACTGAGACCTAGGGCACGAAGAGGGTAGCATCTTTCAAAAAAAAGAGGTGTGCAAGAACAAGGGGGCACAATTTGAAGATGGGGGCGGCTCAGAGGTAATTTAAGGAAGTTTTTTTTTCACAGAGAGGGTTGTGGATGCATGGAACGGCCTTCCGGAGGAGGTTGTGGAGTCAAAAACAGTGGTGGAATTCAAGCATGCATGGGACAGTCATAGGGCAATTCTAGGGGGTGGGGTAGGAAGAAGTAGGCTGCTGGTTAACTAGGATCTGCAGCTTATCCATTAGGTAGGAAATGGGTAGACTGGGTGGGCCAAGCGGTCCTTATCTGCCGTCAAATTCTATGTTTCTAAATCTGGAGAGCTATACCATGTTCAGAAAAGAGAGGGGGGGGGAGGGAAGGAGGGTGGTGCAGCACTGCTAGTCAGAAATGGCATGGGTATCGGAGGGGTGGAGGAGGCAGAGGGGAACATGGAGGCTATTTGGGTCACCTTGCTGATGCAGTGGGGTAAGAGAGTAAAGGTCGGAGTGGTGTACAGACCACAAGCACTGGCAGAGGTTCTGGAAGAAAGTTTGGTGGCAAATCTTGAGGGACACTGTAGATTGGGAAAGGGAAGAGCAGTGGTAATGGGGGACCTCAACATGCCAGGAACAGACTGGGGGACTATGATGTCACCAGTGGCCAGAGAGCAGAGGTTGCTGGATGTCTTCCAGGATGCGTTTCGGAGACAACAGGTGGGTGAGCCAACTAGGGAGGCCTGGACACTGGACGTGGTCCTGGCGGACAGTGATCAGATTAGGGGCCTGGAGGTGAGGGACCCATTGGTGGGGAGTGATCACACCACAGTCTGGTTCTTCCTGGGGAGGAGGAAAGCCAAACAAGGATGGCAGTAACCGACTTTAGGGGTGCAGACTTCAGGGAGATGGGAAGGATCCTTAAAGATCGTCTGGACAGGATAAGGCTGGATATGGATGCGTAAAGCAGGTGGGGGATCATTAGGAGGAGAGTACAGGAGGTTACCAGATCCTTCGCAAGGGAAAGGCGTAAGTTCGGCAAGGCTAGAAAACCCTGCTGGTGGACCCGGGAGGTGCAGGAGGTGGTGAGGGAAAAGGCGGCGGCCTATAGGTGCTTCAAGTGCTCAAGGAGTGAAAGGGATCAGGAGGAATATGAGCTGACAGCCAAGAGAGCCACCAGGGCGGTGAGAGCAGCTAAGGCAAAAAAGGAGCAGTCATTGGCCAGTGGGTTCCGGAGGGGGGACAAGGGGTTCTTTAGATACATGGGGGGAAAAAATAAAAGTAAGGGGGCAGATCAGCAAGATAAGGATAGGGGATGGCTGGGCACAGAAGGCGGGGGAACAGACAGAAGTCCTAAATGAGTACTTTGCCTCAGTTTTGACCAGGGGGATGGAGGGGCTATGTCTTTCGAGGGGAGCGGGTGCAAACCAGAGGAAGAGGTGGGACCAGTAGAGGCCAGGGGCCCCGACGGGTCTGGGGAAAAGGAGTGGCCACCACAGACAGGTGGGGGCCAGCAGTGCAGGGTGAAAAGGGGGAGGATGTGGAGGCTGAAATCCCGGTAAAGAGTGTAAGGGAAGCCCTCAGGTCCCTTCGGATGGAGAAAGCACCTGGGACAGATGTGGTACATCCCAGGGTACTGAGGGAACTGGCGGATGTCCTGGCAGTCCCTCTAGCGGAGCTTTTCAACATCTCTCTGAGGACTGGATGGGAGCCCCAAGACTGGAAGGTGGTCCATGTTGTGCCGATCCACAAGCGGGGGGGGATCAAGAGAGGAGGTGGGAAATTACTGGCCTGTTAGCCTGACATCGGTGGTCGGCAAGGTGATGAAGAGTATTGTCAAGAAAAGGCGAGGGGGGGTTACTGGAGCAAACTGGGTACTTGGACAATAAGCAGCATGGCTTTGTCACGGCAAGATCATGCCAGACAAACCTTGTTGAGTTCTATGACTGGGTGACGAGGGCCCTGGACCAGGGTAGGCCAGTGGACGTCCTCTTTCTGTACTTTAGCAAGGTGTTTGATTCAGTACCCCACAGTGGCCTGCTGGCTAAGCTGAAGGAAATGGGGTAGGGAGACCGTTGTTAAGATGGATAGAAAATTGTCTCTCTGAGCATACTCAGAAGGTGGTGGTTGGATGGTTAACCTCATCCTCAAGGTGGGTTATTAGTGGGGTTCCCCAGGGGTCAGTGCTGTTCAATGCCTATGTCTCAGATATCAGGAAGGGGATCAGGAGTGAGATGAGTCTCTCTGCAGATGACTCAAAGCTGGGTGCAATGGTGGAGGAGGGGAGTGTGGCCTTGCAGGAGGACTTGGAGGCTCTGGAAAGGTGGTCGGGAAAATGGAAACTAAAATTCAATGTGGGGAAGTGCAAGGTTCTGCACCTGGGAGTCAGAAATTCAGGCCAGGGGAATACCCTGGGAGGAGACATAATTCAAGTCACGGAGGGCGAGAGGGACCTGGGGGTAGTGGTAGATGTCAAAATGAATAACTCAGAGACCTATTACAGTATGTTTGATCTACGTTTCCCAAGCTGTCCACTGATAAGCTCATCTGTGCTTGAAGTATTTAAAGGAACACTGTCAACCCCCCTTGAGCCTCAAAGTGTCTATAGTTTAAAAAACACATTTTATGATTGTGGTAGGAGGGCAAGGGCAAATAGGATGCTGGGATGCATAGTCAGAGGGATTACCTCCAGAAAGGCGGAAGTGATCCTTCCACTGTACAACTGCTTGCTTAGGCCACACCTCGAGTACTGTGTGTAGTTTTGGAGACCAGATTTAAAGAGGGACATTAAACTCTCAGAGCAGGTCCAAAGGAGGGCAACCAGAATGATCTGGGGCCTGGGGAACAGGACCTATGAGGAGAGGCTCAAGGAGCTTGACATGTACACCCTAGAGGAGAGGAGGGACGGGGGGAGGAGAACATGATAGAGGCTCTTAAGCATATGAAAGAGCTCAACAAGGGAGGCCTAGTCAGGGTGCTCCAAAGGAAGGAGGGTGGGGCAATGAGAGGTCACAGGTGTAAGCTGGAAGGGGGCAGACTCAGAGAGGAGAGGAGGAGATGTTATTTCACTGAAAGGGTGGTGGAGCCATGGAATGCACTGCCCAGGGAGGTGGTAGAGGTGGAGACTGTGGACTGGTTTAAGAGGGGATGGGACAGGTACAGGGGGAGGGTAAATCTGACCAGGCCCAATACAGGTGGAACATCTGGGACTGGGGACAGTATAACCCAAGGGGGGGGAGAGAGACACCAAAATGGGCTTTTAGTGCAGGTGCTGAAAACTGAGCAGACTTGAGAGATCATTAGGCCTATTCTGCTGGCATGTTAGTATGTAAAGCTGGGCATAGCTACAGTAGCTATACTTTACCATGTATTTTGGTTCTAATAAGCAAGGAGGCAGATGAAACAACCAGCAACATCAATGCATTTTAAAGAAAGTAGGCAATCATAAAATGTGGGTTTTTACCTAAAAATATGATGCAAAAAAGGTAGACAGTGTCCCTTTAAGTTACAGTGGCAATCGGCACACTGACGGTCTGGTGTGGAAGTGCAGTGTGGGAGGTGTGGGAAGATGCAAGGCAGCTGGCTGCAAAACTAGACCTTCTGATGAGAAGGTGTTCTAACAGACCCCACAAAGGGTCACTGTTCCTCAGCCTCCATTTGTTACCTCTGCTGTGGCTTTTTGCACAGGAAATGCAGTCACATAGCCAACAACAGACAAGAGCCTGGTTAACCACAGGAAAGAGACTGCCTGCAGGCCCCATTACAACATGCAAACAGCTGTCTACTTGACGATTTCACCCCAGCAGCCCACTGCACTGTAATATACAGAAAACAACCACACTCAAAAATTAAGAAGGACCTCCAAGAAAGAAATGGCTTAACATTTTCTCACACAAAACATTCACTTTTGTGTAGGACTTTAAGAATACCATGATCATGGTGGACTAGATTTCCATATACATTTTCTGCATCAGGTTAGTCAGAACGAAATCTCTTGCTACTGAAGTGACGTGCTGCCTGTTAAGGACGTTGACAACCACCACTCATATGAAATAAATAAGCAGCCACTGGATCGACATCTTGGAAAAGCTGTTCAGTGTAGTTAAGTGACACTTAAAGTGTAACCAGAAGAAAAGCACCTATTAATGAAAATATGCTTCATCAGGTAACCATACAGAGATACAAAACCATCTTGTTTACCGATGAGATGGGGAAGGGGTGCAAAAAAATGAATATATAACTGCATACACAAATTAACAAGGTATATGCACAGTGTATAATGGATAATGAATAAACACCCACAGCTGACGCCATTACATTACTTTTTATAAAGTTGATTAACTGGGTAGCTCTACCAGCTTGGGACATGAGACGAAATTAGTGGAAGGCAGAGTATGGCAAACTGAAGTTAATCTCAATTTGATAACTGTTTCATGATTCAGCAGCTCATTTTTCTTAGTTAAATGAATTTTACATGGCATTAAGAGGACTAATTACAAATAAATGCACCCTCTAATGTGGCAGCAGATGAGCGTATCTTACTGTTTTTGTGCCTATATTCAATAGAAATATTTCTCCTTTGTGGTAATGCTGCAAATGTTTACTTTAGAACCAATAAAATTAAGTAAAAAAATGAGGTGACCCTCAAGACTCCTTAAGATGAAGAATTTCAAGCTATTGGTGCTGTTGCATCACATGATACAGCATATGACATTAATATTCATCCACTTGGCTGGGGTGTATTCCCTGCCTCTGCTCACGTACAGTATTTTCTGTTTCTTTTGGCACTGAATTATATGTTGATACTACCTGTTTTACTATTATTGTCCCCAACTTTAAAATGTACTTTACCTGTGTATTATATTTCTGAATCTCATGTATTTGTACTCATGCACTGTACGCTGTATTTTGCTCTTTACTTGTACTGTATGTGCCATCTACATGACCAGAGTCGTACCTGAAAACGGTCCATGGGTCCAGTGTACCTACCTGGTTACCAAATAAAGACCTGCTAAAGACTTTCAAGTTGTAAAACAGAGTCTCCGTCAGTTCACTGTCCCTTAGTCTGTATCGCTTTATTACTGCGGGTTGAGCTCAGGCTGCCAGCCAAACAGATGTCTGTATGCTGATCAGCCTCAATTCAACACACCTGTTTACTCAACTATATCTGCCCTGCAACAACCCAAGCTCTCGTGTTGCTGTGGTGCAAATACAGCTATGTAGACACTTACCAGATCAAGGTAGGTTTGTCCTTGCTCCTCTCCCGGAGCTGTTAATTGGCTGGGGGTGTATTCCAGAGTGAGAGGTTTAAGCAACCATGGGCACAAGCTACACTGCTTGCTCCGGAGCACACACACCCTCCCCCCACTCATGGCCTCCTCTCCAGCACGGCCTGCATCTGTGCTGAGAGGGTCCGTCTAAACACAAATCGATCAGCATGGGAATTTTGGCGGCACCAGAGCAGACCAGTGCATGCGTCTGGTGACAGCTGTGTAAACAAGCCTAATAACACACGACACAAAAGAACCCCGCACTCAGAAGCAACTAAATGTGTTAAAGTAAATATGGCAGTCTTAAAGTAGACTTTGCAATCAATTTACTGCATCTCAGGCTTTGAAATGTACCGCAAAACCCTAGCACTTAGCCTTGATAGTCTTCTTCAGTGAGTAAGGAAAAAGGCAAATCCATTACTATTATAGAAAATTCTCAGTCATTAAATTGATTTATCAACAGCCTGTCTGCTGATACAAAGTAGTAACATTTGTGAACTGAATAATGTAAACCCATCGGCACACATGCACGTTTTCTTCTAATGTGATTAACACAGAGAAACAAATGGCCACACTGGACTAGGTATTACTGTTTGCAGCTGCCCTCATGGAGAGTTCACTGGTCCAAATTTAAGTACTGTAATTATCTACAGAATACAAGCCCACAGCACTGATAGAGAAGTAGTGTGGCCTAGTAGTTACAGCCAAGAGCTATGAACCAGGAATCCCAGCTTTGAATCCCGTAACTGCCTCTTGCTCACTGTGGGGCCATAACCAAGTCACTAGTGCTGTCTGACATTCCTGTGAATCTAAATGACAGCAATATTTCTACCATTCCTCTGTTGGACTGTAACAAAAATGATAGGATACAGACTGTATGAAAGACTCAACATTTCTTTTCTATTAAAAAGGTGAATTTCCCAGCCTGTATAGAAAATCTACTGGTATTTGACTAGTGGGGCTAGTGACAATTTCAGACCCAGATATGATGGCCATTTGGCAGCCTATATGAAACATTTTTTGGTGGCCTTAGTTCAGGTGTTTGTTTTATTTTGGGGGAGGGGGTAGGTTTTGGATTTTTAACAAAAGGCACACTGAGCCAAAGCTCATTTTCAGGTGTGTCCCAGAAGAACAGGGAGGTCAAGTTACTTGCTCACGTTTATACACTATGGAGGGGGTGGTTGTGGGTTTCAAACCCATCTTCTGGGTATCTAGATTCAGTTTGGTACTCTAACCCCAACATCACAAAGAGGAATTCTCGCTGGCAGTCCCACAGGCCAAAAGGACATCAAGGCAGAGCTAGCATCTCACATTCTGCATGTGGTCCCTTCTAGGCAGCGTTGAGGCATGAGAGCACAGTCATGCAGCTAAACATGCAATACAGCTGACCTTGCTGTAAGTGGTCCTTCCTAGGCAGTGTTGAGGCACGAGAACACAGTCATGCAGCTAAACATGCAATACAGCTGACCTTGCTGTAAGTGGTCATGTAAGAGAGGGTTGCTGTGTCCTACTGATCCTCAGAGTGTAGCAGCTCCCATTGTAACACGGCTTAGCAGAGAGCACTGAAATGGAGCAGCCGCATTGGCCGAAGTGGCACAGGTGACACAAACCGAGCGGGCATTAACCCACAGTTAACGCCTGCTTGGTTAGTACCACCGGTCGCCACCGCAGCAGTAGAGTGTCGCCACCGCAGCAGTAGAGGAGAGCCGCCCGCTCCGTCACCACCCCCTGAGGCCACCCGCGGTGCTCGCGAGCCGCACCCTTTCAGTGCCCGCCTGCTAGGCACCATGCCATCACCAGTGGGTGGCTGATCCTGTACCTGCCCACTCTATCCCCAACACCAGCCGGAGATCACAGAACTCGAAAAGTGGGTTTTCGAGGTTTGAGCTGCAGTGACGCTAGCCCGGCCCCTAACTGCCAGTCGTGGTTAAGAACAGTCAGGATTGGAGCACGGCTAAGTGCAGCAGAAGAGAAGATGAGCAAGGATTCAACGAAACTGTTTTCGAGGGACGCAGCAAGCAAGCAAGGGGAGATCAAAAGTACGTTCACGGTAGCATGGTACCCAGTATTCTGACACTACTTCCGTCACGCTTGCCATGTACAAGCGCATTAATCACCTCCAGAGTCAGGCTCTACCGGTGATTAATGCCCGATGGGGGGTTGGAACCCTTGGGCTTCGCCCTCGTGCACCAATCCCCCCCCAGTGGGCATTAATCCACCGGTAGAGCCCTCCTCTGTCAGTGATTAATGCTTACTTAGTCACTCATCTGCACTACAACTCTATCAATGGATGCCTGCATACATTCTACAGACCTGTTACTGCTGACAGCCAGGGAGTTTTTCTTCCCACAGGATGCATCAGCTTAGAAGGAAATGGATGAAAGAGAAAAAAGTCTCTTCAGTGTTGCAAGATGATAAAAGGAAAAGAACAGCCTCTTCACAGCTGCACAATGCTGTGGTACACAGGCGTCTCTTAAGTGTCACTAAAATAGGTCCAGCAAGTATGGACATGTACGCTGCTGTGGGTGGGGAGCATTAAGTGATCCTCATGTGACAGTCATTCAGTCTGTAGCCTGAATCCCTGTCCCAGTGACTGCACAAATACACAAACTGATAGGACAACAGTTGTGCACAAAATGACTGACACAACAAGCAGAAGAGTAAGAAAGTGTCCAAGCCAAGGCCCTCACCGCATGATTCTCTGAGTAGTGTATCTGCTGCGCCCGTAATGGAGTTTTAAGGTAGGAGTATCTAGCATATGGGGGGAACCAGGCTGTCAACTGTGCGAGGATGAGCCTTCAGTTTTCAACTGATGGGGGACTTTAACAATCTGTTTCACCCTGCATCTGAATGGAAGGACATGGTATATTCCAGGAAACCAAATAATTCTTCATTCCTATATTTGATAGCGAGCTAATGCCATAGAAGTTTTTATATTTACTTTACAGTTTACCCGGAATATCCCAGCTTAGATGCAACATCTCATTTCCAGTGGGGTCCCTGCTTCTACCCGTTTCTGCAGCTCAGAGGACTAAAGCACGGTCAGGTTAAAGTGACTTGCTCAAGACCACACAGTGTGTAAAAAGTCCATTTCCTCTAAAAATGACCCTTCCCATGGTGTAATTCACAAGTACGGTTAAGACACAACGTAACCGCAGGATCATCAGGCTAGCTAGTTGGCCTTGAAGCCCAGATGGTAGAACACCTGGATGGAAATCAAGGGGCCTGGGTTCAACTGGGCCATGTCTACCCCCAAAAAAATCCTCATCCTCGCTGGCGGACTGGTTAGCTAACTGGGTTGATTCTTCTATAGGTGCCTATTCAAAAAAGCCTACAGGCACTTTGACATTCCTGAACCATGTAACACAGCAGGTAGGCCCTTGCATGCTGCCGTATTCACCATATGCCCAGCCTTACCCGATACCTGCTGTTCTGCAAAGCTATGCAGGCAACTTGGTTGGGGAGTGGCAAGGATGCCAGCAAGATGTGTACCATTTAAGAAGCCACTAGAGCTTGGGGAGAGTGGAGTTTACAACAAGAGGGGCCCTTCTGAAAACCACACACACAGTCACTCGAGGCTGGAAACTCTCACTGCAGAAAATGCTCTCCCATGCGCAGCGATCCTCCTTGCCATGAAGAACTGGGAGCACAGAACTGGTAATTCATAGCTTCATGTTTAAAACGACAGTTTACAGGGTTGCCTGATGGCCATCCCACAGCATGAGTACATCCCACGGGTTCCTGGTTGCCCTTCTACGTGGGAGATTATGGACAGCAATAAAAGGGATCTAGGATCCAAAATCAAGTTCATGCAGTGAATCTTGGTGCCCCATCAGAAGATGAGTGGGGCTGTTTCATGACCTTTGCCACTTCTTCAAAGCACGAAGTGGTCCTACACAACACACATGAAATAATGTCTTTTAGACTGTGTTAAACATCTACTTGATATATATGTTCTGTGCTACCACAACTCGACTAACTGCCTAGCCACATATCTTCATCACCAATGTGGTTAAAATATCAATAAATTCAACATGTTGTTTTGTTCTAGATATTCTAAATAGTACTGATCTGTTTTACAGACTACTTTTCATGAAAAGTGTACCCAGTACACTCTTGCACCTGAAAGGATACAATAAAGGTTGAAACTCTAAACTTAAATGAAAAATATCTAAAAAATACATAGACATATAGAAGTTGTTGGCAGAAAAAACTACATGGCCCACTCTGCCCTGATGTTTCTTGCCTAATCTATCTCTGCAGATCCTAACTGGTCTTTGGCGACCTTCCCACTTCCCTGCCTGTTTTCTACTACACACAATATATAAATGTAACCCCCCTACAAATGGGAGTTCCCGAAAAGTCTTCCTTGAGCTTGCCTAAATGCTCACTGCCAGGCTGGTGTTTTGCATTTTAGTAGTTTAAATGTGATTGCCAGAGAGTGCTTGTGTAGCCTCTGTGTACTGTCTCTTTAAGAGCTGCCTGGATTGCAGTCATAATTAATCTTGGAGGAAGCTCTGTCAGAAGATGTACTTGTTTGCTGATAATTTGTTAGAGTAGTAATAATATTGCAGTTTGTTCTAATCTGCCTTCTTTACAGCATGGACAGTTATTTTTGTTTCCATCATCTTGGTCCTGGACTGCAGAATGGGCCAGTCAGTACATTTGGGACTCTAAAATGGAGCCTGCCTACAGGGACTTGGTGGGGCCAAAACTTGTAGGAATTGTAGTTTTGGGCTTTTGGCACCTAAAATAACCTGGAGGGGAGCCCTTGTTGTGACCGACAGACAGATCAGCCAACCAAACTTTTTGGATCTTGGGCAAAGTCCCACACTGCTTGCAGTTTCAGTTAGATCTGAGTTGGGAAGTGAAGAAGTAACAGCTCAAGATAGTTCAAGCAGCAATCCATAGTGGATTCGCATGACAGAACTGCTAAAAGGCCAGAGTTTGGCCTGCATGCCTGCTTGCTGTTCCTAAGAGGGAACTTTTGCTTTTTTTGGACTGAATCCGAATCTGGAAAGTGAATTAAGCCACTCAATTGTGACCAGGCTTTAACCTGAAGACCACCGAAGATTTGCTGAATGCGATTGGCCTGTCAGGACTTCCAGCTACCTCTGAACTCCCGGATTGTGCAGACACACTCTAATTGCAAGCAGAGAACCATTTGCCTGGTACTATGGAATTTCCTTACATGTGAATGTGCTGTGTGCTTATAGTAGGTCGTAATTTGGTTCCCCACTGTGTGTCTGAACTGTGTTTTGCTTGCTGGAGGCTGTATCCAGCTCCACAGACTGAATCCATATCCATTTCCGTTTGCCTCGGCCCTGCTATACTGGCCCAGCCAGAATACCTGCTACGCAGAGAAAGTCATCGACAAGAGACTGGCCTAGGATTAGCCCCCTGTTCAACGCATTGAACAGGAACTACGCCTCGGTGATTCGTGTGGGCCCTGCTTCTCCTGGCACTCCAGCTCAACAACTTGCAGTCTTAATTTCATCCTGCCTGTGTCCAGTATTGGGTATCGTGAGTAAACATCAGGGTAGCTCCCTGCAACAACAGCTAAATCTAAAAGTGTTGTCATCCGATTGTCTTGTTGCCTTTTCTTTCACGAACTGAGCCCTCTGGCTCCAGATTACAACTAGTGTGTGTTTTGCATGTTGCTTTCTTCCATCACAGGGCCCCAACCAGCTGCAATGTGCCTGGTTAGCCCACTGTTTGCCTACCTGGGTACCCAGAGTGCGTGACCGTGTAGGGACTCTGAACTGTATGCATAACTGTCTGATTAATATAGCTTTTAAGGAAATCAACCTGATTACACCCCTCCCTTGTTCAAGTCCCCTGAATAAATCAGATTTAACTTTGTTTACATTTAACCTGACTGTGGTTCCAGTTTGTGCCAAAAGTACTGTACTGTTGCTATTTGTTGTGCTTAACCTTGTTTTACAGGGGGTCCTCAGGGTCAAGCTAGAGGAACCAGCAGTGTGGGTAACTGCCTGGTGAATAAGGGTCGTTGGGAAAGTAATTACTGTACAGTGTTTGGCCACTAGAAGGGAAAAGGGGGAGGGGGTTACAGTGTCCCGGAGGACTGTGCCCAGGTTAGCTTGACCACTAACAACCTTGACCTCCAGGTGAAGGCACCCGTTTCATTACCCAGGCCCCTTATCCTGCTACTAACCAAGCAGGGAGGAGTAGTAGCCCTTGGGATAGCGCCACACAGGGGTTACATAAAGAAGTCCGAAAGGTAGAGATATTAGTGTTTTTCAAAAGTTGTATCAATATAAGAAAAGATTAATAAAGCTAAAATTGTGTCAGCACTATTCCCCTTCACATCTTTATACAGTCCTATTTCATCTTTCTGCCCAGTTTCAAGACAAGCTCCCTCATTTATGTCTAATCATGTTATTAATATTGTGCCTGTCCCCTGCTAAATTCATGATACAAACCGTACAATAATTCATTGCCACTGAACTAGTATATTAATAACTGTAGCCTTATAATCTAAATGTTGCATAAAGAAGTAAAATTATTTTTCTTTATAGGCCAAAGTGATAAAAAATCTGAAACCCATTACTTACATTGATTCTCGTTTTTTCAAAACAAAATTAAGACATCATACTGTCTCTGATATAGGCATTTATACTAACATACTAAAATACCATCAGAATAGGCCTAGCAGTCTTTTGTGTCTGCTCATTTGGTCAGCCCCCGCCCTGGGAGCTGACCTTGCTGCCTCCTCGCCCTCTCGGGCTTCTTCCTTTTCAGTCCAGGGTATTCCCCCTGCATTGGACTTTGCTTCCAGAACCCTTCCCCTGTACCTGTCCCATCCCCTCTTGAACCCCTCCACAGTCTCTGCCTCTACCAGCACCCCCAAGGCAGCGCATTCCATGGTTCTACCATCCGCTCAGTGAAGCAGCACAGCCTCCTTTCTCCCCTGAGTCTCCCTCCCCAGCTTCCACCCATGCCCTCTAGTTGCCCCCTTCCTTCAGAGCACCCTGACTGAGCCTCCCTTATTTACCCCTTCATGTACCTGAAGACCTCTCATGTCCCCCCGTCCCTTCTCTCTCTTCCAATGTGTACATATGTAGTTCTTGAGCCTCTCCCCATAGGTCCCCCAAAGCCCCAGATCATTTGGTTGCCCTCCTCTGGACCCTTTCCATGAGTTCAATGTCCCTTTTTAAGTGTGGCCTCCAAAACTTCACGCAGTACTCGAGGTGTGGCCTCACCAAGCAGTTATACAGAGGGAGTATCACTTCCCTCCTTCTGGAGGTGATCCCCCTAGTGATGTATCCCAACACCCTGTTGGCCTTTGCCGCTGCTCTCCAATAAGTCTCTGAGTTATTCATCTTGACATCCACCACCACCCCCAGGTCCCTCTCAGCCATCCATTCATCCAGGGAATTAAATAAATAAGCCTGCATCAACATATCAACATAAAAGTAAGCCTTTGAGCATGTAACTCCCTATTCAGGGTACAACTACTTCACAACTGTTGTACTAAATGCTTGTAAGATTATAGTGTCTTACCCGCTGAACAAAATCAGCATCTGTAACTACCTATCTAGGTTAAGAGTACAGGGTACAGTACTAATAGTATTGTACTGAAAGCTTCTGGTAAGTTAGTGTCTGTATGTAACTACTTGTTTAGGGTAGAGGTTTATTGCAGCAGTCTACCAGGAATAGTCAAGTAAACCAGATAAGACAGGAATGGTAACAGAACTCCACAGAAAAAGCACAAGGACCAGAGGGCAATGAAGCTAGGGGTGAGATCTGAAAGGGATGCGAGGAGGTAGAACATCACTGAGAGTGGTGGATGCCAGGAAGAGACTGCCAACAGAAGTGATGACGGTGGACAGTTGGGGGCTTCAAGCTTGCATGGGACAGACATATGGGAATACCTGTAAATAATCTGGGAGGGAGGGTTGTTGGAGACCAGTTTGGGTCTGTGGAGAAAAAATAGGCAGTGACCATCTGGGCAGACTGGGTGTGCCAAGCGGTACTTTTCTGCCGACAAACTATGTTTCACATGCTCCTTTATAATGCATTCTGCAACCAGCCAAGGTAATGAACGGAGGGGAGTGCCAGCAGCAGGATTGGTACAGGGAGGCGGGGAATTTGACAATGTCCAGCAAGGAGGGAGGGTGGGAACCACAGTACCACTAGGAGAATGACTTTTATTTTTTTTTTTAAATATGTTTTTCCAGATTGGGATAGTGGGCATAGTTGTATCACAGAGGGTACTGGCTGTACTGTAGGGGGAGATCGGGGACCGCGGGGGGGGTCCACTATACCACCGGGGCTGATACGTAGGCATTGGGAGCCAGGGGGAGAGGGAAGGGGGCTGAATGACCAGGGTAGTACTTAACATAACCGCAAACCTGTCATGCTGAAAGACAGCTGTGCCTAGACACCCCCCATGGCCCCTCCCCTGCCCTTAGTGTACCTACGGTCCACTGCTCTCACCAGTCCCAGTTGCGCAACCACTTAGACCACCTCCTGGCTGGCCTAAGTGGTGACCCCAGCTGCTTCCATGGCAGGGCTTTGAATATCCCAAATATGGGGATGTGGCAGCCCCGCCATGGCGGAAGCCCCCTTACGCCAGGGTTGCGCCCAGCAACCAAGTGCACCACGTCTTTGGTGCAGCTGTGTCAGGAACAGACAGATTGCCTTTGAAAATCCCATTTGGTGCAAGTTGTAATGCAAATTACAACTTGTGTCAAACATATTTGACGCAATTACCTTGCACATTCTCACCCGATTGAAAATCAGGCCCAAGGTATCATTATTAGTGGTGTCCTGCTTTAACACATTGCTAGATTGTAATTACCCAGGATTGGGTAGCTGAGAGGCGATATCTAATTTTCACTCGGCTCCCACATTTTGACCTAAAATATCCAACAGAATTTGTATGACCTGACCTTATGATCAAGACAGGTGAAATTTTTAAAATCTCATCTAAAAAATGACTGTTGTACGACTGTGGAAACAAGTTTCGGAAGGGATCTGAAAAATGACACCTGCCGTGTTCAGGAAGTGGGGTCCAAAATCTGCAAAAAAATAAAGTTATGAGTAAATGTTGGAATAATTTGTTTCTTCATAACTTAGCTTTTTTTTTTCCCCTCACATTTTCACCCAAAATTTTCAACACAATCTTTTTTGACCACTCCTCCTGAGCATGACAGGTGTCATTTATAATACAATGGCTAAAACGTCATTTTACGCAACAAGTGTTAAAACACATTTTGGGTAGGGTTTGAGAAATGACAGCTGTCACATTCATGAGGGGGTGTGAAGAAATGGCTATGTTGAAATATTGAGGTCAAAATATTGAAAATTACCAGTTACAAGCGTGCATTTAAAAATTGCAGCAGACTCATAACTTCATTATTTTCTCATATTTTTACCCCAGATTTTCAACATAGCCTTCTCATGAGCAAGGGTGGAGAAAATGTTCAAATCCTGCTCAAAGGGTGATTATGGGCCACAAGTGTGAACACACATTTTGGCCAAGATCTAAAAAAATGACAGCTGTCACATTCATGAGGTGCTATGAAGAAATGGCTATGTTGAAAATTTGGGGTCAAAATACTGAAAATTACCAAAGTTACGAGCCTGCGTTCGTAAATTTCAATGCAGGCTAAGAATGTTGTTGTTTTTAATATTTTTTACCACAAATTTTCAACACAGCCTTCTTATGACCCCACCTCATGACAAGGTGGAGAAAAATTTCAACTCCCGTCTGAAAGGCGATTTCACACAGTGACTGCAAAATCACCTTTTCAGACATATTTGCCTAATTTCACTGCCATTTATCATGAGGTGGGGTCCCCAAAAAGGCATGTTGAAATTCTGAGGCAAAAATATTCAAAAAGGCCCAAGTTATGCCAGTAAGTTCAAAACCCCATTGAAATACACTGAACCACATACCCGATTTCCTCAGTGCATGGTCCGGCATTGAAGAGTTTAGTCGTGCCTGCGGTCTAGAGAGGATTACGGCGTTGGACCCCTGGTGGGTAAGTAAGGGTTTGGGGTGGCATGGTGGGTGCTGAGTGGGAGGGTTGGGTGGAGGGATAGTCATGGCAGTGGCAACAAACATTGATGGATGGTTTTCTTTTACAGGGTATTTACAGAAAAAAAATATGAGGTACGGTTTTCTTTATTTTAGGTACCAACACTGGGACTGAGTGACCCAGTGTCGATGTTATGTTTGGCGGCACCAGAGGTGGGCTCCCTGGTGTTGCATAATAAAAACAGACAGGGTGGGGTGGGGGTAGCAGCCAGTATAGGGGATTGGGCACTCCCGTGCCAGAATTTTAACATGAGAGGGATCATTATGTTTGGCAGCACCGGGGGTGGGCTCCCCGGTGTCGCATAATGAAAATGGGCAGGGTGGGGAGTAGCAGCCGGCACGGGGGATTGGGCACACCATGCTGGAACTTTAACATGGAGGAGGTGGGGTCCTTATGTTTGATGGAATTGGGGGTGGCCTCGCCAGTCTGCACAATGAAAATAGGTACGGTGAGGGGGTGCTAGAGGATGGCATCAGGGATGATGGGGTGCCACAGCAGGCTGATCATGACAGATCAGCTGTGCTTGCTGGGTGGCGTTACAGGATCAAATGAAAGAGCCGCCCTATGATTGGGAAAATGAGAAATGCATACTCTCTACTCTTGAAATTCAGAATCATTTACTAGAGCAGTTCCATATAGTTCCAAATGGAATCAAAACAATTGTATTTATATTAGTTCTTCTTCAGTAAGGATTAAATGTCCATTTTCAAAATAAATTGAAAGCACTTGTACTTTTTTATCACTTCAATATATTTTAGAATGGTGAACATTTTCGGAACCCACGTGTTCCTTCCTCAGACCATATCCTCCAATATCCTCCCTGCTTTGACCCTTATAGTATTCTAGTAATTATTTCATTACCCTACTAGAGTTGTCAGTCTATGTTGCCTCTGCCCTGCATATTGTATTGCCATTTGTATTTACTTCAGACGTTTGCTACCACAGTATCTTAGTCATTATTGTATTATCCTACTGCATGTGTCCTTCTATGTTGCCTCTGTGCCGTTTATTGTATTGCTTTTGTATTTTTCTTTCAGACATTACTGCTATACTCTATTACCCGTTTTTTCCCCTGCCCTGTTATCCAACTGCACTAGTATTGATTGTTTCATTGTCTACACTGCACTGTATTCCTTTTGTACAAGTATGGATTGTTTTATTGTCTACACTGCTACTCTTGTATCTCTTATATATTGTTTCTGTAACCTCCCGGGTCGTGCCTGAAAATAGTTATTGCCATGGCTAGTGCACCCTACCCGGTCAACAAAAACTAAATAAATAAATTGAAAGAATATCCTAGTCCTAAATCCTTAAGGGACAAGAGGTAATCCAGCATTTTAGGAACTGGACACAAAGGGATCCAGAGCATGAGGAGTACACCACACTGTAAAAATGTTTCCATTTTTGTGAGTAAGTGTACTAAGTAGATGGATTTCTAACTGCCATAACATCTGCAACCACCTGGGAAACCCTGAAGTGGGAGAGCTCCATGTCAACTGGAGCCAGACGTGGAGGTACAGGGATCACAGATCTTGGTGCACTACAGCACCTTGCTTCTGTGTCAGAAGTCCAGCTTGTAGGTTGAGCATGACAGCAGGTTTCACTGCCAGTTGATGGAGTAGTGGGAACAAGATTTGCCTGGGCCAGTAAGGAGCCACCAGAATCAGAGTGGCAAGTTCGGCCTGTAGCTTAACCAGAATCCTCTGTACTAGAGGGATAAAGTGGAAAAGCGCATATAAACCTCCCTTTTCAGAAAAAGGGGAATTCATCTCACCAGAATACTCGAGGCCCAGGAGTGAGCAAGCAGAAAGGTGGCAGTTTTGCATTGAGTGGAGACGTAAAAAGGTCCAGTCTGGAGGACCCCATATGTTGAACAAGTCTTCGATGACCAAGGTCAGCAGCTCCCACTCATGCACCCTGGACTACGACCTACTCAGTCTGTCTGCCTTTGGGGCACTGAGAACATGGGACTGCCGACAGTTCTAGACTGTGTTCTAAAGCTCAGTTCCAGACCCTCATGGCTTCCCCACCCGGGGGTATGAATGGCTCCTTCCCAGAACAGGAGTGGTATGCTGTGTCACAGCAAGCAAACAAGAATGTGCAGACACCCCGAAGGTATGCTTTAAAGAAACAGGAAAGTGGAAAAAGAAATTTAAGTGATGTACAGATCAGAATTACCAAGGGGAAGGAGACCAAAAGAAATAAAATATGAATTAAAAAGAATAAGCAAGAAACAGCACAGTTGGGTCTGATGAAGTGGTGACGCCACAAAACTGTCACCCCTTGAATGATGTGTGTTAAGAAATAAAGAAGAATCTTATAAATACACTTGGATTGGAGTTCATTCAGCATTTTCTCTCAGATTACATTTTGGTTACATTTGAAGGACCCAAAGTATAGTAAATATTTAGTGTTCTAGGCAACCTGAGCCTGCACACAGGAGTAGAGGTATGAATGGGTCCCCCCTTGTTTACTGATGTAGTGCACTGTACGGATGTTATCTGTCTGCACTAGCAGAGGACCCGGACACAGGTAGCCCTGAAAGACTTGCAGGCCATACAGGACAGCCCTCATCTCTGGGACATTTATGTGGAAGGCACTCTCCACTGCGATCAAAGTACCCTGGGTCAGGTGAATGCCCAGGTGTGCTCTCCAGCCCATCCCCAACGTGTCTGTGGTGAGGATCTGATGAGGGGAGGTGATCAGGAAAGGAACCTCTCAGTCAATTGCTGGGTTCCATCCACCACTGGAGCACTTTCTTCACTGGTGAAGTTACTAGAACCTTCTGTTCTAGACAGTGTGTTAATCCCACTGGACTCAAAGTCCACTAGGGGATCCACAAGTGCAGCCTCGCCAGGGGAACCATGACAATAGCTGCCGCCATCAAGCCCAGCAGCCACAGGAATGTCCTGGTTGTGACATACCAGGGTTGCTGTAAAGCAACCAAGCTTGAGCTATCAGACGTTCTGCCCTGTCTTGGGGCAGGAAGGCTGCACCGTGGGGAGTATGACCCCTATGTAATAAAGATGCTGACAGGTGGTCAAGACTGACTTGGGCAGGTTGACCATGAACCCTAATGCATGGAACAGCTGTCTGGTATGTGCTAGGGTGCATAGCAGTTGCTCCTGGGAATGAGCTTTGAGCAGTCACTCATCCAGGAAAGGGAAAGCGGAAATTGTTTAACCAGGAAAGGTACACTAAGCCGGAGTTTGTTTCCAGGTGCGGCCTGAGGGCACAAGGAAGTTAAGTGACTTGCTCAGGGTCACACAGTATGCAAGTTGGGGCTGATGGGATTCAAACCCAGGTCATCAGATTTGCAGCTCAGAGCCCCTAACCACTACGCTATACTGCCTCCTTAAGGTAAGGAAAGGCATACAGTCCCTTCCTTCCCCTCCTGAGGGCTGCTGCCACCACCAAGCATTTGGTAAAGACCCGTGGCACAGAAGATAAGCCAAAGGTCAATGCCCGGAACTGGTAGTGCTCCCCCTGGAACAGGAACCTGAGGAACTTCCTATGGGGGGCACAAATCTTTATGTGCAGGTATGCATCCTGCATGTCCATGGAGCATATTCAGTCTCCATTGTACAGTACAGGCAGTAGGCCTTGCAGGGTTACCATCTAGAACTTGTACTGGATGTAGAAGTTCAGGTTTCTTAGGTCCAGGATGGGCCGCAAATCCTTTGTAGATTTGGGAACTGGAAAGAAGTGAATAGAATCCTCTGTTCCATTGATCTCCAGGAAATGGTGCTATGGCCCTTTTCTGAGGCAGCCTGCAAATTTCCTCCAGCAGCACAGGAATGTGGTCTGAAGGGTAGCTTGAAGGAACTGGAGGTAGATTTGGAGACTACTGTAGAAGTTCTAAAGCGTGGCCTTGCTCAATGAGCTGCAGGACCCAAGCATCTCTGGTCAACTCCCTCCACCTGTCCAGATGAAGGGAGAAGCGACCCTCTATCACCGCCTCCTGTGGTGCCAGAGGGTGGGAGTCTGGCAGGGAGTCCTGCTGAGCCAGAACCGGCAGCCAGGGCGGTATCCCCACCTCTAGGGGCCTTCCCGGTAGTAGTGGTGGAAGGGGCAGGCAGGGCTGTTCCAGCTCTGTTTTTGCTTGGCTGTCGGGAACCCGACTTGAGACTGTGGAAGGCCTGACAAAAAGGCACCTTCTGCCAGCTTTTTGGCTGGGTATGGTAAACCCAGTGGACCGAACGCAGGGTCCTCCCCGAAGTCTACAAATCAGAAAGGATGTTCTGCATATCTACCCCAAAGGGCTTACAGCCTCCGAAAGGGGCACTCAGGACAGACTGTTGTACGTCGGTAGCATGGCCCGACACCCTGAACCATGAATGCCACCTTAGACAGACAGATGCCAACCGCAGCTGCTCTAGGGGTGGCATCTGAGATGTCATAAGCAGACCTCTAAAGGTGATCACCCACATCTGTCCAAGACTGGAGGGCTTTACGCAGCTCCTGCCTCAGATGGCCCTCTGGAAAGCCTGGGCTGCAGCTCTGGCCTTTTCCAGAGTGTTCTGGAATTTGGCCACATGGGCAATGTAGTTAATAATTCTGAGGGCCAGTGTGGCAGAGGCATAGGCCCTCTTGGAGCTGAGTTATTGAGGTCTCTTGGACCCAACATGGGCAGCATTTATCACCACAGAATCTGCCTGGGGTTGCTCTGTGAAAAAAGGCTTCCCTAAAGGGGGCCTGGTACAACTATTCTGCCCTTCTGGGCATCGCAGGCAGCCATGGTGGCATCCTCTAATGCAGCCAGCAGAGAAGGAATAACCAGAGGGGAGAATCTGGTAATTCCAAGTATTCAGCCAGATTTCTCCTGGTAATATCCTGCTTCTCAGCATCAAGCCATATAGCTGCTTCATCACCGAGATGAAGGAGGGTGTCATCAGAGGGGACCTTTGGGAGAATTTAGAGGTGTCCTCTCCCCCTGAGGAAGAGTGGAAGGGGCTCCTAGCCTTTTATTTCTTATCTTTCTCATCATTGTCCTCATGTAGGATGAGGTCAGGATTCCACTTATCCTCATCCACTTGGCTCTGAATAGGTCACAGAAGACTTCAACGATAGAGCGAGCACATCGTGTCAACTTAGAAGGTGTTGACATGGGAGCTGGCCTAATGGGCCTTGGTGTCGATGGACCTGGAGAAGCAATGAAGTGCATGAACTCCCAAAAGGAGGCAAGCATAGCCTGGACATCGATGGCGACTGGTGTCGCTGGAGCACTTTGCAGTGTCAGTGGGGTTGGGGGGGGGAAGAGAAGGGGTCAGGCATCTGAATCCCCAGTGTTAGTGATGCAGCCTGAAGAATGAACACTAGATGCCAAGGCATCAGTGTACAAATGACAGCCTGAGGCATCGATGGGGAAGACTGAATCCCCCGGCATCGATGAAATGGCCAAAGGCACCAATGGAGGCATAAATCCCTACATTGACAAGCCACTGCCGCCCAAAGCAGGCCCGGGAACTCCCTGGCTGTCACCCCTGAACAGAAAGGGGTCTGAATGACAGAGCTATAATGTCAGTGGGGGCGCAAAGGCGGCCAGATGTCGATGAGCCAGTGGTGGCCAAAGAAGGACCAGCGGGCTGCACTGCCAGAGCTGAACCTGTGGAGGGGAAGGTGTGGGCTGCAGTGGTGGGGGGGAGGGTTGCCGCTAAGGATGACCCAGCAGAGGCCAGTGCTCAATGCTATGACTCAAAGCGCACCAGGGGAGGATCTTTCCTTGAGCCTATCCTTCTCCCAGTGTTTGTGTTTACCAGCCATTTGTCCCAAGACTTGGAGGAGTGGGAGCCCATGGACGGAGCTAATGATGCGGAGGAGATTCCCCATTCTGGTGACCTTCTGTTGCAGGAGGAAGGACTCTAGGGCCTTCTGACAGCACCACTGGGTAGCATGCTTGAAACTGCAGCAGACTTTGCAGGTCTTAACATTGTGGTCTGCGCCAAGACAGAGTACACACGTGTCGTGGTCATCTATGTTGCAGATCTTCCGACTGCACCCCTAGAGTTTCTTGCGGTTGGTTGGCATAGACAAAGCGAAATTAATTTAAAAAATAAACTGATTAACAAACTAGGGGATTGGAGGAAGGCGTGGGGCTGATCAAGTTTATATAGAAGGACGTCACTGGCTGATGTCTTCATGGGTGGCCCCTATTAGACTTCTAGCTAAAAAGTTTCTGTGGGGTCCTAGTGTCTGATGGCTAGAACTCAATAGGTGTGGCCTGATGCAACAGTTATTCTCGATGAAGATTGTAGGTATTTTCTGCGAGACCAGATTTTTTTTTTTTTTAATGCATCTTTATTTCTCACTCTGCAGGTCGGGCATCCTTCCAGAGTACCCACTCTGCTAAGTCTCTACTCCCAGCCTGAACCCTCGCTTTTTACCAGTGTCCTCCCGACTAACCAGGCAGGTTCAGCCTCGATCACCCCCCCGGGGCTGGGCCCACCCTCCCTCAGCTGCCTATCTGTAATTAGAGGGACCTACCTGGCATCGGGTCAGAGCGTGGAGTTCACTGGTGCACTGGGCTGGCACAGGGATGTGGACTTGCCCTTGGAGTCTCCATCTCTCGGCTCCACAGAGGACTTTTCTACTTTTCCTCCCTGAAGCTCGGATGTGCAATGACATCCTGCTCGGCTGGTGCACGCTCCCGTGCATCCCACAAAAGGCATCTGCTGCAGCTTCAACCCCCTGCTTTCTGTGGCCATGCACTGTGGTACCTCTAGCCTCCACCAGAGGTCATCAGTGCATCGGCTGGTGGAAACCCCCCTCCCTGGGGAAGGAAAGCAGTCCTTGGGATGCTCAATTCTTCCCCATCCCTGCAGACTCCCAACTACCCGGGCTTGTTCCCGAACCCGGGTCGCCAGCATGACATCCAGCGCCTCAATCCTCAGCACCGGGCCGGGCCAAGACCAGCAGATCTTGACATGAAGGTATGCATCTCATGTCTAGTTCAACCATCGAATCCACTTTCATGGAAGCTGTCCAGAGGAGGACAACTAAAATGGTGCAGGGTCTGCACCGGAAGACATATGAAGAGAGACTAAAGGAGCTTAATATGCAGCCTCGAGAAAGGGGGGGGTTGATAGAAACTTTCACGTACTCTCAAGGGAATCAACAAAGTCCAAGAGGATAGCATCTTTCAAAAGAGGTGTGCAAGAACAAGGAGGCACAATTTGAAGATGGGGAGGCGGCTCAGAGGTAATGTAAGGAAGTATTTTTTCACAGAGAGGGTTGTGGATGCATGGAACGGCCTTCTGGAGGAGGTTGTGGAGTCAAAACAGTGGCTGAATTCAAGCATGCATGGGACAGTCATAAGGCAGTTCTAGGGGTTGGGGGTAGAAAGAAGTAGGCTACTGGTTAACTAGGATCTGCAGCTTATCCATTAGGTAGGGAAATGGGCAGACTGGTTGGGCCAAGCGGTCATTATCTGCTGTCAAATTCTATGTTTCTATTAAGAGGGGAAGGAGGGATTGCAGGAAGATCAATCTGAACTTCTTGTATTTGATGAAAAGGTTCAGTTCCCAAAAGGTCTAGCACTGGCCTCAGATCCCTTGTCCATTTTTCAACCAGAAAGTATTGGGAGTAGCAGCCTTGGTTTAATTCTGAAACTGGGAAGAGTTCCACATACCTCTTTTGGAGGAGGGTCTGAACCTACTCCAGCAGGGAAGGCAAGATGACAGGGAATATGTGCTGGCAGTTGGGGTGGTGCACCGGACAAACAGTAAGGAGTTCTAAGTCATGTCCTTGCTGAACCACCTCCAGTACGCACCCATCTGTAGTGATCTCCCGCCACTTTATATAATTTTTGTAAAAAGAGGGAGATGCAGCTTCTCACCAAAACGTCCTCAGGCAATGAGGCTGGAGGAAGGAGAGGGGTGTCAGAAAGTGCCAGAGTGCCCATAATGGTTTGACCTTCTGTACGTCTGGCATGGGCTTTTTGAGCAGGGTGGCAGCTTGGGAAGTGGTAAGTTAAGGTCCCAGGGAACCACATCTCTGGCCTGGACAGGCATAGAGCCTGCTAAAAGAACCATAACTCCTTCTCTGGGGTTTAGGGTTCAAAGTACATAGGGATCCAAAAGTAATTTCATTTAAGTGGACTGTAAATCCCTTAATGCATTTTTGACATCATTGCCAAACAATTGTTTTCCTCTGAATGAAGCATCCATTACAGATTGTTGCAATCTGGGACAAAACCAACCACCTTTAACCAAGAGTGGCGGCAGAGGCAAATTCCAGATGCAGCAGCCTTGCCAGAATTTGAAGCATCATAACTCAGCAGATGCTTACTAGCCTCCTTGTCATTAGCAATAGTCTGCTGTGCCAATATTTTATCCTGTCCATCTGGCAATTTGTCAGTCAGTTTGACCATACTCTTCAAAAGACAATTTTTATATTTTATCATATATGCCTGACAGGTAGCAATTCTTAAAGGGAAACACTGGAAAAAACACAGCTTTCCTCAGACACTACAGAAACTCAGTGCTGTCAGACAGTAACAACTTTTTTAATGATTTAATACGGCTACCCACAGCTTCCACTTTCTGTTGCTGGCAGTCACCATCTCATGAGCAGCAGTGAGTTTCCTGAGCTACTTTATGCTAATATGTCTGTTTGACCTCTGGTACTGGCTGGCAGGACATATTAGCATAAAGTGAGCTCAGGAAGCTCACTGCTACTCATGAGATGGTGGCTGCTAGCAATAAAAAGTGGAAGTTGAAGGCCACTGTTTAAATCACTAAAAAAGCAATTAGAGGTAATTAAGGGAAAACAAATGTACTGTCTGGAAGCATTAATCATTTTTGTAGAACCTGGATAAAGCTGTGCCTTTTCCAGTGTTTCCCTTTAAGCCTAGGGAAGCAGAAACAAATATTCTCTTCCCCATCACATCCAGCTTCCTTGACTCCCTAAAAGGAGGGGGGGGAAAAAACCTCATGTTTGGAAACTCTGGATCTGTCACGAGCAGCGGTAACCACCACAGAGCCTGTTTCAGGTTGTGAGAAATTATAAGGCTTTACATTGGGGGCTGGATATTGTTATCAGCCCTCCTGGGAACTGCTGGCAATTGAGCCTGTGCCAGGCTACCAAAGTTGTATCAAGTGCAAGATGCACAGCAGAAATAATAAGCCTCCTAGAACTCAGATTTCTCTTAGGAGGAATCTTTCTCCTCTGCCTGAACCAGTTTCAGGAAGGCTTAAAATGAAGCATCCTCAGATGGAGACCTTGGTATGTTTTTCACTCTCTCCTCTGAGCAAGGACAGAGTGGGGCTTGAGCCCATTATATCTACTGCCTCTTTTTCCATTTACTCTGGATTATAATGCTAGTACAGTCATTGGCTGAGGGTCAACGGGATCAGGAGACAAATTAGGAGCCATCAATGAGGGTCCCAGAGGCCTCTCAGTGCCTAGCAAAATGACAGGGACTGAGAAATGGATCGATGGCCCAGACAAGGGCATGACAGAGCAGAAGACAGCAGCTACAGATGCTGGAAATCAGACAGTGTGATATAAAAGCTGTGCACAGAACCAACCAAACTATTTCTAGAACGCTATTCCAGCATAGATCATAACATTTTACACAGTACAATCAATACACTTAAAAACACAATATAATCAGTGTGACACGTGGGCAGCCAGTTCTGAGTATACTATGATTTTTTTGTAATATAAAAATGTGTTATGGACTGTCTCTCATGAGAGATGCTGAGACAGCATGTGAGTTGACACACACACACACACACACACACACACACACACAGGTTTCAGATACAAGGTGTTATCTGGAAGGCCAGAAGCTGATTACAGACTAGAACAGGCCTCAATCAAGATTTTACTGTTTTTCTAAGTTAAATATAGCTTGAACTGCTAAGGGGGAAATCAATATCCATTTTATGATGTTAGAGGAGGAAATCAGGTTACGGCACACTGATGTGAAATCAAATGCTTTGATGTCTGTGTGAGAGAGGATACTGCTTATAGGTGAAAGGAAATTCACAGACTTGACTGGGGAAGTCACATGGGGAAATGAGTTTCTGCTGATGTAACCTTAATTATCTTACCTTCTAATATGATAAAATATCCTGGGTGTATGATTTTTCATAAACAAGAGGAGGAGCTAGTTGACCTCACACAAAGGGGCTGGCGAAGACCGTTTTTTTTAAACAGACTCTGTTTTCCTTCAGATATACTTATCTACACTCTGACAAAGAAACATCTTTGAGCACTTTAAGCAACTATACAGGTAGAGAGAAACAAAATCTAAGTACTGTAGTAGGAACTGCACTGTTAAAACCTTGTTATTTTAAAAGATTGCATGCTTCTTGTGATGGATAGTTCTGTATTTTATGTTTTACATACTTTTATCTATTTTAGCAAAATTCTATTTTTAGAGCCTACTTGGTCAGTCTTTGAATTTCTTTTCTTTAACAAGTTAAGTATATAAGGTTAAAGCAGACACTGTGCATAAGCTTGAATGGTGATACCAAACTGGAAAAAGGTAAGAGTAATCTGAGAGGCAAAGATATCTGGCCCCCCGAAGACAGAATTATCTGAGCCTGTGCACTGGGTATACTAGCAAGAGGTTCATAGTTTGAATCCCTCCAGAACTGAGACCAAAGGTTAATTCGAACCCACAAAACAGTCAGGAAGGTTACCCTGTTTCTGTTAACTGTTCACAAGACTGCGCTCAGATGCTGGCGCTTTGGGAGTAGAGGGCTGACCTGTTGAGTGGGTTTGTGACAATCAGCACTTTTAAAAACACACAGCCAAGTTTCTAAAACATAGCAGGAATTTAAATATCAGTATATGCCAACTCAAATAAGTTTTCAAGGCAGATTTAAAGGCCTCAATGGACAGGCAATACCTTATATGACGAGGTAGAGAATTCCACAGGGTTGGAGCAGCAAAAGCAAACTACCTAGCTCCCGATGTTGTCAAATGGACCCCGGAAATCTCCAGCAATCCCTTGTCAGCGGAGTGGAAAGGGTGACGTTTAGGGCCTTATAGGTCAGTAATCCGACCTTGAAGGTGATCCTCCACTGCACCGGCAGCCAGTGCAAAGCACGGAGTACAAGGGTGACATGGTCAGATCTATGTAAACCTGTCAACAACCTGGCAGGCGCATTCTGCATCAGCTGCGGGTGGCGGAGGTCCATCACCGGTAGCCCTAGGTATAGGGCACTGCAGTAATCAAGGCATGAGGTCACCAAGGCATGGACCAACGTCAGAAGGTCGTCAGGTGGTACCAAGTGCTTTATCAGGGCGACATTCTTCAGATGATAAAAAGAGGACTTGACAACAGCCGACACCCGAGTCTTAAGTGTCAGTCCGCTTTCAAGCATGTCGCCCAGATTTTGCACCCGGTCAGAGGTCCTCAGCTGGTTGCCCCCCCAGCCAAAGCCTGGATGGCTGCCCAGCTGAAGATCCCTCCACCTGATGACCTGGGTCTGCAACCAACACCTCAGTCTTATCTGGATTCAGCCTGAGCTAGCTGGCACTCATCCAATCCTGGATCTCAGCGATACAGTTGTTAAATATTGTAACAGCATCATATTGTCCAGGCACAAAGGACAAGTATAGTTGCATATCATCTGCATAACAGTGAAAACTCAACCATATTTGCATAACAGTGAACTCTCAACCCGTACCGCCTAATGTCGTCTCCCAACGGCAGCATATACACTACGAACAACATGGGAGAGAGCCCTGAGGCACTCCACATGGCAGGGAGGTAGGGGCTGAGGAAAACACCTCGGACTCCACTCTCTGTGTCCTGCCAGTGAGGAATAAATGGAACTATCCGAGGACTGTGCCACTCAGCCCGCAGAAAAGCCGCAGGCACTCCAGCAACACCTCATGATCCATGGTGTCAAATGCTGCAGAGAGATCAAGGAAGACAAAGATGGAACGACTCCTCCAATCCCTTGCTATCAGGAGATCATTAAGTACCCGGACAAATGCCGTCTGAGTACTATGTCGCTTCCTGAAAGCGGACTGGAGAGGATCGTAGATGTCATGGGTGGTCAGATGATCCTTGAGCTGCAAGGCAACTGCCTTCTCAATAACCTTACCTACAAAAGGCAGGTTAGAGACTGGCCTGTAGTTTGTGAGACAGTCAGGGTCCAGAGAAGGTTTTTTCAGAAGGGGTGAACCACCGACTCCTTCAGGGTGTCCAGAAACACTATGGTCTGTAATGAATACCGAACTGTCTCAGCGAGGACTGGTCCTGTTGCCTCCATGCACCCCACAAGGAGGCATGTCGGACCTGGATTCAAACCACAGTAAGTTGGTCGCAAGCCCTGGACCAACTTCATGACATCATCGATCGACAACCGAGCAAAGACCAACCAGACAAACCAGGTGCTAGTGCTCCCACACTAATCTCCGCTCTGCCCATTTGAATGAGCTACATGGGTCTCTGACCTGATGGTCACAATCTTTTTTTTTTTTTTTTTATTTAGCTGTTTAACCAATTATAGCACACTAAGCTGAAAACTTTTTTACAGGAGCGACCTGGGAGCACAAGGAGGTTAAGTGACTTGTTCAGGGTCAAAATGCAAGTGGAAGCTGTGGGATTCAAACCTAGGTCTGGTCTGCTGGATGTCACCAGATTTGCAGCTCACAGCCTTAGACCACTGCGCTATACTGCCTCCTTCTTATCTTATCACAATCTTATCTGCGAAAACAAAATAAAGCGAACTCCTCACACTTCTCTTGTGAAAAGGCTCTCTGATTTTGGAGACAGGCTGGACTGCACAGCCTGTCCACAGTATGGAAGAGCTTGGCCGGTCGATTTTGTGCAGCTGCAATCTCCCTGGACAGGATTCTGCCTTCTTATAGGAGACCACAGATTGATACACCTTATAATGGGATGTTAATCTAAGTTTGTCATCATTCAGGCCGGATTTCCACCAGCAACGCTCCAACCTTCTTCCCACTCTCCTGAGCTCCCTCAAGGTCCCATCAAACCACGGGGACTGAGGGCGAAGGGTGAGTGGCCGAACACGGACTGGAGCAATGGCATCCAGGGCCTCTCTCACTGCCTTATTATAGGCTCGTAGACTCTCTGGATTCCTGCCAACACTTGCACTGCCCAGGGCGATGGGTCCAGACCAGCTGGAGTTACTCCCTGTAATGGGCGGTACCAGACCATAGGGACAGGTCTATTAGGGGGTCCGCGAAGCTGAACCCAATAGTGTGGTGATCAGATCATCCAACCCGTTACACCACCACGTCCGAGATCTCCATCCCCAGCATGAACACCAGATCCAATTAATGACCCTGTATATTGGTCTCAGAGGTAATTACCTGTGTGAGCCCCAACATCATCAATTGAAGGAAGACTTGTCCAAATTGTCAGAGTTCATTGTTGACCCAGGCATTAAAGGCCCTAAAAGGGGTCAATGGTGGCTGAACCACCAACAGGACAGTGCTAGACAGAGATACTGACTGAAAATCCCTCCACAGGGTAGGTGAGCTGATGTAGAACCCTGATCCTGGTGTCTGACAGATGGCTGGGGGGGGGGGGGCCAGGACCTACAGCTGGAGTCGAGGATCTGTTTTTCAGTAGACTTACCTCTTCTTACAGTCTGGGCAAGTGGCCATGTCCATGCGCCACTTCTCCAAATAGCAGTGAATTTCCGTCAATTTAGAGGACTTGTCCCTGTTCTCTGATGAGTCAGAGAACACCTTCGACCGCAGGGCTTGATGGGCCAGTGGTGAACTGGGAACAGAATTGGTTGACAATGTTGAAGTAACCTTTGCCTCAACTCATTTTTTCATTTCTTTTAGCTTCCAATGTACATCCAGAGTTTCTTGCAATGTCACCTGGTTGCCTAATTAAAGCTCTGGCAAACTGGGAAGGCCTTAACAGTGTGATCTGTGCTAAGGCAACAGATACAATCCGAGCGGTTGTCTTTAGAAATCTTATCACTAGCCGGCCCGCTGGCACAGTGGTTGGATTTCCACTTTCGACGCCGGCAACCCGGGTTCGGGAATGGACCTGGGTGGTCGGAGGGCTGGCCAGGGGGAGAAGGATACATAGAAACATAGACATTGATGGCAGATGAGGACCGCTTGGCCCACCCAGTCTGCCCATTTCCCTACCTAGAGGATAAGCTGCAGATCCTATTTAACCAACAGCCTATTTCTTCCTACCCCCCCAACAAAAATTGCCTTGTGTCTGTCCCATGCATTCTTGAATTCTCCCACAATTTTAGACCAAACAACCTCCTCAGGAAGGCTGTTCCATGCATCCACCACCCTCTCCGTGAAAAAATACTTCCTCACATTGCCCCTGAGCTCGCCCCCCATCTTCAAATTGTGTCCCCTTGTTCTTGCACATCTCTTTTTCTGAAAGATGCTACTCTCTTGGACTTTGTTGATTCCACTGAGGTACTTGGAAGTTTCTATCATGTCCTCCCTCTCCCTTCTTTCCTCAAGGGTATACATAGTAAGCTCCTTTAGTCTCTCCTTATATGGCTTTTCTTTCAGACCCTGTGCCATTTTAGCTGCCCTCCTCTGAACTGCCTCCATCCTGTCTATGTCCTTGCAGAGATGGGGGTCTCCAGAACTGGACGCAGTACTCCAGATGGGGTCTCACCAACTGTATGTACGGGGGATAACAACTTCCTGTTTTCTACTGGTGATACCTCTCCCTATACATCCCAGTATCCACTCAGCCCTCCCTACCACCTTCTCACACTGCTTGCCAACCTTAAGGTCATCTGATAAGATTACCCCCAGGTCCCTTTCCATTTTTGTTGTTGTTACTACCCCAACCCCCCATTGTGTAACCTTCCCCTGAGTTTTTGTTTTCCAGGTGCATTACTTTGCACTTCTTTCCATTGAATCCAAGCTGCCATACTTGTGACCATTCCTCCAACCTTGCCAAGTCCCTTCTCATCCTGTCCACATCTCCTTGTGTATCAACCTTGTTGCAGATCTTTGTGTCATCTGCAAGAGGCATACTTTTCCTTCCAGTCCCTCTGCAATGTCACTTATAAAGACATTAAAAAGGACTGGACCCAGTACTGAACCCTGTGGTACCCCACTAGTAACCCCTCTTTCTTCAGAGTGGACTCCATTTACAATTACCTTCTGTGTCCTGTTGTTCAGCCAATGTTTTACCCAGGCTATCACCCTGGGACCCACTCCCGGGCTGGTTAATTTGACTACTAATCTTTTGTGTGGGACTGTGTCAAATGCCTTGCTAAAGTCTAGGTAGGCCATGTCCACAGCCCCTCCCTGGTCTACTACTTTGGTCACCCAGTCAAAGAAATCAATTAGATTCGTCTGACATGACCTTCCCGCTGTGAACCCATGCTGCCTTGGGTCCTGTACCTAGAGGCCAGTGGGACACTCAACAGTTCTTTCCTTCAGAAGTGATTCCATCGCTTTCCCTACCACAGAGGTCAAACTGACAGGTCTGTAGTTTCCTGCCTCTGTATTGGTCCCACTTTTGTGAAGGGGAATCACATCAGCCTTCTTCCAGCCCTCAGGTACCACACCATCCTCCCATTTGTTAAAAAGGGTAGTCAGTGGTGTCACTAGTTCTCTGCTTAATTCTTTGAGAATTCTGGGGTGAATTCCATCTGGCCCCATTGCTTTGTCTACCTTCAGTTTTAGGAGTTTTTTCAGAGCCCTTTCTTCTGTGAAAGGACTGGGATCGACCCCCCCTCTCCAGAGTGCTTCCATTAATTGGATTAGGCACCTCCCCCACTTCCTCTTTTGTGAATACTGAACAGAAGTATTCATTCAGTATCCCTGCTTTTTCACTGTCACTCTGCCCACCCACCATCCATTCTATTCAGCCTCACTATCCCTCCCTTTGTCTTTCTACGCTCCCTGATACACCTATAAAAGATTTTATCCCCCTTCTTAACTGAGTTGGCTATCTTTTTCTCAGTTTGGGATTTGCTATTCTGACTACCCTCCCTGCTTCCTTTTGCCTTAACTGGTACAGCTCCCTGTCCTGCTCCTTCTGTGTTTCCTTATACTTCCTAAATGCTATCTTTTTCTCCCTAACCTTCACCGCCACCTCTTTTGAGAACCATAGTGGCTTTTTCTTTCATTTTTGATTTATTTATTTGCTTCACACAAAGGCTTGTTGCCTCTGTGATGGCAGTTTTGATATTTCCCCACTGTTGCTCCACCCCTCCTTCTAGCCTGATTGCTAGTGCTTTTCTAAGGCACTCTCCCATCTTGCCAAAGTCAGCCCTCCTGAAGTCCAGAACCCTCACTTTTGTATGGTTTGTCTCTGTAGCTGAGTTTATCGTGAACCACACTGTCTGGTGGTCACTTGTTCCCAAATGGCTACCCACTTCTAGATCCGAGATCCTCTCGCTGTCCCCATTTCAGAGTATGAGGTCTAAGATTGCTCCCTCACAAGTAGGTTCCAAAACCAGCTGTCTGAGGCATGCCATCTGAAGGGCATCAAGAATGGCCCCGCTTTTGGATGTGGCTGCAGCAAAGGTGCTCCAGTTAACATCTGGCATATTAAGGTCCCTCATCAATGGTAACTCCCCTTTCTCTGCCATCCTAAGTATGCCTTCTATCATATCCTTGTCCATTTCCTCCCCCTGACATGGGTGTCTGTATGCAATCCCTGTGCGGATTGGGGTGCCATTTCCAGTCTCTAAGGTGACCCGCAGTGCCTCCTCTCCTCCCCGTTTACTCTTTTGTTCAGTTACTTTTATCCCTTCCTTACACAGACAGCTACTCCCCCCTCCTCTGCCCTCCCTGTCTCTCCTGTAGGCTGTGTACCCTGGTATGTTAACATCCCAGTCATGGTTCTCTGTGTACCATGTTTCTGTGACTGCTACGATATCCAGGCATCCCTCTTCCATTGAGAGCACCAGTTCAGGGAGCTTGCTGCCCAGACTATGGGTGTTGGTACTCATCACCCTCCATTTCTTGATGGCCTTACCCCTTTTGGCCCCATCCCTGTCCTTATTGTGTTTGTCACTTTCTCCAATTACCCCTGCGCTTCTCCCTATCACCATCTCTATGTTGGTGTTTACCTCACTTAGTACCCCGATTTTTTTTTTGGGGGGGGGCCCTAGGATTTCCCTGCTCCTTTCCAGTGCCCCCCCCCTTGGCTAGTTTAAATGCTTGCCAATGAAGTATTTAAACCTATCACCTAGGATCCTGGTTCCCCTCCTGGACAGATGCAGACCATCATGCCAGTATAGGCCTGCATCCCTCCAGGTGGGCCCCCAGTCCCCACTGAAGCCAAATCCCTGAGCTCTGCACCAGTTTTTCAACCACTGATTGAATCCTATGGTGTGGAGCACCCTAGCCTCACCCGTGCCATAGACAGGCAGCACCTCCGAGAAGGTTACCATGTGTGCCATTTGTCTAAGGCCCTTCCCCATCTCCACAAATGCTTCTTGTACTGCTCTGATCCCTTTCTTAGCCAGGTCATCTGTCCCTAGGTGGACAATGACATCCAGCTCCCTCCCCTGTGCAGCTGCTCCTGCGATCTTGAGGATTAGCTCCCTGTCCCTCCAAGTCATGGCGCCAGGCAGGCACCGTACCTCCCGCTCCCCTTCCTCCCCCAGTTCTACCTTCCTAACAATGGAGTCCCTCACCAGGAGTTGTTTCCTTCCCCTGTGGGGTCCCATGCCACCCTCCTGTGGGTCTCCTTTGTGGAGATTCCCAGCATCCTCCTTGGTCTCCACTGTGGGTGCCTCCATAGAGGAACCACACTTTTCCAGAATGGCATAGAAATTGTGGAGAGGTACAACTGGACGGATGCGCCTCTGTTCCACCACCCTCACCCTCCCTGAGCCCACTGTGGTCCAACCGCTCCTCTTTCTTGGCAACTTCTGAGGCAACGGCAGTGACTCTGGTGGTCCCGGGGTGGGAGAGGAGGTCCCACAAATCCTGGCCAACTCAACCTGGAGATGAGCAACCTCCTCCCTCAGCCCAGAGAGGTGCTTGCAGATGGGACAACACTGCATGCTCCAGAATGTCACCCAGAAGACTGCTGCTCCACAACCACTGCACTGCACCACTCCCATCATGTCTTTTTTCTGGCCCCCTAACTGTTGTTTCGAATACTTACTCTTTCCTCTCTGTTTATTTCCCTTTTTTTTCTCTCCCTACTTACTTATTTCCTCTGTGCCCTTTTAGCTCCTGATCTTCCTGTTCTGAGACAAGAAGTTCCTATATTTCTCAGTAGTCTCCTTGCTTGCTCAGAGTCAGACCTCCAGCAGCTTGGGGGGGGGGGCGGAGAGCTACTCTTGCCTTTCTAGGATGCTGAGTCTTTGGTGGTTCTGTGATCACTCACTTCCTGCTCCCAAACAGGAAGTTCCTGTTGTCAGTTAAATCCTGTGCCTATAAAAGTAGAACTGGTTTAGGGTGGAGGGGAGGGAGGGCAATATAGTCCCAGTAGAGAAGTTTTAGTTATACCAGTAGCTCCTTCCTCCTGGAGTTCTGTCTGTTCTCTGGCAGAAGCTATCTAGGGCAGTGTTTAAATCTGGTTTTAACCTGGCTCCTTCTAGCTAAGCCACTCCCCCTACTTTGCAAATTTTTCTACACTTAGTTAATTTCACAGATAACAATTCCCTTCTGACACCTGTGACAAGCACCTAGATAAGTACAGAGAACTCAGATAACAGATAATTTACTTCAACTACCTCTGACAAACGCACTTAACTTTTTTTTTTTTACCCTAAATTGAAGGTCCCAGTACAAGAGTTCAAGTTCTTAGTCGCAGTAGAGAAGTTTTAGTTATACCAGTAGCTTCTTCCTCCTGGTGTTCCATCTGTTCTCTCTAGGGTGTCCTTGGACTGCTCTCCTCTGGTGGGGAAGGGGGGTACATGTGTTTAGTGTCTAGCGACACCCAGCGGAGGCTGGGCATGCCACAAGAACACAGACACCTGTGTCTCAGGGGTGGGGTGGATGCTGGCAGTCACTCCACGTCCCTGCCCCTGCCGACAGGGGAAGAAAATCTGGGTCTGGTCTGTCTCCATGATGCCCTCTGTCTGGGTCACTATTATCCTCCGATGCCGGCTCTCCAAGCAGATACTGGACTTGCGGCATTACGGCCGACACTGCAACCCCACCCTCTGGGGGGCAAGCCAGGGGTAACTGGGGAGCACAGGCTATGATCAGAGGTGGAGCTCCACGGGGGTCTGTGACCAGGGTGGATTACTGACAGACCAGGTATCGGAAAAAGCATAGTAAATGTAACCCCCTACAAATAGGGGTTCCAAAAAGTCTTCCTCAAGCTTGCCTAAATGCGCTCACTGCCAGGCTGGTGTCCTGCTTTTTAGCAGTTTAAATGTGATTGCCAGAGATTGCCTGTATAGCCTCTGTGTACTGTCTCTTTAAGAGCTGCCTGGATTGCAGTCATAAGTGATCTGAGAGGGAACTCTGTTGAAAGATTTAACTATTTGCTGAAAATCATTTAGAGTGATAATGATAATGTAGTTTGTCTAACCTGCCTTCTTTGCAGCAAGGACTGTTTTGTTCATCTCCACTATCTTGGTCCTAGACTGCCGAATTGGACCAATCAGTTCTGGTGGGACCTAAAATGGAGCCGGGACTACAGGAGCTGTCTGTAGTCAAAATCCGTAGGAATTGTAGTTTGGGGCTTTTTGCGCCTTTTTTGCACCTGAATGGGGAGTCTTTGTTGTGACTGACAGGAGGATCAGCCAACCAAACCTTTTGGATCTTGGGGAAATTCCCAAGCTGTTTGCTGGTAGAGGCAGATCTAAGTTGGGAGCTGAAGAAGTAAGAGCTCAATACAGTCTCTGTGGAAAGGTCTGAATTTTGGCCTGCATGCCTGCCTTCTGTCTCTGAGAGGGGGAAGAGAATCAGTTCAGACTGAATCAGAGTTTGTAAGAACGAAGTAAGCCACTGAGCTGTGACCAGGATCAACCTGAAGACCACCGAAGATTTTGCTGAATGCGATTGGCCTGTCAGGATTTCCAGCTGCTTTTGAATCCCCGGTTTGTGCAGAGACTTTGCGATAGTGAACGGAGAGTGGTTTGCCTGATACAGTAGAATTTCCTTACATGTAAATGTGTTGTGAGTTGTTAGTGGGTCATGATTTGGTTCCTCACTGTGTGAACTGTGTTCTGCTTGCCAGAAGCTGTATCCAGCCCAAAATGGACTGTATCCGAATTTGTCTCCATTTGGCCTGGGCCTTGCCACACTGGCCCAGCCAGACTACCCGCTGCACAGAGAAAGCCATCAACAAGACACCAGCCTGGGGATCAGCTCCCTGCTCCATACCTGAACAGGAACGACGCCTTGGCGAATCGTGTGGGCCCTGCTTCTCCTGGCACTCCAGATCAACCACCTGCAGTTTCGATTTTCATCCAGCCTGTGTCCAATCTTGGGCATCGTGAGTAATTAGGGTAGCTCCCTGCAACAACAGCCTAATCTAAAGGAGTGTCATCTGATTGTCTTGTTGTTTTGTTTTCACGAACTGAGCCCTCCGGCTCCGGATTACAATTAGTGTGTGTGGTGCATGTTGTTTTCTTCCATCACAGGGCCCCAACCAGCTGTAACGTTCTTGGCTAGCCCACCATTCTCCATCTGGGTGTACCCAGAGTGCGAGACTGTTTATGGACCCTGAAGTGCATGCATAACTGTTAGATTGATACAGCTTTTAAGCAAATTAACCTGATTACGCCCCTCCCTCGTTTAAGTCCCTTAAATAAATCGGATCCAACTCTTTTGCATTTACCCTGACTGTGGTTCCAGTTTGTGCAAGAGTACTATACTGCTGTTATTTGCTGTGTATAATCTTGTTTTACAGGGGGTCCCAAGGGTCGAGCCAGAGGAAAGCCCTGGTGGTAAGTGGAAATAGTGTGGGTACTCGTGTGATGTATCAGGGATATTGTGAAAGTGATTATTGTGTACTGTTCCGGCCACTAGTAAGGAAAGAGGGGGGGTTACAGCGTCCTGGAGGGCTGTGCCCAGGTTAGCTTGACCACTACCAATCCAGACCTCCAGGTGGAGGCACCCATTTCAGAACTCAGGCCCCTTAACCTGCTGCTAGCCAAGCAGGCATGGGTAGTAGCCCTTGGGATAGCGCCACCTAGGGGTTACATATATATATAAAAAAAAAAGAAAACAGAAATCTTAATCACTGCAGTGGCAATAGCGGAATAATGGATCCTTTTCTGTTGGCAGCTGCATAACTGTAAATTTAAAGCAACAAGCTTGAAGTTAATAGCATCAGTGAAACTTCCAGAGTCTGATAGCAATTTTCAGCAGCGGTGGACCGACAAGCGATTGACGGCTGGAGAAAGAACGGAGGCATGCTGGGGACACCCATGTTATATAGGTGCAGAGGAGGTTTGTCAACATGGATGACCCCTAGCCAGCAAAAAATGTCCAGGTGGTTCTGACACAGACTGCTTACAGTTCTAGAACATGACTCACTGGCGGGGGATATCCTTGAAGAAATATGTAGTTCCGCATCTTCAAAAAGTGAATAACCCATCAGAAGCAGAAAATGAATCAAAAACCACTCCTCCCTTAAAGAAGAACTGTGCTGAACCTCCAAGTCATTTTTCCCAGTAGATGCTTTTTTCATACATTTGATCCATATCTGTCATTGTTCCATCTTTACTGGTCTTTTCGTAAATATGAGTGTTTTCAATTAACACACTGCTGGTAAGCGCCATTTTATAACTGCATGATGTACTTAATGTCCCTTTGGGCCACAGAGTTCCAGACCAGAACACGAATGCATTGTGAAAACAAGTTTTTTTTTTAACAAGGACATATAGTACATCATTCAGTTCTAAAATGGTATTGCTCCGCAAAGTGAAAAGCAGAAACACCAAGTGAATTTACAAAAAGGCCAGTACAGATGGAACAAAAGCAATGAATGTGAATCAGTATTAGAAATCCACCTGATACAGAAAACTCAGGCTTGCAGATTCAAGGCAGTTCTCCTTTAACGAAAAAAAAAAAACTTCAATTGTTTCCAAGAAGTTTACACACACTAATTTTCATGTGTGGTTTTTTTTTTTTTCTTTTCTACTAGGAAAGGCACCTTGAGCTGTGATAACTTGTTTCCACAAGTGTGCTGGGAGTGAGAAACATGGAATTGTGTTCTTGGCAAGGGAAATGGTGACCATGATACTGTAATACATAAGAGAAACAAGTCGCAGAAGACTCATAACTGAAGGTGTGGAGTACCTGTAACATCTATAGACTAGGGAACCACCTACTGATCTGTAATTCTTCCCTGCTGTTTGGAGCACAGTGAAAGCAACCTTTTAAAGTAGCAAGGAGTTCAAACAGGTTTTTAAATACACAGAGTTTTTAAACTGGTCAGCTTAGACTCCAAACACCGATGAGGTCATCAACATCCTGTTTACTCATTTAAGTAAGCGAGCTGAGGAACAGCACACACATACAAATATCAAACTGCTACAGTAGGCTTGATGAAAAAAAATAGTGGATTTAATTCACAGTACAAAAATTCAGCAGCAAGCTTCTCTGTAAGCACAACCAGGGGCTCCTTGACATTTTGGGGCTCTATCTGGCCACTGGATGAATGGAATGGGATTTGTGACATGAGGGCAGTCTCCATCTGTGCTTCTTGAAGAGCCTGCTCTTGTGTATTTTTGTTTTGTAGAATTAAAACATTTTTTTTTTTTTTTTAAATCAAACCTACTAGAAGGTTGCCTTCTCTGTGTGAGGGCCATTCACTGGATGCCTCTAGAGACAAGGTTATGGCACTCGCCATCGAAAAACTTCCGCAGGCTTGGAAATGGTGCTTTGATAAAGCACAACAACCACATGAAATTTATCAGGCAGCTGCTCCAGTGAAGTTTTTTTTGTCTTTGAAACACAAATAAAAAAAGGGTTTGAGCACCATTTCCAAGCCCATAGAGGTTCTTCAGTAGTGAGTGCCATAACTTTTGCTCTCTGAGATTCTGACCCTCTCAGTGACACCCGGTTCCCAGTGCAGTATCTTTTTTGGTTTTTCCATGTCTCCGACTAGCACACATTTTGCAATTACAGCTGCACTAGGTACATATTCATGACACGTTTCCTGCTTTGCTTTCATGGAGAGCAGCACTTGTCCACTCAAGGGCAGGATCAAGATAAATCACAAGGTAATCAATGAGGGCAGTGTGGGTTGGGGGCATGCCCTTTAGGCCAGTGACTGCAAAATGTGCTTGCAACCTGGTGACCCAGATTCTGGAGTGGACTCTAGGCATGCAGTGAGACAGCCACGCTATGAAGCAGTAGTAAAAATCTTTATTTTTATACAGGAATCAATGTTGATATACTAACATACTAAGAAGCCAGCAGATTAGACCCCATGATCTATCGAGTCTGCTCGATGATCAATGCCTTCACAGGGCACCGTTACACACCATTAGGACCGGGGTCCTATTTGCAAGGTGGTCCTGTTTTAAGATCAATTTCAAAAACTTAAACATAAGTTACATAAGACAGGTAAACTAACAGTTTATCAACATATACATACTAGGGGCTGGATATTCAGACTGCGCCGGGCAGGGGCGCAAGCCTGGGCGCAGCGCAACTGGGTTGCGCCAGGGCATGGACCAGGCGATATTCAATGGTGCTGCGCCATGGCTCAGCACCGTTGAACATGGCACTGAGAGCGCACGCACTGCGCCAGTGCAAGTGACAGAAGGGAGCAGGGGAAAGCGCAAGTGTGGTTGCGCTGGGAGCATCAACCGCAATATTCATCACTGGGCATGCAAATGAGGCCATTATGCATGTAAGGCGCAAATGGGGCCATGTCATTATGGCCCCATTTGCATGCGGTGCGCAGATCCCCGGCGACTTGCGCCTGGCGCCCTGCCAGGCTGCAGCCATCGGGGACTGCTGCCCTGCAGATCCAAGGCCATCCCTGCTCCCGTTCCGCCTGATTGTGGACATAAGGCCTATGAAGGTCCCAGGCGGACCTGTGAATACCCCCATGCTCGATTGGCATAAGCTATATGAAGGTCCCAGGTGGACCTGTGAATCGCACCCCGTTGCCCGATTGCGGGCATACCTGCTACGTATGTCTCTGGTGGTCCAGTGAAACCCCCAGAATGCCTGATCGTAGGCGGCACAGCACAAGGGACCCTGGTGGTCAGTGAACCCCCACTGAGGTCCACGACACCCAGCGCCGTCATCGGCGCGGCAGCAGCATCACGCATGCCACCCGCCGAATGACAACGCATGCATACTGTCTCGTAACACTTATTGGTCATCCACGTGATTGAGGTTGATTCATAATATTGGGTGTTCGGCGGCGTAATGAAAGCGGTTCATTCACATACCGGGGCCTGTAGTACAGTATGGTTCGCATGTCCACTGGTCCACACGGTGGATCAATAGGGCGTGACAGACAGTACTGTACGCGGTCATTCAGTGGGCGGGTGCCGCCGCGCCGGACGGGGTGTTGCGGCAGGGACCTCAGTGGGCAGGTGGGGAGGGAGGTAACACTGGACCACCAGGGTCCCTTGTGCTATGCTGCCACCATCGATCGCTAAAGGGGTGGTTTCCACTGGACCACCAGGGACATGCATTGCAGGTATGCCCATGATTGGGCAACGGAGGGGTATTCGGTGTCCACCTGGGACCTTCATATAACTTATGCCCACGATCGGCAGGGGGGTATTCTCAAGTCCACTTGGGACCTCTGTAATGCTTACGCCTGCGATCGGGCGGGGGGGGGCCACAATGCTCCCAGAGCAGGGGGCTTGGGGTCCGTGATCTGGTTGGGGCGGGTGGCCATCCACGGCTGGCAGCTGCCGTATTGCACCCTGCAATATGGCAGGTTATCTGTGGGTGACCTGGACATGCTCCTGGTTTTACCAGGCACATCTCTGTGCACCCCCCAGTGGCACAAGGCGGGTTTGTGCCAGCATATGCGCCGCACATCCCAGGCTGAATACTGGGATGTGCTGCATATGCATGGGCACCCCCACACACACTTGCCGCGATACATTACTGTTGGGCGCCTCAAGACATCAGGAGCATCGCAACCTGCCCCTCTCAATATTGCAGGCACATCGGGTGGGTTGCGATGGCGCATCCCTGTTGCGCCATGCTCAACCCTTTTCAATATCCAGGCCTAGGGATACAAATATACACAAAGTGCAGCAGTCATTTGACATGAACAGTCTAGGAATTTCAAAGTGCAACAATCAATTGCCAATTTAACTATGCTGTGTTTTGGGTACATATATGATTTGAAAATTTTTTAGTTCTTTAGCCATTGCACATGCATCTGCAGTATAGTTCTGTTTATAGCAGTGCCTCCTAACCCGGGGGAGTAGCAATGTGATCTGCTGCTACAGAGACCTGTCGTGTGACAGGTAACTTGCACCCCCCCCCCCAAAAAACACCCTGAGAAACTGCATGTGAAGGCAGTGCTCTGCTGTGCAGAATCACCACGTGGGAGCCATGGGTGGTAGGAGGGCAGATGAAAATCTGGAAAAAACCTACCCACCATTCGCATAAAGGCCTTGGTACACTAGGGATCCCACAGCATGGAGCATGCCGACTGCACTGGACCCAGATTGTCAGGGGAGGACAGACCTCTGCTGGAGCCCTACCACTGAGGGAGAAGTTGTGAGGGAACATATGCAGCATTAAGGTTAGTGGAGGACAAGGCTGGGTGGTCACCAAGGCAAAAGTGACAGCCAGCAGGGAGAAAAACTATATTATTATGTGTGTGTAGTATATCTCTATCTATGGGCAAAGGGTACTGATATGGTTATCATGCTCACTTCGGGTATCCTGATTTTACCCACAGCCCCCAACCTCTTTCTCCTCCCCTGCTTACCTGTTCTCCCACCTTTAACTCCACTCCCCCAGTAAGTATCATTACCAAACACACTAAATTTTGTACTGTTAGAAAATCTTTGTATTTACTGTGGTCTGCACTTCTGCGTTGTACGTGGCATTGATCACATTTCTCAATATTTATGTATTTCATTTGTCACTTTTTTGTGTGTGTTATTTAAAACAGTGTTACTAGTCCAGGGTTGTATAAACCTGAACTTTTAGGACATATCCAACCATGACAGTAGCTGAATTTTCACTTGTCCCTTATCTTTTGCATACGGTGAGCTCATCGAGGACCTAGTTGTTGGAGACCCACTGGCGGGTAGTGATCACACCACGGTCTGGTTCACCTTTGACCTACGGGAAGGGGTAGATCACATAAAAATGGCAATGGTTGATTTTACAGGTGAGGACTCCGGGGGCATGGAGTGGATCCTTAGGGGCTACCTAGATGAGATCAGGCCAGGCATGGACACTGAGGCCCAGTGAAGAATTATTAAAACAGAGCTCCTGGAGGCTACCAAGGCCTGCACGAAGGAGACACAAAAGTGGGGCAAAGCTAAGAGGCCGGGCTGGTGGACAAGGGAAGTCCAGGATGCAGTGAGGGAGAAAAAAGGCTGCTTATAGCCGATACAAATGTTCTTGGGGTGCTATATCCAAAGGGGAGTATGATACGGTAGCCAGGAGGATCACCAGGGTGGTGAGGTCAGCAAGGTAGGGGCAGAGCTGCGACTGGCACAGGGATTAGAAGGGGGAAGGGTTCTTCAGGCATATCAGAGGAAGAAGAAAATTGAAGGGGCAGATTAGTAGGCTGAGGTTGGGAATGGGTGGGTGTGTGGAGGAAGCAGGGGAAGGTACTAAATGACTTTTTTGCCTCTGTCTTCACAAAGGAGGATGGGGGGGTGGCACTGCATGGGGAGGGGGTGGGAGGACCAGCAGAGGATGTGGGGGCAATGGATGTTGAAATTTCCAGTGGGAGGGTGTGGGAAGCCCTCAAGGCCCTAAGAGCAGATAAAGCGCCGGGCCCAGATGGGATCCATCCTAGGGTGCTTAAGGAACTGGCGGATACCCTGGCCACACCCCCTGATGGACCTTTCTAACTCCTCCCTTCAGTCGGGGTGGGTGCCTCAAGACTGGAAGTTGGCCCATGTCATGCCTATACACAAGGGTGGCTCGTGAGAGGAGCCGGGAAATTATAGGCCAGTTAGCTGGACATTGGTAGTGGGCAAAGTGATGGAGGGGGTTCTGAAGGCATGGGGACACCTAGACGATTGCCAGCATAGCTCTGTTAAGGGCAGATTGTGTCAGACCAACCTGGTGGGGTTCTGGTGAATGGATGGTGGCGGTACATGGTTGAGGTGGGGGGAGAGAGTAGGTCAGGCAGAGCTGGAGGCAGGGGAGACACCACCTGCAGTGGGGCTATAGAGGGGTAAAAGGCGGCACGAAACAGGGCAGGAAAGGACATGATAGGCATCAAGGCCAGAAAAGGAGGAAGGGGAACATTTGGATGGGGGCAGGGGGCTTACGGTATGTCTGGGTGAGGGGATATGGTGGCATAAGCGTAGAAGGCTACGGAAGAGACCGAGTCCATGGAACAAGGATGGCTAGAGAGAGCTGCAGGGATGGGATCGAGGTGAAGACGGCCATGGGGCGGCTTTAGCGGCAGAACCACTCAAGAAGAGCTCGGGTTCATGGAACCGAAGTCGGCAGGGGAGAGTTAGGATGGTGGGGTTCGGGGTGAGGTATGGCGGGGGAGCGGCATCAGCGGCTGGAAGGTGGAAGGTGTCAAATCCTTGCTCATTCTGTATGCACGCATCTACAACTGTTACTTTCTGGTATCTCTCACTTAATGTATTTAATTTATTTAATTCAGTGTCAGTGGCTCAAGTAGGTAGCACATTCGCCTTTGAGGCTGGGAGATCAGAGGGCTGTGGGTTCAGTTCCCACATCTGGCACTTGGGTTAATATCCCAGTACTGACACTGTAGTGCAGCATGAGAGGGGTGCTGCACTTCTGAGGTGCCATCTTTCGGATGAGACGTTAAACCGAGGTTCCATCTGCCTGGATTGGGGGTAGTTCAGGTGGATGTTAAAGATCCCATGGCACTTATCGAAAAGAGTAGAGGAATTTCCTTGGTGTCCTGGCCAAATTTCCCTCATTTCACTAAAAATACCACTAACAGCTTAATCTGGTTCAAAGTCAGTTGGCCTTCATCTGTATCCCCTTCCCCTGGGTTGTGCCTGAGAATAGGCAGGATTTGTCTAGTGCACTTACCCGGTCAACAAAAACTAAATAAATAAAAAAATTCAGATTAATACCTTTGAGCCAGGGGCTCGTTTACAAAGGCTCCAAGTCAACAAGGAATACAAGACATCTACAGGTGATGAAACACTGCAGAACAGAAAGACATCAACTAACTAGTATTAGTGTGCAGTTACAACATTAAGCAGGGTACAACAAGTGAGAAGAAATGGGACCACACTTGCAGAGAAACATATTAATGCAGCACTAACTAAGTGCGGTACAGTGTTTAACAATCATGTTAAAGTTCAGACGGGGCACCCCCAGTCTGCAGAAATGCAGTTTTAGTAGCCAAGGTGAGGCTTTGTCAAGGGGAGGTAGTAGGTGGTGGGGGGTGGGCAGCTGTGGAACAGTAGGGTGGGAGTGAGAGAGAGTTGTGTTTGACCGGTGCGAGAATGGCTGTCAGAGGCAATCGGTTAACAGAAACACTGGCCGTCATATTTGCTGGCAAGAAGAGATCAAAGGCCATTTTTAATGTGGCCAAGTCTGGGGGAGTCGAGTCGGCAAGGTTTGCAGGCATATCACTGAACCATTTAGGTCCATAGTAGGAGAGGGATCTTTGGCCAAGGGTGGTTCGTTTGAAGGGAACAGTTAGAACAGCCCTGGAGGCACTTTTTCTGCATTTAGATGGTTGTGCAGGCTCAAAGAGAGCTGAAGTAGCACTAGGCATGGACCCTATCAGGGACTTTTTTGCAAGGAGGCAGGCTTGGTATTGGAGTCTGTGGTGGAGTGGGAGCCAGCCAGTTTCCTTGTATAGGTCACAAGAGTGAGTCATTTTGTGTACTCCCAGGACCAGGCGGCAGGCCTTGTTGAGGATGGTTTTGACTTTTTTTTTTTTTTTGCGCTGTGTCAGTGCCTGTCCCGTATATGACAAGGCCATAATCCACAGATTAGAGAATTGAACTGCATGTAACAAGTTTCAGGGCAGCCGGTTGTCATTGAGGTGTGGTGTCTGTACAGGATGCCAAGCTTCATGTTGGTGGACTTTACCAGTTGCTCAGCATGGGCAGTGAAGGTGAGGGTGTCATCAGGGTGAATCCCTAAGTACTTGAATGTGTTGACGTGGTCTAGTGTTTCTCCTTCGCTACTAAGTATATGCAGTGAGGACCCTCGAATCTTGCACTGTGGGGTGCTGAAGAGCATGCTCTTTGTCTTTTTGTAGTTGAGTAGCAGTCTATTTCTGGTGAACCAGGATTCCAATGCACGAAAACTGAGCTGAAGTTCAGAGCTAACTGATCCCGGGTCTTTCCCTGGGAGACAGATAACAGCATCTTCTGCACAGAGTACGAAGTGTGCAGGACAGGTGCAAGGCATGTCATTTATGAAGAGGCTGAATAAGAGAGGACTGAGGATAGAACCTCGTAGGACCCCTAGGTTTACCTCCCTGAGCTCAGAGATTGTACTGCTGATCCTGACCCGCTGAGATCTATGGGTGAGGTAACTTTGGAACCAGGCCACAGAGTCCATTGACAATCCTGTAGAGAGGAGGCATTTCAGTAGCACTTGGTGACTGACTGTGTCAAAGGCCTTGGTGAGTTCTATGAAGATGGACCCCACCACCATCCCTTTATCCAGGGTCCCATAAAGCTGAGTATCTGCTCCATGCTGGTGTCTGGACCCTTAAGTTACTTCTGCATAAATTCCTGAGCTACCCAACATCTCTTATCTGCATTTCCAGCAGTGCATATTCACTTAGGAAATCCGATTTCATCCTGCTTGTCGTGCCTAGGACTTGCACCACCTTTGGCAAATGAGCCATATCGCATGCTCTTCCTGCTATCTGGAACCAACTCCAATCTGTATCGAAATTATCTAGCATCGTCTCAGTTAACTTCTATAAAGTTCTAGCTGCACCAAAAATAAAAGATATTTGTAGCTGTTTTTAAGCCTCTCCCCTACCCTTATGTTTGTTCCATGTCCTTCTACCCCTCTGGTACTTGCTTTAGTCAGGACTGAAACTTCTTAGCTTTCAAAATGTCTACTGTGGCTAAATTATACGATTTCTCTACCTGCTCTTATGACCCTCTCCTACCCTAAACTTCCTATATTTTACTCCTCCCTTATTTTTTCTAGCCCTCCTCCATCCCCGCTCTTCACTAATCTTCAACCCTTCCCTCCTAATTATCTGCTCTCTCCTGTCATTGTACACTGACCATATTTATTGCTTTTTACCAGTGTTGTTTATAAACCCTACCTTGTATTGTTTGAACACTGTATCAGATGTTCCAACTGTATTTTACTTGCTACGATTTATTTTTCTATGCAATGCCTTTCATGAACTTTATTTGCACTTTGTTTATTTTTATTCATTGATGCCTTATTATGTAATGTCTCCTTGACTGTGTACATGCTTCAGGACCTCCTTGTGAATGAGCTTGCTCAACAGAGTCTTCCTGCAATAAACTTGAACTTGAGTGGTGTACTCTACTAGCACGGAGATGGTGGAGTGGTTTTGTCAGAATCCATGCTGTTGCAAGCAGAGAAGGCTATGTTCTTCGAGGTACTCAGTTAGTTGTTCTGAGACCACCCTTTCAAGTGCTTTGAAGAAGTGGGGTAAAATCGAGATGGGCTGGAAGTTTGCTAGATTAGCTTCATCTCCCGATTTAAAAACAGGTGTGACTAGAGTCTCTTTCCATCTGTCAGGGAAGATGCCAGATCTCAGAGAGGCATTGAATACCTTGGTGAGCAGTGCCACAAGTTCATTTAATGCGAGTGCTACCATCTTCATATCGATCATGTTGCTTCCCATCCTGATCTTACCAAGGACCAGTTTGATATATTTGACGGTCTCACCTGGGGAGATTTGCCTGAAGTAGAATGGTGGGGTAACATTATCCCGTGGTGATGGAGTGTTGAGGTTGTGCTGCTGGCCTGCAAGGGTGTGATTCAGGTATTCAGGAGGCAACTCATTACTGAGGTTCATGAATGCAGCATTAAAAGCATCAGCAATTTCCTTTGGGTCTTGCAATGTGCCAGAGGTGGTAACTATAAGGTCTGGTGGGGCCCTTGAGGCTCTACCCATGAGAGATTCTACAGTGTCCCAGAACTCCTTCCCTCTACCCCAGGTCTTTCCTAGGAGGTCACTGTAGTAAGCTGCTCCTAGGAGGTCATCGTAGTGAGCTGCTTTTGCCAGATATACGAGTTTTGTGCAGGTATTTCTAGCTGCCTTATATGCTTGGGAGTCAGCTAGATTCCCGGCAGCTTTGGCCCTATGCCATAGGCAAGGCCCCTGGAATTCTACGGTTCTGGAATTTGACGCAGAATTTGCATCATGCCGCAGAATATATATAGTGCCGCAGAATTCATTGTTTTTGGTGAATTTTCATATAAATATACTGTTTTCTATAGTGTCAGGCTTTCTTTCCCACCTCATATATCCTGAAGTCCCTCCTCTATGCTCAGCATATGATGTCATCGATGACATCACATCATATTTAGCCAATGACAGGACTGCATTCTGCCAGAGAAATGAATAAATCATGCCGCACAAATCAGAAAATGCTGCCGCAGAACACCAGGGGCATAGGTGATCTCTGAATTGCATGCGTACAATTAGAGGGCTAGACAGCCAGGGGTTGGGGATTGCTCTGGCTTTCTTTGTTTTGTAAGGAGCAAAGATGTTGCAGGCTTTAGTGAAGATACTGCAGAAGTAATCCAGTGCTTGGTTTCCATCCTTGACTCTATCCAGTGGGGACCAGTCAATCCCTTTCAGGTAGTGCCTGAAGGAGTCTAGTTGACCAGGCCTTAGTGATCTGTTCCTGGTGATCTTAGGCTTACTCTTGGAGAACTTGTTAGTCCAGGTAAGTAGTACAGGGGAGTGGTCACTGATGGTGTCAGGTAGGACTGTTACTTCTGCGATATGTTCAGGACAGAAGGAGAGTAGCCAGTCAATAAGGGTGCTGGTTCTGTATGGTAGTTTGTCTGGTGGGTTGTGTGACCAGTTGGGTCAAGTACAGGCCGGCTATTTGGTCTCTGTCGCTGCTTCCTGTGCTTGCCAATTAATGTTGAAGTTCCCTATGATTTGTTCCCAGTTTAGTTTGTTCTGTTCGAAGTGGCTTATGAGCTGTGGGAAGCCAGTGGGTAGCATCCCAGGAGGCAGGTATATGGTGGATAATAGTAGCACTTTGTTGGCCAATATCAAGTTTTAGTGTTAGAACCTGTGCTTCCTTGGTGTGGAAGCTAATGGGCAGTATTTGCCCTTTGATGTCACTCTGGAGGTAAACCAGACAAGCACCCCCTCTTTTTGAGGTATGGTCCTGCCGGAACAGGTGGTATCCAGGAAGGGCAATTGCTGTGTCTGGATCTTTGGTGATGGTCACGTTTCTGTTAGGGAGAGGACGTCAGGATCAATCTGAGCCACCCAGGCCTGAAATTGTCACAGTTTGGAGAGAAGGCTGCAAATATTCAGGGATACAATTTTCAGATGTCCTGAGCTATTGGTACAATTCATGAGAGATTTCTTATGCATCTTTGCATTGTGCCATCTCTATGGCCTGGGTTGTGCCTGAAAACAGTCCCCGAGACCAGTGTACCCACCCAGTTAAATAAAAATAAACATGTAATGGGGTGATACAATAAGGGGCAGGACATAACCAGGCTAACAATACAAGGAGTGGTCTTCCAGCTTAGCTGGGGGGGTGGGGTTCTTTAGCTCAGTAGTAGAGGTTAGCAGCCAGAGATTTGCGCGTTGTAAGACTTTTGTGCCCAGTTTTTAAAAACACTGTAGTTCTTTTTAGGAGTGCACAACAGGTGGAAGGGTTAGTAAAATGTTTCGTTACAAGCTTGGATTTTCTTTTCCATAAAGGCAGTTGTTTTTCAAGAAGGTTTCAGATTTGCAAAGGATGCTTGCTAACTGTTCACTGTGATCTCACCTCAGTTCATAAGGAATATACTGCTCAAGCTCAGAGAAGTTTTCTAAAAATAAAATGTGGATGGCTGCCCCTATTGGTGGTTAAACAGCACTATTTTTAAGGGCCATATTACCTACATTAAGCTCTAGCAAAACACTGAAGAAAAAACAGAATCTGTGGTTGGGATTACAATTTTACTAAAGCCTGAATTTATTTATTTATTTATTTTTAAAACTCCTTCAGGCCAGAGCATCTCACTCCATGTTTTACACAAATGCTCCTGCTGCCCACTGGATTTCCCTCTGTTGCAGGCTCCCCATCTCCAGGACACCTGGGGTATCCATCCCGCTTTCCATTCTAACATATCCTTGCCAGAGATCTCTACTGCTGCTACCAGGGGAGGAGAGCACCTTCTGCCCTATCTGCCATCTGCAGGCATGACTGAGGGTGGGGGTTGTGCGGCCAGTGTACCAAGGGATTGGAAGTGGGAGAAGAACACTGAGCCATCATTTGGCATGCTAAAGCTGGCTATTACTCTTTAATCCCTGCCCACTTGCACCCACCTCAGATGATGGCACATTGGGCTTGCATGGTATCCTGTGGTCACCCATGCTGCCAAGGGCATCTCCACCAGGCTATCACCAGGAGCCACTCTAAAACCAGTGTATACCAATCCTCCTCACTTCTCTGGAAGAAGTGTCCACACAGATGCTCCTTCACCTTCCCTGCCTGTCTCTGCTCAAGTCATCATGAGCTTGAGGTGCAAACTGAGTTTGGCAATGTGCAAGAATGGTCACTCCATTGTCCACAACCCAAAGTCATCTTTTTAAGCCACAGTTTCTTCTGTCCTACCCCACCTGGTCAACCAGTGGCTTCAACAGTGCCACTCTGGCACCCGTCCCTCCACCAGTCTTCCTTCTGAGCATGCCACCTGCCAGACCTCCCACTAACAGCCACAGAACATACTCCCCGTGGTAGGAGCCTCCTGGCTGTGGATCACCGAAGTGCCCACTGGCACTGAAGGGGAGGCATTTGGCACAGGACATCATTGCAGTGTGGGAGTTCCTACCTCCCACTGACGTTTACCACACACTTATGCAGCCTGTGGGAAGGAGCCAACATCCACTGTGACATCAAAGCACCCAGTGTTCCACAAGAGATGCCGTTGAGACAGCAGCTCCAGCCTCCTTCCCTAGTGTCTGTGCATGCTGCCTGTAGAATGTCCAGACCTCAGCCATCTTACAGCAACAGTCAGGACTGAGATTTGAACCCAGGGCTCTCTGCATGGCAGTGTGATACATTATCAGCCAGGTCCAGCAGGCTGGCTGGAGTCATCTCTTTGAATTTTTTTTCTTAAACATAGAATCTAATGTACTTGTTTTGGGTTAGGCTGGTAAAAGTTGCAGGTTATCGGTCAATGCATGTAATCTGGATGGTTACGAGCAGTTGTAACTGTTAAGAGAACAGCCAACATCAGATCAACAGAAATTAAGTATTGGATTGTCTGACATATATGTTTTAAGATGCAAGACAAGAAACCACTTTTCACTCAGGCATTCAATAATGCTCAGTTATCAAGTTTTTCCTACTTTGGGAATATCATTCGGCATCTCAGTATTTCAGGAATGAAAATCATATAGGAAAAGAATAAATAAAATTGCTTGTCCTTCCTAGTGCCCAGGGGGAATTTTTATGATCTTGATCTTCCTAGGTTGTGTAAATACTAGTGGCACACCTTCAGAGTAGTCAATAATGTATCTGAACATCAGTGCCTTTTAATACATTTGGGATTCTGAGGTCATGTTAGCTGAAGCTCCAAAAGTGAACTGTACCACAGAAAAAATCTCCCCACGTGGATTAAAAGGCTACACGTGGGCCCATCATTATGTCACTGCAGATCAAGTAGGAAACCAACTACAACTCCCAACAGTGGAGTTTTATGGAGCACAACATAGTTAAGAAAAACTGATTCTAAGCAGTTTATAGTTTAGAATTTGCTGAAAATGTATTTTTGACTAGTTGTATCGTTCAGTCTAAGTGCATTAAATTCATCAAAACACAGTCCGAAACAGGCAATTCTTCTGGTACCCAGCTTAAACGGCCTTTTATGATCTCTCTGGAAGATGACATAACCCCAGGTAAAATCCTGTGTCTGAACTGCTGCCACTTGGAAAGTTCATTAAGAGAGTATGATTTTTACTATCCTGCAGAGCAGGGAATGGAATCAAATTGTCTATCAAGACCAAAATATGAAGCCAGCCCAGTAGCTCTGAGGGTTGTGGCGCTGGACACCATACCTCGCACCATGCGGGTGACCAGAGTTCAGGAGCGAGATCAAGGCACTGAGGGTTGGCAGGGCTGGAGGTTTGAGCATCCACTGACAGCTCACCTTCTCCCAGAGAGAGAGAGGACTGAAGGTCTTGGCAACAGTATGCCTCCCAGCAGTGGCTGGGAGGTACTGAGCTGTACGCCTTCCACTTAGTGGGAGGTAGGCTGTGGCTGAAGTCGGCGTAGGTGCGTGCGGGAGTGTGCATGCCTCCCTGGATATCACTGCACATCCATGCTCACCGTCAGGGGGTGGAGAGGCCGTCACACAAGAACAAGTTAACACCCTGATCTCTCAGGTGACTATGACATGCCACAGCCCCATGCCCACCGTTGGATCTAGCCCTCCTGGGTCCCAGGCCTCTGGCTTTCACCCTGCCTGCACTGAAATTAGATTTATGGAGCGCAATGGTAGTGGAGGCGGCCCCACTCGGGGGGACATACAAGCCAGGGGTCTCATGCAGGTAAGGTGTGAAGGGACCGTAGCTCTGGGAGGGGGCCCAGGGTAGGGGGCGTCTTAGGCAGGGTGGGACAACCACTGACTACATCCGAGGGAGATCCCAGAGATTGGCAACCATCAAGAAAAGTGTTTGGGGGGGGGGGGGAGACACCAAAACATGGTCTGCTAGTGTGGGATAGTAGCCTACTGTTTTACACCTGAAAGAATACATACTAACATACAAAAATGCCAGCAGAACAGGCCTAATGGTCTTTCGAGTCTGCTCAGTTTTCAGCACCCACACAGAGCTGATTTTGGTGCCCCCCCCCTTGGGTTATACTGTTCCCAATCCCAGATGTTCCACCTGTATTGGGCCTGGTCAGATTTACCCTCCCCTGTACCTGTCCCATCCCCTCTTAAACCTGTCCACAGTCTCCACCTCTACCAGCTCCCTGGGCAGTGCATTCCATGGCTCCATCACCCTTTCAGTTAAATAACACCTCCTCCTCTCCCCTCTGAGCCTGCCCCCTTCCAGCTTACACCCGTGGCCTCTTGTTGCCCCACCCTCCTTCCTGTGGAGCACCCTGACTGGGACTCCCTTATTGATCCCTTTCATGTACTTAAAGACCATCATGCCCCCCGTCCCTCCTCTCCTCCAGGGAGTACATGTTGAGCTCCTTGAGCCTCTCTTCATAGGTCCTCTCCCCAAGGCCCAAGATCATTTTGGTTGCCCTCCTTTCAACCCTCTCTAGGAGTGTAATGTCCCTCTTTAAATGTGGTCTCCAAAACGCCACACAATACTCGAGGTGTGGCCTAACCAAGCAGTTGTACAGTGGAAGGACCAGTTCTGCCTTTCTGGAGGTAATCCCCCTGGCGATGCATCCCAGCATCCTAGCCGCCCTTGCCGCTGCCCTCCTATAGGTCTCCGAGTTGTTCATTTTGACATCTACCACTACCCCCAGGTCCCTCTCATCCTCCGTAACTTGAATCATGTCTCCTTCCAGGATATACCCCTGGCCTGGATTTCTGACTCCCAGGTGCAGAACCTTGCACTTCCCCGCATTGAATTCACTTCAATTTACTTTAAAATGCTACTTTTGTTTCCCAGATGAGCTGTTAAGCCAAACCCAAACAGCTGTGGTGAATGCATGCCCATTCAACAAACTGTGATATCTGAGTTCACCCACACCTTGCTGTCAACCAACTAAAGTCAGATCTCGATCTACATTTTGCCATACAGTAATGTAAGGCATTGGAGAAACAAACCTCTGCCCCAATAAATCGTGTTTGGAGCAGCTAGCAACAATAGCCTCCCGTACTGGTTTGCTTGTGAGAGGTAGGAGAGACTCATCTGGGCCTCCTGTAGCACAGTGCATCAGCAAGTAATCTACAGCTTTTGCTGAAAACAGAGCTTGGGGATGGCTACCGGGGAGAAAATCAATGGTAGCTGCAACATTTCAGAGTTAAAGACAAAAGAGTGGACAGCGAACATCTACAGTGGTAAATTAGTCAATAGCCATCTAATTCCTGTCCTATGTGGTGTTTTTGTCCGATGACAGTGGTGGCTCTTCCACCCCCTTTAATGTTCCTATAGTTTTACTAACGGATGAAAAGCAGTCAAAGTACGCTACTGTATTTTCACACAAGACTATTTTCTCAAGAATGTAAACCAACAGTGTGTGGCTTGCTAGAAAAGTCACGCTCTCTTGCTTATAATGGACACACTGCTGCTCTCATCAAAATGTTTGTTACTACTTTGGGGCAAAACAAGTGTAAAAGGGCCACACATTCTGCAGGACACAGTAGCTAGAGAAACTCTGTAGCTAAAGAAGCTTAGAAATATACCACTTTTACACACATTACAGTCCCAAGAACAGCACACAATAATCTTAGACACAGCCTTACACACTGCGGGCTCCATGTTCAAAGGGTCTCGGTTTGCTCCTTGCATAGTCCCTATTCAGAGTACAGATTAGCACCATGCCCTAATGCCCTGTCCACACTGAGCCCTGTAAACAGTTACCAGTCTGGTTAACCGTTACCGCTACCTTCAAAGAACGGTTTGCATCCGCACTGGTAACTGTTTAACAGGAGTTTTTAAAACCAATCTCAAGACCTGTAAGGATGTGGTCTTTAGATTGGAATGGGTAATGTTCTGGAACCTGTAATGTTAATAGTTACATATGTGGACGCGTGACCGTTTGGACCCTCCATTCACAGGGTCTTCCAAACGGATAACAACTGGGAGAAATGAGGTGTAATGTGGATGCCACACTAATGTGTAACCTTTTTAAAAACGTTACTACCAGAATGTGGATGCTCCGAAACGGTAAGGGCAGTAACGTTTTAAAAAATTTTACCACAGACAACTTTGTAGTGTGGACAGGGCCTAAATGTGCTATATTCAAAACACGTTTGGAGTACAGTGTGAGCACCAGAAGCATGTTTGAATATAGCTCCCCCTAGAAAAAAGTCCTCAGAGGAACCAAAACGTGTACTCAGCACAATCCACTTCCCCTCTGCTGGACACAGAAAAATAGTAGCTATTGGAAATATACAGGCTGTGAAGGAGCAAAGTTCGCTATTTTGCTATATTCAGAAGTCCCCATGCAAATAACTTAGACTCACAATCAAGGTTCAAATAAGCCATTTGCATTCATTATGTCCTTATTTCAATATGAGGTGCAATCCTTTGCCCTTTGGAGTGCATGAAGTTAACACTGGTGTGACACCCGCCCCACATACTGTCATAGCCCATTTAATTTTCTTGTAGTTTGTTCACCAAAGGCAAGATAGCCCAGCTGAGTTGTAACACAGTTTTTCAGTAATGTCCTGCTTCAATCCAGTTTGGTGGACTGGTGCTCCAACAGGTCAAGTGACTCGCTCAAGGTCACACAATGAGCATCTAGCGCTGCTGGGGTTTGAAACCATGCACATCCATGGTGCACAATCCCTATCCCTGCTGTTCTAACAAGGGCATCCCTTGTGCAGGTGGGGCACCCTCCATCTTCCAAGTCCAGTGTGTTCTTCAAAGTAATCCCAGGTGCCAGTGGTACTCTTCTCCCAAACCCTCTGCCTGATCATATGCATCTTTAACCCCTCCCTGAAAGTCTAGTGGTACCTCCCCAGTGACGACTGGCACAAACCCTGTACTCACTTCTGCTGCCGTCTGCCATACACAAGTAGCTATCAATGTACTGCTCTATACCGATACATTAATTGGGGGATGACTATTGTAAATCACATAAAATCTGTGAGCTTTCAACCAATGACCAGCCAGCCCCCATGAGACATGCTGTAACTACTCGAGCCTTTCTGGTGAATAATCAGCTCTTAGAGGGAAAATGCTCTGTTGGACTCTTTTTATGAATTGGATGCAGTGCAGAAGCATATACTTTTATTTTGGCTTTTCCATTTTACTCTGTATTAAACACATTACTCATTGGGTGTCAAGAGCAGCATCCTACACCGTCTGCCTTGTCACTGTATTCCTTTTTCCTATTTTTTGTTCCCATGTTCTACAAGCCTTATGAAATATTAAAGATTAATCACAGTATTATGGAGGTTAGACTGGCTCTACACAGTATAGCTGCAAAGGGATTATCTTCTATATTCTGGGGCTGGGAGTTGGATTCCAAACACTGAAGACAAAAATCAACAATTTACACCAAGAGTAATATAATGAATTTCTTGATCAGTAAGCACCCTTCACTGTGCAACAGTTTCTCACAGCAAGCAGAATGCACCAGTTGTCCTACATCTTTTGAGACAGACAGGTTTCTAGTAGAGCACAAGCATGAGGCAGGCTACCTGTATTTTTTTTTTTTTTTTTTACACAAAAGTAGCACCCAAAGTAACTTGGGCCAGGATGCTAGACATGCAAAGGCACTTTGGAAAGTTGGCTGAGCACTGTTCCCAGCCAGAAGCCACCAATGCACCAAATATAGTCAGTAGACAGTGACACCCAATGTGCACAGTAAATGAATCAACCAAAAAAAAAAGGCACTGAAGTATCTCCAATTCAGAGGCAAGCCTAGAGTAAGCAAAGCAGAAAATAGGTGCACTTTAACAGTCTGAAGCTCCCATGAAAAGCGAAGGATGGACTGAGGCTAGGTTATCCGAAGTACTGGAAGAACATTCAAAATAAGGCCTGAAGACAACAACCAAAATAAACCACAGCACCAGGAAAATCTTAAAAATCTACAGACAAAATATGCAGACATCTCTCATTCCTGAAAGGTGTCTGGGATCCCCCTCAAGTCCTAATGACCCCAAAGTGCAAAGGACCTATTCCAAGAGCATTCCATATCTGTATGGAAATGATAGTTACAAAAGTAGGTGCATCTTAGACACAATACAGCTTCTCTGATCAAGAGTCTTAAGCCTGCAGCCTTACCAGCTTATTTATTTAGCTTTTGTTTACCAGGTAAGCATGCTAGCTTGGAGCTTGATCCCGTCAGATCTCAGAATCAAGGCAGGGTTGGGCCGGGTCAGTAGTCAGATGGGAGGCCACCAGTGAGTATCTGAGGCCCCAGACAATTGCAGTGGTGGGTGGCAGTATGCAGGGGTGCACTGGGCTCTCCATACTACCACCAACTGAAATCACCATACACAAAAGGGAGCCACCATATCTGCAGGCGGAGGAACATCCCCTGAGACAGCAGTGTGGCATATAACTAGGCAGAATACCATTCCTACCATTAGGGGTCGCACATGGGCTGTATGACCACTACCAGCATGGAACTGCTGTTGCCACAGTTGTTGGCCCATGACATGGCACCAGATACCATGAGACAGATGAAGGTCCGTGCTCTCCGGTGCAAGGCACGGTGCAGACCAGGGGTGGCTTGCCCAGAGTTCAAACAAGAATACTCTTAATTAGTCTTGGGAACAGTATTGGTTTGGCTAGCAATTTTTCCGTCTCATCCATGTGTGAAATACATTTTCTGATTTTGACAACACTTTACTGGGCCAGTCTATTTACATGTATCCAGTAAACCTGACCACTGGAGTACAGACCAATATCTGACTGGACTCACCAGATACCACACCATGCCCCAAGCTTTCAGTGCCGCCACCAATGTCAGCCCCCAGACACTTATCTTAAGGCCCGCTTGTGGGCCACACTGTGTACACTTTGTGGTTTCTTGCCAGTGTCCACTGCTGGTGGTCCAGCACCTGCCAATCCAGTCCCATTGTCTACAGATATTTCATGGCATCCAGTGGAGCCTTCTTCTCCTCCTTAGCACTGTTCCATCTAGTGTAAGAGTTGGGGGCACTGTGCCACCACCTTACCCTTCCCCATGCTGGAATGACTGTTCAAGCTTGCAGGGCTATGTATGGCCCGGTCTGAAAAAAGTTTTCATCAGCTCATCTTGGCCAGCCATTTTTGTTGTTAAATACATCAAACAGATACAGATTCAGTCATTCAATCCTACCCAACACTTTTTCAGCATCCGGAGACACCACCATTGTATTAGGGTTGCTTCAGAATGCAATCATGTTGATTGCATTTCTACCATTATTGTGACCCTCCTTCCCCAATGAAGCCCGCTTGATCTGTATTTATGATTTCTGGTAAACCTTTTTTCCAATCTGGAAGCAAGTATTTTTTTTTTTTTTTTTTTTTAATGATTTTATAATCCGAGTTTAAAAGTGATATTAGTCTGTACAAAGAACACTCTGTAGGAAAAGTACAGTTATGCAAGAACTTACTCTAACAGTACATCTTCAAGAGAGGCTCTTGCAGTAGGTATTTACATATAGGACTGACCTGCCAGGTGTCAGGACCCCACGGAAAAATTTCTAGCTAGCAGTATCTGGCAGGGGACCGCCACCCACGTCAGGTGACCCACGTCAGTATAAAGGGGTGGTCCCCCACGCCCACCTTCCAGTTCCTTCCCGCCCAGGGCCCAAAAGAGGCAAGACAAGAGAGAGAAGCGGATATTTCCTTACATGGAAAAGGAGCTAAAAAAGCTTAGGGGGGATGGAGGGCAGGAAGGCAATACCTACTGCAAGAGCTTCTCTCGAAGATCTACTGTTACGGTAAGTTCTTGGGTAACCATACCATCTTACTTCGAGAGGGCTCTTACAGAAGGTATTTACATATACAACTGAGTCCCAAGCAGTCTGGAGCAAGGAAAAGCACTCGGGAGGAGGATAACTAACCATGGTATGGAGCCTCCAGCTGAACAGGTCTTATGAAAGAAGACCTTGAAGCACAGCCAACCCGAAGCCTGCTCTATGTGAGAGGCAATATCCAAACTGTAGTGTTTCATAAGGTATGGACAAAAGTTCAAGTTGCGGCTGCGTAGATGTCTGCTGCTGACACATTCTTGAAACAAGCTGCAGAGGCAGCTACTCCTCTGGTGGAGTGACCTCTGACTTGACCCAGCAAGGTCTTGTACTTGTCGTAACAGACAGTGATACAATGAGCCAACCATTTAGATAGGCATTGCTTGGAAACAGCATTGCCCTCTCTTTTGAGAGCAAGAGAGACAAAAAGCTGATCAGATTTCCTGAGATCCCTGGTCTGAGAGGTGGTGTAGTATCTCAGTATTCTGTGAACATCCAAAGTGTGTAAGAGGTACTCCCCTTGACTGGAGTGTTGCATAAAGAAAGCGGGGAGCTCAATGGATTGATTCAGCATAGATTCAGCCACCACCTTAGGGAGAAACTTATGGATGGTGTGTAGAGCCACATGTTCCTTGTGCAAAAGCAAATGCGGAATTTTGCACATCAAGGCCTGAAGCTCGGAAATCCACCGAGCTGAAGTAATGGCCACTAGGAAGAGAGTCTTCCAAGAGAGGAACTTTAAATCTGCTGAGGCTGCCGGCTCGAAGTGAGGCAGAGTAAGCTTCTCAAGAATAAAATCAAGTCCCAAGGGGGAGCAGGAATATGGATGGGGGGGTCTCAAATGGAGGACCCCTCTGAGGTATATCAGAGACTTCCAGCTGTGCAAAAGTCCTGTCTCCGAAGGGGACATGGTAAGCAGAAATCGCTGCCATATGGACCTTTAAAGAGGAATGGCTGAGACACCGATCGAAGAGATAATACATGTAGTCCAGGACTCTGTTGGCTGGGCAAGAGAAAGGGTCGAAGTCCTTTGACGTGGCCCAAACAGAAAACAGTTTCCACTTCATAGCGAGGTGGACCTGGTGGAAGGCTTTCTGGCTTCTACCAATATGTCTGCTACGAGTGGGGAAACCCTGAAGCGGGCTTTAGCTATGTCTGCAGGAGCCACGCATGCAAATGAAGGGATCTGAGACCTGGATTAACAAGAGTCCCCTGGTCCTGGGTCAACAAGTGTTGCGACAGAGGAAGAAGAAGCGGAGGTTCCTCTGACAACTGTTGTACAAGAGAGAACCAAACTTGCCTGGGCCAGAATGCAGCAATGAGGATCATTCATGCCCCCTCTGATTTGAGCTTGTTCAGGACCATCGGGAATAGGAGGGAAGGCAGACAAATCTGTCCCTCCAATTGAGAGATAGAGTGTCCCGCCAAAAAATGCCTTGTCCTGGAGCGAGTGAGCAGAAGGCATGAAGTTCTGCATTTTGAGGAGACGCGAACAGGTCTACCTGTGGAGTTTCCCATTGCAGAAAAATGTCTACGACCTCTTGATCCGGTTCCCATTCATGGGCCCTGGCTGAGGACTGACTGAGGTGGTCTGCCAGTGTGTTTTCCACTCCCGGAACGTGAATGGCCGTCAGCTGAAGATTGTGCTGGGTAGCCCAGACCCACACTCTCATTGCTTCCCTGCATAGAGGGTAGGAACGAGTTTCTCCCTGCTTGTTGAGATACCAGACTACACACGTCTGTCTGTATGAGGAGATGACCGGGAAGTATGGAGGAGTGCAGGGCATAAAGGACCGCTCTGAGTTAGAGCACATTTATGTGCAAATTTTGTTCAAACCGGGACCAGCTGCCCAGAGTCCACTGAGACCCGAGATGGGCCCCCCAGCCCTCTCCTGAGGCATCTGTTGTCAACGTCTTTTTGGAAGTCGATATTTATTTATTTATTGCTTTGATAACCAGGTAAGTGCATTAGGCAACAATCCTGGCTTATTTTCGCTACGCACTCGGGAGAGTATAATTTACAAACGGTACGTATATAATGTTTACAAAATACGGTTTCAACAATACAGGGTAAATACAGTACTACAGGAGATCACTGAGATATAACATAATCAGGGATAACAACTGTTGACCCAGTTAAGGGTGTAGAATCATAACAGCAAGGCCAGGGTATATAGACAGTCAAGAAAGCAAACACAGTAGAGTAAGAGAAACCAATAAGCAGGACACAGGGTGACAGAGGAATTAGGTACAGACACAGAAATCAAGTGCATTAAGGTAGGGAAAAAAGTGCAGATTTAAAAGCCGAGTGAGATGAAGAGCCCTTTATATAGGCAGCTAGAAAGTTCCAGAATTTAGGGGCAAAATGGGCGAAAGTAAGCCTCCCAATTTTTGTCTAGCAGTGAGGGATGGAGAGCAGAGACAGATTAGAAGACCTCAGAGTTTGGGAATGGATCAAGAGAGACAGCATAGTTGCAATGCTGTCAGGGCGGGGTACTCTACTCACTGAGTCAATAAAACAACCCAGCGAGAAGGAACGCTGTGATTTAGGGGACAACCAATGCAATGAGGAGTATAGGAGACAGTGGTGAGTAAGGTGAGGGACCGAGAGGGCAAATCTACAGATGTTGTTATAGGAGGTGTCCCATTTATGGAGGTGTCCCATTTATGGAGGATACCCACATTTGCATGAGATAGAATGAGGAGAGCATAAAGTAGCCTAGGAAGCAGTACACCTCGTGCCACAGAGGTTCTGGCAGCAGGGGTAAGGGAGTGTCGCACGCGGTAGGCTGCACCTAACTTGGTGTTCGCAGATCTACATACCTAATTTATATGTGCAAAAAAAATCAAGCACAGGATCTAGGGTCACACCAAGGTATCTGAAGGCATCAGTTGTCTTGACTGCTGTCCCATCACCGCTGAGCACATGAAGCTTAGTAGACTCAGTATGAACTTTCCTGGCAGATCCAAAGAGCGTGACCTGAGTTTTTGGGAAACTGAGAATGAGAGTGTTGGAGGAGAGCCAGTTTTGGATCAGTTGGAACAAGGAGAGGTGAGTGTTAATTTCAAGGACTGATTGGGAGGCAGAGTAGAGCACCAAGTCATCAGCGTACATGATGGAGTGACAGTATGGAAGAGAGGAGGGGGTATCGTTAGTAAAGATGGAGAAGAGTAAAGGTCCTAGAATGGAACCTTGGGGGACGCCACAGGTGATGGGGGAAGGGGGTGAAAGAACTTTTCCGAAGGAGGTGGATTGGGATCGGTTGGTGAGGTAACTGCTAAACCAGGACAGGGTAGGTTCAGAGGCTCCTAGTAGGTAGAGTTTGTTCAGGAGCAAAGGATGATTAACCCAGTCAAACGCCTTGGTGAGGTCGATAAAAATTGCACCAGTGAGGAGTCCTTTGTCCATATTCGATTTGATATCACTAGTGTGAAGCATAAGGGCAGTGGTGGTACTATGTCCAGCCCTGAAACCGTGTTGAGAAGGAGATTGAATATTAAAGTTAGGTGCGTGGAGATCTGGCGATGAATAAGTTTCTCTAGCATCTTACTGAGGATTGGTAGTAGGGCAATGGGCCAGTAATTGGCTAGGACTTCCGGGTCACCTTTTGAACTGAACTTCCCAGCAAAAGTTTTCTTGTACCATCCACCATTACAAGTCCCTGATCATGGGATCGGAAACTAGTACCTCCTGGTCTATGTCATCCACTGTTTGGTCCCACTGAGACCGAAGCATCCACTGAGAAATCCTCATATGAAGCCAAGCGCGTGGGACTGTCGGAATGGCAGTCGCCATTAGCCCGAGAAGGCGAAGGACGGACCTGGCTCTGACCCTTCTGCGACTGGACAGAAGACGGGGCCTGAGTCTGAAGGCCGTCCACCCTGTCCGGAGGCAAAAAGGCTTTGCTGATGGCCATGTCCAGCATCGCCCCTATAAACTGGAGGCGTTGACAGGGGACCAAATGGGACTTTGCCTGGCTGATGGTGATACCCAGGCTGGTGAAAACCTGCAGGGTAAGGGAAAGAGAGTGCAGGAGTTCTTCCCTGGATGGGGCCGCCAGGAGCCAATCGCCCAGTAACTGGAATACCTGCACTCCCTGGGTATGCAGGTGGGCCACCACCACAGACAGGCATTTGGTAAATACTCGGGGTGGGGTGGGGCCGAGGAAAGATCAAATGGGAAGGCCTTGAATTGGTAGTGGTCCCCCTGAAAATGAAATCTAAGGAATTTGCTGTGGGAAGAGCATATGGGGATATGTAGGTAAGCATCCTGCATGTCCAAAGCACACAGCCACATTTCCCTGCTGAAGAAGAGGCAGAAGGCCCTGCAGGGAGGGCATTCTGAAGTGTTTGTACTCCACGAACATGTTCAGGGAGCTGAGGTCTAAAACAGGCCTCACATCTCCCTGGAACTAGAAAGAAATGGGAATAGTAACCCGTCCCCCAAAGATGGTTGTGAACTGATTCTATCACGCCTTCGAGAAAAGGGAGGTAATTTCTTCTAGGACCAGAGGAAGATGTTCTGGGGAGTAAGACGGGGTGATCTTCGGGGTGGTTTCTGTAGAAACTCTATTGGAGTGTCTGGCTGCAATCAACTGGAACACCCAAGCATCCGACATTATCCTCTCCCAAACCCGTAGATGGAAGGAGAACCTCCCTCCTACTGGTTCCTCTGTAACCTCCAGAGGCCATGGAAGAGGCAAGATTAGGTCTGGGGCAGCGCAGCAGCCGAGGCTCCCACAGCTTTTTTGGTAGGTGGAGTCTTGGTTGCTGGAGAGGCCCGCGCTTTTGGCTCGTCTGCCCTATGGCTTTGTTTTTGTCACGCCCACGGTACCGCTGCCCCTGAAGGGGTCTGTACAAAGAGTCCACGGACTTGAGCATAGTGCCCTTCTCTCTGTAGGTAGGTAATCATGTCCTTGACATCACTGCCGAACAGCATGGAACCCCTGAAGGGCGCATCCTGAATAGCGGATTGCACTTCAGGGACCAATCCTGACACGCAGAGCCAGGTATGACACCGAAGACCTACGGCGAAAGCCAATCTCTGTCCAGCTGTGTCGTAAGTGGCTCTAAGCATGTGCCTACTGGCCAAACGAGCAGAATGGACAAGATCTGCCACTTCCCGTTTTGTCTGAGACTCAGGAAGGGAGTTTAACTTTGATTCCACTCGACTAAGGATGGTCTTCTGGTAATCCCCCATATGTGCTACATAATTCAGGGTCCTAATATCCAGGGTAGAAAACGCGTAGACCGTCTTCCCATACTGGTCCAGAAGCAGAGACTCCTTGTCAGGCGGAGACTAGCCGATATGTTTAGGATTAGCGGAGTGGCCATGAGCAGCGCCAATCACAACAGAGTCCACTTTGGGGTGTAGATTCAAGAAATCTACTCCCTCAGGAGCCTGGTATAGCCAATCTGCCTTCCTCGTAAGGGGGAGCTAATGCAGAAGGTTGTTTCCAAATGTGGAAACAAGGTCCGCATGAGACTCTATCCAGGGTGGAATCAATGTAGGAGCGGTCTTGGGCAGATACAAGTGGGCAGCGAGCTTTTTATGCTGTGGATCTGGCTCCAGAGATTGCCACTGATGAATTTCCTGGATCATTCTCAGTAGCTCCAGAAAAGAAGGATCAACCGGAGACTTCGGAGGGGTCCTTGGCCTAGGTCGGTCAGGAACACGAGGCTGCGTAATCCGGTCAGAGCATTCCCCGAGTCAGAAGTCTCCACGAAGAAGAGGAAGACTTCTCTCAACATGGGGGATGGACGGTCCCTATGGGAAGCCCTCTGGGACGTGTATCCTCCCCACCCCCCGGCGCCCAAGGGTTCACCCTCTGGTGTCAGGTAAGGAGGAGGGAGTCTCCCGTCTCTGGCGCAGGGGATCCTGTGAAGGGTCCGGCGCCGGTAGACAACTCTCCACCTCTGTGGTGAGTTGAGCCTTGGCCTCAGCCCACCAGGTAGCTAGAGTCTCCTTCAAGTCCGCCGGCGGCTGTGGTGTGGGCGGCAGAGGAACAGGAGGAGGAGGGGGATAATGATACCGAGGATAGCCGTACATCGAGTATCCATAACCCGATGGCAGGAAGCCCAGCATCAGGTACTGTGGCGTTGGATACTGTGGCGCTGGGTAAGACGGCACCAGGTTATGTCGTGTCAGATACCCGGGTGCCAGGAGCACTGATGGAGCAGAGGGACCTTCTAGAGGCCCAACTGGCAGGCCAGGCAAAGTTGGCCCCGTGGGTGTAAGGCTGGTAGGGGGGCATTGGGTAAGCCGGCATCTGAGGGTCCGGCGTCAGGCTGTCTGGCCCCACAGGCGGGGGCCCTGATGGCAGCATGTCCAGGTCCTCCGTGACGACCAGGGAGGGTGAGTTGGAATCCCCGGGGTTCAGTAGAGGAGACATAGGGACCTCAGAGGGCAACACCAAGTATTACGGGGAGCCTGGGAAGTCAGATTGGTCACAGGGGTCCGATGCAGACTCCTTGGCTGGGCGGTCGTCAGAGGGGCCGACGTCCAGCTTATCAGCCGGATCCAGGCAGGTGTCGGAGGAGCCGGCATCCGACTTATCGGATCCCTTGCTCGATGAAGGCCATGTTGGAGATGCAGACTTGTCAGGTGAAAGAGCGACTGTGCGCCCTCCCGAAGAAGCAAGTGGCTTACCAGCCTTGTCCGGGCCGGCGTCCGACTTATTGGATCCGCTCAACCTGAGGGCTGCGTGGCAGCAGCCTTCCCGGGAGCGGAGGCCTCCTTTACCCCGGAGATACCCAAGGGGCCTGAGTGCGAGCCTGACGGGAGGGGTGACACCTTCTTGGACACCGCCAAAACAGTAGTTGTGGAGCGGTCCCCCGGAGGGGACACTGCCTTCAGAACCGTGGCTCTGGCCGGAGTCACAGAGGCCGTGAAAGTCAAATCCCACTCCCGGTGCTTCTTCTTTTGTCACCTTCGGGGGAAGTGGATATCTGCCTCAACTTTTTCAACTCCTTTTCCATGGATGCCATTTTTTTTTCAAAGTATGGGCCTCCAGGGACTGCTGCCTCCATTTTCGGGTAGCTGAATTAAATTTCTGGCAGTGCTGGCACTTCTCCACAGGATGATCCAGGCCTAGGCAGAAGAGGCACAGGGAATGGCCATCCTTTTGCGGCAGATGGGAACCGCACGAGTCACACTTATTTTTATACAATTCCGAAGGCGCCGGGGACGACATACACAGCGTATTAAGGGTGAAAATATTGAAAAAAAGCAGTCGAAAAGTTTGAAAACTGAACAGACATGATGAGCGTTGAACTCCACCGCGAGGAACTTTAATAAGTCAACGGCGGGAAAGAACTAGAAGGCAGGCATGGGGGACCGCCTCTTTATACTGACGTTACATGACGTCGGTCACCTGATGTGGGGGTGGTCCCCCGCCAGAAACTGCTAGCTAGAAATTTTTCCATGTGGTCCTGACACCTGGCGGGTCAGTCCTATATGTAAATACCTATTGCAAGAGCCCTCTCGAAGTAAGATCTTAATTTTTATGAATTACCAGAATCCATGCTTCAAAGGAAGGAAAGGGCAATTTGTTGTTGATGAAAACTACTGAATAAAACTCGAAGACACTGTACTAACATTTTTACTAAACTTCTTGAGAAAATCTATTGGTAGACCATCCGATCCCGGTATATTCCCTCCTTGCAGGGTATAAAACAGCCGTTCAATCTCTTCTTCTGAGATATGTTTGTCCATCTCAGATTAGGTATCTTTTAAGAAGGTTAAACAAACATGTTTTTTTAGCTCATTCTAAGTTCATCGCATTCTAACATACTAAATATGCCAGCAGAGGAGGCCTAATGGTCTTTCATGCCTGTTCGATGGTCTGCACCTATACAAGGTGCCGACTTTGCTGTCCCCCCCACCCCCTTGGGTTTCCCCATCCCTGGCCCAAGATGTTCCCCATGTACTGGACTTCCTCAGCTTCACTCTCCCCGTATACCTGTCCCAGACCCTCCTGAACCCCTCTACAGTGTCTGCCTCCACCAGTCCCTCGGGTAGCGCATTCCATGGCTCCACTACCCTCTCAGTGAAGTAACACCTCCTCCTGTCCCCCTTGAGTTCTGATTTATAAAGTTCCTTCTAATATGCACCAAATGAATTATTAACTTCTTGGTCACTAGAGGTTAAGGTGTTTACTTTTATCTCTGCTGTAGTGCTGTGTGTGTCTCCTTTTTGAAGTGTGAAGTATCTTTTTGAAGATAGGAGAGCATATTTCTGGTTTTGTCAGAGTGGAAACAGTACTTTGTCCTACTGAGGAGTAGAAAAGTCTTTCTGTATGTTCTTTCTGCATCTGGTTGTAATTTGTTTCAAACTGCACTTCTCTCTCTCCACATATGAGAGATTTGCAGGTCTGTTAATTCCAAGATTGGGGTGGCCTACCACGTTCGGCACTCCTTGACCCCTGCAGCCAGGATCTCTGTTGCATGGGGTGTTTTGCTCCGAGGTCTTTGCTACTCACTTCCAGTCTTCTCCCAGGCTAATGTGGGTGTACTCCAGAAGTGAGACACTGCCTATAACAATATATGCAGGTTTGTCTTCACTTAACCCATCACTGTAAGCTTTATTCTGCCCTTCAATGGCTACCCCCCCCCCACCATGAAATCTTATACCAATTGGGGGCTTCACAGACTCCAGTCAATACTCCCGACCTGCTTCTTTAGCCACTATGCTCACCCCCGTAGTTTACTTTCGACATACGAGGTCTGCTACCTCTGCCCTGCTCTCTGTTCCACATTGCTCTACCAAGATGGGTGAACAAGCTCTCTCTCACTTTGCCTCTAAATTTTGGAATTCCATACCTTATCAAATCCAGAGCTCAAAAACACACCCCATGTTAAAAAAAAGCCCTGTTCTCTTACCTAAATACACTCGACTCTTGCAGCTGCACTTGCTACCTTAACCTGCACGCCCCAATGTATTCTGCCTTGAATTTCTTTGCTCCAATATATACAGGTTACTCACCTGTAACAGGAATTCTAGGAGTGGTATATGTTGTTCATTCACACTTTGTGGCAGGTTCCTTGTCGCTTTGAATCTTGCTGGACGGTCTTCAAGCTGGCTCCTCCCACCCACACGGGTGGTAAAACCCTTCGGCTCCGCCCCATGACGCCAGATCTAGCCCGTTGGAAGCCAGGTTGTGCGTCTAAGCCGGGGAGGTCGGGTGGGTCGTGTGGATGAACAACATATACCACTCCTAGAACTCCTGTTACAGGTGAGCAACCTGTATTTCTAGGGACGTGGATATGTTGTTCAATCCACACTTTGTGGCAGACTCCTAGCAGTTCTCCGGGAGGAGGGAGGCAAGGTGCGCACTCCCTACTTGGGGAATAAGGACTGGAGAACTGAGGTCCCAAAACCAGCGTCCCGGCGTGACTCTAGGTCAATGTGGTAATGGGAAATAAAGTTGTGTGCTGACTTCCAGGTAGCAGCCCTGCAGATTTCCCTGGATAGGGACGTCCCTAGAAGCAGTCACCAAAGCAGCGGTATGGCGGGCAGAATGAGCTCTTATCCCTTTGGGAGGCTCCGTGCCTGCCAACCTATAGCAGAGATCTATGCACGAGGTGACCCACCTGCTTATCGTCCACTTGGCTGGAGGTCCGCCAGGTGTGGCTTCAGTGTAGGTGACAAACAGCTGGCAAACCTCTCCCCGAACTTTAGCCTTCCGCTCCTTATAATAAGCGAGTGCTCTTCTAGGGTCCAAAGTATGGAGCCTATATTTCACCTCCGAGGTGTGATCTGGGGTAGAACACCAGCAGAGTCAACACCTTGTTAAGGCGACACTCCGACACCACCTTCGGAAGGAATTTCGGGTGGGGGCGCAGGACAACTTTATCCCTGTGGAAGACCAGATAAAGAGACTCGATGGAAAGCGCCTGGAGCTCTCCCATCCTTCTGGCCGACGTTATAGCCACCAAGAAGGCGGTCTTCCACGACAGGTGGGAGGCATCACACCTGTGCATTGGTTCAAATGGCTTGCCCATGAGCTTAGCCAATACCAGCAGTAGATCCCACGGAGGTGTAGATTCTCGCACTGGAGGGGATAAGTGATCAAGGCCTTTGAAAAAGTGCCCGACCACCTTCTCCTGCACCACCGACTGCTTGCCGGCCCGCGCCAGGTAAGCAGAGATGGCTGCCAGGTGCACCCTGTGGCTCACTGACCAAAGCCCTAGCCGAGAAAGGGACCACAGGTAGTTCAAAATACTAGCCAAGGGACAGGAAGAGGGGTCCAACCCCTTCTCCTGACACCAAATGAAGAATCTCTTCCATTTGAAGGCATAGCATTTTCTGGTCGACTCCTTACGGGACACCTCAATGAAGTTGAGGACTTCGTAGAAAGACCCAAGGCCTGGAACTCTAGCCGCTCAGGAACCAGGCCGTCAGGTGCAGGGATTGAAGGTCCGGATGGAGAACCTTCCCCATGTCGACCGAGATCAGGTCCGGGTGGACTGGAAGCCGCCTTGGGAGCCCGGAGCTGAGATTGAGGAGATCTGGGTACCAGAACTGGTGCGGCTAGTCTAGGGCTACCAGGATCACCTGCGCCTTGTCCCTCCTCGCCTTGCGGAGCACCTTGTGGATCAAGGGAAATGGAGGGAAGGCGAAAAAGAGGTCCGGGGTCCACGGCCTCAAGAAGGCATACCCCTGCAGCGAGCCCTGCTGAGGGGGGCAGACGTGAAAGCCTCAGCTTCACATTCTCCCTGGAGGTGAACAGGTCCACCCGAGGAGTGTCCCAATGGGAGAACAGGTATTGCACTACCTCCGGCAGGAGAAACCACTCGTGAGATGCAGCGCCTATCCGGCTGAGGGCATCGGCCAGACTGTGGGAGGCTCCTGCCACATGGAAGGCTAGGAGATCTGCCTCCAGGCTGATCACAAGAGACCAGATGTGGAGAGTCTCCTTACACAGAGGCAAGGTGTACGTCCCGCGCCGACGGTTGAGGTAGTACATGGTCATGGTGTTGTCCATCTGAACCTGAACCACCGGACCCCATACAATCGGAGCGAAGGCGGTGAGGGTTAGTCAAACTGCTCAAAGCTCCAGCAGGTTGATGTGGCATCGAGACTCCTGAGGGGACCAGAGGCCATGGGCCTGGAGATCCCCCAGATGGGCACCTCAACCCATCAGAGGAATCGGTCATTAGAGTGACCGTCGGCTTGGGGCGAACAAACGGGATACCCTCCTGCAGATGAGCTGGGACGAGCCACCACTGCAGGCCATCCCACATCTCCTGGGTCACTGTCACCGGCTGGTCCAGAGGACCAGAGCGCTGTGACAATTGACTGGCCAGCCCCCATTGTAGGGGGCGCATATGCCAGCGGGCCCAGCGGACCACACTGGTGTAGGCAGCCATGAGGTCTAGAAGGTGCAGGAAGTCCCGGGCAGGGCACAACTGCCCAACTAGAAATGACTGGGCAAAGGGGGAAAGGACCTCAGCCCTGTCCGCCAGGAGCTGGGCTCTGGCTCGAAGAGAGTCGAGCTCTGCCCCGATGAACTGAATCACCTGCGATGGCACGAGTTCCAGTTTGGCCTCGTTGATGAGGAGGGCAATCTGAGATCGGACTTGGAGGGCCAGATCCCTGGACCGCTCCACCTCCAACCTGAAGGGGGCTGCAATCAGCCAGTCGTCCAGGTAAGGGTACACCCCAACCCCTCGGCGCTGCAGGAATGCTGTCACCACTACCATGCATTTGGTGAAGACCCTGGGGGCTGAAGAAAGGCTGAAGGGCATGGCCCGGAACTCTTAAAGAGATCCCTCTGCTCTGAAGTGGAGGAATTGCTGATGAGATGGACGGATTGGGACGTGAAAGAATGCGTCCTGGAGATCCAGAGAGCAGAACCATATGCCTAGTTCCAAGGATGGAATGATCTGAGCCAGAGTGACCATCCTGAAGGTGCGTGGCCTTAGGAACTTGCTTAGGCCATGCAAGTAGAAAAATCGGGCGCCAGCCCCCCGTCCGCTTTGGGACCAGGAAGTACCTGGACACAAACCCTGGGTCTGGAGGAGGATCCGCCACCTTGCTGATCACCTCCTTCTGTAGGAGCAGGGCACTGTTGGCCCGACGAGCCGAAAGAGGCTGCGGAACCCGTCGCCCCGACTGCTCTAACTCTAGAGGCAGACCCCTGCAGACCACTTCTAGCCCCAGCAGTCCGTGGTGATAGCGGACCAGGCGGAAAGGAAGTGGCGGAGCCGTCTCCCCACAGGGGGAAACCCGGGGAAGAGTGACGAGGATGGGGGCGAAACTCATCACTGGGCAGGCTTGGAGGAAAGGCCAGCCGAGGGGCCTCCTGGACCATTCCCTCCAGGCTTCCTACTGGAGGAAGTGGCAGACTTGGTCTTAGGGCGCCAAGTGTGAGCCTGCTGGCTCTGTTGCTGGTGCTGCTGGGCAGGACGTGCCGTAGGGGCGGAAGGGCAAAAAGGCTTACACTGCTGCTGGCGGCCTTTGTCCTTCTAGGCAGATGTGACTGAGTCCAAGGTGGCACTGGACTTCTCGGATCCTCTGGAGATGGCCTTCCACCCCTGGCCCGAACAAGTCAGTGCCCAGGAAGGGAACGTCTTCCAGCTTGCGCTGGGTGTCTGCCGTGAAGGTGGAGATCCACAGCCAAGCTCTGCGGCGCATGGCTACTGCAGCCACTACTGACCGTCACAAGAGTCACCGATGTCCAAAGAAGTTTGGAGCTGCTGTTTAGCCACCACCCTTCCCTGATCCCACACCTGCTTGACCGTCGTCTGAAGGTCAGCCGGGAGATGGGGAATCACCTCATTCAGGGAACCCATAAGGGCATGTGAAAAATGTGCCATCTGTACAGCTGAGCTAGCCTGTCAAAGGCCTAGGGAGGAAGCAGCATAAACCTTCCGTCCCAAATAATCCAGCTTTTTGGATTCTTTATCGGGCAGTTTGTCCACATCCCTAGCGTTCCCGGAACACCAGAAAACACCGTCAGTCACCAGCCCCTCTGCAGAGGGGTGCTCTGAGAAACTGGAGAGTGAACCAGTGGGGACCGCGTACTTGCGAGCCATCCTGGCCGAAGGCACGGGACAAGATGCAGGCCGCTGCCACAACTCCAGGGCCGGGCCAACAATGGCTTTGGCCACTGGGAAAGCCTCCATAGGGGAATCTCCTCGGTCCAGTATCTCCGTGAGGGGATATCTGGCCTGTTTCTGAACGGGTTCGAGCTGCATCCCAGTGGAATCTGAAATGAGCTGAAGTAGTCCCAAGAACGAGGATGGGCTCTAGTCCATCGACTGACCCCCTGCAGATTCCAGGTCAATGGACCTGGAGTACAGGGAGGAGTCGTCAGACTCAGAGGAGTCTGCAAACAGCTGCAGAGTGCTTGAGCCACCCTCCACCTGCTGAGGCTGATCGGGAATGAGGGTGACCGACAACCTGTGGGGCAAGCCCTGACCTGACCAAGATTCCTTGGTCGGGGCCCCAGTCTTCGGTTGAGGAGGTGATGGTTCCACCACAATGGGCGGAGCAGACGGTTTCGGCCGAACAACTGGCGCTGGGGTCGGCTCTTCGATAACGAGGGACTGCTTCGGTCGCTCCGGTCACAGCCACTTAATGGCCGGAGAGGGTGACGGAGCCTGCTTGTTACCGGTCAACAAAAGTTGCTGCCACATCATGTCCTCATAGTGCCAACATAACTTACATAGGAGCCTATCCTCCAAAGAGGACGAGTGGTGACGCTGCTTTCCATGGTGCCGAAACAGGGACCGCCGATGTCGGTGGGACCTACTCAATCTGGAAGAGGACCAAGACCTTCGGGGTCGCCAAGGGTGGGTCAAAGAGGGGGCGGGGGAAACCTGCTCATCCCTCAGCTCAGGGTCCTTAACCGGGGACTTCGGCACAGGAGGCATGGGCAAGTCCTCTGTTACCACTGGGGGAACCAGTGAACAAGGGTTGTTGGCTTCTCCAGTCGACAAACCGTCCAAAGGGTCAAGAAAAATCTTGACTGCGTCGATGGGTGTCTCAACCGGCTGACCTGACGGGGACACCGTGAAGCCAGCAGCCTTAGCCACAATCTCAACCGAAGTCCAGAGGTGACGGTCTGGTGAAGGGGATCTCTCCCGCTCCCACGAACGTCGACGGTGGGACTTACCTTTTGGTTCTTTTTTCTTGGACCTACTGGTATGTCCTGATGGTCCTTCTCCCTTGGTGGAGAGGAACTGGCAAAGCTCCTTAAAAGAAGCAGTGTAGGATGAGCCCAAGGAGAACAGGATAAACGCCGTGGCAGAGGAGAAAGACGAAGCAGCCTACGCCTCCTCCGGCTTATTAACTGCTCCAACTGCTCCTCGGAGCCCGCAGCCGCAGACACCGCCCAATGGGTCTCCTTTGACTTCACCAGCAGGTACCATTTCTCGGGGTGCCCCAGTTGTAGTTGGACAGCGTGGTCCTCTAAAACCGAAGCCATGAAGGACATGCACAGATCACAGGCCTGCGGATCGTGAGCAAGACCCAGGCAGTAAATGCACGTGGAGTGCGGATCGGTCGGGGACATCTTCTGCCTGCAATGGCGCTGACCGAAGCCGGGAGTGGATTTGTCCATCACAGCCGTGAGGGAAGATGAAGACTGTAGTCTAGTAAACTTTAAAATTATTTTCAGAAAACCCGAAGAGTTTGGATCCAGGCCTAAAACGCAGAGCACTAAGGAGGGAACCAGAGCTTCCAAGCGGTAAGGAAGATCTGGCGCCATGGGGCGGAGCAGAGGATTTTACCACCCGGGTGGGTGGGAGGAACCACCTTGAAGACCTTCCGGCAAGATTTAAAGCGGCAAGGAACCTGCCACAAAGTGTGGATTGAACAACATATCCACGTCCCCAGAATTTCTATTGCAGTACCCTACAATCTCTGCTCTGTATAATTGAATATCCCTGCGTGGATCTTACTACTCTGATCTGTACAGTTGCTTATCGCTGTGCAGATTCTTGTATTTTATGACCTGCTGTTCTATTATGGCTGTTATCCTTTGTGTTGTAATACTGTACTCTCCCGGGTCATGTCTGAAAATAGGCAGGTCTTTGTGTAGTGCACCTACCCGGTTACCAAAAACAAAATTTCCACTTGTCTTTTATATGATAAACCTGTGAGTGATTAATCTGTGCATCTTTTATTTGTACCTCCAAATTTGTAATACATTTTTTCTGTTTATACTTACGTGAATGAGCGAGTCCTTATAATTACACTTTATATATGAATCCCAGACCATATTCATACTAATCTCTGAACTCCTATCAAACACACACTTTCTATAATTCCTATGTATTTTTGATCTTTTAATAGCATAGGGTCTCATTTCCATGTTCTTTGTTTTTTGCTGTTGACCCTGGATGTTACTGTGATATACAGTGAGGCGTAGTCCGTAAAGGTTATCAGTATATACAAGCAACTCTTAACAGAAGATAGGATATAAGTGAGCAATAACCCACAACAGGGTATGGGGTTATAGGCATATAATTAATGGGTTGCATTTTTTGCCATTGAAAAAGCCATGTATTAAATGCCATAATACACATACAGCCATGTATTAAATGCCATAATACACATATGTGTATTATGGCATTTTTTTTAATACATGGCTGTTTGTGTCAGACTGTCGGCGGTACCTGAGAAGAGCGAGTGGTCTGGATCCCTGCTGTGCACTAAGGTTCCCAATTTTTTTTATTTTAAAAATAGCTTTGATCCCTCATTGGTGGCACCCACAAGGGAAGCCACATACTCAAGGCCGGACGAGACAGGAGCATCGAGAGCAGCAAGGCCTCCAAGTTGTCCCTCCTACTGCCCGTCTCCAGTGCCCCTCGCCAGCCAGCATCTCTTGCCTCCTCCTTCTGTAACTTCACCCCAAGCCAGGGTAGAGAGTAGGCGGTAGCACCACTGGCCAGGTGCTGACCACCTGGATTACACTAAATAAATAAAAACTTATTTTCGCAGCACCAGCGTGACAAACGGGCAGACGGAGTCAGCAAAAACTATGCAACCCCTTAATATATATAAAAAAGTATGGGGTGCAGTGTATATATTCGAATTTAATATATACCCTCGTTGTTGGATGGCTACCATAAACCCCGAGGGTTTATGTGCCATCCAACAAAATTCTCATAACACACTGCACCCCATACTTTATCCTATATTTAATCAACCCCGGGACACTGTGAGGAAACGCGACCTGTGGCCTCGTGCCTCACAACGCACCCCAGGCATGGATTAAATGCCTATAACCCCATACCCTGGAATAGGTTACTGCGCTTATAACATGGGTTATGAGCAGAACAAGGAAAAACCCATGAAAAGGGCCCCCCCCCATTTAAATAGCAACAAAGGTACTGTATCTTGCAAAACTGTCCCTAAAAAATAATACATACTGCAGTCCTGTTATGCAGATGGAAATGTCAGAGTTCTGAAATGATCTGTGATATTTCTGCTGCATAATAGTGTTGCTTACCATGTTTACTTCAGGACCCCCCCCCCAAAACACTAACACACAGTTTGCAGGGACATGCCTCGCTGCTTTTTACTCTGCTTTCCTCTGTCACTCTGTCATACTGTCTGCAGAGCCATTGCTGCCGAAAGCCTAGTGAGCGCTGTATGAGCTGTGCAGTTGCAGCGTGTGTGAGCTGCTTCCTGTGTGCAAAGAAAAAAAGTTTGGGCACACTTCACCACATTTTTTTCTGAACCCAAGGCAACACTGCTGTTCAGATAGCAGTCTCCCTCTCTCCCCGGCCCCCGCACTGATGCTCTCTCCCCTGGACAGCAGAAGGCACACACACAGAAATATGCTGACCAGTCCCACAGACATATCCCGATGTCCCTGTTACTATATGTGTGTCTGTCTGTCAGTCTCTCTCTCTCTCGCTCTGTTTGGTTGCCCAGAGAAACACAACCCACTACTCAGAGGACTGAAACTCTGGGTCTGTTATCACCTGCTGCTCCTTTTCACCTGTCTGTTTCTCACTCCCCCAGTCACCGCAGTGCTGATTCCCTACATAACACGCAGCCTCCAAGACAACCCTGCCGCCTCAGTGCAATCCCGATTCTCTGAGCGTCTTTCTTTCGGCAGAGCTTGAAAATCGTCTGGTATGCTGCTGCCTTTCATTGTCTCGCTCTCTGCAACAGAGACACAAGATAAAGCACACCACACACAGCACAGGTACAGACAGTTAGAGGGCCACTTCTGAAATGTTGTGCAGGGGACAGGAAGGGGAATCTGAAGACAGTGGGTTACAGCCCTCTCCAGTATTTCATATATTAAAAGTTGCTTAGCTGCAACTCGCTGTCACTAAGGCACTCTGAGAAGCTGTCAGATGCCAGCAGGGGAAATGTACAGGCGGGGGATGTCAACAGGCTGCAAGGGATCGGAGGGGGAACAGAATTCTGGTGTGCATGTCCAGAGACTGTGGCTCTTGCTCGCTCTCTTCCCCCGCCCCCCCATGGTGGGCAGGCAGCACACTGCAGGAGGAGACCCCACGTAGAAAACAAGCCTGCTGGCTCACTGCAGCCACCCACTGTCTTTTTCGGTGCAGCTTCCAAACACAGGGGAAGAGATGTGAGAGACAGCTGCAAGACATTTGCTTGAAGACATGACAGGCGCCGTCTCTCTCAACACCCGAACAATGAGAAATTCACTTCCATACTACCGTGTTCTGTATTCTTGTACTGCCCACCAACATCAAGAAAATAATGGCTGCGAACAAAATGTCGCTGAGCAGTACAAGTAGATCCATCCACAGTGTGATGCAGTCTGTCAGTCTGTGTGCAAACTAGGTCGGGCACAGTAACCGTGGATTACATAGGGAATTTAATCCACGGTCAGCTGCTGCTCCTGAACAAACTTCTGATCCAATGATACTGAACCCATGTTATAATATGATACAAAACATAAGTCAATCCTATAGTATAATGAATGTCTGTGAAAGAAAAAAGAATATTTTTTTACTAGGATTAAAGACCTCCATATTTCTGTAAGCTTCAGTTTTTCCACTTTCCTTTTTTATTAACATTACTGAGTTGTTTTCTACTCTAGTAGTTGTCGTCGTATCATTCATTTGTACCCATTACCCGATTACAGACTATTAAATACAGTTGTGAAAACTGAGGTAGAGTCATGAAAAAGCTGATAAAAAAATCTGGGCTATCTGAATCCAGTGCATAAATCAAAGCAATAGTGATTGAGATGTTATTAAAGGTGCCCACTATCAACACAAATCTCTCATCACTAATTATAATAACTCTGACCGTAGTTTGTTTTTTTTCCAAATTAATATAAAACACCCCCAAAAGATGTGGAATTAAACAGAATATCCATGCCCCCCCCAATCTTTCTTACGTTGCTTGTCTGCCTCTTCTGATTAGTACATTTTCTATAAGAGCAGGCAATGTGCATTTTTATATCTGGCTAGTTGAGTATTCTTTTTCTTTTAGATGCTTTATGCAGCGCGTTAATATTCCAGGATAGGACCACTTCATTAGCTAACAGTTCACTAAATTCAAATCTACAAAACTATCACAAAGGTATATTATTAGTTTGTGCTTTTTTTTTTTTTAATTCCCATTTTCCCCCATAATGTCCGTTTTTCAAGCTTACATCCTCCACCATATAAAACACTAAGTGAAATCCTAAATGTTGCTTCAATTGCCCTCCTTCTTCCTACCCACCCCCTTTCCCTCAAACCCTTCCTCCTCCCTGTTTTCAGTTTAATTTCACATACTGCACCTTCAGCAATCTGATTCAAGCAGAGACCATCTGCCCCTCCCTAATGGAGGGTTCAGGAGAGAATTATGGGATTCCCTCACCCTTCCACGACTATCTACTGTAAGCAAAGGCCAATATTTCTAATACACGTCTATGTAAAAACTAAAAACCTTTCTACTAGTAAGCTGTCACTGTTCTTGGTATCACTGACAGCCTTGTTCTACCCTGTCTCCCCATTTTGATAATCTCAGCTGTGCTCGTTTTCCGTGCTGCACTGTGTACCAATATCTTGCATTTATGCCCCTCCAGTAATTTACTGTCATGTGTGTTTTGTAGCTATTTGTTTAGTGCTGGCTAGTTAATTTATCTTAGTTAATATAATCCATATACCTTATTCCCATCCACTGTTTATATACCTGCCTGTAATTAAGCATATACCTTGTGATTTATTGTATTCAATTTTTCTGCTCACTGTCTGAACTACTGCCTGTAATTAGCTCCAGGTCACCCCTGCAAAAGGGATCTCTGGTGCCAGTGGGTCCACCCAGTTACCAAAATACAAAAAAATAAATAATTCATGCTAATATCACCCTCCTGCGTCCCTTCAACAGTGCCTCTTCTTGCCATCATGTACTATGTCCCCAACTACACTCAAGTGTAATCAAAGAAATCCTATTACAGTTCCACGCTGCCACCAGAAGTTTTTTTAATTTCTTCTAATTCCCCTATCCAACATTTTTTTTCTTCCTCCCCTTCCCCCTCCCCGTACCAGAATAATCCATTATTCACCCACATATTCACTTAATCATACTGATTATTTAAATCTTTAGTCAGATAAAAGTGTCAAATTCAGAATATTAGATTCAAATTATCAGAAATGAATCACATGGTTAGTCACTTTATTAATTACCATCCATTTTCGTCGAATATTGAGAAAATTTCAAACCTGTGACTTTTGTAATAAAGTCCTTTGCTTTCAACACCATGTTGAACAGGTTTGGTCTCCCTCCATAATTTAATCTCAGCGCATTTGGTAATAAATGACTAAAGGGGATTCTGTTCTCTCACAATACTGAATTAAGTGGGTTGAACACTTTTTTTCCAGTGCACATCAGGACCTAGTTCTGGAAAATCTAGGACACGTTTGTCCTGAATTACCAAAGGTTTTTTTTAGCAGTGTTCTGAATATGTTTTCCCTGTCCTGGAAACACGATAGATAAAACAGATAGGAAGACGGACTACAGACACACATTAATTCTTGGATATTTATGGGGCCTTTGCTGTTCTGGGGTACAATGAGCCTGTCAATTTTAACCTTTGCCTCCGGGTATTTTCAAACTGCCTGTTCCATTGGGCATTTTTCAAAAAAGATTGTACAATCAGATAGTTCTGCACCCTCTCGAACACCTAAGCATTTAAGGTTATTCCGTCTCCCCCTCCATTCCAAGTCTTCAAGCCTAATTTTCAATTCTTTTATGTCCTTGGTTTCTGAAGAAGGTTGTCTTTCTAGTCTAGGGATGCAATCTTCGAGATCAGTCTTTGCTGACAACCCCACATTCTACCTTTAATGTCCTCTCTGATCTCCGTAATATTTTTTTGAAGGTCTGACACCCATCCACACAAAATCATTCTGTACTTAAGATAGGATAGTAGTTTGTATGTTAATACTGCCGCCGAGACCACTCTTACAGTTTAAGAGTGGTCTCCTGCATTCTTATACCCAAAGAATGAGAGATCACTCACAACCTTAAGAGTTGTCTCCATGGCAGTATTACTATATTACTGATCAAGTGTTATCTGAATGTGCCCGTTTCAAGGGAGCTGCATGTGAGATACTCTTCACAGAATAAGTATCTCACGCGCAGAGGAAAGGAGTGTTCCGACTGGCAGTGGCTGGGAGCGTTCACTCGATTTATAAAATAAGTTGGGTATGTCAGTGTTGTTAGCACTGCTCTCCTTCCCTTGACAGTGTGGTTCGGTATCACCACCGCCTGCTGTATTGTGTCTTGTGAAAATATCAAAGGGAGGTATTTGAGGATCATTTATTCCTGATGGGCAGGGGTTCTTAAAAGGGCCACTTGTTTTGTTCTTCATAGACAAATCTTCCGTTCATTCTGGGCTTATTTCTTTCTGTTCAGATTTGCCTTGCTGCATTTTGTTGCATCTGTTAATGTTACCGTGTTTCTGGGGTGGGGGCTCAGAGTTTCATTAACTTGTTCTATATTGGGTGGTGACCAATTCACTTCATTTTCTGTGATTCCTTCCAGATTTCTTCTATACTTTCTATCTCTAACACCTAGCACTACTGGCATAGTCATTATTTCTGGCTGTTCTAATTGTTCACACAGACACCCCCCCCCCAACTTGCTCAACTCCAGCTTATGATGATTCTGTGGGTCAAGCTGGCTTGTTTTGTCATTTGCCTTTTGGTTTTGATTCACACTAATTTTGTCCAAGTGTCTTACTTTTTATTTTATACAGGGGGTCAAAATTGGCACCAGCCCACTAGCCAAATACTGGTAGATCTTGTATCGGGCTAGTAAGATTTTCATTTAACTAACCCTGCAGGCTTGTACTGGAGGAGGCAGCAGTTCAGTATGCACAATAACTGGGCCAGTGGAAAAGTCTGTGGGGCTAGTAGATTTTCCCAGTCACTAGCCCTGCTGGCTAGTGGCCGCTGTTATATCTAATCTTAGAGGTTTAATAGGTTCTTGGTGTTAAATAGAGGCACAACCATGAGGTTCTTTTACACTGTAGTTTAGCCAGGGGTCAGAGAACCTTTGAAGATTTAGAGACTACCACTAACTGCTGCTTTGGCTGCTTTCTCAAGTGATATTTTTAAAAGGAGGGTTTCTTATCACTTAATTCACTCTTCTCCCAACATGCAGGATCCCATTCTTTCCGTGGTATATATTACATGCTGTTTGGTTTTTTTTCCACTTATGTTGTATTGTACACTGACTTGTTTTTACCTAAATTATCTTGCATCATTCTTTGTAATGCATTTTTGTGTATGCATTTCCTGGGTCATGCCTGAAAATGGTCATCTGTTTGCCTAGTGCACTTACCTTGTCAGCAAAAACTAAATAAATGTGGTTGACTATCCTTCAATTCCTTAGCCCCCTTTCAGCAGTTTTTTGTCTCGGTTCAGAAGCAAAGTGAAGGCAGTGAATTGCGGACTTTTTCTTTTCAGGTTTGCTAGCTTTTTGTTTAAGCTTATTATCCAGGGTAGACTCTCCGAACTGTCTCGTGCTGGGACCAGGCCGGTTATTCTCCTCATCATCTCTGCTGGCGTTCCTTCTTCATGCAGTCACTTGTGGAAAGTATGCTCAGATTACTTTTACAGTTTTTGGATATGCAGACATTTTATAAATGAAAGTCACCCCTAGCACATCTGTGGAAATAGGTTTTACCATAGTAGCTAAAGATGGGTGAAGCTGGCAAAATCTGCTCCACAAATTAATCCACAAATTTAGTGCAATTCACAGATTGAAAATCAATTTGCCAAGTTCCGCTGCAAATGGCGGAATTTCGCCCATGAATGGCAGAACTTCGTGGGTGAAATTCCACCATTTTCTTCGGGTGAAGTCAAAGGTCCTGTACACACTACAGAACTGTTTTTGAAAACCATTTTTAAAACCAGTTTAGCTAAACCATTTCAGTGCATCCACACTACTCAGTAACCATTTTTGATAATGGTTTAGTGTATCCACACTGCTAGTGTTAGACCTTTTCTCCTTGTAACTATTTTGTGTTAAGTCCAGTACACAGAACTGTGCACGCCTGTACACACTGCAGCTGGAACTGTTTTAATTAAACCATTACAGCGTAAAACATTTTTACTCCTGTCCAGACATGTGAGTAAAACCATGCTAGCTCTAAAACATTTTTAAAAATGGTTTTAAGACTCAGTATCTAGCAGGGTTTAAAAACAATTTTGTTAAAATGTTTTCAGGGGCTTGTAGTCTGAATGCAAACAATGCTAGAGAGATTTTAAATGTTTTAAGGCACTTAAACCATTTTAAGTTTCCCCAGTGTGTACAGGGCCAAAGTTGCTGAGGGTCGGGGAAAACTGAGAAACTCCGTGAATGCAAATTTCGTCCACTTCGTGGCAACTTTGCCGGTGAATCAAAACTTCACCCCATCACCAATTATAGATTTAAAAACAAAAAAAATAAAAAAATAGGGAAAGGAAAAGTGATTAAGATGATCACTCACTCTCCATACTGCTTGCCACCATCTTGTTCCACCACCATCTGCTGCGGCCAACACCTTCTGAGTAGCCAATCAGTTTGCATCACAGACCTTGCCCATGGCAACAAGATCAGCCAAGGCTCATGGGACGCGGTACACCTTCCCTTTGGTTTGACGGGGTGGGCATGGGGAGTTCATCCCATACCCTAAAGAAGTTGCTGTGCAAGAAATCCAGTGTCTCATCAACATTTCAAGAGTCACTGATAGGGGACAAGTCAGTACTGGATAAGTTGGTCAGTGGGGAGGGAAAGGTTGCATTGTAGAGGGAGCTGAAGAGGATGGTCGGCTGGTTTGGGGGTGGTGGAACAATCCCCTGTGGAAGGAGAGGAGCTAGTCAATCATGAGTGATTTGGGGGCCTATGGTCTAAGTTGGTGGGTTCATTTATAAGCAGTGTGAGGTTCACAGCCTTGTAAATCCTGTAGGCTGTTTTTAGGGAAGAGGGACATAGGTTCTTTGAGAATGTCACCCATGAGAAGAAGCTCATCTGCAGCAGTCAGCCAGGGTTGTGATGGTCTTCAATAAAGTTGGTATCAGTGAGAGTACCAAGGCAGCACTAAGTGTTGCTGACGAGCACGGAGAGATTCAGGGTAAGGGATACAATTACTACTGACGATCTGTGCGGACATTCCGGCTTCCACATACACACAGGCACAGAAACAAGGTGCGAGGAATGAAAGCAAACACTATGAAATGAAGACATCCCGACTATGTAAGCTGCTCCTTGAAATGTCAGCCATTTTTAGCTACCTCTTGCCATTCTTTCAGTATTTAAGCGGCCACTAGCCAGATCAGATTTTGCTAGTCTTTTTTGGATTTGGCTATATTTTCTGGGTTCTGAATTGTCAAGTTTTGATACTGATGTCTCTGTGTTCTAAATAAATGTTTGGGTTTGCCAAAGGGTTTGGGGATTTCACAACAAAATTTCAGTAGTAATTTTCCAAAAAACTGCAAGTGTTAAATATCCCGCTTTATTTACAATCAATCTTTTTGGCGGTCCTGAAGTACGTAAACAGCAGAACGATATAATATACGTAAAATAAATACAAGATGAGGATGATCAGGCACGTCATTTTTTTCAGTACATAAATGATTATCTAAAGCCCATCTAAACCCTTAATAGTTACTTGGTTCGTGATTCCAAGGGAGATACCTTGCCAAGTTTGCAGACGCTGCATTTTCACACTAAACTCAAGAAGGCAACATTCATAAGATGCTGAAGTTACATTTCTGTTAAAGCGTATTTATTTAATTAGAGCCTGTAGAAATTGTTTATTTTATAATGTAGACAGCTTGACTAACAAAAGGAGTGCCAGGTCTGTCTGAACTAGATTTGCAAGAGCAGTTTATATGTTCGATCTATCCCCTGGCAATATACAGAATAACAGCACTGAGGGGGGTAGTAGTGCAATAAAAAAAAAAGTGCTAAATGTTAATGTGGGAGAGCTGATCTAATTCCTCCAGAACCCCACTTATTTATAGTGATTAAACATATAAGCTGTTTGTTCTTTGTTCACTCTCCAGTCCCCCTCCCCCATCTCTACTGATGCAACAAAACCTACTTGTTGAGTTAAATGGCCACAACTGGATTTTTATTAATACAATTATACAACTATATTAATTAACCCAGAACATGCGTCATGGAGAGCCTCTCTATAAACCCTGTCCTCTCCTCATGTGAAAAAGAGTGTGTGTGCGTGCGTGTCTCAATGCACAGCCCCACAGCTGACCTTTACCGAAGGAGTGAATCACTGGAAGGGAGGTGTGCTTTTCAGCTGTCTGCTCTGACTGCTAGACAGCCCCTCCCTCCCCAAACACAGAGGTCGAACTCTGTCAGGGGTAATTCCATGCAGAGTGTTAAAACCAGTCCATGCTGAGCATGAGCTCTGCAACCCCCTCTACCAAGCCATGGATACCTGTCTGTTCAGGGTGCAACCCAACCCCGCTTTGGGGCTGGCGGAACCAGGGACCATTCCGGGGAATGGTTGCAGCACCGACTACCCTCCTCAACTCTTGAGCCTGACACCCCACTACTGTTCACTCTGGTAGAGGGCAAACAAAAAAAAAAAGGGGGGAGGGGCATGTACAGGGTAGGGGAGAGAAGAAAATTCCCCCCTAACCCCCAGCAGGCTGCAAGGGATGGATCATTGCAACACTCAGACAGCCAAGATGGATAGGTATTTCTGGAATTGGTGAAGAGAGAGAGAAAAGAGAGAGGAACTGCTATGCCACGGCTTACATGCCCATTACCTGCTCCAGCACACAAGATAGGATTCGTTGGGCTGGCGGCTAGGTGTTACCCCCATGTCTGTTCTGCCAGACCCCAACCCCCCCAGGTAGACGGAGGCTGGAGGAAGGGCCAGGAGGCCACTAGACAGGTCAAAGACTAGGAAAAGGGAGCTGAAAACCAGCTCTCCTTCACTTTTTCAGGACTCTTGGAAGGGGTATTACTAACCTAAACAAAGAAATTAATGCTCAAATACTAGGACCCAATCAGTGGTGACTACACACCAGTGGTCTGTGGAGACAAACTTTTCTGCATTAATCAGCTATGTCTGATTGTTCTCTGTAATCAACTAGACTGGCAGATAGCCAGCAGAACATCATCGCATTCATTATGTATGTATGGGGTTTGGACAGTGACAGACAGAAATCATTTAGCTCAACCCTGCTGGTCTACATTAATGGCCAGTCACAAGAGCAGCATCTGTGGTGACAGAACTTGTTTTACTAAATTAACCCAAAGAGCTGGATCAGCAAGGTTAAGTCCATTATAAATGTGTTCCTCCTGTTAATTCTTGCATCTGGAAAGACTTCGATTCAACAGCACTGCAAAAGCAGCAGGGTCTCCTGGGGCTCAGTACAGTTACTACACATAAGAGGTTTTCAGTACCAGCCACTGTGTAGTAGGTTAGCACCAAATCTTTTACCATCTGAATGTGTGTGCGTGCGCATCAGACTACTAAAATGACATGCACACAGTGCTGAACACCTAGTCACAATGCCATTCACAGCAGTCTGTTTCATAACATGCCCTAGCAAAATTAGCCATTATTTGCCACAATTATGCCAGCACAGGGTGGGACAAATCAGGTTGTGAGCTAGTGGTCAGTTTGGTAGCCAGATCAATATTTTTGGTAGCCATCCTTTAAAGGTTTAAAAAAAAAAAAAATCACTTCATAGGCAGGTAGGCAGTTGGCTGGTACCTTCTGCAATCTGGCAGCCCAACACATTTTTAGTAGCCACTGGCCTCATGGCTACCTGATTTGTCGCACCCTTTGTTAGCACTAGCATGCCTGGGAGAAACAAGCAGATCGTTGACATCAGGTTCCCAGAGGCTTCTACCACTGGTGGATTCCCCCCTTTCCTTAGCACCATGGTCCTTGGAATCAATTGGTAACATTTCCCATTAAACAATGTCAACAGCAGTTTCTCACACCACTGAATACTGCTGCTCCCTGGGTGGTGGCAGAAACTTGTTGAAACTTTAAATCTTTTGTCCAATATTTCCTATGTTTCAGAATTTGCTTTTCAAAAAAAAAAAAAATCAGACCTTTTCTATGCAGGTGTTCTTGCGAGCCAGCTGTGTTGTGTGTTACTTCTGATATGTAATTGTAAAAAAAAAAAAAAAAAAATTTCATAAAATGCTCAAGTATCCTAAATTACATTTGGTCTCTGCCACAGGTGCACAAAGCAACATGTCAACAGAACATACATATGCTTTCTACAGCAGTTTGCTCCTGGTTAAAAAAAAAAAAAAGGCTAATTTAACACTTTCATTTAAAGTAAAAAAAAAAAAAAAATCAGTAGAATTCATTATCTCTACTTAAAAAATACATTTATCAAAAGCTGGAAGTAGATAGATTAGAGACTAAAAAAAATCACTGCAGAACCCTTTTTCAGTCACAAACAGATTACAAACAGTACATAAAACAAACAAGTCATAAGAATATAAGGAGAAAAGACGGTTAACCTCACATTGGGATTTTTCTTCCAATATGTAGGGCATTCTGTTTAGTTTTACCCTATTTTAAAACTTGTCCCAATACAAGGCTACAATCCCTCAGCTCTTAAAGGTGTCAACATGTAACCTCCCTATTACCCGGGGTTACTAGAACCCTAGTAAGATCTAGTGGCAGGCAGGGACAGGCAGCGAGTGAAACTCCAGTTAAATGGATTTCACTGTGTCTTGCTCTGTTTTCAGTCTCTGCTGAGCTGGAGCTATGACATCATTTAGTACTGTTGCAGCTGCATAAGCCACACTGGAATGTTGCAGTTGGAGGTTATAGTAGAACGCTGGGGAATTTGAAGTCAGTTCTGTTGCAGTCTGTAGTAGAGGAAGGAGGTGCTCTGCTGGAAGTAGGCCCTCAGAGTCCTAAGCTCTGTTAAAGAGCTATTTTTTTGTAGAGGTGTGTGTTCTCACCTGGAGAGGAACACAAGAAGAGCCGAGTGAAGCAGCAGAGACCGCTTTCAGTGGTTCGGGGCCCCATCCCTGCGGGGATGGGGGAAGAATCAGCCTTGCTCTCCAGGGCAAACCCCCTGGTCTGGCTAGGAAACAAGAAGCTGCTTGAGTTTAAGTTTGTGCTGATCCACCAGAAGTTCTGGACGAGATTTCTTTGAAAGAGACTATGCCTGTGGGGCACCTGCAACCAAGGGGTGAGTTCGCTCTGCAAAAGGGCCAATGTGTTTTCACCTGAAACAAGATGAAACTAAAGTGACTGTTACTGCGGGGTCAGGAAAAGACAGCCAAGTACAGTTTGGAAGATGTGGGGATTGGACTGCTTAACTCTGTGGGGGGTCTAGAGTAATGGACACAGCCACTTTTTAAGTATGTTCAAGTTCAGCATAAATGGGATGGAAAAAAAACAGTAGATTGGATGTGGCATACATTTAATGAGAATCTACATAGCAAAGTGTTAAGGATGAGGTCTTACAGTCCAGAGAAATGGCCGGGTATGAGTTATGGGAGCGAGAGGTGGGAGACCCCCCCCCCCAATCAGTAGTAACCAAATTCACCTCTACGGGTTTGCTTTGGGACACCTGTTGCTTTCTCTCAGGTACTTGGCCAGTACCTGAGGAAAGTACCCATCCGTGGGATTGATGAGGAAGATTCCCTGATGGAGCCAGAAGTGCTCACAGGTGGTTTAGGGAGCCACCAGTAAATGGTCCATGCTATATGGAAAGTGTCCAAAGGGCTGGCAATGGAGCCGAGCCAGGAAAAATGCAAAGGAGTTGAGTTAGGGCAGAGTGCCCAGAGTGTTTCGAGACCTGAGGGTTTCAGTGTAAGAGGATGTGTTCTGATTTCCATAAATCTGCATTACCAGGAGTGTAGCCCCGTGGGGGTCCATCTATGCTTTATTATTCTATTGGATGTGAATAAAAAGCCACACTTTAGAATCCCAACTTCTAGTATTGGACATTAGTTATTGCTTCCTGTGTCCGGAGTTACTTGGGTGCCCCTGACTAGAAGTCAAACCTAGCCAAAATACCAAGCAACAGTTTTCTCCCACAGCCCAGGTCCCAGGTAGGGGGTTACATATGGAGGCACCGCAGAGCGCCAATAACACAAAAATACCACCAACCCAACCCCTGGGGTAACCCACCGGTTACAAAAATGGAAGCACCGCTGGGATTCTGTTGAAATTTGGGAGAAAACGCAAGAAAGGTTGCTCGGACAGTGGCTAGCGTTTTTGCTGTCTGGCAGTAGGTAGCCCAAAAAGCTGAAGCAATGTAAACTAAATGTGCCACTGTGTGCTGCCGTCTATGTGCTGTTGTGATACTGCTAATTGTCACCAAGGAGCAGTAAAGCCCGAGTGTGTCTGCCCTTGTCCTGCATCAAATTACAGTGTTTGCCAGCTTTTAAAAGTGTTTGTGACAAAGAAAAGTGTGGAAAACTGTAGGTAGCAAAAGGAAAATTGTGCCCTAGATGTTGGAAGTGCTTTCTGTGTGGACTGAGAGACTTGTGCTTAATGGGCATGAAAAATGGTTGAAATGGGCTCCTGCCAGGGAGCTAAAGTTGAGAAAAAAAAAAAAAGTGGTTTGTAGTTTAAATTTTGCCTGCTCGACGATCGCCGTGAGGAGAAGAGCATTTGAGAGGAAAGATGCTCATTTGCATGGCGTCGAGTGATTGGTGAGACTGCAATCAGCCCCACCCCCAACCCAGCTCTAGAGCGACTGCACAGCATTCGAGAGGGAGAGTGAGTGGAGTGTGCGAATTGGCTTGTTAGGAGTAGTGTCGCGGTGACTTAAAGTGCTGTAAAAAGCTTAAAAACTGACTTTTCTGTTTAAATTCAGGCTCAACCCGCATCTCGATCGACTGGACTGTGAGTGTGGTGTTCAGAGGGATGATCTGCAGGACTGCCAACCCGCTTCCTTCCAGAGGCCTCCAACACTGGCTGCAGGCCGTTTTTCCATTGTAGCAAACAACTACTGATAACAGTGAGTACCATCCAAATGAAATGGCTCAAACTGTGTGATTTCACCAAAAGCCAGCTGAATCTGTGTGTAGCAGTGTAATCGCTTTGCAAAGAAGGACTGTGTCAGTTTAACTAGCTAAAAGCAAGAATTCTAAGCAACCGACTGTGAGCATAATTATAGGTTCAGCGTCAGTATAATTTTCAAAGCCAAGTGAGAGACTGTGAATTGTAGGAGATATGCAGCAAGAAATATAGGCAATCCTGTGCTATGAAATACTGAGGCTTTAAGGGACTGTAAGCTAGAGCAATGTCTTCAGCAAGTGAAAAGTCAGTAGTAAATCTTAAATGTGCTAGCAGAAAAAACAGTGCAAGTTTGTACAGTTTGAGCAAAGTTATCAGTAGAATGTGTAAATCGGGTGCGCAGTGGCTTGGCCCAATTACAGAATGTTGATCCGTAGGAGTGCTGCTGCCGCCATTACAGGGTGAGGTAGTAATGTAACCACAGCAGCAGAGGAGCCATTTTGAAAAAAAAGAAAAATCAGTGATGTGGGACTTGAAATAACAGTGAGCGTTGTTTGTTTTTCTCTGCAGTCATGGCTTCAGGACCAGCACGATACCCGATCATGCCTGGGCTGTGATAGCAGTAGAAGTTAACAAGTTAAGGGACATCGAGAGATGTTACTACGGAGGACGACTGCCTCCTCATGTGGCGATTCCTGGATATCCAGTGTGAGTATGTTTGATGTGCTTAAATGCTGGAAGGGGCGTCTTCATGGTACCTCATTGTTCTGGGTGCCTGAAATATGGTTTGTTTAAAGCGCCCAAGGTTCGTTTAGCTCCCACATGGCCAAAAGTTCAAGAATCTGCAGTTGGCAGCACACAGCACCAGGTGGAGCCTGTTGGAGAAGGCCCCTCAGAGTGTGGCACGAAGCTAGAGGGTGCAGATTTACAGACAGAACAATATGCTGATGTTTCAGAATGAGTCGCAGAGACACATTTCAGGAAGAGCATCAGTAGACCCTTGGGGAGAGGGGCCTAGCCCAAGTCTCATAGGTGGAGACGAAACAAGAGAGGTTTTTGAATGGGAGGTTTCGACCACCGCACCCAGCGAAGAGTGGACAGTCTCAGGAGTGAGGACGACTGCTCACTCCTGGGCACAGATTCTCAGTGAGGAAGAAGAGAGGGAACCTATGTGGCCTTGTGAAAAAGGAACTGGTACACAGCCTCAAGCTCTTGCCTCAGAGGAGCGCATGGAAGAGAGTGGTGATGCCACTGCCCTGGCTGTGCAAGAAAAAGAAGCCAGGGATCCATTTTTTGTCTCATTGAGAATGCGTAGCTGGCAGAACCAGGACTGGCCGCCCCCAAGCCAGGCCAGAGGTCTCAAGTTGACCAACGCTAGTAAAGAGGAAAGACTGGTTCGTAGGAAAGCAAATGAAATCTACGGGATGTCCTTTCCTACCTTTCCTCGGAGAGTCTGGGAGGAGATGGAAAAAAGCAGGAAATCCTGGATTTGGTAAGAAGCAATGAAATGTGTGCATCCTGGTGCAAACAACCATGTCAAGAACAGAATGTTTCAAGAAAAATACAGCCAGTGGAAAAGAGGCAGGACACTGTTTATGGACACTGTTCGGATTGTGGATGGAGAGGGACATGAACATTTTCACAGTGTGAATTATGAGCGCCCAGATGGGGTAATAATTCAAGCATCTGACCCGTTGTGCTATTGGCCACAATGCAGAGACCTTCCTGCGAATGTGCCCATGCCTACCAAATGGAAAGCAGAGCAGTGGTAGCCAGTGCTGCCACTCCAGCAGTTGCTGTACCTATGTTGTTCCACCAGTCTGGACGTCCAGGATTCGGGTGCCCCACATTCATCAGTTCTGCAGTGTACTGGCCTTCCAGAATCCATCGACTGGCCCACCACATGACTTCCGATCCCGAGAGGACACCAGCCCAGCTGTATCCTGATTCATCGTCTGGGTATTGGATGACTTCAGACCAGCCGTTTTCCTTTTTGTCCTATTCCAAGGTTCCATCTCCAGAGATGACATCAGCCCAGCAGTTTCCAGATGTGCCCTCCTGTCATTTCCCTGAAGATGTCCTCCCAGCTGTATCAGAAGAATGCTGCCAGGGAGAGTCTTCGGCCGAGGACCAGGTGTGGTATCGTGTTCTACAAGAGACTGGTAAGTCCACACTTTTCTATTCTTATGACATTGCAGTACACACCCTACACTAGCAGACTCCAGATGTTTCAACTGTCCTCAAAGACTCTCCCCTTCGGGACTCTGGCCTGCTAGAACTGTGCTTCACCAGGCTCCGGCCCAAGAGACTCTTTAATGGACTTGCTTTCGGGAACTGTGGTCACTAGATGGGACTTTTAGGGCACTCCATCCCTCAAACATAGTGTATTGTTAATAATGTCATTGTTTTTATAGTTTTCTAATGTTTATACTGTTTTTCTACTTCTCTAAAAAAAAAATATATATTTTTTGGGATTCTCCAGTGTTTTGATGGTATGGGTTTAGATAGACTGTGTATGCAGATTAGGAGTGTGTGTTGTCTCTTTTTCTTGCAGGTGTTCCTGAAGAAGATAAGACAACAAGAGGAGGAGGGTCTCAGCGGAGTTCCTCGGTAGTACTTTAGAGTGTAGTGTTTAAAGTACTGTTGTTGTTGTTACTGTGTGTAACTTTTCCTTCCACAGGTATGATCGTGGGGGTGTGGGAGTAATGCATAGTGTATGGTATTAGCTCCTGGTGTGTGGTTGCTTGGTGTCAAAGGTTGGGGGGAGGTCCCCCTGTTTGTTTTGTTTTTGGGAATTTTGAGTTAAAGGCAGACAGGTTTTCCCTAGAGGGCTAGGGGGGATAGACAGGCTGTGGTTCTGAATGGCCGTAGGGGTCGCAGCACTGATCTATTAGGGCTATGCTCTGGACAGTTCTTCCAGAGCCACTGGGTACCCATAGTCAGCAGGTAGAGTAGAGGCTGATGCGTCAGCCAATGGCCTCTGGGCCCTTAGTGTTGCCTTCCTGTGCCTAGCACATGGTAGGAGGGGGCCAGATCACCCCTCTCTGTAGGTAGCACATAGGGTAGGATGGCCTAGGTCGGGTAATTAATAACTGCGGACAGTCATTTTCCTGGACCAGGGTGAGTGTAACCCCGTTACCTGGGGTTACTAGGACCCTAGTAAGACCTAGTGGCAGGCAGGGACAGGCAGCTAGTGAAACTCCAGTTAAATGGATTTCATTATGTCTTGCTCGGTTTTCAGTCTCTGCTGAGCTGGAGCTGTGACATCATTTAGAACTGCTGCAGCTGCATAAGCCACGCTGGAATGTTGCAGTTGGAGGTTAGAGTAGAACATTGGGGAATTTGAAGTCAGTTCTGCTGCAGTCTGTAGTAGAAGGAGGAGGTGCTCTGGTGGAAGCAGGCCCTCAGAGTCCTAAGCTCTGTTAAAGAGCTATTTTTTTTGTAGAGGTGTGTTTTCTCACCTGGAGAGGAACACAAGAAGAGACAAGTGAAGTGGTAGAGACCGCTTTCAGTGGTTCAGGGCCCCATCCCTGCGGGGATGGGGGGAAGGAATCAGCCTGTTTCCAGTGGCAAACCCCCTGGTCCGGCTAGGAAACAAGAAGCTGCCTGAGTTTAAGTTTGTGTTGATGCACCAGAAGTTCTGGACGAGATTTCTTTGGAAGTGACAATGCCTGTGGGGCACCTGCAACCAAGGGGTGAGTTTGCTCTGCTAAGGGCCAATGTGTTTTCACCTGAGACAAGATGAAACTAAAGTGACTGTTACTGTGGGATCAGGAAAAGACAGCCAAGTACAGTTTGGAAGATGTGGGGATTGGACTGCTTTAACTCTGTGGGGGGTCTAGAGTAATGGACACAGCCACTTTTTAAGTATGTTCAAGTTCAGCACAAATGGGATGGAAAAACAGTAGATTGGATGTGGCATACATTTAATGAGAATCTACATAGCAAAGTGTTTTAAGGATGAGGTGTTAACAGTCCAGAGAAATAGCCGGGTATGAGTTATGGGAGCGAGAGGTGGGAGACACCCCCCATCAGTAGTAACCAAATTCACCTCTATGGGTTTGCTTTGGGACACCTGTTGCTTTCTCTCAGGTACTCGGCCAGTGCCTGAGGAAAATACCTAGACGTGGGACTGATGAGGAAGATTCCCGGATGGAGCCAGAAGTGCTCATAGGTGGTTTAGGGAGCCACCAGTAAATGATCCATGCTATATGGAAAGTGTCCAAAGGGCTGGCAATGGAGTCGAGCCAGGGAAAATGTAAAAGAGTTGAGTTAGAGCAGAGTGCCCGGAGTGCTCCGAGACCTGAGGGTTTCAGTGTAAGAGGATGTGTTCTGATCTCCATAACTCTGCATTACCAGGAGTGTAGCCACGTGGGGGTCCATCTGTGCTTTGTTATTCTGTTGGATGTGAATAAAAAGCCACACTTTAGAATCCAACTTCTGATATTGGACATTAGTTATTGCTTCCTGTGTCTGGAGTTACTTAGGTGCCCCTGACTAGAAGTCAAACCTAGCCATAATACAGAGTAACGGTTTTCTCCCCGAGCCCAGGTCCCAGGTAGGGGGGTTACATATGGAGTTACCGCACAGTGCTAATAACACAAAAATTCCACCAACCCGACCTCTGGGGTAACCGACCGGTTATAAACATATCAATAATGATGTGTGGTAAGCTGTTTTTTGGGAGTAGAAGCCAATCATTCTGATCAACAAGTCAAACTTAACATTTTTGTTGAATTACAGTCCTGCTATGTTTTGCTGTACCTTCTTATATAATACATAGATTGAATACCATCCTCCACAAGATCCATTGAGTATTTCCCTGTATTCCTCACCAATTAAAGCTGTACACTATAGACGGGGAACATTAAACACCAGTAAACACAACAAAATATGATCAATAACCAATTACACCTTATTAAAATCAATTGTCCAATTAACACTTCAATTAAACCTACCACAAAAGCTACAAAAATTCTCGTGTGTGTTACTGCATTTACAAGGAGGCAGTATAGTGCAATGGGTTAAGGCTCTGAGCTGCAGATCTGGAGACCTGGGTTTGAATCCCACAGCTGCCTAGGTGCATACTGTGTCATCCTGAGCAAGTCACTCAACTTCCTTGTGCTCCCAGGTCACATCTGGAAACAAGCTTTGGCTTAGTGTGCTACTCCTGGTTAAACAAAGTTCCCTTCCCCCTTACAAGAAGCTAGAACAGTCCCCACACATCGGAAAACAAACCCTGCAACCAAAAAACAAACGCTACCTGCTGTCTCACATTAACCTAAAAATTGTCCCCCCTCTCTTGCAAAGCAGCCATGTCTCTTGAAGCACTCTGTTAACTCCTGTCACGCTGGACTAATGACTGGTAACTCCACAGTGCCACACTGCTCCCAACCGACGCTCCTGACAGCAGCTCCTTACTGCCAACACTATGCCACTCCAAAATGCCAACATCACACTGCTCCACCATACAGAACATGCCACACCAAAGGACAGACCACCACAGCCCTATCCTTCCTTTTATGGAAGCACCTACATTACAGAAAACCTTAAGAGGCAAAAACAGTCCCTATAAGCAAACCCACCACTAAGGTACAGAAAAACCCTTGGACAAAACAAATGAAAGACACCCAGAAATTACTGCAAATGTGATCCAAGTAAAGCAGTAAGACCTGACAAGGTGTTCATGGATATCCACATGCCCAGGGGTGTGATGAGGCCTGATGTCACAGGCAGAGGGCCTTACAGCCCTGGAAAGTGGGAGTATCCACCAATACCCCACACCCTGAAGGGTCAGATTGCACTTAGAAAATGGGTTAGTCAAATTAAACAAAAATGGTCTAAAAGATAAAAAAAAAAAAAAAAAAAAAAAAATACAAAACATTGCTTAGAAAATGTAAATAGTCCCTCCACAGATGGTTTCTTCCAGTCTGTCATGTTGTCTTTCTGCACATGCAGTAAGTTTCTTCACCATGGAACAAATTATACAATGGTGTGTGAAAATCCTGTAACCTCATTGGTCAAAACATGCCACATGACTGTGGGTAAATCCTGCATTACCTACGGCTGAGAAATTGCATTTATAAAATAGAGAATAAAGTATGGGTCTGGGTGTGTGGAGAATTACACACACCGAGGGGTTTGATGCTACATAACCCCCAGAAGGCAAAGCTAGGGGTTTATCGTAGCATCTAACTCAGAAGATAACGTCATGAAATCGAGAATTCACATCCAAAACCATATTTATAATTACTGGGTTTCTTTTTAGCCTCAGCAGTTATAAAAAAAAAAAGTCTGCTGTGCCGCTGCAGTCCTATTAAGTCATGGCGTGCGGTCAGCTTTCACTTTTATTTAAAATGTTGTTTTCTTCCCCAATACTGTGAGGGTGGTCGATCTGGTAGCCATGTGGTACATTTCAGTTTATTTTATGTTACTTACTGCCAAGTGTCCATGCCAGTTTCTCTCCATGTTGGGTTTGTGGTTCGGGAAGGAGGCAGTGATAGAGAATTGAGGAGCTCGAGCAGGTGCATGTGCAGAGTGGGGGAAACCGTGCGTATGTTTGCCGTTTTAAATGCTCCTTTATAACGGCAAATTACGCCACGGTTTCCCAATGGGAAAAAAATTACACACGGGTCCATTGCATAATCGCAATAAGGCACTCCAGGGTGTGAGTTATTGGGGATTTACCGACTTCTTGTGTGGTTAAGTCACTCGGCTGCGCCTCGTGACACACCACACAAGGCATGGGTAAACCCCCAATAACCCATACCCTGTTGTGCTTTATTACTTAAAAATTCTGCAGTATTCCTCTAATAGAATGCTTACACACCTCCACCCCCAGCATGGAGTGTTAACATGGAATGCATTAACTCAAAATCTGCAAAATTCCACTGGCATACACTAATCACACACACACACACACACCCACCCACCCTACCTCATATAAAGCCAGAGGCTCAATTTTAACTGGGGCAGGGTTAGTAGCAGAGATTGCTCTGTGAAGCTGGTTAAACTATAAGGGGTATTTTTCATGGTCAAAGAAACAAAAATAAAAAATCTGAACAGTGCTCGATTTTTCTACATTTGGTTATAAGAAAGGGATCATGAATAGAAAGAACAATTACTTTTCACTGAATGGAGTTTCATTTTTAGGGCCCAGAAGAGTAACGGAGGCAGCCATGCCTGTGATGGAAATCAAGAATGAGGGAATTGGCTTATGAATTCTGTATGTGATGCCTCCATATTCCAGATCACATGCTGGACCCTTTTCCTTTTGGGGGAGCAAACAAAATATCCCAATGGAATGGCAACAGCAAATCAGAATACAGTATTTAACTTGCCCGTTTTTTTCCTAAAGGTAAATTTCAACAAGCTAATATATTAAACAAAATAAAAGCTAGTTAAGTGTGTTCTAGTCAGTGAATAAACCCATCTCAGGGTCTAAGAATACTGTATCTTAAAGCTGCTTGTCCGAGTTTGCGGCTTTATGATCTTGTTAGTCCTCAATGGGTTTAAGTAACAAGGCATGGAAGGGTGCGAGTTACTGGAGGATTTTATTTATTTAGTTATTTTTTTTTGTTTGCCAGCACACTTGACAGAATTACCTACTTTCAGGCACGACCTGGGAGGATTGCAGTAGGATAATACAAAAAGCAGGCACAAAAAAGGCATACGTGAAGCAAACTTACAAGTAGAAAAACAAAATTAATGTACAAGAGTAAACACCGAAACCAATAATTGATAACGTAAGAAAATAAAAACAAAAGAAGCATAATACAAACGACATGAAGATTTGAATAAGACACATAGTCATTAGCAGGCTTAATGACAGGTGCAGGTGAAGGTAGGGTCTAAGCTGGAGGTGCCAGAACCCCACAGGAGCAAAGTTTTGGCCAGCAGTGCCTGCTGGCTCAAGATGCCTGCTTGACATGCAGGGTGACGTGCTCTTAACATCTGCTAGCCCTCTTCCCTACCTTAGTTCTGTTCACCAAGAGAGTAAAAAACAATGGTACAAGCAATGTGTGTAGGACAGACAAAATTAAAGGGATAGAAAGAGGATACAAGAGAAAACAACTGAATATAACCAAGGTCTAGACAAAGAGGGAGAGAAGAAAAAGGAATATTTCCCCTGCTGAGGGTTAACGGTATAGTCTAATACATAGACAGAGCCAGAGCTATCGTTACACTCAGTTACCAGTTCCACAGCAAGGATAGCCTTGCTGACCCAGAGGGGTAGGAAAAGGGGTAACATGGGCCGCAGCCCCAGAGGGGTGCCAGACTAAGCTCTGGCCAGAACAAAACATATGGATTCAATATGAATCTTGTAGCTGTCTCAGAGAATGGCTTATCACCTAAAATACTCTCACTGGTACCAAGTAAAGTTTTTTTTTTTGTGTTTTTTTACCGCCTGCCCCCGGCCGCCAGCACACCACTTCTTCAGGCTGCACAAGTCTGGATGCTTGCCGGTCTCACCCCTCACCTACGCCCCACAGAGCCCTGTGCCAGAAGGCTCCAGATTAACCCTGCCAGAGGGCCCCCCTCCCACACCTGAAGGCAGGGGTAGCAGGGGAGGAGAGAAGCCTTGATCCGGCCCACCCAAAACCACAAGCATGGCAGGATGGGAGTGGTGCGCTCTGGGGATTGCGGCGTGGTGGGACTATGGCCGTCATCCAGCAAAGCTGGATAGGCCCATTTTTTCCATTTTTGGTCCCCCCTCCCACATAGGAGTGCGCTGCAGCGGCATCCTGGGGTGGAGATGTCTGGCATTGTGTGATTACCCATGCCGTCTAGGACATCACCTCTAGCCCCCACCAGGAGCTGCTGTGAGAGCAGTGTGGTGCAATGCATCCCAAAGGGAAGCATCCAAAGGACACACTAAACCGCCTCCCCACCAGCCTCCGATCCTAATGTCCGGGTTCAGGGTGCAAATACTGGTCGCCAGCGTGCCAAGCGAACACCCACTGCTCAGTACCGTGCAGCCAGCGATGCTAAGTAAAGTTTAGTGTATAATGTGATGAGAAATGCATCTATTAATCTGTTCCCTATCAGGGAAAGGGAAATTCAGTATAACCCCTTGAAAGGCGATTGCCCATAACTAGGGCACCATTTGTATATGAGCTCTGTGACAAGCTGAGACCAAAGGGGGAGGGGGAGAGAGAGAGAGTCCCTCTCTTTCAGCTGGACAGTCCAGACATAAAAACCATTTTGTAAGAACAGATAGCAAGTCTGTTACCATTTGCACTTATGGCCTAGAAGAGAACGGACTGCAGCAACCATGTCTCTGGTAGGGTACTGAGGCTCATGTGATGCTCTCTCCCTAGGGGAGCGTAAAGTGGAGAATCCCACTGCAGGCACTTCTACAATGGAGAAGATGGCAGAGCGGTAGCCCAAGAGAAATCTCACAATAGACAGTGAAAAGCTGTGGCCGAGTAGGCTCCACTAAGAAACCTGAACCCAGCTCAGGGCCAATGCAAATGCCAGAGCCAGGGCAAAATTTGGCACCAAAACTACCATCACTATTTGAGTCAGCACCAAAGCAAGAAGCTTCAATAGTCCAGGCACAGAGAGTGTCCCCAGCACTGATGTCCATGTCATGCTCAACATTAATCTCTTCCAAGGCCGACATTGAAGCTCACACTGATGCTGGCACGGACCACAGCAAAGACAGTGTCAATGGTGTTAGTGCTGGCATCATCATCATTGGTGTTGCCCTCAGTGCCATCACCGCAAACTGTGACAACAGCCAGGGTAACATGACTGAAGCAGTGGACAAGACCAGAGACTGTGACCCCCAACTCTGAGGTGATCCATCGCCGACGGTGAATGGGCTGTGGTAGGTTTTCCACCAGCCATCCAGATGGACCAAATGGAGATTCAATCTCAGCCTCAGCATGTTTTTTTTTTTTTTTGGGGGAGCTTCATGCCTCAGTTGACTCAAAGAGCAGTGAAGGGACCTGGGGAAATGGTCTCATTTTACTAGTGACCTCCGGTGTGACACCTAACTCTGGAGATCAGGGCCTCCCTACGTAACTTCAGAAAATGAATTCAGAGTGTACTGTGCTCGAAAGTAAAACAGGTGCCACAGGACACAATGTTGTTGCTAGGCCCTGGACATGTAAAACAGACCAAAAACCTGTAATCACTGCTAATTTATTTTTTACAACTACATAAATGTGAGTTCCTGAAGTCCAACAATGTCCCTCTGGAGTGGAACAGAGTGGAACTTTGTGCTCTACTAGTACTACCACTCCTCTAATCACTTACCCGCTTGTTTGAAAAGTCGAAACACAAAGTACATTCAGGAGCTGAGAAGGGAACACTTCCTAGAAGAAGATACTTTTGACAGTACTAACTGTGTTGGAATAGATAAAAGTATGTTTTAAACTTCAAGTTGCCAAGTCTTCCTCTTGATCTGGCAAATCACAGCTCTGGGTTGAATCCTCACTGTCAGTGTCTTAGATGTCTCTGCCCTGGACTCTCTGGAATTGGTGAAGACACACACCAAGCTTCTTTCACAGGGAATAATGATATGCCATTCTCTGAGCACGCTGCACATCCATCCAGTTTCTTTCACCTTTGCCTTGTGGTAAAAGACATCTGGGAAAAGGTGCAGAAAGGAAAATTACGTACCTACCGTAATTCTTGATCTTCTCTTGTATCTTCACCATTCATTACTTCCTGGGTGTAAGCTGGAGTAGCGCACCGATCACGGAGCTTTTTTTTTTTTAAATTGCCTACGCCCCCTCAGAGCGACGCTCATGCGCGAGGGGCGGCCGCAGCGACTGACTCTCCTCCAACTCAGTTCTGTGAGCCGAGAGGCAAAGAGAAAGCAGAAAATATAGATAGCGAGGCAAGATAGCCGAGGGATAGCAAAGCAAGGAAGAATGAACTGAAAAGGAATAAGCCGATGGAGGAAGGACAGAGGAGATAAGAACATCCCAATCTAGGGACTGCAGGGCCTCCTTACCTGGGCGACTCTAGGAGGAGAGATGAGTAAGGAAATGAAAAATAGAAGAAGAAGAAGAAAGAAGAGAGATGGGATGTTGAAGGGACCAGAATGCCAACGAGCATAGTTAGCTTGTAGCTGAAGGCTCGACTAAAGGGAAGCAAGAATCCCGTAGATAGAGCTGAAGAGAGGGTTCACGAACCCGCTAGACGAACTCAGGAGGGCATAGTCCTTATCTTCAACATGCCATTATTCCGACACATGAACGGCTCCTGGCATGGAGGCCTTTAACTGGAGGACACCCGAGGGAGGAAGAATAAAACCCCAGCAGCATGAGAGTGCTGCTCAGGGGTTAGAAATGAAAATGCAAGCCTTTCAGGCGTTTCAAGACAGAAATGGGACTCAGACTGACTGGCTAAGGCAGGCCAAGGCTTAGACTGGTTAGGATTGGATATGGTCAGCAGAGCTCTATTGTAAAAATTGTCCAGGAGGACACTTAAGGAGAAACCAATAGCAAAACAGCGAAGGAAAGCCTACCTTCTCATTTGCCTTCTTGTTTGATTTCTCCTTTTTGACTAGATGCATGACCCAGATACCAGATGCCTATAGCAGTCGGAGAGAGTTCCCTCAGCATTTTTTTTTAAAAGAAGAAAGGAACAGACGCATTTCTGCTCCTCTGCTCTGCAAGGCAAGAATAGAGGGGAAGATTTCAGGGCAACTATCTGAACACGGGATTGCAGGATCAAAACTGAATAGCCTGAGCCAGACCAAAAACCCAGAGGTATCTTGCCAGAAGAATAGCAAGAGATAGTAGTGCAGTCTGATCGCCAATACAATCACGAGATGGCCCATGAATCTTAGAGTAAGTAATTTTTCTGGGTGTAGAACCCTCCCCTTAAGAAAGAACTTCTTTTTTTTTTATTTTATTTTTTTTTTTTTTGGAAAAATTAAGAATTTTCCCTATATTTTATAAACAAAGAAAATGCAGAGAGGAAGGAGGCGAGAGGTGGAGAAGCCACAGGAAGAGGCCACTGAGGGGATGGTGGGTGGGTGTAAGTAATGAATGGTGAAGATACAAGAGAAGATCAAAATTACGGTGAGTGCGTAATTTTCCTATCTTCCCCGTCAATCTTCACCATTCATTACTTCCTGAGTGATACCAAGCTCCTCTTCCCCAGGAGGGGAAAAGGCCATACCCTGAGGAACAAGCCCCAGCCTTCTGCTGGTGAGAAACAGAAGGAAGACCCTGGCTTATTCAGAAAGCCTAAGTGGGAGAAGAGCTAGGAGGTGCCTCCCGAGGCGAGGAGACGGATGGAGCCCTGTAAAGTCTCTAGCTCTGGATGAGAAAAGCGGGTCCCGGAGGCGAGGCGCATCACCTACACGGGCCAGGGTGACAACCTGGAAAGGCGAAGCCATGCCGTCCGCCTGATGCAGATCGCTGTCCCGCAAGCCTGGAAGCCCGTCATTGGCGTCATAAGATGCCCTTGCTTGGTGTCTTGCCAGCTCCAGGCCTACCGCGGAGAGGGCAACGGCTTGTCTGGTTTGCTCCGTGTCAGGCATAGATGCCAGCAGCTGGGACATCATCGACCACAGATGCTGGTTGTAGGCAGCGTGGTGAGCCTGATGTGATGCAATACATGCACTCGCACGAGAAGAAGAGAACACTCTTCGCCCCCAACGGTCGAACTGGAGAGAGTCCGAATCCGGTGGGCGGTCGTGCGCCAAGCAACGGCGCCAGAAGGGTATCAGGTATACCAAACCTGAGGGCGGGTTGGGAAGGGAACCTAGAGACTCAGAGGGCACAATACCTCGCTGGCAGTCGCGGGGCTGGGGAAAAGCGGCGGGGAACTGCCAGGACGGATAGACGCCTCCTGGAAGGATAGGCCAGGAAGGTACCACCAGATGCTGGGCACTAGATTCACCAAGGAATTCACGCATCACCGTTCGGTATTGTCTCTCCGAACATAGGAAATCGAAGATCCCTCACCATCCTCGAGAGGAAAGCGTGATATTCTGTGAAATCAGCATCGAGGACAGATGAGCAGGGGGTTCCTCTCCCTCAGAGGAGGGAGACGAGGATGATGGGGAACTGGAATGTCCAGAGGATTCCTGCGGCGGTGGGGAGAGTGAAGACCCGCTCATGCATGTAACTAACATATGAGGGGAAGGCCGCCTCAGAACCCCGAACTGCTCCCAGGATAACGGACCCGTAGGACCGACATGGCCTGGGAGCGGGGGTGGTGAAGGCAGAGAGATGGGAGAGGGGCACCTCCGAGGAGGCAACTGCTCTCTGCGAGGGCTCTGGAATCCGGGGAAGGGACCCTAGTAGGAGAGATCCCGGATATCAAACCAGGCGCAGAATGGAACTCTGGGGAAGCGGAACCTGGAAGAGCCCTGGGGAGAAACTCCCCTGTGGCACGCCAGGGACTGCATGGATCCAGAAGGGCAGTCGCACAAAGCGCCAGAGGACACCCTAGAACCCTGGGGGAGGCGGGGCTCTGCGCTCGGCTCCTGGCCACCCCTGAGGTGGCCAAGAAGACCGAGCAGCAGGATGCCTGTCCCTCAACCCCTCCAGTTCGAGAGGCCCTCCTCCCGACTGCAGCGTTCCCCTAACCCTGAGGAGGTAACAGCACCTCGGGGGAGCTGTCACGAGGCCTCCAGAGGAGCCTCCCCTCCGTCACCCCCGTCTGCCCCGAGTTCTTGCCACCCCAGCCGAGGAACCCTCAGGAGGCACGGCAAGGGGACAGAGGAGAGCCCTTCGCCTGGTACCCTAGCCACCGAGGACCCAGATTCGAAGAATGGGGTGCCAGGATGGGTCCACATCTGAGCCATCGTCCTCCGAGGAGGGCGAGACCACAGGACCTCGATGCTGGCCACCCAGGGTCCCCGAGGCCATGACAGCCCCGAGTACCGAGTCTGACGCCTCGCCCCTCCCCCCGGCAGCATGAAGCCCAACCCCACACCCCAGCGGCTCCGGCAGACCCGGCACCGCCGGAGGAGGAAGGCCGCCGGCGCCGCCCGGCAGCGTCGGAAGCGGCGGCACCGTCAGCAGCGCGCCGCAGCTCATCGGCCCAGCGGCCAAAAGCAACACCTGTGGCGCCGCCCTGATCACCGGCGCGCTGAAGCGGCGCAAGATCAAAAGCAGCGCCCGCGCCCGCTCGATCACCCGGCACCGCAAGCGGCGCCCGGGATCTGCTGACGCACCGAAATGGCGCCCGCTGATCACCAGCACACCATGACGGCGCGGGATCGAGCAGGCGCGCGGTAGCGTCAAAGTCCACCGAGCGGGCCAGCCAAGGGGCCCGACACGAGGAGCCTGCACCTCGAGGTGACTGCGGCCGGTGTCAGAGCTTCTGCGGCCCGGGAGGGCTCGGCGCTCCAACACCGCGGAAGGGCCTCCTCCTCGGCAAGAAGGAGAGGAGACCCCTCCTCCTCGGACCGTATAGGCCGGGAGGACCGAGGGAAAGGCCTAAGGATCTCGCCCGAGATTCCGCATGACGCCGCCGTCCCAGTCGGCGGGGTCTTACCCGAACTTGTCTGTATGAACGGACGCGACGGTCCATCGAGAAACAAGCGTCGCACGAATCCATATCATGGTTGGGTCCCAGGCAACGAAGACACACGTCATGCCGGTCCGAGACGGAGAAATGCCGGCCACAGGAGCACCGACGCATAGGGGCCCGGCCCGTCTTCGAAAAACGCTTCGCTCCAGAACCGGACATAACGCGAAACTATTGAGGAAAAAACACAGTAGGAAAACACACCCGACGCCGTACAAATAGAAAAGGAACAGTCTTACCGGTATGGCGTCGAGTGCGATACAAATGGAGGAGTCGGCCGAAAACTACGCAGTTGAAAATGCTCCAGCGAAAGCAGGTGCTGCCTCGACGGCGGGAGAAACAGAACTGAGTTGGAGGAGGAGTCGGTCACTACTAACGGCCGCCCTGCGGCATGGCGTCACTCTAGGGCGGGCCGTTAGGCAATTTAAAAAAAAAAAAGCTCCCGTGACGGGTGCGCACCTCCGGCTTACACCCAGGAAGTAATGAATGGTGAAGATTGACAAGGGAAGATTAACACTTTCCACACAAACGGGACCATGCCACCTGGCCAGCCCAGACATCTGATCTTTCACACTGGTCGTGGCTGTCATTAAAGTGCATAGGACGTCCTCTTGCCTGCCACAAGGCCAGACCCGACAGGCCTTTACAATACTGAACTCCACAGGTTCCGAATGCTTTACAGTCTCCCCCATCACTTCAGTTTACTTAAGGTTAAGGGTCAACATATGCTCTGGTCTTGACCAAACCAGGTGGACAGTGTGTGTGACCACCATTTCTGGCCTTTAACCATGTGTTCAAAGATTCATTCTTCATGTAAATATTTGAATACGACTTTGCTAAATCAGATGCTTGGAAACTGTATGGGTTTCTAAAATGATGCTCGTTTAAAAAAAAATAAATAAATCAACACTGGATATGAAATTTCTCACACTGGAAGTAGTGTTCTTGGTGGCAGTGCCGTTCACTCAAAGTGCTAGTGACCTAGGAGCATGGCTGATTCTGCACTCAACTGCCCGATAAGGGGGTGCTCCACATGGATCAGACTTCCTGCGCAAGGCAAACTCTTCCTTTCATGTTAATCAGGAGCTGGTATTTCTGTCCACAGCACACACACCCTCCCCCCCGGTACAAAAATGTGAGGAGGGCACCAAAATACTATCTAAAAAGAGCCACCCATTCCAAAAGTCCCAGTTTCTAACATACTAGTCGCTGGCAGATTAGGCCTTACGGTCTATCGAGTCTGCTTCGAGGCCATCCCCCCATAACTCATTTCTGTTACTTATGACCTCCCTCCCAGCCCCCCTTGAGGCAGGCCAGCCTCTGCTCATCCCCTTTCTGTACCTGTCCCACCCTCTCGTGAACCCTTCCACCGTGGAAGCCCAAACCAGCTTACTGGGTAGTGCATTCCACGGTTCCACCACCCTCTCAGTGAAATATCTCCTCCTCCTTTTCCTCCCTCAGCCTTCCTCCGTGTATACCAGCAAGCCTTACCATCTAACACAGTTTGAGGCAACTTTAAGGGGTGAAGGTGGACGGCAGGAGCATTGCTAGGGCATTTGTCTACGTACTCCCTATACATGTGTAACCCCTTTGTTACTCGGGGTTACTAGAATCCCAGTAAGACCTAGTGGTAGGCAGGGAAGGCAGCTTGTGAAACTCCAGTTAAATGGGTTTCACACTGTCTCACTCTGTCCTCAGTCACAGCTGAGACTTGAGAGTTGACATCATTATAGAACTGTTGCAGCTGCATGAGCCACATTTGGAATCTTCAGCTCAGAGGTGAAGTTTAGAACTTTGAGAATTCAAAGGGTAGTCTTCCGTTTGTCCTTAAGCAAGAAGGAAGCATTAGTGTGCAGTGTGATGTCTCACTCAGAAAAAAGGAACTGTTCCTGTATTTTACCTTTTAAAGTGGTGGAGACCGCTCCCGGTCTCAGTGCCCCCTCCCCTCCGGAATTCTCTGTGGGTTCAGGGGCAATCCCTTCTCCCACCCGGAAGAAAGCTGCCTGTTTTAATTTAAGTTCAGTCTGTTCATGTATAACAGCAAAGGTTACAGTTCTTAGCCTGTGGGGCACCTGCAACGAATGGGTGATGTTTGGCTCCACTGGAAGGGGCAAACAACTTCTTTTCTTCAGTTGGATTTCAAGTATTGGGGACTGCTATTTGGGAGGACTATGTCAACTAGGACAAACAAATAGAGCAGTCAACTGTTTAAAGTTTTAAATGGATTTAAACTTCGCTGTAGAGGGGGTGTTTCAGGTCATCCACCGTTCAATCTACATTTAAAAGTTTAAAGTTCTGTGTGTCCAGAGAAATGGCCGGGTATGGGCTGTGGGAGCTGGAGGTGGGAAAACCCCCCATCTTTAGTAACCAGGTCCACCTCTACGGATTTCTTCTGTGTTTTTGCTACTTGCCTCATGCACTTGGCCAGTGATGGGGTGGGTACCCAGGCGTGGAGTTGCAGAAAATCTCTCTAGAGTCGCAGACTCTAAGTGGTGTGGGGAGCCACAGGATGGGAAAATTACTCCTTGTTGGATGGGAGTCTCCTTGTTTGATGGGAGTTTCGATTGGAATGCAAATCAAATCTCTCTAGGAGTCGCAGACTTCAAGTGGTGTGGGGAGCCACAGTTTGGGAGCCTCCTTGTTTGATGGGATGTCTTTCCAAGTAAAGTTTGGGTTCATTAGCTAAGTGGACCATCAGTCGAGTGGCGGCAGAGGCAGGCCCAGTCGGCTATGTATCCAATGCGCATGCAAAGTCCGGGCTGAGTGCCTGGTGGGTCTAAAGCCAGACATCTGTAGTAATGTGTTCATTCCTCAAATGGACCGCTGTGTTTAACCTCTAATCTGCATTACAGTAACGTAGCCCTTTGGGGGACCATGCAGTGCTTTGTTTATGTTCAGTGAGTTAATAAATAAAGCCACACTGAAAAATCTCAATTCTGGTTCTGGACATTACAGTTATTGCTTCATGTAGTTGGATTTACTTGGGTGCCCCTGGGCAGAGTAGCCAAACCTAGGTCTCTTGTGCCAGGTAACCTCATCCTTCCCCGAACCCGTAGATACATATGTATACCCATGTTACAAAAATGGAGACATATGGTTACACATGGCTACTGGGCAATCTTTGCTGCCAGGTTTACTGTAAAGAACTCCTCACAGAGCTTGTTTGTTTTGCTTGCTTATTTTATTTTTTTTGTGCTCACTAAAACAAGAGAGCCAAGTACTCACGCCCATGTTCATCTGTGCCCATCACAAATGAATCCTGCTTCAACTGTTGTTGCCCCTCTCTGCCTCTCCATGCTAGAACCAGTTGTAATTCGAACCAGAGCCTGAGTATCAGGCCATAGGCAGACTCTGGGGATAGCCTGGGTGCATTTCTTATTTTGTGAATGTCAGATTCTGATATCCTAGGGTGGTGGGATGACGCATCTTGCCCACCTCATCTGTATTCTTTTAATACAGCATCGAATACATTATTTGCGGATTGAAATTCAGCATCTAAGAGATTATTGACTTTTCTGTTCACTTCAATACTGTTGATATACCCATTCAAACCCGCTTGGAGCACAGTGTACGAGCTGATGCTGTACTGATTCCCCTGCTCAGTATGCACACTCCCATAACATTTTCTAAGAATGCTCGCTAACTCTGGAATTGGTATTGTGCTTATATCCACATTTAGGTGGTTTGCAGTGAGCCAGTCGCTGAATACATTGCAATACCACGCTGTGTTCTCGTGCGTGCTGGGCTCTGCCTTTCTGCATTCTAGATTATTAAATTGAGATAGGACTTAATGCTGTGACAGTTTGTGATGGCATCTCTGCTGTTTGCTCAGTGTGTTTTTTTCTCTTTCTTTTTCAGGCTCTTTGATTGCCCCTGTTCTTTACCCTCAGTGCCATGCATTACTACAGCTCTCAACTGCTCATGCTGCTTATGGACACCAGATTTGTCTGTGCCGGCTCTATACAATGACACTGGCTCCCTGCTCTGCAGCTCGTTTGATCTTCCTGCACTACTGCTGCTCGCCGGTAAGTCTGTTTCTGTATTTCTCGTCTACCCAACAGGTGATGCCTTTCACTACACAAAGAGAGAACGTGGTGATGAAATTCTCCATGTTTAATTCCTCCTGTGTACTATCTGCTTGAAAGCCACGATGGCCGTAGGGTGGGTGGATGGGCACGGAACTGTGTTTCAGCAACTCCACAGCGCATTTTTTGGTGGTCTTAAGCGTGTACTGGATGAGAGGTATATATTTTATCCATCTTTTTGATTATTATAAACTTTATTTATAATGCGCCTTTCAAAATCAAGGTGCAGTACATAGTTAAAATAATTTCACAATAAAACATCATTACAAACCAGCCAGACTATTACAGTCAATCCACTTCAACACTATCCCCATATGCCTTATTCCATAAATATGTTTTCAATGCTTGTTTAAAACCCCCCCACAGTCATGCACTCCCTAATCCAATAATGTGGCTGACATAAGAATTATACCAGCAGGCATTGCTGTGGCATTAATACCCGCTGCAAATTCAGCAGCTGCTCCATTTCAGCGAATCTCTGTGCTCATTTTCGGGTAGGGTAAATACCCATGTTACAATAAGCACTGATTGGCTATAGCAAGCTAAGAGTGAGGTTAAAAAAAAATGCATCTTCTATATAACATTGTAATTTTTCTATGTACTTTAGCAGTTATTTGTAAATGAGTATCAGAATTCAAGGTAGGGTCTAATGTGACGCCTAAATATTTAATAGATGATACATTTTCATAGATGGTATCCTTTAATGACATAACAGTGAAAACTGAGGTTCAATGCAGGAAAATGCAAGGTACTGCACCTGGGAGCCAGAAACCGGGCCAAGTGTACACGGGGGTGCTACACGACTCGATGGCTGAGAGGGACCTGGGGTGGAGGTGGATGTCAAGATGAACAACTCGGAGACTTGTAGGAGGGCAGCGGCCAAGGCCAACAGGATGCTGGGATGCATTAGGAGGGAGGTGATACTACCTCTGTACAGCTGCTTGGTGAGGCCGCACCTTGAGTACTGCGTGCAGTTCTGGAAGCTACACTTAAAGAGGGACACTGAACTCCTGGAGAGGGTCCAGAGGAGAGCAACCAAAATGATCTGGGACTTGGGGGACAGGACCTATGGGGAGAGGTTCAAGGAGCTAAATAGGTACACATTGGAAGAGAGAAGAGACCAGGGGGACATGATAAGAGGTCTTCAGAACATGAGGGGGTGAATAGGAGGTGAAGTCAGGGTGCTCTGAAGGAAGGGGGCAACTAGAGGGCATGGGTGGCAGCTGGGAGATTCAGGGGAGAAAGGAGGAGGTGCTACTTCACAGAGGGTAGTGGAACCATGGAATGCGCTGCCTGGGGAGCTGGTGGAGGGGTTTAAGAGGGGGTGGGACAGGTACAGTGGAAGGGTTCTGGAAGCAAAGTCCAGTGCAGAGAGACTATCCGGGAGTGGGAAGGGAGAAGCCCCAAAGGGTGAGGGGGGCAGCAAGGTCAGTTCCCAAGGTGGGGGCTGACCAATCGAGCAGACGTGAAAGACCAATAGGCCTATTCTGCTGACATTTTAGTATGTTGTTATAACCTGCAAGGTACTGTCTTGTTGTCTAAGTTTATTGTGTGTACCAAAAGCCACTGTTATGTTTTATTCAACACTAAGTTATTATCCAATTGCCATCCCTGTATCAGACCCATTTCCCGTGTCAAGATCCCACTTAGATCTGCTAATGTCATCCCATGAGAATATATCACTGCATCAACCAGAGTATAATAATAAATGTGTATCTTTGATTACAGATTTTACAGTCTAAATATAATGAAAATAAAATGGGTCCTAATATGGAGCCTTGTGGGACTCCAAATTTTACCTCTGCTTTATCTGAGATAGAACCTCCATACTGAACAGCCTGGTACCTTCCTATCAAATAATCTTTAAACCACCCAAGGGCTGAAATCACCAATTTCCAGTTGCCTCAGCCTTTCAATCAGTAAAGCATGATCAACCAGATCAAATGCCTTGGTCAAGTCCATGAATGCAGCCCCAGACATTCCCTATCTATGCCATTACGTACCACATTCCTGAACTTGACCAAGGCAGTCTCAGTCCCATGCCCTTTCCTAAAACCATGCTGTGTTTGTGAGATAAGGTTGTACCTCTCAATATATTCTATTAACTGACTGAAAACCAACCTTCTCTTGTTTCAACAAAGCTGATAATATTGAAATTGGCCTATAATTACAAAATTCAGAGAGAACCAGTCTTGAGTATGGGCATAACACAGGATGTTTTTCACAAACCAGGGACTTGTCCCAGGGTAAACGACAAATTAAATATCACACTAATAGGGTAGGCTATTTCTGTAGCGGCCAACCTTAACATTTTAGGGGCCAAATTGTCAAAGCCACTAGATTTATCTGGCTTTGTTTAGTAGCTTCAGCACTTCATTCTTTGGAACTGCCCTCAAGTAAAACCAAGGTCTATACAGGAGTTTGTCAATATTCCGGTAAAATTTATTATTTCTAAAGTTCTGCAGATAAGTATCCAAATGTTAAAAAAGTATTGTTATATTAATTTGCTATGATTAGAGGACATGTGACCAGTTCACGTCCCCCTCTTCATAGAAGTAATGCGCCTGTCAAATTCACTGGGGTGTGGCCTAGTCCTGTAGTATGGAGAGTGCCAGTTTAACCATGTAGTAATTGTGTTGGATGGATGTGGAACTCTAGGAAACAAAATCCTCAGTCAAAAAGTTTCTCTTTTTTTTCTCACCTATTTTTGCACCTATGACGCCACACCAACTCCTTCGGGCCTCAACTCCCAATCCCGCAGCCGGTCTGCATTTCCTTTTAGCTCCACGAGCAGCCCCACCCCCTCTGACTTTCTTAATTCTCCTCTGCCTTCTCCTTCCAGGTAGTCTGAGAGCCACAGCCATGGTTCTCGGACGAACCCGACCTGCCAGACTGCCACCCGCAGTCCAGATGTGAAGTCACCAGCCCCTCACAGAAATGCAGGTACAGACTTGCCCTCAGGGACGGATTACCCCAGGAAGGGAGCCCTAGCTGCCAACTGTTTCGCGCCCCGGTCCTGATTAAATACACATACACCCGGCCCCGGCTTTCTAGCTCACTCCTACTGGCTATTGCCAGCCACACCTCATTGGTTATCTAGGCCTTAATTTTCACTGGTCCCCCATCCTCCCACAGGAACAACTCATTTCCCTGGCCCTCTCAAGGAACCGTTACAAATCCTGTGTTTATTACTGGTAAAAGGTAATATCTCCACGTTAAGAATGCCATCTGTGCCTGTCCTTCTCTATAGCTGCCTTATATTACTAAGTTATGCTCTACCCAAAATTTCGATTTGCAACTTGGACAAAGGCCAGTTTCCCTCCTCTATCATCTACCAAGATATAGCCTTCCACATTAGACCGTGGCATCCTACATCAGACACGTCTCCTCTATGGTCATGCCCCTCCTCCCACCAGGCCATAACTATAGAACACATGCAATTCCCAAGGATGGTATTGGCCCTATCAGTTCTTTATGTTTTATCCCTAGCAAATAGCAATCCTGCCCTTAACACAGCCACTGCTAAACCAATGTATGCTAGAAGGAGTAACAAAAGACTATTTAGCAGGCTAAGACATCACCTTAAAAAACTACTACTGCTTCTCCTACTCTGTTCGGGAAATGTTGAATTAAACCCAGGCCCTCCTATTTCTCTGCGCGCCCTTGCGGACCTCCCTCAATATAAAGGGATTAGCTTTCTCCATATCAATATCTGTAGTTTGCTAAAGAAGATTGACTCTATACAGACCTGGGCTCTACATGCATCTCCTAATTTCTTCATGATAACTGAATCCTGGCTCACACCCTCGACCCCAGACAAATCTATCAACGTACCCGGATATATCATCTACCGCTGTGATAGACCGACTAGAGGGGGAGGGGTTGCAATATATGTCAAAAGCAAATTCACAGTCAGTCTTTGACTGTACCTCAAAGGTAAAGCTACCAACTGTCCCTATTTTCCCAGGACAGTCCCTATTTTAGGCAGCATGTCCCAGTGTCCCCACAAGTTTTGCAAAATGTCACTTTTGTCCTGGTTTTTGCTTACGTGTCCCAGTTTTGTCCCTTTTTTTTTTTTGCTAGCTGCTAATCCGTGAGCGAGTTATTTCAGCACCACTGTGGCGCTACTCAGGCTGGACAGCAGTTTGCAACTTCCACTCTTGCGCCTGTGTTGTACTGCAAGCACGTCAGTGGGAGCACAGTAAAGCATGTTCCTTCCTGTTAGATTAGACTGGGTAGTAGTGCGAACAAGCGCATTTGGACGTCTGCCTGACAGTAACTGAGAGGGACTCCAGACAGAGAAGAGACCGACAGCAGTGAACTAAGGTACCTGAACCTGATCAGCTGTAGAGAAGTGTATGAAAAGTGTATGAAAACAATCTGGTGTGGTGGTGGTGGGAGTCACTGAAGTGAACTTCGCTCAGCAAATGAGGTGAGTGTAAACGGGTTAGATGGGACTGTCTAGAGGAGCAATACATGCAGCTCGAATGTCTGATCACAATTTAAAGCAGGGTTCCTTCTAATGAACTTTCTGTAAATCATGATATGGAACTTGCTGCAGCAGAATAATGTACAATATTGTTTTAATCTGGATGTTTGCTACCGATGTTACTGTGGGACGGCATGGCTAGAGCAAGCAGCAAAATTTAATTGAGTGTGTGAGGCATTGTCTGCGGCGGTGCCCGTGGGAGTGACACGGTTGGGGGGGGGGGGGCTCATGGTCAGGATGGACCGTCCCAGTTTTAGGCCTTGGAAAGTTGGTAGCTTTACTCAAAGGCTAAGGAATTTGAATGCCTGGCTCTAAAATTATCACTTTCCAGCGAGAAATCACTCCTTATGGCAGCATGCTACCGACCGCCGTCTGGTGGCGGGCACTTCTGCCACACCTTCAAAACCTTCTTGACTCTGGTAATACTGAGTGTATTCTAATGGGAGATTTCAATCTAAATTGGAATAATGACAGCTCTAAGAAATTGAAGGATCTATGCGATGTTAATGGTCTTTTACAAATGGCGACTGCTATAACCAGACCTAACAGAAAAATCCCTGAGTGCAGCACCCTCCTGGACCTTATGCTAGTAAATAAACCTCACAATCTCTCGCATACTGGAGTATTCTTCAACGATATAAGCGACCGTTGCGCTACTGCCTGCATCAGACATCCCCCAAATAAAAACGGCCTCCAAATTCAAACTGAAAAGATGCCTGAAAAAGTTCTGCCAGTACACTTTCCTGAAAGATCTAAACAACATTCGTTGGCAGGATTTCTATCTAGCCTCCACCTTTAACGAAGCATTTAACATCTTTCACAGCCTCTTACTGGGGCTAATAGACAAACATGCCCCACTAAGTCTGATCAAATCAAAAAATAAAACTCCAGGCTGGTTCTCTCCCATCCTCAAGAAAGCACTTAGGGATAGGGATTACTGGTGGAAAAAAGCGAGGAAATCCCACCTGGAGGCCGACTGGTTAGCATTCCGTACAACTAGGAATGCTTGTACCAAGCTACTTTGGTCAGAAATAGCGAGGTACTTCCAAAAAGAACTAGAAGACAATAAAAACTATGCCAAATTTTGGAACATCCTCAAAGAAGTCGAAGGTCAATCCACTGCAACACCCCTTCCAAACAAAATTGTGTCTGATGGTACCACCTATACGGACAAGGCTGATATACTAGAGAAGTTTAATGATCACTTTGCCACTGTAGGGCTTGCCTTTGACGCCTCACCTATCAGCAAACTTAGCCCGGCAAGGGACTACACTGATGGCTTCACTGATAACCACAACCATAACCAACCGCATCCTACCCCCTTCAGCTTCCTCACAATTACGTTCAAGCAAGTGAAGGACCTCCTCCTTTCTCTGGATACAAAAAAAAAGAGTGCAGGTGCAGATAATATTGAACCCTACTTCCTAAAATTTGGCCATACCTATCCGACTGCCCCCATTACACACTTATTCAACGCCTCTCTGATTCAAGGTGAGCTACCTGTCTCATGGAAAACATCCCACATCCTACCATTATTCAAGACTGGGGATCCGAGCGATCTGAACAATTACCGGCCTATTTCAATACTATCCGTCCTCTCTAAATTACTTGAAAAAATTGTCAACACCCAACTTAGAGAACATTTGGATTCACAAAAGTTGCTAAACCTGGCTCAGTCCGGCTTCAGAGCCAAACACAGTACACTATCTGCTCTTGCCAAAGTAACTACAGACTGGCAAATGGCCTTGGACTCTAAGAAGCATGTATTTGCCCTCTTTTTACGTTTGCTTGCGCGCATGCGCGAAGCGTTTTGGGAGAGTAGCACACTTGGAGGTGTGCCTCTCCCATCCAATGTACTGCTCCCTTGAGCAGGCGTGACTGTCTTGCACCAATGGGTGCAGGAGCTCTGTATGACAGCGGTGTTCCTCTGCTTCAAAGGAAAGCACCGCTGCCATACTGAGCGCTGCCGTCACGCCGTCCCCCTCGCGTCACGCACTGCCCCCCGCACATCCACCGGCCCCAAAACTTTGGTGCCGCGCTGAGGGCCCACCCAGCGTGGCAAGCGTTACCCGGCAGGGTGCCCAATCCCCGTCGGCTCCATGGCCCCAAGCCATCCTGCTGCCACGCTGGGAGCCTACCCCAGCGGTAGCAAACGTTCAGTTTGTTTTGCCGCAGGGGTGCCCAACCCCGTCGGCTCCTCGGCCCCAGCCATCTTCTCCCATGCTGAGGCCCACTAGCGGTAGCAAGCGTCCCATGTTGTCTTTTTTATTACACCTGTAAAATAAAGCGGTCAGCGGCGCGTCTCAACCCCTCCACAACCCGCACCACCCTGCGCACCCAGCCTCCCCACCCCTCCCCTCACCCCATGCCTCCGGACTCCGGTGCGGCGATCTTGATGGACCGGGAACACGTCTGCACTCTTCAAAGCGACCCGCGAACTGAGGAAATGCCGGTAAGCTGTATAATGGGCTAGATAGGGGGTTTCAACTTATTGCATACCTCAGTCATTTTGGAATTTTGCCCAAATTTTTCAACATGAGGGTTTTTGGGACCCCTTCTCATGAGTGATGTCACTGTCCTTGGTGTTATTCAGGCCGAGAGGGTGATTTCGCAGGCACTGCGCAGTCACTCGCGCCGAAATCACCCAGCGCCCCGAACGCCATGACAGTGACATCATTCATGAGAAGGGGGTCCCAAAAACCCATGTTGAACATTTGGCAAAAATTCCAACAACAACTGTTTATGAGTCGCGTATGCTAGCAGTTCCTAAGCACTCTCGTAAGTTTCGCAATTTCCAATATTTTCACTCCAGATTTTCAACACTACCATTTTACCACACCTGCTTATGAGCAGTACAGCTGTCATTTTTCACATCCTGCCAAAACGTCTTTCCGTCCATGTAGTGCACAATGGCGCAGTCGGTGTGCGAAATCAATGTATGGGACACAGTAAGAAAATCACAGTGACACTGTTCATTAGCAGAGGTTTTAAAATGGCAATGTTGAACATTTGGTGAAAAAATTCCTAAAAATTACTGTTTTACAAGCGTGCGTTGCACAGTTCCCACGCACGCTCGTAGGTTTGCGAATTTTCAATATTTCCACTCCAGATTTTCAACATTGGCATTTTACCACACTTCCTTATGAGCAGTACAGCTGTCATTTTTCACATCCTGTCCAAAACGTGTTTCCGCCTATGTAGCGCACAATGGGGGTAACAAAAAGGTCATGCTGACAATTTATTGTGCAAATACCAGCAATCGCACAGGGCATTAAGGTAAAGCTCCATACATGCCAAACACCACTGCAAATACCTGCAAGCGAACGTTCGGCATTGACAAATGCTTGTTTGATCTAAGTAAGGCCTTCGATACTGTGGATCATACCATCATGCTTACTGCACTGAGTAACATCGGACTTGATAGTTCTGCCATTAAATGGTTCACCAGCTACCTAACCAATAGGTTACAAGTCAAAGCCATAGGAGATCTGTCCCCACAAAAATCCTTGTTACGAGGAGTCCCACAAGGTTCCATCCTGGGCCCTATCCTCTTTGCAATATACATCAATAATCTGGACTCGCAGCTGGGCACAGCCAATGTGCACTTATTCGCAGATGATACTGTACTCTATACCACAAATTCATCCTTGGATCTGGCCCATGAGTACTTACAGAAAGACTTAGTCACCCTCCAATACAACCTTATCACTCATAAGCTCCTCCTCCATGCCAAAAAGGCTAAAGCAATGATTCTCTCATCAAAGTCTACTTCTAGATGTCCACATATCACACAGATCCAAACACTCTTAGATGAGCCCCTTGAAGTTGTTGATACCTTTAACTACCTAGGGTTCTGGCTGGATAACAAGCTCAACTTTCTGTGGCACTTAAATGAAACCTCGAAGAAACTAAGACAGCGATTAGATTTATTCTATCGCATTAAACACTTACTTACGTTAGAAGCCAGAATAAGACTAGTACAAACTACATTCCTACCTATACTGGACTACGCGGACTTCCTTTACAGTCATTGCACATCAACGATGCTAAACAAACTGGATACCCTTTACCACTGGGCTTTAAGATTTATCCTAAGTCTACTCCGTGGTACACATCACTGTCGTCTATACCAGGTTTCGGGATGGACCTCACTCTCAACTAGGAGAAAAAGGAATGCTCTCCTCTGGTTTTTTAGACCATTATCCGATAACCTCCCTGCATACATCTCGAATCTCTTCAAACGGTCTAAAGGTTCCTATGGCCTGAGACGCTTCTCCATAATTTGCTTCCAGATTCCTAGAGTGAAAACTACCCTTGGTTCGGCAGCAATCAACTTCTCACTTCCATCACTTTGGAAAACTATGCAAGACTCATTAAAATTATCCTTACCTCCAAGCATTTTCACATTCAAAGCTCTATTAACGGATTATCTGAAGGAATCATGCAACTGTTTCAGATACCTATGACCCCTAAGCCCCGGGTGCCACTCTCAAATTCTACGCCTAAGTATCTCATCCATCCCACATTCCTAACAACAGAAACCGAGGACCTACAAGCCTAGTTCCCTTAATCCAAGATGGCCCTGCCTATTCTCTACCTTTTACCTATTCTGGCCTCCCTCTTGGCTGCCTACCCTTTCACCCCAATTTCTACCCTATTCCTTAATACCTCCTTATTTGTTATCATTTAGTCATGAGCTCTTGCTTAGCGGAGACTATATGGGATTGTTGTCTCTTCTCATTCCAGTAAAGCTTATCATTATGTACCTTTGCATGTTAATTATGTTGACCGGTATGTATAGGCCCATATTGACCAGCACCTTCACAATGTTTTTTTTTTTTTTTGCACCACTGTCCACCATAATTGTAATCTTATGAAGTGTACTGTATTGTATTAATGCCCAGGCCCACCATGAAAATGAGCTTGCTCAATGGTGTTTATGCCTGGTTAAATAAAGTGATTGATTGACCTTAACTGGGACTTACCCCACCATTTTCCAGTACCACTATGTGGTGGGTGGGTAACTATCAGTAGTGCCGGGGCTTCTTTCACCATCTCTCTGAGGACAGGGTGGGTGCCCCAGGACTGGAAGGTGGTGCATATAGTGCCTATCCACAAGGGGGGGGGGATCAAGGGAGGTGGCAGGGAACTACAGGCCTGTCAGCCTGACATCGGTGGTGGGCAAGGTGATGGAGGGCATTGTCAAGGAGAGGCTGGGGGGGGACCTGGAAAGTCAGGGTGCCTGGACAATAGACAGCATGGATTCGTCCCAGGGAAATCGTGTCAGGCAAAACTTGTGGAGTTCTATGACTGGGTGACGAGTGCCTTGGACCTGGGTAGAACAGTGGACGTCTTCTTTCTAGACTTCAGCAAGGCACTTGACTCTGTTCCTCACGAGGGCCTGTTGGATAAGCTGGGAGAAATGGGGGTGGGGAACCAGATGATCAGATGGATAGACAGTTGGCTCCAGGATCGTAGTTGGCGGAATAGTCTCATCCCCAAGGAGGGTCATTAGTGGGGTCCCACAGGGATCAGTCCTTGGGCCCCTCCTGTTCAATGCCTACGTCTCTGACATAAGGAAAGGTATCAGGAGTGAGATGAGTCTCTTTGTGGATGACTCAAAACTGGGGCGGTGGTGGATGGGGAGGAGGGGAGGGTGGCCTTACAGGGGGACCTGGAGGCTCTGGAAAGATGGTCTAGAAGTGGAAGCTGAGGTTCAATGCAGAGAATTGCAGGTACTGCACTTGGGGGCCAGAAACCTGGGCCAAGTGTACACCCTTGGGAGAAATGCTACGATTCTCTGTGGCTGAGAGGGACCTGGGGGTGGTGGAGGATGTCAAGATTAACAACTCGGAGACTTGTAGGAGGGCAGCAGCCAAGGCCAACAGGATGCTGGGATGCATCACTAGGGGGATCACCTCCAGAAGGAGGGAAGTGATACTCCCTCTGTATAACTGCTTGGTGAGGCCACACCTCAAGTACTGCGTGCAGTTTTGGAGGCCACACTTAAAGAGGGACATTAAACTCCTGAAGAGGGTCCAGAGGAGGGCAACCAAAATGATTTGGGGCTTGGGGGACAGGACCTATGGGGAGAGGCTCGAAGAGCTAAATATGTATACATTGGAAGAGAGAAGGGACCGGGGGGACATGAGAGAGGTCTTCAGGTACATGAAGGAGGTAAATAGGGGAGGAGCAGTCAGGGTGCTTCGAAGGAAGTAGGAGGGGGCAACTAGAGGGCATGGGTGGAAGCTGGGGAAGGGGGGGAAGATTCAGGGGAGAAAGGAGGAGGTGCTACTTCAGTGAGAGGGTGGTGGAGCCATGGAATGCACTGCCCAGGGAGCTGGTGGAGGGGTTCAAGAGGGGGTGGTACAGGTACAATGGAAGGGTTCTGGAAGCAAAATCCAGTGCAGCGAGAATATCCGGAACTCGGACGGGAGAAGCCAGAGAAGGCGAGGGGGGCAGCAAGGTCAGCTCCCAGGGTGGGGGCTGACCAAACAAGCAGACACAAAAGACTGTTAGGCCTATTCTGCTGGCATTTTAGTATGTTAGTATGTTCTACCATCATCCTGATGGTGGGTGGTTGGGTAGGTGTTATCCTCCAACATGTTTACCTTCCAGGTTTCCCCTGGGCAGAGTCACCTGCAGCGACACTCATGCATCAACGGGTGTCTATGTCGGGACCTCTTCCTGTAGTGCTTGCCTGTTATACCACCTAGCCTTCGCCAGATGGTGGTAATGCAGTGAGATGCACTGACCCCTCTCCCTGAAGGACAATGGTCCATGGGATGCTCAATCCTCCCTCCCCTGGCCAGCCACCATGAGACACTGATCCATTTCCAAACCTAGCTTACTAGTGTGGCAGGAGGTGAGACGACCAATGTCTCAGCTGACTAGGCGTCTGGGCCAACGTAAAATGGTTCGCCTCTGAGGTAGCTCAAGACATGCAGCAAACAGAGGATTCTGTCATTAGCGAACTGCAAAGTAATGTCATGTCTGGCTAACACAATCTCTAAAGAGCTGGAGACAGAACTTCAGTAGCAACAAGAAGCCCAAAGATGAGACAGTAATAAGAACAGCTATGCTAAAAAACCCCAGAGAACACTAGATTCAGGCAAACAATACTAACACTGCCTTTTAGTTTAAAGTTTAAGTACAAGAGTTCAAATGTTTGAACCAGGTAAATGGAAAGAATGTGGGGGCGAGGGGAGATGAAAGCACTCCTTTGAAGTGCTTCACTTTGCATGCATCAGATTTATTTCTAGGGACATGGTTGTGGTGCACTATCCACACTTGGGCAACTCCTCCTTTCCTTTTAATTCTTGCCGGAAAACCTTCACACTAAACTACTCCAACCCCCCAGGTGGTATCCTCTTCAGCACCGTCCCATGACGTCAGACCTTCCCTTCCACTGGAAGCATCAGGTCTCCTCCTTCGCAGCTCCTGCGTGCAGTGCAGGTCCAACTTGGTCTTTGACTTTTTTCTGCGTAGTGTGTTCAAAAATCAATCTCCAGTGGAGTGTGACGACCAGAAAATAGGTCCAGGGTCTAAGCGGTGTGCTGCTTGTAATCAGAAGATACCGCACACCAATCCTCATGTCTCTTGCATTGCGTATACGGCCTCAGGGCCCAGCATGATCCACAGACTTGCAGCATGAGCTGGTCCCTTCAGCCCTCCATGTTAGAGGACTGCTATGCTTGCCTCCTCCTAGGCCACCCAGAAAAGCGGGATCCTCCCATTCATTCCAAGGATGCCTGTAAGGCAGTAAGGCTGCGGCTCAGGCTGCACTGGGCATGGCTTCAGTCTCCACGCTTGTTCCAGAGGGCTTGGGCACTTTGTCATCTGAAGCATTTTGGGTTTTATGGCAATCCCTTCCCACTCTCAGGGTGGGCCCTTCCCAAGGGTCAAAATCTTCTTGGACCTCTTAAGTGTAATATGTCCCATCGCAGGTTGTGGGACCGGGAGCGGGCATGCTGCTCTTGCTTCCTCCTTCAATTCTGCTTCTACATCGGCAGCTGTCAAACTGTCTGCTTCGGCCAATGCTACCGCTGTCCAGGTCCAGACAGTTGGCCTCTCGGTGTTCCAGTAGGGCCTGCCAGTCGAGACACGGGTCGACCAACCTGCAGGAGGATGGTGGGGATGACTCACTTTCAGTGACTCCAGTTCCCATGGCCCTCTCTCAGGAGGGGTCAGACGAGCAAACCAATCCAGCTGTCTCCCCCTCAGGAGATTAACCCCTTGGGGTTCCTCAAGGCACGGTTCCGGTCGACCGCATGGTGCCTTCCCCAGTCGTCTACTCCCAGTCAACTTCACTGTCGTTGGTCGAGGTCTCTATCAAGATCCAGGCAAACCCAGCGTTCCTGCTCTCGGGTGTCGATCAAGTAGCACAGTCGGCGCTCTTTATCCTTCTTGTCTTCAGGCAAAGACAGGCTCCGCCAGAAATTGAAATGCCGTTATGAAGAGCTTGTACAGCAGCAGTGGATCCTCAGCCATGGCCAGACCCCACCTCAGCCTCTGGTGCTTCCACGGTTGCCCTTGCAGCAGCCCGCTTCTGTTACCCTGGTTGAGCAGACACTGGCTTCTCCTCCCATTCAGGTGGAGCCCCTGCAGCCTTTGCAAGGGGCCCAGGTGCAAGACTGCTTCTCCTGCTTCTAGCCTCCCTGGTCAGCTCTCTGTGAAAATCACTCTCACGGAGGAGCAGCGGTTTGTCCAGGGAGAGCCTGGGTTGAGGGCTGTGTTCCAGGTGTCCTCGGATTTGGAGGACTCCTCCATGCACTTGAGGAGCTCATCACCAAGCATGGGCCAGTCTCCTTTGGGGTTTGCTCTGCTTGATCTCCAAGTCCATGGTGATCTCACTGAAGCTGGTCTACAGGTAGGTCAAGTACCCCCTGACCAAAATTCTGGACAGGGACGACTCCTTGGAGTTGCCTTCCCAGTGGCAGAAATCATCTTCATTCCCACTCTCGAGCTGTGGCAACATCCAGCCTACTGCCTGGTGACCTTGGTTGAAGGTCTGGTGCGGCAACATCTGGGATGTCGATAAGCCTCCAGGACAAAGTTTGAGAAACTGGACAATGCTGCGAAATCTATGCCGTCTCCTCCCTGGGCCTTCATCAGGATAGTTGGCTGTCATGATGGCCAACTTCTCCCATGCTCTCATGGGAGTTTTGGACCAGGTTCTTCCTGCCTCCCTGCAGACTTGCAGTTGGCAATCAAGATGGTCTGGGACCAGGGACATTCGGTTGCCAAGCACCGGCTCTAAACTGCCTTGTACACTGGTGACTCCCACACCAGATCCATGGCCACTACGATCTCCATGCGGTGCTGGGCAGTTTTGGCCCTACCCGGTGCGCCTCCATTCAGAAAGCCACACGCCTGGTGGCCCAAGCCTGCTAGTTCCGGCTCCAAGAAGTCCAGTGGCAAGGGTGCCCCCAGCTAACAGCATCTGAGCCTCTGCCAAGCCTGCCCAGTGACAGGTCAGGGGGTGTTACTCCCCCACCCGTCCTGCTCCAGCCTTGAATTCAAGGGGGGGGGGGTCGTCTCAGCCACTTCTCACTCACCAGATTGGTCATTACATTGGACAAATAGGTGCTCGATGTGGTGGGTCGTGGTTTGCCTCTGGACTTCAAGGCTCTCCCCACTGTTCCAAATCTATACCCAACAGAAGGCCATGGTATTCCCGGACAGGTCATCCATCCTTTGGGAAGACATTGCTGAGCTCCTTCAGAAAGGCACTGCAGCCCGTGTCCCAGACTCCCCATTCAGTGCGGGCTTCATTTCCAGATATTTCCCCGATTCCAAAACAGATAGGGGGATGGTGCCCCATACTAGATCCTCACAATCTCAACCAGTACATGAGGAAATGTAAGTTTCAGATGGTCACGCTGAACCATAATATTCCATCCTTAGAGCTGGACATGTGGTTCTGCTCTCTGGACCTCCAGGACACCTTCGTCCACACATTGATCCATTCATCCCACCGGTGGTTCCTTTGTTCCCTTTGGAAGGGGTGCTGTATGAGTTCTGCACCTGCTGTTTAGACCTGGGGGGGTGCAGAGGAGAGGCCAAACAAAAAGCACAGCAGTGATGGCAGCATTCCTGCAGAGCCGAGGGGTCCAGTTTTACCCTTACCTGGATGACTGGCTGATTGCCAGTTCGTCCCGAGAGGAGATCAAGCGGACCATGGATTTAACCCTCCAGAAGCTTGGTCTTGGGTCTCTTGTCAACCCAGCCAAGCCGGAACTCTGCCCCTTGCAGGTCTTCCACTTTATCGGGGCAGAGCTCAACTCCCTTCAGGCCAAGAGCTGACTCCCAGTGGACCTGGTGGTGGATCTTACCTACTTTCCCCCATCATTACAGGTTGGGCACTCGCACCCTGCCTGGGCATTCCTGCGACTACTGGGGTACATGGCGTTCTGCACCAGCATGGTCTGGTGGGCCCGCTGGTGGATGTGCCCCTGTAATGGGATCTGACCCACCAGTGGTCTCAGCACCTTGGCCACCTCGACTAGCCGTTCAAGGTGAAGCAGCAAATGTAGGATGCCATCCAGTGGTGGCTCGTCCTGCAATACCTGAAGAAAGGAGTCACAATTGTCTGCCCAGGGTGGATGGACAGTCATGATTGATACATCTCTGGGGGGGATGGGGAGCCCACCTGGTGGCCCAGAGGGCCCATGGGCTCTCAAGAAATCTTGATGAAACATCAACCTGCTGGAGCTCTGTGCAGTGCATCTTGCTCCAACGGCCTTCGCTCCATCTGTTCAGTGTCAGGTTGTGCAGGTCCAGGTGGACAATACCACGACAATGTACTACCTCAACAAGCAGGGCAGGATACATTCCCTCTGGTTATATTTGGAAGCCCTCCACACCTGGTCCTTCATACACCATCTGGACACCAATCTCTTGGCGATTCATGTGGCCGGTGCCTCCAACTGGATAGCAAATGCTTTCAGCAGAGTGGGTGAGGCGTCCTCACGAGTGGTCTCTCCATCAGGAGGTGGTGGATTTCCTGTTCTCTTGGTGGGGCACTCCCCTGTTCAGTCTGTTTGCCTCCCGGAGGAACGCGAAGCTGAGGCTGTTTTGTGCCCACCCCACCCCCCACTGTATGGATCACTGATGGGGTATGCCTTCACGATGCCCTGGACCCTGGGCCTCATGTATGCCTTCCCTCCCTTTCCCCTGATCCACAAGGTGTTAAGGTGCAGAGAAACAAGGAACGGACAATCCTAGTGACTCTGGACTGGCCACGCCAGTTCTGGCACCCTGATCTCCACAGCCTCAGCAGCAGGACCCCCGTGGCGCTTGCCTTTCCGCCCGGACCTGCTCTCACTCTCAGGGGAGGGTCCTCCATCCGGACCTTCAGTCCCTGCACTGGACAGCCTGGTTCCTAAACAGCTGGAGTTCCAGTCTTTGGGTCTCTCTGAGAACATCCTCCATGCTGTCAAGGGCTCTTGAAGGCAGTCAACTCACCAGTGCTATGCCTTTAAGTGGAAGAGATTTTCCGTTTGGTGTCAAGGCAGGGAGCAAGACCCCTTGTCTTGCCCTTTGGCTAGCATCCTGGACTATTTGTGGTCCTTTTCTGTCGGGCCTGAAGTCGACAACCCTCAAGGTGCACCTGGCAGGCATCTCTGTTTACTGGGCATGGGCCAGTATGCCAACAGTGGTGCAGGAGAAGGTGGTCAGGTGCTTCTTCTTTAAGGGCCTCAACCACTTGTCTCCACCAGTGCATGAACCTCCACCAACTTGGTATTTGGTGGTGGTACTGGCGATGCTCTTGGGCAAATCATTTGAACCAACGCACAGGTATCACATCTCCCACCTGTCATGGAAGACTGCATTCTTGGTGACCATCACCTCTGCCAGAAGGATCAGCGAGCTTTCCATCACCTTCGCCAGAAGGATCAGTGAACTTCAGGCACTCTTGGTGAAGTCTCCCTATTTGTTTTTCCACAAGGACAAGGCTGTTCTCCGCCCCAACCCAAAGTTCCTCCCTAAGGAGTTTCACCTTAACAAGTTGATTACTCTCCCAGTGTACTTCACCAGCTCAACCTCAGAGGCCGAGTAAGGCTCCACACACTGGACCTGCAGCAAGCTGTCGCTTACTACACTGAGCACATGGCTGAAGTTTGGGGAGAGGTTCACCAGCTCTTTGTCACCTATGCTGAAGCAGCACCTGGTAAACCGGCAGCTAAGCGAACGACTGGCAGGTGGACTGTCTCCTGCATTGACCTCTGCTATAGGTTGGCTGGTAGGGAGCTTCCCGTTGGGCTTAGGGCTCATACCATGACATACTGCTGCCTCTGTGGCTGCTTCCAGGGACATCTCTATCCAGGAAATCTGCAGGGCTGCTACCTGGAAGTCAGCATGCACCTTCATTTCCCATTACCACATCAACCTTGATTCATGCTGAGACTGGTTTGGGGCCTCAGTTCTCCAATCCCCCAAGTAGGGGTCTGCACCTTGCCCACTCCTCCTGAAGAACTTCTGTGAGCCTGCCTATGTGTAGATAGTGCACCATTTCCATGTCCCTAGAAATAAGGGTTACTGAACTATAACCATAGTTCTAGGAGTGGTATACGGTGCACATCCACAACGATCCATCCGACCTCCCCTGGCAAGTGGCACACGGATCCTTGCTTCCAACGTGCAAGGTCGGACGTCATGGAGCGGTACTGAGGGGGATACCACCAGGGTGGGTGTAAGGAACTTAGCCTGAAGACCTTCTGGCAAGAATTAAAGGGAAAGGAAGAGCTGCCCAAGTGTGGATGTGCACCACATACCACTCCTAGAACTACAGTAACAGATGAGTAACCCTCATACCCGGGACCACTCCCCCCCTCCCCTTGCTCCTCCCTTTCACCTATGAGTACTCGCGCCAGCGGCGGCCAAGCCCTACCTAGCCAAAGCTCTCAGCCACTCACTTAACTACAGCGATTCCCTAGACCTGAGACTTCTTCGCCTCACTCTCAGTGAAGTCCTTTACCCGCTCACTCATTCTAAATCGCTCCGTTTGTCAAGGGAAATTTCCTTCCCGATGGAAAACGGTCTCCATTACCCCTATCTATAAGAGTGGGGACTGCACATCCACCAATAACTACCGCCCTATATCCATTCTGCCACCCCTATCTAAAGCTTTAGAACGTATTGTCGCCGACCAAATCACTGACCATCTCTCAAAATACAATCTTCTCTGCAACCAACAACATGGCTTCCGTAAAGGGCATAGCACCACCACCGCCCTCCTCGCCCTTACCTCACATACTCATTCTGCCATAGATCATGGCCACCTCACAGGAGCCATTTTCATAGACCTCACTAAAGCTTTTGATACTGTCAACCACGCCCTTCTGCTAAACACACTCTTCTCCACTGGCTTCTCAAACGATACCTTAGCCTGGGTCGCCAGCTATCTGATAGATGGAACACAACAGGTCAAGGTAGGCACAGTCCTGTCCCTTCCCCTCCCTGTCCGCTCTGGTGTCCCGCAGGGGTCAATTCTTGGCCTGCTACTTTTCAGCCTATACCTAAACTCCCTCCAACCGTCCGTCTCCGGAAATCTGCTCCTCTATGCGGATAACACCATACTTTACGCCTCTGATCCAGACCCACTTAAACTCCAAACACTCCAACATAGTTTCCACGAAGCTGAACACTGGCTCACCACCCAGCGACTAATAATCAACTACAAGAAAACAAAACTCATGATTTTCTCACGCCCACGGAACCCCCGAAACAGCCTCTGTCCCCCACTTCTTACTATCAATCACACCCCTATTGAACAAGTTAGCAACTTTGCCTAGAGGTCACTCTAGACCCAGCCCTCAACTATAAACAACACATTCTCCACCTTACCTCTGCCCTAAACTCGAGATTAGGAGTTCTTTATCGTCATAAACATTGCCTCGCTCCAGAGGCACTACGGCTCACCATCAATTCCTCTGTCCTTTCCCTCCTAGATTACAGTATTACCATTTACAGTGCAGCACCACCTTCCACCCTAAACAGACTCCGCCTCGTACTAAACAAAGCCTGCCATCTCATCCTCGGATGTGACCGACTTACACACACCTGTTCACTCTACAACTCTATCAAGTGGCTAAACCTAGACAGCAGAATCAGATATCATACCTGCCTAATAACAAAGAAGATACTCCTAGGTCTCGCCACTCCCACTCTCTCCACTGTTATTCACCCAGCATCCCCAAACAGATCCACACGGAACTCGAACAAGCCGCTACTATGGGTACCCTGCCCATGTACCTCCCAATTTCAAAGATCTTTCAGCTACCAAGCTCCTTGTTGGACAAACTCTCTCCCTAACCTAATAGCCAATGAAACAAGGCTAGGTCCCTTTAAATCTAGACTAAGGGAGCACCTTCAGGACTCTTAACGTATGTGATTGCCCCGGACACCGACCCATAACATTTGTATTACTCCGCACCTTACTGTTTCAAGCCCAGCTCAAAATCCCCCCTACAGCACTATCTGACTATCAGCCTTGTTACAGTATTTCTGCAACCACGTGGCTGTGCTAAACTCGTATCAACTACTAGACTGTCTAATGTCTCCTGCTGATAAATCCTTGACTGTCATGTACTGTAATGTAATGTAATGTACTGTTTCCTACAGATCTTCCGGACTGTCATGTACTGTAATATATTGTGCTGTATCTTAGAATGTATTGTCCTTAACCATCACCTCTGTTAACAAATGTTACTCTGTACCTAAATGTATGACGTGGAACCTTTGTAAATGAGTCTTCAGCTCGAAGGTTTTCTGAATTTTCACAATAAACAATAATACATGATTCTGAATACTTTGTTACATAAAAAGTAAGCAACAATGCATGGTAATAAAACAATGCAACACCCATGTTCGTGTCTGCACAGCATGTAATGTGCAACAAAACAGTGCTGACTTCAAGATTAGCTTCTGAGGTGGTTTCAAATAGTGTCTTCAAAACATGTGAAATGTGAACACAAACTATGTTAAAAAGAGTTCAAAAGTGTATTTTTTGCTCTCAATCAGGATACACTCTCTTCTGGTCACCCTACAAGACAACCCCCTCCTCACGCAGGCCCTCGAAAAGGACACACTCCTCTGGTCACCCTACAAGACAGCCCCCCGTGAACTACTACACTCCCCCAGTGCTGCCAGTCCAGCAATGACCCCCCCCCAGTCCTGAGTCTTCTGATCCCTGTTGGGTGGGGGTGGGCTCCCACTGCCACTAGAAAAATAGCACCCTTTATTTTTATTGTCTGTCTATGGCCCCTTCTCAGGCCTCCCCTTCTGCCAGTTACCCAGCTGCATCACGTGCATTCTCTGTGTACTTACCCCCATCTCCTGTACTCCCCACGGCAGGGCCATCAGGGATTCCAAAGCCTCTATGGAGCAGAAGAGGGTGCCCTGTAAACATTAAGTATTTGTTGGGGGGGGGTGATCCCAGCTTCTTTCTGCCTCTACCTGGGTGCCTTTTCCAGATTTCTGTCTCCCCCCCAGGACACTTTGTGGGTAAGGATGGCCAGGTGTGCACATGCAGTGCAAGGTCATGCTGCTGTCAGGTGGCGTTTCACATCCAACCGAGTGGCTTTGGCTTGCACTACCGCCTATGGTCACTGAGGTGGTAGTAGCAGAGCGGAGAGCACTACCCTACCTCCAGGAGGACAGCATTTACTGGCCCAGTATATTCTACTCGTCCCCCGGCCGGCTCCCAAAGATCACAGCTCTTTGGATTACCGGTATCATGAACACATGCCTTGCGGCTGCACCAAAAGGCTGAGGACAGAAGCATCTGATCAGTCACAGATGGTGAAGGCAGCAGCAGGCCAGTTCTCTTCATGGGCCTGGTGGCGTGGTAGGGGCTACAAGAGGGACCATCATCTAGCATGCCCAGTGCCATTCTGTTTGGTGGTTTTTGGGGCCCCACCTGCCTGCGTGTTACCACGGCAGCATCCTGGGGGTTGGAACGCTTGTGTTGTGTGGTCATCCATGCCATCAAGAGCACCACTGCAACGCCAACACCAGAAACAACTAGAGAAACAGAGCTGCACTCTACACTCCAAGAGGAAAGTGTCCAAACAGCACTCCGAATCCCTCTCTGCTGGCCCCCGCTCTGGACGTCCTGCTCTCAGAGTGTGAACCTGGTCTGCCAGCATTCCAGGGTATCACCCCAATCACACTGCACCATAGAGCAAGCTAAAAGTGGTTTTCTAACCCTTAACACGGTTTCAAAATGGTGATGTGGTCAGGGAACGTGAGCCTTGCGCACCCCTTACAATAGTATTGTACAATGTGCAGGATGACTGCCGCTGCTGTTTATTTCATTTATTTGTAGTTTTTGACCACATAAGGCCTACTGAGCTAGGACAGTCATAACGCAGTGGTTCAAGGCTCTGAGCTGTAAACCTGGAGACCTGGGTTTGAATCCCACAGTCCCCACTTGCATACTGTGTGACCCTGAGCAAGTCACAACTTCCTTTTGCTCCCAGGTCGTACCTGTAAACAAAGCTTCAGCTTACTGTGTCTTTCCTGGTTAAAAAAAAAAAAAAAGATTTACAGGTACATCCTGGGATGGGTTACATGGCCTGGCTTTAATGATGGGGGAACAGTAGCCAGGACACCGAGGAAAGGCCCTACTGTTACATCTGCTCTGGGATCTGTAAACTTCCATTTGGCCAGCCACCAAACATGGGTAGAAAGGACCTAAGGTCTCATCTGAAGTAGCATACCCCAACAGTGCAGTACTTCCTAGTACTTCACTACAGTGTCAGCACAATGTATTATTCAGAGTTTCTGCTGTAGGACTAGAACCCATGACTTTCAGATCTTTGGCCCCAGAGGTGAGCAGGCAAGTTACTGAGCCACTGAGATTGCCACCACTTCTCCCAATAGCACAGCATCAGTGTTCTCTGCACTACTTGTTGCATCGCTCACTGCAATACTTCTGTTTTTGTACTTGTACCTCACAGCACTGCTCTCGTTTTTATTGTTTCAGTCTACTTTACTGAATTTTGCATTCCTTGTTTACTCTTCTTCACCACCACCACGTCACTCTGAGAAATGAAATCTAGTTCAGTGTGCTTTCTTGACCAAAACATCTAGCTAAACAAACCATGCAGCCTCTTTCTTCCACAGAGGTAATGATGCCACGTGATGCCAGACAGCAGTACTTTGTTTTGACAGTTATTCTAAAATGTTCTGTTGTACAACAGTTCATGTTATTTTTCTGTTTACCCACTTCACTGCTCACCCGCCCCATCTGGCCAGTCCCACCCCAGCCCCATTACCCACCTTCCCGAAGTAATTACCCCAGCCCCATCACCTACCTTCCCAAGGTAATTACCCCAGCCCCATCACCTACCTTCCCGAGGTAACTAACCCCAGCCCCATCACCTACCTTCCCGAGGTAACTACCCCAGCCCCATCACCTACCTTCCCGAGGTAATTACCCCAGCCCCATCACCCACCTTCCCGAGGTAATTACCCCAGCCCCATCACCCACCTTCCCTAGGTAACTAACCCCAGCCCCATCACCTACCTTCCTGAGGTAATTACCCCAGCCCCATCACCCACCTTCCCGAGGTAACTAACCCCAGCCCCATCACCTACCTTCCCGAGGTAACTACCCCAGCCCCATCACCTACCTTCCCGAGGTAATTACCCCAGCCCCATCACCCACCTTCCCGAGGTAATTACCCCAGCCCCATCACCCACCTTCCCTAGGTAACTAACCCCAGCCCCATCACCTACCTTCCTGAGGTAATTACCCCAGCCCCATCACCCACCTTCCCTAGGTAACTAACCCCAGCCCCATCACCCACCTTCCCTAGGCAACTAACCCCAGCCCCATCACCCACCTTCCCTAGGTAACTAACCCCAGCCCCATCACCCACCTTCCTTAGGTAACTAACCCCAGCCCCATCACCTACCTTCCTGAGGTAATTACCCCAGCCCATCACCCACCTTCCCTAGGTAACTAACCCCAGCCCAATCACCCACCTTCCCTAGGCACCAACCCCAGCCCCATCACCCACCTTCCCTAGGCAACTAACCCCAGCCCCATCACCCACCTTCCCTAGGTAACTAACCCCAGCCCCATCACCCACCTTCCCTAGGTAACTAACCCCAGCCCCATCACCTACCTTCCTGAGGTAAACCCCAGCCCCATCACCCACCTTCCCTAGGTAACTAACCCCAGCCCCATCACCCACCTTCCTAGGGCACCAACCCCAGCCCCATCACCCACCTTCCCTAGGTAACTCAACCCCAGCCCCATCACCCACCTTCCTTAGGTAACTAACCCCAGCCCCATCACCTACCTTCCTGAGGTAATTACCCCAGCCCCATCACCCACCTTCCCTAGGCAACTAACCCCAGCCCCATCACCCACCTTCCCTAGGTAACTAACCCCAGCCCCATCACCCACCTTCCTTAGGTAACTAACCCCAGCCCCATCACCTACCTTCCTGAGGTAATTACCCCAGCCCCATCACCTACCTTCCCGAGGTAACTAACCCCAGCCCATCACCCACCTTCCCTAGGTAACTAACCCCAGCCCCATCACCCACCTTCCCTAGGTAACTAACCCCAGCCCCATCACCCACCTTCCCTAGGTAACTAACCCCAGCCCCATCACCCACCTTCCCTAGGTAATTACTCCAGCCTTCTGGTTCCCCATGGCATGCCCCCCATCACGGTGGGGTCCCTGTGGAGCGCAAATCTGGTGTGGAAGTAGGTGCCTAGTCAGCACTGTGGAGCCTGCTGGGTGTTGGAGTTATCCTGCCAGTCAGGGCTTTGTGCGCCTCGGTCAGGTGGTGGACAGAGTGGAGGGCACAGTCCCCTTCCCCCCTTTGGAGTAAGAGAGTGGCTTATGGGACACTCCTCTTTCCTTGGCCGTCCTCCAGCAACTACAGTCCATTCGCAAACCCAGGTTGCCAAAGTACTGAGGAAAGTGTTTTGTTGGGGGGGGAGAGAAATACGTATTCCATTTCATAAACCACAGACAAGTTCAACACTGAAAGGACGACTTCATTTTTTTTTTTTTTTTTTTAAACAATGTATCTGCCACTGGAGATCAAAACACTGGTAGAAGCAACTTCTCTTCATTCTTAACCAACCACAGTCCATTTTCTGTAGAATTTTTCATGAAGAGGGAAAAAAAAAAACGTGACAAGTGCTGAGCTAAGTGATGTCAGCCCTCCTGAATAGATACTGGCACATACACAGCATCCCCTCCCCCCACACACACACAGCACAACTGGCTAAATCTAGACAGGAAAAAAAAAAAAAAAAAACAGAAGGAGCTCTGGCACAGTTTGTGTTCATCCTCGCACAGCTGGGCACTGCTGCTGCTTCAATATCCTTCTCTGCCAAAGATACAGCTGTTTAGCAGTGTCGAGGAAAGGAAAAGTGAGCCGCACGTTAAAAATATATTCAAACTCCTCTACTTGTCAATCCAGCTCTCTGCAGCAGCCTGTTGTGTGCAGAATGGGGGTTGGGAAGGAAGAAGTGGCTGATCTCCCACTCTCAGACCTTGGGTTCAGTGTGAAGGCCACAATGTGCACAATGGAGGGCTCCTTCCCAACAGTTTCTTTGTCCATCATTCAGTCACAGGTCATTTGGTGTGAGGTATTCATTTAACCCCTGTCCTTACCACCACCCTCCCCCACCCCAGGGAGAACAGAGGCGCCAAATTATAACACCACTTTGTAATTAATGGGTAGTACTGTGTTTACATTACTTCTGTTATTTAGCACCTCTCCTACAAACACAAACCTAGCACCCCGCCCCCACCACCACAAACAATAACGGATCATATTCCTGACTACATAACCCACTAGTCAGAAGTAGCTTGCGGTTTCTAGAAAGCTGAAACAAAATGGCAAGTAAATAATTCTAAGCAGTTTTTGATAAATGCCTCTTTCTGCATGAGGCTGCCGATGACCTCTGTGCTTCTCAGTTCAAGAACAGACCCAGGGCCTACATAAATAAACAGACATTGCTTGGAGTGGTTATGGACTTAAGATTCTTAAAAAAAAAACAAAAAAACTACCAATGTCTTTTTACAATGGTTTACATCTTGTGCTTGCATTGTATGGCCAGAACGCATCATAATGGTTAAGAATCACTAACCTGAACCTCTTCCTAACCCAGTCTCGTGTTGCTTCTGCAAACCTTGCAACCGGTACAAATGCAGGATAACAGTCTTTAAAATGCGTGGGTTAAATATCAGACAACATGTGAGACTGTTCGTGTGGGGCATTTCTGCTGAGAGATGTGGTAACTGTAAAGAAATGTCAGAAGGCCTGGAAGGTTGCTCATAGATACAAAGTAGAAATCCGACAATGTTTGCTCCAAGATCTGAATCAATAAAAGGTATAGTGTATTTATTCAAACCCCAGGTCCATGTTGATTTAAAAGAACTCTACTCTAACTACCACCACCCGTGGCTTTGCTCATGGCAATCATTGTCATCTTGACCCAAGATACAAACTACCCATAAAAGATTTCATTTACCTCCTAGGCATCAAAGGCAGTCCATTTTTTTGCTGCCAGTTTCATTTGCTTAACTCCAAATGAGGCAATTCTGCCTTGTTTTTTGGAAGGCTGTCCTAATTCTTTGCTCCCAGACCCTGTTGCTAAGGTTGCAGCTGCAGAGACAACTCGTCAGAATGCATTTTCTATTTTTTTTTTTTTTGGGGAGAAAGGAGAAGATGAAGGGCACAATGGCATTCATTATCCCTCCTCAGTGCACACAAACTGAGGACAGAGCACACCCAAAATAAAGAAAACGCGCAAAGGAGCTTAGTCAGTCAGTCACTCATTTACATATGAATAGGCCCCAGCAGTGCAGTGGGAACAGCAGTACCCAGCTCGCGATGCAGACGGATCACAGGTGTACTTCCACAAACTACTGCCCTTGACTTGAAATGTGATCTCTAGGCTGCATTCTTTTCATCATCTATTTTATTTTAAATTATTACCATTTATTTAACCAGGATAACCCTGCTGAGAAGCAGTCTCTCGTGGGGTCTGGACCACTTTAAGGCTGGTCTGTATAGCAGACCAGTTCCTACTGGCATCAGAGTCGGGAAGTGTTTGCAGCTGTCCCACTGAAATGTATATGAGGACTGGGGTAAGCCTTTTTATGACTCTCAGTTGTGCCTTGCTACAGTACCCTGTAGCTGTCCATAATGCTTTGCTAACTTTCTACTGGCTGCAAGTGGCTAGACTCTCGTGAACATGCAGCTGAGTTACAGCAGATAAAACTCTCAGGTACTCACATCTCTAGGTCGAGGGCAGAGGTTGCTGGACTCTGTGTCGAACTCGCAAGGGTGCCTACCTCACCCAGAGGCCACCAAGTCTCCCCACTCCCACAGGGGATGTCTAAGCAGATGCAGAGCAGTTGGACCTTGGCAGGCTCCAGGAGGGGTACACACTCCTCAGCCTGTGTTACTACAGTACTCCCTCACTGTACTGGCTGGATGGGGCAGCTCGAGGAGGCTCCAATAGCAGTGTGAAGGGAGAAAGTGAGGATCCTCAGAACGGGAGCCCCCCAGGGAGGGAGGATGAGGCCCCCAGCCAAGAAGGAAACAGCTGCTAGTGGGGGGACTCTTTTAAGGGGGTCTAGACTTGGAAGCGGGAGGAGGAAGGGAGAGGGAGATGAAGTACCAGAGGAGATGAGAGGGAGCTAGATGTCACTTTCCCATCTGGGGACAAATGACTTGGCAAGGGACACTATAGGGGTAGTGCAATATTTAATGGAACTGGGGAGGGGCCCCAAGCAGGTGGCACACATGGTCGTTTGCGCTGCGGTGTTACCTGTATATGGCCGGGGAAAGGACACTCTGCACCAGTCCTTTTAATAACTGGTTGAAGGCATGGTGCATGGAGGGGGCTCTGGCTACATTGGGGGGGCTGGGGCCAATCCAGGAAGATATGCACCTCTATAGGTGAAATGGTCTGCATCCTTCCAGGAAGGGGACAACAGTCCTTGGTGAGAGGTTAAAATGCTACTTGGATGAGCATTTGAACTAGTCAAGGAGGGAGGCAGGAGAACAGAGCCAACAACAGACCCCCCCCAAAGAAGAAACAGCAGAGAGGGAGGGCCCAAGAGGAGTATACTCCCCCAGTGCAGGGGCTTAAGAAGACAGTGGTAGAGACAAGGGAGATATAAATCAGGGAAGCAAGCAGGAAGGAGTAACGGAAACAGGTAACGGAGAAGATAACAAGAGAAGATGTGATTAGGGCACAACAAAGGCAGGAGGGGCGGAAGCAGACAAGAGTAAGGTATGGACAGCCATGTGCACCAATGCAAGGAAATTATACAGTGGGCCTAGAGGCTATCAAGGAAGAGGTCTGGTGGCCACTACAGAGTCGTGGTGCACTGACGGCCACGACTGGAACATGGTCATAACCACATTTCTCTCTGTTCAGAAGAGAGAGGGAAGAAAGGAAGGAGTAAAGGAGGGGTCGCATTACATGTAAGGGAGGGGATCAAGGCCATGAAACTGCAGAGGCACCCAGAGGAAAAGGAAGGACTGGAGGTGCTGTGGGTCATCATTGAGACAGACGCTAGGGCTGATATCCATACAAGGATGGTATACACACCTCCAACACAGAGAAAGGAACTGGACAAGGCACTTGGGGAAGCCATCATCAGGATGGTAAGTAAGGGGGAAGGTGCTGTTAGCTGGTGACTTCAATCTGCTAGATTTTGATTGGAGCCTTCCAACTGCAGCTTCAGCAGGGAGTAGAACCATCCTCAATTCCCTACAAGGGTCTTTTCCTAGGCAGCTAGTCAATGAACCCACTAGGGATGAAGCAGTGCTGGACTTGATGCTTAAAAACCAGATGGCACTGCAGACACAGTCTCTCCCCCCCCCCCCCAGGTACCAGTGAACATCGTACACTGTGATTTAACTTTAAGATGGGAACAGAGGCAAACCCACACAGGGACGAGGGCGCTGAACTTTAGAAACAAAGGAGAAACTGCCTCGGGGAGTAGAGGTACAGTGAGAAAACATAAGTGAGGACATGATTAAGGCAACCAGTTTCTGCATGAAGGAACTGAGTAAAATTAGAGAGAAAAACAGACAGTTATAGTTTTTCAAGGACGTGGCCAAGGTGGTGAAGGAAAAAGGGTGGCATTCAGGAGCTGTAACGAAACACAGGAAGGAAGAAGACAGTATCATCTTTGTTACTGATCTTCTGGTGTCAAGAGCGAGTGTACTACCTATTGAGGCAGAGGGTCATGGGTTCTAGCCCCATATCGTGCATCGGGGGGGGGGGAAGAGGAGGAGAGAAGATACCCATAACTGACATTATAGTGCAGTACATGGAGGTAACTGCACTGGCGAGCCCCCCCATATCCAAAATACAGGAGTTTGATCCTGTAGAATAACAGAATTTGGTGTATTTAATTATCTTCATACACTGTATCCCAAAGCATTTTACACAGCACAGGAGTTCCATACTGATAGGGCAGGAAATGTAAAATAAGAGAACTTTCAGTGCCCAACCTGGCCAGATAGGGAATATACAAAATCTGCCCCCCAACTACTTGATGAGGCCACTGCCCAACCCATAAGAGAATACAAATCTGTCCCCATCCTTCAACAACCTAAGAGATTCAGTGCCCAATCTGACCACTCAGGAATTAAAACAAAACAAAAAGAAACCCCACCTGTTTCCTCCCCCACCCCCAATAACTACCCGACTGGTCCGATATCCAATGCTACCCATCAGGGAATTAAAAATATAATCTGTCCCACTCACTCAAACAAACTAATGGCTTCAATGTCAAATGCAGCCCATCATAGAATATAAAAAAAAATCTAGCTCCTTCGCTCTAACTACCTGATGGGTTCAATGCCCAACTTAGCCCATGTATTCAGCCAAATGGAGATAAGGAGGAGCAGCACAAAGGGGTGAGCAGAAAGTGAACTAGGCGGGGTACCAAAACACTGCTCCTCCCAGGCCCATCCACTCTGTTCACAGTGAGGGCTCAAACACTGTATGGGAGGAGTAGGACTGCTGCCAGCCGGTTATGGCATCTCGGCGTTCTCTGGCCCGCAGCACATTAGACTAGGAGAAATGAACCCAATGGGGAATGATTGTGCCCACTTCTGAGGCTGTAACCTCAAGTGCCAGTGATCCTGGCTCCACCACCCAACTATCCTTCTCTCACTCCTTCCTCCACTCTGTGCTCAATCTCAGTACTGAACTCTTCCCAAAACTTATAGGAATCACAATGCCATGACACTCCAATCTGGCTTGGCCTGTCTAGGAATAAAAAAAAGCGGTCTCCCTCTTGCAAACTACCTAATGGGTCTATGCCTGACCTATAAATGCATAGTGATCACAATGCCATGACATTCCAACTAAGCCTGCTGCAGTGCCCAACATGGTCAGTCTGGCAACAGAAAATAGAAAAGAAAAACTATCTACGTCTTGCAAACTACCTGATGGGTCTATGCCAAACCTGGCTCTTCAGGGAACAAAAAAAACTGCCCCCTCCCAACTACCGAACAGTCTAGTGCCCCACATGATGTGTTTGAGAAAAAAAAAAACTGTGACGCACCTCCTCCACCCAACTACCCGATGAATCCAGGGACTATCCCAGACCATCAGTGAATTAAAAAAAATAAACAAATCTGCCCCCCCCCAAAAAAAAACATGCATTTTGATGAATCCCAAGCTCACCCATCTCCCCACAACTACCCAATGGATCCCGTTCAGCCTGGACCATGGCAGCGCCGGGTGGAGCAAAATGTGGCAAGACTGATGGGCATAGACACAGAGCCCAAGCAAAACAAAATAAAAAACGGTGATGGGAGGGAGGGGCACCACTATAAGTGAACTTGGTGCTGGGGGGTGGCATTCAACCACTGTGTGCAGTGTAGGGAGCATTACTGAAAAGCAGCGCAGCCGCATCAAAGCCCTCCGTGTGGGCACTGTACAAAATTAACGGAAAGCCTGACACTGGATGTGATCCTCATAACACTACAATAATAACAGTGAAATTGGTGAGAGAGTAATGCCAAGATAACATAAAAAGGCATGACCAGCCTTGCTGGCACCAACCTTTTTTTTCTTTTTAACAGCTGGAAAGACTGTAGCATGGAAGGTCAAGTGACTTGCTCAAGGTGACCATGAACCAGTGGGTTGTGTCGAGATTTGAACATGGGATCTCCTTCATGACAGCTGTGTGTTCCAATTCTTAGACTTCTAAATTTCAATAAATGAACTAGTCTCACTGTTTGGATGCTATGAATGAGAAGGATGTGGTGCAGATTCTGCAGCAAGTATGAAATAGTTCTGTAAAACGATTAGTTGTTATAACACAAAAGGCTCAGTTACATATCAAGACACAAGACTACCATTTTAATTAGACAAATATTTTCTGTACTGTATTGCTAAATCAAAATTGAACAATTAAAAAAATTCAAACAATTTACCATGAGATTAATGACTAATCACATCAGTACTATTAAAAGCCTACTGAAACTGCAGCCACTGCAAAACTCCACCGACTGCTGTAAAATCTAATTTATTTATATGAACGATTGGCCGGCATCCTCTTTTTATATCAATTTACTGCAACTTCTGTATACACTGTGAGACAAAATCTTGACTCAATTATGTTGATTAGTTAGCCTTATGAATTTAAAGAAGTAAACCCCGGGGCCACCAAGCAGATTACTGATTCACGGCAACACCTGATATGCTTGAGCATCTTTTCTGATCATTACATCAGTTGGAAGGAATCCCTATTTTTCTCCGAACATTATTTATTCTCCCTTACCACTAGCCTCTCTCCAGCGTGGTCTCTCTGTGTGTTGGCACTACCCATCTGACCTGAAGCCCAGACCTCCTTGCTGCTACACCCACTCCATGTGCAGTCTGCCCTAACCCCTTGGATCAGAGTCCCCCGATGACGGACCACCACTGTCCTTACTGGCACTATCTATAGTGCTGGAGGGCTGCTGCTACAAGAGGAGGAACCAGAGTGGACATCCTGGTGCCCGGCAAGGGACATGGGGCCACAACCTCTGGACCTGCCTTCGCCTACGAGTGGAAGGGGGTCTTTCTTACGTTTTCCACCCCGGCAGCACGGGGACGTGCAATGACATCCAGCACAGTGTCAGTGTGCTCCAACATCCACCTGCAGGACGTCCGCCACTGCCACCTAACCCCTCCTGGAACGTGCACTGCGTCAGCCGAGCCCCCAGTCTCCACTAAGGGCCACCAAAGCCGCACAGTGTGGACTACTCTTCGCCGGGAAAGGAGAGCTGCCTGCTGGCAGCTCAATACAAGTCCGTGCTCCCCCTCCTCCTGGTGGCCCAAGTCCGTTCCCAAACCCGGGTCACCGGCGTGTCGCAAAGTGTGGCATCCAGCACCTCAACCCTCAGCACCACCGGGCCGGTGCAGAAATCCCTATTTCAACTGGATGAAAACAATCTTGCTTCACAATCATTAAGTATGGCAAGACCTAAATGCATTGCTCTTTTACTGAAGAGGTTAACTTATCACAACAAATTGTGTCAGTTTTGCGTCTTGCCTTAAAGTCATGCAACAAAATCACTAAATCTGTATACAAAATCTGCAAAACGGAACAGAGTCTGGCGATAGAGAATGACTGCTTGGTCCACTCAGCCTGCCCTCCCCACCCCCGCCTATAGTGTCACCACAGAGTCCACTTGATTTCTGGCCTCTCACCCTCACCCACACCCACACCCACCCCCCACTCTTGCTTTCCATGAAGATGTCCTTATGTCCATATCATGCATTCTTGAATCCTCCATTATTTTTGCTCCCACCACCTCCACTGGAAGAATATCCCAGGCAACCACTACTCTTTCCATGAAGTAGTACTTCCTCACATCTCTCCTTACTTTACCCCATTTTCAGCTTCACCGCACGTCCCTTTTCTTTTTTTTCTGAAAAAGACTCATACGAACATATGAAATTACTGGCAGAAAAAGGCCCACAGGTCTATCAAGTCTGCCCGATTCTGCAGCTCTTAGTTTCAAATCACTACCACTGCCCCACCCAAACCACTCTCTTCCTCCTCTTTTCCAGTCCTTCCCCCTTTACGTTTTGTCTGTACTAACCCTGCCCTCAACTCTATCCCAACCCTGCTTAAAGCTATTCACTGTCCTTTGAGTGATTAACATCTCCGGCAGTGCGTTCCAACCTGACACCTCCCTCTCTCTCTCTCTCTCTCTCTATGAAGTAGTGCCTCCTCATCTCCCTCCTAAACCTTCCCCATTCCAACTTCACTTCTCTACCCTTGTAATTATTTGCTTTTCATGCTAATGTGCAATTCAGCTGTAACTTATGTTTTTGTATGATATTGTGCACTTTGGGTGTACTCATTGTTACTATGCAACTCCCACCACCCTCTCCCCCAGGTTGTACCGCGAGACGAGCAACTTGTTGCTCAGTGTACCTTACCTGGTGAAACTTTTCAATAAATAAACTTCAGACTGTGCCACCTAGTGACCCTTTCCCCCTTTAAGTGGAACAATCCTCCCTCCCTGACTTTGTTTATGCCTTTCAAGTACTTAAAGGTCTCTATCATGTCCCCTCTTACCCTTCTGTCTTCCAGCGAGTACATGTTGATCTTTTTCAACCTTTCCACGTATGGCAACTCCCCTAGTCCCATGGTCATTTTTGTAGCCCTAAGCTGCACCCCTCCAGTAATCTCACATCCTTTTTTTTTTCCTTTTTGCTCCTTACTTGCCCCCTGACCTGCCTCTTCTTCCGGCTGCTCATGGATCCCCCGACCTCCTCGCCCTGACCCCTTTCCACTCACCTCATGGCAGCCATCCTAGGGGTGGCCCAGTGTAACCCTTTGCCGGATGGGTCCCTCTCCTCCGAGGGGGAAGGCACCAGGAGGGGAAGCCAGCGCGTTCCTCAATCAGTCCCCGGCCTGGGAGTGTATTCCGGGTGTCAGGACACTCGAGTCAGTAGGAGCCGGCAGCCATCATCCGGCCAAACAGGAGGCTGGGTTTTCTGCTTTTCTCCTTGGGGGTGTGGTGTGCCATGGACGTCTAGGCCAATGCCGACATTCACCACGCCCCTGTGTGCAGTGGGGCTTCGATTGAGCTGTTGCTCACCTGGCCTCCGCCAGGAGGTGGCAGACAGCGAGCCGCGTCCCCTCCCTCCCCCCACAGAAGGCAAGCAGTCACAGGACACTCAAGCCTTCTCCTCCCGGCCGGCTCTCCAGCGACCAGAGTCCATTCTTGAACCCGGGTTGCCGGCACCGTAAGCGGAAATCCAACCACTGCGCTAACGAGCCGGTTTCACATCCTTTTTGAGGCATGGGCACCAGTACTGTACACAGTATTCCAAGTGTGGCCTCACCAGTGATCTATGCAATGGCAGGATGACCTCCCCCTTTCGAGAGGTGATCCCTCTGGCAGTGCACCCCAGCATCCTATTTGCCCTTACTGCAGCTCTCCTACACTGTGCAGATACCTTTAGGTCCCCTGTGACTATTACCCCCAGGTCCCTTTCCTCTCTGAAGCCATTACCTGCACTCCCCAGCCAGTAGCTGTTCTTGGGATTTCTGGCTCCAAGGTATATGACCTTGCACTCTTACTGTTAAACACCAACTGCCACTCCCTAGACCATTGTTCAAGTTTAGCTAGATCCTCTCTGAGTGCCTGCCTCTCTTCCTTATTGTCCACTTCTGTACAAATCTTAGTGTCATCCACAAACAGGCAGATCTTACTCTTGACCCCCTCTGCAGTGTCTCCACTGAAGACATTGAACACAATGGGGCCCAGCACTGAACCCTGCAGTACTCCACTCATTACTGGTCGTGGCTTGGATGTCCCTTCCTTACATCTACCCTCCGTTGTCTGCTTTGCAGCCAGCTCTCAACCCACCCCACCAGTTTTTCCCCTGCCCTATGTCCCTCAGCTTGCTCATTAACCTCCTGTGTGGTGCAGAGTCGAAAGCCTTGCTGAAGTCCAGATACAGGACATCCACAGCGTGGCCTTCATCAACAGCTCTAGTGATCCAGTCAAAAGAAGTCGATCAGGTTAGTTTGGCAAGATCTTCCTGTGACAAACCCATGCTGTCTCATCCTGCAGGCCATTGCTATGAGGAAAGGTCGTCAACCTTTCCTTCAGAATGGTTTCCATCAACTTCCCCACTACGGAAAGTCATGCTCACTGGTCTGTAGTTACCTGGTTGGTCCTTGGGTCCACTCTTGTGAAGGGGCATCACGTGAGCCATCCTCCAGTCCCTGGGTACATTCCCCGTCTTCAAGGAGGTGTTGTACAGGTCCGTCAGAGGGCCTGTCAACAACTCTGCCAGTTCCTTCATGACCCTTGGGTGTACACCATCCGGTCCAGGTGCCTTGTCCACCTGCAAGCCTTTAAGTCCCTTCAGAACTCCATCTTCTTGGATGACCTAGTCCGTTATCTCTGCCTCCCCTCCACCCTTGTCCCCTTTCCCCTGTGGTATTGGGCCATCCATTTCTTTTGTGAACATCGAGCAGAAATTCTCATCGAGTACCTCTGCCTGATCTTCCCCTTGTACCGCTCATCCTCCCTCTCTCTTGATTCTAACAATGTTATCCCTACAACTCCTCTTCTCCCTTATGTATTTAAAGAACCCCTTTTCCCCCCTCTCTGATCCTCTGAGCCAACTTCAGCTCCTTTGCTGCCTTGGCTACCCTGACTGACCTGGTCACCTCCCCAGATGCCTTTGAGAACACTTCTCTATCCACCTCATGCCCAGATTTTTTGAACTTAATGAAGGCCAATCTTTTTTCCCTTACCTTCCCCTCCACCTCCTTGCTGAGCCAGCTAGGTTTTTTTGACCTGGACTGCTTACTCTGAGATTTGGCACACGTGTTTGTGGCCTCATTTAGCCCCTTCCTAATGATTGCCCACTTCTGTTCAGCATCAAACCCTGGGTTAATTTCAGCTAAATATCCCTCTAGGATGCTGCCCATTCTGGCAAAAACTGCCTCTCTGAAATCCAACACTCTTGTCCTGGTCTTAGCAGACTCCTTCCCTCCCTGTGTTGAAGAGGAACCACACTGAGCAGTGGTCACTTCCTGTTAGAGGGTCCTGTACGACCACATCCTGGACTTGGTCTCCATTTGTTAGCACCAAGTCCAGTATGTTCCCCTCCCTAGTAGGATCCATCACCCTTTGTACTAGGTAACTGTCTTGGATAGCCTCCAGCAGCACCTGTTCCCTGGCATGTACTGTAGTTACTGTCTGCCAGTCAACCCCAGGTAGGTCGAAGTCTCCCACTTCCCTTTGTCACTGACCTTCCTGATTTGCTCCCCCAGCTCCCTATCCACCTTCTGGTTCTGTGAGGGTGGCCTATACACCAACCCCATCCCGAGTTTCTTACCTTTAGGGCTTTGGAACAATATCCATATGGTTTCTGGCCTCCCCTAGTCCCCTTCCTCCCTGGTACACAGTATCCCCTCTCTGACATAAATTGCCAACCCTCCCCCCCCCTTCCTGTCCTTGTGGAACACCTTGTATCCCGGGATTGTGAGATCTCAGTCATGGTATTGGGTGGCCCAGGTCTCTCTGAGATGGTGGCAATATCTACTTCCCCCTCCGCCATTGCCTGGAACTCTGCCACCTTGTTTGCTAAGCTCCTTGCATTCAAGGATACTACAGTCCACCTTGTGTCCTGCCCTTCCTCTTACCGTCTCTCCCCCTTCCACTTCTGTCTTGGTAACTTCTCTTCATTTTCCTCCTCCGTCACTCCCCTCCTGTATCTTATTTACCCCCCATGATGTATTTATAGCTCTTTGTAATATCCCCCTCACCTTTCTCTCTTCCAAGGTATAAATACTGGAGTCCTTTAATCTCTCCTCATAGGGCTTTTGATGCAGACCCTGCACCATTTTAGCTATCCTCCTCTGCACAGCCTCCACTCGGTCTATGTGCTTCCAGAGATGTGGCCTCCGAACTGGACACAGTACTCCAGGTGATCTACACAGCAGCACCACCACCTCCCTTCTTCTGCTCATGATACCACTCCCAATGTACCACAACATCCCACTTGCCCTACTAACTGCCTTGTCGTAGCACCTAGCCATCATTTAGTCAGATAGGATTACCCCAGGTCCTTTACCTGTTTGGTGACCATCAATAGCAAGAAACACTTTTTTGTTGTTGTTTATTAAACCAAAGTTGCCTGTGAGGCAGCTCTGCCTTTGAGGCATGCATGGACAGGGCCGCTTCCCAGGCAGGGCTTCAACCTCTTTAGCTAAAGACCTGCGCTTCATTGCTGTGCCAGCTTGGTGGTGTAGTGAAAAGGTCTACAGCCTGATAAACAAGAGGTTGAGAGTCTGAACCCACACACGGTCCCCTCAGTTCTCTCATCAGAATTTCACTTGAGTGGTGATCCATGTTAGTGTGGTATTATTACAGTAAATATATAAGAAAAGGGATGTAGCTGTGAGAAAGAACAGTAAAGGGTTACCTTGGAGGCAGATCTGCCCTGAAGGCAGCTTTCGTTTAAAGAAACCGTCTCTTGCACCATCAGTGCCTCTTCTCCCATTTTGCATTCCACCTCTAGGTTTCTGTGCTCTAAGATAATGATTTTGCACTTTCACGCATCAACTGGCATGCTCCTGACCATTCCTCAAGTTTTCTTCTGTCTCTGCGCATAGCAAACGAAAAAAATACAGCGGTGCCTATATTCGAATGTTGTGCTAACTGATACACAAAAGATAGTGTGCCCACACTACATTACGGGAAACTCATACAGATGTATACTGGAAACCGGAAGCTCAGGGCCATGAAAAAGTTTCCAATATCACTGAACAAGACATCAGGCAAGGCACAAATTAGTGTGGGAGCATAAAACATACTGCTGCCCTCTCGCTCAAACCACCAGGCAGGGATTGGCAGTGCAGGCCAGCTGGGCATGTTGTAAGCCAATATGCCAATAGTGCTGCTGTACCAAAGTGCTACTTTGGAAGCTAGCGTGCAAGTGGTCTTTGCTGAACATGCACAGAGCTAACAGCTCTTGACAATATCATAATCTTCCTTCATTATCCAGGGAGTTTGCTCCTCAGTGAATGGAGTCTGGGGTCTGTGCAGTGTGGTGTCTGCACAGTACTAAACAGCAAACCAGACAGAAATGTGGACCGGGAGAGGAGGAACTGGCACACCACTAACTTTGTTGACCAACAGCAGTAGGAAGACCAACAGGAATATTGTTGTAGGATTGATAATGGACCATTACAGATGAGTACCTTCATACTGCAGTCTCTTGGCCTCCCTTATGTCTCCTCAAAGTTGTGGCCCCTCCAAGGCACAAACTGAAAGGTGCTACTTCTCTGAATGTCCTTCATTCACCACGATGTCCACTGCAGCAGGGCTCGTTACTCAGTGCAGCAGTCATGCATTCCCTAGTGTCTTCACTGTTTGGGCACAGATGAAATACGCCTTTTGAAGGGTGTAACTTGTGCCATGCAAAGGCTGTTAGCACTTTCAGAAAGCTTCCAAGATGTCTTTGCACACAGTATGCAGAATTCCACCTCTTATTTTCATGCGCACATGTAATGCATTAGTGCAGATGTGCAAACTGAGGTTTCCAAGACAGCAAGTTTAGCACTAACTCCAGAACCAAGGAGCAGACCTCAGTTTACATGGTGCTAAAAGATTCAACTATGCTGCCCACAATGAAATATCCAACTAGTGTCTCCTGTTAAAGACAAATAGCAAACTTACCCTTCAATTTTCTATTTAGGTGTACATTAAATAGAGCATTACTAATAAAAACTGGGGACCAGAGGAACTGATTGACTGCATTCTGCACATAGACACTTCTTCTTGTTCTTTTTTTATATAAATAAATGGGCCTGAAGAGCAATACAGCTCGTGCAGAAGGGATATGTGCAATCACTGGAAACAGTACAATATGCAGTAAAAAGAAATGAGACTTGAATCCATACCACCCTACTGGGATGGACCACTGAATATAGTATTGATTTATTGCTGCCTTCAGATAAGCAATAACACAGGACAAGGTAAATAGCTCAGGTGAATGCACACCCAGGTGCCAATGCCAAGTGCTTTCAGCACCTGGAAGTGCATTAATAACCCCAGACAATCAATGACAGGGAGTATTTTATTGTACTAATGAATAAACTGAGAAAGGAAAAAGCCAACATTTTATCTTAAAAGCAAGTATTTTCTTTTGTTAAAGTAAATGTGTGATGTTCCAAAATCACACTTTGGGCTTCATAGCCCACTACCCTGGGGCAGCGATAGCCCTGCTGTGTAAAAATATTTATTTTTTACTCACGCATCAAACTTTGGGAAGGGATCGTAATTTGTTAAAACCGTGAGCTAACAGATCCTTCCCATTTTCTAGATGCCTGCTCCGCCCCGCTCCCCGTTTTGTGACGTGGTACCAGGGAGAGCGCTGGGACACACCCATGCAATCAATCTAGGAAGTGGAAGGATCAGCTAGCTCGGTAGTTTTAACAAATTACCATCCCTTCCTTAAAGTTTGATATATAAAAAAAATTTTTTTTTTTTTTTTCACAGCAGGTATGAAGCCCCAAGTGTAAGATCACACAATTCCTTTAAAAATAATTAATAAAAAGTTGCACCTCCCAGTCTGGAAGTTGGAGTAGTAAGAGACTGAAGACGGAGTGGAACTTACTCGCAGGAAGAATCCAATTGGGGAGGACCGAGACCCAGAGGTAAAACAGCATCAATGGCAGCAGATAACTGACTGGACGACAACAGAGCCAGAGAAGAAAGGCACAGCCCAAAGGCAGCAGTGCCATTCCCCAAGAAGGAGACCAGACAATGGGAGCAGCTGGATTGGAGAAGCAGCAGGGAAGCCCAGACCAAAAGCTGGTCCAGAGCCTAATGATGCTGATTACCAAAAAAGGGCTGTGTAGAACACCAGCAAGCAGTGCTGGAGCAGAGATGAAACAGCAAAAGCTTCATTGACAACAGTGGTCAAATGCTATTTAAAAGATAAAGAGTAGGGAAAAAAGGCAGGAAAACATCAGGGATGGACAATGACGAAAGGTGCTTCTTCAGTCCGATACAAAGTCGGCAGCAAGACAAATAAAAAACGAAGGGATATCAGGGGTAGAAACTGGCACTGGCCCACAAACCTGATGTTGCTAGATTTTGAATCTGGCAACTAATATTTTTCTGTAACTAACCCTGCAGGCTTGCACTGGAGGGGATAAAAATTTCAAAAAGTACACCAGCTGGACCAGAGGAAAGCTCTGTGGGGCCAGTGTATTTTCCCCAGTGACTAGCTCTGCTGGTTAGTTGCTGCAGAACTTAATTTCAAACTCAGATATGGGGCCATCCATGATATATAGGCATCAGCAATGCAAGTCCTCATGGGCAACCCCAGCTCTGCCCAAGTTCCAGAGTGGTCCTGACAGTAACAGTTTACAGTTCCAAAGGTGTAATTGGATGGAGGGAGATCGCTTGAAAGGAGATCCTTCAATTTCCACAAAACAGGGTACTAAATGAGAAAAAGACCAAGGTAGAAAGGTCAGTGGGGGATGCTGCAACAGAAGGTAAAGCCATCAAAAAATGGAGAGCAATGGGCCTAAAGATGGGCAAGCAATGTGAGAGGGCAGCAAGGAGGGCTGGGGGGATACTGGGATACATAGGGAGAGGCATCACCAGTAGAAAACAGGAAGTTATTATCCCTCTGTACAGACAGCTGGTGAGACCCCATCTGGAGTACTGTGTGCAGTTCTGGAGACCCAATCTCCGCAAAGACAGACAGGATGGAAGCTGTCCAGAGGAGGGCAACTAAAATGGTGCAGGGTCTGCACTGGAAGTCGTATGAAGAGAGACTTAAGGAGCTTAATATGTATAGCCTCGAGGAAAGGAGGGAGAGGGGGGACATGATAGAAACTTTCAAGTACCTCAATGGAATCAACCAAGTCCAAGAGGGTAGCATCTTTCAAAAAAAGAGGTGTGCAAGAACAAGAGGGCACAATTTGAAGATGGGGGCGGCTCAGAGGTAATTTAAGGAAGTATTTTTTCACAGAGAGGGTTGTGGATGCATGGAACGGCCTTCCAGAGGAGGTTGTGGAGTCAAAATCAGTGGGGAATTCAAGCATGCATGGGATAGTCATAAGGCAATTCTGGAGGGTGGGGGTAGGAAGAAGTAGGCTGCTGGTTAACTAGGATCTGCAGCTTATCCAGTAGGTAGGGAAATGGGCAGACTGGGTGGGCCAAGCGGTCCATATTTGCCGTCAAATTCTATGTTTCTATGAGTACCAATGCCCGTAGTCTGAGTAACAAGCTTCCTGAATTAGTGGCCTTGATGGAGGAGGAACATCTAGATATCATGGCAGTCACAGAAACATGGTACACACAAAACCATGACTGGGATGTAAACATACCAGGATACACTATCTACAGGGACAGGGAAGGTAAAGAGGAGGAGGAGTAGCTCTTTACATAAGGGAAGGAATCAAAGCAACAGAACAAAAGGGTAAACAGGAGGAGAAGAAGCACTGTGGGAAATGTGAGACCGGCAATGGCACCACAATACGCATAGGGTTAGATACAGACTTCTTCTCAGGGGGAGGAAATGGACAAGGAAATGATAGAAAGTATACTTAGAATGGCAGAAAAAGGGGAGATATTGCTGATGGGTGATCTGAATATGCCAGATGTTAACTGGAGTGCAGTTGCAGCAGCCACTTCTAAGAGTGGGGTTATTCTAGATGCCCTACGGGGGCATGCCTTAGACCACTAGTATTGAAGCCCACTCGAGAGGGAGCAATCTTAGACCTGGTTCTCTCACATGGAGATGAAGAGAGGATCACAGATGTAGAAGTGGGTAGCCATCTGGGAACTAGCGACCATCGAACAGTATGGTTCACAATAAACACAGCAATAGAGTCAAGCCATACAAAGACAAAGGTACTGGATTTTAGGAGGGCTGACTTTGTCAACATGGGTGAGTGCCTAAGGAATGCACTAGCAAATGGGCAGGAAGGAGGGGTGGAAGAACAATGGGGAATAATAAAAACTGCCATCACAGAGGTATCAAGCCTTTGTGTAAAGCAAATAAACAAAACGAAACGAGGTAAGAAACCACTATGGTTCTCAAAGGAAGTGGCAGTGAAGGTTCAAGAGAAAAAGAAAGCATTCAGGAAGTACAAGGAATCACAGAAGGAACAGGACAGAGAACTGTATCAGTTAAAGCAAAAGGAAGCTGGGAAGGCAGTCAGAACAGCAAAGGCCCAAACCGAGGAAAAGATAGCCAACTCAGTTAAGAAGGGGATAAAACTTTTATAGGTACATCAGGGAGCGAAGGAAGACCAAGGGAGGGATAGTGAGGCTTAATAAAGGGAGGGAGGGTGGGCAGAGGGTGACTGTGAAAGGCAGAGATACTAAACAAATATTTTTGCTCAGTATTTACAAAGGAAGAGGGGAGGTACATAAAACAAACAGTAGAAACACTCTGGATACAGAAGTTAATACCAGCCCATTTACAGAAGAAAGGGTTCTGAAAGAACTCTTAAAACTGAAGGTGACAAAGCAATGGGGCCTGATGGGATTCATCCCAGAATTCTAAAGAACTAAGGGTAGAACTAGCGACACCACTGACTAAACTCTTTAACAAATCATGGGAGGATGGGTTGGTACCGAGGACTGGAGGAGGGCAGATGTGATTCCCTTCACAAAAGTGGGAGCAAGGCAGAAGCAGGAAACTACAGACCTGTTAGTTTAACCTCAGTAGGGAAAATTATGGAATCACTTCTGAAGGAAATAATTGTTAAATATCTAGAGGCCAGAGGGCACAGGACCCAAGGCAGCATGGATTCACAGCGGAAGGTCATGCCAGACAAATCTGATAGATTTCTTTGACTGGGTGACCAAAGTAGTTGATCAGGGAGGGGCTGTGGACATGGCCTACCTAGACTTTAGCAAGGCATTTGACACAGTCCCACACAAAAGATTAATATACAAGTTAGCCAGCCTGGGAGTGGGTCCCAAGATGACGGCCTGGGTAAAGAATTGGCTGGAGAATAGGACACAGAGAGTAATAGTAAATGGAGTCCACTCTGAAAAAAGTGGGGTTAGTAGTGGGGTACCGCAGGGTTCAGTATTAGGACCAGTCCTCTTCAATGTCTTTATAAGTGACATTGCAGAGGGACTGGAAGGAAAAGTATGTCACTTTGCAGCTGACACAAAGATCTGCAACAGAATTGATGCACAAGGTGGGTTGGAAAGGATGAGAAGGGACTTGGCAAGGTTAGAGGAATGGTCAAATATATGGCAGCTTAGATTCAATGCTAAGAAGTGCAAGGTAATGCATCTGGGAAACAAAAACCCAGGGGAAGAGTACACAATGGGGGGTGAGATACTAACAACAACAAAACGGAAAGGGACCTGGGGTAGTCATATCAGATGACCTAAAGGTGGGCAAGCAATGTGAGAGGGCAGCAAGGAGGGCTGGGGGGATACTGGGATGCATAAGGAGAGGCATCACCAGTAGAAAACAGGAAGTTATTATCCCTCTGTACAGACAGCTAGTGAAACCCCATCTGGAGTACTGCGTGCAGTTCTGGAGACCCAATCTCCGCAAAGACAGACAGGATGGAAGCTGTCCAGAGGAGGGCAACTAAAATGGTGCAGGGTCTGCACTGGAAGACATATGGAGAGAGACTTAAGGAGCTTAATATGTATAGCCTCGAGGAAAGGAGGAAGAGGGGGGACATGATAGAAACTTTCAAGTACCTCAAGGGAATCAGCAAAGTCCAAGAGGGTAGCATCTTTCAAAAAAAAAAAAGAGGTGTGCAAGAACAACGGGGCACAATTTGAAGATAGAAGGGGGGGCGGCTCAGAGGTAATTTAAGGAAGTATTTTTTCACAGAGAGGGTGGTGGATGTATGGAATAGCCTTCCAGAGGAGGTTGTGGAGTCGCAAACAGTGGTGGAATTCAAGCATGCATGGGACAGTCATAAGGCAATTCTAGGGGGTGGGGGTAGGAAGAAGTAGGCTGCTGGTTAACTAGGATCTGCAGCTTATCCATTAGGTAGGGAAATGGGCAGACTGGGTGGTCCAAGCGGTCCTTATCTGCCGTCAAATTCTATGTTTCTATGTTTCCACTCCCGCCTCAGCCTAAGGTCATGCAGGTTTTTAGGTCACAAACAGTGTGTTATTTATTTATTAACCTGGTTGCACATTTTGGCCAGAAAAACACGCTGAGCAGAAGCTCATTTACAGGTGCTACTAGGAGGAAGGGGTTACAAAAATAGAGGGAATATGCCGGCCCAGTGGCGCGGAGGGTTGAGGTGCTGGTTGCTACACCTCCCACCATTCCGACAACCCGTGTTCGGGAATGAGCCCATGTCAGCAGAGGAGAGAGAGGACTGAGCATCTGGAGGACTGGTCTCGAGGGATAGCTTCCCCGCCCGTTTACCATCCTCTAGCAACGGCTGGGAGGAGATTTGGGTCAGGGAGCTCGAGCCTGCATACGAGTTGGCAGGGAGGGGGGTAGGAAGAAAACCAGAAAAAGGAGCTGGCAGGCTCCAAGATGGCCCCACCAGCCCCCGACCCAACACCCGGAATCTGGATTTGTGTTCCAGGGTGGGGAGGAAGTCGGCACTGCCCGGCAACCCTTGGGGGATCACCAGGGATAGTCGGGGCAGGAAAAGGTGGGTCCAGAGAGAGTCCCTCCGAGGGAGGGACAGAAGCTGCCTGCCAGGCTCCCCGGAGGCTAAAATGCATATATAAAAATAAAAACAGAGAGAATACAAAGCAAAATATAAATTTCATGAAATAAATAAATAAATATATATATATATATATATATATATATATATATACACATACATACATACATACAATGTATGTTTTGGGATAAATGTCAGCATAAAATATAGTATCTCAGCCAGGTCGTGGAGATATCAATGATATCTTCATGTGAAGATATCACTGATATCTCCATGTTCCTATAAGTCATTCTAATGAAAGTGAAAGTCTTTCACTTTCCATTCTGTGACTGTCTCTGTTCTGACGGGACTCCCCAAAACACACATGCATCGCTTACATTTCCTTGATCCTCCCCATATCATTAAACATACAAATATTTAAAAAGCATATCTGGTTGATCCTGCTGCTCCTACGTCTTTCTTTTATCCAGTTCCACCTGGAACATATCGTGACAAAACAGCCTTCCCCAGAAATGTAGCGTCACCGAGCGCTATGAACATTGAAATGTAAGGCACTGTCAGACTTTTAGAAAAACTTAATCGGTACTGAAACACCAAGGAAAGTGTGCCTTTTTGTTAATTTTAGGTTTATTTTCTCAAAAGAAGCTGCCGATAGTACTAAGTGGACATTGAGAGAGTCAGTAGCTTCAGAACACCAGAAGGAACCACAATCCAGACAAGTTTTTTTTTTGTTTTATCATAACTTCAAAGTGGCAGGCTCAAACATATATATATTTTTTTTTCAATAACATATGCCATGTGTTGGGAGAGATGTACAGCTGAGTTGCAACAACCATCACCTCTATGTGAGTGATTGTATTGAGGGGCCATTTGTGGGTTGTGTTGAGTGGGGCCCAAAACATACATAGTATAAACAGAACATGACATGGCCCGACTGAAGAGATCATGTTTATCTTCACTCGAGGCTTCGCCACTCGTGAGATATCATATCATCATTGGCCTCTCGTGAAGATAAATATGATATCTTCAGTCGGGCCATGTCATATTTCCCTATACATATACACACACACACACACACACACACACACACACACACATATAGCATTGTGTGGGCATGTGTGATTTTGTGTGTATATGTATATATAATATAAATATTATATATATTATATATATATATAGAACACATGTTTCACGGGCATCATGGTTACATAATATCAGAAGAGGTCTGGTCCGTCTAGATGAAGAAGCTTGCAAAGGTGCTCTGTTAGCACCCTTGGCAAACTGTGTGAGAGGCCTTCGCACCATGCAATTCTGCTTAAAGTTGGACCAGCATAACATTCTGTGGTGATTTGGTATATGCAGCCCATGATGCTTGCATTGTGGGGCATGTGATTCTGTATTTTCTTGAAACTTGGCTTCCCAGCCAAATGCCCTTTGGGGTAACCCTTGCCTCTAGTGTTTACACAGAGGTTCTTTTGTCTTTATATATATATATATATACATATATATATATATATATATATATATATATATATATTATATATATATATATATATATATATATATATACACACACACACACACACACACACACACATATTACAGGGCAGTAATTAGGACATGGGAGATTAAGAATACAGTCACGAGGACTTCCGGTGACATCACCCTCTCGATGTGAGCCTACTTCACTAGCTCTCTGAGAAGCCGATTAAAAACCTCCGAAAGTACAGCCTTATTCAGGGACATAACGTTTGAAAACTTCAATGGAGGCTTCATAATGTCTAAAAGAGGGGAGAAAAGTAATAGAGATTCTTACGAGTCCCGATGCTGATGGAATTTCCGACTCTGGTAGCGAAGCTTCACAGGCCTCTGAGACCACGCGGCAGAGTAGTGATGCCTCTGAGCCTCCCCCTCTTGGCACTCTGCAACGGCAGATGACTACGGTCCTCAAGGAACTACGTGAGTTCAAAAGCGAATTCCGACTAACAACTACAGCACTGAGGGCAGATATCGGGAAATTAGAGAGGCGGCAGGAGCAAATGGAGCAACACTGTACAGATTCTGATAACAGAATTGATGGGGTAGAGAGAGCGATTTTACAGCTTAAACAGTGTATTCAGTTACTGCAAGAGCGTACGGAAGACTCTGAGAGCCACAACAGACGGAATAATATTAGAATATCGGGGATCCCCGAGGGGGAAGAGGGGGCTGACCCTCATAAATTCATTCGTCTTTTGCTAAAACAGACTTCGGAGGTCTCAGATGAAACCATCTTAGAATTCGAGCGAGTTCATCGAACGCTGGGACCGACTCCGGAGTCAAGGCCCCGCGCCATGTTGGTCAGATTTCTTCGGTTTCAAGAAAAAGAAAGTATACTGCACACCGCTTGGAAAATCGGCCAAGTCGTATACAAAGGACACAGGCTATACTTTGAGAACGATTACGCCCCTGAGACCATGTCGAGACGCAGAGCTTATGCTCCTATATTAAAAGAGCTTAAAAAAGCGGCATTCGCTTCAGGACACCTTACCCCGCCAAACTAGTGGTTTTCCATCCAGATGGTCAGCTAACCTTTACCTCTGCCGAAGAAGCAGCCTAAGCTCTTAAGAAATATATCGAGGTTCAAATCCCCTCCGGGAGGAGCGTGCAATGGGAACCCTGGCAGCTAAGCTAGCTCAGCAGGTTTGGCAGACAGGTCAACGTGATTCCAGAAAGCGGCAGGGGATGGAGGTGATCCACAAAATTGCGAACACCCTATGAGAGCAATCTAAGAAAAACACTTGAACTCTGTTCCAGGGACTGTTCCTTAGCTTTCGATTGTTCTTTGCACTCCTTGAACTGGAGCTCCCATCAGTACCTAATATGGGTCGTGAGGACTGAGAGAATGTAGCGATGCCACCTAACAGGACAGTCCAGTTAACTCACTTTGGTCCATTGGATTACTTTAAACGGACCTTCCGCGGGTTACCTCAGGATTTAATTTTATGAATGCACACGTTACTGTCTGTGTCGCTTCAATAATACTAACCCTCCCCCTCCTCTCTGGGCTTCTTCTCTTCTCTCTCGGACACTCTGGTTGCCATTCCGGGCCTGATGTTGTGGCTATCCACCCTATTCTGGAACTTCCTACTATTTCTCTCTGGCGCTGGATATCCCCTTATAAGCAGGGAAATGGCCGCCTCTGGATATCAGTAATTCCCCCAGCGATGGTGGGCTGTCCTGGTCCTGCCTCTTGTACTAACCCTTCCTTATTATGTTAAACTTTCCTCCTCACCCCCTTTTTTTTCCTTATTCTCTATCTTCCTCCCCCTTTACCCCTGGCCTTTCCATAAGGATCTAACCAGATGCTCAGAAGCTTAGAATTTCTCCCCTCTGGAATTACCCTCCCGTGTGGGTATGGCTATCGGGAGAGTGACTAGCCAACACCCTTTAACCCTTACCTAATTGGGCTCTAGAAGTGCCCTTGGGCATCTTACAAAAGATACTCGTTCAGGTGGGATTCATCCCACACCCCCACCCGAGCGCTGGGAAGCACTCGGTACCTGGAAGCCAAGTTTGATAGCTAATAGATGGGTGATGCAAGATTGGTTAAGTTACTATTAGTTAGCATTGCATTAACCACTATGAAAATGCCTTTTCTTGCAGTAGTTCATGTCAACAGCAGGAAAAATTATGCAGGTCAGGTAGCTGAAGCCCCTACCTGCCTGCCACGCTAAGGTCTGGTTCCTACCAATGTCGCTACTCAGGGGATACCCCAGGTCTTTCACCTCCACTGTGGGTGGCTGGACAGACAGTGGGGTAGAAATGTAAGGTGTACCTGGCCCTGGGGGATAGGCCAGGAGGGCAGGCACAGCAGTGGAACTTTGGTGGGCTGAGGGGTCCCGAGAGAGCTGGTGGGTGAACCTTGATGAATGGGAACTGGGCTTAAGTGCTGCCTGTGACCGGGGCAATAAAATGTTTGGGGGGGAAAAAAAAGCACTTGGACATGACCATGGTTTTCCGAATATGAAAAAGTAAAAACGGTGAACTACAGACATATGGTGGAGCTGATGAGTGCAAACAGAACTTAAAAGGCATGCCCTCAAACTGGGGGGTAGGGCAGAATAAGGGGAAACAGAAAGCATTAATTCACACAAAGTGCTCAACATATGGAATAGTCTATCCAGTCAGATAAGGAAAGACAGCACTATTCAGGCTTTCAAAGTAGCACTAGCAGAGTCTTAAAGAGAGTATTTTGGTATTTTTCAAACCCTCGCAAAAATAAAAAGCAGCTCTCTTACCTCAATGGGCGTTCCCCTGTAATAAGAACAGCCTTACAATTACACCACTGAGGGAAGGGATAGTAAATTTCTCTCAAGGGGCTAGCAGCGCGATCCCGATCCACTTCCCTGTTGCTGGCTTCACCCAATTTTATGAAACGGTAATTGGGAGAGCATCGGTGTGTGCTCCATTGACAGTTTTCAGCTGTTTAAATGGTAATTTGGTAAACCCGGAGGCAGGGTTCAGCTAACAGAAGGCAGTATAGCGCAGTGGTTTAAGGCTCTGAGCAGTAAATCTGGTGACATGCAGCAGACCAGACCTGGGTTTGAATCACATAGCTTCCACTTGCATACTGTTTGACCCTTAGCAAGTCACTTAACTTCCCTGTGCTCCCAGGCCGCTCCTGTAAAAAAAAGCCTTCAGCTTAGTGTGCTACTCCTGGTTAAATAAATAAAAAAAAAAAAACACACACACACACACACACACACACACACAAGTCTTGTTAGTTGAACCCTTGCTCTGGGTTTTACGAAAGGGCTGTTTAATTGGCTGAAAACTATGCTTTAAAGTCACGCTCCATACAAGTCAATGGAGCATGCCCCAGCGCTCTTCATACTGCCGGGTCATAAAACATCGGTGCGCAGGGGCGTGGCCAACTGGGAAGTGGAAAGAACTGCACTGCTAGCCCCTTGGGGGCAATTTACGATCCCTTCCCTTCCCTTAGGGGTGTAACTGTAAAGGCGTTTTTTCCTACAGAGGCACTCCCATGGATGTAAGGGAGCTTCCTCTTGATTTTGTACAGCACCGAGAAAGGTACACTCTAAGAGACAATGGGAAGGAGGCCAACAGCATGAATAAGGGGAACATTCCAGCTATTAAGCTTGGATGTCTGCCCATACTCAAATCAGGTATAGTCTGGTCACTATCATGCAGCAAGAAGGACAGACAAGATGGACCCCAAGTCCCTTCTGGCATCACAATATAATGCCACCTCTGCTACGGAAAAATTTGTTGGAAACTGATTTACTCAAATGGTCAACTATCCTGTTTTCATACAATCTGTCGATAACAATAAAGAATGAAATAACTTGAAATTCATTTTTCTCATTTCAGTTGGGACAGTTTTGCTAGTAGAGCTTCTTCTTCAGAGATTCACATAAAGGTTTATGAAATAATACCCATAAACAAGTACAACCCAAATGTAGTCCTGCTTTGAAGTACACACTAATATCTGGATGCCACATGTAAAGCTTAACATTCTGTTTCCAGAACTGCATGCAGAGCTGTAGAAGCAGATTATTCAGTGGGCCCCATGAAAAAGCTAAAAACTGCGTCCCGGCCAATCAGCAGTTGAAGTCTTCATTTGCAACTGTAATTAGAATGCAATTAAGAGAGAATACCAACCTCTGCAAGTGGAGCAGCATGTTGTGCAGATCTGAAAGCTAGAGTGAAAGCTTGAGCAAAGGAGATTTGATACTGCCCTGGTACTTGTAAGGCATGATAACAAGGCAACCCAAAAAGTCTACTCTGCACAGCACATGGTTCCCTCTTAGTCTGAAATACACTGCATCCTGAATGGGTTTGTAGACCCTGCCATACAGGAAGAAGCTTCTGAGCTTCTGTGAGTTTTCACAACAAATCAAACTAAAGAAAAAAAAATAGGGAACCATTTCTAGGAACAACTTATTCACCCACCATGTGAAAAGGATAAAGCTAGCCATGGCAGCCTGTCTACACTTAATTAGTGGGTTATCCAGATCAGTTCATAATGCTCAAGTGTCTTTAGGACTGTACAACAACAGATGTGAAAATAATACCGCACAAAGCTCATAAAATGGTCTAATGTGTCTTTAAAGAGGGGAAACAAAGATTTGTAATAAATCAGGGCTCTATATATCAGTGCTTCCAATGAAAGCATCAACCAGTTAAGCAGTCATTTGACATGTTATTCAGATATGCAGTAATAACTGTACACCTTAAATGAGTTTTGAGGCACAAGGCAAAGCAGACTGCCTTGGCCAACTGGGGAAATGTGGTGATTACAGAATGACACACTGGCATGTGTTATTCTGCATATGAAAAATGGGTAAAACAAAAAATCCACTGAAATGAGTTACATTTATGTACAGTGCCCATCACACAATAATTTGAAAACCTGTGAAAATTCCTTTAAATGAGGTGCTGGTCTTATTCTGTGGCCAAGCACTTTCACTATGTATGACATCACAAGGTTCTAAAAATGGCATAACCAAGTATTAATATAGGGCCGATTTCAACATCAATATCTCTAGTCTACTACAAGCTACAGGTAAATCCAATAACTCATTTTAAAAGAGCCATTCACGGGCTTTCTAACTAAGATGGGAAGTGTTTATAAACGTTCTGCTTTCTGTGACCTATTTATGCTATAATACCCACGGTCATGTGACTGGATTCCACCAAAGTACAGAATTTCTTTTTCCCATTGTACACATTCATTTTTGATTGCATTTTGGATAAATTACACAATGATCATGCAGACAGACATAATATCATTTGCAAATACATAGAAACAGACTTTGACGGCAGCTAAGAACCGCTTGGCCCACCCAGTCTACCCATTTCCCTACCTACTGGATAAGCTGCAGATCCTAGTTAACCAACAGCCTACTTGAATACATTCACTTCAATACTATCCCAAACATGAGACTAAAAAACAACGGCACAGTAACTGAAATCTGAACACTACCCATCAATTGTGTAATTTAATAAATTACGCGTGTAAGAAAAGATTAGTACACCTTACAAAATGGGTAGAGAAAATGCAGTATTCTGAATATCTATATGCCATACTTAATCATATTACTACCAACACCCAAAAGCAGTTCCATTATGCCATCTAAAAACTTCACTTTCAAAATTGGTAGCCTGAATTCTCTAATCCATAAAAATGAAATAAAAAATGTCAAACTTTCTGCCAGTTACCATTGAGCTGGTCATAGATGCTACCTTGGATCAATGTCTTGATCCAAGAGAAGAAACAAATGGGGCAAAAAAACGACATTTCTTATCTCTTTTTTTGGTTTACTATCCTAAACCCATTTTATAATTGCAGCGTCATTCCAGGTTGCTGCTAGTAGTGCCCTGAACACACTTGTGGGGCACTGCAATGGGTCAGACAGGGAAAAGTCCTGGAGCTGGCAGGGTGATGGGGCTGGAGGTGAGGTGGGTAGGGGTACAGTGGGCATGCAGGGGATATATTTTTTTTTAAAAGTATATCAGCCAGTTGACTTGTTTTTTTTGTCACAGAGATTGCTGGTTGTCACGACAGTATAATCACTTTTAATCTACAGACCAGGGCGTCCTGAAAAACTAGGCCCATTTGATGATTCCAGTGAGCAACTGATGGAAGGAGGAAAAAAAATCATTAGCTCACAGACCTCCTGATGCAGGCTTTTCAACAATTTGTACTAAATGTTTGCTATGACTTCCTACAGAATGTACTTGAACTTGCTTCTCAATGAAACAAATGTCAATTATGAAACAACCAAGTCAGCGCACGTAGACTGGACCTACATTATTTGTAAGCATCTCACTCCCTGTAGAAGGCAGAATAAGCAATTTTGATGTCAGCATACTAAAATGCCAGCAGAATAGGCCTGTCTTTCGTGTCTGCTCGTTTGATCAGCCCCCACCCTGGGAGCTGACCTTGCCATCCCCCTTGCCCTCTCTGGCTTCTCCCTTACCAGTTCCGGATATTCTTGCTGCACTGGATTTTGCTTCCAGAACCCTTCCCCTGTACCTGTCCCACCCCCTCTTGAACCTCTCCACCATCTCCACCTCCACCAGCCCCCTGGGTAGCACATTCCATGCCCCACCACCCTCTCAGTGAAGTAGCACCTCCTCCTTTCTCCCTGAATCTTCCCCTTCAGCTTCCACCCATGCCCCTAGTTGCCCCTCCTCCTTCCTTCAAGCACCCTGACTGCTCCTCCCCTATTCACCCCCTTCATGTACCCGACGACCTCTATCATGTTCCCCCGGTCCCTTCTCTCGTCCAATATGTACATATTTAGCTCTTCGAGCCTCTCCCCATAGGTCCTGTCCCCCAAGCCCCAAATCATTTTGATTGCCCTCCTCTGGACCCTCTCCAGGAGTTTAATGTCCCTCTAAGTGTGGCCTCCAAAACTGCATGCAGTACTCGAGGTGCGGCTTCACCAAGCAGTTATACAGAGGGAGTATCACTTCCCTCCTTCTGGAGGTGATCCCCCCCAGCAATGCATCCCAGCATCCTGTTGGCCTTGGCCGCTGCCCTCCTACAAGTCTCCCGAGTTGTTCATCTTGACATCCACCACCACCCCAGGTCCCTCTCAGCCATCGAGACTTGTAGCATCCCCCAGGGTGTACACTTGGCCTGGTTTCTGGCTCCCAGGTGCAGTACGTTGCATTTCCCTGCATTGAACCTCAGCTTCCACTTTCTAGACCATCTTTACAGAGCCTCCAGGTCCCCCTGTAGGGCCACCCTCCCCATCCACCACCGCTCCCAGTTTTGAGTCATCCGCAAAGAGACTCATCTCACTCTTGATACCTATCCTTATGTCAGAGACGTAGGCGTTGAACAGGAGGGGCCCAAGGACTGATCCCTACGGGACCCCACTAATGCCCCTCCTTGGGGATGAGCCTGTCCGGCCAACTACGACCCTCTGGGTCCGGTCCTGGAGCCAATTGCATATCTATCTGATCATCTGGTTCCCAACCCCCATTTCTCCCAGCTTATCCAACAGGCCTCTGTGAGGAACAGAGTCAAATGCCTTGCTGAAGTCTAGAAAGAGGACGTTCACTGGTGTACCCAGGACCAAGGCACTCATCACCCAGTCATAGAACTCCACAAGATTTGTCTGACACGATTTCCCCGGGACGAATCCATGCTGTCTATCGTCCAGGCACCCTGACTTTTCCAGGTCCCCCCCAGCCTCTCCTTGACAATGCCCTCCCATCACCTTGCCCACCATCTATGTCAGACTGACAGGCCTGTAGTTCCCTGCCACCTCCCTTGATCCCCCCTTGTGGATAGGCACTATATGTGCCACCTTCCATTCCTGGGGCACCCACTCTGTCCTCAGAGAGATGGTGAAAAGCTCCACCAGGGGTTTTGCCAGGACATCTGCCAGTTCCTTCAGCACTCTGGGATGTAATTTATCAGACCCCGGTGCTTTCTCCATCTTAAGGGACCCAAGGGCTTCTGTGATTTCTACCTCCGCTACCTCATCCCCTTCATAGCCTTCCCCCTCCTGCCAGTGATGCCTCCCCCCCTCCCCCTCCCCCATACGTTTAGTAAGGTCCCACCACTCCTCAGTAATCCATGTCTTCTCCCATGTATGATGCAGCTTCCATTTTCCTTGGTGAAAACTGAGGTGAAGTACTCATTTAGTACCTCAGCCTACTCCCCTGGGTCTTGTGCCCATCTCTCCCGTTTTAATCCTGCCAATCTGCCCCTTCACCCTTCATTTTTCCCCAGTGTATCTAAAGAACCCCTTGTTCCCTCTCCTAATTTCTCTGGCCAGGTTCTGCTGGCTCCTTGCCTTAGATGCCCTCACCACCCTAGTGGCCCTTCTAGCCATCAGCTCATACTCCCCTCGATCCTTTTCACTCCTTGAGCACTTGAATTGCCTATAGGTTGCCTTCTTTCCCCTCACCACCTCCTGGACCTCACTGGTCCACCAGCAGGATTTTCAGGCCCTACCGCATTTTCGTCTTACTCTTGCACAGGTGCTGGTTGCATCCTGCACCCCTCTCCTGATGATTTCCCACCTACTGTCAGCGTCCATGTCTAGCCCAATCACATCCAAATGGTCCTTAAAGATCCTTCCCATTTCCTCAAACTTCTGCCCCCTGAAGTCAGTTACCTCCGTCTTTGTGCAGCCTTCTACCCCTCCTAGGTCCAGGCAGAATCAGACCGTGGCATGGTCACTCCCCACCAATGGGTCCCTTACCTCCAGGCCCCCAATCTGGTCACTGCCTGCCAGGACCACATCCAGTACCCATGCCTCCCTGGTCGGTTCCCCTACCTGCTGAGTTAGGAACGTGTCTTGAAAGACATCTAACAACCTCTGTTCCCTGGCCAACTTAAAATCGTTACACTTTTTCAATTTAGAACAATCATGTAATGAAACTCTACCACTTTAATCTAGATCAGCTCTGTTCATCTCTAGCTGAAGAAAATGTATGGCCATTATGTTTCCCCTCAGCACCATGATCTTTTTATTTACTTTCAATACTACCTGGGTGATGCAATATGAGCCTTTATGACATCCTCGAGAATTACGGCCCTGTCTCAAACCTTCTCTTTATAGGGAAGGTAATCAAAACGGTGGTGGCAGTCCAGTTCAAGGTGCTTCAGAAAAGATGAATATCTATAAACGCCCTCCAGCTGGGGATTCAGGCAGCAGTACAACACAGAGATGGCCCTTGTGTTTACTGATCTCATGGTGAGGGACAGAGGGAATGGTTCCATCTTGGTCCATCTGGAGCTCTCGTCCATTTTCGGCATGGTGGGTCATGGGGTACTTCTGGATTGCCAAATGCACTACGAAGGACTCGCTGCCACAGTGTTATGGTAGTTTGAGTCCTACCTCATGGGTAGCATGCACTAGCATACCTTGAATAATTCCATCTCCAAAGTTGCTGCCCTTCTATGGAGTGCCAGAGGGCTTGATCCTTGCCTAAAGTTGTTTGCTGTGCTTTTATATTGCCCTACAGCAAAGTCATTTGGCAGTACACTATGTAGTCCCACTGCAGAAGATACCCAGCTGTGCCTGCCCTGTATGCCTAATGGGTCATCCTGCTGCCTCCATGCTGGGAAGAGGCCTAGGTGTTATAGATGGCTGATGGTTTTCCAGAACCCAGGCAAGATGAAGATGGTGCTACTGGTAGAGTCTGATTTCCAAGAGTCAGCAGTGAGTTGTGACTGCTGTACCATCTTTTTGCAGTCACACAGAGTGGTGGACAGGGTGCATAATTTGGGGGTCATTCTGGAATGTTTGCGGACTCCTGAACACCATGGATCAGTGGCAGCCCGTAGTGTTTTTTTCATCTATGTAACATCCACCTGATTAAACCCTATTTAGCACCCGATGGCCAGATTATGATTGTGTGCATGCTTTCATCACATCTAGGCTGGATGATTGTAATGTTTTATTCCTGGGGTTATTTAGGGGTTTCGTACACTTCCTGCAGCTGGTCCAGAATGCAGAAGCTCAGCTGATACCTGGATGATCTCCTGACCACATATACACCCATCCGTCCTCTCCAGTCTGCCAATGAAGGCCTACTTACAATCCCTTGATCTAGGGTGAAGCTGTCAGGAGGACAGAGCTTTCAAGGTGGCTGGCCCTTTGTTATGGAACAGTCTTTCAGCCAGAGTTCGAAGTGGCCCCTAGGTGGACTCTTTCAAAATGTTTTTGAAAACATACTTGTTCACGTTAGCCTATTCTGAGACTGTTGAATAATTACTATTTTATGCTATGTTTCTAGGGACGTGGATATGTTGCTCAATCCACACTGTCTGGCAGGTTCCTTGCTGCTTTAAATCTTGCCGGAAGGTCTTCAAACTGGCTCCTCCCACCCACCCGGGTGGTAAAACCCTCAGGTCCGCCCCATGACACCATATCTTCCTTACCGCTTGGAAGCTCAGGTTCCCTCCTTAGCGCTCTGCGTTTTAGGCCTGGATCCACACTCTTTGGAATTTCCAAAACTTATTTTAAAATTTACAAGACTTTGGTTTTCGTCTTCCCTCACTGCTGCAATGGACAATTCGACTCCTGGCTTCCGTTGGTGCCCGTGTGGGCAAAAGATGTCCCGGACCGATCTGCACTCCACGTGCGTCTACTGCCTGGGGCTTGGCCATGACTTGCAGACTTGCGAATTGTGCAAGTCTTTTTCGACTTCGGTCTTGGAGGACTGCGCTGCCGGACTTCTTCTTGGGCGACTTGAAAAATAATATTCGCCGGTCAAGTCTAAGGAGGCCCGTTGGGCAGTGTCCATGGCGGCGGGCTCCATGGAACAGCTGAAGCAACTGATTGCCCTGGAGGAGGAGGTGGCCCAGGCCGCTTCTTCTTCCTCCTCGGCTTCGGAATTTATCCCGCTCTCTTTGGGCTCCTACTACACGGCTTAATTTAAGGAGCTTTGCCAGTCCCTCTCCACCATGGGAGAAGGGCCATCGGGACATTCCAGTCGGTCCAAGAAGGACTCCAAGGGTAAGTCCCACCATCTACATTCGTGGGAGAGATCCTCTGCACCGGACCGTCGACTCTCGACTTCGGTTGAGGTTGCGGCTACAGCTGCTGGCTTCACGGTGTCCCAGTCAGGTCAGCCGGACGAGACATCCGTCGACGCAGTCGTGATTTTTCTCGACCCGGACAGTCTGTCGACTGGAGAAGCAGACAACCCTAGTCCACCGGTTCCCCTGGTGGAAACAAGAGGACTTGCCTGTGCCTCAGTCCCCGGTTAAGGTCCCTGCACAGAGGGAGGAGTGGGTTTCCCCCGTCCCTCTCAGCCCACCCTCGGAACCCTCAGAGGTCTCGGTCCTCTTCCAGGTCCTGCCGGTCCCGCCAACGTTGGCGGTTTCGGCACCATGGAAAGCGGCGTCATCGCTCATCCTCGTCGTCCTCTTCAGAGGATAGGCTCCAGCGCAAGTTGCGTCAGTGCTATGAGGATTTAATATGGCAGCAGCTCTTATTGTCTGGAAATAAGCAGGCTCCGTCGTCTTCTCCGGCCATTAAGCTGCTGTCACTGGAGTGGCCGAAACAACCCCTTGAAGTGGTCGAAGAGCCAGTTGTTTGGCTGAAGCCGGCTGCTCCACCCACTGTGGTGGAACCTCTGCCTCCACAACCGAAGACTGGGGCCCCAACCAAGGATTCTCGGTCAGGTCAGGAGTTGCCCCACAGGTTGTAGGTCACCCTCACTTCTGATCGACCTCGGCAGGTGGAGGGTGGCTCAGGTGCCAAGCAGCTGTTCGCAGACTCCTCCGAGTCCGACGACTCCTCCCTGTTCTCCAGGCCGCTTGACCTGGAGTGTGCAGGGGGCCAGTCGGTGGACGAGAGCCCATTCTCGTTTTTAGGTTTGCTTCAGCTCATCTCGGAGTCCACAGGGATGCAGCTCGAACCAGTTTCCAAACGGACCAAGTATCCCCTCACGGAGATACTGGACCGAGGGGATTCCCCTACGGAGGCCTTTCCAGTGGCCGAAGCCATTGTTGGCCCGGCCCTGGAGTTGTGGCAGTGGCCAGCATCTTGTCCCGTGCCTTCAGCCAGGATGGCTCGAAAGTATACAGTCCCCACTGGCTCACTCTCTGGTTTCTCGGAGCACCCTCTGCAGAGGGGTTAGTGACCGATAGTGTTTTCCGGCGCTCTGGGAATGCTCTGGACATAGACAAACCGCCTGATAAGGAATCCAAAAAGCTGGATTACGTGGAGCGGAAGGTTTACGCTACTTCCTCCCTAGGTCTTCGTCAGGCTAGCTCTGCCGTTCTGATGGCACACTTCTCACACGCCCTTATGGGTTCCCTGGAAGAGGTGATTCCTCATCTCCCGGCTGACCTTCAGACGACGTTCAAGCAGGTGCGGGATTAGGGAAGGGCAGTTGCAAAACAGCAGCTCCAAACTTCGTTAGACATTGGTGATTCTTGTGCTCGATGAGTAGCAGCCGCAGTGGCCATGCGCCGCAGAGCTTGGCTGCGGATCTCCACCTTTACGGCGGACACCCAGCACAAGCTGGCAGACGTTCCCTTCCTGGGCACCGACTTGTTCGGGCTGAGGGTGGAAGGCCATCTCCAGAGGATCAAGAAGTCCAATGCCACCAGCAGCGTAAGCCCTTTCGACCCTGCGGCACGTCCAGCCCAGCAGCACAAGAACCAGGGCCAGCAGGCACACACTTGGCGCCCTAAGGCCAAGTCTGCCGCTTCCCCTAGTAGGAAGCCTGGAAGCAAGGGTCCAGGAGGTCCCTCAGCGGGTCCTTCCTCCAAGCCTGCCCAGTGATGGGTTGAGGGGTGTTGCCCCCAACCTCATCACTCCTCCTCAGGTTCCCCCGTCGGGGGACGGCTCCGCCACTTCTTTTCCGCCTGGTCTGCTATCACCATGGACCGCTGGGTGCTAGAAGTGGTAGGCAGGGGTCCGCCTGTGGAATTCGAGCAGTTCCCTCCCTATCGAGCCGTCGCCCCACGGTGGGCAACGGGTTCCGCAGCCTCTCCGTCGGCTCATCGAGCCGACATTGCCTTGCTCCTCCAGGAGGTGATCAGCGAGGTGACGGACACTCCTCCAGACCCAGAGTTTCTGTCCAGGTACTTCTTGGTCCCTTCACCGGGTCGCGAGGGCTGGAGAAAGCCGCCCGCCCTCCCCAGCACCAGGAGCCCAGCGGGACTCGCTGCCCCCCCCCACCGGAGCACAGTTACGCGGTAAGAGGAAGCTAAGCAGGAGTTGAGGCGCCGAGTTTAACCCCGCCGCATTATGCCGCTCCCCACCACCCCCAAAACCACCCTTGGTCGGCTCACCAATCAGCCCACTTTCCCATCTGCAGGTTATACCTGCTGAACACTAGGGGGATCCTGCTTGCCTAAGCCCTCCCAGACATGTATCTCAAACAGCAATACAACAATATGCCTCCTTTAGGTCTTGGAATACTCACGTTGCTCCTTATTATCCCAACCCCCCTACAAAAAAATCACGGCCAAAATTCCCCCTAACACCGTTATGATGTACATATGCTAGCTTCTCATTCCCCCACACTCCTCTAACCCCCATCTACCCTCAATTCTCCATCAACACCCCACACACACACTGGATCACCCAACGCCTATATCACCCCCAGTGCCCATACCCCCACAACCCACAGTAGCAGGTGGTATCCCTCTGTGCTAGCTCTACCCACCCTTAACTCCCTACCCATCCCCTGCTCTGCCCCCCACAGATCCTCCCATCTGCCCAGGCATCCCTACCACTACCGCTGCAGTCCCTTACTCTGGCTCACCATCCTACTCCTCCTGCTCTCTGGGAATGTCCACCCCAACCCAGGACCAGGACCTGGTACATCGCCCCCCCATAGAGCATGGACTCCGCACTGCCTTCATGAATATCTGCAGTCTCCCAAAAAAGACTACTGCACTCCATTTTTGGGTCTCCCAACATAAGCCTGACATCCTTGCCATAGTGGAAACCTGGCTCTCACCGTCGACCCCAGACTCGACTGTCTCCTTCCCTGGCTTCACCCACCTCTTCAGAGAAGATACGTGTGGGTAGCGTGGTGGGTGGATCTTGCTGTCTACCTAACTAACTCCCTCCTGGGTCATGCCCTACCCACCCCAAAAGCTCGACCGTGGGGCTCAGGCCATCACCTTAAAATTCACTCTGACCCAGGCCGTGGCCCTCTACCTCACTACAGCATATGTACCCCCACAAGAACAAAGCCAAGCTATCCGCTCCCTCACCGACTATCTCACTACCCTTCCACACAAGGCTGAACAGCTCATATTAGGAGATCTCAACATCAACTGGCTTGGCTCCACCTCAACACAAATTAAAGACAACTTCACAGCTGCTGACATATCCCAACTAGTGACTCAACCCACCAGATTTAACCAATCAAGTGGGTCTAGCACGCTACTAGACATCGTGCTCTCTAACCGCCCTCACAAAGTAAAGGATGTTAATGTCCTAGCCAACTCCCTCAGTGACCACTCACCAATTCTCTGCCACTGGTCCTCCCCCATGCTCAAAACTGCACACCAACCCCCCCCCCCCCGTTTCCACCCCGGAGGACTACACAAACTTAAGCGGCACCTTGCCCAGCTTGATTGGTCCCCGTCCCCTCGCAGCGGATACAGACATCGCCCTAGCCTTCCTCACCAATGCCTTCTGCAAGGCCTGTGATGTTTTTGCCCCTGTCACCAACATCCATACTAAGAGACACTCAGCTGCCTGGATCTCCCCCCCCCCGATCCAACAACTGAAGCAGCGTGATAACCTTTGGCACACTGCTGTCGAGACTGGCAGACTAGCAGACAGGCAAGCTTATAACACAGCTCGCAACCAGTGCACCTGGGCCATAAGACAAGCCAAAGCCAACCACTACCAATTCACCTTGACCTCCTCCTGGGGCAATGCCTGTACCTTCTGGGATAACGTGAAGGAGTTAAACGGGACGACCCGCTCCCCTCCTCCCTCTCAGATGGTCATAAATGGCGCTATTAACACGGACCCATCCCAAATTGCTGACTGCCTTAACAAAACTTTCTCTGATCTAAGCTTAGTCCTTCCGACCCACTTCTTTGACCCCATCTCGGTAAACAACAACCCAGCTATCGCTCGCCCCCCCCCCCTATTCTCTTTAGGACCATCTCCACAGGACGCGAAGCCAATCCTCCTAAAAGCTCTCTCCTCCCACAACCCTAGCTGTGACCCCCTCGACTCCAGGATACTCCGCCTAACACTGGATATCATGCTAACCCCCCTCACGGACCTCCTTAATCGATTCCTGTGCCTCAGCCAATTCCCAAGGGCATGGAAGCAGGCTGAAATCACCCCTATACATAAAAATGGAGACTGCACTGTACCAAACAACTACAGACCCATCTCCATCCCCCCCAAAGCTCTGGAGAAAATAGTATCCACACAACTTGTAGCTTATCTATCCAACCACAACATTCTGTGCCCAGAACAGCATGGCTTCCGCCCAGGTCACAGCACCACCACAGCTCTGCTGGAGTTCTCCCACCACATACACTCTGCATTAGATACCAGGGAGATGGCTGGGGCAGTGTTAATTGACCTGTCCAAGACCTTAGACACTGTGAACCACCCATTAATGCTAGACACCCTCTGTAAGCTGGGACTCTCATCCGGCCCTTTGGCCTGGTTCTCCAGCTACGTCTGTGATAGATCCCAACGTGTCAAGTTAAATGGCAGCCTATCTTCGGCACTGCCTATACATTCCGGAGTCCCACAAGGCTCCATTCTGGGCCCCACATTGTTCAGTCTCTTCTTGAACACCCTTCCCAGCTCTTGCTCAGGAAAGCTGCTATTATATGCCGATGATGCAGTCCTACTCACCTCACACCCCGACCCGGTTACTCTCCAGAGCAACTTGCAGTCCTCCTTCAACCAAGCTGAAAAATGGTTCCTCGACCATCGCCTGGTCCTGAACCTCAAGAAAACAAAATCAATGATCTCTGCACACTGCCAAAGTAACTCCAAAAATGCTCCCCTTTGCATCCTTCCCAACACCCTCCACCTCCTTGAGCAGGTATCAACATACAAATATCTGGGCATCACCTTTGACTCGGCTTTCTCCTTCAGTGCCCATGTCAGTGCTTTATCCTCTGCCATGAACACCCGGATTGGACTCCTGTATCGCCACAAAGACTGCCTCCCTGAATTCGCCCTATGGCTGGCTATCACTTCCTCCATCCTGTCATTAGTTGACTATGGCCTCCCCATCTATGCAGCCGCTGACCCCACTGCCCTCACCAAAATTCAGACCTCCATCAACAAAGCCTGCAGGCTTTTGACCAGTGCCCCAAGCAGAACCCACACATGCCGTCTCTACTCCACCTCGAACATACTCAATCTGGAAGAACGCCTGCAATATCACACCGGCATACTGGCTAAAAAGGCTCTACTTGGACTGTGTCTCCCAGGTGTCACTGCACAGCTTCTTCGTGCTTCTCGCATGGCCGCCACCCGTACCACCAATAAAGCCACTTTCCAGGTACCTAGGGCCAGGACCTCACTTGCCCAAAGATCCTTTTATGACAGAGCACCGTCCTGGTATAACTCCCTCCCCACGCACATCTCAAACACCCCTAAAATTGGTCAGTTCAAAACTGCCCTACGCAAACACCTCCTTAGCACTCGAAAATGTATGTGTCTACTGTAGGGCCTACCGTGTGCCCCCAAACTGATCCAGGTCCAACAGGTTGTCGACTCCAACAGTTCCGCCTGATAGCCTGCCTCAGGCTATTTACCACTGGCTATAGCCTGCATGACCTGCTAGGACCCCCCAATGAATTACTGTTATGTGCTCCTGTAAGCTGCCTATGTTTATTTTGCTCTCTGAATTTTCTGCTATGTATGCTGCATGTATCGCACCTGTATTGTTCCACACTGTCTTGTCTCACAAGTTGATTGTTCCCCCTCCCTGCGACGAAGAGCCTTTGTAAATGAGTCTTTGACTCAAAGGTTGTAAATCCAATATATGAAATAAAAAAAAATAAAAATGGACGGGGGCTGGGGGCTGGTGCCCCATTCTCGACCAGAACAAGTTCCTTATGCCGTGCACCTTCAGGGTGGCCACTGTGGTTCAGATCATTCCATCCTCTGAACTAGGCATGTGGTTTTGTTCTCTGGACCTTCAGGACACATTCTTTCACATCTCAATCCGTCCGTCTCATCAGTGATTCCTCTGCTTCCGAACAGAGGGATCTCTTTACGAGTTCCAGGCCATGCCCTTCGGCCTCTCTCCAGCTCCGAGGGTCTTCACCAAATGCATGGCAGTGGTGACATCATTCCTGCGGCACTGAGGGGTCCGGGTGTACCCTTATCTGGACGACTGGCTGATTGCAGCCCTCCAGGTTGGAGGTAGAGCGGTCCAGGGATCTGGCCCTCCAAGTCTGCTCTCAGATTGGCCTCCTCATCAACGGGGCCAAGTCAGAACTCGTGCCATCACAGGTGATTCAGTTCATCGAGGCAGAGCTCGACTCTCTTCGAGCCAGAGCCCAGCTCCCGGCGGACATGGCCAAGGTCCTTTCCTCCTTTGCCCAATCCTTTCTGGTTGGGCAACTACGTCCTGCCCGGGACTTCCAGGGCCTTCTGGGCCTCACTGCGGCTTGCGCCACCGTGGTCCATTGGGCATGCTGGCATATGCATCCCCTGCACTGGGGGCTGGCCCACCAATGGTCACAGCGCTCCAGTCCTCTGGACCAGCCAGTGACGGTGACCCAGGAGATGTGGGACGGCCTACAGTGGTGGCTCGTTCCAGCTCATCTGCAGGAGGGTATCCCGTTTGTCCGCCCCGAGCAGACGGTCACTGCGACAACCAAAACCTTTCTGATGGGTTGGGGTGCCCATCTGGGGGAGCTCAAGGCCCACGGCCTCTGGTCCCCTCAGGAGTCTCGATGCCACATCAACCTGCTGGAGCTCCAAGCAGTGCATCTAGCCCTCACCACCTTTGCTCCATTTGTACAGGGTCAAGTGGTTCAGGTCCAGACGGATAAAACCACAACCATGTACTACCTCAACCGACAGGGCAGGACGCACTCCTTGCCTCTGTGCAAGGAGGCTGTCCGCACTTGGTCTCTCATGATCAGCCTGCAGGTGGATCTCCTAGCCATCCATGTGGCAGGAGCCTCCAACAGTCTGGCCGATGCCCTCAGCCGGATAGACGCTGCATCTCACAAGTAGTCTCTCCTGCCGGAGGTAGTACAAGATCTGTTCTCCCACTGGGGCACCCCTCAGGTGGACCTGTTCGCCTTCAGGGAGAATGTGAAGCTGAGGCTGTTTCATGCCCGCCCCCCTCAGCAGGGCTCGCTGCAGGGGGATGCCTTCTCGAGACCGTGGACCCCGGGCCTCTTCGACGCCTTCCCTCCATTTCCCTTGATCCACAAGGTGCTTCTCAAGGTGAAGAGGGACAAGGCGCAGGTGATTCTGGTGGCCCCACCAGTTCTGGTACCCAGATCTCCTCAGCCTCAGTTCCAGGCTCCCGAGGCAGCTTCCAGCCCACCTGGACCTGATCTCAGTCAACAAGAGGACGGTTCCCCATCTGGACCTTCAATCCCTGCACCTGATGGCCTGGTTCCTGAGCAGCTAGAGTTCCAGGCCTTGGGTCTTTCCGACGAGGTCCTCAACATCGTTGAGACGTCCCATAAGGAGTCTACCAGAAAATGCTATGCCTTTAAATGGAAGAGATTCTCCATTTGGTGTCAGGACAAGGGGTTGGACCCTTCTTCCTGTCCATTGGCTAGCATTTTGGATGACCTGTGGTTCCTTTCTCAGCTAGGGCTTCGGTCGACGACCCTTAAGGTGCACCGGGCAGCCATCTCTGCTTACCGGGCGTGGGCCGGCAACCAGTCAGTGGCGCAGGAGAAGGTGGTCGGGAGCTTTTTCAAAGGCCTTGATCACATATCCCCTCCGGTGCGAGAACCTCCACCTCCGTGGGATCTACTGCTGGTATTGGCTAAGCTCATGGGCAAGCCATTCAAACCAATGCACAGGTGAGATATCTTCCACCTATCGTGAGATACCACCTTCTTGGTGGCTATAACATCAGCCAGAAGGATGGGATAACTTCAGGCACTTTCCATCAAGTCTCCTTATCTGGTCTTCCACAGGGACAAGGTTGTCCTGCTCCCCCACCCAAAATTCCTTCCAAAGGTGGTGTCGGAGTTTCACCTTAACCAGGTGTTGACGCTGCCGGTGTTCTACCCCAATCACAACTCAGGAGGCCAAATACAGGCTCCATACTTTGTACCCTAGAAGAGCGCTCGCTTATTATAAGGAGTGGATGGCTGAAGTTCAGGGAGAGGTTCGCCAGCTGTTTGTCACCTACGCTGAAGCCGCACCTGGCAGGCCTGCAGCCAAGTGGACGATAAGCAGGTGGGTCACCTCCTGCACAGATCTCTACTATAGGTTGGCGGGCATGAAGCCTCCCAAAGGGATAAGAGCTCATTCTACCAGTCATACCGCTGCTTCAGTGGCTGCTTCTAGGGACGTCCCTATCCAGGAGAGCTGCTACCTGGAAATCAGCACTCACCTTTATTTCCCATTACCACATTGACCTTGAGTCATGCCGGGATGCTGGTTTTGGGACCTCGATTCTCCATCCCATATTCCCTAATTAAGGGGTGAGCGTCTTGCCTCCCTCCTCCCGGAGAACTGCTAGGAGTCTCCTAGACAGTGTGGATTGAACAACATATCCACGTACCTAGAAAAATTATTTTTGTTAAAATAAAAAATTGCAGTTATTGGAAAATAGTCAACAGTTATGTGATGTGATGTGTTTTTGACTAATGAGGTTGCAAGATTTTCTAAGCCCATTTTATAAAGGCAAATGTATTTATATGGGACCCAATCTGGTTGGCTCTGGGTACCTTACTGAAACATTAGGGTTACAAAACAAATACAGGTTACCCACCTGTAACAGGAGTTCTAGGAGTGGTATATGTTGTTCATCTTCACTGTCTGGCAGGTTCCTTGCTGCTTTAAATCTTGCCGGAAGGTCTTAAAGCTGGCTCCTCCCACCCACCTGGGTGGCAAAACCCTCAGCTCCGTCCCATGACGCCAGATCTAGCCAGCTGGAAGCCAGGTTGAGCGTTGAAGCCGGGGAGGTCGGTTGGGTTGTGCGGATGAACAACATATACCACTCCTAGAACTCCTGTTACAAGTCAGTAACCTGTATTTTAAGTGGATAACACACTTCAGAGAATGCAGTCATATGGGAATATTGCACTGCTCAGGTGGCTGCACAATGCACCAGAGGTGTGTTGGTGTACCTTATTCCCTTATAATTAATAGTAATTAATACTTCATATTAGTGTCAGTGGCTTAGGAGGTAGCACACATGCTGCTGGCACTTGTGTTAATACCCATAACTGACACTGCAGCGCTGTACGAGAGGGGCTGCAGCACTGGTGACGTGCACTCCTTCAGATGAGAGGTTAAACCGAGATCCCATCTACCCATTTCTGGTCACTGTCAAGTTGGAAGTAAAGATCCCATGGCACATATCAAAGAAAAGTACAGTAGAGGAATTCTTGATTAAACAAATCAATATTAAAAACAGAACACAACAATGCAATACAGCTCTCAAAAGGAACATTACAATAGCATTAAGCAGACAAAAAAAGAAAGGAAAAATATAAGGATCATTACACCATGATCATACTATACACAGAAGCTTGGGAATGACCAGAAAAGCAAATACATTCCTCACCAACTTTTTAAAACACCCACACACTTTTCAGGCTTCCTTCACATAGTATCATATCCAGTTGACACCAGGTCATAAGATTAAGAACGTTTCCCTAGGTAACATGCGGAATTCCAGGTCTTATACTGAATTTCACACCAACCTTCTTGCGCAGAACCTTAGTGGCACCTCTTGTTGATTAATTGCATACTGGGAGTAAATCTGCCATATACACCATTTTATACAGGCCAAAAGGGCAAACCAGGTGCTCTTATGCCCACTAAACCTGACACTGTTTGTCCGACCCAAAACCAAAGTATCGTAAGTAATGGCATGTATGAATGGCTCACCACACAGATTGCTCAACGTGTTCCAAAACTCATGTATGTACAAACACTGAAAGAATAAATGGAACATGTGTGGGAATATTTTTTAGACTTTTGTGGAGCAGCTGCCTGAATCCTATCAAACGGGCACACACCTATAGAGATTTCAAGGAAGCTTGATGCTAAATCTAGTAGCCTTTTTAAATCTTTGTTTTTTTTTGTAATTTCCAGGTTTTCATTTCCAAAATTGTGGTGCCCCTCTCTTTCTTTCTCCACCCCCCCCCCTTTCCCACCTATGGTCACCTGTTACCTTCTTGGAAGGCTCCCTGAAAGTAGTGAAAAGACCCTTCCAACCGATTAATAAATGTTCCATTTATTCTTTCAGTGTTTGTACATACATGAGTTTTGGAACACATCGAGCAATCTGTGTGGTGAGCCATTCATACATGCCATTACTTACGATACTTTGGTTTTGGGTCGGACAAACAGTGTCAGGTTTAGTGGGCATAAGAGCACCTGGTTTGCCCTTTTGGCCTGTATAAAATGGTGTATGTGGCAGATTCCTTCCGGGGTCTATAGAGTCAGGTCTCAGACAGAGAAGTTCAGACACACTTTTATGTTTGAGATTTCCTGTAACTTGGAGCCTACCATGTTTGGACAGCCATAGAACATTCCACACCTTCTGTGGGAATCTTTTACCACACACTTGTTCTGTAATTACCTTAAGGGGATAGCAGTAATAAGCATATAAACAGGTTTAAAAAAACACTGTACATAGATGTAAAGTTAACTGTTTCCTAGGACCTGCTGTAGCCTGCTGAAAGGTAGTTTTCTGGAATCGGTTGGAAGGGTATTTTCACTACTTTCAGGGAGCCTTCCAAGAAGGTAACAGGTGACCACAGGTCGGGGGGGGTGGGTTGAGAAAGAAAGAGGAGCACCACAATTTTGGAACAGAAAACATGGAAATTACAAAAAACAGAAAGATTTAAAAAAAGGCTACTAAAGTTAGCATCAAGCTTCTTTGAAATCTCTATAGGCGTGTGCCCGTTTGACAGGATTCAGGCAGCTGCCCCACAAAAGTCTAAAAAATATTCCACACAGTGTTGCCTTGAGCCTCTGTACGGGGGAATACATGTGCTTACATACAAAAAATAAGAGCCAGAAAAGTTTTCAACAGATCTATACATTTCTTTTTCAGCACAGGTCATTTGTTCCACATTGCCACTGATCTCTCAGCAAACTCCAGCTTACTGAACCAGTTGAGAGAAGTCATGTCTATATTGCCAAATCTGACTCCAAGAATCTGAACTGGTTTGCTGGTAACCTGTATACCGGAAATGTTAGCTGGGGCTGAATTATCATAATCTCGTGGTGTAACTGCCTTCCTTTTTGATTTGTTGAGACTTGACCCAGAGGTCAATGAAAATTCCTAAAACAATGAAATCACCGGTTCACCTGCAGCTACATAATCAACTAATGAAACCAACATCATCTGCATATGCCAGGAGTACAGTGGGGAGGGACGAGTCCCTGTAAGGTCTATATGGGATGCACTCAATCTGAATTAAAAAGATGCAGACGAATCAGATCTATGAAACAGAAGAACAAAATGGGGCTTAAAAGACAGTCCTGACAGACCTTCCCCTCTGTGGACTAGGCATATGGTACCTAGCCTTCCATTAATAAGAGGTATTACAGTGGCAGACTGACAGAAGTTCTTCACACAAGACATGAATATATCCAGAATTCCATACTATTACCAGAAACAAAAATTCACGTTGAGACCATATCAAAGACCTTCCTTTGATCAAGAACTAGGATAACAACCCCCCCCCCCCCATGACAACCTCACTTTAGGTCAATAATTTCTCTTGTAAGCACCAACTTATAAATATACTGCCTGGTAGAAAGCAAGCCTGAGAGGGGGCAATTATATGAGGTGCAGCTTGTCAGTCTAACACAAAAATTTTAGACAGAATTTTTAAGGCTGAATTTAGCAGACTTATGGGTCTCCCATTGCCAAGATCTCTGATGTCACCTTTTTTTGTATAGATGTATAAAAAAAAAAAAACACTCTTCATACTATCACCGATATTCCCAGAAGATAAACTGAAAAAAAACCCAGTCAACTTAACAGAAATAGAGCCCTGTAAATATTTATGCCATTCTCTAGGTAGCCTACCTTCTCCCTAGGTTGTTCATATGAACAGGGAAGTAATAGCTCCCCTAACTTCATCTAACTACGTAGGCTGCTTTAATAGTTCAAATGTTTCCCTAGTTATTGCTGGAACATCTAAGGAAGAAAAAAAAATCCTCTCAACCATCAGCTTGAAGTTCTGGTTCCCCAAAAGTCGTCATGGCATGTTATGAAACCAAATTTAGGATTTCTGTGGGACTGTTCATCTTCTCACCATTTGAGTTGGTAAGTTCTCTTACACACCACTTTTCAGTCCTTTTATTACACTCTGAAAAGGGGTTTGTTTGTGTTTTCATACCCTGGGTCCTGAATTTTTGTTCTTGCAGTGAGCTAGCCATTTGATCATATGCATCATTTAAGCAATATACCCTGACAGGGTGTGGGTATACTGGTGGATTTACCATGGCTGGTGTGGCGCCGAGGGACTTAACCACACCAGAAGAAGTGGTAAATCTACCGGTATACCCACTCCCTGGAGGGGCATATTGCTATTATACAAAGGCCTTGTTTTTTTTTGCAGAGAAAAAATATTTAAAACATCAGTTTGTTTTGAAATGTACTGCTCATTTTTTTTTTTTTTTAGTGCGGAAGTAGTGCTCCGATTTTTTGCGAGTTATGCGTGATATGCCACAGGATTGCTCCTTGCCAACGATACTATTATAAATGTTTTCAGCTTCTTTGCTGTTAACAAAATTAACTGCATTTTGTTTCTTTTTCTTTGCTTTTCATTTTTTCGGAATGGTGCAGCATTTTTTCTGAAGTTTTGAGGCTAGTGACAGAGTATCAGATGTCGAGTTAACACAACGTAATCTCACTGTCCGTCCATGTGTTTGCCAGTGGTGTGTTTGCGATGATCGGAGGGATTTGCCATGGAGTTCCTGATGTGGCTGAGTGGTGGCTGGCACCTTTTCCAGTGGGTACACTGGAGGATTTACAACGCTGAAAAGGTGGCAGCCAGCCAATGAAAATGCAGGATCCTGTCCATTTTTTTGTGCCCGTTGAACAATTCCTTTTTTATACTCTGAATCTGGATTGTGAAGTTGCTTTTAGTTTCATAGGCTAGCGGTGACACCTGCCAAAACTGACACCATAAATTTAAGTTATCTAAGGTTTTTATTTCCGTTTTAGAATGAAACTGAAGAAAGGAGCATAGCTGTAATTTAAAATTCTCACACCAATCCAGTGGGGAGTCAAACATCAACAAGGATTTCTGTGCTTCAAGCAAACTATCCAATTTGTGAATGAGGAATTTTATAAAAGGGCTATATTCATAACATGGACCATGAAGGGCTGAAGAATCTCCAGTTTCATGTGATCCGAGGTTTCTATGGGGATGATTTTTAATCAGAAAACTAGGCAGTCATGGAGAAACATAGAAACTGACAGCAGATAAGGGCCACTAGGACCACCCAGTCTGCCCATTTTTATTATCTACATTTTTGCTGCAGACCCTGCTTGATCTACGGCGTGGTCTCTCCCCCACCCCTTACCCTAACAATTCCCTTGTGCCTCTCCAAGGCATTTTTGAACCCCACCATTGTTTTCACCCTCACTACCTGTACTGGAAGGCTGTTCCAGGAATCCACCACCCTTTCTGTGACAATGTACTTTCTGACACATCTCCTTAACATACCTCCCTCCAGCTTCATAGCATGTCCCCTTATTCCAGAGCACCTTTTTCTCTGAAAAATACCCACCACCTGCACCTCATGAACCCCGTGACGTATTTAAAGGTCTCCATTATATCCCCCCTTTACTTCCTCTCCTGCAGGCTGTACACACTGAACTTCCTTTAGCTGCTCCTCGCAGGGCTTTTGATGCACATCCTGCACCATTTTGGTAGCTCTCTTCTGGACCACGCATCCACTCCATGTCTTTCCTGAGATGTGGTCTCCAGAACTGGAAAGAAAACAGAAATCTATTCATATGGACAGAGATCCTTATAAAATGTACACTCTCCCTTTGAATTACCGACAATAGCTGTGACTACTAAATGTGCCCGATTAATAACCTACTTAACATTTCACTTTACAAAAAAAGCTTACTAGTTTGTGCTCCTCTGTCATCCAGACTCAGGCTGCAGTTAAAATCTCCACCCCATATTACACTTTTTGCAGTGAACACATAGGGCTGTATCTCTCTAAACCGCTCCCAGCTGACCTCCAGGGGCCCGGGCCCGTTCCCGAACCTGGGTCACCGGCATGGTGTGAGGTGTAGCACTCAGCATCTCAACCTCCAGCGCCACCAGGCTGGCCCTATGAGCTAGATCTTTAAGTGCTGTCTCTCTTTATGGGATTGAGTCTGGATCCCCAGACTCCTTGAAGAAGAAAAAAACACACATTTTGTTAAGTTTGATCTCAGCTGCCACTGCTGGTGGAAATATATGGCTTACAAAAATGAAATGGAGTATTAGGTTTTAATTTGGGTTACTCGCTTAAGTTTAGACAGATTCCCTTTTCTCCATATTGCCAGCTTACAGTACATTGAGCAGTTTGTAAACAATTCTGCCAGATTAATGATTCTACATTAGGGTGATACAAATTCCAAAAACTCTTACTGGGTCTGTGCATACATCATCACCTGCAGTCTGTGTCATATTATCAAGTGGTGGGGTTCCAACTGGGGCTGCAGTGCTTTAGAGTTTTCTGAGTTGCATTCCCTGAGGCAGGATCCCAAAGTACAATACCAATATCGTCAGTGTACGCCAAAATCTTTCCCGCCTCTGTATCAGGTGTCAATCCTGAACCATGTATGGCTTCATTATTTGGATCATTTTAATTAATAGGTCCAGGACAAAAATGTATAGCATAAGGCTTAGCTGGCATCCTCAACGCCCCTTTTAACATTCAGTGGTGGTCTCAACCAGGAACTAATATGGTATCATGACCGCATAAATGTATACAACAGCTGACTCCACCGTATAAATGATTCTGGTATGCCATATCTCCAATACTTCACCTTTTCCTGGTTAAGCATGTGATATTTATGCCCCAGTTCGTAAATTAAAACCTAGGCATGTAATCAACCCCTGGATCACTGCTTAACTACTGTGCAAAATGAAAGCCAGAGACAATCTCTGGTGTTTTGCACAAGCCACAGGGAAGCACGAAGATAAACAGCGCTACAGAGCTGCCCGAAATGCTTGCACTATGGAATCCACAGGGCAAAAATCGCCCACTTTCAACATGAGCTCATCAGCTCCTGGGGAAACAGCTGAAGTTCTGGCAAAATATTATAGAGACCTCACCGGCAAGCCAAGTAAGCCATCTCCCACTATGTTTGTGGTGAACGACATCCCCATACAGCACCCAGAATCAATTGCTAATGCTTTTAATGAAGTCTTCACAGATTTCAGTCAAGTTCTCCCACCTGATTTCTTTGAGGAGTCTGACCCATGGTGTCATACCACTAGGTCCCCACCCCCTGCTCACCCCCCCCCCATTCTACTTTAGGAGAGTCACGCTAGCTGAGGCCAAAAATATCTTCTTAGGGTGTTAGGTAAAACTCTGTACAGCAGTGACACCCTTGAGATGAAACTTCTCTACGTCTCACTAGATGTAATGCTAAAACCCCTAGCAACCATTCTAAATCTGTCCCTTTCCCTAAGGCAATTCTCTCAACATGGAAGGCAGCAGTTGTCATGCCTGTGCACAAAAATGGTGACAGAACACTGCATTCAAACTACCGTCCAATTTAGATTCTTCTGCCACTATCCAAAGTCCTTGAGCACATAGTCGCTGACCAGCTGACCGAGTTCCTAGACAAATACAATATGCAATGTCCTCAGCAGCATGGTTTCAGAAAGGCAAATAGTACCACCACAGCCCTACTGGAGTACACCGATTACATTCACAATGCCCTCGATCATGGACAGTTGGGTACGGTCACTACATTTACCTTACTAAGGCTTTCAATACTGTTAGCCACTTCCTGCTGCTGAAATCCCTCCTTGCCCTTGGCCTCTCTCCTGCAGTGACTAGCTGGTTTAGAAGTTACCTTGAAAACCGGACTCAACAGGTTAAGATCAATGATTCCCTCTCTTGACATTTTCCCGTTCCTTCTGGAGCCCCACAAGGCTCCATCCTAGGACCATTACTTTTTAGCCATTTCCTTAACAACCTCCCCAAAGCTTGTGCTGGCAACATGGTTCTATACACTGATGAAGCCATCCTCTTCTCCAGTCACTCAGATCCACTTGCTCTCTCACAAGAACTCCAAATTAACTTCTCGAAGATCGAATCCTGGTTTGCTTGCCACAAACTTCTAATGAATTACAAAAAAAACAAAAAAAAAAACTAAAACGATGCTCTTCTCCAGCCACCATAATAAATATAAATCAACATGCCTAACCATCTGGAATGACCAAAACCTACCTCTTGAGATGGTTCACGAATTTAAATATCTTGGCATTATGCCAGATAGCTCACTCTTGTACACCCTGCACATCCAACAAATCTCAAAGAAAGTAAACAGCAGGCTTGGTGTCCTTTATCGGCACAGGCACAGTCTTATGCCTGCAGCTCTTAGGTCAGCAGTCACATGCTCGATCCTGTCCAACTATGGCTTGGTCATTTACAGTGCAGCCACTGAAACTGCCCTCAAATGCCTGACGGTCGCACTAAATAAGGCTTGTAAGCTGGTAACTGAGGCTGCCAAAGGTACCCACACCTGTGACCTGTACATGCAATCAGAATGGCTACACCTTAAGGGCAGGATATCCTGTCAGACCTGCCTAATGGTGAAAAAAATTTGCCTCTAACCCCACCAGTCATGCAGACCCTCCTCCATCTATCGTCCAACCACCGCTCCACGCATAGTGCAACCAAACAGACATTCACTGTCCTACTATGTCAGACTTCACAAGCTCAGCATACCTTCCGTTTCAGGGTCCCTACTCTACTAAACCTCCCACATGAAGTCCTCTCTGAATCTAGCCTGGGCCCTTTTAAGGTAAAATTCAGCCACCACCTAACCGCGCTCAGTACTCTGACACCCCCTTAGATTATGACAACGTCTAGTTTTAGACTGCTCCTGCTATATTTTTGAACCTTCCTGTACTTTTACACCCTGTACCCAACTGATAAACGTGCATTTTCTTGACTCCACCGGCTGTGTTGATCTACATTGTGTCTAAACCCTGTTTCAAAATGTAACTTACTGCATTTACGAGATAATGTATTTTGTGTATTACCTTCTGTTTATCTTCTCTGTTCAATCTGACTTGGAACCTTTGGAAAAGAACCCCTAGTTCAAAGGTATTGTAATCCTAGTTATCAATGAATAAATAAAGCAACAGCATAAAACCCGAGCAAAGACCTTTCTCTCCCCTTTCAATCAGTTCTGTTATCAAACAGTTCTCTTATTAAATTACCCTGAATCTTACACTAAGGTACCGTACGTGACTGTGATGGTGATATTACTATGGAGGCTATCAATGATAATCTATTGGCTAGTATTTTTGACAGTATTTTCTGATCTGTGTGTAATAGACACAGAGGTGTCCAATTTTTGTAATGCTCTATCTCCTTTCTTATATAGGAAAATCAGTAAAGCCTGTGTCATGGGCTGGGGCAGTATCCCCAAGGTTAACATTTGGTTGCACAGAAGTGGGGCGCTGTGGAGCACATCTACTGACAAGTTGTGTTTGAGATCAGCTCTGTATGAAACGGCAGTTACAATTTTAAAATCAATATTTTCCTATGGCTAAAACAAAAATCCAATGACAGTATTATACTCCTCAGAATTTGCTGCTTCTTTAGATCTATTTTTGGACGATGGGACGCACTAAAACATACTCTGGGGGGCTTCAAAAACCAACCGGCTGAGGTGGAACAACATGAGGCTAGAGCTGATCCTACTCCGGGGAGCAAATCTCTGTGGAAGGCTCTCCAGAAATCAATGCAAGCTATAGATTCGAAGATTGAATCCATCCCAACCAGGTCTGTGGAACAGGCCAACAAAACAGAATCTGCAGTTAAAACAGCTTCAGGGGTGGAATCCAAAGCTACAAAAAAACACTTGTAGCGACCAATAACTCACAGGAAAACTCCCGGCTCTGATCTCTGGAGACCCTCGAAAACACTCAGAGGGCCTCCAATGTGAGAATTTTAGGCTTTCCAGAGAACTGTGAGGGAGATAGCCTACTCTATTTTCTTCAAGGCTGGCTACCTGGCGTGTGAAGCTGAGTACGAAACTCAAGGACGAGCACTTTATTCGGGCTTCCCGAATTTCCCTCAGATCAGTCCCAGCCCGAAATGATTTGGCCCGGACTGCTCTACTGGTTACTTCTGGACCAGGTACTAGAGATTGGATCTTACAAGCAGCCAAAGAAACTGATCAGCTCCACTTCCATGGAGCCATGATCAACCTCTTCCCAGACTTATCTTATACTAACAGGACCTGTCATAAGAAATTTGATGAGGTACGAGCAAAATTTTGCATTCTAGGAGTGGCCCACTCCTGGTTGATGCCGGCAAGACTGCGGGTTCATTACAGTGCCCATACTTTCCAATACACAGACCCAGTGGAGGCAGGCAAGAAAGCAGAGGCCATTGCAAGGGAATTTGACAACACCAGATGTCGTGAGTCTTCTGATCTGGAGGAGGAAAACAACCTGAGCCTTGCTGATCTTGTTTTCTTTCCTTTTAGAAAGACTAATGTGTAAGAGATTTCTCCTCTGATAACTTTCAAATTGTTCCACATATTAGGTTTCATTTTGATATACACAGCTGCGCAGCCGAGTTATCTATGTGGGAAGTGGAAGTATAGCTATAACTAGGATTAAGTTTCTTTTTTTTTTCATTTCCTAGCTTAATCACTCGGCAGCCACTATAAAAAGATAACAGTATAAAAGTACAAAAGTTTAAATTCCTAAATTAGGAGCTGCTTGAGTTGTTACAGGCCGTTTTGCTGCAATGTTGAAACCACATGGCGGGTTAAGTGCGTAGTTCTCCAAGATGCAGATTTGGAGCTACCACAGGCAAAGATAGGTTTCTTTGATTTATTGACTGCCAGTGCTGATTATTAAACACTTTCATACATGTTGGGGGAAATGTTCGGATTGGGTATCATAACAACACAGTTTGTTGTGTAAGGATGTTTGGTATTTTTTTTATGTTGCAAAGATCGCCCAAAGTCCTGTAGGGTGCAGTTCATCAAGGAGAATATTTTGTATCAAGGATTTTACTTTAAGGAATACCCCCAATTCGCAAATAAGACTGCTTGACAGTTTTTTTACTGTTACACTGGATGTATTGTATGGTCTACCCTTTTAACTCTGGCATGAGTAAATTGCATGCTGTTTTATCTGTGAAACAATAAAATATAATTACAAAAACATTTGGTTGCACAGAGCTTGTAAGGCTGGGCCTAACTGGGAACTAAATACTGTATAAAATTCAGATTACAAGCCATCTGTTCCTGGAGCAGTATTATTTTTAAATTCTGATTACCGATTCTGCTTTAGATAGATGAATAGGCTGGACTAACTCCTGAAGAATATTTTCTGGAACTATTGGGACCCTATTAGTTGATTGCTTTGATATGAAAAAATCCCAACACTAAAAGGTTTAAATATATTAGAAAATACCAGCCCCATAGAACTGAATGGGGTGTGCTCCCGCATCCTTCGTTTTGTGACATCACAAAACAGTGCTGCATGGGCCGACGTGGGGGCATGTTTATCTAACCGGGAAGTCTGTCTTTTTCGGCACCATCATGATTTCCAAAATTACGAGGGATATAACTTTGTGAATTTATGGAGTTTTTATGACAAACGTCAGTAGCTCGATTCCAGTCAGGTGAGGAATCGAACGGGCTACAGGACAGTAGCACTGCTGAAAGTAGGAACCTGCTCTTTAAGGATTCTGTCTAATTTGAGACCTAGTATGCCATCTCCCCCTTTTTCTTGGCTGATGTTTCAGACAGAGTCTTCAAGGTCTGATGAGAGCTCTCGTTGTGAGGAGGTCATTGAGGCATGAGAGTCCCCCTCGTCCTCTTCAGTACCCCTCCACTGACATGTCAAAGCAAAGACTGCGCATCTGTTCTCTACAGTGATCACAAGGGGTTTGGTTGTTTTGGCTTTCACTTTTCTTTGACTGCCTCTCTTCCTAACAGGAACAAAGACCATATATGTCTCGGGTTGGTGGGAAGAGGGAGAGGTGGCAAGCTTTCTCAGGTCTGCTATCCACCTGCTTTAGAAAGACGTTTAGCTATGTTTCTGGTGGTAGAGGTTTGCTCTGGCATATCTGTGTTCCTCCATGGAGCTGGGGACTGAGACCTGTTCCTGTGGTGTATGCAGTTCATCAGGGTTCACCGGAAGCTGTTAGAGGGTGAAACACTCCCAGGGCTTCTTGCCCTTGTTGCTCTCTATGCAATGACTGTGAGGTAACCTGTATACCTGCCAACCTGTGTGTTCTAGGTCTAGTTACATCTTGGGCCTGCACTTTTATAATCAGAATCGGCTCTTCTTGGTTAATCATCAAGTTGGTTTTGTGAGGCCCAAGGGCAATGCCTGTATGAATGCCCCTGGTCCTCACACAAGTTACATTTAAAAGGGTCTGGACAGCTATGACTCAGATGTCCACATTCCAAACAGCTATTGCATTTTTCTGCATCACATGCTGAACTTAAGTGTGTATGTGCCCACATTTATGACAGGTTGGGGGCTGTTCGGGTAAAAGCACATATCCCTATCCTGTCCAATTAAAAAAAAAAAAAAACTCCCCAACACACATCAAATACCAGTACCTGTATTTGTTTATGTACTTTCACTCCGATTTTCTACCCCACTGTCCAAACCTGTTTACTGTCACTAACTGGAGTTAGTATATCAAGCACCTCACATCTTTGCCTGAGCCAGTAACAGATGTCTGAAACATTGACACCCTCATTTCAGAATAAAACAGTAGTGGTCTTAATTGCAGGTTTGGGCAAGGGGATTGCTAGAAATGGAGACCATAGTGCAGTGTCTTAACGGGCTGTGTTTCACCCAGAGCCCCTCCACAGCCTTGTGTGTTTTAAAATCCATGTCAAAGTTGCATTCTCCTGTGATATGTATAATTGCATAAAGCTATGCAGCAAAAAAGACAAGCTACTCATTCAGTAATTTTCCAATTACAATCACTGTAAGAGTGCTGTTCTAGGCAACCATGATATTTCAGCCTGATGGCACTGCGCCATTGTGCGGGGTCACCCAAATAGCAAGCAGGTCAGACATTTTAAAAGTTCTCGCTGTTTCTTTGGGATGCGAGTCCGGGGAGTTGGCAGTCCTGTAGCAGCATTAGATGACCTTTCACCTGCATCAGACATGTCTGCAGACATATCGTCCTATCTCTGTTAAGAGTCCTGTACTAAAGGTTCTTGCTGTTCAGATGCAGCAGTTGCATAATTGGTCATTAGTTCTGGTACCAGTGTCATTAATTATTATCTACCACAGTTCCTGCACCTTCAGGAAATATGACTGGGTCTGTTAATACAGCCTCTTGCTGTGATGCTATCCTGTGCCGACCCCTCACATAGTATTAAAGTTCTCCCCACGCACATTTTGTATTAGAAGAGCCACTGCTTACCCCACATTTATCCCATGTGTTACAGTCCGGGTCAGTTGTGATCCCCAAGACCCCATGGTCTACCTACCTCCACACAGCCACCATTAGTGAAGCTTCCAAGGATCATTTCTACAAGTTTTTCTGTGCTGGAGTACCAGAGGTAGGGGGACCACATTAGGCACAGCTTACGGCTCATGTATGCCCGCTGCTCCAATTTATCCAGGGGATCTTTTAGATGGACTGTTGGCTGCACATCACCAATAGGTAGGTAAGTAAAACTACTTTTATACAGGAATACATGTAATTTGGACTTTGCAATACAGTTTACAAGACAGTCCTGTTAAGTAGATCTAAGTTGCTACACATAGAACATATAAACAGGACTGACATAACAGGGGCAGAACATATTTTTACAAAACACTTTAAAAAAGCATCAAGAAAAAAATACATGAAGATATGTCAGAGACTGATTCTGACCGATTTCTTTCATCTCTGGGGTTGTAATGTCCCTGTTGCTGTCCATTCTGACAGGTTGCTTTTACACATTAACAGCTGAGCAGTCTTGATAGCGCTGTCAGAAGCACCAATGCTAGAACTGCTTAAGCGGCTACAGTAGTATAGTGTATGGTGAGGGCTTGTTGTGTATGGAATTCAGTGACTTTCAAAATGTTGTAGTACTACAGTTCAAAAGGTCATGGAACGTGATTGTACCACACTGTACTACAACAACATTTTGAAACCCTCTAGAGGCTGCACGCGCTCAGCTCATTTTAAAACTGAACCAGACACAGAAAAACTCTGAGCCAGCGGCACGATCATCCACCGAACTGATAACGAACAGGGCACCACGAAAAAAGGCAGGATTGACCAGATACTTTAAACTATTAAAAAAAATGCAGGATCAACCAGATATTTAAAACTACTCACATTAACAGGTGAAGCATTTCACTCACGCTCCTCTCGCTTAGCGAGAGATATGTCCGCCATGTTTTTTTTTCCTGGAATCCCAGCCCACAGGTAACTCACAGCCAATGACAGACCACGCTACAGACGTAGGGACGCTTGGTCCCTAACAACCACAGCACTAACCTTAGCAACTTGACGAATACCAGATTAAAACGTAATAGAAAGAATTCGTTTTACGGCGTAAAACAAAAAATTAAATGCTCACTTAAATTATCGTAGGGGCACCATACACTATAAAAAATAATGGATGGGCAATGTTATGCCCAACCAGTGTGTCAGCCGCTCGTTCTGATTCCGACGGGACCTCTCAGCTTCGCCTCGAGGGTCATAGGAATCGGAACCCCTCAGTGGCACAACACACCGGTTGTGCATACTTGCCCATCCACTATTCTCTATGCTCTCAATGGCTACAGTTATGTTCTGGATGTGTCCTGGCATTATAAGCAAAAGGGTCAGAGGTTTGATTCCACCCAGAACAGACAGCTACAGGCTACCAAGCAGTAGTGGGCAGGGGGCTTAGGTTCGATCCCCAATGTATCACATTTACAGACAGGATGGGCCTAAAACATCCTTTTTCTGCTGACAAAATCTAGGTTTCTTTAACAAAAAAAAAAAAAAAAAAAAGGTAGTTCATTTGATTTGTAACAAGTCCATGGATGATTGTAACAGGTACTTGGCTTCCTGTGCCATCAGTGACAGGAGATGTGTTTTTCATCTTCCTGTTAGACTCTACTATAGGATAAGATTTCTTTCAGCCACTGCTTCAGAACGGACTCTGGTCCGCCAAATCTCTTCGGGGGTGCAATACTGCTGAAACCATTTCTGTTTTTTTTCCTCAGAGATGACTTTGGGGTTCACAGAAGCAAGGAAGGAGGTCTGCTCCCCTGCTTCAGTCACATTCATTCTCTTCCCACCACCAGGATCAGCCATTGTGGTTGACAACCCAACAGCCAGAGGTTACCCCAGCTGAACAGTAGGGGAGTTTATTGAGGATAAAAAAAATTCATACAAGACGTACATCACGAAGTACAATACAGCATTTCTGTGGTGTAAAACAAAGCAAGCAGTAGCTGGCACGGTGGTGATGAGGGTTGAGGCGGACGCCACACCTCGAGCCACACTGGCGACCCGAGTTCGGGAACGAGCTCAGGTGCCGGAGGTTGGCAGAAGAGGGAGAGGATCGAGCATCCGATGGGACTGCTCTCCTCTCTCTGGGGAGGGATCCAGGGTGCCTCCGGCCCAGCAGACCCCCCTGGTGGAGACCAGAGATACTACTAGCATGGAGCTATGAGGGAGGAGCACGGCGGATGTCTGTGGGTTTCCATGCTGATATCCCGGGTGAAACTTGTGCGAGGGGAGGTAGGTTGTCTGTGGTGGGAGGTAGAGCTTGGGGTGTGATGAACAGGCCGGAGAGAGTTCCCCGTATGATGGAGCATAAAAATAGTAGACAAAAAAAAAAAACACAAAGCAAAGCAGGATAACAAATTAATTATTTGTTCTTCTGTAAAGCCGAGGTTACAATTATAATGATTCAAAAGAGGAGGAAAAAAATAGGGAGAATAAATCCATGTTGGTAAACACAGTGGATGTTAAACAGAAATTATAAAGGGGAAAAAAAGAGAAGAGGAGAAGGGAACAATACATTGTGATCATATGCAAAATTAAAATAATAAGTCTACTTCTGTCAACCACAAATTCATGAGAACAGCAAGTGATGTTCAAGTAATTGGAGCATTTGTGTCCGTTATCCAGGGCATGTTTCTCCATATAAAACTCTTAAATGATATTTGTGTATTACCTTACATTCTGCTCAGTATATGTCCTTCAGTTCTGATATTTTTTTGAACCAATTCTGTATATACGATTATCTTCTGTTGGAGAGTAAACAGACTTCCACTGCTCCAGATATACCACTTGATCACCAGTAACACAACATGCAGCGTGCTTGTGTTCTGGACAATAGGGGAATTTCCCTGGTATAATGGCCAACATCTCTCCCCTCCCCAAAGTCAATAAAACGGGTTCATGCAACCCACCCCCAAGACACACCTGGAAAAACTAAATTTAAATACCTATAAATTTTCTTTCTCTGACAGCTGGTCCCCAGGCTTCCATACAAATGGGCTATACCCCCTGATGCAGATATGCAGGCAGGAACTAAGCTCTGCAGCTGTGGATATCCAGCCCTCCACTTCCTGTTTCCATCAGTTCTTCCGAAAGCAGTCCAACTGTGGCAATACTACATGAACTTGGAAAAAAAAAAAATTAAGCCATTCATGCCCAACTTTATACATTCTGGGAGGAAGGGAAGCAGAAGCGGTCATCGGTGAAAGAATATTTACAGGTATTTAAATTTCGCTTTCTCACTCCAAAGTTGGTCTCCAGGCTCTCATACAAATGGGACATACGAAAGTAGTACATTTTTATTTATTTAGCTTTTGTTGACCGGGTAAGTGCACTAGACAAATCCTGCCTATTTTCAGGCACGACCCGGGGGAAGGGGGGTACAGATGAATGGCAACTGACCTTGAACCAGATTAAGCTGTTGGTGGTATATTTTTTTTAGTGAATGAGAGAAATTTGGCCAGGACACCGGGGAAATTCCCCTACTCTTTTCGATACGTGCCATGGGATCTTTAACATCCACCTGAACTACCACCAATCCAGGCAGATGGGACCTCGGTTTAACGTCTCATCTGAAAGACGGCACCTCAGAAATGCAGCACCCCTCTCATGCTGCATTACAGTGTCAGTACTGGGATATTAACCCAAGTGCCAGATGTGGGAACTGAACCCACAGCCCTCTGATCTCCCGGCCTCAGAGGCGAGTGTGCTACCTACTGAGCCACTGACACTGACATCCCTAGATATCCCGGGTGGGAAGAATGTAAGTGCCCTTAAGGGTATCTCCACCGCCTGAAGAACTTGGCAATCAAAGGACGCCTTCGCTGAGGCCATCAGATCTAGTTTGTAAAATTCTGTGAACGCGTGAATGGATGACCAAGTGGCCACCCTGCATAGGTCTGCTGGAGATGCTTTTCTGAACTCTGCCCACGAACTGGCCATAGCCGGGTAGAATGGGCTCTCACAGGGCTAGGCAAGGTTACTCCAGCCTGATTATAAGCAGTGGTGATGACAGAATGGATCCATCTGGCTAAAGAGTCCTTCAAAGCTTTTTTTACCCATATTTTGGCCTGTAGTTAGGATGAACAAACTGGAAGTTTTTCCCACAGAATCCGTTCTTTTAATATGCATTTTCACCGCTCTTCTTAGATCCAGCGTGTGAAATTCCCTTTCCTTTTCATTTTTTGGGTGTGGGCAGAAGGAAGGCAGAATTAACTCCTGGTTGCAATGGAATGGAGACATAACTTAGTAAAAAACCTGGATCTGTTAGGAGCACCAGAGTCCTGATGAAACACAGTATACGTCTCTTTGGTGGATAAGGCTCCTAGCTCACCGATTCTCCTGGCTGAAGTAATAGCTATGGGAAAAGCAACCTTCATCGTAAGATGCATGAGGGATGTCTCCTTGAGAGGCTCAAAAGGAGCATTGGGTCAAAGCTCTGAGAACGAAATTGAGCCTCCAAGGTGGTACCACTGGCTTGATTGGAGGGTGCTTTAATGTTGCTGTCCTTAGAAACCTCCTGACATGGGGATGTGAACCCAATTACTCTCTGGAATCCACCAAGAGCGCCTTCAGCACGAAAACCTGAACCCATAAGGTGGCTGGTTGCAGTCCTTTGTCAACTCCATCCTGAAGAAACTGCAGAAGTAGAGGCAATGATACTGGCTGGCTCTGTATGTGTTTGGATTGGAGCCAGAACAAGAATTTCCTACAAATTCTGTAATACACTTAAGACGGAAAAGGGGCAACGTGAGTTCATCATCATTTCAATGACAAGTTGTGTAGCCTAGCTCTTTGAAAGTTTCCCGCTCAATCTCCAGGCCAAGATGGAGAGGTTGTTCAGACTGGGGTGCAGTACTGAACCCTGATGGAGAAGGTCCGGGCTTATCTGGAAGGTTAGAGGTTGTCGCCTTGAAAGATGAATGAGAAGCGGGAACCATGGGCGACGAGGCCATCGGGGACAAACTAGAAGCAGTTCTGCATGGTCCAGAGCCACTTTGTGTAGGACTCTGGATAGAAGCGGTATTGGAGAAAAGGCATACATGAAACCGAACTGACCCCAGTCTAGGAAAAATGCATCCTGAGCCACTGCTAGTTCATCCTTGGCCAGGGAGCAGAACTGTTTTACCTTGGAGTTTCGCCGGCAGGCGAAAAGATCTAGCAGAGGATTGCCCCACTGTTCTGTTAGGATGTGGAAGGCACTGTCTTTAAGCTCCCATTCCCCTGGTAGAATGTCCTGGTGACAGCCAGTCTGCTCGGACATTTTCCTGTCATGAAATGTACACTGCCCTTATGCTTGCCAGGTGGTGCTTGGCCCACTGAAACAGAAGGGACTCCAGCAGCATTTCTGAGCTTCTTGTTCCACCCTAATGGTGGATGTATGCCATCATTGTTCGATTGTCTGTTAGAATCAGTATGTCCTGACTGAGGACTTGCTGTTCGAAGTGCATCAAGGCTAGGCGTACTGCTCTCATCTTGAGAACGTTGATGATGTACCTTGTTTCTAACAGCCGCCACTTGCACTGAGCTAACAGCTGATGCAAGTGAGCCCCCAGCCCTGGAGGCTGGCATCAGTCGTGATTCGGATTTGGTGTGGATGGCCCAAGATGCAACCCTCATGACGACATCTGACCACCAATGGAGGGACTTATCTGTTGAGAAATTGGGATCAGTTGGTGTTGGCTGTGTCTGGACTGTGACCACAGCTTGAGCAAGTGTGCTTGAATGGGCCGCATGTTGACTAGGGCCCAAAGGACACACTCAGCCAGTGATGCTAGAGTCCTAACCAGCTGCATGAAGGAGTGAGCTGGTAGCTGAGGAGCTGTATGAAACTTCCTGATCAGCTTCAGCAGGTCCCTGAATTTCGCTTGCGTGGGGGTGGGTGGGCGGAGAAACCTTGTTGGCTTGTGTCATGAAGTCTGCCCCCAGGTGGTTCAAGGTCTGGCTTGGAGTTAGACAACTTTCTCCAGTTGATGACAAATCTGTGTGCCGACATGCACCAGACTACCTTCACCACTGCTTGTACGAGCTGCAAGGCCTTCATGAGAATATCATCCATGTAAGGGAAATGTTGTATCCCTCGGTTCCAAAGGTGAGCTATGACTGCTACTAGCCCACCCCCCCAAAAAATCAGGGTAGTTAGATAGAAAAGTTAATAGGGTGAAGGGCAGGGGTAAATGGAGAAAAAGGCAGCAATGACAGGGATGGGGCAAAAAAAAAAAAAAAAAAAAAAGGGTAAGGCCATCAAAAAAATGGAGGGTAATGAGTACCAATGCCCATAGTCTAGGTAAAAAGCTCCCTGAACTGGTGGCCTTGATGGGAGAGGGACGCTTGGATATCGTGGCAGTCACAGAAACATGGTACACAGAGAACCATGACTGGGATGTCAACATGCCTGTGACTAATCCCGGGTCACCCCTGAAAAAGGGACCACAAGGTTCCAGTGGGCCTACCCAGTCACCAGAATTTAAATAAATAAATACCAGAGTACACAATCTACAGGAGGGACATGGAGCGTAGAAGAGGAGTAGCAGCAGCTCTCTACGTAAGGGAAGGAATCAAAGCAACGGAACTAAAGGGTAAACAGGGAGGAGAGGAGGCACTATGGGTCACCCTGGAGACTGGAAATGGCACCACAGTCTGCACAGGGGTTGTATACAGACCCCGTCTCAGGGGAGGAAATGGACGAGGAAATGATAGAAGGCATCCTTAGGCTGGCAGAAAAAGGGGAGTTATTGTTGATGGGGGACCTGAATATGTCAGATGTTAACTGGAGCACCTTTGCTGCAGCCACATCCAAGAGCAGGGTCATTCTCGATGCCCTACAGGTTGCATGCCTCCGACAGCTAGTGTTGGAACCCATTTGGGAGGGAGCAATATTAAACCTGGTACTCTCAAACGGGGATGGAGAGAGAAGATCTCAGATCTAGATGTGGGCAGCCACCTGGGAACACGTGACCACCAAACAGTGTGGTTCATGATAAAAACAGCCGCAGAGTCAAGCCATACAAAAGTGAGGGTACTGCACTTAGGAGAGCTGACTGTCAAGATGGGAGTACACCTCAGAAAAGCACTAGCAAACAGGCAAGAAGGAGGGGAGGAGGAACAATGGGGAAACATCAAAACTGCCATCACAGAGGCAACAAGACTTGGTGTGAAGCAAATAAACAACTCAAAACTAAAGAAAAAAAACACTATAGTTCTCAAAAAGAGGTGGTGGGGAAGGTTAGGGAGAAAAAGATAACATTCAGGAAGTATAAGGAGAAACAGAATGAGCAGGACAGAGAACTGTGCCAGTTAAAGCAGAATGAAGCAGGGAAGACAGTCAGAAGAGCAAAGGCCCAAACCAAGGAAAAGATAGTCAACTCAGTTAAGGAGGAAGATAACACCTTTTATAGGTACATTAGGGAGTGAAGAAAGACCAAGGGAGGGATAGCGAGGCTTAATAAAGGGGAAGGTGGGTGGGCAGAGAGGGACAGTGAAAAAGCAGGGATACTGAACAAATACTTCTGCTCAGTATTCACAGAGGAAGAGGAGGGGGAGGTACCTAATCCAATCAGTAGAAGCACTCTGGATAAGGAGGTTGATGATAGTCCATTCACAGAAGAAAGGGTTCTGAAAGAACTCTTAAAACTGAAGGTGGGTAAAGCAATGGGGCCAGATGGGATTCACCCAGGAATTCTAAAAGAACTAAGGGGAGAACTAGTGAGACCATGGACTACCCTTTTTAACAAATCATGGGAGGATAATGTGGTACTGAAGGAGGCTGGATGTGATTCCCCCTTCACAAAAGTGGGAGCAAAGCAGAGGCAGGAAACTACAGACCTCTTGGCTTGACCTTAGTGGTAGGGAAAATGATGGAATCACTTCTGAAGGAAAGAATTGTTGAGTACCTAGAGGCCAGCGGGGCACATGACCCAAGGTAGTATGGTTTTACAGCAGGAGGAAGATCATGTCAGACGAATCGAAGATTTCTCTGATAGAGTGACCAAAGTAGTAGACCAGGGAGGGGGTGTGGATATGGCCTACCTACACTTTAGCAAAGCATTTGACACAGTCCCACACAAAAAAGACTGATAAACAAATTAGCCATCCTGGGAGTGGGTCCTAGGGTGGTAGCCTGGATAAACAATTGGCTGGACAACAGGACACGGAAGGCAATAGTAAACTGATTCCACTCCAAAGAAAGGGAGGGTTCTAGCAGGGTAACGCAGGGTTCAGTAATGGATCTGGTCCTTTTTAATGTCCTTATAAGTGACAATGCAGAGGAACTGGAAGGAAATATACGCCTCTTTGCAGACGACACAAAGATCTGCAACAGGTTGATACACAAGGGGGGCAGTGGAAAGGATGAGAAGGGACTTGGTAAGAATGGAGAAATGGTCAGAAGTATGGAAGCTTAGATTAAATGCAAGGAGGTACAAAGTAATGCACCTGGGAAAACAAAATCCCAGGGAAAGGGTACACAATTTGAGGGGGGGGGGGTACAAAAATGGAAAGGGGCCTGGGGGTAGTCATATCAGATTACCTAAAGGTAAGCAAGCAATGTGAGAAGGGAGTAAGGATGGATGGGGGGATACTGGGATGTATAAGGAGAGGCATTACCAGTAGAAAACAGGAAGTTGTTATCCCTCTGTACAGACAACTGGCGAGACCCCATCTGGAGTATTGCGTGCAGTTCTGGAGACTCCATCTCCGCAAGGACAGACAAGACAGGATGGAGGCAGTCCAGAGGAGGGCAACTAAAATGATGCAGGGTCTGCACCAGAAGCCATATCAAGAGAGACTAAAGGAGCTTAATATGTATACCCTAGAGGAAAGGAGGAAGAGGGGGGACGTGATAGAAACATTCTGCTTGAAGAAGGTCTGTAACGGCCTGTAACATAGCCTGTCTTTTGGACGGGTTGCTCGAGATAGGGGAGGGCACCACATGAGGTAGTGGGGGCTTGGATCCGAATTCTATTCGGCAACCCTTGCTGATGATGTGTAGGACCCATCTGTCTGACGTGGTTTGGACCCATTCTTTGAGAAAAAATGAATGTCTGCCTTATTCAAGGATGGGCCCTGGTAGCTTTATTGTGTCTTCTTGTTGCTGTTACTGGTGTCTCTGGTGCCACCACTGCTACCAGATCCACCTCCCATGAAGTTACATGGGGAGAACCATGTTCTTTTCCAGAGAAATTAAGAGTTTTGACCCTTGTTGTAACCTTCGTCACGAAAATTGCATCTGGGGCCTGAGGACCATGATTTGCCCCTGCCATGTGTCTGGGGCATATGCACTGTAGCAGTTTCCTCAGATTCCTTCACCACCTCCTTCAGAGCTGAGCCAAACAGGAGATTATCTTCATAAGGGGCATTTACAAAATGGCTCTTCAAAATGGCATCTGCTTGCCAGTCACAAAGCCAGAGGTTACGGGTGAGCCGAAGTTTGATAAAACAGTCTAAGTGGCACACCTGACCACCGCCTTATGCATCCGCTGAATAAGCCGATGCCAAACCCATTAATTGCAGCTGATGAATAATAGCTTTGTTCTTCTCTGGCTCCTCAGTGACTTGAAAAGCTAATTCTGAGACCGAGGACAGAGCTATTCGGGCCGAAAAAAGATTGGCAGTTGCCGCCTTGAGAGACACTGCTGATGCTTGGAAGGCCTTCTTGAGAGAGGCATCCACTTTCCTGTCCACCGAGTCCCTGAGTGATGCCCTTCCCTTGGCTGGGATGACCATCTTCTTGGTGAGGTTCGACATCAGAGGGTTGATTCTAGGGCAGTCTACCCACTTTTCAGATTGTTTCTCATCAAACTTGAGGAGCTTAGAGATCTGCCGGGGCACTGGAAGGTGCGTTCTGGACCCTGCCATTCCTCCTTTAGCAAGTCCTCTGTGGCTGGGAGAATTAGGAAGGCAGTGGCCAGTTTGGTGGCAGTTGCCAGGCAAAAGGCATGTTTCAGCTGTGCTGGAGCCAATGGGGAAGAATCAAGATGAATTCCAGCTATGACCTTCTTGATAAAAAAGTCTAGGTCTTCCAGGTCAAAGTTTCTGGAAGGGGAGTCATCATAGTCCGAGGATGAGTCCACTAGCTCTCCCTCTTCTGGTGAAGAACTGGAGTCTGGGGAACAGTCCCTGCGATGCTTCCCCTTGTGGGTGCTCCTAGATCTGCTCTGAGAATGAGATGAGATCTTTTCTTCCTTTTGTGACGTGAGAAATGCCGATCGTCCTTGTCTGAGCATCTGCTCCTGTATCGGGATTTTTTTCTTTTATCATAGTGATGTGAGGACAGCTGTCCCTCTTCAGATGAGGACAGGGACGGGGTCCTCTTTCTTTTCACCTTCTTGTGAGGTCACACATCTGGTGACCCCAGAGGTTGCCAGTCGAAGCATGCAGAGTCCAGTGCAATGGCCCTATTAAGCTTGTCTATGAGGTCTGGGGCCAGAGAGGGGGTTGTGGACTGCTGGATTTCCCTGGTGGCCGCTGCTGTCAGACCTAGTGGGTGCTACTCGCTCAGACCTGTCTGCTGGCTATTAGTCTGAGCCAAGGCATGGGAGGTCTCCGTATAGGTCTCCGAGGCATGGGAGGCAGTATAGCGCAGTGGTTGAAGGCTCTAAGCTGCAAATCTGGAGACCTGGGTTTGAATCCCACAGCCCCCACTTGCATACTGTGTGACCCTGAGCAAGTCAGTTAACTTCCCTGTGCTCCCAGGTTGCACCTGTAAACAAGCTTTCAGCTTAGTGCATCCCACCTGGTTAAACAATTAGAAAAAAAAAGATATACATTATATATATCCTCCCCAGCTGCTGACACTGCCTCCTCACATTTTAGGCACAGCGAACCTGCAAAGGTGATTAGAACAGGGGATTTGCAATGCTGTTATTTTCTGCCCCGGGCAGGCTTGTCTGAGGCCATGACTGAAAATGGCTCTAACCCCTTGTGATTCAGTGTACCCCGCCCCGGAGGTTTCCTGATAAAATGGGAGGCTGTCCTGAAGAATGCTGAAGCTCTGATGGAACACTGCTGCTGGCGCTTTAAGGGCAAAAAGCTGACCTGTTTAAACTGCTGCCTTGGTCCTGATTAGTTAATAGCACGGGTGAGAAGCTCTTATGTCCTGAGCAGCACTCCTTATGACCTGGCACACTCGTCAATGAGGGAGCACTGGAACGTCGAGGAGTGGCTGAATTAGAGCTGCAGGCCCACTGTTGACAGGTGGCTGAAAGAGTCAGGAAGCCAGCTGTCGACAGGAGAAAAATGGCACTGCTGTTGAGGAGAGAATCCTCTCAGAGCACTGAGGTGCTATTAATGTCTAATCACCAAAAAAACTGCACCCGTCAACGAAATTCACCAGACGTCGAACTCCACGGCTAAAATGAACACTGGGCTAAGCCCTGAATTGCGGGAAAAACCTCAGCGGTAAAGTAGGGGCCAATCTGTGCAGCTTGCAAGGCTGAGACTGCGACCCATGCAGGAGTGCTCCAAGGTGCTACGTTTCTTCAGCAATCCCAATAAGAAATTAAATTTTGTGACTTACAGTCTGATGCCTTCAGCTCTGCCACGTGGTGACAGAGCTCTGCTGCAGAGTACCTGCGAGTTGGAGGGCAGGAAGTAAACTGATGGAAGAAGGAAGTGGAGGGCTGGACCTCCCCAGCTGCAGAGCTTAGTTCCTACCTGCATAGCTGCATCAGGAGGTACAGCCCATCTGTATGGAAGCCCAGAGACCAGCTTAGGAGAGAGAACAAGCTATCATAGCTTAGTGTGCCTTTCCTGGTCAAAAATTATAAATAAATTGTTAAGTGTACACACGGTCTTGTGCTATCCCCCTTACATGAACACACCATGATCTGAGCAACTGGACACAAATAAATTACACTATTTAAAAAAGTGGAGCAGATCAGTGCTGTTAATTCCTGAAGTTTTGAGGGCGGGGAGAAGAGTGTAACTTCAGATTCTCATAGTATTCAAAACTACAGAAGAAGGGAAACCAGACTTTTTTCAATGTGTTCTGTAAGGTACTATACAAAACAAAGTTACAATTAGTTAATCTGCACAGTACTTTAAAATCTCAACGAAACGTCCTCTTTCCCTCTGCATGTGCCTACCTTGCTACAGGTACTGCAAAGGACATCTCAGAATTTAGAAACACTGAATCGCTTTTCTTAAATTTCCCAGATTTTGTAACCATATCATCTATGACATTACACTACTGATATAGCCACTGGACGGGTAACATTACAATAACAGGAGTCTTCCAAGACATCACACTGCAGGAACTGCAGATAATTATTGTAACATGACACAAAACCTAGTGCTGAAATGCAGCATTTTTGATAGGTTAAACAACATGTGGCCATGAAGCAACCATGGATTAATTTCCCTTATTAATCCATGGTTGCTATCAGGAGCATGCCAAAGAGAATTGGACTACGGTTGGTATCGTGGTCGTGCTTCACAACCACAGTGATGAGCGAGGTCAACAAACCCTCCACACAGTCCTGTATCTGAAGCATTTCTTCCTTGACGTCTCTGTTCCCATTCTTAGTTGGTTCCCACACACCCACCCGATGAACCTCACAGACTCTGGCTGTCAGTGTAGCCACCAGCAATCTCTTACAAATTTATAAGTAACAATACAGAATCGGGCTTTTCAAAACATCCCCAGCAAGTCGTATCACAGCTGACCGCAAACCGAGTAAGTGCTGTCCATACTACATTGAAAATGTAGGCTGCATTCGAACACAACAGAAGCAGTCCATTCAGTGTAAAGAACCGTACTATGACCGGCCTCTCAGTGCAAAATATTTTTCTGATGACATTTTCAGCTGAATATAAATGTATCTCTACCCGTACCTGTGTGTGTGTCAGCATGCAAATGTGCAGATATACCCACAGTGCAACAGCTAAGTACCGCATATAGCCTTAAGAACAGAGCTCACACGGAAAATAAATACACACAGAAAACAAAATAAGGTACCGAGTACTATGTATAGGTGTGCTGGATATTTTAGCCATTTGTATATTTAAAAAAACAATATTAGTATATTAATAGATGTGAAATGTTCAACGTGCATGCGCACATTTTCAAGTGTATAGAAGCTTAGAGAGAGAGATTAATGACACATAGAAAACTGATGTTTTAACTGCAGTTTATTTATATTTTTTAATTATAATAAACAACATTAACCTTCTATAATCGCTTGCCATGTTACAGGCGGATTAAGCCACGAGAAAGAATGGGTCTACCATGGAATTAATGCATGATTGGGTTGTTGAGGCAACTCTGCCTTGACTTTGTGCCCCAACCCCCACCCTACCCCCAATCATGGACTAATTCCACAGTAGATCCATTATTTCTTAATGGCTTAAACAAGCGCTTCCTGACCCAGCCTGTTGATTCCTTACCCAAGTGGAATCGGCGCTACTGGCGTTTGGCATAAAGCGTTATAAATTCGAGAGTTATAGCCCTTGTAATTTTTGGAAATCATGATGCTGCCCGAATAAAACACCGACTTACGGTTAGACAAACACGCCCCTCATTGGCCCTTGGCATGTTTTGTGATGTCACCAAAGCGAAAGCGTTGAGTGCACCTCATTCTAGTTCTGTGATCATTCTGATATATTTCAACCCTTTAGTGTTGGGATTTTTTCATATCAAAGCGATCAATCAACTAATAGGGACCCTATTAGTTGATGAATCACTTTGAAAATACCAGTCCCATAGAACTGAATGGGGCGCGCTGCCACAGCCTTCGTTTTGTGACATCACAAAACAGTGCTGCATAGGCCGACGTGGGGTCACGTTTGTCTAACCGGGAAGTTAGTCATTTGTTCTGCACCATCATGATTTCCAAAATTACAATGGATAGAACTTTGGGAATTTATGGAGTTTTTATGCCAGACGTCAGCAGCTCAATTCCACTCAGGTAAGGAATCAAACGGGCTAGGGGACAGTAGCTCTGCTGAAAGTAGGAACCTGCTTTTTAATCCTTACAAGGAGTACTACAGTCAAAATATACAAAAAACAAACAAAAAAAAAAATGATGTGCAAAGTGTGTTGATTTGTGTGCTTAGTCCTGGCGTGTCCTTCCCTTTGTCTGCTATAGGAGTACCCCCTGTGACAAACCCACTCAGCAGGTCAGCCCTCTACTCCCAAAGTGACAACCTCCGAGCGCGGTCTTGTGAACAGTTAACAGAAACAGGGTAACCCTCCTGTCTGTTTTGTGGATTCAAATCAACCTTTGGTCTCAGTTCTGGAGGGATTCAAACTGTGAACCTCTTGCTAGCGTACCCAATGCGCAGACTCAGATAATTCTGTCTTCGGGGGGCCAGATATCTTTGCCTACAGGCACCTAACCAGGTGTACAGAAATGAACCCTTGAACTCTAATGAAGATATCAGATTAAAAACGCTTACCTTTTTCCAGTTAGGTATCACCATTCAAGCTTATGTACAGTGTCTGCTTTAACCATATATACTTCACTTGTAAAGGAAAGAAATCAAAGACAGACCAAGTAGGCTCTAAAAATAGAGTTTTATTAAAATAGATCAAAAATATGTAAAACATAAAATACAGAACCAATATCATAAGAACCATACAATCTTTTAAAAGAACAAGGTTTTAACAGTGCAATTCCTACTACAGTACTTAGATGTGTCTCTCTCTCTAAATACCTGCTTAAAGTGCTCAAAGATGTTTCTCTGTCAGAGTGTAGATAACAGTATGTTCTCTGAAGGAAAACAGAATATTGTTTAAAAGCTGGCTTTGCCCACCTCTTTGCATGAGGTCACCTAGCTCCTCCCTGTCAAAATACATAAAAAATACATATCTATACAAAAACAGGATGTCTTTTTCTTGTATGAAATTCTGTAATCCTCAGAACAACTCATTTTCTCTTTCAAATGACATTTCTTTGATCTTATGATCAGTTTCCCCTTCCCAGGGCATCAAAGCATCTTTATGACTTCGCACTAAAACGTCACAACCTGCTCTTCTTCTTCTAAGTGTTAAAAAATTTATGATTTTCCCTTTTAGCAACTACAGCTATAATTAACTTAGTTAAAGTCTGTAATTAGCTTCTGGCCTTCCAGGTATCACCTTGTATGTAAAACCTGTGCGTGTGTGTCATCTAACATGCTGTTTCAGCATTTCTCGAGAGAGACAGTCCATAACCCATTTTTATATTACAAGAAATGATACAGTGATCAGAACCAGCTGTCTAAGTGTCACCCCCCACCCCGACTTTGTCTACTAGTTTTATGCCCTCTAGGGATCTCTATGTTAGCATGGTTTATAGCTCTTCTTTGTCCTACAATGCCTCCTGTCTCAAGTGACAGTGATGCATCCAGGACCACTGATTCAGTGAGGGAAAGTACTGCAGCAGTAATCCGAGGACAGAAGCCTGCGCCTGATGTTCTGGCCTCAACTAAATAACTAGTTCAATATTTCTGTTCTCTATATTTTTGTCTAGGTCTAACCAGCAGAGTAAAGCTTTCAATTTCATCAAACTACACCCAGCCATAAAAAGCACAGAAATCACCCTACATTATCTATGCTATAATTAGTAAAGACTCTAGCTGTTTTCTTAGGGAATACCCACTCAGTTAGACCTCAAGTGATTGCTAAGCTGTAAAAAGTAGCCTCCAATGCCTACTGGATAAGGAAAAGTGACTTAAAACTGACTGTAAACCAGTACTTGCTGAGTCTATGGTCCCTGACACACTGTCACATGGTACAGGAGGCACTGTAGGAACAACAGCAATAAACCATGGTAACATGGAAATCCCCAGTGGCCATACATAACACTGGTAGGCAAATTACGAAAAAACCACCTAATAGCAAACAAAGGGGAGGACATACCAGGACTAAACACACAAAAACACTCTGCACAACATATGTTTTTGCAAATTTTGACTGCAGTACTCCTTTAAATGCCACAATCCATACTTTTATAGTACAGTGCATCAGTAATTCCACTTGTCTAGCATTCTGTAAAATGCAGCAAAAAAGTAGGGCAAAGGTCAAAGGGAACATCAGCCCAAAGATTCCAGTTCGAATTTCAGCTTAGACACCGACTGGCCGTGTAACCTCCACAACAAAAAAACCACCTAAGCTTCATTCTTATCTATGTATGTAGGGTCAAAACTTAAGACACTGTCGGCCAAAAAAAAAAAAGACAGTTTGGCCCATCCAGTGTGCCTGAAATGTGTGGCATGGGCCTGATAAAGTGTCAGTGGCTCAGTAGGTAGCACACTCGCCTCTGAGGCCGGGTGATCAGAGGGCTGTTGGTTCAGTTCCCACATCTGGCACTTGGGTTAATATCCCAATACTGACACTGTAGTACAGCTTGAGAGGGGTGCTGCACTTCTGAGGTGCCGTCTTCCGGAGGAGACATTAAACCGAGGTCCCATCTGCCTGGACTGGTGGTAGTTCAGGTGGATGTTAAAGATCCCATGGCACTTATCGGAAAGAGTACGGGAATTTCCCCAGTGTCCTGACCAAATTTCCCTCATTCACTAAAAATACCACCGACAGCTTAATCTGGTTGAAGGTCAGTTGGTATTCATATATATCCCCTTCCCCCGTGTCGTGCCTGGAAATAGGCAGAATATGTCTAGTGCACCTACCTGGTCAACAAAAACTAAAAAAAAAAAAATATATATATATACACACACACACACACACACACCTGCTATACCAGTGGTCCAAATCATCATATCTTTTACAGATGGAAGTTCAGAACACTGGAAATTCATGCCTTGAGTTCTCAAGTTAGTTGTTGACCGGCTGGCCTGCCAGTGCAGTGATAGCACTACCACTTGCAACAGAGATGACCTGGGTTCTGGAACAAGCCTGAAGTCTCTGGACAGCCAGCCAGGGAAGGTGTGATGAGCATCCCACAGGACCCTCTACACACTGGAGAGGGTGGGTATTCACGCTCCAGATGCTCTACTACCACCTGGGTAACCACAGGTGCTGGTGCACAGGAGCCGACAAGATAAGAAGAGGGGGTGCTGCCATGCTCCGACATGAGTGAACACCACCATATTTATAAACATCACATAGTTTCCTTGGTGTTCCAGGGTTTCTGATGAAAATATAGGCAAAAAACACCAGGCTGTGCAACAGGAGGTCAACCCCCACACTGCAGGCCCCACACTGCCGAGGCAAAGCACTCTGTCCCTGAATCAGTTACCAAGTCTTGGTTCGGGGGTGGGGGCAGGGTGCACTTGAGGGCAGCAGGTAAGTCCCAGAGAGGAGGGTGATGGGGCTGGGTGGAAGGTGCAGACCGATGGGGCCAACCAGCAGCCAGAGTAATAAAGTATACCAACAAAAAAAAAAAAAAAAAAACACGCTTATCGACCAAGTAGCACAGATTAGTTCTTACTATCATTACACATACAGTGCTATGGAAAGCACAATGAAACAAGGAACCAAGAAAGGCCAGAAACCCTTTTGTGCTAGAGTTCAAGCTTAGGGGCAGAGTACGTGATTAACTTAAGGGTATGGGTCACTGGGAAATGTACTCATGCCTCATCTGGCGTGGCATGAGGTATCTAACAGAAGTGAGGCCAATTAGATTCCTTGAATAGCACTGCCCACTTTATAATGCCCCTTACACCACTCTTGGTGGAAAGTACAGTGAGGACTTTTCTTTCCTTCCATGTGGAAAGAGACAAGAGTAGAGCACCTCATGACTGCCATGAGCCTGCAGCGTAAGTGTCTCAGACTGACTAAAGAGCATGTGGAAACTGTCCAAGTCACCCATACCATGACCACTGAAACTAAAATAAGAGGAACAGAAATGCTACTTGTGTAGGAAAAAAAAAACCTGTGAAGTGAATTATGAACTTCTTGCAACAAACACTTAAGTGCAGAATGATTCTGCAGGTATATCTGGCTTGGTGGTGGTAACAGCAAGGGGTGTTATGATTCGCTCACTCCACCAAACCATTATAACTTGCATTTATGTGCATTGTTTCTTTCAGAACAAAATGTATCTTTCTGAAACTGTATTGGAACCCTTAAAACTCGAAGAGGTTCCTAGAGTCCTCCTGAAATGGTTTAGTGGGAGCTCTGTGTAAAATTACATGCTTTTCCCTCTTGGACAAATATTCCAGTTTTTCAAGGTTGGTTGAAAGAGTACAAGAGAAAGGGAGAGAGTGCGCGCACGCATGTGCTCAGAAGACACAGCAAGAGTGTGCACATGCAAGAGACCGATTCCTGGCATCTTCTGATCCTGCAGATTTTATCTCAATAACAAGCATTTGTTAATGCAGAATGTTCGCTTGCAGGTATTTGCAGTGGTGTTTGGCACTTGGACATGGCTTAAAAGAATGAGTGTGAAAGAAGTAAAATGACGGACACAGTGTAACAATTGGTTCCATCCCCTAAAGCAGGCAACATAAGAGTACTGGTATAAAATACTTTGTCTGCAGAAGAGCAAGTCTGTAACTCTGACAATATTGTGAGCATACAGTATACCCAGTGTTCAGTCACAGGAGGGACAGGAACATTTTGAGGCAAAATCAGGGACATCCCTGAAAAATCAGGGAAAGCTGAGAGGTATGGTCCCTCTTTCCTCTCTCTTTTCCCCCTACTGTTTCTCCCCCCCCCATTCTCTCTCTTTCTCCCCCCATCTCTCTCAGCAAACAAGCATTTGTCAATGCTGAATGCTGGCTTGCTGGCACTGGCATTGCTAGTGCAGGAGTTAGAGAGATGCACAATAGGATTGACAGAGAAGTAGTGAACTGACACCGACCCCAGCCCAACCCTGCAGAGACTGACAGGCACTGGGGTGTGCCTTTGGGTCATTGTCCATAACGCTCATGCCATTTCACCTCACCCTACCCTGCAGACACTGGCAAGTGCCGCGGTGTGCCTTGGGGTCTTTGGGCCTTACGCTCACCCCATTCCATAAGGAAATGCACTGAGATGGGTGCAGTATAGGAGAATGGGGTGAACTTTGGGGCCGTTGAGTCCAAGGCACACCTAGATACCAGTCACTGGCTGCAGGGTGGGGGTGGAATGGCGTGAGCATTACAGCCGACAATGCCAAGTCACACCCCTGACGCCTGTCAGTCTCTACAGGGTAGGATGTTATGGTTGGAAACCCTAACACCCCGGGCATTTGCTGGTATTTTCACTCCGAATTTTCAACATGGGCTGTTTGTGACCCTACCTCATGAACAGTGGCACTATGAGTTCGTGAGCCGAAAGGTGATTTTGCACAGTGACTGTGCCCATTTGGCGCCACAGGTGCGAACACACATTTCAGGCAGGATGTGAAAAATGACAGCTGCACTGTTCATGAGGAGGTGTAAAGAAATGGCATTGTTGAAAATCTGGAGTAAACATATGAAAAACTGGTGAAGTCATGAGTGTGTGTACAAACTGCGCAACGCACGCCTGTAACACAATTATTTTGGGGATTTTTTTAACTAAATTTTCAACATAGGCATTTTGGGACCTCTGCTCATTAACAGTATCACTGTGACTTTGTTACTCTGTCCTGAACATTGATTTCCCACAGCGACCACGCCATTGTGCACCACATACATGAACACGCATTTCGGGAAGGATGTGAAAAATGACAGCTGTACTGTTCCATAAGGAGGTGTGAAAAAATTACAATGTTGAAAATCTGGAGTGAAAATATAAAAAATCGTTGAAGTTACGAACGTGCGTTGAAATTGCGCAATGCATGTTCGTAAGTGACTTTTTTGAATTTTTCCACCAAATTTGCAATATAGGCTTTCTGGGACCCCACCTCATGAACAGTGGCACTGTCATTTCATTAAATCAGTCCCGAAAGGTGATTCCACGCAGTGACTGTGAAATGACCTTTCAGGGCCGAGTAACGAGACGACAGTGCATGTGTTCATGAAGTGGGGTCCCAAGTACCCCATGTTCAACATTTGGAGGTAAAATTCAAAAAAATACTGAGATATTCACCTAAGTTGAAACCCCCCCCCCCCTGCCATTTATGCCACTGTACAGCTTACCGGCATTTTTTCAGTTCACGGTTGGCTTTGAAGAGTGCAGACGTGTTCCCTCTCCACCAAAGATCGTGGCAACGACCTCCAGAGGCAAGTATGGGGTGAGGTGGGGTGCGAGGTGGGTGTGGGTTGGGAGAGGGGACCCGACAGCGAGGGACCATTTTCCTTGTTTCAGTTAATAAAAAAAAAAAACAATAAAACATCACAGATGGTTTTCTTTTTTTTACAGGTGTAAGAAAAATGTTGCACACTGGGGTGGGCTCCCAGTGTGCCCCATCACTTTGAGGGGGGTGATGTTGGCCACACTGGGGTGGGCTCCCAGTGTGGCACAAAATGGGGGTGGGGCAGGAACATGCCGACGGCTATCTGCTTCAGAACACAGGGAGGCCACACTGGGGTGGGCTCCCAGTGTGCGCCACAATCTTGGGGGAGTATTAAACATGCCGACAGGGGGACTCGGCACCCCCAAAGTCAGCTTTCTGGGAATTGTGTGTGGCAGACAGCGGCAGCTGCCACCATGTTTATTTAAATGCTTCACCAGGAAAGGCACGTCGGGAGGCATGTCATCGGCGCTGCTGCATGACGAGCTTGTCTCTGATTGCAGTGGCAGTTTTCTTAGAAGTTGTGTCCACTTTACATAATATTGGTCAATGCTAGCTTATTGGGGAACGAGGGACACCCCTACTATAGTGTGGCCTGCATTCGCCAACACAGACTCACCTCTGAAATGTGATGCTAGCATAAGATGTTCCTTGCTCAAGCGAACGCAAAAAGAGGCCTTTCAAGTATGATTTATTGCGCCAGCGAAGAGCTCACAGTGCTGGCTGCAAAGCTGTATGCTGCTTAAATCCTTTGTCCCACAAATCTGATTTCATGTGGTTTTCAGCTTTCAATTTCTGAGAATATGTTGAGCAGGCCTGCTGTGTTAAAATTATCAAGAATTCATGAACATTGAAACAGAATTATTTAAACAGTTGCCCATGTATATTTCATGAGTTTTAACCTGGACTTTGTGTACTTTAAATTGGTTTCATACCTAAAAATCTGCAAGTGTGTGGCATTCCTTATGCTTTAATATTCAAAGAATACTTTTAAAATTGAATATGCTCTGCTCATGATGACACTTTAGAAAATTATACTATTACAGAAATCCCTCCTGTTTTTTATTTCATGTTTGTAATAAAAAATACTCAAATACTGCCCTCTCATATATACTAGACTTGGGGACATGCTATTTATATAAATACAATAGAGACAACTGGCAATCTGTTCTAAATAAAATAAACAGCAGCTAAATATAGAGATAGACAGACAGAGGAAGCTAACCTTTAGGAAAATAACATAACCGTTCAGCCATTTTGTTTTTTATTTTGTGCAATAGCAGAAACAGTTTTTCAGTTTGAAAAGGTGGGAGCCAAAACTGCATGTATGTAAGGGAAAGAGTATACTTCAGAAAAACCATGCTATGGAGAGGTACATCTCCATCTTCTTCCTAATGTATTCAGCCTGAACAACCCATCTGAGATGCAACACATCATTTGGAGTGGGTTCCTGCCTCTGTCTGCCCAGGTTTATAGCCGGGGGCTGACGTACAAAGAGGTTAAGCAACTTAGTCAAGCATACGTAGTGAGCAAACATCAATCCTTTCCCAGTCAACATAAAATAGTAATAAAAATTCAAACCTGGGTCTCCAGGTTTGTACCCTGTGCTCTAACCAGACTTTACTTAAAATATGTGATGCAGAGATGTAAGGGATATGTCTACTGATCATGCCTCCCAAGTTTGCTACCAAAGGGAGTACTCACCCTTTGAGTGCCGAGTCAACAACTGAATAATTAAGGTGGACCACATCATGAAATCAGAGGCCATCTCTCAGAAAGCTGCAGAACTAAGGGCTCTGGTACCCCTTCACTGTACATTTCTTAATTAGTCAAATACCTGGACTGAACCCAGTTTTGCAAGATGTTCCCTGGTGATGCCAATGTGTACTTCTGTCATGTAATGTTTCAATTTTTAGGCTCCCCAATTAATTCATGGTGTTCAGGATGACAAACAGCACTGGTAGTTGCCTGTCAACATCGGTCTCCCCACTGTGGGAGTCAGAGTCTCTCATACAGCAGCAGCTCTCAATAGTGTTAGCAGAATCTCCCCACCTACCACACTGCAGAAAGGCACGTTATAACATGGGTTCATAAAGATGTGCAAACACATTGGTGGAGTCCCTCTGTGTGGCCATGCATTAAATTCCCTTTTTAATGCATGGTTCCACAGAGCGACTCAGAGCAAGGGCTGTCAGCACTCATTGCTAAGTTGCAAAAATGAGGGTACAGCTGCAGCTATGGAAGGATGTGGGGAAGCGAGAGTGCCCCGAGTGATCGCATAGTACTGTTTGTTGGTTGCAGTCTATTCCTGTTAACTGTGCAGGTGATGTAAGTCACACATACCAAAGCGTGAATGGTCTGTATCTCTGTGTTTGGTGGTTCTGTACTGCGGTGATCTGTGGGTGAACGGCAGGCAGTATTCCAGAGAGAACAGTGGCAGAGTTCCCGTAGCTTGTCTGGTGACAGAGACAGACACAAAAATGGTCAGACAATTGAAACCTGCACTGCTGTCTCCATCTGTGAGGTATAGAATAATTAAGCAGCACAGTTCGCAACAGTATTTGTGCCACAAGCCGCAGCGACAATCTCCGCCGCCCCTTGAGACTTCCCACATTGTCATGTCTGTAGTCCAGGAATATGGCCTGTGGAATGTATCCAAAGCCTCCCCCCCCACCCATGTGTGTGGTGCAGTATGTCCTGCATGAATGTGAGAGAGAGAATTCAGGGTTGTGCTCCATTTCCCCACTCCACTGTAGCCTGGACACGCCAACCGCAGGACAGACAGACCAAGACATTGTTGCAAGAGAGAGATACACACCGAGCCGAGACAGTGCTCTGTGCGCTCTCTCTCTCTGACAGCGAAACCAAGGAGGGGTCCCGGGAGCTGAGGAAACAACCAGCAGCACACAATCTGCGATGCACACAGTGCTGTAGAGCGGGCGAATTGCCAGCTGTCACGGTTTGCTAATTTAAGACTTGCTGCACTGCCCTGCGATGCAAAGAGAGACAGAATCGATGTCCACCGCTCACACTAACTCCACAGAAGTGGCTGCAACCCACTAGTGTCATATTATGGTACGGCACTGGAAACACCACCAGCGAGAGAGAAAGCCACACTGTGCCGTGCCAGTTTGACACAGAAAGACCGGGGCAGTGGCAGTGTAGAGAACGACAGTTGGAACATGTCTCAGTTCTTTCACTGTACCGGACTATGGGAGCTGCTAGTTGTGAAATAATAAATGTGCGCTAAGTATTGTGAGTAATGTACTTCACATCAACATTATTCTGGAGCATGTGGATCTCAGGTGGTGTGTGTGTGTGTGTGTGTGTGTGGTGGTGTTTGGGGTGGGGGTGGGCACAAGGAACATGGTATGCAATGTACCAGCCACTATTATGCATCAGAAATGTCAGAAATCCAGTGAATAGTTTATCTGTGACATTTCTGAGTGCATGATAGCAAGGCATGATGCAGTCTTTCTGATGGACTATTTTGCAAGGTGGCAGGATACAGTCTTTCCTCCTCTTTAAATAGCAAAAAAAACAACCCAAACCTTTCTGCATATTTTTTAGTTGTCTAAAGATACCCAGTTATAAGCGCAATAACCCACTCCATGATGTGGGGTTACAGGCATTTAATCCATGCCTGGGGCGCTGTAAGGACACTCGTGCCTCACAACGCACCCCAGGCATGGATTAAATGCCTATAACCTCACACTCTGTCGTGGGTTATTGCTTACTTACAGCCTTGTCCCACCCCCAAGCTACATATACACTCCGAACCTACTGCAGTCAAAAGCAGATATATCCAAAAAAGCAGCTCAACCCCCTTGTTCTTACTACCTTAGTCTTCATCACAGGAAAGTTTCATGTAACAGAGGTAACACGTTTTCATGCAAATATCACACAATGTGTTGAATGTTAGCAGTGCTTTAAGATGCTCGCATTTTTACTAATCATGGGGGGGGGACATGAAAAATACTGCATCCATGTTTTGGTTTTGCTTTATTATTCACAATAAATACCCAAGACAACTGACAGTATCACTGCCAACAATAATACCCAAACTAAGCAATGCCATGGCAACTGAAAACTAAACATGGAATTTCACTGTTTAACTTCAGTTACCAGCTAGGGATGGAATTATTACAACTGACAGTCAAACACAGGATGCAGAAACATGGAGGCAACCCAGTTAACTCAAGAGCACAGTGTGGCACAGTAACCCCCCACGTGAACCTGAGGGGACTGGGTGGTAATAGAAGGGTTTGCAGGACCTACTGAGAGACAACCAAAGGCAAAGGACACAATGTGCGGTAGAAAATAAGCTGCAGTGAAGGCAATCCCGTTTCCTTAAATCAGTTGTTTAGATATAGTAGCTAACTACTGATTGTACTCTTCTTTGCTATGCCTCGAACATTCCTGCAGTTACTTGAGGGTTATTAACACCTGGACCTCGCTCTGTCTAACTTGAAATACAAATATTAAAGTTTTTTTTTTTCACTTCCAGCATAACATTTGCAGCTTATTATAATACTAGACATGATGCCCTTCCCCAATAAAATCCCAAGAGGTCCTTAAAGTGTACCTCAACATCTGAATGGGGAGGGCTGTCAAAGCACAGTAACGAAAGGCAAAAATTGAAAAAAAAATTTCTGTTAAGCAGAAGCCCTTTGTTAAGTAGAGATTAAGCTTTGGGACAAAGCACTACCCATTCAAAAGTCAGTCTGCGACCTCAAGGATTTTATCATTTTGCATAGCTTAACAGCCTTACTGCTGCTCTACAAGGAACCTTTAGCTGACTTGAAAGCTAGTTCTGCAACAAACTGGTCCTCATTTACCACACACACACACACACACACACACACACACAGTACTTTTACACACAGGTTTCTGTAATGAAATGATCATTACCTGCATGGCACCATTCGAGTCTGTGCCGTTCCATGTTTCTATTTACACATGGCTAGTATTTTGGCAAATCCCCTCCTCCATTTTTTCATTCTGGGGTCCCCACGGAGTTTCCAGGCAGAGGGTGTGATGATCCGAGATTTCCTCAGATGTGGGGGAGATAGCATCGGAATGGCCTTTATACACAGTGGGGTGAAACAGTACACATCAGGGCGAACCATGGCAAATAAGGGAATGCAGTTCAGATGAGTGCTCACTGAAGTAGCGGAACAGATGAACTTCACACACCAATGGAGGTTAACGATATACTGGTTCTATAATGGTCATTTTGTTACAGAAACCTGTGTGTAAAAGCGCCTAAAGTACTTAAGCTCTGCTGAGGACACAGGCTCAAAAGGAGGTTGCGAAAGTTGAGCAATGCAAATATTTAAGTCCCAGGTAGCTTCCCTCAGAAGTGAAAGTTCCACCTTTTGTCATCAGATATGGTCAAGGATATAACATTGAACAGGTGGAGACCTTCAAATACCTTGGAGTAACTCTGGATGACACCTTATCTTTTGCAGCCCATGTTGACAATCTGGTAGTCATAGTTAACAGAAGACTGGATTCCTGTACCGGAACAGGAACAATCTCACTGGGGATGCTAGATGCCTTATTGTGGCCAGCTCCAATCTGTCACTTACAGATTATGGTCTCCTTGTCCGCACAGCTACCTGTGACACATTGCTAAACAGAATAAAGCTGATCTGTAATAAGGTGTGCCACTTTGTACTTGGTGCAGATAACCACATTCATTGCTGTACCCTTTACGTACTCACTAACTAGTTATCTCTACTCAGCAGAATATACAAGGTATTTGGGGCTGGCAGTATAGCATAGAGGTTAGAGTAACAAGCTGTAAATGAGCTTGGTACATCCAGGAGACCTGGGTTTGATTCCCACAACCTCCACTTGCATACTGTGTCATTCTGAGCAAGTCACCACCTCCCAGATCACCCTTGAAAACAGGCAATTGTGCCTAGTGGGCCTTACCCAGTTACCAAAGACAAAAAAAAAAAAAAGCATTTGTCAATGCCGAATGCTGATTGCGTTGATGTGTTGAGCTCACTCAGTGCCCCTCTGTCACTCGCTCAGTCTGTTTTTCCCCGATGCTGCAGGCTGCTCTTTTGTACTGGGCTGCTGTCTGCATTCGCACTTTGTTCTGCCCACTAAGAAATCCGCAGCTGTCCCAACAGAGCTCCGTTGAGGCTGCTCAGTCTCCCTCTGTCACGCGCTCATTCTGTTTGTCCTGGCGCTTCAAGCAGCCCTTCTGTATGGGGCTCCTGCCTGCATCGGTGCCTTTTCCTGCCCACAAAGAAATCTGCAGCAATCCTGATACAGCTCCGTTGAGCTCACTCACACTGTTTCTTCCACCGCTGCAGGCTGGCCTTTGCTACTGGTCCCCTGCCTGCATTGATGCCTTTTTCTGCCCACAAAGAAATCCGCAGCAGTCCTGACAGCGCTCCGGTGAGTTCGCTCATTCCCCCTCACTCACTCGCTCTCTCGTTCTGTTTCTCCCAGTGCTGCAGGCTGCCCTTTTGTACTGGGCTCTTGCGTTGGGGCCTTTTCCTGCCCACAAACAAATCCACAGCAGTCCCGACACAGCTCAGTTGAGCTTGGTCACTCCCCCCTCTTACTTGTTCGATCTTAATCTGTCCCAAACACTGATTTCCCACAGCGACCGTGCTATTCTCTTGCAGGAGTGCAAAAACATATTTTAGCCAGGATGTGAAAAATGACAGCTGTACTGTTCATAAGGAGGTGTGAAAAAATGCCACTGTTAAAAATGTGGTGTGAAAATATTACACATTTGCGAAGTTACAAGGGTGCGTGGAAACAGTTCAACGCACGCTTGTAACACAGTTATGTTGTGGAGTTTCATCACCAAATTTTCAACATAGGGATTTTAGGACCTCTGCTCATGAACAGTGCCACTGTCATTTTCTTAATCTGTCCCAAACATCAATTTCCCACAGCGACCGCGTTATTCTGTCCTGCAACTGTGAAACCACATTTCAGTAAGGATGTGAAAAATGACAGCTGTACTGCTCATAAGGAGGTGTGAAAAAATGTTGAAAATCTGGCATGACAGTATTACAAATCTGCAAAGTTACAAGGGTGTGTGGAAAGTGTGCAGTGCACACTTGTAACAGTCATTTGATGGTCTATCACCACCAAATTTTCAACACAGGCATTTTAGGACCTCTGCTGATGAACAGTATCACTGTCATTTTCTTAATCTGTCCCGGACAGTGATTTCCCACAGCGACCGCTCTATTCTGCACCGGAAGTACGAAAACACATTTTGGCCAGGAAGGAAAAAAATGACAGCTGTACTGTTCATAAGTAGGTGTGGGAAAATGGCAATGTTGAAATCTGGGTGAAAATATTATAATTTAAACTAGAATTCTGGCGTGCGTGCAAACTGCAATGCATGCTGCGTAATGATATCGTTATCAAATTTGTCGACACAGTGGTAAAGGCAGTGAACACCAAGCTGGGTGTACTATATAGGCATAAAAATTATCTCACTCCAGAGACCCTTCGTCTCTCAGTCTCCAGCTCCATCCTTTCTACCATCGACTGTGGATTGGTGGTCTATGGCGCAGCAACAGATACTGCACTAAAAAGGATTCACATTGCCCTCAACAAGGCATGTAGGCTCACAATGGCTGCAGATCGAAATACCCACACCTGCTCCTTATACAAGGGACCAACTGGCTGCCAATAAAGAACAGGATTATATTCCAAACATGTCTCCTTGGAAAAAAGGCACTAATGGGTAAAACCGCCCCATGCATTTCTAGCATCCTAACACCAAGTGCTACCAGCTATACCACCAGAGGCAGGATGAGGGGGGCCCTATCAACACCTTTCCGTCGAACTGTGCAGGGACAGCGTGCTTTCAGCTTTAGGGCCCACTAATGGCTCAATGAAATCCCAGTGCACGTTCTAAACTCCCAATGCATCTCGCAATTCAAAATGGCCTAAGGCAACACCTTCTTACTAGGACAGTTTGTGACTGCCACTAGGATTCTAACACCCATAATGCCCACTCACCCACACTCTCCTTCCCCTTCCTTTTACACCCGCTCTTCCCTATTGCCTCATCCCTCTGTCTTCCTCTCCCTGTGCCTTTTCTCCCACTGGATCAACCTTAAAACCAACCTACTACCACTACCTCCCAACCTCCTAGACAAAGCCACTTCTTCTGGCTGCCCACTCGCCTCCTCCCCTCACCTTGACTCCTCCTTGACTCACACTAGGTGTCACACCTGTTTATCTCCTTCGCTACATATAAACACTGTCCTTTACCCTAGTTGAATGCTCTTGACGTTGTACTATCACCATTGGTACTATGAATGACATTGTATCCTTACTGTATACTAGCTACCCACTATTCGAGTATTGTATGTAAACTGTTTGTTATTGCTGTCATTGTCACTGTTTGATGTGGAACCTTTGTAAAAGAACTCTGAGCTCAAAGGTATGATCCGAATCCCTAAATAAATAAATAAAAATAAAAATAAAATAAAAATTTTCGACAGGCATTTTAGGACCTCTACTCATAAACAGTGTCACTGTCATTTTCGTAATCTGTCCCGAACACCGATTTCCCACAGCGACCGCGGTATTCTGCGCCGGAAGTGCGTAAACATTTCTGCCAGGACATGAACAATGAGAGCTGTACTGTTCACAAGGAGGTGAAAAAATGCCAATGTTGAAAATCTGGCGTGAAAATATTACAAAATTCATGAAGGATTCTGAGTCACGCAGTGCTGCGGCTAAGTAAAACAGTCATTTTTTGATTTCTTCACTAAATTTGCAACATAGGCTTTTGAGAGCCCACTTTATGAACACTGGCACTGTCGTTTCATTACTCAGCCCTGGAAGGTGATTCCACGCATTGACCGCAAAATCACCTTTCATGGCCGATGTACTCCATGACAGTTCAATAATTCATGAGGAGGGGTCCCAAAAACCCCATGTTGAAAATCTGGTGCCAAAATTCCAAAAAATGACAGATATGCATTAAAGTTGGAAAAAACCCTATTTATTCCATTATACAGCTTACCGACATTTCCTCAGTTTGCGGCCGGCTTTAAAGAGTGCAGACGTGTTCCCGGTCCACTGAAGATTGTCGCGCCGAACTCCGGAGGCAAGTATGGAGTGAGGGGGGTGTGGGAAGGCATGGTGGGCGCGTGGGTTGTGGGAGGGCCCCCAGAGACCGTTTTCTTGTTTTCAGGTTAAAAGAAAACAAACAAAAAAAACACAACAACAAAAAAACATCGCTGAACTTTTTTTTTTTTTTTAATTTACAGGGGCATTTGGCATGGTGGGGTGGGCTTCCAGCGTGCCAAGGGAGTATTTTTTTGAGGTGGGGCAGCTGTAGCTGACTGGGATTGGGCACCCCGTCTCACACACAACAAATGCAACAAAGCGGGGGTTCAAATTATGCAGAAGGGATTGGGCACCCGATCGGCAGACACTGAAAGCGGGGGCAGGGGACACACATTATGCCGACCGGGAGTGGCTCTCTGTCGGCACAATTGACACTGAGCACAGAAGCCAACAGGGATTAGGGCCCCTGTTGGCAAATAAACACGGTTGGGGGGGTTATATTGTTTGTGAACACGGTGACAAGCCGCCGCCATGTTCACAAACAATATTAGGGTTTGCAAGTTCCGCCCTGCAATGACGGGTCACTCCCTCATTGCAGCGGATGGCTGATGCTGCAATGACGATGCGGTCCCTGATTGCAGCGGCGAAATTGTCAGAACTTGGTGGCAACCTTCCAAACTACTGTTACCAGCAGCCTGCAACGGCATCGGGGGAAGCGGGACAAGCCTTTGCAGGCTGCGGGGGCACTGGCCACAACAGTGCGCCGCCTCCACAGCCTACTTCTCAGCAGCTGTTCTTAATAGTGTTTCCTTGCGCTATACAAGTAATCAACATAAAATGAATAAAACTCAGACCCGCTTTGCTAGCTAAAAAGGCACTCTTGGGCATAATATACCCTGCTTTAACAAACTGCTTCCACACCATCTCCAACCAATAGGACATCAAGAACATGGCCAGGAATGCCCTTAAGCTTCCTTTCAGGCATACTCAGCTGGGCAAGCAGTCATTTGCTGTCAGTGCCACTAACCGGTTAAACAAACTGCCTGATAAACTCTTTAGCAGTTTATGAGATCTTTGCAATCTACCTCTGCAGTCCAATGCAACTGTAACCTTTAGTTTTATTTGCTTTCCTTCTGTACATTGCCTGTGACTTTTTATACAACAATCTGTATGGATTTTTTTTCATAATTGTATGCAACAGTTTCTGCCTTAAATGCATTGAGCCTGACTCTACTGAATTTCCGCTGGAACCGCTTATTGTACAGGTACTGTTTTTTGTGACCATGAACTGGACATGGAACCTTTGTAAATGAGCTCTTGTGCTCAGAGGTAGTCTCTGAAGTTTTCAATAAATATAGCCAGACACCAAATATGATATATAGCTGTATCCTAAATGTGGGGACTTCAATCAATCAAACTGAATTTCTGGTCTACAGACACAACTGAAGATCAGTTACTTACTGTAACAGTAAATCTTAGAATCAACTCCTTTAGGCCACACCTTTGGAAGTATAAACTGTCGGCATCAGGACCATTCGCAAACTTATGCTAGTCAGGGGCCACCCATGATGATGTGCAACATCAGCGCCTATAAAATGTAGGTGGTCCCATCACTTATCAGTTCCCCACCAGCGACACGAGCTTGGAAGGTATCCTACCGTGAAGAACCAGGAGACCAAACCAGGACTAAGCACACACACAGATGCATGGGACTGGAAAACATAAGCCACTTATGGAAGTCTTAAACCAGGCAGTGGATAATCCTGCCAGCTAATACATCATAAAGGGGGAAGGAGAACAGGTGCACTGTGGCCCAACGGAGAAGATTCTGTTGAAGATCTTATGTCACAGTAAGTAACAGCTCTATCTTTATCGAGGGGTATCTTCTACACCGGGTCACACGTCTGGAACAATTTTCAAGCAGTACACAAAGTACCCAGGGAGGATGACAGAGTCTGATATGACATCATGACTGGAGATCTGGCAATACTGCAAGGCCAAACCCAGCAAGTTTGAGAGACAGGATGCCCAGACTGTAATGACTCCCTATGAACTAGACGAGTTAACACTGGAGGCCACCACAGAGGAACGGGATCTAGGGGTAGTCACAGAAGACAACTTCAAAATGGCTAAACAGTGTGACAAAGCAGTTGGAAAGGCTAACAGAATACTAGGGTGCATAGGGAGGGGTATAACAAGTAAAAGAAGGGAAGTGGTGGTACCATTGTACAACTCCCTAGTAAGGCCTCATTTGGAGTACTGTGTTCAGTTCTGGAGGCCCAATCTCCAAAAAGACAGATAGGATGGAGATGGTACAGAGAGAAAGGAGACAAAAATGGTGTCCGGGATGCAACATAAGTCATATGAGGAGATACTCAGAGTTCTCAATATGTACTCCCTGGAGGAAAGCGAGCAAGTGGGGACACATGATTACCTTCAAGTATCTGAAGGGGATCAACAGGGTACCAGAGGGGAGCATCTTTCACATGAAGAGAAATGGCAGAACAAGGAGGCACAGCATAAGACTGAAAGTGTGAAAACTTAAAGGTACTTGAGGAAATTTTACTTCACTGAAAGGGAGGTGGAGAGATGGAACAGTCTCTCCCAGGAAGTGATGGGGGTGGCCACGGTTCAGTGATTCAAGAATGTATGGGATAGGCACATGGGAATTATCAAGCTAGGAAGTTTACTAATGATTCCATGAACAACCAGTGAGTTATTGAAACCTCATCCATGACAAACTTACATCTTTAGAAAGAGGGATAGGTCAGACTAGATGGGCCACAATGCCCCTGTCTGCTGACAACATTTATGTATCTATGATAAGTATACACAATGCTCTATGTGGCCTCGGCAGCACATATGTCTGCCGCAGACATTCTGAAAGCACGTGACAGAAGTGGCCGTACCACATGTAGAGTGGCCACAGACAGCACCAGGGAGTTCCTTACCATATTTCCTAATAAAATGTAATACAGTTGGCTAGCCATCTGGACAGGCACCGTCTAGTACCAGAGGCACCCTCTTTACCAGGGGTAAATAAAACAAAAAGCCGAGAGGACATTCTGCAGCCCTTAGTACTATATCAGGGTAGAAACGTAAGTGTTCAGTGCACATCCAGTGTATGGAGAAATGCCTCGCCCTTGTTAGCAAGCTTAGGGTAATACACAGGAAGCTGTATGGTCAGATTCAGTGTGAGGTCAAAAACCAACTTGGGCAAGAAACAGAGACTGCTCAAGGAAACACTGTCCTTGTGAAAAACCAAATACAGGGCTCATACATAGGATCCTAAAGTTCGGAAACTCTACCAGCAGAAGTTACAGCGACTAGAAAACGGCATCTTCCATGAAAGGAAACCTATTTCACAGGTCGCAGCAGGCTCAAATGGAGTCAGAATCAATTTCTCAAGAATGAAATTAAGGTCCCAAAGAGGAACCATTTCACAAATCGAGGGATGCATGTGTAACCCCCTTGTTACCCGGGGTTACTAGAATCCCAGTAAAACCTAGTGGTAGGCAGGGAAGGCAGCTTGTGAAACTCCAGTTAAATGGGTTTCACACTGCCTCACTCTGTTCTCAGTCTCAGCTGAGACTGAGGGATGACATCACCAATAGAACTATCGCAGCTGCATGAGCCACAATGGAATCTGCAGCAAGGGAGTTGGAATAGAATGTTGGGAGGTTTAAACAGTAGTCTGTGGTCAGTTGGAGTTGGGAGCTTGCTGTGAAAGCAGCACAGCAGCTCTGGTTAGGCTCTTGGAGCCTCAGCCCTGACATAGGGCTACTTTTAAGTAAAAAGGGTGTGTGTCTCCACCCAAAGAGAGATACAGAAGATAACTGAAGTGGTGGAGACCGCTGTTTCGGGTCTCAGTGCCCCCTCCCTCTGGGGATGGGGGCAGAAAAGGGTTTCCTGCATATTCCTGGGGCAACCCCCTGGTTCTGCTACTAATGAAGAAGCTGCCTATTTGTTCCAGAGTTTTTTGGGAGAACAAGATGATTTGTGAATTGCCTGTGGGGCACCTGCAACCGGAGGGTGAGTGTCTGCTCTTCCTGAAAGGGCCTATGTTTTTCACCCTGGGACTTGTGTGACATGTGGGGACTGAACTACTGAGATAGTGGGAGGCCTAGAGTAATAGGCTTAGCCAAAAAGTAAAAGTATGTTCAAGTCCAGCGTTTATGGGAATTCAAGATATGTAGAGGAGATGTGACATACGTCTACCCAGTAATCTACATTGCAAGCTTTCATTAAAGGAACTGTTTCGTTTCCAGAGAAATGGCCGGGTATGGACTGTGGGAGCTGGAGGTGGGAGACCCCCCCCATCTTTAGTGACCAGGTCCACCTCTACAGATTTGCTCTGTGGATTTCTATTTTACCTCAGGCACTTGGCCAGTGATGAGGGAAGTACCCAGGTGTGGGATTGGAAGGAAAATTCCCTCTAGGAGTCGAAGGCTCTAGTGTGGTTTGGGGAGCCACAACAGGATAATTGGTTCATTTCCCAAAATGGACCGTAGATCAAGTGGCCGGCGGGGGAGCCGGGCCCGTGGGAAAAACCCAAGTAGTGTAGAAGGGCTGTGTACCCAAAGCTGCGTGCAAGTCCTGTGTGCCTGGTGGGTTCAGAGCCTGAGGGCTGGAAATAGTGATAAAGTGTTCTGTTGTCCCTAATCTGCATTACCAGGAATGTAGCCCCGTGGGGGTCCATCCATGCTTCGTTTGTTCAGCTTGGATGTGAATAAAAGCCACACTGGAAAATCCCCATTCCTGGTTCTGGACATTACAGTTATTGCTTCCTGTGTTCGGATTTACTTGGGTGTCCCTGTGCAGAGTAGCCAAACCTAGGCCCCCTGTGCCGAGTAACCTCATCCTCCCCGAACCCAGTCCCCACCAGGTACTGCTGTCAGCTTCAACAGCATGCCACCTGTTGTTTTGCTAAAAAGGCAGGGGTGAGGGGTTACACATGTGCAGTATACCCTTACAAAACATTATGGGACACGTCTAGTTGTGCCACCGTGCACCCATCAAGCAGGGGCACTAGAAGTTGAAACAGCTGCCAAATGTACTTTAACAGAAGAGTACTGGAGACTGGGGTCTGACAGAGACAGAAGGTAGGCTGGTACAGTACTCAAAGGGACATGTAAATGGGTCCATAGAATGGGAGGCACACCATATTGGGAAGCGCTTCCACTTCAGAGAATAGGTGTGTCTCGTGGAAGGCTTTCCAGCCACAAGCAAGACATCAGCCTGCTGGGGTGAAAACCCAAAATGGGCAATGGCTACATCTTCAGAAGCCAAGCATGCAGATGCAGGAACCACAGGTCCAGACGGACCAGGAACCCCTGATACTGGGAAAGCAAACCCAGACACAAAGGGAGCTTAATGAAAGGCTCCACTGCTAGTTGCTGCAGAAGTGGAAACCAAATCTGGCAAGGTCAAAAGTGAGCCACTAGTATTAGGGTGACATGTTCTGCCCACACTCTATCAGAGGCTCAGAGGAAAGGCATACAGTAACCTGTCTTTTGAGGAGAGGGATAGTGCATCTCACCCAAAAACTCCATGCCCAGGAGCAAGTGAGCAAAACTCAGGCAGTTTTATGCTGTGTGGAGACGTAAGAAGGTACAACTCCAAATGACCCCACCTTGCAAAGAGGTAGCCTGCCTTGGAGGTCAGCAGGTCCCATGCACTGGGGACAGAGATGTACGTAGCTTGGCTGCCAAGACATTTTGGACATCTGGAAGAAACTCCTGATAGCTGAAGGTCGCGAGACACGGCCCAGTACCACAATGTCATCGCTTCACTGCACAGTGCATAAGGGTGACTGTCCCTTGCTTGTTTATGTAGGGCATGACACTGATACTGTGTCTGAATAAGCAAGGGACCATGGCTGAGATGCTCCTGAAATGCCTGTAGGCCAAGTAAAACATCCCTCATCTCCACAGAACTGATACAGAGATCAGACTCTTAAGAGTCGCTGGTTTAACAGGACCAGAGATGGGAACCCCACATCCAGCATATCAGAGCACAACAAAGAGATGTGATGAGAAGCACTTCTTCCAAGATGTTAGCCAGTCAGTCCACTGTGCCCAAAGAATCCAATACAGGACTGTAACGATGGCCACAGCCATTAGCCCCAGCATTGTCTGAGCTGATAAAGAATGACTTCTGTGGATCAGATAGGCCTGGTCAACAAGGACTCTGCCCTGTCTGCAGGTAGGGAGGAACTGCCCACTGCTGTGTCCAGCATTGCTCCTATATATGACAGGCGCAGACCATGAACGAGTATAGATTTTGGTATGTTCGCCGTGACACCCACTTCCCCAAGAAGCTGTCTAGTTCTGGACAGTGTATGGTATCACTTTCCCAGATGGGCCTCCAGGACCCAGCCATCCAGATAGAAAAAGATATAAAGCCCTTCCCTCTGGAGGGCTGCTGCCATAACAATAAAGCATCTGGTAAATATACCTGCGGTTTTGAGGATAAACCAAATGGCATGACTCTGATCGGATAATGACTGCCCTCAAGCATGAAGCGGAGGTACTACCTGTGGCATTTGCAAATTTTAAGATGAAGGGATGAGCCTTCATATCCAGGACACAGAGCCAATCCCCCACTACAACAAGGGAATGAAAGCCTCAAGATACACCATTCAAAACTTTTGTATTCGATGAACAGGTTCAGGTCTCCGAGGTCCAATACATGATGCAGATATTCTGTCCACGTGGGAACCAGGAAGTATTGGGAGTAAAAGCTTTTATTTCCTTCATGAGGGAGGTCAGGTTCTATAGCATGCTTCTGTATAAGCATCTGAACCTCTGTCAACAGAAGGGACAATTGGCCTGTAGGATAATGACAAGGAGGCAGTGGATGCACTCGGGGTGTAAACCGTTCCAGACCGTGCTCCTTTTCCACCATTTCCAAGATACACTCCTCTGTACTGATCTCACTCCATTTTGGTAGATGAAGAGAGATGCCATCCCACGTGCACCCCGGAGGTAGCAGTGGAGCAGGAGAAGGTGCAGAGTCAGAAGGCATGGGGGAAGCAGGACTGATAACATAGGTGCCTTAGCATGGGCATCAGGGGCAGGAGAACCTGAGAGGGGACCTTCGCCATGAGCACAGAGTTGCTGACATGAGACATGGTCACCACAAGAAGCAGGCCTATCCCTACCACATCCCTGGAGGGCTGAGGGTGAGTGACTTAAGACCATAAAGTCATCCTTGAGGTTTGAAGCTCAGAGCATTTTCAACTTCATCCCCAAACAGCCTGGAACCTCTGAAAGAGGCATTCACAGACTGCTGCATGGCAGTAGCAAAATGAGCCACACTGAGCCTTGAATTCTAACATACTAAAATGCCAGCAGAATAGGTCTAACGGTCTTTCGTGTCTGCTCATTTGGTCAGCCCCCACCCTGGGAGCTGACCTTGCTGCCCCCCTCGCCTTCTCTGGCTTCTCCCTTCTCAGTTCCGGATATTCTCGCTGTACTGGATTTTGCTTCCAGAACCCTTCCCCTGTACCTGTCCCACCCCTCTAGAACCCTCCATTGTGTCTGCCTCCACCAGCCCCTGGGCAGCGATTCCATGGCTCCACCAATCTCTCAGTGAAATAGCACCTCCTTTCTCCCTGAATCTTCCTCCAGCTTCCACCCATTCCCTCTAGTTGCCCCCTCCTCCTTCCTTCAAAGCACCCTGACTGCTCCTCCCCTATTTACCCCCTTCATGTACCTGAAGACCTCTATCACGTCCCCCCGGTCCCTTCTCTCTTCTCTCTCTTCCAATGTGTACATAGAAACATAGAATTTGACGGCAGATAAGGACCGCTTGGCCCACCCAGTCTGCCCATTTCCCTACCTACTGGATAAGCTGCAGATCCTAGTTAACCAGCAGCCTACTTCTTCCTACCCCCACCCCCTAGAATTGCCTTATGACTGTCCCATGCATGCTTGAATTCCACCACTGATTTTGGCTCCACAACTTTCCTCCGGAAGGCCGCTCCATGCATCCACAACCCTCTCTGTGAAAAAATACTCCTTAAATTACCTCTGAGCTGCTCCTCTCTATCTTCAAATTGTGCCTCTTGTTCTTGCACACCTCTTTTTGAAAGATGCTACCCTCTTGGACTTTGTTGATTCCCTTGAGGTACTTGAGCGTTTCTATCATGTCCCCCTCCCTCCTTTCCTCGAGGCTATACATATTAGCTCCTTTCGTCTCTCTTCATGTGTCTTCCGGTGCAGACCCTGTACCATTTTAGTTGCCCTCCTCTGGATAGCTTCCATCCTGTCTACGTCTTTGCGGAGATTGGGTCTATTTAGCTCTTCAAGCCTCTCCCCATAGGTCCTGCCCCCTAAGCCCAAATCATTTTGGTTGTCCTCCTCTGGACCCTCTCCAGGAGTTTAATGTACCTCTTTAAGTGTGGCCTCAAACTGCATGCAGTACTCGAGGTGCGGCCTCTCCAAAGGCAAATCCAAGAGGCAGCAGCTCTGGCAGAAGCGCCGACGGCATCATACGCAAAACACAAAAGATTGTTACCAGTATTCCTACCAGCTGAAGCAGCTTTAAGTAAATTGGCCTCAGCAGGACTATCAGGCAAAACATGGAATAGTGGACATGGCAGACTTCCACGGGCTAGTCTGATATTTAATCATGCAGTCCTGATAATTAGCTATTCTGAGACCTAAGGAAAACGCAGCACAAGTCCTTTTGTCCATAACATCCAGCCTCCTAAATTCTTTATCAAGAGGCAAGGAGCTCGTACATCTAGGAGAGCTAGAATGGTTATGAGCAGCTATGATCACCCCAGGGTTGGTTTCAGGCTGGGAGGTTTAGCAAATGACTGCTCATCAGCCTTTCTGGGCACTGCAGACAATGTATCAGGCCTATACCAAGCATCAAAAGTACCATCCTCTAAAGCAGGACAGACTAGAGGTATGACAGTGGATAGCAGGGATCTCCAAAACCTCCAAACAGGTTCCTCTTGGTGAGTCTTCCTCCTCAGCAGCAAAGCCCACTGCTCTTTGTATTTGCATCAGTAATACCTGAAGAGGCATCCTCTGGAGAAGACCTTTGTGTATAAACCAATGTAAAAAGGAGAGGGTGGAACTAGAAGGTAAACCAAAACCAGCCCCCTAGGGATCATGTTCCATTTCCTTAGCCTCCAAATCCTCCTCCATATTAAGTAGTAGTACACCCTCATATCTGGTAAATGTTATTGGTTTCCTTGTCAGATACCTTTTCGTGTAGCTGTTGGAGATATACGCATTTGCTTTAATTTCACTGTTCACACCAGCCCCAGTAACTAGCCAGGGGGCGTCTCCATTTTCTGGTTGGTGAAATGTCATTGTCCCAGAGAGCTGTATTTACACCATTTACACTGTACATCTCTATGCTGAAAGTAGACGCAACTTGAAAAAACTCCAGAAATACACAGACAGAGCAGTATAAAGGAAAAAACACTTGCATTACATCTAAGTGGTATTTCACACCTTGCTGCACCTTGTTTTGTTGAATTATATAAGTAGGCAGACAGGCATACTGTGGAGTCTAAAGGTGCTGACACATCATGTTCTCATATGCTAATGCAGCTCTCAGGCACAATGAGATTTCAACAACCAGAAAATGGAGACCCTAGGATAGTCATGGGGGTTGATGTGAACAGTGAAAAACTAAAGCAAAACGCATATCCCTAACAGCTACATGAAGATAGTTATATGTTGATAAGGAAACAAACATTTACAAGATATGAGGGTGCACTACTCCTTTAAGGTCAGGGTTTTAAATAAGGATTTTAAATTGATTAGCACTTTCGCGCGGAAAAGTGCTAATCAATGTTGCAGATGTATAGCAGTTGGATCGAATTGATTAGCAAAATAAAAAAATATATATTTACTAGAGACAGTGTGACTGGTGTTATTTCTCACCTGATAAACACTTTTTTGATTTCCTTTCATGTGTGGAGCAAAAGAGGGAAAAAAGACTCTGGTACAGGAGTGTGTGCAGTCACTGAGTCACTTTATTAATCTTTTTTTCATCAGTGTCTCTGTGTGAAATTCACAGAATTCATAACAACTCTGACATGAGTAACTAGTATTAAAAACAGATTCGACTGTTCTTCAGTAATGCAGTTTCTACGTGCCAACCTTCCCAAGCCTGACTACATAGGGAACAGTCAGCTACAAATTTTAGAATAAGCTGCAGCTGCTGCACCATAAAAGTAATAAAACAGGCACAAGTTATAACTGACTAGTATTCCCAACCTCCCATCCATTTGCCCTGAGCCTCTAACTTAAATGGTCAGAAAAGTAATGGGACGGTGGAACGGTAGTCGGTTGTCAGGAGTCTAGTGAAACAAAATTTAAAGAGTTCAGTATCGAACATTTTCTGACCACCAGCCTTGTTAAGTAGTTTCCACTTGCCAACCTTCCTAAGCGTGACTACTTATGTGACCCAAAAGTAGCAGTAGAAAAAGCAGCTGCAGCTGCACCTAACTAATTTATTACACAGACACTGCTGTACAACTGACTAGTGTTCCCAGCCTCCCATCCATTTTGCACTGAGCCTCTAACTTAAACGGTCAATTTTAAATGGATGGGTGGTTGGGAACAGTAGTCGGGACTCCTAGTGTCTCAAACAAAATTTAAAGTTATGTTCAGTACCGACCATTATCTGACGAGCCTAAAGCCTGTGGTGCAGTCGTGACTTGTGCTGGCACGGAAATTTAATTGTGGTGGCTGGGAAGCAATCAGTAGGGTTACTGAGAATAAGCAGCTGCAGTACCCAAACTGATTTACAAACATGAGCTGCTGCTATTCTTGGACTACTACTGCAGTTCCCAACCACCATCCAGAGGATTGAGCCTCTAACAAACGGTCAATTTTAAACGGATGGGTGGTTCGTAAGTCAGTCAGAGTTGTCTACTCAGGCCTAGTGTAGACCCAGTTCCCCGCGGCCAGATCCCACTAATTTTTCTGTATAAGATGGATTTACAGTTTAGATAAGAACATAAAGCACCAGTTTAAGGCTGCAAGCAGCATACACTGTCAGACACCTCACTCAGGCATTTAACTTCTCTTTTGACTTATTTCCAGAACCAGCCAGAGAGCTCAGCACAAAAGATGATGATGGCTTTTGTGTACCCACCTGAGAAGGCTGCTCATGAGTCTCCCCCCACCAACTCCACAGTTGAGCGAGACGGGATTTTTGATTTGTTTAGTAGTGACAGTGCAAGACTTATTATAAACACTTGTAGCCACTAATATCATTCTCATCAACAATGAAGAAATTTAACAACTGTGGTCTTCAACTTGAGCCACTGAAAAAAAATGAATACACATATGGCAGTGAGTGTCTCCACCAGCCAATGAACCTGAGGACGTTGCCCTATAAAAAGTTTAACTACATCGAAAACTAATTCCTTAAAACTACTTGTTACCATAAGCAGCACTTTAGTCAGTGCTAAATTTTAACGTGAGACTAGTGGTGTCCCAAATACCACATAGGCTTTTGAGAGCTCAGTACAATTAGTAAACTTGTGATGAAGTCAGCACAAGAAAAAAATGTAATTTTAAACAAGGTCTACTCAGACATCCCATGGCATGGTTGGTGCCCCAGCATGATGATGTACAGGTGCAGCTCATTTGCTGAAGTGAGCAAAGTCCTGACCTGTGTAGTGTGGATTGGTAAACTGAGTTCCCATGGCTAGCTGGGATTCCGAGTGTCCACCTCCACATCTGCCTGCCTGTGCCAACCCCCGGAATCACTGAGATCTAGACTGCTAAGTAGGGAGAGTGCAGGGCACCCCCCATTGTCAGTGCACTCCCCCTGCTTGGAGATCTATCTGGACGTCTAAGCACGGGGAGGGGCTGGCAGGCAGACATGAAGAGAGGTGCTCAGCTGACTGGCGGGATTCTCAAAGACCCACTTCCCTCCAGTCAGTGACCAACTACCACTCTGAGGACCTGAAATTTTCCCCACGGCACTTACTGCCATTTTAGGCTAAACTTATTAGCCAAAAGTAACTTTCCTCAGTTTACAGGGGCTCGCTACTGAATGATTATGTCATCACTGTCTGACTCGAAGTACTGTAAGACATAATGCTAGTACTACTTGCTGCATCTTCTGAACTAGTTACATTTGTGGTGCGGATGAATCTGACCTTTTGCTTCTGACTGCCTTTGTTTCGCTAAACTCTTCTAGGAGTGCTGAAGAATCTATCTACAACTGGAAAAGGATCAAATGTCTCTGGACTGTCACCCTCAACTGAAATTCTAACCAGGTGTTCCAACATTACTTCACTCTGTTTCTCCAGTCAGTTTTGACATGCTGCATTATTGAAAATGACCTTTCCAGCTTTGCATTGGACACTGGAATCAGCTTACAAATAACGACAACGTGGTAGAAGTTTGAGAACTGTTCTCTGTAGGACTTCAGAATACAGTTCCAAAAGTCTTCCCTGTTTAAGTGACTTAAAAACTTATTGTACAAAGTTTTAAGTTCAGACCATTCTCCTGGCAAAGCAGCAAGGTCAACATTATGTTTTGTGAGTATCTGTCCATAGTAATTAACAAATCCGTCCAAGTCTACGTTCCCAAATATTTCTAGCTCATCAGCACTCCTAGGCCACTGTTTCACATCTAACAGTTTTAAAGTCCTAAAAAATTGGGTGTTGGTCCCGAGAGTCACAGTCAGTGATATCTGAAAATCTATCAGAAATGCACTGTTGTACATTACTGACATAATTAGGTACCTGTGTTATAAGGTGCCTGATGCTGTTAGCATTCGAGACCATGACATCTTTAAACACGACTGGTTCAGAATCGTCAGACTCATCATTGTCAGTAACGTCATGATCATGTTGCTGTAACAGTGTCTTAAGTTCAGAGCTGCATGTTCCGAGAAGATGATCTGCGAGATGCTGTAGTTGCCGTAAGGTTGCGTCAACACAAGCCAAAGCTAAGATCAAGTCAGCAGAAGAACCCTGTAAACTGAGGGAGAGTCGTGACAGTGGCCTTAGAAGGTCAATATAGAACAGCAAATGAGTGACAAATTTGGCAGTTTTCAGTTTGGTCAAAATGCCCTTAACTCTGCTTTTCTCTGTTGGTGGCGTAGTGGCAGTTTCTGGCGAGATTTTCAAGATGATGAATCGTAACTGTGTAGGATTTTACCAGTGTCTGAGCGGCACGAAGTTTGTGTTCTACCCACCTTGTTCCAAATGCTCTTTCTGGTTTGCTGACTTCACCGCCCACTATTTTAGCTAATTCTCTGAGCTCGCGAAGTTTCTTTGGACTTTTTTCGTAAAGGTAGTACAATGTCATGAGATTATCATTCACTTGATCAAAAAATGTTCCTTTCAGTGCATCTCTAATTGCCAATTCAAGTCTATGGTTAAGACAATGAATAGACAGTAACCATGGCATTTCCACTTTTAGCAGAGCTGATAGCCCTTTTCTTTTCCCCAGGTTTACTGCAGCACCATCTGCACACATAGCAACCATGCCGTGGTCAGAATTATACTCTTCCTCGTCTAGAATGATGACAGGGGGCACAGGCAGAGCCCCCCGCTGACAGTGGCGGCTGAAAAGGCTTAGTAATAGGCATGTTAATGGAATCAGATGACGATTGTAGCCAGTCATCTGAATGGCAGTTACTGTCAGGGAGGGGAAGTAACGGCAACAATCTGAGAAACAGTTCCAAGACCACTGCCTGCACAACCTGAGAGTTAATGGCATCTTGCAAAGGAACTGGGGCTACCACAGTCGACAGGGTAAAACCAGACGACAGAGGCTGAAAACCATCCACAGTAGGTACAGCAGCACTGGAGTCAGACTCCACACTTTGTGTCTCATCAGTTGTTAGGAGGGCTGGAGTAGTGACTGCCAGAGTGGACGAAGATGACCTACTGTCCCTTTAATGGAGACCTCGACCTCACCAGATAAGCAGAAGCCTTGTCCCTATGTTTCTTTTGGTGATGGCTGGAAAAAAAAAGCACTTTGACGACTTGTCTTTGTCCTTCCAACTTGACAACCTCATCAGCGAATGTCACTAAATGCCAAGGAGACTAAGACCATACAGTGAGAGGGAGAAGCCGGCATGAAGCAGCGGCCTTGGTAGTGGCTGCCATGGCCTTAACGGCAAAGTTTCGAGAGCCTTCTCTCATTGTCTCTTTGTGGCTTGGTTAAGTCCCTTGCAGCTATCGCAAGCCCTCCCACTGTGGGACAGATCCAGAGAGCATAAACAAACCATGTGAGTGACGTCCTTGCAGATCTTGTAACCACCAGTATAAAAGCCTATATAAAAATGTTCTTTCGATGGCAGCATTCAAATGACAATAAGTAAATTAAACAAAGTTTGGAAAAAAATAAAGGCAAAATTGACAGCATTGTTTCTCTGCAGGCCCAATGAGCTTTCGATGGTTGGTGAAAGAACAGAGGAGTGATGGGGCTGCCCATGTTTTACAGGCACCAACGTTGCAAGTCACCGTGGGCCAAGGAAATTATTATTTTACTACCACTTTCTGATTTTAGGAATTTATTTCCTACCCCGAATATTCAAAGTATATTTGTTTGGCATGCACACAGTATGCAAGTGGGGGCTGTGGGATTCAAACCAAGGTCTCCAGATTTGCAGCTCAGAGCCTTAAACCACTGCGCTATACTGAGTACACAGTTAAATGCAACTGCATAGCACTGATACAGCACTGACAATTCATACTGTAAGGTGGAATAAAGAACATGATTAAAACAGGAGTAGCAAGTACAGTAAGAGCATGCATGAAGAAAACAAAAAATTTCAGCCACAGAGTAGGAGGTAAATGTAAGGGGAGACAGCCAGCTGGGATAACAACAAAATGGGGTAGGGAGAGAAGAAGTTTCCACTGGTACTTGAGAGAAGCGGGGAAGCAGTGTAACAGAGGGAGAATGGGAGTAGGTTCCAGAGTGAAGGGAGACAACAGAAGACTGACTGCCTAGCAGAGTTGGGATGAGGAATGGTGAAAGTGTGAGGATCCCTGGAACAGAGGGAGCAGGAGGCAGAGTAAATTAAGGACGGGAGTGAGGAGCGGTAAGAGGGAAGGGACCCAAATCAGATTTTGGATTTGAATGAGGCACAGTAGTTCTGGTGATATGAAGGCAGAGAAGGATGGATAAGGAACAACGGTGGGTACGAGGAAGGAATTAGATAAGGAGCAGAGTGAGAAATGGTGAGTATATGAGGGGGAGTTGGTAGCAAAATGACAGAAGGCACTGCAGAGGGAGTCCATTCTGGCCAAGGAGGTGGAGGGAGTGGTGTTATAATAGAGCATATCCATGTAGTCAAAGACCGGGAGCACTATTTTGGTGACATTATCATGGCATACCAGAGAAGACCGTCTTTACTGCAGTACAAGGCACGAAATGTATGGCGGAGCTTGGTGTGGATGGCGTCAATGTGGGTGGAGAAGTCAAGTTTGCTGTCTAGACCATACCAAGGTATTTGAATGAATTCGCGTCTTCAGGAGGGGCGCCGTCCAAGGTGGACAAGACAGGCAGAGTTGGGAGTGTGGCCAATTTATGGCTGGTGTCAAATGTAGGATACAACAATGAAGATCTACCCTATCAGCTTAGGCCATTTCCAGTTGTTCCCTTGTTCCAGTTATCAGCTCAAACTGCCGACCTAGATCTAGTGTCTTGCACAACTAACTAATGGCCAATATTGTCATTTCTTGGGTGGTTGACACCTTGCATTGCCTCGTGCCTGAAAATGCACCCAAGGCATGACAATATCTTATGATATGCCACACCCAGTCATGTATTATTGCTCAAATATTACAAATTTAACAGTCCGGCCCGGTGGCGCTGAGGGTTGAGGCGCTGGACACCACACCTCGCACCACGCCGGCAACCCGGGTTCAGGAGCGGACTCGCGTTGCCGGGGGTAGGCCGGGGGGAGAAAGGCTGAGTGTCTGATGACAGCTCGCCTTCTCTGGGGGGAGGGTGGGGATCCATCCCAGCAAGCGGTGACCTCTGGCGGAGGCTGGGGGCACGACAGCTCGTCAGCACCTCGGGGTGTTTGGTCACGGGCGGAGGCCTGTGGACCAATCACCTCTAGGGGTTGCATCATCAAGGGGGAGGACATTGCGGACACCTTGACGTTAAGGGCCACCAACGTCCTCACAGAACAGGGAAAATCACCCTCCAGCGCCGAACCCAGTCCTGATGTGCCACTGACTCAGGGACCGGAGAAGACATTAAGGTACAGGGGTTTCGCCCCACCCCGAACCCCGCCGGGGGGGGGCAATCTGCGGCAGGATGAGGACCCTCAACAGCAGGTAAGTCGGTGGCAGGAACAGGTTTCACTGGCGACTTCTGAAGGGGCGGCTCTGGCAGGCACATAGGAAAAGAGAAATAAAGAAATTTAAAAAATAAATAAAGAAATAATACATCTTTAACCATTAAATCCCTTTAAAAACTATGAAGCTTGCAGATGCATGTGCCGCTCCCCCCAATATGACTTGCATATACAAATATGAATTATTTTAATGGAGTACCACGGAAATGGATATTGTTTACACATTCAAGCCCTAAACCTCCTTGTTAACCTTAACTCCTCAAATGTCTCTCTCGCTGTCTCTCCGTGTGTGTGTGTGTGTGTGTATATATATACACGGCTTGCAACTGTCTCTGAAAATCTATATCCCTCAAATGCCCTGTACTTTCCCTTTAGTCTATGTTCCTTAATACATCATCCCAGATTAGTAATATAAAAAGGGACTCCGTTCCAGTTAGGACACCCAGTTAACAAAACAAATGAATAAACACAGGACCATAAACTCCAAGGTCCTTCTAAAGCCTACAAATGATTATACCCAGGAAGAGTAGAGACTTCAGCTCTGAGACAATGTCCTGACAACACTAACAGAGCTCAGCAAACGAGCTGGATGGACCAAATGTCAAAAGTGATCAGAGCTGGCTAGGTCACTGTGCCAAGTAAATTACAGGATTCCCAGGAGATGTCAGTGAAAGACTGAAGGGCTGCAATACTTAAATAGGGATAATGTAAGAACCCAGAAAGAACATCAGAATAGTTAAAACCTGAAATGGCCAAGCAGGCAGAAGAGTAAGTTCCCACAACCCAAGGAAGCAGTTTATTCTTTTCTACAAGAGTAACACACTTTTACACCAACAGTGTGACAAAATGTGCAGTCCAGACCCCTGAATACACAGTTAACTGCTGGTCTGCAGTGTGGAATCTAATTTACTACTGTGGGCAAGCCCAAGGCTGGCTGGAGGCATCAGCTGTAAATTGGGGGTGGGGGGTCAGGAGTGCTGAACTCGATTATGCAAGATTTATAAGAACCTCCACACTAATATAATCCTAGTAACTTTCAAAGGGAGAAGTAGTATACTCCAGACTATAGGCTGGCTATACCAGGGTTAATATAAAGCACAGTCCCTGCTGTTTCCAGTCTGTAGACTCCCCCACCTGACAGCAGTTTTGATCTCTCCTATTGTAACATGTCCGCGGGGCAATCGCTCCTGTGACCCAAATCCTACTGTAAGCCCTGGTTAAATCTGACCTGCTTGTGGTTATATTTGCCATCTCATCTCGAGGGATTGTCATATCCTGTGAACCAGCAGGTAGTTCACATGGCTGGCCAAACTCACTGACACAATTCAGCAGACTTCAGGAAACCCCAAATTTTGTAATATGAGAGAGAGAGCGAGAGAGATAACTAGACTTGGTGCTGGAATACTCTGTTGACGCTGTTCTTACAGACTCCCTGAACTATATAATACCAAGCATCAAAATTAAGCTATGGGCATAGGAAATGCAAACATCTAAATTAACAGTGGTTAGACTAGAGATATTTACGTGGGAAACTCTCACCCCTACATTTGTAGGTGTGGAATGGTCATCTTCAGGAACTCTCCTGTAATATTTAATTGAGATAAATGACAGAGGTGCAGGAAGTCATACAATGTTGAGAGTGGCGGGGGGAAACACAGTTAACCCGTTAGTCAAATCTGCTGTTTTTGCTTAAATTATGTTTCGCATTTTTGCGATGTTCTGCTAGGTTTGAGTCGAACTTTAGGGATCGTGGATAGTGGGTAAGCATTGGCTGGCATAACCATCAAGGAATAGATTTAGTGATATGTCCAGATAGGGCCCAACCTTCCACAGGACACTGACAACAACGGCTCCAATGTGAGTGCACCCCTCAGAGCACATCACTATAGAGCTAGTCTGCAAAAACCAACCCATATGCTGCTCCTGCTGCACCACCAGCAGTGGTTAGCCAGGTGGCAGTAATGTAGCAGAACCAGCAACCCCGTCTCCCTGGACAGAATCCTCTGAAACACGTAATCCTCCTCCCACCTCTAACCCTCTGATGCTTGGGGCATGAGGCACAAACTGGACATGCAACACTGCTGCTGTGCCAATGGGGCAGCCAGGAAGCAAGGATAGAAACAAAGAAACATAGAATCTGATTGCAGATAAGGACTGCTTGGTCCACCCAGTCTGCTCATTTCCCTACCTAATGGATAAGCTGCAGATCCTAGTTAACCAGCAGCCTACTTCTTTCTACCCCAACCCCCTAGAATTGCCTTATGACTGTCCCATGCATACTTGAATTCAACCACTGTTTCTGACTCCACCACCTCCTCCGGAAGGCCGTTCCATGCATCCACAACCCTCTCTGTGAAACAATACTTCCTTACATTACCTCTGAGCCGCCCCCCAATCTTCAAATTGTGCCCCCTTGTTCTTGCACACCTCTTTTTTTGAAAGATGCTACCCTCTTGGACTTTGTTGATTCCCTTGAGGTACTTAAAAGTTTCTATCATGACCCCCCCTCTCCCTCCTTTCCTTGAGGCTATACATATTAAGCTCCTTTAGTCTCTCTCTCTTTATGTCTTCTAGTGCAGACCCTGCACCATTTTAGTTGCCCTCCTCTGGACAGCTTCCATCCTGTCTATGTCCTTGCGGAGATTGGGTCTCCAGAACTGCACATAGTACTCCAGATGGGGTCTCATCAGCTGTCTGTACAGAGGGATAACAACTTCCTGTTTTCTACTGGTGATGTCTCTCCCTATGCATCCCAGTATCCCCCAGCCCTCCTTACTGCCCTCTCACATTGCTTGCCCACCTTTAAGTCATCTGATATGACTACCCCAGGTCCCTTTCCATTTTTGTTGTTAGTATCTCACCCCCCATTGTGTACTCTTCCCCTGGGTTTTTGTTTCCCAGCTGCATTACCTTGCACTTCTTAGCATTGAATCCAAGCTGCCATACATTTGACCATTCCTCTAACCTTGCCAGGTCCCTTCTCATCCTTTCCACCCCACCTTGTGCATCAACTCTGTTGCAGATCTTTGTGTCATCTGCAGAGATATACTTTTCCTTCCAGTCCCTCTGCAATGTAGCTTAAAGACATTGAAGAGGACTGGTCCAAATACTGAACCCTGCGGTACCACACTAGTAACCCCCCTTTCTTCAGAGTGGACTCCATTTACTATTACCCTCTGTGTCCTATTCTCCAGCCAGTTCTTTACCCAGGCTGTCATCTTGGGACCCACTCCCAGGCTGGCTAACTCGTATATTAATCTTTTGTGTGTGACTGTGTCAAATGCCTTGCTAAAGTCTAGGTAGGCCATGTCCACAGCCCCTCCCTGATCTACTACTTTGGTCACCCAGTCAAAAGAAATCTATTAGATTCGTCTGGCATGACCTTCCCGCTGTGAATCCATGCTGCCTTGGGTCCTGTGCCCCTCTGGCCTCTAGATACTCAACAATTCTTTCCTTCAGAAGTGATTCCATCATTTTCCCTATCACTGAGGTTAAACTAACAGATCTGTAGTTTCCTGCTTCTGCTCTGCTTCCACTTTTGTGAAGGGGAATCACATCTGTCCTCAGGTACCACCTCATCCTCCCATGATTTGCTAAAGAGGGTATTCAGCGGTGCCATGGTGTGTTTGATTTAAAGCAATAAAGTGTATTACATGCCATTTATCCTTTCAGAGAGGGTGGGTATCATATACAAATGTTAGCCATTTCCACTGGAATAATTTTTTTTTGTAAATCATTACTACTAGAAATTCTGATGTAATGGAGGAGCTGGTACACAAAGAAAAAAAAGACCATGTAAAGAGTAAATGATGCTCACGCATGGGCTCCCTGCCTAGAATTATGACTGTAACCGACAATCAAGTTGGTCCATCACAAATGAAATCTGGAGCAAGTACAGAGGTCAAAGCAGCTAATCAACATAAACAATTTGTCCTATTTGGCAGACTGGCACATATGGGTGAAATACAGAGCCTGCCAAGGTCCCCTCCCACCCATCTCTGTGCCCTGGCTCCCTGTGATTGGTAGGTACACTACTGCATGCACCACACTTTCTGCACCATGGTGACTTGTAGCCATTACTCCGTATCCAGTAAGTGGAGCTGAGGCTCACAGATGCTAAATTGCCTCTCCTCCTGCTTTCTTTACCCTCCACCCCCAAAAAACATATCCACTTTTTTTTTTAGGCGGGGGTGGAGGAAGAGTACCCAGGCTACATTTTCTTTCCTAAAGACCATGCAATACAAGCCACATAATATCCTCCAAAACAACCAGATCCCCCAACATCTGACATGGTCATGCAATATTCACTTCTCAACGACAAGGCTAGACAGCTGCAGAAATAACATGCTGTATTGTTCTGTAAAGAATTCCATCCCTTTTTAAATTGCTGTTGTACCACAAGTTCAACGGTCGTGGGATGCGACTGTACCCTTCTGTGGTACAACAGCATTCTTAAACCTCTAGAGACTGCACACAACCCAGTTTCATTCTGAAAATGAAAGAACCGCTGCACACGTTTCTCACAGTACTATACACTATAAAAAAATACAGGATGAGCAACTTTATGCACAACCAATGTGTTCTGCCATTATGAGGTTCTGATTCCCACAGACTTCGAGCTTCGCTCTCACGGTCAGAGGGAATCAGGACCTCTCGGTGGCAGAACACACTGGTTGTGCACAGTTGCCCCTCCAGTATTCTCTGTGTTGTCACACAATGGTTAAAAACCTATGCCACTGACAGACAACACTTCACACCAGCAGACCAACTTGGAAACTGGTTGAATTTAATTTGGACTACAAGGTCCTAAAACTAGTCTGGGTCTCCCTGGCCATCCACTAACTAATATTCTCAACCACTCACTCTGCACAGGGTCTTTCCCTCATGTCAGAAGTGTGCAATCATAAAACCCCTTCATAAATCTGGCCCCATCTCCAACTACTGTCCCATCTCACTCCTTGCTCCTCTATCCAAAATCCTAGAAAAAAAATATGCATAGGCAAATTACAGATTTCCTCACATAATATAACCTCCTCTCTGATGCACAGCATGGTTTCCGGGCTGGCCACAATATAGAGACAGCCCTCAAGGTTCACCCACTACTTGGATAGAGCCATTGATGAAGGCCTTCACTCTAGCTCAGTTTTTATGGACTTCACAAAAGCCTTTCAGGGATTTATTTAACTCCAAAAATTGATTAGCGTTTTGCTTATAAAAGTGCTAAAACATTGTGAAAATGCATAGCACTTGCTTCACTGTGTTTAACAAACATAACACTTCTAGAAAACCTGTATAAATATTTTCTGTACAGTTAGCATTGTCCCAAGAAAAAAAAACTGCTAATCAATTATTTAAAACCCTGCCTTCGATCTTGTTTACCACAAAGTCCTTCTCCATACACTTGCAAGCCTCCACTTCTCCCTGGATGTGACCTGCTGGTTCCGCGACTACCACATGAACAGATCTCACTGGACATCCATTGAAGGGACACTCTCCAAGTCCAGCCCCATTACGTACGGCATTCCTCAAGGGTCCATCCTTGGCCCACTCTTCTCCCTAGTTGTTAACTCGCTGCCTGACATCTGCACCAACACTGAGCTCATCCTCTATGAGGCCGGCACCGCCCTTTTCAGTAAGGACAAAGACCCCCTCACTCTGATCAACAAACTCTAGGCCAGTTTCACTCGGCTCCACACCTGGTTCACCACAAAAGGTTTCATCCTTAACTCCCAAAAAACGAAGTTAATGATTTTCTCTAGCCAGCGCAGATCCATTGACCTCGTCCCCTCCCTTCTTGACAACCCCATTGAAAGAGTCCACGAATTTAGGTACCTCGGCCTACTCCTTGACCATCACCTTTAATTTCGATGCCCACACCAGTCTCACCATCAAGAAAGACCACCAACGACTCTGCATGCTTCATAAATCTAAGCAATACCTCAATAAGGAATCCAAGTCCCTACTCATCTCAAGTTTCCTCCTCCCAGTCATCGACTACGGTTCTCTAGTCTACTTCTCATCCCTCTCACCAAAGAATGTCTCCAGGCTTCGTAGCTCCTACCGTAACGCTATCTGTTTTGCCTCTGGCCTCCCCAAACACACACACACCATTGTAACCTGTACAGAGTCTCTGGCTGGCCTTCCCTCGAGGCTCGTATGAACTGCAAAATGGAAACCTTCTACAAACTCTCTCGCAGACTCCTCCCCAACAGTCTTACACCCCTTTTCCCCATAGTCTCCAACCAAAGGCCACACGACATTCCTCCTCCTTTTCCTTCACCATCCCTTTCTGCCGCACCACACACTGCCGAACAAACTCTCCTACCAGGAACCCAAATTTTTCAATTCCTTCCCCCTTGAACTGAAGTTCAGTCCCTCCACATAGTCCTTTAACCCTTTAAACACAAAATCAGGACTCTCCGCTCCCTCTCCCCCACCCGCAACTGCTCTTCTTCCTGACTTCTTGCTGATAAGGCCGGATTCTTCCCTCTGTCTTCCCCACTGTTTCCTACCTCCTCTACCATTCCTTCTGACTAGCGACACTTCTCCCCGAGCACTTTTCTATATTCCCTACTCCTTTGTCTAACGATGTCAGCTAAACACTTTTGTATTTTGCAATGTTATTTTTGGAAACAGTTTGCATCTTGCGCCAACATATCCTCTTTATTGTACATATTGTCTACTGTGTGTTTCATGTAACTGGATGCTTGTGTAAACGGGCAGTGATGCTCACATACCTTTCCAGTATAATCAATAAATGACAATGAGGATAAACAGCAGCAAAATAAAACACAGTAGGCATAGCAATTACGCCTACACCACCAGGGAGACATCACTATTTTTTTCCAGTAAGCAAAGTCACAGTACAAAATTTCACAAAATTAAACAAGGGCATATTTCTGGATCATAAATTTACCCCCAGTGCCCACTGTTTGGGGCATCTTTTGGTTTGCAGTGGCAGGAGTTTGAAGAGACACTGGCACTGCCCAAATTAACAACAAAAAAAACATGCACACATTCAACCATGAATGAAAATTTTCTTCTTGGTATTCCTCCTGTATCAGACTCCCCCATTTGACATGCGTCAGGGATGGGGGTTCTGAAAGTGAGATGGTCATTTCAATGTACTGTATATTACATACCTTTATCATTTAGCCATTTTAAAAACAAACTCCTATACTATTTTGATTATAAACCACAAATTGGCTTCAGTTTGTTTTACCAGGATAAGGCTCCATTGAGCAAGCTCATTTACAAGGAGGCCCTGGGTAGGATAGCATAATAATACAAGTCACAATAGTACAGCAAATGTATTTTAATTTTTTTTTTTTTTATTCAAGTCTAGGATTACAAATACCTTTGAGCCAAGGCTCTTTTACAAAGGTTCCACGCCATAGGAAATAAACATACAGTGGTAGGAATGATTACAATAATAGTCAACAATATTGCACCATAGTTATAGGATAGACAAAAATAGCATTTTAAGGCATGGTACTAGATGTTCAGATGAGATCAGATAACCTGCAGCGAGGGCAAGGTTAGATGAAGGGAAACAGAGGTCAAGAAGACAGAGAAGGGAGGGGTAAAGGAGGAATAAACAACTATGCAGCCATAGGCAGTTGTCAAATGCAACAGGGGATAAGTGCTGACGACAGGGGGGGGGAGTGAAAGGCAGGTGAAGTTGGGATGTCGATGAAATAAGAGCATCAGAGGGGTAATGGTGCAGCCAGATGGGAGTCGAGAGAGGCAGAGGAGACCCCAGGGACATTCAGCTACAGTCGTGGGGGGCAGTCAAAGGAGCTAGAGGCAGTAAGGTGAGACCGTAGTCTAGACTTAAAAGTGCCAATTGTAGGGGCAGTAGAGATGGCAGGGTTGAGGCTATTCAGCCAAAGGGGAGCTTTGTAAGTGAAAGAACACTGACCCTGGGAGGTGCGACACTGGGGAACTTGCAGGAGTTGAGATTTTGACCCCCTAGTGGCCTGCATGCTATTCCTGTTATTTTGTAGAAGGGCTGTGACCCGGAGGTGCAAGGCCAAGGCTGATTTTCTTGACCATTGTGCAGGTTAGGTACTTTATGCGATTTGAGAGCTGTTGCCAGCCAGTTTTAGAGTACAGATGGCAGGTGTGGGTGAGACGATGTGCACCAGAGATGATCCAACAAGACTTATTGAGGAAAGTTGAGATACGTCTGAGGGTAGTCGCTGTGGCAGAGCCATAACTGATGACACCATAGTCAATAACTGAGATCACGGAACTCTGTACGGCAATCTTCAAGGCTTCTGGGGTGAGATGTTGTCTGTCTGTAGAGGAGACCAATTCTGGTGTTGGCTGCCTTCAGGGCCGCAGTAATGGGGGGGAAAGTGGGGATGTTGTCCGGGGCCCAGAGCTCAGGAGGGGCCTACTTGAGGAGCTGATATTGCCCCAGGCAGTAGCTGGTGTGGGAAACGGGACCATTCCAAGTGACTTTTTCTGGGCCACAAACCTCATAGCTGCAGCCCTGGCTGCCTTTGCCACAGAGTCGACATGGGCACCGTAAGAGAGGTAGGGGTCCAACAGTATCCCCAAGTATTTGAAGTGTGGGACCTGATCCAGGGTATTCCCATGCGATGTGATGATAGTCAAGGGGTGAAGCTTGCGCTGACTGTGGGAGTTGCAGAATAGCATGGACTTAGTCTTTTTGTGGTTAAGGACAAGTTTATGCCTAGAAAACCACGACTCAACAGTACTGAAGGCAAGTTGGAGATGCTGTTCTAAGGCCATGGGATCCTTGTGAGAGGAAACAGCAGCATCATCCACGTATAGGATGATATTCTCAGTGCAGGATTGTGGTAGAGAGTTTAGAAAGAAACTGAAGAGGAGTGGGCCCAGGATTGACCCTTGTGGGACACCCGATCAAACTGGTAAAGTGTCAGAGTGGGCATTAGCGATTTTCACCTTTTGTAAGCGGTTTTCAAGGTAGCTTTTGAACCAAGAGGCCTTGTCAGGGGAGAGACCGATGTTCCAAAGTTGGTCGACCAACAGCTGGTGGTGGACAGTATCAAATGCCTTGGAGAGGTCTATGAAAACCGCCCCGGTAAGCATGCCCTTAGAGGGATTTATGTACCGCCCCAGTGAATTCAAGCATAGCGGAGGAGGTGCTGTGACCTTTTCTGAAACCGTGCTGTTGAGTACACAGTAAGTTGTATTTGATAATTAAATAATGAAGAGCAATACATAAGTCAAATAATACAAAGACGCAATAGTTTAAGTAGGATACTATTCTGTACTGTGCAACAGTAAATACACAGAACATAAATTGACATTTTTAATCTTTTATGAAGTGCTGTGGTGGGGGAAATCAAGTATTGCATGTCTCTGCATACTAAAGTGAGGGTGTGATGATTATTTAGTTTTGGGTTTCATAGCCCGTTTCTGTGTGGGAGCGATAGCCAATCTATGCCACAATTAAAAAATTTAGAGTCCAGTAAGAGTGAAGGATTGACTGTGGCTAACCACCGACCAGCCGATCCCTTTTCACTTCCCTGCCTGCCTGCTCTGCCCCAATTTTGTGACATTTAACCAGGGAGAGGTGGGGACACACCCCATACAAGTCTATGGGGCTCATTTTTAAAGTGTTTTTACAGCACTTTAATGTACCTTTTAGTAAAAGTGAAAGCCATCGTTCCAGTAATAGGGTCCCTATTAGTGGAGCAGTGGCTTTCACTTCTATCAAAAGGTGCATTAAAATGCTGTAAAAACGTTTTAAAAATGAGTCCCATAGACTTGTATGGGGCATGTCCCTGCGCTCTCCATGGTTAAATGTCACAAAATGGGGGAGCATGGTGGCGGAGCAGGAAGACAAGGAAGTGGCAAGGGATTGGCTAGCCAGCGGTTCGGCCACAGTTACAATCCTTTCCCTCTCTTACTGGACTCTGGTTTAAAAAAAAAAAAAAAAAATTAACTGTGGCACAGACTGACCATCGCCCCCACAGGGGAACGGCTGTGAAGCCCAATAAGGTATGTCACATATTTACTTTAATGTAAATGATCAGGATCAGATAACACAGAAGCTTGTGTGTGGGGGTTGGGAGGCATTGCAAGCAGCACTGTCAGCATTCATATTTTTGTTTAAGCACAGCGAGCCAAACAAAGACCATTAACCAAAAGGGGGAAAAAACTGCAACTGGTGCTGGCAACTAAAAAGAAAAGTAAAAATAGAACATCAATGGTCATTCAACAGTTCTAGCTATAAACACAGGTGCAACAAGGTGGTTAAACAAAGTCCTATGCCCAGATGGTCAAAGGCCATTAAAAAAATAAAACAAAAAAAAAAAACGGTGACCACTAAAAACATGCTGAAGTGTACTTGGCCACTAAATGTATTTATTTTATTTCTTGAAAATTTGGTGACTGGCTTGGTGCTTTGAGGCAAATCTCATTTCCAGGCACCGGGGGGGGGTTAAATGGTAGAACAGAGAAAAGAAAAAACAAACAATCATATTGAGTTACAAAATAGGAAAAAAGTACATGAACGTGACATGACTCAATCAGGCAACCCCCCACTCCTGAGTGCCTCCAACCATGGAGCTGCAAGAGTGGCTAAAGGAGGGATGGAGGGAAGATTAAGTTGTGGGCACCAAGATTCCACAAATATATGAAATGATCACCATCAAAGAAGTTCTGGCCACTAAGACGTTTGGTCTAATCTGGCGAGGAGGCCTCAAGTTCTACTACAGAGTATGGGATCCAGGTGCATGCGAGTCCAACCCCTTTGGAACTCTATGGAAGGAGTGCTCTCAGAGGAAAGACAGGACACGTACAGATTCTCCAACCTTGGCGTGGTATGTGATCACGTCAGCCTGTGGAAGGGTGGTGCAGCATCCTCCAGCATACAGAAGTGAGTATGAAACAGGGCAGAAGAGAGTAGGACAAAATGAAGATGGGTTGGGTAGAGAAAGTGGCCAACTGCCACCAGGCTATTGTAAACCATTCCCGTCTCTCGCCCTACCCCCACCGAGAAGGAAACTACCCACCTACTTACAAGTCCACAGGAGAGGTGCCCACTAAACCATCCCACCCCTCTTGGGTAGGGACAGGGAGTAAGTCCTCTCAGGGCATTCAGCTCAGTGGACCTTTCTCAGTTCAAACCATTGGGTGGGGTGGGGGAGAAAGTGTATAATGGGAGGCAGATTAAGTATAGTCCACTCAAAACTTCATTGAGTAGAAGGCTTGCAGTGCAGTGAAGCAGTCCTGGTCCCCAACAGTGGTGAAAAATGGTGGGGTGGGGGTGGGGTTGTTTTTTCATTGCATGTTTTAATCCCTTCCCCCCACCCTGCTGGGCCACCTGAGCTCCTACTCCATCAGGAGTCGTCAAGGCATCCCTGAAGCTAGTGTCGCCCATACCCGTGATCTGGTGCCGCTGGCCCTCCCGTGAACTTCAGTCACTTCTTTGGGAGGCTGGGGCCAAGTGAGATACAGTGCAGTGCCTGGCACTCCGTCACCCCAGCATTCAGGGGCCATTTTTCTGATTTCCTCCCCAGAGGTGTGATGTACGCCTGACGTCAAGGCACATGTACCGATGTCTATCACGCCCCCACCCCTCACTCTGAGCTCAGGCTAGTCTTGCCTCCTGCTTTCGCCAGAGGCCAGTCAAGCACAGTGTCCCCCACTACTATGGAAAGCTGTCCTACGGATGCTCAAACCTCCTCCTCGGCCAGCCCTCCAATGCCTTGGGTTCGTTTCTGAACCCAGGTCGCCTGCATCGTGAGCAGTAGTGCTACCTCTGTGCTGGCAGGTTGGCCAGAAGAGCGTTTTAAAAGTTTAACTACTGGTTAAAACACATACACCATGTGACACACTGTTTGGGAGTGTGACAGAGTGGTTTTCACTGCTCTGTCCCTTGCAATTTTGCTGAAAACAACCATAGTTAGGATTACCACCTTTTAAGAAGCCCATAGTGGGACATTTCTTAATGAAACAAGACTTTTCACAGGACAATATGTAACCTTGACTAACGCAACAGACTTCTTTTCTCTAAATAATCAGAATTAAGACTAAGTGTTGTAGTTTTTCAGTTGTTTCTAGTGCTTCTTCTCATTACGGTATTTTAGTTACGGTATTATAGTTTTTTGCAACATTTACATACTAACATACTAAAATGCCAGCAGAATAGGCCTAACAGTCTTTCGTGTCTGCTCATTTGGTCAGCCCCCACCCTGGGAGACGACCTTGCTACCCCCCTCGCCTTCTCTGGCTTCTCCCTTCCCAGTTCCGGATATTCTCGCTGCACTGGATTTTGCTTCCAGAATCCTTCCTCTGTACCTGTCCCACCCCCTCTTGAACCCCTCCACCGTCTCTGCCTCCACCAGCCCCCTGGGCAGTGCATTCCATGGCTCCACCACCCTCTCAGTGAAGGAGCACCTCCTCCTTTCTCCCGAATCTTCCCCCCTCCAGCTTCCACCCATGCCCTCTAGTTGCCCCCTCCTCCTTCTTCCTTCGAAGCACCCTGACTGCTCCTCCCCTATTTAACCCCCTCATGTACCTGAAAACCTCTATCATGTCCCCCCGTTCCTTTCTGTCTTCCAATGTGTACATATTTAGCTCTTCGAGCCTCTCCCCATAGGACCTGTCCCCCAAGCCCCAAATAATTTTGGTTGCCCTCCTCTGGGCCCTCTCCAGGAGTTTAATGTCCCTCTTTAAGTGTGGCCTCCAAAACTGTACGCAGTACTCGAGGTGTGGCCTCACCAAGCAGTTATACAGAGGGAGTATCACTTCCCTCCTTCTGGAGGTGATCCCCCTAGCGATGCATCCCAGCATCCTGTTGGCCTTGGCTGCTGCCCTCCTACAAGTCTCCGAGTTGTTCATCTTGACATCCACCACCACCCCAGGTCCCTCTCAGCCATCAAGACTTGTAGCATTCCCCCACCCCGGGTGTACACTTGGCCGGGTTTCTGGCCCCCAGGTGCAGTACCTTGCATTTCCCTGCATTGAACCTCAGCTTCCATTTTCTAGACCATCTTTCCAGAGCCTCCAGGTCCCCCTGTAGGGCCACCCTCCCCTCCTCCCCATCCACCACTGCCCTAGTTTTTGAGTCATCCGCAAAGAGACTCATCTCACTCCTGATACCTGTCCTTATGTCAGAGACATAGGCGTTGAACAGGAGGGCCCCAGGGACTGATCCCTGTGGGACCCCACTAATGACCCTCCTTGGGGATGAGACTATCCCGCCAACTATGACCCTCTGGGTCCGGTCCTGGAGCCAATTGTCTATCCATCTGATTCCCCACCCCCATTTCTCCCAGCTTATCCAACAGGCCCTAGTGAGGAACAGAGTCAAATGCCTTGCTGAAGTCTAGAAAGAGGATGTCCACTGGTCTACCCAGGTCCAAGGCACTAGTCACCCAGTCATAGAACTCCACAAGGTTTGTCTGACACGATTTCCCTGGGATGAATCCATGCTGTCTATCATCCAGGTACCCTGACTTTTCCAGGTCCCCCCAGCCTCTCCTTGACAATGCCCTCCATCACCTTGCCCACCACCGATGTCTGACTGACAGGCCTGTAGTTCCCTGCCACCTCCCGTGATCCCCCTTGTGGATGGGCACTATATGTGCCACCTTCCAGTCCTGAGGCACCCACCCTGTCCTCAGAGAGATGGTGAAAAGCTCCACCAGGGGTTTCGCCAGGACATCCGCAAGTTCCTTCAGCACTCTGGGATGTAATTTATCCGGCCCCGGTGCTTTCTCCGTCTTAAGGGACCTGAGGGCTTCCCTCACTCTCTCTCTGCTGTGATTTCCACCTCCGCTACCTCTTCTCCCTGCTTAGCCTCCCCCCTCCTGCCAGTGATGCCTCCCCCTCTCCCAGACCCCCCGATCCGGTGAGGTCCCTCCCTCCCTCAGTATCACTGTCTCCTCCCATGATGATGCAGCACCCCCATTTTCCTTGGTGAAAACTGGGGTGAAGTACTCATTTAGTACCTCAGTCTGCTCCCTGGGTCTTGTGCCCATCTCTCCCTGTTTTAATCCTGCTAATCTGTCCTTCACCCTTCATTTTTCCCCAATGTATCTAAAGAACCCTTGTTCTCTCTCCTAATTTCCCTGGCCAGGTTCTGCTCCTTCCTTGCCTTAGCTGCCCTCACCACCCTAGTGGCCCTTCTAGCCATCAGTTCGTGCATCCCTCGATCCCTTTCCTCCTTGAGCACTTGAATTGCTTATAGGCTGCCTTCTTTCCCCCGCACCACCTCCTGTACTTCCCTGGTCCACCAGCAGGGTTTTCGGGCCCTACCACATTTTTGTCTTACTCTGGCACAGGTGCTGGTAGCATCCTGCACCCCTCTCCTGATTATTTCTCACCTACTGTCAGTGTCCATGTCTGACCCAGTCACATCCAAATGCTCCTTAAGGATCCTTCCCGTTTCCTTAAAATCTGCCCCCTGAAGTCAGTTACCTCCGTCTTTGTGCAATTTAGAGGCAAGTCAGAAAATATTTTGTTCTATTATAATGTCAGGACATGTATTTGTCACAGTTTTTGCAAGACACAACTGCCCAAATCAGGACTGTCCTGCAAAAACTGGGACAGGTGGTAACCCTAGCCATGGTTTTCTTTCTTTCTTTTTTTTGTGGGGAGATGGTAAAAAGTCACACCTTCTGTCAACCTTGCATGGAAGGGACTTTTCCTCACCCTAGCCTATAAGGGAGTCAAGCACTTGCCTTTATGTACTCAAGTTCAAATAATTGTTCATGCACTGCACTGCTACTGAAATGATCAAGAAAAAGGAAAAAAAAAGACTTAATCCTGCTGTATTTTATCTAGCAAATAACATTAACAAGTTGCCCTGTTACCTGCTCTCTCTAGAGGTCTAGCTTCTTAGAGATTTATTTCAGGGACCACAATTTTTTCCCCATGTTTCTCAAATGAAACAACCGGATGAGATCATCATCCTTCTCAGTAATATGATCTCAGAATAAAACAATGATGCAGTTAATCCTCGGCATGTAGCTGTCATCAGTTAAGGAACTCTACCATTAAACAGTTGAGAGTCCCAATCAACATGAAACTGGAGGGGCTAGAAATGAGACCGCAGTATATAACCAGCATCTCTGCTTTTCTTCATTCGTCTGATGTTTTAATAAAAGCCATCATTTTACTTGAATATCACGCACATATCATTGTTCCTAAATGCCAGATAATTATTTGATTATGTAGTCAATCTAGTATACACTGCAAACTAAACAATAAGAAAAGATAAAAGATTAATGCAGAAGCGAAGGGATCAGTGTTTAAGACTGATGTGCAGTCCTTCCTTATAGTTAATGATAAGATTAGCATACAGAATCCGGGGGTGGAAGTAGTAATTGAAACTTAATATCTTTTTTGCTGACCACTCTGTCAACATTAGGACCACTGACTTGAGTCAGTTCTCCAATGAGGAAAAACACTTTCATCAAGAAAAAAATGTTTAATACAAGAAGTAGGAGGAACATGCAATAGCTGAAGAAACTGGTTCTACAGTTAGCCTGGTAACATCTAGGTCTGGGTTGACAAAAGCAGTATTGCACAATCGTGCATGAACCCCATCATGTGATAAGCTGCAGGGATCACACATTAAAAATAATTTTATAAAAAAGGGTCTCAGAAATGTTCCATTCTGTTCCGCTGACATCACGGCTATGGTGGGAGACTGATTTCAGAGCTCCTGTCTCTCTAAGCTCGAATTCACAACAATCTGATCCTATTAGGGTATAAAAAATGACCTGACAGCAAGCTATCCATCTCCTGACATGGCGACGGTGAACAACAAAGCCAAATGCTGGCAGAGGAAGCGAGAGAAGAGGAGGCCACATTACGGGGACCCTCTTCCACCCGTCGGCTTCAGTTTTCTCAGCTGATTTGGAAGTAGATGAGGCCCTCCTCACACCCTCAGAGCAAGCTATAAAAGAAATACTGCTCCCAGTAAACAGAATCGAATCTGCCTTTGCAGACCTAAATGCAGACCTGAAAATGTATACCAAAGAGAAACTCAAACCAAAAAAAAAAGTTACTGACCTCTCGAGTCAAGTGGAAGGCCATGACAGACTGCTGCTTCACTTGTTACGGAGACCAAGAAATCCAAGACCGCATGGAAGATGTCTAAGGACCTTCTCACTCCTGCTGTCTCTGTCTGCCCCCTCCGATCCTCCTCGAGATTCCCAGGATGAGGTTAAAGACAGCAGGCGACAGAGCACTAAGTGTCGCTGCCCCAATCCTGTGGAATTTGCTTGCTCCAACTGTTAGGGATGCCCCTTCTGTGGAGGTATTCAAGGCCCGCCTCAAGGCCTTCCCGGACTGTGCTGTATATCCCTGACCCGATTTCTGAATTTGATATTTAAAATAATTTTGGCTTCCTTTGAGTTTGTTATTGCTGTTGAGGGTACTATTTTAAATTTACTGGTGTGTATTGATGTTTATAAATGTATTTATTTATTTTTATATCTGTGTATTGAATTTCTTTTAATATGTACAGCGCCCAGAGCCTCCGGGATGGGCCCCTCTAAAGTAAAATGTGCCTTGCCTAAATAATTTCCATGTCCACAGGGTAAGGGAAGCTGTGGAGGAAGGGTTTGCCTCGCCTAACGATTTCATCATACATCTCCTGAAGATTTCTTGGACCTTTGACAGAATTTCCACTAACCATCGAGTGGGTCCCAAGTCCCTAGACCCCTCAGCCAGACCCAGATCTTGGATTGTCCAAATGCTCCACTCTTCCTCTAAGGAAGCGATCCTGACCACAGCATGGACTGCTGAAGTTATTAACTACAAAAATAAGTGAATATTTTTTGACCAAGACTTTGCCTCGCTGCAAGCCAAGCAGCAAGAGGCAGGCCATTAAGGCACTAAAAGACAAACTCAACATTAAGGCACAAATACTGTATCCAACCAAAACAATAATCCATTTGGACACTGGTGCAAAACTCTCCTCACTTGGCTCTACCTTTCTTGAAAAGACTAAAAACAGACTACCCAGATCAGGAATTGGCTGCGACTGATGACAGACCGAAATGCACTGCCTGGAAAGTGGCAGGACACAGGAAGAGACTGTGAGCCAATGGAACTCCTGTCACACCTCAGGAAACTTTTGAGATCCATGCAGAGCAGATTACAACAGGAAATGCAGCCAGCCTGGAATAGCACACCTTGTGCTGGGTGAATGAAACCCACCGCACAATATCCTTCTCAGAGAAGCTATCTCTCAACACAGACCATTAAATAGGGCAGAATACCAAACTGCAACTCAGATGTGATAGGTCTAGTAGATCAGACTATATTCAGACTCTGAATTACATTACCCAAAATAATGGATTTTTCTTTACTACATTTTTACGGTGAATGGAATGAAATGACAATAACTGTACAGGTGCGGGGGGAGTGGGATTGTGCACTGATATGGCATGTCTTAATCTACTGGTTGTGTTATGGGAGACAGGGAGGATTAGTGGAATTTATCAGCTGTACTTTGTGGAGCCTCATTTTGGCTTTAGTCTGCAGAAGGGGAGTCTATTTGGGTACCACTGTTACCCCTACTTTCTAAGGAGCCCTCCACGGGCTCCCATGTTGTTTATTACTAGATCCTTCCTGTGGATTCAGACAGTGTTACAAATGAGGAGCTACCACCTTACCTTAGAGGATGGGGGGGCTCAACACCATCTCTAACCATGGTGTCTTTTTCCAAAATGTCCCCGTGTGTGAGGGAGAGCATCCCCCCCCCCCATACTCCGGTATACTACAGCCTAAAAGATACCTTTTGCCTTCTCCTGGGGTGGCAGATAGTGGGGAGGGCCCAGGGTATCTTGCACGGCAACTCATGAAGAAACTTGAATGCTGGTGAGACCAGGGCACAAGCTAAAAAGGTACTCTGCACCACTCAAAGCCTTAAAAAACACCTACATGAAGCATAATAGTACTTGAATCATTTAGGAATGAACTGCGTGCCTCCCAGAAGCTGGGGTAGAGGGTGGTAACCAGGGAGAAAAGATTATAAATCATGCTGTTACAGCAAAGAGCATGATTGTTTAACAAAAAAAAACACACTGACGAAAATGCTGGCTGGAGTCCTGGCCACTTAAGTCAATGCCGTGCTTTGTCCCAAGGGCCTCAGCTGCACTCTACCACCGACCTAATCCAGGGTCACTTAGGGCTGTGAGGGGCTTTGGGGGGGGGGCTCCCCAACTAGCACAGAGATATCTTTTTGACCACGACAGTCAAAGGGCGACGCCTATTTGGAGGGAGCGGTGGCAGTCAGGGGGACACCTGACCCAGTCTCAATACTAGTCTCCTTCAAAGTAAACCAAGCCACCGGAAAGTGGGCACCTGACCCCATTAGACACTATTATGGGTACCTAAGGCCATGCACATGCCTTATTTTCCAGGCATAACACACCATTCCTCCAAACTAATGATGTGGATCGGGGAGGGAGAGTGACAGAGCTTGTGACTTCTGGTGCCCGATCCTCCCTGCTCTTCATACTCCTATTTTCCAGGACACTTCCATCTTTCCCGTGACAAGGATCCCGACCTCCCTTGATATAGTAAGGGAGGCCAAGCCTATTACTACAACGTGGGCATGAGTGGACACTTCTAAGTGAACTCTTAGGGGATCAGAATTTTCTGTTCTCCATACTCCTTAGTTCATCTAGGAAGTACAAACTGAAAATGTTAAATACAGTTTAGGTTCTTGTTGTTCAGGGAAGCCCAGGGAATGCTGGTAGACCCCAAGCCCTTCAGTTAACTCTGTTTTTATGCTTGTTGGTTAAAAAGGTTTTTGCAGAAACTCAGCTGACAGATTAGAAGACACATATGTAACTGCAGTATATGGTTCAACTAACACATTAGACCAGAGTGCAATCCGAGGCAGAGGCAGCATATACCAGTTCATCCACGGTAAATCTTAAAACACTTACAATATTAAGGGCATTCACGCCGATTAAAAGAAACAGAACATTGGTACAAATAAAATGCCTAGATGTGGATATTGCGTTCATACAGGAATCCCACCTCTCTGACAAAGAGCATGAGAAACTTTAACGAGGGCAGGTGGGCAATGTGGGGGCTTCCACTCATCCTGACAAGTCTAGAAGAAGCCAGCAAGGCTATACTGATACGTAAAAGGCTGCCCTTTACCATCCTGCTGTCTGATACTGGTCTGGATGGCAGAGTGGTAATACTCCAGGGAGAGATTCAGGGAGAACCAACTGACCCAATAAACATACCTCTGACTCCAATGAAATGACAGATAAATTCTTTAAGAAGTCTTTGGCAGATGCACGCTACTACCCATACACTTAATAGTGATGGGAGAAGACTTTAATTGTGTTTTATCTCCTTGCACAGATTGTTCCAACTGCTTCCACTACAAACATCAGGTACTAATAAGACCTTGAAGTCATTAGTGAACGAGACAGACCTCCTAGATACCTGGAAACATTCGGTGTCAGGGACCATACTATTTTCTCCCATCCGAATTGCTCCTATTCACTTACAGATCTTCACCTTAATTCCAGCGATCATGGCCCATCAAAAAACAGATAGTTATTGACATTGAAGGAAATAGTGAGCTAGAGATACAGACAAGGTTCAGGGAGCTTGCCAGGGTCTGTCATGATATAAGATGTGCAATTTCCTTCTCGGAAATCCTGCCGGTGCCAAGGGCTAGTGGGGAACATAAGAGGAAGATTAGGGTGATAAACCAGTGGCTCAGGGAGTGGTGTGGGGCCAGAGGGTGTGGGTTGATGGGGGATACCTGGGAGGATAAGGGGCTGTATGCTAGAGATAGGCTCCATCTCAATTCGGAGGGGAAGGAAATCCTTAAGTTGAAAATAGAGGGGTTCACTGGTGAAAGGTTGGGTTTACACTTGTGAAGGGGAGGATGGGAGAAAAGGCTGTTGAGGGGGGTCCGGTAAAGGAGGGACTCTGTCTCCACCCCCGGGAGCTGGACGAATGCAGGAAAAGGCTGACTGGTAAGGTGCAGAACAGGGGAAGACAGAATCCCCACAGGAACATGAGCAGGGGAAATGGAAGTATAGGGAAAGGGTGGAAGGTAGTTCTGCTAAATGCCAGGAGCTTGGCAATAAAATGCCTGAGCTCCAGGCGATGCTAACTGAGGGAAGAGGTGGATGTGGCAGTGGTCACCGAGACCTGGGCCACCACAGGGCACGACTGGGACCTGAACCTGGAGGGTTACACCATGTTCAGGAAGGACACAGGGGAGGGAAGGGGAGGATAGGTAGCAAAAATAGTCAGAAACTGCATTGCCATATGAGGAGTGGAGGAGGCGGAGGGAACTGTTGAGGCGATTTGGGTCACCTAGATAAGGGTGGGCAAGAGAGTAAAAATAGGAGTGGTGTATATACCCCCTGCGCTGGCGGAGTAGCTGGAGGAGAGTCTGCTGGCAGAGGTTGGAAGACACTGCAGACTGGGAAGGGGAAGGGTGGTGGTGTTGGGGGACTTAAACATGCCAGGAACAGACTGGGTGACTATGACATCCTCAGTGGCCAGGGAACAGAGGTTGTTGGATGTCTTTCAGGACGCGTTCCTAACTCAGCAGGTGGGGGAACCGACCAGGGAGAAGTGGATACTGGATGTGGTCCTGGCAAATAGTGACCAGATTGGGGGCCTGGAGGTAAGGGACCCATTGGCGGGGAGTGACCATGCCACAGTCTGGTTCTGCCTGAACCTAGGAGGGGTAGAAGGCTGCACAAAGATGGAGGTAACTGACTTCAGGGGGGCAGATTTCAAGGAAATGGGAAGGATCCTTAAGGAGCACTTGGATGGGATTGGGCCAGACATGGAAGCTGACAGTAGGTGGGAAATCATCAGGAGGGGGGTGCAGGATGCTACCAGCACCTGTGCAAGAGTAAGACGAAAATGCGGTAGGGCCCGAAAACCCTGCTGGTGGACCAGGGAAGTTCAGGAGGTGGTGAGGGGAAAGAAGGTGGTCTATAGGCAATTCAAGTGCTCAAGGAGTGAAAGGGACTGAGGGAAGTACGTGCTGATGGCCAGAAGGGCCACTAGGGGGGTGAGGTCAGCTAAGGCAAGGAAGGAGCAGAACCTGACAAGGAAAATTAGGAGAGGGAACAAGGGGTTCTTTAAATACATTGGGGAAAAACGAAGGATGAGGGGCAGTTAGCAGGATTAAAACAGGGGAGGGATGGGCACAAGACCTGGGGGAGCAGGCTGAGGTATTAAATGAGTACTTCGCCTCAGTTTTCACCAAGGAAAATGGGGGGCTTGCATCATACATGGGAGGAGATGGTGAGAACTGGGGGGGACACTCACCAATTGGCGGGTCTTTGGGGGCATCACTGGCAGGTGGGGGGGAAGACAAAGCAGGGGGATGAGGTAGTGGAGGTGGAAATCACAGCAGAGAGAGTGAGGAAAGCCCTCAGGTCCCTTAAGACGGAGAAAGCACCAGGGCTGGATAAATTACATCCCAGAGTGCTGAAGGAACTGGCGGATGTCCTGGCGAAACCCCTGGCGGAGCTCTTCAGCATCTCTCTGAGGACAGGGTGGGTGCCCCAAGACTGGAAGGTGGTTCATACAGTGCCTATCCACAAGTGGTGGGGAGATCAAGGGAGGTGGCAGAGAACTATAGGCCTGTCAGCCTGACATTAGTGGTGGGCAAGGTGATGGTGGGCATTGTCAAGGAGAGACTGGGGGGACCTGGAAAAGTTGGGGTGCCTGGACGATAGCATGGATTCGTCCCAGGGAAATCGTGTCAGACAAACCTTGTGGAGTTCTATGACTGGGTGACTAGTGCCTTGGACCTGGGTAGACCAGCGGACGTCCTCTTTCTTGACTTCAGCAAGGTGTTTGACTCTGTTCCTCATGGGGGCGGGAAACCAGATGGGTAGGAAATTGGCTCCAGAACCAGACCCAGAGGGTCGTGGTTGGAGAGATAGTCTCATCCCCAAGGAGGGTCATTAGTGGAGTCCCTCAGGGATCGGTCCTTGGGCCCCTCCTGTTCAATGCTTAAGTCTCTGACATAAGGACAGGTATCAGGAGTGAGATGAGTCTCTTTGCAGAGGACTCAAAACTGGGGGTGGTGGTGGATGGGGAGGAGGGGAGGGTGGCCCTACAGAGGGACCTGGAGGCTCTGGAATGGTGGTATAAAAAGCGGAAGCTGAGGTTCAATGCAGGAAAATGCAAGGTACTGCACCTGGGAGCCAGAAACCGTGGCCAAGTGTACATCTGGGGGGAGAGAGAGAGAGAATGCTACAGGTCTCGATCGATGGCTGAGAGGGACCTGGGGGTGGTGGTGGATGTCAAGATGAACAGCTCGGAGACTTGTAGGATGGCAGCGGCAAAGGCCAACAGGATGCTTGGATGCATCGCTAAAGCGCTCACCTCCAGAAAGAAGGAAGTGATACTCCCACTGTATAACTGCTTGTCGAGGCCGCACCTCGAGTACTGTTTGCAGTTTTGGAGGCCACATTTAAGGAGGGACAGTGAATTCCTGGAGAGAATCCAGAGGAGGGCAACCAAAATGATTTGGGGCTTGGGGAATAGGACCTATGGGGAGAGGCTCGAAGAGCTAAATATGTACACATTGGAAGAGAGAAGGGACCGGGGGGACATGATGGAGGTCTTCAGGTACTGTACATGAAGGGGATAAATAGGGGAGGAGCAGTCAGGGTGCTCCAAAGGAAGGAGGGCGGTCAACTAGAGGGCATGGGTGGAAGCGGGGGGGGGAGATTCAAGGGAGAACGGAGAAGGTGCTACTTCACTAAGAGGTTGGTGGAGCCATGGAATGAGCTGACCAGGAGGCTGGTGGAGGGGTTCAAGAGGGGGTGGGACAGGTACAGGGGAAGGGTTCTGGAAGCAAAAACCAGTGCAGCGAGAATATCTGGGACTGGGAAGGCAGAAGCCAGAGAGGGCGAGGGGGGCAGCAAGGTCAGCTCCCAGGGTGGGGGCTGACCAAACGAGCTGACACGAAAGACAGTTAGGCCTATTCTGCTGGCATTTTAGTATGTTAGTATGTTAATATTCTTCACATTACCCAGCTAGACCATGCCCAATGTTACTGATCTTCGGTCCCAGCACTTGTAAGATCGTATGGAGGATGAACACCTCTCCTGAACTTACCGCATATCACAGAAGCTATAGCAAGTGAGATCGATGAAGCCTAAACTCTTAACGCTTATCCGGACATACCTATCTCAATGTTTTGGTACACTGTCAACACTTTGGTGCAGGACAAAATTATTAGCCTGGCTTCCCATCATAAAAAACAGAGTGCAGCCATTTGGGTGATCAAGTAAAATAAAGTTAAAAACCTTATAACAGTCACACAAGCAAAATGGGGAATGCCACCACACTAAGAGCACTACAGGACACCAGGTAGGGGCTTAACTTTCTAAACTGCCAGGACGAGGACTCTCCGATATACTAAACAACCATACTGTGAAGTGTATGTTTTTGGGGGGGGGGGGGGAAGAAGGGCAGCAAAACTCCTGGCTTTTTGTGGGCGTAAGCCAGTACAAATCATTCAATCTATTGCACCAGTGGGGGAGAAGGCAGTCGCTCTGGATGCAATAGCTGTTGAATTGCAAAGGTTCTATAGCCATCTATATAGAGAGTCCAAAACCTTTGAACAAGTGGTCCATCATGGATCACAAATCTTTCACAGTAACCTGGATCTTCCCCTCTCTGAGTGGAGGACCAAGACATGCTTCACGGCCCTATACAGAAATAGAAAAGAGCCACAGGTATAGATGCAATGAGAGTAATAAATCTTCTGGGCCAGACTGCTTCGATCCAGACTTCTGCAACGCATTCAAAGAACAACTAACCAACATACTTCTTACAATATTTTATAGTTGCCAAGTAGAGAACATTCCCACAACATGGAAGGAGGCAGTGACCATGGTCATCCCCAAACCTGGCAAACAAAGACAAATATGCTTCATACAAGCCAATCTGTCTCCTCAATCAAGACCTGATGATCTTTTACCAAGATCCTAGCCTCCAGGGTGCAGGTGTTGGTAACCAAATTAATACACCCTGGCCAGGGCTAGAAATAATTTTTTGTGGAAGGCTGTCCAAGGCACAGGTGCAATATTCATGTTGGAATTTGTAGCTGTCGTGTTGATTTTTGTTTACTAATGTGACATTTCTATTTCCAAATACAAGCTAATAACTAGCGCGCCCCCCTGGCTGGTGCAGTGCCCTGAAAGGGGCTTAATAACGGATGATGTCCTAAAAAAAAAAAAAGGGCTACTAAATATTACCTGCTGACTGGTACATGGCTCTGAAAATGACTTCACCAGTGTGCCCCCACTGCACTGCCCTGATAAGGGCTTTCAATTTACTTCCCCTTCCTGCTCAGTAGTAGTCCTGTCAAGGGCCCTTAACTCCCTTCTGCTCTGCCCTGACAAGCTAATAAGCTTCCTTTGCTCCTGTGTAGACACAAAGTCTCCCCCTAATTAGTAACTCTGAGAAGGGCTTTTAACTAGCCTCCCCATCTCTCGTCTCTGGAGCCCTTCCTGCCCTGACAGGGGGTTTTAAGTGGTTGTCTCAGCTATTATGTTCCTCTTCTAATCTCTAAATACTGTACTGAATCTACCCCTTTCTGCCTCGACTCTGCCCTGAAAAGGGGTTTCAAATATGGTTTTCTAACCTTTACTGTGGCTTTTAATGAGCCTTACCTGACCCGTCTTAGTTAACAGACAGCTCTGAAAAGGGTTTTTAATTTGTATGCCCAAAGCCGGCCCGGTGGCACTGAAGGTTGAGGCGCTGGACGCCACGCCAGTGACCCATGTTCAGGAATGAGCACGGGTCATCGGAGGTTGGCTCGGTAGGAGAAGGCTTAAGCGTCTGCAGACAGCTCGCCTTCTCCTGGGGAGGGAGGGATGTAAGACTCGGCACTTTAGTGCCTCCTGGCAGCAAAAGGGGGGTACAGTGCCACAGCCTGCACATAAGAGGGAAGGTGGTGCACGGCAGAAGTCAGCAGGAACACGCTCGGAAGCGAGCACGTCTCCTCCACTGGGCATCATTGTAAGATCGTGGGCGCCTCAGGAGAGGGGGAGTGGAACCACCAAAACAAAGGAAACACCCCAGATTGGCGGTATGCAACAGCATGCCCTGGCCCCACACCCACCACCGGACACTGCCCACCTGGATCCCAACCCTCCATGTGCCACCAATGCCTGTATGATACTGGATGTCTAGGGTGCCTGCAGAAGTGGCGGCCCCGCCCTTGGGGGTAAGCCAGGGAGGTCTCTTGCCAGACAGAGGTAAGAGATCTGCGGAGCTCCGGGAGGGGACCCAGAGTGGGGGTGGGGGAGTCAGGCTGCACAGGAGACAACCAGGACGTCGCCAGAGAGAGAGGCCACCACTCCAGTGACCGGAGGGAAAAGAAGTGTGAAAAAAAAAAAAAAATGTATCGGGAGGCAATATAGCGCAGTGGTTTAAGGCTCTGAGCTACAAATCTGGAGACCTGGGTTTGAATCCCATAGCCCCCACTTGCATACTGTGTGACCCTGAGCAAGTCACAACTTCCCTGTGCTCCCAGGTTGCACCTGTAAACAAGCTTTCAGCTTAGCGTGTCTCACCTGGTTAAACAACTGGGGAGAAAAAAAAAATCCCCAAAACTCTGCTGCCTGTGAACAAGAGCTAGTCTTGGGCTGCTGCTGCAAGTATAGCACACAAAGAAATGCAGTGTAGAAAGCAAAAGAAAGATGGGTAACTGCACATGCGTGACGACAAGGAGCACATGTGCAGTCTTTTCTTACTACGGCTTGGTTTTCATTTCTGCTGCTTGACGAAACTGATGACTGCACAAAATAACCCATCCAGGAATGCTGGGTTGAATGGACATATTTCAACATGTAACACCATGATTTTGGAACGTCCATAGCCCAACCTTACAGGTAGCAGCATCTCCAGGGATGCGGCACTAATGTTTTTTCACTTGATGCCTGTCCCAGGGACAGGCAGCGAAATTAAACCAGCTGTCCCTGGGGAAAACTGGGCGTCTGGGCCAGACCGACCGGTGGTTATCTCAACCCCTGACCCCGGCCAAACTGGGTTTATCCCACACAGATTTCTAACAATATTAGGAGACTCTTAATATCCTGTCAGGCATCAAAAGCTACCCAGACACCTAACTGGCCTTCCGGACAAACACCAAGAAGGCGTCTGACCACCTTAACTGGCAGTTTATTCTTGAAATCCTAAAAATAATGGGCTTCAGAGATGGGTTCATCCAGTGGCTCACCTTACTCTACACAAATCCTACCACAAGGATCAGCGTTAATGGCACCCTTTCTGATGCCTTCTCCATTTGCAGAGGTACCATACAGGGGTGCCCTTGGTCTCCCTTGCTATGTGCGCTCAGCACTGAGCCCCTGGCAGCAGTTCTACATAACAGCACAGACATACAGGGTGTAACGGTAGCAGGGCAGGAACATAGTGCATCAATGTATGCCAGTGACACCTTGGTACATACAAGAAACCTGGCAAAATTCCCTGCCACCAGTCCTCATAATCCTAGAACAAGGACGAATGTCAGACTAAGATCAACACCTACAAACTGAAGCTCTGCTGGTTAGTGGTACAGTCACACAAGAGAATGCTTTGATCTCGTGCGAATGGGTAAGAAGGTCAGATACCTCAGAGTCCAGATTCCTTTACACCTTAAAACCACTCACCAAGTAAATTATTCCCAAATGATGCTGGTGGCTTCTGCTGCCCTAATAGGTGGCAGGAAGATCCCCTTCTCCTTTACAAACCACATACAGCAGATGCAGTAAAAATGAATATTCTGCCAAGATTCTTTTTCCTCACCACTCTACCCACTTGGTTAACAGAAAAAAAGTGGAAAGAACTACATAAAGCCCTTAGCAAATTCACCTGGAATGCCCCCTCACTCCAAAAAAAAAAAAAAAAGGGGGAACAAAGGTAGAGGACTGTGGGTACCTGGTTTTAAGCAATAATACTATGCAGCCCAAATCCTTCCATTAACTTAAGTCATAAGTTAATAATGATCATACAGGCTGGGTTCACATGAAGTCTCAAGCATGGCAAGCTTCCCCTTAAATATGTAAGCATTAATCACCGACAGAGGAGGGCTCTACCGGTGATTAATGCCCGCTGAGAGGCGTTGTTGCAAAGGCAAAGCCTGAGGGTTCAATCAGCGGGCATTAATCACCGTAACAGACGCTGGAGGTGATTAATGCCCTGTAACACGGAGAAGGTCTAGGGCCTTACCTCTTCTTAGTATGTGTGTCCTGCATTCCTGCGGCACACTCTCGCTGCTCGCTGGCTCCATCCCCCGTTTTCCTCCGCTAACCCCCGCCGCACAGCGCCACTTGTGACCCAGTGGCTGTTGTGGCTACTGCAGGAGCAACATGGCATTATGAGACATAATGCCGTGGTTGGGCTCGGTGAACATGAACAGCAACACGGGCATTGTGAGAAATAATAGATGGTTGGCTTGTGAACACGCTTTTCCTTATTAACAGCAACACGGCATTATCGCCTCATAATGTCCGAGTTGTCCGCACCACGTGATGTCGCGTAGCCTGTCGGGCGCCTCAGACACCTTTCAATAATGCCGTGTTACAATTGTCCTTTTAACAACGCTCCTAGCTGACTTAGCACAGTAACCAATCCCTAGTTTAGAACAATGATAAGGGTGGGGGACCCAATTCAAATGAGTACAGAAAGAACCGGTGCTCACATTGCCCTTTATACTGAGAGCATACATTCCTGGGTTCCTTCTAGCCACTTCAGATGAAACCTACAAATTGTGGGGTAGAAAAGGCCTTCAGCTGGTCACACAGCTATGGAATGGGCCAGTATTTAAGGACTTTCAATCTCTGCTGAAAGAGTATCACCTAAACCCAAATGATCTGTTTAGGTTCTTTCAACTACACAACCTTCTAAATACCAAGCAATTCCGAAGGGCACTTGGTGCCCTCCCCCCCACAACTTATTTTACAGGTATGGGAAGCAGGCCTTTCAGGCCCCAGGTTCCATCAAATCTCATTTTACCAGCTCCTAATGGCAGAGATGGGACTGACAGCGGTCACTAATATACAAACCAAATGGTATCAAGAAAGACACCTCCAGGACTTCCAGTGATGTCGGCAGCTTAATGGCAGCCTAATTTCTAAGCTTCAATCACCTCCCGAGTAAATCTAATACTATCTGCCTGACAACTATGAATTCACCGGCTCAGCTCACCAGATCGAAGACCTTATTACACAGAAATTTGGAAACTGTCTCAGAAGCTGAAAGAACTCATTTTACAAGAAAAGATATGCTCCTCTACAGAGGTCGAGGATCCCGAAGGCTGTGCGGCCACCATGCAACCTGCCGACGAGGACTGTACTGATCTGATTAACTAGATACTGCAGACAGCTAAAACAGTAACTGAGTAAGCAATAATACCCGACAGGGTGGGCGGTATTGGGCAATACCGGACCGTCCAGGGGTGTAAGGAGACTCAACGCTACAGGTGGAGGGCCTTATAGCCCCCCGAAGGTCCAGTATTGCCCAATACCGCCCACCCTGGAGGTATTATTATGCTTAGAAAATGGGTCACTGTATTATGCATGTGTGGAAAAAAAAATTATGTTTTAATGTTAACATTTCTAAGAGTTTCATTTATTTTGCAATAAAATAGTTCCTCCGCCTGCAGCAGAATGGAGTTTTATTTTCTAGTTATGGAGTTTTGTCCTGCTTGAGGCTCTGTAATCATGAAAAAAAAAAGTTTGCTGATGGGAAGGGAAAAAAAAACAAACAAAAAAAAAAAAACAGTAAGACTGCAGAAACAACAGGTACATTTCTATGCTTTTCTGCCCTGATTTGTGTACTACGTTTTTTCAGCTGTAGTACTAAGCAGGAATCCTGCTATGGAGCCGATGAGGGACAGATGGATGATCTGTGCATGAAGATCGAGGGGACGTCGACCAAGCTAGGAGGTAAAACTAAGCCTGACTAAAGCAGGTAGATTTATTTTCTTTTGCTTTGTATTGACCGTTCTATCCTCTTCTCCCCGTCCTGAGCTTGATTCCCAACTGAACAGAATGTGGCACAAAGCAGTTACCGTTTTGTTTTTTATGTCAGCTGTTCCATCCTGCATTGAGGTAGTGCCCAGTAAGTGCATGCGTGCCAGTGTAAAGATGCAAAGTTTGAAGGGGGAAAAAAAAACAAAAAAAAACAGCAGTTTACCTCCACCCCCCCCCACCCGTCTTTTAGCAGAGAAAGATTATGTTGGTCGGAGGTGGGTGAGATGTACAAGAAATGCTGCTCATGCCGCAGAATCTGTTAAAAATTAGTTGTAGTTTTTTAGTGCTGGGTGGTAGCTGTTTGCGGCTTGTTAGTGCAGTCCCAGAACTGAGCAGATTTTCTTTCAATTAGGTTTGGCAGTGGCAGTTTTCATTTATTTCTATTTTTCTAAACTGCATTTGGCAGTTTGTGGTGTCTCAGTTTGGGCAGAATCTAGCGAGGATGGTGCCGAAGCGAGCGTAATGGGATGATCGGGAGCACAACATAGAGGAAAAAAAAAAGGCGATTTCTCTTTTGCTTTATCAGAGGGCAGTTACTAGTGTGCGACATTAATGGAAAAAAAAAAAAAGACAGCTTAAATATTTTCTTGTTTATACACTTTTCAGACTAGTTTAAATTGGGGTGGGGTTCTCTCACTCGCTAAGCGAAGAAAAAATATGGCAGTGTTAATGTTTTGAACATTCCAGTGCCCATTAAGAACAGTAAGGAGGTCAGCTAGTGGGCTGGCACTTTTAATACCTGCGCTCTGTTGTCTGATAGATGCCCACCTTGTCAGGGCTGTCAGCCAATCAGAGCCCAGGAATGTTTAAGCCCATTTTCTAAAACAGACCAAACGCTTACAGAGTGGAGGTCCAACACTGGAAAAATCAAGCACAGAATGGACCAAATAGAGCGCGACCTCACTAATGGTATGGAACAGGCAGACTGCCATGACAGACTGCTCCTGTACCTGCTGGCCCGAGACCGGGAGCTTACCAGTCTGGATGATCTGAAGGGGCATAGCCGTTGTCATAATATAAGGGTATATGGCCCCCCTGAGGGATCGGAGGCCGAGGCACCAGACACCATTTCATTCCTGCAGGCTGTGCTAAAAGAGGCCCTTCATCTGCCAGATGATTTTGATCTTATCATGGACTGGGCACATCGCTCCCTGGCACCGAAGCCCAGTAATGGGGGAGTGTGGCCGTGCTCCTTTGTGGTGAAGCTCACATCATACGCCACCAAGGAAGAGCTGTTGAAGAGGGCCTGGTGACACAGAAATATGCAGTACAGGGGCCTTCGAATCTCAGACAATGATTACACAACAGCTGTCCCGGAGAGCCACCGATCCTAAAGCAGTTACAGGCCAAGAACGACTGCACTCAAATCCTCTACCCTGCCAGACTACGGGTAGAAACAGACAAGGGCAACTGTACCTTTGATGATCTGCTGGCAGCTTCATCCTTCCTGGAGGAACCTGGGATAACCACCCCCTACTTGGTGAAAGAGCATCTGGAAAAAGAGCTTTTGCAATCCACCTGGTCAGTGGCTCAGAAGGACCTGTCCCAAGAGAGTAACAATCAGAAACACAATCACACCAACCTCCAAGCAGGCCTCTATACCATGCTGAAGGCCTACGGCTCTCCTGTGCAGACAGACAGCATCACCCATCGCTCATAAGACCCTACCTCCGATTCTGCTGGCTCTGCAGACACTCCTACTTCCTTGATGGACATCTGACCTTCTTGGCATGGTCTCAGATTCCTAAACCAGCTCTTATCTACCATCCCAGATAGCTATAATTCTACTGACAGCTGCTACTGTCAAGCACTCACTCATGCCGAGCATCTGCCTCCTACAAAGGATTTTTCTCCAGGCAGTCCACTACTACCCTCTGCCCGGTCGCTCCAAGGGAGTTATCAACATGGCAAAGTGCAGTAAGTACCTAACTCAAACAGAGTACAGGCATTGATGTGGATCAAGCTTAGCCCCTTAATGCAAGGCAGAGCGGAGGGAGCAGATATCAGGAGTGGGGGGCCAGGATTAAGTTCGATGTTACCTGCATAAATTAGTAACAAGAGCAGGAGCTTTATAAGAGCCTTTAAAAGGCACCTAAGCAAACAAGATCTTGCCCTTTTGCGGGGGCTGGGATCTGTGGAGGTAGGTGGTGGGAAATATATGCTGCAGGGGCACAAAGATGCATATATAAAAATCAAAGTAGATGTGACACACATGAGGGGTGGGAGAAGGACAGAATGGGGGTGCTTTCTACAATTAGTGTAGTAAGAGATGGTCGGGGAGCTAGGTGCGTAGGTAGCAGAAACAGCAGGAGACTCGTGTAGGAGGATGTAGGAAGGAAGTAACTGACATATGTCAAATGACCACAGGCTGGTTGAGGGGGTCAAAGGAAATACATACAGTAATGGGAGCAAGGGAGAGTTATGCCAAGCACGTAATGCATCCCAACCGTAAGAGGATGGGTCTCATTGTGGACTCCATTCTATGACACAAGCCATGCAATGGATGAGAAATACAGATATGCAGGAAGGAGAAGCCCCAAGAGTGCACAGGTATGCAGAATCCAGGCCAAAGAGAGTACAAAGTACTAGAGGGGTAAGGGATCAGGAAGAGTGTAAGGACAAGAGGATACAACAGAGGGATTGCAGAGTACAGAAACAGCCCCGATGCTCAGTTAGAGAAATGAACGAGCGATCCCTGGATGGGTTAGCAAGGTACTTAAGGGCCAAAAGAGGTGAATGATGTTCAAGGCAAGCGTGGATTTAGAACATACGGCAGCCAACAGCAAGGGAGTAGTTAGTACAGGGAGGAGCCAAAGTGCATTTAATACAGATTGGGGCCAGGGAAGGCAGGTGGGATGAAATATAGCGTACAATGATAATTCTCATAGAAAATACTGCCGAAAAACATACCCATGCTTGGCTTTTTGAAAGCTACAGGGACCAAGCTAGAGAACAGAGCCTGGCTCAATGCAGCAGCCGATGGCAGCTCCAGGACTCGCGGGTAAACCAATCAGGTCCCTGTTCAGTCCAGCTGGCAGCCAATGGGGGAAAAGAGTCATGCTGGGACTGAAGCAGCACTGAGAGCTATCATACCTTGTTCAAGGAACTGGGTGGAGAATCATGGGTGGCAGCTAGGGTAGTCGCCGTGGCCCGGGAGAGGAAAGGTGCCGCCACTTCTGGCTACAGCATTGGGGACAGAAGGCACCTCATATGAAAGAACAGAGGGTGAGAGTCAGTTACTCAAATAGGAGACAGAGAGCAGGGGGCAGATGTTAGAATGCAAATGGTGTGCAGAGTGTGAGAAATAGACCAGTCAGCACAACAAAAGGCAGCTTGCATATCAAAGTAGGGAGAAAATTGCAGACGTTAAAGAGGTAATAAACAGGGGACAGGGGTGAGACGGGGTGGGTAGACAGGCTGGCAGCAGGAGTTACTGCTACAGCAGGAGAAGAACAGCTAGACGGTGGAGAAGAACACTTGAGACAACTCTCAACCCTTGTGAGAGAAACGGCGGGGGGGGGGGCAGGGATGAGACAAGGAAGGAAATGGAGAAGAAGAAGAGATAAGAAATAGCCAGAAAGTAAGGAGACTTCTAGTCAAGTAATACTTTTAAGGCTTAAACAAATCTGTGGAGCTGTACATCACATTTCTCACTACACCAGCAAAACGGAGCTGTAATACACTTCAAAATATTTTACAACTTGAAAATTAGACTGCAATCAGAGACATATGGAAACTATAGTATAGCAAGGCAAGAAAAATACAAAATATAGCGTGCAATATTAATGCTCGTAGAAAATACAGTTGAAAAACAGACCCATACTTAGCTGGTTGAAAGCCGCGGGGACCGAGCTAGAGAACAGAGCCTGGCTGAATACAGCAGCCAATGGCAGCTCCAGAACTCACAGGTAGACCAATCAGGTCCCTGTTTAGTCTGGCTAGCAGCCAATGGGGAAAACAGCCACGCTGGGACTCAAGCAGTGCCAAGAGCGATCATACCTTGTTCAAGGAGCATGGGCGGCGGCTAGGGTCATCGCCATGGCCCAGGGAGGAAGGGTGCAGCTGCTTTTGGCTATGGCGCCAGGGACAGAAGGCACCTCCTTGTTCGAGGAGTCGGGCCGAGGAGTGTGGGTGGTGGCTAGTGTCGTCGCCTCGGCCTGGGGAGAAAGGGTGCAGCCACTTCTGGCTATGGCACCGGGGACAGAAGGCACCTCCTTGTGGTAGTGGGAAAAGAAGGTGTGTGCTGACCTCCAGGTAGTAGCCTGATAGATTTCCTGGATAGCGACATCCCTGGAAGCAGCCACCAAGGCAGCGGTATGACGGGTGGAATAAGCCATTAGCCATATGGTTGCTCTCTACCCACCAACCTATGGCAGAGGTCGATGCAGGTTACAATCCACCTGCCAATTTGTCTGCGTAGCTGCTAGTCTGCCAGGTGCGGCTTCAGAGTATGTGGCAAATAGCTGGCGAACCTCTCCCCAAACTCCAGCCATGCACTCCTTATAATAGGCAAGCACTCACTGCAGGTTCAGAGTATGGAGCCTGTGCTCGGCCTCTGAAGTGTGTTTGGTGAAATACACTGGGAGATTAATCACCTGCTTAAGTGAAAATCTCACAACCTCTGGGAGGAACTTTGGGGGGGTGAAGGACAACCTTGTCCCTGTGGAAGACCAGGTAAGAAGGCTCTACTGAAAGCACCTGGAGCTCACTGATTCTTTTGGCTGACATGATAGCCACTAGGAAGGTGGTCTTTGGCGACAGGTGTGACATCTCACACTTGTGCATTGGTTCGAATGGCTTGCCCATGAGCTTTGCCAAAACCAGCAACAGATCCCAATGTGGTGGTGGTTCACACACTGGAGGGAAATGTGGTCAAGGCCTTTTTCAAAAAAAAAAAGTTAGACCACCTCTCCAAAGTGCCACTAACTGCTGACTGGCCCGCCACTCTGTAGGCAGAGATGGCTACCAGGTGCACCTTAAGGGTTGTCCACCTAAGGCCAACAGAGAGGGACCAGAGGTAGTTAAAGATGCTAGCCACTGAACAGGACAAAGGGTCCAGCCCCTTGCCCTGGCACCAAATGGAATACATCTTGGGTCATCTCCTTCCAAGAAGCCTCTACCATGCAGAGGACATCTTTTGAGAGACCCAAAGTCTGGAACTCTAGCCACTCAGGAACCAGGCTGTCAGGTGAAGAGACTGAAGGTCCGTATGGAGTACCTTCCCCTGATGGATTGAGAGTAGGCCTGGGTGTAGAGGAAGACGCCTCGGAAGCCTGCTGCCGAGGTTGAGGAGATTGGTGTACTAGAACTGGTCTGGCCACTCTGGAGCTATCAGGACCACCTCTGCCTTGTCCCTCCATGCCTTGAGCAGCACCTTTTGGATCAAGGGGAATGGAGGGAAGGCATAAAGAAAGTCCAAGGTCCAGGGCCTTGAGAAGGCATCCCCCTGCAGCGGTCCCTGCTGAGGGGGCAGGCACAATGCAGTCTCAGCTTTGCATTCTCCCTGGAGAAAAAAACGGTCCACCAGAGGTATGCACCACTGGGAGAACTGGTTGTGTACTACCTCAGGATGGAGAGACCACTCGCGAGACACCTTGCCCACCTGGCTGAGAGCATCCGCCAGCCAGTTGGAGACACTGGTCACAAGGATGGCCAGAAGACCGGCCTCCAGGCTGTACACCAGGATCCAGATGCAGACAGCTTCCCTGTGCAGTGGAAGGGAGTGTGTCCCGCCCTGCTTGTTGAGGTAGTACATGGTCATGGTGCTGTCCGTCTGAACCTGAACCACCTGACTCCTGAGATGAGAAGCAAAAGTAGTCAGCGCCAGCCAAACCACCCTGAGCTCAAGCAAGTTGATGTGGTATCAGGACTCCTCAGGGGTCCAGAGCCCATGGATTCTGTGGCCCCCCAAGTGGGCTCCACAGCCCATGCAAGAAGCATCGGTCATCAGGATGACTGACTGCTCTGGGCGGACAAACGAGATGCCTTCCTGCAGATGCTCCAGGACTAACCACCACTGGAGTGCATCCCACATCTGCTGGGTCACAGTGACCAGCTGGTCGAAGTCACCCCTGCACCGAGACCACTGGCTGGCCAGCTTTCACTGCAGGGATCGCATTCTCCAGTGGACCCAATGGACCACACTAATGCAGGCTGCCATGTATTCCAATAGGCACAGAAAGTCCCGTGCAGGACGCAACTGCCCAACCTAAAACGATCAGGAAAAGGAGGCAAGAACCTCTGCCCTGTGCACCGGGAGCTGAGCCCTGGTTCTGTAAGAGTCTAGCTCCACCCCGAAGTAGATCACCTGCGAGGGCACCAGTTCCGATTTGGCCTCATTGACCAGAAGGCCAAGAAAGATGCAGGTCTGGAGGGCCAGGTCCCTGGATTGCGCCACCTTCTGCCTGGAGGACCCGCAATGAGCTAGTCATCCACGTAGGGGTATACCCGGACTCCCTGGCACCTCAGGTGGGTAGCCACCACTGCTATACATTTGGTGAAAACCCTGGGGGCTGAGGAGACGCCGAATGGCATGACCTGGAACTCAAAGGGTTCCTTACGCTCTAAAGTGAAGGAACCACTGGTGAGACGGATGGATTGGGACATGGAAGAATGCATCCTGGAGATCCAGAGAGCAAAACCACATGTTTTGCTCGAGAGATGGTATGATCTGAGAATAGTTACCATCCTGAAGGTGCAGGACTTGAGGAATTTGTTCAGGTCGTGCAGATCTAAGATGGGCACCAGCCTCCCATCTGTTTTGGTACCAGGAAGTAAACGGAGATGAACCTTTGTTGAGGTGGAGGGTCTGGAACAGGAACCACTACCTCCTTGCAAAGTAGCTGGGAGATGTCATCCTGAAGGGCTGATCGAATGGACACCATATCCTCCCATGGGGCGTGGGCTTGGCTGGGTGGGTAGGCCTTGAATTCCAGAGGCAGACTCTGTCCAACCACCTCGAGAACCCACCCATCTGGGGTAACAGTGGACCAGGTATAAAGGAAGTGGCGAAGCCAGACCCCTACGGGAGGACCCAGGGGGGTTCAGGACAGGAACGGGGCGGGCACCCCATCCCCTCACTGGGCAGGCTTGGAAGGGGAGGAGGACCCAGCTGAGAGACCATTAGGACCATGACCTCTGCGTTTCCTGAGAATCATGGCCACGGACTTGGGCCATGGGTGCCAGGCCTGCTGCTGACCAGCCTGGGGCTGGGCAGGGGCAGGCCCGAAAAGGTCTTCTTGGAGGGTTTAGAGCCCTTAGAAGTCCTTCTGGGCAGAAGTCACAGAGTTCAAGGTGGCATTGGACTTTACACTCCTGTGAGGTGCCCTTCCGCCCTGGTCCTGAACAAGTCTGTTCCCAAGAAAGGCACACCTGTCAACTTGTGCTGCGTATCTGCCGTGAAGGTGAAAATGTGCAGCCAAGCCCTGCGACGCATAGCAACTGCCGCGGCCATGGACTGGGCGCAAGAGTCAATGAGATCCATGGTAATTTGCAACTGTTGCTTCACAACAGCACGGCCCTGGTCCCAGACCTGCTTGACAGTGGTTTGCAGGTCTGTGTGGAGGTGGGACAGCACCTCATCCAGGGACCCAAAGAGGGCATGTGAGAAATGGGCCATGACAAGGGCCGAACTCGCTTGCCGAAGGCCAAGCGAAGAAGCAGCATACACTTTTCACCATATGGTTCAGCTTCTTGGACTCCTTGTCAGGGAGTTTGTTCATGTCCCTGACATTGCCTGTGCATCAAAAAACAGAGTCAGCTATGAGCCCCTCAGCCAAGGGATGCTCCGTGAATCCCGACAGGAATCCTGTAGAGACCGTCCATCTGTGGGCCATCTGGGCCGACGGTGCAGAACAAGACACTGGATGCTGCCACAGCTCCAGGGCAAGACCAAGAATGGCATCCTGCACTGGGAAGGCCTCCAGAGGAATGTTACCCTAATCTAGGATCTCGGTAAGCAGGTACCATTCCCACTTTTGAATGGGCTCCAGTGTGAGACCCATCGACTCTGAAATCAGCAGAGCAGGCCAATGAATGAAGTGGGACCCTGATCCATTGACAAGTTCCCTGCCGACTCCACGCCCTGTGGACGGGAGTGGAGGGAGGACCCCTTCAGATTCCAAAGAATCGTGGAAAGAGGCCACCCACCTGAGTCCCCACTCACCCCGCGAGGGTGGTGTGGGGTGACGGTGACCTACAGATGGTGGGCCAAACGATTGCCTGGCAGGCTATCCTTAATTGGAGCACCAGATGCCCGCTGTTTAGGTGAAGACTCCACCCGGATTGGCAGAGAGGCTGGAGGGAGCCACACTGGGACTGAACAAACCGGCACGGAGTCTGCTGTGGCTCTGGTAGTGGCACCCAAGGAAAGGCGGGAGAAGCTGGGATCGGCTTAATCCGGATCAGCCAGAGTTGTTGCCACATAAGGTCCTTTCAGTGCCAACTCAACTTGGGCCAGTGTCTCTCCTTGCCAGAGAAGAATGAGGAATAGCGGTGGTGCCGCTTCCCTGAATGCCTGGAGTGCAAGCATCGCAAACAATGCAGGCTGCCCGAATCTGGACTTCTGGAGCAGGACTGAGACCGGGGGGCGGGGGGGCCAGCGGCAGGTCTCAGAGGGGGTCAAAGAGAGCCCTCTCCAGGTCCTGAGACTCCGCAGTGGGGCGGCAGCAGAACAGTGGCTGTCCCCCCAAGAATGTCAGAACTGCAGTCCTGAACAAGGAGGTGTCAACCCTCCTCAGCAGACAAAGTGTCGACCAGGTTGAGAAAAATCTCGGCCAGAATGTCAACCCGAGTCTCAGCCAGCTGGCCCAATGGGAAGACCGTAGAGCTAGTGGCCAAATCCTAAGCACCAGCCGGAGCCAAGTGCTCAGGCAAAGCACTGGAGTCAGAGGCCAGAGCACAGTCAATCCCATGAACATCAGCGAAACCGGTTCTTGGTCTCCTTGACATTCTCCTGCTTCTTAGACTTAGTGCCCGCAGGACCTTGCCCGAAGGTGGGCAGGGACTGGCACAGGTCAATGAATGCCCCCTGAAAAGGAGGCACCCAAAGGGAGTGGCAAAAAGAGCCGAAAAGCCATGGAGGACTACGCTGCGGCCTGTGCCACAGCGTCCTCAAAAGCCACAAGTTGCTCGACGGACCCCACAGCCATGGAGACCACCCAACAAGCCTCCATCGAATGAACAGGCGGATCCCTGTCATCCAGATGGCCAAGGAGTAGGTGGGCGAGGCGATCTTCCAAGGTAACCAGTAAAAACAAACGCCAATGGATGCAGGCCTGGACATCATGCTCGTGGCTCAGGCAGTATACGCACAAGAAGTATGGATCTGATCGTGACATAAATTGCCCGCAACCACATTTCCGGAACCCCAGAGCAGACTTCACGTTGTCCATAGTGGTGGCAAGAAGAATAAATAAAGATAAGTTTGTTTTTTAATAAACTAGCAAAGGGCCTCAATATATGCGAGGGTGATAAGGAGGGAACCTGCTTCTTCCAGAGGAAAGAACAACTGGTGTCACAGGGTGGTGCTAGGGGAGTCACCACACGGGTGAGTGGGAGGAGCTAACTTTAAGACTTACTAGCACATCTTATAGGGAAAGGACACTGCAAAGACATGTGGATAAGTACACCATATCCAAGTTCCTAGAATTATCAATTTATTTTGAAAAAGATAAAAAAATCTTTAGTTTCTCACTGAAATATGCTGGGCTATTAGGCAGTTTGACATCCTGAATTTCTTCTTTTTACTAGCAGTGTGAAAATCAAAGGTGAAACCCCAACCCTACTTGTTGCACTGCATAAATATTTTATTAATAAAGTAAAACATAATTAAAACAATTAACAACACATCAAAACACAGTCAGTTGTCTGTTTAGTAGAAGTGAGCACATACGTGCTCTTACAAATGCTGGTCCAGAATCAGAATGTCAGCAGTGCCAGAGGGTGGAATGCTGACAAGAAGAATTCATGGGCAGTGGTGAGATGGCTGCACAGGACAGTGTAACAGATTAATGGGAGGGGCTTGGAATGCTGATAGCCAATCAGAGTACATCCTTTCTGATACTATTTCCATAATCTAGATTACATTCCTTAGGTATTTTAGAACATCCATTTTGCTTCTTCCCCAATATCATTCTCCTCACTTCTGAACTCACTGAACTCCTCAATTGTGTCCTCCTCAGCCTTGCTAATCTCAACACCTCCATTCCTGTTAATGTTGCACAATTCCCTGAAAGGGCTGTAGTAGTATCGCCTGGACCTGCCCTTTCATTAACCTCTGTCAGAGGGGTATGAAAGCCGCAGAAAGAAACATTCTTGCCGGTATATGAAGTTTCAGTATTTCTTGTTCACAGCGGGTACTCTGCTTGACAAATCCCTGTTGAAGCCTTTTGTGACAGGACCAGAAGGAAGAAAACAATTTAAATAGTTAGAAACTCCCTCCCGTAAAAACTCAGCAGTAAGCAAGAAAAGAAAGATCTTCTTGAAGCAAAGTTGCCATGGATGCACATTTCTTCCTGTAATGAAGGTCCTGGATTCCAAACGGTGCAGCCAAGTGCACACACACACACACACACACACACACACACACACACACACACACACAGTTTTACTACTTTTATCCCTACTATTTTATGTTCTTTCAAAGCACGATTCCAATTACGAAATGCTCGCTATAAATTGCCTTGGCAGGCTACAGTAGGCATGAGCTAATTAGCCTATTGTTGTAGGCTCATGATTCTCAGCGAGATGTTCAAGGAAAGACTCAGGTTAATCGAGCAGTTTTCTTCTACAGCATGCTTTGTAGCAAAAGCAGTTACAGATCAGGACAAACAGCAAATGTAAACAGGGCTAGGCAGTGATGATGACGAGGAGTTTGATACAATGGAGGATCAACAGTTGAAGACCACAAGAGTACAGGTTTTTTCATGCAGGGATTTAACTGTAGAAAATACAGGTTACTCACCTGTAACAGGAGTTCTAGGAATGGTATATGTTGTTCATCCACACTTATTGGCAGGTTCCTTGCCACTTTAAATCTTGCCGGAAGGTCTTCAAGCAGGCTCCTCCCACCCACCCGGGTGGTAAAACTCTCGGCTCACCCCATGACGCCAGATCTGCCCGCTGGAAGCTCAGGGTTGTGCCGGTTGGGAGGTCGTAGGGAAGAACAATACATACCATTCCTAGAACTCCTGTTACAGGTGAGTAACCTGTATTTCTAGGGACATGATATGTTGTTCATCCACACTTATTGGCAGACCTCTAGCAGTTCTCCGGGAGGAGGGAGGCAAGGCGACACCCCAATACTTACTTGGGAAATAAGGACTGGAGAACCAAGGCCCCAAAACCAGCATCCCGACGTGACTCAAGGTCGATGTGGTAATGGGTAATAAAGGTGTGTGCTGACTTCCAGGTAGCAGCCCTGCAGATTTCCTGGATAGGGACGTCCCTGGAAGCAGCCACCGATGCAACAGTATGACTGGTAGAATGAGCTCTTATCCCTCTGGGAGGCTCCATGCCCGCCAACTTATAGCAGCGATCTATGCAGGAGGTGACCCACCTGCTCTATCGATCCGCTTGGCTGCAAGGTCTGCCAGAATCGGCTTCAGCATGGTGACAAACAGCTGGCGAACCTCTCCCGAATTTCAGCCGTGCGCTCTTATAATAAGTGAGCCCCTTCTAGGTCCAGAGTATGGAGCCTATATTCGCCTCCCGAGGTGTGATTGGGGTAGGAACACTGGCAGAGTCAGCACCCGGTTAAGGTGAAACTCTAATACCACCTTCGAAGGAATTTCGGTGGGGGCTTAGGACAACCTTGTCCCTGTGGAAGACCAGGTAAGGAGACTCGATGCAAAGCGCCTGGAGCTCTTCCATCCTTCTGGCTGACGTGATAGCCACCAAGAAGGCGGTCTTCCACGACAGGTGAGAGAGTTCACACCTGTGCATTGGTTCGAATGGCTTGCCCATGAGCTTTGCCAGTACCAGCAGTAGATCCCATGGAGGTGGAGGTTCTCGAACCGGAGGGGAAATGTGATCAAGGCCTTTGAAAAAGCGCCTGACCACCTTTTCCTGCACCACCGACTGCTTCCCGGCCCGTGCCCGGTAAGCAAAGATGGCTGCCAGGTGCACCTTTAGGGTCGTCGACCTAAGCCCTTGACTAGAAAGGGACCATAAATAGTCCAAAATGCTTGCCACAGAACAGGAGGAAGGGTCCAGGCCCTTGCCCTGACACCAAATGGAGAATCTCTTCCATTTGAAGGTGTAGCATTTTCTGGTCGATTCCTTACGGGACGCCTCAACCACATTGAGGACCTCGTCGGAAAGACCCAAGGCCTAGAACTCTAGCCGCTCAGGAACCAGGCCGTCAGGTGCAGGGATTGAAGGTCCGGATGGAACACCTTCCCCTGATTGACTGAAAGCAGGTCCGGGCGAGCTGGAAGCTGCCTCGGGAGCCTGGAGCTGAGGCTGAGGAGATCTGGGTACCAGAACTGGGGGCCAGTCTGGGGCCATCAGGATCACCTGCGCCTTGTCCCTCCTTGCTTTGGAGAAGCACCCTTGTGAATCAAGGGAAATGGGGGAAGGCGATGAAGAGGCCCGGGGTCCACAGCCTCGAGAAGGCATCCCCCTGCAGCGAGCCCTGCTGAGGGGGGGGCATGAAACAGCCTCAGCTTCGCATTCTCCCTGGAGGCAAACAGGTCCACCTGAGGTGTGCCCCAGTGGGAGAACAGATCTTGCACTACCACCGGCAGGAGAGACCACTCGTGAGATGCAGCCCCTATCCGCTCAGGCATCGGCCAGGTGTTGGAGGCTCCTGCCACATGAATGGCTAGGAGATCCGCTCCAGGCTGCTGCCACGAGTGACCAAATGCGGAGAGCTTCCTTGCATAGAAGCATGGGCGCTGGCCCGCCCTGGCCGGTTCAGGTAGTGCCATGGTCGTGGTATTGTCCGCCTGGACTCGACCACTTGACCCCGGAGAAACGGAGCAAGCGGTGAGAGCTAGGCGACCGCTCAGAGCTCCAGCAGGTTGATGTGGCTCGGGACTCCTGCGGGGACCAGAGGCCATGCACTGTGTTCCCCCAGATGGGCACCCCAACCCATCAGAGAGGCATCGGTCGATAGAGAGACCGTCGGCTCGGGCGACAAACGGGATGCCCTCCTGCAGATGAAATGGAACGGTCCACCACTGGAGAGCGTTCCACATCTCCCGGGTCACTATCACTAGCTGGTTCAAAGGATCCCAGCGTTGTGACCACTGGCTGGCCAGTCCCCACTGAAGGGGGCGCATGTGCCAGCGGGCCCAACGGACCACGCTGGTACAGGCCGCCATGAGACCCAGAAGGCGCAGGAAGTCCCGGGCAGGCGCGGTGCCCAACCAGAAATGATTGGGCAAAGGAGGTAAGAACTCGGCCCTGTCCGCGGGAGCCATGCTCTGGCTCGAAGAGAGTCGAGCTCTGCCCCGGATGAACAGGATCACCTGCTTCGCTCGAGTCCCACTTGGCCTCGTTGATGAGAAGGCCGACTTGAGAGCAAACCTGAGGGCCAGATCTCTGGACCACTCCACCTCCCGCCTGGAGGGGCTGCTATCAGCCAATCGCCCAGGTAAGGGTACACCCGACCCCTCGGTGCCGTGAGGAATGCTGTCACCACTGCCATGCATTTGGTGAAGACCCTGGGAGCTGGAGATAAGCCGAAGGGCATGGCTCGGAACTCAAAGAGGGATCCCTCCACTGGAAAGTGGAGGAATCTCCGATGTGACGAACGGATAGGGACGTGAAAGAATGCATCCTGTAGGTCCAGAGAGCAGAACCACATGCCGTGTTCCAGAGATGGTATTATCTGTGCCAGAGTGACCATCCTGAAGGTTCGAGACCTTAGGAACTTGTTCAGGTCGTGTAGGTCGAGAATGGGGCGCCAGCCCCCCGTCCGTTTCGGAACCAGGAAATACCTGGACACGAACCCCGGGTCTGAAGGGGGGTCCTCTACCTCCGTGATCACCTCCTTTTGGAGGAGGAGTGCGATGTCGGCTCGGCGAGCCGCCAGTGAGGCTGCGGACCCCGAGGCCCCTGAGGTGCGACGGCTCTGAAGGGCGGGGCCTGCTCGAATTCCACAGGTAGGCCTTTTCCCACCATCTCCAGTACCCACCTGTCCATGGTAACAGCGGACCAGGTGGAAAGGAAGTGTCTGAGCCGTCCCCCCACGGGGAGAACCAGGGGTGAGGTGACAAGGATGGGGCGACACCCCTCAGCCCGTCACTGGGCAGGCTTGGAGGAGGGACCGGCCGAGGGACCTCCTGGGCCTTTACCTCCCTGCTTCCTGTTGGAGGAAGCCGACGGCTTGGGCTTGGGATACCAAGGTCGAGCCTGCTGGCCCTGACGTTGCTGGGCCGGGCGCGCCGCAGGCGCAGAAGGACGAAAGGGCTTAGGCTGTGGCTTGCTGCCTTTGTCCTTCTGAGCGGAAGAGACCGGAGTCCAAGGTAGCATTGGACTTCTCGATCCTCTGCAGGTGACCGCTCACCCCAGGGCCAAGAGGTCAGTCCCAAAAGGAACATCCGCCAACTTGTGTTGGGTATCCGAGGTAAAGGTGGATATCCCTCAGCCAAGCCAGACGACGATGATACCGCGGCCGCCACAGACCTGGCACATGAGTCCTCGGCGTTCAACGTAGTCTGGAGCTGCTGTACATTGCCCTGGTCCCGCACCTGCCTGACCATAGTCTGCAGATTCGGGAAGATGAGGACAACCTCATCCAGGGGCCAACAGGCTGAGAAAATGTGCCATGAGGACAGCCGAACTGGCCTGACGGCGTCGAGAAAGGACGAGCATAGACTTTTCGCCGGCATAATCCAATTTCTTGGATTCCTTGTCGGAGGTTTGTCCACATCCCTGGTGCTCTGCACGCCGGAAAACGCTGTCGGTAACCAACCCTCGGCCGAAAGTGTTCCAAAAACCGGACAGGGAATCCTGACCGTGACACTTCCTGGCCAACCTGGCGTCAAGGCGCTTAGGGCAGGAAGCAGGACGCTGCCAAAGTTCCAAGACCGGACCCACTATGGCTTCGGCCACCGTAAAGACCTCTGTAGGAGAATCCCCTCAGTCCAGAATCTCCATGAGGGGATACCTGGCCTGTTTAGAAACAGGTTCGAACTTCATCCCGGTGGACTCCGAGATGAGTAGAAGCAACCCTAAGAAGGACGAAGGGCTATCGTCCATTGACTGCCCTCCCGAGGACTCCAAGTCCATGCGCTTGGAGAAGAGGGAGGAACTATCATCGGACTCAGAAGAGTCTCAAAGAGCTGCCTCGCCTGAGCCACCCTCCACCTGCCGAGGTTTATCGGGAGGAGGGTGACAGACAGCCTATGGGGAAACCCAAAGCCGACTGAGAATTTTTGGTCGAGCCCCAACTAATGGCTGTGGAGGCGGAGGTTCCACCAGAATCGGTGGGGCAGTTGAATTGGCCGAACAACCGCCTGAGAACAGGCTCCTCGACAACAATGAGGGGTTGTTTCGTTGTCTGTGACAGCCACTTAATGGTCGGGAAGACGATTTCAGGGTCGGGTTATTTCCGTCAAAAGGAGTTGTTGTTACATAAGTTCTTCGTAGACTGACGCAATCTTGCGCCAACCCTCCCTCGTCCGAGGAAGAGGAAGAGCGGCGGTGCTGCTTGCCGCGGTGCCAAGACCGCCTAAGGCGCCGGGATCGGTTGGACCGCGAGGATGTCCGAGACCGAGACCGAGAGTCTCGACTAGGCCGAGGGAGGCGAGGAGAAGTGTTGAAATCGGCACTCCCCTCGGCTCAGACGATCCCACCGAAGGCTCCGGAACCGGAGGCACAGACGAGCAGATGGGATCCTCAACTCCCACCGGGGGAACCGGGGAGAGGGGATTCTCAGCTTCTCCAGCCGACAACCCGTCTAACGGGTCGAGAAAATCTCAATCGCTGCATAGGAGTCTCGGTCAACCGCCTGACGGGGACACCGTAGCTGGTGGTCGGCTGGGAGGGGTCGACTGCTTCCACTGTCGACAAGGGAGGGGATCTTTCCGCTTCCCAAGAGCGTCGACGGAGAGACTTATTTTTGCTCTTTTGGACCTGGAAAAGGTCCGAAGTTGGTCCTCACCTGGTCGAGAGGTCAGACAAAGCCTTAAAAGAAGCCGAGTACGAGGCACCGAGAGAGAGCGGGACAAATGCCGCAGCCAAGGTAGAAGCGCTCAGCTGCCTCCTCTTCGAGGGTGATCATCTGCTCAGCTGATCCGCGCGAACCGCCACCGGCCATGAGACACCGCCAATCAGGCCTCTTTAGATTTCACCGTGGAATTCTTTTCTCGGGCGCCCCAGTTGTAATCGGCGCACGGTTCTCGCGACGTGAGGTAAAAGGAAGAGCATGTCGAGCCTGCGGTCGCAGCTCGCCCAGGCAGTAGGCATGCGTGGGTCGGATCCGTCCTAGACATCTTCTGCCCACAAGGGCACCTCCGAAAACCGAGTCGATTGTCCATCGCGGTCAGCGGAGAAGAAGACCAAGTCTTTAGCAAAAACTTTTTAATTTCAACTTTTCAAGAATTAGGAACCAGTCTTAATGCATAGCGTTAAGGGAGAACCTGAGCTTCAAGAGGTAAGGAAGATCTGGCGTCATGGGGCGGAGCTGAGAGTTTTACCACCCGGGTGGGTGGGAGGAGCCAGCTTGAAGACCTTCCGGCAAGATTTAAAGCGGCAAGGAACCTGCCAATAAGTGTGGATGAACAACATATCCATGTCCCTAGAAAGAGTGTTACAGTCCACAGTTCACTGAGGAGGAAGCTTCAGGATAAAAACTATCCAGAGGGTTTTTGTGCGAATGGGTGCCTCATGTGACACAAAATGGTGGGTGGGGAGGCACTATAATCTGGACTGCATACCAGCTATTAATGAGATCCCTCTGATGAGTTCCCTTTCAGTTCTGGTCTGCTGACTTGGGATGTCACGGTTTACAATCGACTATAAAAAAGTAATATACAATGAGCATATAACATCACTTTCCATCTGTGTTTCTGTCAGAGAGACAGTCCAAGCTGGGGAAGGGGGATTCTGGGGTTATCACAGTGGCAAACATGACAACTATACTACCCCATGAAACATGGAACAGTATGGGAAATTACTCATTGTATTTTATTTCAACAGTTTTACCATGAAAGACCTAGACAGCTGGAAACAGCACGTGTCCAGATGTGTCCCCAGGGGAGGGGCAGTAAGGTGCAAGAGAACAAATTAGTTGTGCAAATAAACAGTTGCTGCAGAGTAACGGTCATGCAAGAAGTACAATAATGTAACAGTTACAAATGATATGGTGCATAGTTAAACAGTACAACAAGGTGGCTGTGGAGCAGTAACATTGCAAATGATCTACAATACCTTATTTAGGAGAGAAGGCACTAACGTCATAGCTATCTATACTATGGTACGCTGTGGACCCCCCCAATGCAGATCCTGGGATATTCAGAAGGGCCATCCTTTCCTTGTTTACATTTCAGGATGCTTTGTGCTGTTCACCTCTTAACATCTATCGGTAAAAAAGCTATGTTGGTAAATCTCTTCTTACTTTGGTTGAGGTAAACAAAAGTTAGTTTTGCTCCTCCTCAGCCATTAAGGGAAGCTCTCTACTATAATAGAGATTTACGACAACTGTCAGCTTTGTTTTCTAGTTTTTTTTTTTTTTTGTTTTGTTTTTTTTTAACTTCCCCTGCTGTTGGTCTACTAAACATAGATAATGCAGCAATTATTTCTCGGAGTCTTTCAAAACGTGTTCAACACTCCCCTGCTAACCACACTTGCAGTCTGTGACAATACAGTTCACTGTCATGGTGACTGAGCACTATGATGTCATAATCAAAGGCACTGTGAGGTTAAACAGGGCGAGCCAAAGATTTTCTTTACAGGCTTTTTCGATGAACTAACAGTATGTACAATAAATCTTAGGAATACTGAAAATGAAAAAAAAAAAAAAAAAATTTTATTCTCCAAACGAATTTTAGAAACATCTCATAAGTGCAGAGTTGTTTTAAGCCTTAAAAAGCCTTGGTTGTGTTACTCTCCTACTGTTGGTCACCTGCAGCAACCTTGGGGAGAACATCATTTCTATCCCTATTTTTAATCTTCCAGGAGTCCTGCATTCTCTGAATGTGTGCTGTTGTTGGTAGGGTGTGTGGGCGGCTGAGAGCCATTCTAGAAAGAATAGTAGAGCCCTCTTCCTGAAGGCTGGTTGACCCACTCTTATACAAATAAAAATAAAGTGATCCCAGGAATACCCATTGGGGAGGGAAAAACAAAGAAAATGAAATTACATCAGCTGTTGCTACAACTTGATCCAGAAACTGAAAGTGAATACTGTAATTCATTTATTTTTATTTAACGCTGTTAACCGGAAGAGGCACACTGAGCCAAGGCTCGTGTCTAAGTGTGACCAGGGGGAAAGGGGGAGTAGGGAATATTGCATAAATATGTACAAAACTGCAACATTATACACTGTTGGACAATTATACAGAGGAAACAGCACTTCAGACAAATATTTACAGTTCACATAGAATTGTGCACATCAAAGGATTGGGCTAGATTACAAAGGCATAACTGTGTAAATAAATAAGAGGGCTTAAATACAGGGATTAATTGTGATGCTGGCAATAAAAAAAGAAAGTAGATTCCATTAAGACTGGTATGAGTAAAACAATGAAAGCTTTGCCTTAGGGTTTTGGGGGGGTAGCGGGAAATGGAAGGAGAAGCGACTTGGAATAAAGAAGAGGAACTAAATGGGATGATGTATAAGGGAGTGCATAAGTTAACTTGGCAGGGTGTGAACATTTTGGGGGAGAAGGTTTGCCTTGGCAATAGCTGGAGTCAGGGAACGCTGACTGGAGGGATAAGGCAAGTTTCAGGAGAGAGACAGAAGGGGAGAGTCTGATTTGGAAGGGGAGGGTGCTCCAGAGTGAAGGCAGTCCATAAGAGAAAGCAGCTGAGCCAGAGTGCGAGGATGGCCACAGGAGGGAGAAAGTGCGGGGGATAATATCTACATGCACGTACACAGTATGGAAGGCGAGGCAGCTGGTGCAACTGAGCTTGTGGTGCATCCAACTGGATCAAAAATCCATCTGGCTGGCGACTCACTCCCTCAGAATTCCAGTGCTGCATTTGAAGGGTGGCATCATACTGTAGCACCTACATAATGCCTACTGTAAAAGGCACATCTTGCAAAGATAGCACCTTGACATGTTCTAGTAAGGCAACAGCCACAAAATAAGAACTGCAGAACCAGCACAAAGTTGTTGTTTTTTTGGGGTTGGGGGGAGGGAGGAAAGTAGAAGTACAACTCTGAGTACCAAAAATGCTGCTTTGAACTATTGGGATTTAGAGTGGCTCTTAAAAGATGATCCCTTGCCAAGTCAGAGAGAGAAAACAGCATTCACAATTTTGCAAGCAATACACTTAACATTGGGAAATGGAATTTATTCTTCAGATTCATGCACATTTCCAGATAAGACAGTGAAGTTTAAGGAGTATTCGAGTTCAGTGCCTAGTCATGCAGAGGGTGGGAAAGTGCTGTGTGTGTGTGTGCCTTTATTCTTAGCACTTTCTCTGTCCTTGACCCCTCAGCAGAGCTACACAAAACAGGCTTCTCCTGTGCTTACCACACCAGCACAACCTTCATGGTGAGCTGTCAGAAGTGCGACCAAACCGCCTTCACAGACAGAATCTAGTGTAGTCCGGGACAGAGCCAAGTCGACAGTGTATGCTGACTGCATCTCATCCTATCAGAAAAGGCAGTTTCCTCCCGTTCTTTCTCTCGCCAGGACAGTCGTGCATATGGCATAGCATAAGCACACAAGCGTACAAGTCACTTCAACAGTCTTTCCTATCCCTTCCACTGCTGTCTCCGATCTATCTGCAACTCCCAGGGGGCTCCCATGTGTTGCTGCTGCAGTGGGGAATGGTTGCTCTCCTCCACCAGGGGAGATGTGCATCCGCTGGGATATGCAAGCCTCCTCCCCCACCATCTCTCCAGCATCTGGGGCTTGTTCCTGAAAGCAGGTTGCCAGCACAGTGAGAGGTAGCATTACTGCTTTGCTGACAAGCCAATTCTGGCTTAGAGATTCTGCTGATGAACAGGGCTCTCAGTAAGATTTTGTTTGGGGGTCCAGGACGGACTTCAAAATAATAAAAAAAAAAAGGGGAGTCCACAGTCCAAAAGTGGGGTCCCCATATGAATACATGGAGCCAAGCCCCTGTGCCCGTACTGCTTGTAATGTAAGGTTCTGTAGAGCTGCCAGGCAGCTAATTATATGGGGCATTTTAAATTCACGCTTTTATATATGATGTAGGATCTAAACAATTACGGCCACCACTCAACTAACAAGGGCTGTTAGTTGAGCAGTGGTCGAATTTGTTTGAATTCACCCTCCACAACATAAATATAGTTTAAAATGCCCCCATAGAAACTAGTGGAGTGCGCCCCCTGCGCCAGACAGAATCTTACAGTACAAGCTGTGCAGGCACGGGGGCGCGGCTCTCTCAAGTGACTCCCGGGGCTCTGGTAAGCAGCATCTCTGGGACTTTCGGGGGAAAATAAAATGAGCATCCCAACGCACAAAATTTGAATAAAGGATTCGGGTACCCATGTCCCCGAGAGCCCTGAAGCCATGAAACGTGCTTTCTCTTTCCATTACAATCCTACACGGACTTTTGTTTTTAATGGTACATTCAAAATGGGAACTCTCATCAATGAGAGCACAACTGGTACTTTGCCCTTTCCAGGCAAGTGAATCTCTGGCAGCTGCAACCCTGCCCTAACATCAGCTGCATGGGAGTCTGGGATGCTACCAGAGCTGCAGGCAGATATACAGGTTACTCACCTGTAACAGGAGTTCTAGGAATGGTATATGTTGTTCATCCACACTCATTGGCAGTATCCTTGCCGCTTTAAATCTTGCCGGAAGGTCTTCAAGCTTGCTCCTCCCACCCACCCGGGTGGTATAACTCTCGGCTCCGCCCCATGACGCCAGATCTGGCCCGCTGGAAGCTCAGGTTGTGCGTCGAAGCCGGGGAGGTCGGGTGGGTCGTGTGGATGAACAACATATACCATTCCTAGAACTCCTGTACAGGTGAGTAACCTGTATTTCTAGGGACATGGATATGTTGTTCATCCACACTCATTGGCAGACTCCTAGCAGTTCTCCGGAGGAGGGAGGCAAGACGCACACCCCATATACTTACTTGGGAAAGAGACTGGAGAACCGAGGCCCCAAAACCAGCATCCCGGCGTGACTCAAGGTCGATGTGGTAGTGGGTAATGAAGGTGTTTGCTGACTTCCAGGTAGCAGCCCTGCAGATTTCCTGGATAGGGACGTCCCTGGAAGCAGCCACCGTTGCAGCAGTATGGCGGGTAGAATGAGCTCTTATCCCTCTGGGAGGCTCCATGCCCGCTAACTTATAGCAGAGATCTATGCAGGAGGTTACCCACCTGCTTATCGTCCGCTTGGCTGCAGGTCTGCCAGATGCGGCTTCAGCGTAGGTGACAAACAGCTGGCGAACCTCTCCCCGAATTTCAGCCGTGCGCTCCTTATAATAAGCGAGCGCCCTTCTAGGATCCAGAGTATGGAGCCTATATTCGGCCTCCGAGGTGTGATTGGGGTAGAACACCGGCAGAGTCAACACCTGGTTAAGGTGAAACTCCGACACCACCTTCGGAAGGAATTTCGGGTGGGGGCGCAGGACAACCTTGTCCCTGTGGAAGACCAGGTAAGGAGACTCGATGGAGCGCCTGGAGCTCTCCCATCCTTCTGGCTGACGTGATAGCCACCAAGAAGGCGGTCTTCCACGACAGGTGAGAGAGCACACCTGTGCATAGGTTCGAATGGCTTGCCCATGAGCTTTGCCAGTACCAGCAGTAGATCCCACGGAGGTGGGGGTTCCCCTAGACTGGAGGGAAATGTGATCAAGGCCTTTGAAAAGCGCCAGACCACCTCTCTCCTTGCGCCACCGACTGCTTCCTGCCCGCCCGGTAAGCAGAGATGGCTGCCAGGTGCACCCTAGGGTCGCCGACCTAAGCCCTTGACTAGAAAGGGACCATAAATAGTCCAAGATGCTTGCCAAGGAACAGGAGGAAGGGTCCAAGCTTGCTCTGACACCAAATGGAAAACCTTTTCCATTTGAAGGCATAGCATTTTCTGGTCGACTCTTACGGGACGCCTCAACTACATTGAGGACCTCGTCGGAAAGACCCAAAGCCTGGAACTCTAGCCGCTCAGGAACCAGGCCCGTCAGGTGCAGGGATTGAAGGTCCGGATGGAACACCTTCCCTGATTGACTGAGAGCAGGTCCGGGCGAGCTGGAAGCTGCCATGAGTCCTGGAGCTGAGACTGAGGAGTCTGGTACCAGAACTGGCGAGGCCAGTCTGGGGCTATCAGAATCACCTGCGTTGTCCCTCCTGCGCTTGAGAAGCACCTTGTGGATCAAGGAAATGGGGAAAGGCGTAAGAGGCCCGGGTCCATTGCCTCGAGAAGGCATCCCTGCAGCGAGCCCTGCTGAGGGGGGGGCATGGAACAGACTCAGCTGCGCTCTCCATGGAGGCAAACAGGTCCACCTGAGGTGTGCCCCAAAGGGAGAACAGATGCTGTACTACCTCCGCAGGAGAGACCACTCGTGGGATGCAGCCCCTATCCGGCTCAGGGCATCGGCCAGGGTGTTGGAGGCTCCTGCCACGTGAATGGCTAGGAGACTCTCAGGCTGCGCACGAGTGACCAAATGCGGAGAGCTTCCTTGCATAGAAGCATGGAGCTGCGGCCCCGCCCCTGGCGGTTTAGATAGTACATGGTCGTGGTATTGTCCGTCCTGGACTCGACCACTTGACCCGGAGGAACGGAGCAAAGGCGGTGAGAGCTAGGCGGACCGCTCGGAGCTCCAGCAGGTTGATGTGGCATCGGGACTCCCGCGGGGACCAGAGGCCATGAGCCCGGTGTTCCCCCAGATGGGCACCCCAACCCATCAGAGAGGCATCGGTCGACAGAGAGACCGTCGGCTCGGGGCGGACGAACGGGATGCCCTCCTGCAAATGATCTGGAACGGTCCACCACTGGAGAGCATTCCACATCCCCTGTGTCACCGACACAAGCTGGTCCAAGGGATCGCAGCGTTGTGACCACTGGCTGGCCAGTCCCCACTGAAGGGGACGCATGTTCCAGCGGGCCCAACGGACCACGCTGGTACAGGCCGCCATGAGACCCAGGAGGCGAGGAAGTCCCGGGAGGAGGAATTGCCCAACCAGAAATGATCGGGCAAGGAGGAAAGAACCTCGGCCCTGTCCGACTGAGCCGCGCCTGGCTCAAGAGAGTCGAGCTGCGCCCGATGAATAAAATCACCTGCTTCGCTCGAGTCTCGACTGGCCTCGTTGATAAGGAGGCCAGTTGAGAGCAGACCTGGAGGGCCAGATCTCTGGACCACCCCGCCTCCTTCCTGGAGGGAGCTGCTATCAGCCAGTCGTCCAGGTAAGGGTACACCGGGACCTCGGGCGCAGAGGAATGCTGTCACCACTGCCATGCATTTGGTGAAGACCCTGGGAGCTGGAGACAAGTCCAAGGGCATGGCTTGAACTCAAGAGAGATCCTTCCGCCGAAGCGAAGGAATCTCTGGTGAGACGGACGGATAGGGACGCGAAAACGCTGGCCCTGCAAGTCCAGAGAGCAGAACCACACGCCGCTTCCAAGGATGGTATTATCTGAGCCAGAGTGACCATCCTGGAAGGTTCGAGACCTTAGGAACTTGTTTGGTGCCGTGTAGGTGGAGAATGGGCGCCAGCCCCGTCCGCTTCGAACCAGGAAGTACCTGGACACAAACCCTGGGTCTGAAGGAGGGTCCACCACCTCTTACCACCTCCTTCTGAGGAGGAGGAGGGATGTTGCCTCGACGAGCCGCCAGTGAGCTGGGATCTCGAAGCCCCGAGGGGCGACGGCTCCTGAGAGGGTGGTGCCTGCCGAATTCCAGGGCAGGCCTCTTCCACCACCTCAAGACCCACCTGTCAAGCTTAGTGGACCAGGCGAACGAATTGCAGGCCTTCCCCCGGGACCCAGGAGTGGGACGGGATGGGGCGCATACTTTCAGCCCGCCACTGGGCAGGCTTGGAGGAGGGACCGCCGAGGGACCCTGGCCCTTCCTCCCGCCTCCTGTTAGAGGAAGCCGGCGCTTGGGTTTGGGATGCCAAGGCCGAGCCTGCTGGCCCTGGATTGTTGGCAGGCGCCGGGGCAGGCAGAATGACGAAAGGGCTTTAGGCGTGGTTTAAGGCCTTGTCCTTCTGAGCGGAAGAGACCGAGTCCAAGGTGGCATTGGACTTCTCGATCCTCTGCAGGTGACCTTCCACCCCAGGGGTCAAGAGGTCAGTCCCCAAAGGGAACATCCGCCAACTTGTGCTGGGTATCGATAAAGGTGGATATCCTCAGATAAGCCCGCTGACGATAGCCACTGCGGCGCCACCGATCTGGCACATGAGTCCCCTACATCCAAAGCAGTCTGGAGCTGCTGTTTGGCCACTGCTCTGCCCTGGTCCCGCACCTGCTTAACCGTAGTCTGCAGATCGGGCGGAAGATGAGGGATGACCTCATCCAGGGAGCCCAACAGGGCATGAGAAAAATGCCATGAGGAGGCCGAACTGGCCTGACGAAGAGCCAGAGAGGAATAGCGAGACTTTTCGCCCGACATAGTCCAATTTCTTGGACTCCTTTGTCAGGAGGTTTGTCCACATCCCTGGCGCTGCGGGCGCTGGAAAACGCTGTCGGTAACCAACCCCTCAGCAGAGGGTGTCAAAAACCGGACAAGGAACCGGTAGGGACCGCATACTTCCTGGCCATCCTGGCCGGGCGCGAGGGCAGGGAAGTGGGCGCCTGCCAAAGTTCCAGTGCTGGACCCACTATGGCTCGCCACCCGAAAGGCCTCCGCCGGAGAATCCCTCGGTCCAGAATCTCCGTGAGGGGATACCTGGTCTGTTTGGAACGGGGTTCGAGCTCCATCCCGTAGACTCGAGATGAGCCGAGGCAGTCCTAGGAAGGACGACGGGCTATCGTCCATTGGCTGACCTCCTGAAGACTCCAAGTCCAGTCGCTTGAGAAGAAGGAGGAATCATCTTCGGACTCGGAAGAGTCCTCGAAGAGCTGCCTCTGGCCTGAGCCACCCTTCACCTGCCGAGTCGGTCGGAGTGAGGGTAACTGACAGCCGATGGGGTAAAACCTTAGCCGACCGAGAATCCTTGGTCGGAGCCCCAATTGGTGGCTGTGGAGGGAGGTTCCCACCGAATCGGTGAGCAGTTGGTTTTGGCCAACAACCGCCTGGGTATAGGCTCTCGGACAAGTCGAGGGTTGTGTCGCCGCTCCGGTGACAGCGTATTTAATGGAGCCGGGAAGCGCCGGAGTCGCTTATTCCCCGCCAGGGGAGTTGTTGCAACATATATGTCCTCGCATCGCCGACGTAATTTACGCCGAAGCCTCCCCTCATCCGAGGAGGAGGACGAGGACGAGCGGCGACGCCGCCTACCGCGGTGCCGAGACCGAGACCGCCTATGACGGTGGGAACGGCTGGACCGCGAAGAGGTCCGAGACCGAGAGTCCCGGAATTTCCGGGGTCGGTGCGAGGAGGTGTCGGCCAGAACCGGCACTCCCTTCGGCTCGGAAGGTCCATCCGAGGGCTCCGGAACCGGAGGCACAGGCGAGCCCACGGGATCCTCAACCTCCCGGGAACCGGGAGAGGGAATCTCGCTGCAAAGGCGACAGCCCGTCCAATGGGTCGAGAAAATCCACTTCATCAGTGGAGTCTCGGTCAACTGACCTGCGGGGACACCGTGAGGCCAGTGGCGAAGCGGCGATCGGCGAAGCCGGCGGTCGGCGGCCCGGGAGAGGGACCTTTCCCGCTCCCAAGAGCGTCGACGGAGGGACTTACCCTTGTCCCTCTTTTTGGACCGAGAAAAAGGTCCAGCAGACGGCAGCCCTTCTCCTTTAGTGGAGAGGGACAGACAAAGCTCCTTAAAGGAAGCCGTGTAGGAAGAACCCAGAGAGAGGGATAATGCGCGGCCGAGGAAGATACGGCCCGTCACTTCCTCCTCTTGAGGCGACCATCCGCTCGAAGCTGATCCGCCAGACCGCCGCCATGGATACCGCCAACCGGCCTCCTTGGACTTCACCGGAGGGAACGCTTCGGGCGGCCCAGTTGCACTCGGGCAGCACGGTTCTCGAGGGACGTGGGCGAGAAAGATGAGCACAGTCGCAAGCCTGCGGGTCGTCTCAAGGCCTAAGCAGTAGACACACGTGGAGTGTGGATCCGTCCGAGACATCTTCTGCCCGCATGGGCATCTCCGAAATCCGGGAGTCGATTTATCCATCGCAGCCGCGAGGGATCGAAGACTGAAGTCTTTTTGCAAAATATTATTTTTAAATCCGCAAACGGAGAAATAGGAACCAGTCGCAAACGCAGAGCGTTAAGGAGGGAACCTGAGCTTCCAAGCGGTAAGGAAGATCTAGCGTCATGGGGCGGAGCCGAGAGTTATACCACCCGGGTGGGTGGGAGGAGCAAGCTTGAAGACCTTCCGGCAAGATTTAAAGCGGCAAGGATACTGCCAATGAGTGTGGATGAACAACATATCCATGTCCCTAGAAACTGTATTTGTTTTGCACACAATCTGCAAACTGGGGCCAGCCCAAGTTTATAGATGAGTTCACGTTTACATGGACAACTTCCCCATGCCAAAGTGCAGACCCAAATGGAGTATAATCATAACGCAGTACCTAGGCAAATCTTAACTGTGTATCTAATACAGAAAAATAAATTTTGCAGCAGTGTGACAACCACATTTTCCAATACAACTTCCAAAAGGCATGCCACCTGTCAGAAGTTGTCAATGAAGGGAAATGGTGAGCTAGACATACAGGCAAGGATCAGGAAGCTTGTCAGGGTCTGTCATGACATAGGATGTGCGATTCCTTTCTCGGAAATCCTGCCGGTGCCAAGGGCTCGTGGGGAACCCAAGAGAAAGATTATGGAGATAAACGAGTGGTGTGGGGCCAGAGGGCATGAGTTGATGGGGGACTGGGGGGAGACCTGGGAGGATAAGGGGATGTATGCTAGATATAGGCTCCATCTCAATTTGTAGCGGAGGGAAATCCTTAAGTTGAAAATAGAGGTGTTCGTTGGTGAAAGGTGTGGTTGAAACTTGTGAAGGGGGGATGGATGGGAGAAAAGGCTGTCGAGGGGGGTCCAATAAAGGAGGGACTCTCGTCTCCACCCCCTGGGGAGTTGGAGGAAAGCGGGAAAAGGCCGACTGGTATGGTGCAGACCAGGGGAAGACTGAATCCCCATGGGAAAGTGAGCAGGGGAAATGGAAGTACAGGAAAAGGGTGGAAGGTAGTCTTGCTAAATGCCAGGAGCTTGGGCAATAAAATGCCTGAGCTCCAGGCGATGCTAACTAAGGGAGAGGTGGATGTGGCAGCGGTCACGGAGACCTGGGCCACTGTAGGGCACAACTGGGACCTGAACCTGGAGGGTTACAACATTTTCAGGAAGGAGAGGGAAGGGGTAGCAATAATAGTCAAAAACTACACTGGCATAGGAGGAATGGAGGAGGTGGAGGCAATTTGGGTCACCTTGATAACAAGGTGGGGCAAGAGAGTAAAAACAGGGGTGGTGTATAGACTCCCTGTGCAGGCGGAGGAGCTGGAGGAGAGTCTGGTGGCAGATATTGGGAGGCACTGCAGAATGGGCAGGGGATGGGTGGTGGTGTTGGGGGACAAACATGCCAGGAATGGACTGGGAGACTATGACATCCTCGATGGCCAGTGAACAGAGGTTGTTGGATGTCTTTCAGGACGCATTCCTATCTCAGCAGGTGGGGGAACCTACCAGGAAGGCGCGGATACTGGATGTGGTCCTGGTAGACAGTGACCAGATTGGGGGCCTGGAGGTAAGGGACCCATTGGCGGGGAGCATCCATGCCATGGTCCAGTTCTGCCTGGATCTAGGAGGGGTAGAAGGCTTCACAAAAACGGACGTAACTGACTTCAGGGGGCCGGAATTCAAGGAAATGGGAAGGATCCTTAAGGAGCATTTGGATGGGATTGGGCCAGACATGGACACTGACAGTAAGTGGGAAATCATCAGGAGGAGGAAGCAGGATGCTACCAGTACCTGTGCATGGAGTAAAACGAAAATGCGGTAGGGCCCAGAAACCCTGCTGGTGGACCAGGGAGGTTCAGGAGGTGGTGAGGGGAAAGAAGGCGGCCTATGGGCATTTCAAGTGCTCAAGGAGTGAAAGGGATCAAGGGGAGTACGAGCTGATGGCCAGAAGGGCCACTAGGATGGTGACAACGGCTAAGGCAAGGAAGGAGCAGAACCTGGCCAGGGAAATTAGGAAAGGGAACAAGGGGTTCTTTAGATACACTGGGGAGAAACGAAGGGTGAAGGGGCAGATTAGCAGGATTAAAACAGGAGAGGGACAGGACCCGGGAGCAGGCTGAGGTACTAAATGAGTACTTAGCCTCAGTTTTCTCAGGAAAATGGGGTGCTGCATCATACATGGGAGAGACAGAGAACTGAGGGAGGGACCCTGCACCAGTGGGCGGGTCGAGGAGAAGGTGAGCCATCACTGGCCGGGGGAGAAGGGAAAGCAGGGGGACAAGGTAGTGGAGGTGGAAATCATGGCAGAGGTGAGGGAAGTCCTCAGGTCCCTTAAGACAGAGAAAGCACTGGGGCCAGATACATTACATCCCAGGTGCTGGAAGAAACTGGCGGATGCCTCGGGAAACCCTTGGTGGAGCTTTTCAGCATCTCTCCGAGGACAGGGTGGGTGCCCCAGAACTGGAAGGTGGTGCATAGTGCCTATCCACAAGGGGGAGATCACGGGAGGTGGCAGGAACTACAGGCCCATCAGCCTGACATCGGTGGTGGGCAAGGTAATGGAGGCATTGTCAAGGAGAGACTGGGGAAGGGGGACCTTGAAAAATCGGGGTGCCTGGACGATAGACAGCATGGATTTGTCCCAGGGAAATCCTGTCAGACAAACCTTGTGGAGTTCTATGACTGGGTGACGAGTGCCTTGGATCTGGGTAGACCAATGGACGTCCCTTCTTGACTTCAGCAAGGTGTTTGACTCTGTTCCTCATGGGGCCTGTTAGATAAGCTGGGAGAAATGGGGCTGGGGAACCAGATGATCAGATGGATAGGCAACTGGCTCCAGGACCGGACCGAGACGGTCATGGTTGGTGGGTTAGTCTCATCCCCAAGGAGGGTCATTAGTGGGGTCCCTCAGGGATCGGTCCTTGGGCCCCTCCTGTTCAACGCTTACATCTCTAACATAAGGAAGGGTATCAGGAGTGAGATGAGTCTCTTTTCGGATGACTCAAAACTGGAGGGTGGTGGTGGATGGGGAGGAGGGGAGGGTGGCCCTACAGGGGGATCCAAAGGCATGGAAAGGTGGTCTAGAAAGTGGAAGCTGAGGTTCAATGCAGGGAAATGCAAGGTACTGCACCTGGGAGCCAGAAACCCGGGCCAAGTTTACACCCTTGGGGGGGGGGATGCTACAAGTCTTGATGGCTGAGGGGGACCTGGGGGTGGTGGTGGATGTCAGGATGAACAACTCTGAGACTTGTAGTAGGGCAGCGGCCGAGGCCAACAGGATGCTGGGATGCATTGCTAGGGGGATTACCTCCAGAAGGACGGAAGTGATACTCCCTCTGTATAACTGCTTGGTGAGGCTGCACCTAGAGTACTGTGTGCAGTTTTGGAGGCCACACTTAAAGAGGGACATTGAACTCCTGGAGAGGGTCCAGAGGAGGGCAAACAAAATGATCTGGGGCTTGGGGGACAGGCTATAGGGAGAGGCTCGAAGAGCTAAATATATACATATATACACATTGGAAGAGAGAAAGGACTGGTGGGGGACACGATAGAGGTATTCAGGTACATGAAGGGGGTAAATAGGGAAGGATCAGTCAGGGTGCTCCAAAGGAAGGGGGGGCCAATTAGAGGGCATGGGTGGAAGCTGGTGGGAAGGAGAGAAAGGAGGAGGTGCTACTTCACTGAGAGGGCGGTGGAGCCATGGAATGCGCTGCCTAGGGGGCTGTTGGAGGTCGAGATGGTGGAGGAGTTCAAGAGGAGGTGGGACAGGTATAGGAGAAGGGTTCTGGAAGCAAAGTCCAGTGCAACGAGAATATCTGGGACTGGGAAGGGCGAAGGGGGCAGCAAGGTCAGCTCCCAGGGTGGAGGATGACCAACTGAGCAGACACAAAAAACCGTTAGGCCAATTCTGCTGGCATTTTAGTATGTTAGTATGAAGGGGCCTGTATGGGCCCTAAAGTGCAGGTAATGTAAATACACGCTGGTTCAATAAAAAGGTATTATTCCCTGACATATCTATCTGTTCATTTTCACAGATTAAACATTTTCATTATCGTAGAGATCCTTATTAGACATCCTTCTGACTCAGTCAGGGTACTGTTCTGTAAAATAAAATACTTCAGTTACACAATAATGTAGCGTGTTAAATTCCAGCAAGCCAGACTATGCCAGTTAGCTTCCAAACGTCTACCAAAAAAGGAAGGCCTTCAGTCTCCAACACCCACACACAGACTGAAATAAATGCTTGATGTTAACTGGTTCAACAGCCTAAGGGCTGTCACAAAAAGTTAATAGTCACCCATCACCACATAGAGCCAAGCAGGAAAAGGACACAAATAGCAACTAGTTTAGTGACTTTGCAGGGGAAGGGGGCAGGGTCCAGAAGAGTCACATCTTGAGAGATTATTACTGTGCCCCCACCCCAAAAAAAAAAACTGTATATATTAATTATACACACACACACACACACATATATATACACACATGTATATCTATCCATATCTATATCCATCTATATACACATGCATACAAACTAAACTGCCAAGTGACTACTGCACTAAATGGAACTACAATGAATTCCCTTCATTACTGCAAGGAACAAAATGGCATGGGCAGCAGTTCTGCACACAGCTTCAGTTACGCAGCTCAGGAGAACCACAGTAATGGTTTGTTTCACATACACATAGGGCCAGAAATATATATGGTTAGGCCATTTTGCATGGTTCTACATAGCAAAGTATGCAAAATACAGGTTACTCACCTGTAACAGGAGTTCTAGGAATGGTATATGTTGTTCATCCACACTTTCTGGCAGGTTCCTTGCTGCTTTAAATCTTGCCGGAAGGTCTTCAAGCTGGCTCCTCCCACCACCCGGGTGGTAAAACTCTCGCCCGCCCCCATGACGCCAGATCTAGCCCGCTGGAAGCCAGGTTGTGCGTCGAACAGGGAGGCCGGGTGGGTCATGTGGCTGAACAACATATACCATTCCTAGAACTCCTGTTACAGGTGAGTAACCTGTATTTCTAGGGACATGGATATGTTGTTCATTCACACTTTCTGGCAGACTCCTAGCAGTTCTCCGGGAGGAGGGAGGCAAGGCGCACACCCCCTACTTAGGGATAAAGACTGGAGAACCAAGGCCCCGACCAACATCCCGGCGTGACCCAAGGTCGATGTGGAAGGGGAAGCGGTATATGCCTGCTTCCAGGCAGGAGCCCTTCGGATATCCTGGACAGGGGTATCCTCGGAAGCAGCCACCGATGCAGCGGAAGGGTGGGTAAAATGAGCACTTATCCTCTGGGAGGCTCCATGCCTGCCCACCTATAGCGGAGATCTATGCAGGAGGTGACCACCCGTTCATTCAGTCAGCAGCTTTGCAGGTCTGCCAGAGTGCGGCTGTGTCAGATGACAAACAGCTGGCGAACCTCTCCCAACTTCAGCTCCCCACGCCCTGGGAAGGCGAAGCGCCAAATAAGGTCCCAATGGATCCTATATAATGCCCTCCGGAGGTGTGAATGGGGCTGAACCCCGCCAGAGACAATACCCGGTTAGGGAAAAAAAACTCCGCCACCACCTACGGAAGGAACTTCGGGTGGGGCGCAGGACAACCTTGTCCCTGTCGAAGACCAGATAGGGAGATTCAAAGGAGCACCTGGAACTCTCCCATCCTGGTTGGCATGGTAGCCCCCAAGAAGGTGTTCTTCCACAACAGGTGGGGAAACTCACACCTGTGCAAAGGTCCGAACGGCTTGCCCGTGAGCTAAGCCCATACCAGCATAAGATCCCACAGAAATGGGGATACTTTCCCCGGAGGGAAGGTGTGATCAAGGCCTTGGAAAGCGCCAGACCACCTTTCCTGCGCCATCGATTACCTTCCGCCCGCTACCGGAAGACAGGAGTGGCTAACAGGAGCACCTTGAGGGTCGTCGACCGAAGCCCTTGTTCAAGAAAAGAACGGACCACAGGTAGTCCGGAATGCTCGCCGAGGAACAGGAGACGGGACCAGGCCCTATCCTAACACCAAATGGAGAACTCTTCCATTTGAAGGCGAGCATATCTGGCCGACTTCTGGCAGGATGCCTCAAAAACGTCGAGGGCCTTGCCGGAAGACCCAAGGCCTGGCCAGTAGCCGCACAGGGACCAGGCCGTCAGGTGCAGGGATTGAAGGTCCAGATGGAGTACCTTCCCCTAACAGAGATCAGGACCGGGCGGGCAGGAAGCCGCCTCGGGAGCCTGGGGCTGAGACTGAGGAGAGCTGGATACCAGAGCTGGCAAAACCAGTCTGGGGCTACCAGAATCACCTGCGCCTAGTCCCTCATTGCCTTGCCTGAGGGTCAAGGGAAATGGGGGAGAGGCGTAGAAGAGGCCTGGGGCTCACGGCCTCAAAGGCATCCCCTACAGCGAACCGTGCTGGGGGGGGCATGAGACAGTCTCTGCCTCGAATTCTCCCTGGAGGGAAAACCAAAGGTCCACCCGAGGTGTGACCTAGAGGGAGAAAGATCTTGTGCTACCTCCGGCAGGGAGACCACTCGTGAGGCGCAGCCCTTAACCGGCTTAGGGCATCGGCCAGGGTGATGGAGGCTCCTGCCATTGAAATGGCTAGGAAACCGCCTCCCGGCTGCGTGAAAGACCCAATGCGGGGAACCTCCTTACGCAGAGGCAAGGGGCTCATCCGACCCTGGTGGGTTAGGTAGCACATGGTCGTGGTATTGTCCGCCTGGACCTAAACCACTAGACCCCGCACAGACGGAGCGAGCGGTGCAAGCTAAGCAGACCGCCTGGAGCTCCAGCAGGTAGGAAAGACATCAGGATTCCCGAGAGGACCAGAGGTGGTGCACTCTGTATTCCCCTTGATGGGCACCCCCACCCATCTGAGATGCATCTGTCGGAGAAGACCGTCAACTCGGGGTGGACGAACGGGATGTTCTCCTGCAAATGAGCTGGAACGGTCCGAAGGAGAGCGTTCCCTCACCCCTGGGCTGTTGTCACGGACTGGTCCCAAGGAACGCAGCGTTGTGACGGCTGGCTGGCCAGCCCCCATTAAGGGGACGCGTGAACCGGCGGATCCAAACAGACCACGTTGGTGCAGGCCGCCGCAAGGCCCAGGAGGTGCAGGAAGTCCCGGGCAGGGCGCAATTGTCCAGTCAGACCTGACTATGTAAGGGAGGAAGAACCTCGGCCCTGTCCGCCGGGAGCCGAGCTCAGACTCAAGAGTCGAGCTTTGCCCCGAAGAAGGATCACCCGCTTAGACACGAGTTCCAACATGGCTCCAATAAAAAGGAGACCAGTCTGAGAGCAACCTAGAGGGCCAGAACTTGGACCGTCCCCTCCGCCCTGGAGGGGTTGCAGTCAGGCCGCCATCCGGGTGGGGTTACGCCCAGACCCCTCAGTGCCGCAGGAATTCTGCTGAGCAGAGACCGAAGGGCCTGGCCTGGAACTCGTAAAGAGATCCCCCGCTTAAGAAACGGAGGAGTCTCCCAAGAAACGGACAGATCGAAGTGAAAGTACGTCCTGGAGGTCCAGGAAATAGAGCCACACACCTTATTCCGAGGATGGGATATCTGAGACAGAGAGACCATCCCATCATGCAGGTCAAGAATGGGGCGCAAGCCCCCTGTCCGTTAGGGACCAGGAATACCTGGACACGAACCCAGGGTCTGGGGGAGGATCCGCCACCTTCCTGATCACCTCTATCTTGAGGGGCCAGGCAAGTCAGCTCGACGGGCCGACAAAGAGGCTACGGATCCCATGGCCCCCGAGGGGCAACAGCTCGAAAGGGTGGGGCCTGCTCGCAATCCCGAGGCAGGACCTTCCCCAGCACCTCCGACACCCAGAAGTCCGGGAAAGCGGACCAGGTGGAGGAGGGGCGGAGCCGTCTCCCCATGGGGGAACCCGGTAGGGGGTGACTGGGCCGGGGACAGCACCCCTCAGCCCGTCACTGAGCAGGCTTGGAGGAGGGACTGGCCGAGGAAGCTCCTGGGCCTTTACCTCCCCGTTTCCCTTTAGAGGAAGCCGCTGGCTTGGGGTCAGGATGCCCAGCGCAAGCCTGCTGGCCCTCATGCTGGAGTTGATGGGCCAGTCGAACTGCAGGGGCCGAGGGACAAAGGGCTACGCAAAGGCTGCCGGCGGCCCTTGTCCTCCGGGCGGGGGTGACCGAGTCTGGAGTGGCATCGGACTTCTCGGTCCCCTGGAGGTGTCCCTCCACTCCAGGGCCGAAGAGGTCAGTCCCCAAGAAGGGGATGTCTGCCAACTTGTGCTGGGTATCCGTAGAGAAAGAGGATAACCTCAGCCATGCCCTGCGGCGCATGGCCACTGCGGCTGCCACCGACCTGGCACAGGAATCACCTAAGTCCAGAGCAGTCTGAAGCTGCTGCTTCGCCACCGCCCTACCCTGGTCCCGCACCTGCCGGACCGTGGTCCGCAGGTCGGCCAGGAGATGAGGGAGCACCTCATCCAGGGAGCCCAAAAGGGTGTGGGGAAAAATGTGCCATCAGTGCGGCCGAGCTGGCCTGTCGGAGGCCTAGGGAGGATGCAGCATAAACCTTGCGCCCGACACAGTCCATCCTTTTTGACTCTTTGTCAGGGGGCCTATCCACATCCCGAGCGTTCACAGAACACTGAAAGACATTATCGGTAACTAACTCCTCAGCAGAGGGGTGCTCCGAGAAACCGGGTAAAGAACCGACCGGGACAGAGTACTTCCTGGCCATCCTGGCCGAGGGCGCAGGACAGGAAGTAGGCCGCCGCCAGAGCTCCAAGGCCAGGTCGACAATGGCCTCGGCCACTGGGAAGGCCTCCGAAGGTGAACCCCCTCGGTCTAGAATCTCCGTCAGGGGATAAGAGACCCGTTTGGACATGGGTTCAAGCTGCATCCCGTGAACTCCGAGATGAGCTGAAGCAGACCCATAAAGGACGCATGGGCTGTCGCCCACAGAACGCTCCGAGAGGACCCTGGGTCCTCCCGACTGGGGAACATGGAGGAGTCGACGTCAGACTCCGAAGGGTCTGCAAAGAGTTGCCTCAGGCCTGAGTCACTCTTCGCCCGCCGAGGGCAGGTGGGAGTGAGGGGAACAGACAACCTGCGGGACAGGTCGTGACCCGATCGAGGTTCCACCGAAGACGGTGGGGCAGCAAGGTTCGGACGAACAACCGGCCCTGAAGTGGGCACCTTGACTGCAGCGAGTGGTTGTGTCGGCCGTTCGGGCTGCAGCTGCTTGCTGGACGGGGAATGAATTGAGACTTCATTGATTCCCAGACAATAGCAACTGCTGCCACATGAACTCCTCGTAACGTCGACGCCATCTGCATCGAAGCCACTCCTCATCCGAGGAGGGAGACGAGGAGGAACGGTAATGCCACTTAACTCGGTGCCCCGACCAAGATCGCCAAAGTCGGCAGGAACGGCTTGACCGAGAAGAGGACAGAGACCCAAATCCTCGGGAAACCGAGGGGTGGGCCTGGGAAGGAGCGGGGGACGCCATTTCTTCCGCTGCTCGGACAAAAGACCGAGGCCTATCGCCTTAAGGTACAGACAGAACTCGCCTCCGCCGGGAACCGCGCATAAGGTTGACGACTCCTACAGTAGACAGTCCGGTGACGGGTCGAGAAACTCGACATCGTCGATGGGAGTTGTGGCCGGCTGACCTGACAGGGACACCGTGAAGCCAGCGGCCTGAGCCGCACCCTCGACCAAAATCGAAAGTCGGCAGACAGGGGAAGGGAAACTCTCCCGCTCCCGCCAGCACCGACGATGGGACTTAGCCTGCGACTCCTTTGTCCTGGGCCGAGAGGCAGGTCCTGAAGGTCCCTCTCCCTTCAAAGAAAGGGACTGGTGAAGCTCCTTGAACGGAGCTGAATGAGGAGAACTCAAAGAGAGCGGGATAAGCGCCGCAACCGAGGAGATGGGGGGGGGGGGAGACGTGGTCGCCTCCTCCATGGAGGAAAAGAGATCGAACTGCTCAGCCGAGACAGCTGACGCGGACACCGCCCGACGAGCCTCCAAGGATTTTTCCAGCACGGAAAAAGTTTCAGGTCGCCCGAGCCCCAAACGGGCCGCACGATCCTCCAGGACGCTGGTCGAAAGGGCACAGCAAAAATCGCAAACTTGCGGATCATGGTCCAAGTCGAGGCAGTAAACGCACATGGAGCGCGGGTCCTTCCTGGAGGTATTACCTGGGCGCCTCCGGGAGCCGGGAAACGAAATATCCATCGCAGCAGCGAGGGAAGAAGACCGAAGTTTTAGAAAACTTCCTACTAAATTCGGAGAAACCGAAACAAATCAGGAACCAGTCGAAAACGCAGAGCGCTAAGGAGGGAACCTGAGCTTCCAAGCGGTAAGGAAGATCTGGCGTCATGGGGCGGAGCTGAGAGTTTTACCACCCAGGTGGGTGGGAGGAGCCAGCTTGAAGACCTTCCGGCAAGATTTAAAGCGGCAAGGAACCTGCCAGAAAGTGTGGATGAACAACATATCCATGTCCCTAGAAATGACTTTTTAGAACGTGCAGAATGGGTTTCACACAAACACTGGACGTGCACAAATGCCATTTTGTTTCACACTGCACTTGCCCCCAAATATCCCCATCAAGGTAATATTTTGTCCGATGGTGCCACAAAATGCCATGGCTATATTACATATGTCTCACATACGCATACACACACACACACACACACACACACACACACACACACACACACACACACACCACATATATATAGTGTTCATGAAAAACTGCCCTATTCTGCCACCTCAGGGTTCTGGTGGCATTCACTGTACCACTCAAGCTTTGCTCTCGGGCAATGTGAGATCACAAGAATCCCTCTGATAGAACAGCAACACCATTCAACTCCAGTTAATTATTCCATATCTAATGAGAAAATGGGGACGATAAATGATTCTGTAGATCTACATTAAGAATTAAGCTGAAAAGGTTATTTGTGCGTAAAAATAGACATGGCTGACTTGTGTTTCAGGTAAAACTTTGTAATTTGGCAAGTTTATCTGTCTAGCAACTTAACAGCAGAATGTAAAACTGGTCTTAGTAAAAAAAGAAATCAAAAGTCATACCGATAAATGGTTTGCTGCATACAAGGATGCCGACCTCCTCAATTCACAGTAGCACCATCACTTTCTGCCGCATCAAGCCTCCTGTCCACTTTGCTTTACCTTGAGGTACAGAAAGAGAGAAAAACAGCTGTGATCCTCATTAACAGAGAGCTGGGTTTTTCTGCAGGTGCCTGAAACCAGAAGCCAACAATTTCAAGCCAATGTAATAAAACCAGGTGGCTGTAAATGAGAGGGGTGATATAAAATGAGCCATGAAAAGCTAGTAACCTCACTGGTGAAAACTACATTATATGACATGTGGGATTATTCTTCGACAACTGCATACCTTACCTGAACTACACTCCTTTTAAAACAAACAAAAAAAAAAAAAACAAATAAAAGCTAGTTTTGTAAACAGGATTAACACACTCCAGGGTTACAGTCTTAAGGGAATAATGCACTTCTCAGGTGGTTGCCCAACAAGCACCAGAGACATGCATTGTTCCCTTAAAACGTGTCACTCTGCCATGCGATATCCCTTGCATATCACAAAGTGTAAGTTTAGGTAATTTAGCCACTACACGCCAACATAGGAAATCCGTTCTTAAATACAGTTTCATTACCTGGTCAAAGCAGTATTTCAAGAAATTGACTACAGGGAAAATGCAACCAATTCAAGATGGATCTGGTTGCTTCCATCAAACTGGGAATTCATTAGACGCCTCTTTAGGGTTAGAAATAAAGGGAGGGAGGAATAGATTCCCTGCAAGGCAGGGAGCCGTTGTTCTTCAGCTATTAGGACAGACAGAAGAGACTGAGGGTTATGTAATATTTGGGGGGAGAGACTTCCTATCCTGTCCCAGCTGAGAGGCGAAGACCGCCCATACCTTCCCCTGCCTGAAGGAACAGACACACAATTAACACTTAAAAAATATCTATCGAGAGAGAGATAGATATAAATATAGATAGATATATATAGGGTCAGTGTGTTGTATAGGGATATGGGGCTGTAATTCCACCGAGGGATGCTAATGAGCTCAGTAAGCCATAAACCTGAAGGGCGAATGGCATATGGCCTCATTAGCATGCCTAGATGGACTTGTATCCCTATACACTGACCTATCATTTGTTTTATATAGTACATGGTGTTGTGAAATAATGAGGTCAGAGACAGCAATGCAGTGAAATACTGTTTATTTACAGGTGTGAGTACTTAGTGAATCACCTGGTATTAGTGCTAATTTGTGCAGAGTTTGTTTAAGGGCTCAGGTCTGCTGGTTTAATTGATTACTGGGTGTTAATGAGGTGTTGATTGATAAATGGTTTAGTATATTGCTTGTTACTGGTAATTGTGTTTGTAAGTTTTTTTGCACCATGATGATATTCAGGTTTAATTGGGAGGTATACAGCTTTAATTGGCTTCTGACCTTATAGGTGTCAGTTTCTGCCCTCTCTTCTTGCACTTACCTGTCCAATGCAACTTCTAATGCACTTGCCCTGTGTCTGTCCTGACAAGGCCCCTCGGCTGCCTCACCCTGACCGTCTATGCCTATGCCTTCCCCTACCCTCAGCCCTCTCCCCTTCTTGCCCTCTTCTTCCTATTGTTTCTTGAGTTACTCATCGCTCAGTCGGATTTTGTCAAGCAAAGTTACTGTCTAAAACCACATACCTGTAACTGTTTTATGTTTTATGTTTTAGTGTCTGTTACCCTGTAACCAGCATGACGTGGAACCTTTGTAAGAGAACCTTGGCTCAAAGGTACTTTGTAATCCTAGACTCTAAATAAATAAAATAAACACTGGGAAATACACAATAATGGGCTCCTATAGGGACCATGTATTATATCTATATCATTTTATATGTGTGTGTGTATGTATATATATATATATATATATATATATATATATATACATACACACACATACATATACATATACACACACATATATATATATATACACACATACACACACACACATATATATATATATACATACATTATATATATATATATACATACACACACACACACACACACACACACACACACACACAATGAACATGGCGTGCATGCTCATTACGTTACTCTGTTCAGTATGGCCATGCTACTGTTGAGCAAGAGCGGCAGCTGTAGCGGATTCCAATGAGAGCAGGCACTGCTGTAAGAAAGCCAAGCAGTGCACCTTGATTATCCAGGGGATCAGAGCTGGAGTGTCAGTCGGGGAAATGGCGACTGAGATTCGTCGATATAGAGGGAGGTATGGGGACTCAAAGAATGCTGGAGTGCTATTTGTTGTACTGTGACACCAAGAGTGTCAGAAACTGAATTTTGTTTACCATATTATTCATTTTGTAAACAAACAGGCCGTACATTAGGAAGGGAGTGAAAGTGACGTTACTGTGTCTGCCCTGAAATGAAACTGGTTGGTGGGAGCCAGCATGAAAGTGAAGTTTTCACTTCTAAAATTATAACTGTACTGCTTGTACTGCAGGCTTCCACCAATCAAAGGCTACAGTGAGGATATTTTTTTGTCACTGGGACCTAAAGTGAATATTTCGATATTCTCGCTGTAGATCTGGAGGGAGCAAAAAATATCACCAATATGTGCCACAAAATACACACACACACACACACACACACAGTTCAGTAACACAAAAATGGTGCCGCACCAAGGAATGGTTGTGCCCGGTCAAATAACTGTAAACAGTACTTTTTAAGACCGAGGTCTAGGAAACCGGCACCAATCCAAAGGAAAAACACTGTTTATATCTTCCTGTTTCTATCTTTTCAACCCTGTAGTGATATAAACATTTTAGCCTTGTCCGTTTGCAAAGAAAGAGTCCCTCACCTTTTGGGAAATTTGTGCTCACTTCATTTAATCGTAGCATCAATAAAATCTACAGCAAGATACAGAAAAAGGCAGAGAAACTGACAAAATAAAAGTAAAATAAAAACTATACACACACACACATATGTATATTGTAGGGGCGTAGTCGCACCCCTGTAGTTATTGTTGAGTAGGCACTTTAAATGTTAAACCATAGTTTTTGCATGTTAACTTTGTAACCGCTCAATGGATTTGCACAACATTTGGAATACCTGATCTGGTGTGGTAGATCTCTTGATTTGCCAAGTTGCGTTTTGGTCGGACTTGCGGGTTTTGCACAGCAAAGCACTGAAAAACGCAATTTTTGCCACTTTTGACACTTTTTGCCCATCACGCTGTGACCACACCATTTGGTGTTTTGGTCTGAAATTTGGAACATAGAAAGAGTTTGAGTCAAAGAACAATCCAGCATTGGATTTGTCAAAAAAATATGAATCCATTCCAAAGTTATTTAATTTTTGGGTTCTGAGCATGCTCAGTTCACTCCAAGATTTCTCTCTCTGTTTTGCGAAAGAGGATTGGGCTCACAGTCAAGGATTTTGCCAGCTTACGAAAAGGGATTTAAAAAAATCCTAGTTTGTGAGGAAAAATTCCTTGTCCACGAGCTGCCATCTTGTTTTCATCCCCCCCCCCCAAACAAAATGCCGTAGCTTCCTCCACGGGTGACTTCTTGTTGCAATAAGGCATTGGTTTTGTTCAGGGTGATGCCTTCTACAAACCTATACCTGTAGTTTGCTTCATTCTGGCCAAAAAATGGCAGTTTCAAATTTAAAAATTATCTGTCCGCGACTCACTTCCGATCCCCTTTTGCGAGCTGACAAAATCCCAGTCCGTGAGCTGACAAAATCCCAGCCTGCCAGCAATCCCCTTTCGTGAGGTAGCAAAATCCTTGACTGTCACTTTGTGACCAGATGGCCCTTCTTGCAGACAAGGACTGAGTGATGGTCAAGGATTTTGCTGCCTCATGAAAGGATCGACTGAAAGTGATTCTGTCAGCATGCAAAGGATGGTTTTTGAATCCTTCGTGAGTTGACAAATCCCGTCCGTGAGCTGACAAAATCCCAGTCCACCACCCGATCCCCTTTCGTGAGGCAGCAAAATCCTGGAATGTCACTTAGGGACCAGATGGCCAAAGTCTGACGGTCAAGGATGTCTCACAGACGGTGATTTTTACAGCTCGCGAGCGAGGATTGATCTGACAGTCGGGGATTTTGCTACCTCACGAACTAGGAATTTTTAAACTTTTAAAAACTTTCCCACTGCATTGTAAATTAACATTGGTCTTTTGACTTGAAATTTGCAGGGTATTAAGGGGATGCCCCAGAGATATGAATTATGATATTTAGGTGGTAAAGTTTGGTTCCATAGAAATGCCATCACAAAGTTCTGATTTTTACCATAGGATAACACTGTGATGCCCATAGCGACTTTCAGTGCCCGTATCTTGAAAACAAAGCGAGATGTGGATTTTTGGCTACTTGCGGCTTAGATCACCTTTAGGTGATCTAAGCCACAAAAACACATTTTGAAAATCACAGACTACACCTACAGTTGAATTTTTTTTCCTAGGTTGTACAGTTACAGAGATATTGGAAAATTAGTCTCACAAAAGTTCCAAGGGTGCCTTTTTGGCGCTTTTCGGTGCCTGCATCTCGGAAATGATGCGTGGAGGTCTCACTGTCATGATTACGACAACACTTGAATTTTATTCATAGCTGCTACGGTTGCCGAGATATTGGCAAATTAGTGTTACAAAGGTTCCTTGCCCTATAGGGCTGCTGTATGGCTCCATAGATATGTGTAAGTGGGAGTGCAGAGCCCAGAGGGCCTGTGCTCCCACAGATGCGTATCATTATGCAGAAATGGGCAGCGCTCCCACCAACACATGCTATTTACTAGTTATGTTACACTTTTCCAAAAAGTAAGAAATTCATTGCAGAAAACTTTGTTTAATGCATCAGTTATGGTTAAAGCGACAAAAGTGGGGAAATGAGACATTATGGTTGAGCCCTAACCCCCCCCCCACCCATTCTCCACAGATCAGGCGCCAGGCTGTGCCATGGGGTTGTGAGGCTTAACTCACCCCATTCTCCTTTACTGTAGCATGTCAACCTGTTTACACATGGAATGGGGTGAGAGTTGGGCCTCATTACCCTATAGCACACCCTGGCGTCTGTTGGTCTGTGGAGGATGGCTCAACCATAACATCTCATTTCCCTACTTTTGTCGCTTTAACCATAACTAATGCATTAAACAAAGTTTACTGCAACAAATACACACACCCCCACCAAGTGCCTTACCATGATCATGCAAGAGTTCCTTGTTTGTTTAATCCATCATAATAAACATCAGTTCACTTTCCCTCAAGTTTTTTTTTCTTTTGTTGCTGCTTAACTGAATATAATGGCAGGGCATGTTTGTGATCAGCGTTACTATGTGTGCCACGTACCTGGGTTCCAGCCAAACAGGAGGTTCCTCTTAGAGTTTTTGTTCTGTTTACCTGCATAGTTTGTAGGCATGACAGTGGCTGCCTCCACTGCACACTCCCAATTTCTTTTCCATAGAGCTTTTTCTGGCAGAGCTGGCAGGAGGCTATGGCCCCCACCCCCGTGGGAGAGCTATCTCTCGGTCCCGACCCTCCTGGGAATCCCCATGGCTGCTGACCCCCCTCAGGATATGGCCGGGGGCTAGAGTGCTGGCTTTCTCCTCCCCGATAGGCCAACGTCCAGACTCCTGAGGCTTGGCACAGGTAGGGCTATCATAGAGCCTGCCAGCTCCATTTTCTTATTTACTCCTGTACCTCCCTGTCTGACCGTATCCTCCTCCAGCCAATTGCTGAGGGCGATCAGCGGGTGGGGCGACAATCCCTCCCTTCCCCAAGAGGGAGCAGTCACTCCAGACACTCAATCCTCACTGGTTCCGCATCCCGCCCTGGCTTGTTCCTGAACCCGGTCGCCAACGTGGTGCGGCATCCATCACCTCAACCCTCAGCACCACCAGACCGGCCCTTACCCTCCTAATTCTATCAAGATTTAAATGTAAATTAAGTTACTCAAGTCTGGTGTGAAAATCTGCTTAACTCCACTTCAAAAGTCATGATCCGACTCACATAAGGCATCCTGGAATTCTATGGTGTTTTAGTGATAAAGCCTGCAGTAGTTACACTGCATTAGTCGATGTTGCTGTCCTCTGCGGTCCTCTTGTCTTATGCTGGCCATGAAACTTTTCAAGGCATACTAAGTGCCCTGCTGTTTTCTATAAAGTGCATCTGAGTTAGAAAAAAATGCTTTTAGAGAATACAGGGACTTCACAAGACATGTAACAGAACTGAATGAGTGTGTAAAACTTCTGCTGACTTGTGCACGTACACATCAACTCCCATGATGCCTTGCACAAGGGGACATGACCTTTGCAATGGAGATGAGCAGGTTTTCATACCAGTGCAAAACGAAGTAAAGCAACCTCCTTTATATTAAAATTAAGATAAAATCAGTGGCACACAAGGGGGAACCATTGTTCATTCCTACATACATCAGTATACAGAGAATAGGTTGAGGGAACCTTCCCTTTAAGTGTTACAAACATCAGCACCATGTAAGCTCACTCAGGTGTAACATTATAGAAACATGGAATCTGACAGCAGATAAGGACTGCTTAGCCCACCTAGTCTGCCCATTTCCCTACCTAATGGATAAGCTGCAGATCCTAGTTAGCCAACAGCCTACTTCCTCCTTACCCCCCACTAGAATTGCCTTATGTCTGTCCCATACATTCTTGAATTCCCCCACCTGTTTTTGACTCCACGACCTCCTCAGGAAGGCTGTTCCATGCATCCACAACCCTCTCCATGAAAAAAATAGTTCTTCATAGTACCTCTACGCCATCCCCCCTCTATTTTCAAATTGTGCCCCCTTGTTCTTGCACATCTCTTTTCTGAAAGATGCTACCCTCTTGACTTTGCCAATTTCTATTATGCCCCCTTTCCACGAGGGTATACATATTAAGTTCCGCTAGACTTCCTCTTCTTTGGTTTCTGGTGCAGACCCTGCACCATTTTAGTTTCCCTTCTCTGGACTACCTCCATCCTGTCTATGTCTTTGTGGAGACGGATCTCCAGAACTGCATGCAGTACTCCAGATGGGGTCTCACCAGCTGTCTGTACAGAGAGATAACTTCCCGTTTCCTACTAGTGATGCCTCTCCCTATGCATCCCAGTATCCCCCCCAACCCTCCTTACTGCCTTCTCACATTGCCTGCCCATCTTTAAGTTGTCTGATATGACTACTCCCTGATCCCTTTCCATTTTTTTTGTTGTTAGTATCTCACCCCCCACTGTGTACTCTTCCCCTGGGTTTTTGTTTCCCAGGTGCATTACTTTGCAGTTCGTTGTGTTGAATCTAAGCTGCCATACATTTGACCATCCCTCCAACCTTGCCAAGTCCCTTCTCATCCTTTCCACCTCACCTTGTGCATCAACCCTGTTGCAGATCTTTATCACCTGCAAAGAGACATACTTTTCCTTCCAGTCCCTCCGCATCTTATTTATAGGGTTGCCTAATCAATAACAGGAACAAGTTATATAAGATCTGAAACTAGAAAACTACAATTACTTGTAATCTCACTGCACAGCATATACTGCTTAAGAGAAGTTTTTTAAATTATGCTTACATCCAGTAAAAAGCTGGTATTTTTGCATAACAGGAGGTAGACTGTTTCAAGACATGGCTGCAGCAAAAGTTACGATCAGGGATTGCAAACTCGAATACTAAAAACACCGCAAAATTAACAATTACAAATATGTGCCACTAAATGGGCAAACAATGGCCCCTACCTTTCTTCACGTGGAAGCAATCAAGACCTCTATGTGGACTGACATCCAAATAAGCTGTAAATCACTATCTACATATATCAGCAGTACCAGTTGTGCAGTGATGGTCTTCTCATAGAGATGGTCCTCAACCCGATCACGGCACACAGTTTTAGAGACAGCATTTAAAAGGACAGGGACAAGGTGGAGGCAGTACATGTAGTAGTAAGTGGTAAAATATTTTACTCATACAAGATTTCACATGAATTAGGATTGACTCGATTGAGTTACTTATTTTCAACGAGGTCCACAGCATTGTAAACAAAATTTTTTAAAACAAAAATTGTTCCGTACACATTCTCCAAAAATCATAAGGTAATAGTAAAGTATGTGACAATAAGTTCACCCTTATCTTCTGCTGAAGGTTACTATCATTTTATATTACAGAGCACGCAGCATTATTTAATTTGTAATATGCTCTTCCTTAACCTCGGCTAAGCTAAAAAACACTTACCCCGCTCTACATAGGAGGGTTACAAATGCGACTCAAGAACAAGGACGGACTTAATTAAGAGGGGTTGGCAGATCTCAATCTGTGGATGCTGGAGAGGAGCAGGGAGAGGAAGACATGACTGAAACACACGAATACCTTCACAGGTGAACACAGTGGAGAGGGGGGACACAAACACCAGGGATAACTATGAAGCTGGAGGGGGCTACACTGAATAGAGACATGCCTGGAAATATTTGTTCACAGATATGGGGGTGGTGGAGGGGTTGCGTAAGCTGCTGGAGAAGGTGGTCAGTGGAGGACTCGTACAAGGATGGGGCAGCTACATGGGCCTGGAAAGGACACTGCAAAAGAGGGAGGAGAGTGAAGCCACTACAGCTCTCACATACCACATTAAACAGGTAGGTATGGGGCAGATATGGTGATCGATGGGGCCTTTTTCCGTTGATAGATTTGATCTTTCTAGGTTTTCCAGATGCTGGCACAGGCCAGAACTGCTAAATGCTGTGAAGCACTTGGCCAACAGGACTGACTGCATCCCTAAGGAGTTACATCACTGTCGTTAGCAGAAGTCAGTTAATGAAAGGCCCATAATGGACTTCTTTGAAATTTAGGTTTAAGAGCACAACAAAAAGCAGAGCCCTAAAGCATTGCTTTTCCACTACCCAAGAGCAAGAGGTTAAACAACCAAGATGAGTGAAATCCACACCTTCTATAACAAAAAAAGGAAAGAAGTATGCAGGACACATGGCGAGCAGCAGAAGTGATCAGTCAATCAGGCGCAAACCGTCACTAAGGAGTAGTCCCCCGCTTCCTTTTTTTTTTTTTTTTTTTTTTTTTTTTTAAACTGTTTTTCCCTCCGGTCACGGCTCATGGAACCTTCTCTTGGGCATCATGTCCGTTTTTCCTGCCCACCTGAGTCCCTTCCAGTCTGTGCCTTTCTCCCCCCTCCCTGCAGCCAGCACCCCCAGTTTAACCCGCCCGGCGTGGGTCGCCCCTCCTCTTGGGTGCTCTTCCACATCAAACTCCCGCTGCAGGTAAGGGCCCGGGTGGAGGACCTGGAAGGCCAGTCTGAGTGAGCCCGGCGGTGAGCATGGTGGACAGGTGTCGTCACCTGTCCCACCAGCCAATGTTTTCCCTGTTCTGCACTCTCCCCCATGCGTGGCACACCTCCAACACTTTGGCACATGGCAACCCTGCCAGCATCGGCCACGCTAATTATGTGCTGCCCGGCTTGCTGCAGTGCCCCCGGTCTCCACTGGGGGCCACTGGCATGCCAGGTCGTCCCCACCCTGCTTCCCCAGGAGAAGAGCACCAAAAGGGCACTCATCCTCAACTCTCCCCTGCCGACCCCCACCGCCTCGAGTTCACTCCTAAACCAGGGTCGCTGGCGTAGCGCGAGGTGTGGAGTCAGGCGCCTCAAACCTCAGCACCACTGGGCCAGCATCAGTCCCTGGCTTCCTAATACTAATTAAAGCTTGAACGACCTCCTGAAGTGAACCTGGATTGATGACCAATATTACTAGCAGTTTTCTACAGGTTCCTATCAGATACCTGCAGTCCCAATTTCACGTCCCAAAAACTGAAAACACCACTTCCCATTTCAATACGCAGTAAGCATTTTGAGGTTTTTTTTTGTAATCAAAGCTCTTACTCATCAACTCATTTATTTTTTTTAAATCTATTTTCTATTGCATTCACATAAATACAGCAAAACATAAGCGCCTGTGAGAGGTGAGACCCAATACAGAAGCAATTTTTTTTTTTTTTTTTTTTTAAAAACACAGGATTACATCAGCAGCTCCTTAATTTGCTGAAACACAGAAATTCCACACAGATCTACACCAGATACCATATTTTCCCACACCGAGGACGTGTGTTTGCAAAGTCCGCAGAAACGTCTCTGCCATAATCGGCTTTAAGTGTTCCAAAAACAATGTTTCTAAACCATTCAGATCAGCATAGGAAGATTCACAAGCGCATTTGAGAATTGATAATCAGAAAGGCACAGAGCCAGAGCTAGAGTTCATTTTCAGGTATGACCTGCAGGGATGGGAATAAGGGGTACAAAGTAATAAATAAAAAAATGACAGGTATATTTGTTGATAAAAAATACAATACAGCTGTGTAGCATTAATACATAGATTTTGTACAGAGTTATGTGTGAGCTATAAATTAAAACAGTTCATAAGGTGCAACTAAAAACCCAGCCAGACAGGCTGGGAAGCCCATAGACAAGAAACAAGTGCAGACAATCCTCAGCACCAGAACAGAGAGGTGACTAGGAGCAAGAGCAGCCAGAAGAAATGAAGTGCCTTATTACAGCTTTTTTTATGTTTTTATAAAGTGAGGTTAAGTAGGAACTATTTAAGGCACAGGAGGAGGAGTAGAGGCCCAGATGTAGCCCCGCAGGCAGGTACGTACAGAAAAGATACGAGAATCAGAAGTGCACAGGAAGGGAGAGGAAACAAGACAGTGAAGAAGTGTGCTTGTGTGTGTGTTGGGGGGTGGGGGGACAATCTGCACAGAAAAGAAGCACACTGAAGGTGATGCTGGGAGTCCAGAGATGGGAAAGAAGGGGTTGCTAGTAGAGGCCATGGTTGGGGAGTGAGTGTGTGTGTGTTTTTTTTGTTTGTTTTAAAGTGAAACGCAGAAGGAGTGGAAGAGTTGAGCCGGGCAAAGGCAAATTTAGGAGTAGCACTGTAGACCACATTCACATAGTCCAACACCAGCAAAACCATTTTAAGAACAATCTCATGGTGGACAGGCAGAGATGTACAATCCTTGCCGCGGTAGAGGGGCACCTAGTCTGGTGGACAGCTTCTTATGGAAAGCACATTCCTCTCCGTCTGCCAGGGACTAGTTAAGGAGATGATCTTCCCCATCTTCAATTATGGTGATACTGTGTACAGTGCAGCTCCCAAGTCCACCCTGGACAGACTGGACCCCTCCCCCTTTCATTCATTCATTCTAATGTTCTGCACTAGACTCCCCATCTCATACTCACCACTGCTTTCTAATCCTCACTCTCCATCCCTTCCCTTGGGGCCAGACGCCTCACCCACTGTGCCTCCTTCACTTCCAAATTCTGGACTGGCACTACCCCTCCCTACCTCCGCACCATGCTAGCCATACCACCCTCCTACCCTATCTGTAACACTGTTTCTTACTCCCTTAACCCTCCCCTCCCGAAAATCTTTGGCAAGCCAAGCTGCCTTCTCGGACAGATTGCTTTTCTAAACTCTGGTCCTCCCTTCCCCTCTCTGTCCACCACCAGGTCCCTTCTTCATGACTTTATGAACCCCTGCTGCAACTGTTCCTGACTCCTGCCCCCCCCCCGCTGGTCTGCCCCCATGCCGCCTCCCCAACTTGTGAACAGTTTCCTCCCTATCTCTAGACCCTGCTCTGTATAGCCTTGAACTGCTCCTCTTCACCAATTCCCTTTAGTAATGTTTTAGCTCCTGCACCTCCTTAATGGTGTGTCAGTCAGTGTCAGTGGCTCAGTAGGTAGCACACTCGCCTCTGAGGCCGGGAGATCAGAGGGCTGTAGGTTCAGTTCCCACATCTGGCACTTGGGTTAATATCCCAGTACTGACACTGTAGTGCAGTATGAGAGGGGTGCTGCACTTCTGAGGTGCCGTCTTCCGGATGAGACGTTAAACTGAGGTCCCATCTGCCTGGATTGGTGGTAGTTCAGGTGGATGTTAAAGATCCCATGGCACTTATCGAAAAGAGTAGGGGAATTTCTCCGGTGCCCTAGCCAAATTTCCCTCATTCACTAAAAATACCACCAACAGGTTGGTCTGGTTCGAGGTCAGTTGGCATTCACCTGTGTCGTGTCCCCCTCCCCCGGGTCATGCCTGAAAATAGGCAGGATTTGTCTAGTGCACTTACCTGGTCAACAAAAACTAAATAAATAAAAAAATAAATAATGTACTTGCACTGTTAACTCCAGCACCTTCATAGGCGGGGTGCTGTTATACTGCTCTTTCTGGACCACTTCCAGCACTTTATTTGCACTTATTCAGTTACTCAGTTTTATTAAGGCAGAAGTAGGCACTGGACCCACCAAGACTGCCTTCCCCACACTCCGTGGGTTAGATTTTTAATCTATCTACCCATTCTAAACCTTTGAAAACTATTACTATCAATTAATTGTTGTGGTGACGAATTCTACAAATTTACATGCTCCAATTGTAAAGTAAAGCTTTCTCTTGTCTGTTTTGGACCTTCGGATTTGCAGTTTGTCATGACATCTTAAATTACTTTGCTTAGTGGCTATGGTTATATCACATTCCATGGTTAGGTGTTTATCATGCAATACATTAAAAGGCACTAGCAGGTCACCCCTGTTTCTTCACAGCTGCAAACCATATAGATTCAGCTTCTTTAGCCTGTCATGATAGGGTAGCATCCTTACCCTTGGAATTATTTTTTTTGTCCTCCTTTGGATGCTGTCTAATATATTCTTACCTTTAGCTAGGTATGGTGCCCAGAAGGAAACTGCATAATCTAAATGAGGTCTAATAAAAGATTTGTACAATGGTACAATACACAGTTCACTGCTTGTGACAAACGATCGCAATCAGTGCCAACAGCCTACTTGCCACTTGAGCCACCTTTCTACATTGGTCACCTGGTGATAGCAATACCTAAATCCTTTTCAGAAGTGACAGATTTTATTGTGCTACCATTTAGAGTATAGCTGGTCATTGGATTATTGAAACCCAGATGGATCACGGAACACTTTTCCACATTAAATGCCATATTGTTATTTAGTGCTCATCTTTCCAAGTCTTTAGTTAAGAGATTTATTTTGATTACGGCATCAACCTCGGAGCCGATCTTCGTGTCATTTGCAAATTTGCTCATCTGACAATTTACATCCTTTCGTAAATCACTAATAAAGATACCAAATAGGGATGGTCCCAGTGCCAATCCTTGTGGGACACCACTTGCGATGGGTATCTCATTTGATGTTGTATCACAAATTCTTACTATCTGGGTTATGTCTGACAGCCATTCTTCAACACAGCTAATAAATTAAGTCTTTATTCCCATTTGTTTCATCTCATCAATTTATTATGTGAAACCAGATCAAACACCTTTTTAAAATCAAGGCATACAATGCCAACCAGAACACCCCCATCAATACTACAACTCACGCTTTCATAAAAGGAGATGAGACTGGTTATACATGATTGGCTGGCAACAAATGTTGTGTTTGATCATATAAACCATTATCCATCATTTCCTTTTTTAATCTCGCTTTCAATATCTTTTCCATAGTTTTAAAGGCTACCGAAGTCAAAACCAATGGGACGGCAGTTCCCAGTGTCATTTTTCCTACCCTTTTTGTGAACTGGCACCACAATAGCTTTTTTCCAGTCATCATGTAGACGCCCTTCCTTATGATTTGTTTAAGATAATCTATAACATACTAAAATGCCAGCAGAATAGGCCTAACGGTCTTTCGTGTCTGCTCGTTTGGTCAGCCCCCACCCTAGGTGCTGACCTTGCTGTCCCCCTCGCCTTCTCTGGCTTCTCCCTTCCCAGTTCTGGATATTCTTGCTGCATTGGATTTTGCTTCCAGAACCCTTCCCCTGTACCTGTCCCACCCCCTCTTGAACCCCTTCACTGTCTCTGCCTCCACCAGCCCCCTAGGTAGTGCATTCCATGGCTCCACCACCCTCTCAGTGAAGTAGCACCTCCTCCTTTCTCCCCTGAATCTTCCCCCCTATAACTGAATGTTAATCTGATTAATGGTTTCTTTAAGGAAGGTTGAATTCACGTTATCTGGTCCTGGTGCCGATTGTTTTTAACGCATTTATTGCTGTTGTAACTTATATTGTAAACTCCTCGTAATCAGGTTCATGCGAGATTTGGACTTTTTGTTGGGCTTTCTTTGTAAATACTGATCCGAAAAATCTATTAAAGGTATTTGCTATTTCCTCTTTAGCCTTAATTTTAACCCTGTTTTCAGTCACAAAGGTTATGGTATTGTTTTGGGGGGAAATGGGGGTGGGGATGCAGATGATCGGATGGATAGGTAATTGGCTGTCAGAGCGTACTCAGAGGGCGGTGGTTGGGGGGCTAGTATCATCTCCAAGAGGGGTCATTAGTGAGGTCCCCCAGGGTCAGTCCCAGGGCCCCTCCTGTTTAACGCTTATGTGTCCAAAATAAGAAACGGTATCAGGAGTGAAATGAGCCTCTTTGCGGATGACTCGAAGCTGGGTGCAGTGGTGGATGGGGAGGAGGGGAGAGCGGCCCTGCAGGAGGACCTGGAGGCTCTGGAGAAGTGGTCGAGGAAGTGGAAACTGAAGTTCAACGCAGGGAAATTCAGGGTTCTGCACCTGGAGGCAGAAACCCGGACCAAGTGTATACCCTGGGGGGAGAAACGCTACAAGTCTCGATGGGCGAGAGGGACCTGGGGGTGGTGGTGGATGTCAAAATGATCAACTCTTGAGACTTGTAGGAGGACAGCGGCCAATGCCAATAGGATGCTGGGATGCATCGCTAGGGGGATTATCTCCAGAAGGAGGGAAGTGATCCTCCCTCTGTATAACTGCTTGGCTAGGCTGCACCTCAAGTACTGTGTGCAGTTATGGAGACCGCACTTTAAAAGGGATACTGCACTTCCGGAGAGGGTCCAGAGGAGAGCAATCAAAATGATCTGGGGCCTGGGGGAAAGGACCTACGGAGAGAGGCTCGACGAGCACACTGGAGGAGATGAGGGATCGGGGGGCATGATAGAGGTCTTCGAGTACATGAAGGGGATTAATAAAGGGAGGCTCAGTCAGGGTGTTTCAAAGGAAAGGGGGGAACAACTAGACGACATGGGTGGAAGCCAGAGGAGGGAGACTCATGGGGGAGAGGAGGAGGTGCTACTTCACTGAGAGGGTGGTGGAACCATGGAATGTGCTGCCCAAGGGACAGGTGGAGGCAGAGACTGTAGAGGGGTTCAAGAGAGCTGGGACAGGTACAGGGAGAGGGTTGAGCTGAGGAAGTCCAATACAAGGGAATATCTTGGACTGGGAATAGAGAAACCCAAGGTTTTTTTTTTTAAAGGGAGGGACAGCAAAGTCAGCTCCCAGTATGGGGCTGACTAACAAGCAGACATGAAAGACCATTAGGCCTATTCTGTTGGCATGTTAGTATATAGGTACAGAATGCTTTTTGATCATCTTTAGTCGTCGATAATTTGAATTCTAGCTTTCTTCTTTCCTTTCTATTCAAATCATTTGTTTTCTTTAATTCCTCTCTGTATTGTATTTTATGTTCTACAGGCGACTTTAAAATGTTTTAATGCCTCTTCTCTTTATTGATCTTGTGAGTTAGACATGGTGGGATTTTTCCTTTTCGATTTTATTTTGAATGGAATGTATAGACTTTCAAGCTCATTTATTATAGATTTGTAATGCTTTACACCGTTATTTTGTGTCAGCACTATCACCAGTACATTCTGACCACACAAGTGTTTTGTATTTTGCTACTAAATATTTTATTGTAATATATTTGTACTGCCCATCGCTACTGCTCCTGCATTACTGCCATTCTTGTATTGTGTACTCCCTATCCCCGATTCTTCCCAGGGCGCCTCTGGAAATGAGCGGTTACCAGCTCAGTACAAGTTCCATGATAAAACTTTTAAATGAATGAATGAAAAATCATGAATAAATACAGCCTTTTTCCATTAAAATAAAAATTCTTCCATTCTGTAAGCACTAAACTCACAACAGGACATAGGTTTCTTTAAACAAAAGCACTTGCCAGGTTCATTCAGAAGTTTTCCACCTCTGTTACCAAACTCACATATTCTACTTAGCAACAACCTTCATTCATGAAAACTAAACCTTTTTCCATTAACAAAACACAACATTTTTCCATTTCATAAGAACAATAGCCATTTCAGGACATGGGTTTCTTGAGAATTCATGCACTTCCAGATACAATGAAATCAAAGGTACTTGTGAGTTGGCCTCGTGCCTTCCAATTCACCCAGAGTATTCATCAATTCTCTAGAAGCCCATGCCCTGTTATGGGTTACTGCTTACATAAAAACCTTCCAGACCCAAGCTGAAACAGCTAGGCAGGACTACTTGGTGGCACCGAGGGTGAGAGAACAAACAGAAGGAAGATAGCAAGGAGTATTTTTGTCATAAGAGACACTGTGCTTAGAGGGGTCAAAAAGGTAGTTTGGGGAGGGGTAATGCATATGTGGTGCATCAGCCTTCTGGGATATAGGCAATATATGAAAAATGGCAGAGGAGGGGGATCTGGGCTGCTTATAGGAGTATCAATGATCTGGCAAACCAACCTATCAGTAAAGCACAACTCTAAAGGCTGGGCAGGACAGACTGATGGTGCACTTAGCTTCCCTAGTCTTTTCCGATGTTCTCCCTGTTGGAGGTAGGGAGAATGGGGAGGCTGGAGTGAGGAAGGAGGGGACAGCCTTCATCAAACAAGAGATGGGACCAGTACTGACGGATTATATAATGAATATGAGACTTCATGCTCTCTATGGAAAAATAAGAGAAATATAAATTATAATAGTATTGTATTAACACTGATAAATTTTCGGGGAAATGGAAATGTATATGACTGTAAACTTGGATGTCTGCTGTCTGTATGTAAATATATACCCAGAAAAGAAAACATACTAACATGCCAGCAGAACAGGCCTAACGGTCGCTCGAGTCTGCTCGATTTTCAGCACCCACACTGAGGGCTGATTTTGGTGTGTCCCCTTCCCCCTTGGGTTGCACTGTCCCCAGTCCCAGATGTTCCACCTGTATTGTGCCTGGTCAGATTTACCTTCCCCCTGTACCTGTCCCATCCCCTCTTAAACCCGTCCACAGTCTCCATCTCTACCAGCTCCCTGGGCAGTGCATTCTATGGCTACACCACCCTTTCAGTGAAATAACATCTCCTCTCCCCTCTGAGCCTGCCCCCTTCCAGCTTATGCCCATGACCTCTTGTTGCCCCACCCTCCTTCCTTTGGAGCACCCTGACTGGGCCTCCTTTATTGATCCATTTCATGTACTTAAAGACCTCTATCATGTCCCCCCTGTCCCACCTCTCCTCCAGGGTGTACATGTCAAGCTCCTTGAGCCTCTCCTCATAAGTCTTCTCACCCAAGCCCCAGATTATTTTGGTTGTCCTCCTTTGGATCCTCTCTAGGAGCGTAATGTCCCTCTTTAAATGTGGTCTTCAAAATTGTCCAACAACACTCAAGGTGTGGCCTAACCAAGCAGTTGTACAGGGGAAGGATCACTTCCGCCTTTCTGGAGGTAATCCCCCCTGGCGATGCATCCCAGCATCCTATTTGCCCTTGCCGCTGCCCTCCTACAGGTCTCAGAGTTGTTCATTTTGACATCTAGCACTACCCCCCCCCAGGTCCCCCTCACCCTCTGTGGCTTGAATCATGTCTCCTCCCAGGATATACCCCAGGCCTGGATTTCTGACTCCCAGGTGCAGAACCTTGCACTTCCCAGCATTGAATTTTAGTTTCCATTTTCCTGACCACCTTTCCAGAGCCTCCAGGTCCTCCTGCAAGGCCACCCTCCCCTCCTCCCCATCCACCACTGCACCTAGCTTTGAGTCATCTGCAAAGAGACTCATCTCACTCCTGATCCCCCCCTCCTGATGTCCGAGATACAGGCATTGGAACAGGAGTGGCCCCAGCACTGACCCCTGGGGAACCCCACTAGTAACCCACTTTGGGGATGAGGCTAACCCTCCAACCACCACCTTCCGAGTACGCTCAGAGAGCCAATTTCCTATCCATCTTTGCAACTGTCTCCCTACCCCCATTTCCTTCAGCTTGGCCAGCAGACCACTGTGGGATACCAAATCAAACGCCTTGCTCAAATCCAGAAAGGGGACGCCCACTAGCCTACCCTACTCATCACCCAGTCATAGAACTCAACAAGAAAATAAAGAATATAGAAAAAAAAAATAAAAGAGATGGGACCAGTGGGCTGAGGCAAAAGACTGATGTCTACACTGGTAGACTGGGTCCACTGACCCTAACACCACATGGTTTGAACTAGCCCCTTGATACCAGTACATCCCCAAAAGCTGAAATTCTGGATTTCAGATGAGGATAATCTTTTATAAATATTTTGACTGTAGTTCTTTAACCTCTAGGCTATACTCCCTGCCCTAAAAAGTGCTGATGTTTTCAAAAAAATGTTTATGTCTGACGACTGACTTGTATTTAAAGTAAATTACCACCATTTCCAAGGGACTTTTTGACTTTATAGCCTATTACTTCAGTGCAGCAACACTCCTTTGAGCTGTCTATTATAATTTGAGAAGTCCAGTTAAGAAGTGAAGGGATCCAAATCTGGTTGGGGGAGGCAGTATAGTGCAGTGGTTTAAGGCTCTGAGCTGCAAATCTAAAGACCTGGGTTTGAATCTTACAGCCCCCACTTGCACACTGTGTGACCCCGAGTAAGTGATTTAATTTCCCTGTGCTCCCAGGTCGCGCCTCTAAAAAAAAGCTCTCAGCTTAGTGTGCCACTCCTGGTTCAATAATATAAAAAAAAAAAAAAAAACCCACAACAATGGCCTGCCAATCCCTTCCACTTCTCAGTCTGCCAGCTCTACCTCGCACTCAGACATTTTGTGACAGCTAACCAGGGAAAGCATGGGGAACACCCCAATGAAGTCTATGGGGCTCAGTTTCATAACTTTTATGTGATAAAGTGGTTCCATATCATAACAGTGAAAGTTTTGTGGCAACTCTCGTAACAGCGAGTACATTTTGCCGAAAACATATTTGGCAACACAAAAAAACACAGCACAAAGTTGCAACATGATGTCACTACACATTACAATACGGACCATAAAATGATCATTACCCCTCATATTAAAATAATCACACTCGGGGAGGGCAGACACAGGGGGGCAAGAGGAATATATGGGGGGGCGCAGAATAGTATGTAGGGGACACACAACTGCAGGCAACAGTTGGGGAACCAGAGAACACACAAGGAAAAAATACTAACACCCAAAACACTCCTCAAACATTACCTACAGGCAGTTCTGAACTCATGACCATGACCACACTAATTAGGGACCATATCCACTACTCCAGACAGCCAGCTCAGCAGCAGCAGTCTGTACAGCTCCATTCATCCAACACCATTAGACACACCGCCGTCATTCACCCTCACTGTTATAGCCAACCTGGCTCGCTATTCCCTCCCATTGCTATCCTCTGAGGGTCGCTACTTTGGGTGCGCATACAGAGTCGCTCAAATGAGAGTCTCTCAATTTGCTTTCCCCATATCATGGAATACCCGATAAAGCAAACTTTGGCATATATATGAAAGCCAGCGCTCAACTAACAGAACCTTTTTTTTTTTTTTTTTAAAACAATGACTTTCATATATGCCAATGGCTGCAACATCAAAAAAAAAAAAATTTCTGAAACTGAGCCCCACAGCCTTCATTGGGGCGTGCCCCCGTTAGAGGTCACGAAACACCTTGAGCACAGGGGGGCGGCCAACCGAGATGTGGAAAGGATCAGCTAGCCATTGAGTTTGACCAGATTCATGGTCCCTTCCCTTCCTAACTGGACTTTTCAACAATTATCAGTGATGGCTCAAAGGCCTGCCGCTGCACTAAGGTAAAAAGGACATTTTAGAAATTCCCTTTAAGTTTTAGCAGGATGCGACCACTAGGTACAAGACCTGTTTCAGGATCTGCCTCTGAAGAACAATGTCACATAACATACAGATGAGGCTGCCGATTTCTGTCCTGCAGGCCATTTGCCTCTGATCTGCTTGCCCTCAGTGCAGATTCGACCTGCACCACAGCCTGATCCAATGCAGCCCTTTTCCTTGCAGATCTGCAAATTCCTTTCTTTTTAAAGATCACAAAACAAAGCCAGTGCTTCCTGTTTAGAAGGGAAGGCACAGCAATGGGTTGAAGTGATGTCAGCAGTCTGTGCGTCACACCACTCGTCACCAGGAAGATGACCGCCCCCCCCCCCCCGACTCATGGCTCCCTCCAGCACCTCTTGCATCAGCGATGAGAAGGGCCATGTGAACACAGAAGGCAAGCACCTCAGGAGTTAGGGGCAGCACTGGGACTCCACAACAGGAACAACAGTGGCCGTGCAAACATGATAAAAGGTTTGTTCACCTGGAAGGAAGTGAACTGCAACTGCGCAGAGAAGTACTACTTTTCACAGCCTCAATGATTAAAGGGGCATTGTCAGCTTTGCTCCTCGTTTTATCGTCTGCTTGCATGAGCGTGACTTTGTGCATCTACATATGACTTATTCCCCAAATAAACTTCCCATATATGCCACAACGGTGATCGCTTACCAGATTTTTCAATTTTTGGACGTTTCTACATTCCATCGGCCCGACCGAAAATACCTTGTCCCCCGGGAAGCAGTGGTATGCCTGGAGTGCACTTGTGACACGGAGCGCTGGCATTAATATAATTTTTTTTTTTTTTTTTTTTTACATGGTCACACTAAAGAGTTACTTGCAGTACACTGAATTAAAGTTGCAGTGTTTTAAGTAAAACCGAGCGCTGGTAGTGCCAATAAAAACATTTAAACACTGCTTCCGAAATCTCATGCCTGTAGGAGGGCAGCAGCAAAAGCAAATAGGATGCTGGGATGCATCGTTTGGGGGAATTACCTCCAGAAGGGTGGAAGTGATCCTTCCTCTGTATAACTGCTTGGTTAGGCCACACCTCAAGTATTGTGTGCAGTTTTGGAGACCGCACTTAAAAAGGGATGTTGCACTCCTTGAGAGGGTCCAACGGAGGGCAACCAAAATGATCTGGGGCCTGGGGAAAGGACCTATGGGGAGAGGCTCAAGGAGCTCAACATGTAAACCCTGGAGAAGAGGAGAGACGGGGACAAGGACAGAGGTTTTCAAGCACATAAAGGGGATTAATAAAGGGGGCCCAGTCGGGGTGCTGCAAAGGAAAGAGGGGGAGGCAACTACAGGACACAGGTGGAAGCTGGGGGGGGGGTGATACTTCACTGAGATGGTGGTGGAACCATGGAATGTGCTGCCAAGGGGACTGGTGGAGGCAGAGACTGTGGAGGGGTTTAAGAGGGGATGGGACAGGTATAGGTTAGGGTAAAGCTGACTAAGTCCAATACAAGGGGAACATCTTGGACTGGGGACAGTGAAATCCGAGGGGGGGGGGGAGACAGCAAAATCGGCCCCCAGTATGAGTGCTGACTATCGAGTAGACACGAAAGACCATTAGGCCTCCTCTGCTAGCATTTTAGTATGTTAGTATGTAAATTTACAATTTATGGGAAGTCATTTTCCCCCACGGGGAAATCAGGTGCCTTCAAAACCTTGTAATACCCTGCTGGCCTCGTGACATGGCAGGGTGAGCCACTGCTGTCTCACCGCCTGCCATGCAGGCTTCCCAGGTTCAGGAACGGACCAGGGTCACTCGCAGGCCAGAGGACCAGCACGGTGTCATCCGTTGTCTATTTTCCATTTTCTACCCCAAACCTGGCAACATGCAGTGAGCACCAGTTCACGTGCATGCATGCGCTGCACGCTCTGCTACTGGCTGGCCCCGATGTGTCACACCTTTTGTCCTGCACCCCTCCATGTGGGGGCAGTCTAGGAGCAGTACAGCAGGTAGCAGGCATCCCTTCACTCAGCTGCATCTCGATTTCACGAGGGTTAAACTGTTCATTTTCCTCAGCTAGCACATTTGTGAGTAGCTTGCTTCTGTAAACATGCTTCAACATTGCCAGGATATGTGGACTGATCCACCGATTGCAATTTAGAAGTTGTGTTGGCAGGTAAGAAGATCCAATAGACCTTTTCATTATCCATTCATAGGATTCGGTGTAACTGGGGTACAAAGCCTAAATGCAGTAATCTGGATTTTTGTCAATAGGAGTCGTACAATCTGGGCTGTGCTGTATGTGGTTGTGTTATCACTGGGCTCTGTGAAATTCAGACAACCCAAAAAAAATCCACAGGTTGGTCCTAGTGTGAGTGGCAGAGTTTATGGGTTGTCTAAATTTGCATTTAAACACATATGAAACAATATTAGCAGCTATTTTAGGAAGTTTTTTTTTTGATGAGTAGTACAGTTTTCTTAACATTTGACAATCAACTAATTAAATGGCAAATCCTGAGGTTTTCAACCCCAAGAACTTCAATACCAGGAAAATAGAACAAAATGCAGTCTAGCAAATGATCACAGTAGAGAGGTTTTATTGGAGACTCCAGATTTTTTTTTTTTTTTTTTTTTTATACAGAAATGATGACTTCCAAGGAAATGAGATCTACACAGTGCCCTTGTTAAAGATGTCAATTACTATGTATGTTGCAGCACCATAGTATGTGCACCCAGCCATCCCACACAAACGTGGGAGGCCTGCTAACTTACTGTCCTGGAGAAGGGGGCATGCCATGGCAAAGAGTGTCTGTGATGCACTCCCACCCCAAGCTACTTTCCCACTATATCCCAGTGGGTGATCAGCAGCAGGCCAGAGGGCAAACATGAAAACACTGGACATCACACTAAACGAGCTCTCCACTAATAAAAACAAAGCCCTTAAAAATGTGCCACGGAAGTTTCACTGCATTGTGGCTCAGATTTTAAATCCACATTCGCCACTGTAATAAAGCGGATTGGACAATAGAAAGGTCTTTGAGACCTAAATTGGTTGCGTGTATAAGACGCAAACAAAAACTGTCTTGGACACTAGGTTTGCGAATGAACTGGAATTTTAAACAAAAAGATGAAGAAAAATATATTGCATGCATATCAGCACTTGAATGGCGGCAGCTGGTATATCATCAAATGACTATTAATAAGTACAAAGGCCACAGGCACACATACATCACAGCGCAGGCAGTTCTCCGCTGTCAGTAAGCACTTGGAATGTTAAAATTAGCTTGCATCTAACTCCCCACCCCCACTACAGCACATTGCCATGGAGATGACACCAACATTTTACAGTATGCATTTGAGAACTCTCAGAGCAGTATCTTCGACATTAGCTTAAGCATTCCCATAATAAATGAGCATGCATGAGTCATCGCTGTAATACAGCTTTGAACAATTTTTTTTTTTTTTTTAAAACAGAATTGTTCAAGTCTGATGTACAGGCTACTGTGAGTGCGCATCTGGCTATCTGTTCAACCTCAAAGTTTCAAATTCTCATCAAAATGGATGTTTGGACACAGGGTGACTATCCTAGACTGTTAAAGTCGCAGTTTCTTTTAAGATAAATGCAGAGTAGACTCTGCCCATCAAGAACACTGCACGCTACAGGCATTTTTTTTGGTCCCAAATGCAGTGTCAAAACTGAGCTACCTGCATATTAAAACTTTGATATTAAGGACAGATTCTCTGATATTAACTGGGTCTTCAATAGAAATGTTCAAGGTAATTAGACGAAAAATAAGATGAGAACCGTAAGGACGAGCAATTCATGCTGCTCGGACGAAAATCACTTAGTACCCTCCCCACCCAGGGCTTAGTAGTTTCTTTTGGCCTCTCACATCTTCCATGCAACAGCAGATTTAAGATTCCTGTAATTTGGACCCAGCAATAACACGGCATGGATGAGGATCTTCAAGCAGCATTGGATGTTCAAGTTATTTTAACTAGTAAGGGGCCAAAGTAGGCCGGCAAAGACTGGGTGGGGAGGGTTTCCTATAATTGGGGATCTGGGGTTGTTGCAATGTTTAGCTGGCACCAGGGCACAGGAAGCCAGACTGCAACTTCCAGAGAGAAAATAATGTGCGTTTGGTGGGGGTGGGTGGTAGGTATTGGAACTTAAGAAAACAGCCTAATTTAATGAGACTTTGGACATAGCATGGTAGACCTAGCAGATTTCCATAAGCTATTCTGAAATTTAACAAATATGGTTGGTAATTAGCAATTTGCAGGCCTAAGAATGCAGAGGCATAAGTTATTTTGCCCGTAACATCCAGCCTCCTGCATTCTTTGTCAGCAGGCAAAGTACTCGTATGTCTAGTGGCCCTATAATGGTCAAAAGCAGCCATGATACCACTGAATCAGTTTCTGTCTGGGAAGCATAACCCGGAAGCATAATAAGGCTTACCAGATGGAGTAGGGCACTGTTTCAGCCTTCCTAGGCACTGCAGACAAGGTATTAGACATGTCATGCAGCAAAGGTAGCATCCTCTAAAGCAGGATACACTAAATTGAGGGTGCACTGGGAACCTTCAAAAACTCCATTATTTCTTTCTTACTCGATTCCTCCTCAGCTTCAAATCCCATGACATTCTGGATTTGTCCTAGTAAAGTCTGAAAAGAGGGATCTTCAGGAAACGTGGGAGTATACAGCACAAAGTCTTCACTGCATTACAAGTGGATAGAGCTGGAATGCAACCCCTTCCCCAGAGAGATCATTATCCCCTTCTTCATCTTCCATATTAAGGACATTAGGATTATGCTCCACTTTACATCATCTGGAATGGCGATGAGAGGAAACGACAGACCCAGGGACAGAGGTAGCTGCTGCGATGGAGGAATGATAGTTGTGCTTATAGATCTGGTCAAAGACGGCGCCAATGGGGGACGCCCATTTGATGGGATAGGTGGTGGCAGTGATGGCAACAGGCATCTAAACAGCTCAAACAATGATGCAAGCACAACCTGAGAAGTCAGTGGCACCCGTAAAGGGCCAGACACAATCAACGCTGAAGGGGTAGAACCCAACAAAGGGGGATGCCTGCCATCCATAGTAGGTACAGCAGTGCCATAGCCAGACCATGACCTTGGGGTCTGAGTGACTGTCTGGGGGTAGGGGGCTGTAGTCATCACCTCGGGAGCATACAATGACTTACCCTCTTTCAGTGGAAACCTCGACTTCACTAGCAAAGCAAGAGTTATCCTTATGCTTCTGGTGATGGCCAGAACAGGACAACTTCAGTGACCTTCTCGTCTTTGATCTTAGTCCTCAAATGTGGTGGGCTTGGACCCCATGGCCTTGGTGGTGTCTTTAATGGTCTTGATAGTGATGAAGGGTTCTAGAGCTTTCTTTTGGCATGTCTCTGTGGCATGGTCCAATCCCTGGCAGATCCTGCAGGGCCCAGTGTTGTGGGACACGTCCAAATAGCAAATAGAAACCATGGGAGTTTTGGCCTTGTAGATCTTACAAGTACAAAACATAAATAAAGATTATTTTAATGGCAGCATAAAAAGGACAACATTGATAAGTTATAGTAAAGCAGTAAAAAAACAAAGTCGAAGAAAACTGTGATGCATTTCTCTGCAGGTCTGACGAGCTGTAAACTACAAAAGTTAAACTCTGGTTTTGTACCTTCTGTTTTGTGGGTAATGACATCATAAAGAGACACAAAGATCAGGGCATAAAGCATTTTATCAACAGCTATGCCAAATTGCAGCACATGTATAATACATACCAATCCCAGGATACTACAGGGCAGCAATCCTACCTGCAGTTGGGCTCTGATCTCTACCAATACCCCTCATAGACCCTCTGTTTATACAGTTTTTATGATTAGGGCTATTGTTTCAGCTTTGCTTATCTGTACACAGAATAAGCACATTCTGGATACTTCAGAATTCATCCCCATCAAGTCGCTCCATGAGAGCTTGCCCCAGACTATTAGCTCAGAAGTCAATTGGCTCTCATCTCAAGTCATCCCGACAATTCGCTCCCAAAAGTAAATATTTAAAAAAAAAATAAAAAAAAATAAAAACAAAAACCCAAGTGGGTGCAATTCACCCACCAGATGAGGCAATATGCTCGAGGGTTGTAGAAGTGGAAGTTGTACTGTAACTGTTGGAACACAATAGGATATGTAGCGGAAGTGAATTGTCCAGGGATGAATTGAAGCAGGAGCCTATCGACACCAGAGCGAGTAGTCCAGGTGAGTTGTTGCCGAGCGAAATTATAGGGATGAACAGACATGTTCCTGCACATTCTTAGTACAGAATCAGCAGCTTCTGCTCAGTAGCTGTTAGACGTCACTGTACCAAACCTTAAGCATTCTCACTACCAGCACACAACCAAATGACTTACTGTCTTATGCACGTACACATATAGTCAAATATGTCTTCAACCCCCCCATCTCAGCAGTTTGTATTACAAACAAAGCTAACAGACCTAAAACTGGTAAATTTCCATGAAGCTTCCTTTAATAACTGAACTACAGCAGCCATGTACCATTCCTGTTCTTAATAAAATACATACATGAAGCATACAGATCCATAAGCTACATGCTTACAGAGCAGCCACAGATGGAAGGAGAAAACTGAGAAGCAATGGGGCCATCCACAATTATAAAGGCACGTGCACGTCATCATGGTCGACCCCGGGCTAGCAACAGTTTCTGAGTGGTCCTGATGACAATGACTTACAGTTCCAACAGTGTGGCCCAATGGAGGAAATATCCTCAATGAAGATCACGGGTTAATTATTTCTAGCATCCATTCAGCATGGACAGTCATCTCTCACACATCTAGCTTGACGGCCATCTTACCTCCAGGAAATGGCTTAAGGCTTTTGACTGTATGCGTGTTTACAGAAACCACACAAATTGGAGAATACTTGGTTTTATCACGTATGCACTGCATCTTATCTACTGCTCTTTGTGATCAGCATTTAAATTACTTTACCTCCTTTCGTGGACAACAAATTAAAGGCTTCAAAATGTACTGTATCTGCTCCCAGCTTACAAGCAATTGATTTGTACAGGACAGCCCAGCTGAGATGCTACATTCCATTTCCAGTGGTAGTATCCTGTTTCTGCTTAGGGTAGCTCGATACCTCCCACTACCATTAGTCTTGCTTTGGTTCCCCAGACATAATGGAGGTTGACCACACTGTTCAGTGCCTTTTTCTTAAAGCAACATGTACAAAGATTTTAAACACGGCAAACTCAAATTGGGGATGTTGGTCCTAAATCGATATACACAAACTTAGGAAGTATCTATAATTGAAAAGAAAAAAAAAAAAAACTCACAATTAGTGGTACACAGAAACTCCAGCACTGCTCTGTTATCTGTAATAAACATGGACTTTAAAACTCTACTGTGACTTAAGGGGAAAACACACAGTTGGAACAAAAATGACTTGTCAAGTCATCTTTTTTTATAATTTTTCTTTCTCTCATTCCATTACCATCACCATGCAAGAAGACGGATACCAATCCCTGAGGACTACTCCTGCAACCTAAGTACACCCACAGTAACAATCATCTTCCCATGACGTCAGATCTGTGTTGTCATGGAAAAAACATATCACAAGCCAAGGATTAGTAGTTCAGGGGCAGACAAACAGCAAGAGCAGATCAATTCTAACAGTCTGTTATGCAGTTGTCTTTAGTAATAAAAATGAACACAAAAAAGGTGCACACCAATACAGAACAATCTTTGCATGTTTATTTCTACTCATGCTTTGACACCTGCTGACAGTCTGCAGCAGGCAGCTAGAAGTAAAAAGCAGGCAATGGAGGGCAGGGAACTTGGGGCAGCACAACTGAATTGCATTGGTCTCTGCCACCCTCCTGGAAAGAAAAGACAGTGGATTTTGCAAGGGTCCGTGTGGGCCTGGAACATTTTAAAAGTAAGCTTTATTTTGCTTGTTTTAGTTGCATCGTTAAATGTAAAGCACTAGCCAGCAATGCTATCCACACATAGGAACTGTTTTTTTTTTTTGTTTAACTTCTGTAATATGGATTGCTACATTTAGCACATCTATTTTATAAGGGGATCAGAAAGTTTCATAACCAGCTGGTAAGCAGAACTGAAGTTGTAATTTACAACCTTGCCATTAACATAAGGCCCTAATTTCCCGCTGATTGATAATTTCCTGATCTGGAGATGGCTTTTATCTGCTGCTGCACTCTCTCTCTCTCTCTCTCTCTCTCTCCTCAAACCGCCCATCTCAGTTTCAGTAGAAGCTGTACAACAGTACTCTGAATGGAGCTAAGCCAGCAGTCAGACTCCTGAAAAATCGCTGCAAATAACATCGCTGTCTGGACAGATGTAGTATCAGGACTGAAAAATGACCTATGTGGTCCCACTTTCATGAAGTGGCACTGGTTAAATTTGGAACTGTGTAGGTGGGGGAAATTCTTACAGCTACATTTCATTTCTAGGTGGAGGAACTCTCCTACAGCAGTCAATGAGAAAGATGACGGAGGTGGTGGAACTGTCAAAGTGTTTTTTCTCCTATTATTTGGTTAGCCATTTTTCCCCATTTTTGCCCACCCTTACGTCCTTGGCATGAACATGCATGTGGGGAGGCACACACGTGTCACGCACTGCAGGATGCCCTACTCTACTCGTTGCCCATTACCCGCCTGCAGCACCACTGGACCTCCACCTGGAGGTGGTGGGGCTGCGGGAGGGCGACCCCCCCCCTTTCTCGGGAGAGGAGAGCCACCATTAGGCAGCTCGATCTTGCCCCCCCCCATGCCAACTCCCCAACGACCAGAGTCAGTTACTGAACCAGGGTCACTGGCGTAGTGCGAGGTGTGGCATCCAGCACCTCAACCCTCAGTGCTACCGGGTCGGCTCTGTCAAAGTGTTTTTAAGAGGTGGTGGAACAAAGTTCCTGTGGACTCCTGCACAACTTAAATCCTGGGAAGTGGGCAAAGTCAGACCCAGGCAACCAGAGACCAGACAACTGGACATGGTCCTGGAGGCCACTATCAAGGACGGTGCTGAGCACAGTTGAGGCTCAGATTTTTGCCCCCTCCCAATGTGGCTTTATGAGGGGCAGATTATACCAAAGCAACCTAATCACCTTCTACAAGGGGGGTGACCAGGGATGTAGACGTAGTCTATTTAGACTTCCACAAGGCCTTTGAAACTGTAGCATGTGACAAGCTTCTGATCAAAGTACACCAGTGTGGTACACATCAGACATGCTCAAGGTAGACTGCTAATTGGCTTGTGGGCAGGCAGCAGAACATGGCAGTGGACGGGCACTATCCTGAGTGGCAAGCAGTACTTAAAGGTGTAACGCTAGGACTGGGGTGGAGCCACCAGTGGGCTGCTTAAATCTGCAGTTGACACTAAGCTAGCCAGGGTGGTGGACTCCCTTGAGCATGGTGACAAGCTTTAGGAGGGCCTGTACAAGCGGGGTCATTGGTCCAACTCCTAAAGCCTCAAATTTAATGTGGCCAAATACAAGGTGCTACATTTGGGCAGAAAATAGAGGTAAGACCTAAACGATGTGGTGCTCCTCTTGCTGATATCCATGAGAAAATGGATTCTTTTTGGGGGGGGGGGGTGTAATACAAGGGGCTGGAGCAGGAAAAGCAGTATGCAGTGGCTGTTAGAGGAGTTAGCACAATGCTTGGGTGCATTAAAATAGAGGTGACCAGCAGAGCAGAGAAAGTAATCCTGCCACTTTACAAGGCCCTGGTCAGGCCCCATCTGGAATACTGCATGCAGTTTTGGTCCCCTCAACACTGAGGCAGCTGAGAGGGTGTAACACAGGCCACCACACAGTGATTAGCTGTATGGAGTCAAATGCTTTAGAGCTAGAGACTCTCTAAGTGGAAAATTCAGCACCAAGGGCTCCAACACCTAAGTGTGGACCTGGTCCTAATCTGTAGTTTGTGCACAAAAGCCTGTTTAAACTTACTGTTTAATGCAGTATAGTAGACTGTATCAGACTGATTCAGCTGACTCACCAGCTGATATTTGCTGTAACCAGAAATCCCAGAATTCCCCTCCAGCTGATGGGAGAGCTGGACTGCAGCAGTGAGAGATTCAACAGTCTGCAATGCTTGTTAGACCATTTATAAACTCTGATCTTTTGTCTGTTGATCTTGCTGTCCTCCCACATCTATGTATGTATGTATGTATGGATGGTCACAAAGGACTGTGCTTAGCCTTAGGAGAAAACAGGACCAGTGAAACATCAGAGTTTCTAAATCTTCTAACGTACAGTACAGGCTAGCGATTGTCTCACTGCTACAGCCCAGCTCTCACATCAGCTGCAGGAGATTTTGGGATTTCTGGTTACAGCAAATGTCAGCTTGTGAGTCACACTAACATACTAAAAAATTCAGTCAGCTGAATCAGTCTGATACAATCTACTATGCTGCAGTAAACAGCGAATAAAAACATTCTGGCTTTGCACATGTAGTGCAACTTGGGACTAGCACCACAGTGTGGGGTTCACTGTACTGACTGTTCCATTCAACTTGTTTGCTCAGAAGAAAAGTCAGAGAAGGCATGATCTCAGTCTTCCACATATAAGACTGAACAGTCAGAAAGATTCAATATGGTGTCCTGCAGATAGCCCTCTACGCAGATGATTTTTTTTTTACTATGCATGGGAAACCCAGAAAGATCACTAGGGCCCTTATGGCAAGAACTAATAAAATTTGGAGCACTCGCAGGATATGAAATAAATCAAACAAAAACAGAAGTCCTGCAACTAAATTACACCCCCTCTGACCGTATTACACAGAGCTTCCCATTCAAATGGAACCTGCAGCAGCTGAGACACCTAGGTATTAACTTGGATGGAGACAGTGACACTCAGTTCTCACTCAACTATCCACCCCTCCTAGAGAAGCTCAAAATCAGACTTGGAGAACTGGGCAATGGTCCCTATACCATGGATACAAAGGGTAGAGGCGGTCAAGATGACCCTCTTGCCTAAATTCTTGTATCTATCCCAAACCCTACCGATTTCTGTTCCAGAAATTAACTTTAGAAAGATAAATCTGAAAATAGCCAGATTTCTCTGGGGCAAGCAAAGAGCGAGGGTTAGATTCACAACCCTTCAGCTCCCAAAAAATAAGAGGGGGGGGGTTTGGCCTTGTCCCAATTTAAAAAAAATACCACCAGGCAACCCAGTTAAGGACAGCATTCTACTGGCTGCAGGATAGCTATGCAGCAAAGTGGAAGACTTTGGAAGTACAGGAGGAGGACCTGACAAGAATAAGATTTTAACAACACAAAATAACTTGTACAACCTACTTGGAGGGGCTAATCCCTTTACAGTTGCCACAACTGAAAATTGGTATAAAGTGTTAAATGATAAGAAACTGAATGAGTGGCATCCCCTCTACTTGATTCTACACCTGCAGACATTCACCCCAGCCAGAACGGACATGGGTTACTCTAGATGGGAAAGAGCAGGACTACATCTAATATGGTGATTTGTGCAGGGAGGGAAATGTGACATTTACAGACTTGACAGACTCGTATGGTCTTGCTCCACAGGACAGATTTAGATATTTTCAGGTATGTCACCTGGTGGGGTCCCTCTCCCAGAGCTGTTGGACAGACCCCACCCCCGAATCTTGGAGTTGTTCTATCTGGCTCTGAGTAACAAGGCTCCCCATAAACATACATCATACCTATACTCAGCGCTGATGGCATAGGAAGGAAACACACTGCAGTATGTCAAGGCAGCTTGGGACTCTGATCTGGGGGAACAAGTCCCGGAAACAACCTGGGAGAGACACTTAGGCTCGATCCATAGAGGGGCCTCAGCAGTAGGATGGAAAGAATTTTCATGGAAGATGACTCTACGGTACTTTAGAATCCCTTTAATCCAAGCAAAATTCCAAACGGGGAGGTCCCCATCATGCTGGAGGGTATGTGGACATGCCCCAGCGGCCCTGACCCACATAATGTGGACATGCCCCAGTGGCCCTGGCCCACATAATGTGGACATGTCCAGTTTTAACTCCTTTCTTCCAGAAGCTGAACGGAGCCCTACAGACCATTTTTACCCCAGAAGTCTCTAACTCCCACTCTATACTTCTCCAATTTCTCCAAAGGGTATAGGGACCCAGATATGAGCAAGCTACTGAGAATTGCATTGCTATGCGCCCAAAAAGCAATCACCAAGAATTTGGTTACAAAAAAATAGTATGGAATTAACATAATGGCAAGATATAATGATTAAGGTATGTCAAATGGAACGCCTGACTGCTATTTTGAATAAAAAACTGGATATGTCTGAGATAATGAGGAGGTGGGTGGTGTACATTTCCCCACAGACCAGAATTTGCCCCTAAACAAATAAATGACCCAAACAAAAAACAAACAAGAATAATTTATTTCCCCCTTGAATACACTGCTTTTTGAAGTTAGCTTGTAGCTAATAATGTTTATTTGAATAGCGCCTTTCAGCATACCAAGGCGCTGAACACATTAAAACCACATCATCAAATATAAATCAGTAATACATATAAATAAAATCATATCATAGTAACATCAAATATTAAAATCAATTAATAAATACAAAATAAGATCTCAGCAGAATAAAATTAACAGCCATCCAAGAAGGCCATTTGCCACAGATGAGTCTTCAAATTCTTCTTGAATTCCTCCATGGAGGTGCACTCCCATAGCCGGCATGGTAGAGAATTCCAAAGAGTGGAAGCAGCATGAGAAAATGCTCTGCTGCCAGAGGATTTTAAACTCACTCTCGGAATCTCTAGCAACCCTTCGTTGGCCGAGCGGAGCGATCGGCCGGGGTAATAAGGCACCAGAAGTTCTTTCAGATAGGCCGGACCCTGATCGTGAAGGGCTTTAAAAGTCAATAAAATTACTTTAAAGGTGATCCGCCACCGTATAAGAAGTCAATGTAGTTCGCGCAGCACCAAGGTAATATAACAGGACCTACTTGTCCCAGTCAGAACCTGGGCTGCAGCGTTCTGCACCAGCTGTAGGCGTCTGATTTCAACCCCAGAGAGCCCAAAGTAATGGGCGTTGCAGTAGTCCAAACGTGAGGACAAAAAGGCGTGGACCAACGTTGGCAAGGAGTCAGATGGAACAAGGTGCCTAACCCTGGTGATATTCCTAAGATGGTAAAAGGAAATCCTGACAACGGCCGACACTTGAGACTGTAATGTCAGCCTGTCATCTAGGACAATCCCAAGGTTACACACCCGTTCAGAGGTCGGAAGTGATACGCCACCAAGAAAAATCCCAGAGGGCGTGCTATCACACGACCTCTCTATCTGACCACCCGGGTCCACAACCAGAACCTCTGTCTTCTCAGAGTTCAACTTTAACCAACTAGAATACATCCAACCCTGGATTTCTTCCAGACAGTTGTTAAACACCACGAGAGCTCCATCCTGGTCATGTGCAAAAAACAGCTATAGCTGGGTATCATCTGCATAGCAGTGAAACCTCAGCCCATACAGTCTTATGTTTCCGTGGGGCAGCATATACACTGCAAATAACATGGGTGACAGCATGGAACCCTGAGGCACCCCACACAACAAAGGAGTTGGGCCAGAGGAAAAGACTCCCGACAACTCTGATCTCCCAGTGAGGAAAGAGGTGAACCATTGTAAAACAGTTCCCAGCATTCCACAAATTTGCCTCAGGCGTGCTATCAACACCAGGTGATCCACAGTGTCAAAAGCTGATGAGAGATCAAGGAGAACCAGAATGGAACGTCTTCTGATCTCTCGCCCTCAGAAGATCATTAAGCACCCGAACCAGCGCAGTCTCTGTGCTACGTCTTTTTCGAAAACCGGATTGGAAGGATTCGTAGATATTATGGATGGTTAAATGGTCTTCCAATTGGGCAGCCACTAGCTTCTCAATAACCTTCCCAATAAAGGGAAGGTTAGAAATAGATCTGTAGTTTGAGAAACAGTCTGGGTCCAAGGTAGCTTTTTTCAAGAGAGGTGTCACCACCGCCTCTTTCAGGGAGCTAGGAAACTCACCTGACTCAAGGGAGCTCCAGACTATTTACACCAGGACTGGACTGATGATATCAGTACAACCCAAAATTAGAGGAGTCGGTCCAGGATCCAAACTACAGCTTGTGGGATGCATACTATGGATGATCCTCATAATATCCACGAACTCTGGTCGACCAAAGGAACTCCAAGAGAATTGAGGTACTGTGAACTCACACTGTTCTATGACATCACCCTTAGGATTGCCGGACACAAGCCCGCCCTGATGTCGTCTACTTTAGTTGCAAAGTAACGAGCGAGCTCCTCGCACTCTTAATTGTGAAAAGGCTTTCCAAACTTGCAGACAGGCTGGGTTGCACAGTCTGTTTACAGTCCGAAACAGCTGAGCCGGTCGAGTCTGAGCAACTGCAATCTCCCTAGACAGGAATTCTGCCTTCTTACGGGTGACTGCAGATTGACAGATAGAATAATGTTCCATAAATCTAAGGCAGTCGACATCAAGGGCGGACTTGGGCCAACAACGCTCTAACCTTTGCCCCTGTCTCTGCGTCTCCCTCAGTGTCCTATCAAACCAAGGGGACCTGGGGTGAAGGGATTGGGGGCGCTCATGAACAGGAGCAATAACATCCAGGGCTGCCGTAACGGCCACATTATAGGCTGCCACCAGCATCTCCCGATTACTGCTCACCAACACAGGGGATGATAGGTCAAGGACTGCCGCAAGGCCTTGGGAAGTAATATTCCGTAATGGACAGTACCTGACCATCTCCACAGGGGAAGGCCTTCTCAGAGGGGGGGAAAAATTGAACCTCACAGTGTAGTGGTCTGACCAGATGACTGGTTCCACCCTCATGTCAGATGCATCAATCCCTAAGAGGAAGACTAAGTCCAGAGAGTGCCCAGATTTATGAGTAGCAGTGGAAATTACCTGTGTAAGGCCCAAAGAAGATATTAATTGGAGGAAGTGATTGCCAAGTTGCGAGAGTTCGTCATCGACCCAGGCGCTGAAGTCACCCAAAACCCATCAATCTGGGTGACTCAAACGACATGTCGACGAGGAAATCTGCTACTTCCTGTAAGACGCGTTTCCCATCTCCGGGTGGACGGTAGATGAGAACGATTCAAACGCCTACACCCACTACAACTGTGCACTCAAAGGACTCAGCCTCACCCACTACTACATTAGTGAGGCCCAATTCAGTCTTGAAACAGACTGCAACCCCCAAATCTCAGAAGCTGTCAGGCCTATCTGCCTACCAGAGTCAGTAGTGCCCTTGGGTATGGGCACCAGACATGGTAAACCACGATCTGGATTCTATTTAGCCCCAGGGCGCCTTCTGGACTTAACCCCGATACGGTGGCCCCCCTCATTCATCCTCTCCTGTTTGCATACCCCCACCCTCCTCACTCTCCTATGAACAATCCCCAATGCTCTACAGCACTGGTAAGTATCTAATTGTAGGGGAGGAGTATAAAAAGGGCAGAGGGCGCGAAGAGAGGAGTATGAATAGCGGACCACTGTGGGGACTGAAGGCCGGCACAGGTCACTGCTTAAACAAAACAAAAAACCCCAAACACAAAATAATCAATCTCAACAGCATAAAATTAACCAAATAATCCCAAACATAACCAACATAAACAAAATCAAATAAACAAAAAAACTCACCCATAGAAAACAGACTCTGGACTGGAGACTCACAAATAAAATAAAATAAAGAACAAAAAATAGAAATATAAATAAAGTGTAAATGTAAGGGTTCTCTCACCACCCCTACCATCAAAAAGAAACAGAAAAAATTAAATACCCCCCCAGCTCTCTCACAGCCAGGGAGAGAGAAGGAAAAAAATAATACCTTAGCACTCTCACTGCAAGATATAAAATAATAACAGATCAACAACAGTTTAAACTTTAAACAAAAATAACGTGTCTCTCCCCCGCCCCCAGTCCTCTCACAACCCAGGGAGAGAGTACAGTCCAAATTAAAATAATGGGCACAAGGTCCTCTTACCACCGCGAATATCCACAGAAAAGAGTCTTCAAATTGCCAGGCACAGAAACAGATTAATCCGAGGGTTTAAAATCACTGTCAGTAAATAAGTACAATGAAGACACTCTGGCTGTAATTTAAAGAACATGAGTGGGGGAAAGAAATCCAGAAGTACCAAAATACTTTCTTCAAGACAGCTCTTCAGGGTCAGACACCACTCTGGACCAGGGGAGCCCGATCAGACTAACCAGACAGATGGCTGCTAGTCACAGTAGCTACCACAGAGTTCCCCAGTGACACCCACCACACGGTAGGCCCCCCAGAGAGACCTAGGGCTCAACACCGGCTCCCCAGTGAACGAGAGCTAGAACCCCGTGCCACTACGACCAGCGCACCAACCACCAGACAAATGGGACAACTACACCGGGTCCCAAATCAAGTATCCACTGCCCCTAAATCCACCGAATAATCCGAAGAGAATTTTCCATGCTGTAGAAACTGCATTTTGAAGAAAAAACTGCACCTCAAACAAAGACTTCCTCCTTGAGCTCTCACTCCAACTCATCAGCTCCGGCTCACTGGTGCCTCCTCCTAGTTCGTCCCAGCACACTCTGCCCACCACTCTCATGCCACACAAAAGCAGGACAGTATATAGCGATAAATCCAGTTGTCCATAAGTCCACTCAGAAGGCAATAACGGCAAACATAATGTAGCGATGGGCCCAGAAACACGTCCCTTTTCCTAGGTATTAGTGGGACTATCAGAATGTCCCTAGTACACGCTACAGAGGGGTTCAATTCCCGGGTGACGCTCGGAAAACTCGCTACCTCACTTATGCAGTCCCTGACTAACCAACTTCTAAACTAAAACAAAAAATGGAAATGGGCACAAAAAAAGTAACATAAAAGCACTGAAAACATAAAACAAACGAAAAGAGCTCAGGTGCAGCTCACAGCACGCCCAGCCTGGCGGCCATCTTGGTTTGGCTTTCAGTTATTCAGATTCAGTTATAGAAATATGAAAACCTAACATGCGTGGATGAATGATCTGTATGAAATAAAGGAATCATCATTAACTGTACTAGATCTAGGATCTTCCTCTGTGGAAATGAAGTATGTACATATGTTTTTGTTTACTTGTTTGTACTGTATGTTGTTGAAAACTGATAAAGTTAAAAATACTATATATATGGTGTCCTGCACAAGACTAAGGAACATGTCCTGAAGCTCAGAGATGGTAAATTCAAGGGTGATGTTAGGAGACCCTTTTTCTGACAGAGTGGTGACCCTGCCTACCGGCAGAGACTATGGACATGGAGACCATACAGACCTTCAAGGTAAGCCTAGAGAAATGTCTGCTCATCAAGGGGATCATTATAAACTAGTACATGTTTATGAAGCATACTTAAATTACAGCATGTGAACTGCGTGTGTGTGTGTGTGGGGGGGGAGGGGCACATAATGGCACTAGAGTCCCTTCCGACTGCAAAACTGTTTTACACTACACTGCTCTAAGATTTGAGATTTCCCTGTGGCTTCAGGTTTTATTGTTACACGGTGTATATAGCAATGTTGTCTCTTCCATTGGTGAAGGAACAAGCCAACAATTCCACAACACAGGAATACAAAACACGAGATGACTTCGTAGATTCCAGGGTGATCAACAGGTAACAAAGAGGTTCCATGTGGATAATTAAAAAAATAAAGTGAACCGGTCTTCATTTAAAAAGGTCCCTGCTGTGACAAGGAAATATGCGATTTTTCAACATTTCCCCTGTGCCACCATAGGCACTGAACAGCAGTAAACTCACAACACATCCGAGGTATCCCTCAGTAATGTGAAAAGGTACAGAACAGAGATAAGATGAGCCTAGAGCCTCCAACTACTCCCTTACCTCTGCCTTACACAATTACCTTTCCCTCGGCTGGTCCTGCTTTAGCCCACCTTAATACTTGTCCCGAGTTTCTGCCTTCCTACCATGGACCCCCCCCGACAGGGTTTTCAACATCCTGAAGGGGGAAAATCAGGAAAGGGCTACCCTTTCTCATATTCAGTTCTTGCCTCTCTCCCCACCCCCTTCTCCACTTGCCCTTCTGGGTCACCAGTGTGCACAACCTAACCCCATCCTTGTTACTCCAACAGCACTTATGTACTACCTCGAGCCTGCTCCTGGTACACTCATGCACTATAAATGGTTCTATCGCAATATTTACTGTTTTGTACGTTCATATGTTCTTTTGTATGACATGTATTGTAACTTACCCAATGTTCCACTACTGTTTATTGTACAATACCTTGTGTTCCAACTGTTGCACCATCTTACAATGTTGTATTGTTTGTACTACCCACAAGCTATTTTAACTGATCATCCTTCACAACCCTACCTAACCCCTCCCCCAAGCCACACCGTGAGATGAGCAACTTGTTCAGTGTGCCATGCTGGTGAAACATTTCAATAAATAAAATAAAAACTGGTTTTAGCTAGATGCACAAACCAAATTACTACAGTCCGGGTACAGTAGGTCAGTGTTTCTGCAATTCAGTGCAATATTTTATTCTTATTTTGCCAGGCGAGGGCACTGAGCTGAAACAGTTCATTTTCAAGTTAACCCCAGCCAACACAGCTGGAAGCACATTCCAGATCAGTTTATCACATATTATACAATGGCAAGAAAAAATCCTGGACTCTGATTGGCCAGTCTTGGGCTGGACCCGTGATGTTAATCAGTACAACATCACGGGTCTAGTCTCAGCCTCACTGTGAACCTACGGCTGAGCATCCTGTGGCTGAGCATCTTATTGATTGTTTCATCTTCTGTTAAAAAACAAAAGTATTTTTTCACACAAAAACATCTTTAAATTTTTTTTTTATTCTGTATAACAATGAGCCATCGTATAATAGCAATAATGCCCTCCAGGGTGTGTGTCGTTTGGGATAACGTCACGCCTCAGTCGTTGGACGAACTCGGCCTGCGGCCTCGTGCCCAACCACCTGAGGCGTGACGTTATCCCAGCACGACACACACCCTGTCAAGCATTATTGCTTAACTGTAATGGCCAGGCTGGCTCCCATACATATACAACTACCATTAACATCCTAGTACAACAATCAGTTGGCATAGCTCATCACTAACATAGTTACAAATCAGTAACAGTTGCAACTTGATGCCAGAGATCATACATCATATTTGTCATGTGAAAGCAAAAAAAAAAAAAAAAAATCCACCCCTTCCCCCGGCTTTCATGAAGTACTAGGCAAATCAGTAATCCCAAAAGGCTGATCTTCATACTGCTAACCAGAGAGCCAACAATTTGGCACCCGATAACTACTGTACCCCAGTAGTTCAAAAAACAAGTCATATAGCCATTAAATGCTTCACTAAGTTTGCAAACAGTATTTTAACTCAAGCTTCAGACCTGCTTCAGCAGAGAATAAAAAGGCACAAATGCCATCATACTGCTCCACTCTCCTATATTATGAGGCCTGTCCCTCATTTCATTTACCCGAAGTACACTGAAGCACATGGAGAAGTTGAGGACCAGCATTATAGATCTGAGGTTTTCTAGAGCAGAAGCTCTCCGAAAGCACCAAATTCCAGTGTGCTGGGCTTCTACTCAGATGACATGCGAGAGGTCCCACATTTGCTGGTATTCCTCACGTTTGGCTGACATGAGGTTGTGAGGTATGGGTAAGCACACTCCTCTCCCCACAGAAAAATGCAACCAGTTGCTGGCAGAGCATCATCTTCCCTCAACTAAAGACCTAGCTGCTAACCCTTGATGTGGCAGATCAACCGCACCAGATATTCTGGAGAGAAGTATGCCATGAGCAGGCCTCCCTAAAGGCCAAACACCCTAAGAATGACACTGTACTACACGAAAATTGGTCCTGTGCTTCTCCCTAGCACCGAAGAACAGCATTGTAACATAGTATTTTAAGGTTGGAAGGCACGCTAGGTCTTTCATGTCAATCCACCCTTGCCCCCTTCATAAACTGGGATTAAAAAAAAAAAAAAAAAAAAAAAAAAAAAACATGCTTTGCAAACACATATGAAGTTTACACTCTGCACTCAGGGTATCTGGCGATTCCCTTGGCATGTAGCAATTTGTCCAGTCTCACCTTAGAAAGGACTACACTATCTGCATGTCCACTGCCTCTACTAATGAACTGTTCCATAGGTGAAGTCCACTACAAGACAGAACAAAAACACTAATCACCCACTATTTAATGTTCTTGTATTTATTTGGAAACAGCTTACAGATCACTGTATCAAGCAACCAGTGTTTCAGGGGTACCAACAGACCCCATTCCTCAGGGTGTGGCAGTGTATCTGGTCTCTGTTTCACATCCCTAGATCCTTGTTTGTAATTCTTTACATACTGCTAGCACTCTACTTCTTGCGTACAGTATTATCTGATGCACTTTGTAAAAAGGAGATTCCTCATCTTTTAACTTTATGCTGCCTGGCTCCCAGCTCTTCCTCTCTTGCAGCAACTGAGGGCAGATTCTGTACCTGCAACTGGTTATATTTTTCTGTGGGGAGAGGGGAATGCTACCCATACATCACAACACTTGTCAGAGAGAGTGCTAGCAAAATCTATATAACTATCTTAAACAGAGACCAGACAGACTGTCGCACCCTAAGGAACAGGGTCTCTCAACACCCCGGAAACTTTGGGTTGATACAGTGATCTATAATGTGTTTCTATACAAATACAAGGATAGTAAATAGTGGGTGGTGGCCCCCACCGTGTCTTGTAGGGAGTTAGTAATGATTCGCACAGGAACTGGTTACTCCCTGAAAAAAAAAAATGCAACTTTGTTAATTATAGTACTGGTGGCATCCAGACCAGAAGTGTTCCAAAGTTTCACCACCCTTTGGGAGAAGGTATGCCTCCTAACATTACCCCTGAATCTACCACTTCTAAGCTTCGGGGGATGTCCCCTCGTCCTGCTGCAGGACACCAGACCAAACATCTCTGACTTCTCAATCATGTCAATTGCCCCGAGTATGCTGAAGACCGTGATCATGTCCCTCTCAGCCTCCTTTTCCCCAGAGTGAACATGTTAAGGGCCTAGCCTCTGCTTATAGCTTCTGTTTTCCATTCTGCTGATTCAATTCAGTTCACTTTATTTACCGGGTAAGAACACTGGGCCAAGGCACTTTTTCAGAAACAACCCAGAGCTTCATACACAAAGAAGCTAAGATGTCATACAATTACTAACATTAACAAAATACATTGATAACAATGATACAATGTAATAAAAAAATAGTACCTAAAAACAGTTACACAGTAGAAATTTCATGATCATTTGGGAGACCCTGCACTGTACCCTTTGGTGCCTCAGCGTCCTATTCTGTATACAGTACGTCAAGATACTTGAGAAACTGCATGGTGAGATGGGGATAATCGGCCGTTTAGTCCAGAAAAACACATTCACTCAGCAGTCCTTCTGGCCTACATTTGGTTACTTTACTGTTACCTTGCTGCATTCCTAATGAACATTTGCTTTATAACCAGTGTTTCCACGGCAGCTGATCTTATTGCAGGCATATGTGCCCCAAATCTGGCTGGAATACGCTGCCTGCCTTCTCCAGCAGCTGGCAAGATACAGGACCATTTTCATTTGGGATATCGCAGCCACCAGTATACATTTTTCAAGTCCAGTTTACAAGACAATGTAGCATGCAAGAATGTCAAACATGTTAGAAGAGTAGAGTAATGCTGGCTACAAAATTGCCACTAGCCAGCTAGATTATGGCAAATGTTTTGTGCTTGTAAAATATTCTGTGATGTAGTTCTGCTGGCGCATCCTCAATTGGGGCATACTCCTCTCATCTGGCTTCTGGTACTGAAACTTACATCCTGAACTGTGCACATTCATCCCATGCTAGAAGTGGAACCCAGGGATCTAAGAGAACTAGGGAATGGACTAGTGGCTGGAGAAGTTCCTTACAGTCCCTAGCACTGGTCTAGCCCTGCATAAGTTCTCTGGTACTTAAACTCAATACCACTCAACACAGAACTTCTGTCAAAGTCAAGACGAAAGCAGCGTTCCCAAACTCATACAGTATGTCTCAAACTAAATGGCAACTGCTGCCATTTTTCACATCAAGCCTCCTCTCCAGGAACATCTACCTAACGTTTCTAGTATCTTTCTCCAGTAACAATATTGTGTCGCGAGCAAATACATCTCTAAAATCAATGTGTTTCCAAAGAGGTGGAAATCCAACAGGATATCTGGCACACACTCACAAGTATGGATCATGTGAGGGTATGACACTTTCACAGGAGGATGATGATGATGATGATGATGATCTTCTTCTTCTTCTTCTATGTAGCACTACTCAGGGTTTGGACTGTGAGGAAATTTATAATCTGGTTTGCATGGCAGGGACGTCTGGCACACAAGTCAGGAGAAAATCTGGTCCGGAAGCCATGGTATACCATAAAACTGTTATCACCTCTCCATGTGAAATTACTCTTGGTATCAGTAACACTTCCAGTACCATTGTAAACTGCAAAACCATGATATCCCAATTGAAACATACAGTGCCATCCGCCAGGATCATGCATCACAGTTTCTGCTGGGATATCTTGCAGAATACTGCAGGAACTCTGTATAAACCAATGACGACTACTCCAATTTGTCACACAGGGAACTGAAATCTCAGAGCACTTGATCCTAGTGGACAGCACTCATACTGACTGCTTACTGCGTGGTCGACAATTTAGTCACTTCTTGATTCTGGAGAACAGACTGTGTTGTATTAACCACTGCTAAGCATCTTAAACACAAATCAAAATGAGAAATACCAGCTGGTCTCCTTGCTTCTCTTGTTGACTAACCGAATGGCAATCCAGAAGCCTTCAGTTCAGTTCACCCATAACACACACACACAAAAAAAAAAAAAAATTGTGCAGACTTTTTTTTTTTTTTTTTTAAACTGTGGAGAGCTTTCCCCCAAATTTCAGTTAACGATCCTACTCTGAGCTTTATATTTTGTGTTTTGTACAACTACATGTTATAATTTTTCAGCACCTCATCATATTGTGTTTCTCTGCACCTTGCCCCTTGGCATAACTGTTCATTTAGTAACTTAATGCACCTCTTAAGGTACTTCTTTTTCTGTTCCGATTGTCCCCTCTTCCACCAGGAAGCATCTGGTTAACAAGCCGTTTCCAGCTCAGTACGTCTTTCCTGGTAAAATTTGTGAACTAAATAAAATGAAGTTTTATCATCATTTTCCATAAAACTAACAATTATCTGTATGTCAAGATGATAAAGGGTTTTGAGGCATGAGCCTCCTACCACTTAATATACTGCTATTAAACTGTACTGACTTTAAAGGTCAACCTTCAATACAGCTCAAAGAACCTATAAATGAAAGGATGTCAATGGAATTTGGCATTACTATGAATATGTAACTGGCATCATGTAAATGAGAGCAACACAGGTCTGTATCACAGTGCTATCAAGACTGCAGCTGCACTGTTGCTCAAACTACAGGTTAGGATGTACCAGTTGTACCACGTGACCAGTCTCGAACCAAACGAAGGGTAAATGACAAGCTTGACTGCATAAATGATCACATCAGTGAATAGCTATGCTGTCTCTTGGAACGGAGACAGACAGGGACAGATGGGCCTAGGTGTCACTGAAGGGACGATGACTGGGGCCACCCTAGGAGGCAACAGTTTGTTCAATTTATCCTACTTCTCACTCAAATTTCTCTGGAAAGACGAAGTGGGATTTAATTCACAGGATGGACAGAGCAAGGGTGAGTCAACTACCAGTAATTGATTTACACGGATTAATTATTCTGCCCCAGACATTCAAATGGCACTATCTAATCTAAACAGGTACAATGGGCTACTACAAGACTTATGGGAGTTTACCACAATGCAAATGAAATTTACTTCCATGATTAAAGGAGCAGTCCACCCAGAATTTGCAAAAACACATGCAGAGTGTTCTGATTTGTATGTAAAGTCCTAGAGTGTGCTTCCCTCTGTCTACTATTAGGAGTTTTTCCTAAATTAGCCTGCTAGCTTTATGGTAGTTTTATGACCCCTGGGGATCTCCATCTCAAATAAGTTTGCCTTTCTTGCTCCTACAATGCATCCTGTCTCATGTGACAGTGATGTTGCCGAGCCCACAGATTTAGCATTTGCACTGCTTTAAAATCAGTTCACAACAGCAGAGCTGTGTAACTGTTCATATCCAGTGAGCACAAATGGCTTCTGTTACAGTTTAGCAGATACCCGAGAGGTAGCTGAGTGGGGTTTCTGTAAGAAAACAGCTACTAAACAGCTCTAATTCACGATTTTTGTTTTCTATATGTGTCAGGTCTAGTAGCTAGCAGGAGAGTTTTAATTTTAAAACTTAATTTATTTTATTTGAGTTTTGGTGACCGGGTAAGTCCACTAAGACAATTACAGTCCCCTTTTCAGGGTCAACCCAGGGTTGAATAGCATATAGAAGCAGTGTAACAAACAGAGAGGTAATACAATACAGAAACAATAATGGTCTAATAGTATCTCTACAAATACACTAGTGAGTATACGCTCATGATAGTAACAAACAAAACATTATTTGCCGTACATACACAACTGAGATTTTGTGGGTGAAAACAGAGGAGGAGGGGATGAGGCCAGGGACACAGAGAAAGGAGGGAGAGGTTAGGGGTAGGGTAGCAGAAGAAGAGGTAGAGGAGGGTTCAGGGGGAATCATCAGTGGAAACAAGAGGGAGAGCCAAAGTTCATCTATACACAGACGATGCCATCATCTACCGCTCCTCTCCAGCTATAGACCAAATCAATCGAGACCTTGAATCAGACTTTGCCTCCCTGGAAGACTGGTTACAGTCTAATCATCTTATTCTCAACTCAAAAAACACAAAATGCATGGTCTTCCACCATCGACCTGAGCATAAGCCTAGTCCTCCTTCCCTCAGTATCTCCACTATCAAGGGAGACTTGTTACAGGTGGTCCACTCCTTCAAATATCTGGGTTTACCTTAGACTCCGCCCTCTCGCTCAACTCCCATGTCTCAAACACTATCAAAAACCTCAACTAGAAACTTGGACTCCTATCACATACGGCCGCACCTCTCACTTGTCTCCTGCCAAAAAACAGCCACTGCATCCCTCCTCCCCCTCCTATCCTATGCTGCACCCCTCCTCCTTGGCACTAACTCCACCTCCATGTCCCTCCTCTCTCAGGCCTACCACAGGGTTGGTCACTTTGCCTTGGGGGCCCCTACCCGCTCTAATCATTGTGATGTTCTTGCCTCTCTGGAGTGGTCCTCATATGAAGCAAAACAGATACTCCACTCTGAGCATCATGTTCAAGCTAGTCCACAACTTCACCCCTCCTTGCCTTAGAGAACTTATTTGCCTCAGACAAATACTATGCTCACTTAGCTCTGCCTCTCTCCCCCTGCTCATTGTACCTAAATCACGCATTGCTGTATCCAGACGCTCCTTCTCTTATGCTGCTATGAACAGACTGGAACTCCCTCCCACCCTCCGTCCTTTCCTGCTCCTCTCTCTCAATTCCAGACATCTGTCTGCTTTCCAATCTAACTTGGCTACCTGCTCTTGCTTTAACTGAAGGGTGCCTACCCAGAAACTCCTACTCCTCCCACACGGCTGCCGCCTCATGCCTTTCCTCCCTCTCACCCACTTCTGCTCCCTCCTAGCATAAACACTGAAAATAGTATGTGCGGACTCACTAATCCAAGCCATTACCATGTTATACTGCTACTGTTTAATACAAAGTTTGTACTATAACTGCACTGTATATAGCCTCCTCTATCTAGGCTTGCACCGCTCGGCAAAAACAAAGTCTGAAATTGATTGATTGTATTATTGCAGTATCTTGTCTTGAAATGTTCTCTGCCTAATGCCAACACTGTAACACGTGAACTGCATTGATGATTTTAACTGTAACCTCACGGTTGTTCCACAACATAGAAACATAGAATTTGACGGCAGATAAGGACCGCTTGGCCCACCCAGTCTACCCATTTCCCTACCTAATGGATAAGCTGCAGATCCTAGTTAACCAGCAGCCTACTTCTTCCTACCCCACCCCCTAGAATTGCCTTATGACTGTCCCATGCATGCTTGAATTCCACCACTGTTTTTGACTCCACAACCTCTCCGGAAGGCCGCTCCATGCATCCACAACCCTCTCTGTGAAAAATACTTCTTAAATTACCTCTGAGCCTCGCCCAATCTTCAAATTGTGTCCCCTTGTTCTTGCACACCTCTTTTTTGAAAGATGCTACCTCTTGGACTTTGTTGATTCCTTGAGGTACTTGAACGCTTCTATCATGTCCCCCTCTCTCTCCTTTCCTCGAGGCTATACATATTAAGCTCCTTAAGTCTCTTCATATGTCTTCAGTGCAGACCCTGCACCATTTTAGTTGCCCTCCTCTGGACAGCTTCCATCCTGTCTATGTCTTTGCGGAGATTGGGTCTCCAGAACTGCACGCAGTACTCCAGATGGGGTCTCACCAGCTGTCTGTTCAGAGGGATAATAACTTCCTGTTTTCTACTAGTGATGCCTCTCCCTATGAATCCCAGTATCCCCCCAGCCCTCCTTGCTGCCCTCTCACATTGCTTGCCCACCTTTCGGTCATCTGATATGACTACCCCCAGGTCCCTTTCCATTTTTGTTGTTGTTAGTATCTCACCCCCCATTGTGTACTCTTCCCCAGGGTTTTTGTTTCCCAGGTGCATTACCTTGCACTTCTAGCACTGAATCTAAGCTGCCATACATTTGACCATTCCTCTAACCTTGCCAAGTCCCTTCTCATCCTTTTCCACCCCACCTAGTGCATCAACTCTGTTGCAGATCTTTGTGTCATCTGCAAAAGACATACTTTTCCTTCCAGTCCCTCTGCAATGTAAACATAAAGACATTGAAGAGGACCAATCTAATACTGACCCTGCGGTACCCCACTAGTAACCCCCTTTCTTGAGAGTGGACTCCATTTACTATTACTCTCTGTGTCCTATTCTCCAGCCAATTCTTTACCCAGGCTGTCATCTTGGGACCCACTCCCAGGCTGGCTAACTTGTATATTAATCTTTTGTGTGGGACTGTGTCAAATGCCTTGCTAAAGTCTAGGTAGGCCATGTCCACAGCCCTCCCTGATCTACTACTTTGGTCACCCAGTCAAAGAAATCTATCAGATTTGTCTGGCATGACCTTCCCGCTGTGAATCCATGCTGCCTTGGGTCCTATGCCCCTCTGGCCTCTAGATACTCGACAATTCTTTCCTTCAGAAGTGATTCCATCATTTTCCCTACCACTGAGGTTAAACTAACAGGTCTGTAGTTTCCTGCTTCTGCCTTGCTCCCACTTTTGTGAAGGGGAATCACATCTGCCCTCCTCCAGTCCTCGGGTACCATCCCATCCTCCCATGATTTGGTAAAGAGGGTAGTCAGTGGTGTCACTAGTTCTACCCTTAGTTCTTTTAGAATTCTGGGATGAATCCCATCAGGCCCCATTGCTTTGTCCACCTTCAGTTTTAAGAGTTCTTTCAGTACCCTTTCTTCTGTAAATGGGTTGGTATCAACTTCTGTATCCAGAGTGTTTCTACTGTTTGTTTTAGGTACCTCCCCCTCTTCCTTTGTAAATACTGAGCAAAAGTATTTGTTTAGTATCTCTGCCTTTCACAGTCACCCTCTGCCACCCTCCCTCCCTCCCCTTTATTAAGCCTCACCCTCCTCCCTTGGTCTTCCTTCGCTCCCTGATGTACCTATAAAAGGTTTTATCCCCCAGGGTCAACCCTGAAAAAGGGACTGTAATTGTCTCAGTGGACTTACCTGGTTACCAAAACTCAAATAAATAAATAAATAAACAAATAGTATGAACAGGCAGATAGAGGCGCAGACAAATTAGACTGGAACAGAGGAAGAGAGGAGCAAGACAGGATGGCTGGAGGAAGAGTTCCCTTCAGAGAGAGAGTGGCAAACAAAAAAGATCTCTAGAGATGGCAAGCTGCAGATCTGGAACAACAAGAAGCGGAAGTGAGGCAGAGCGTAGGGTGCGTGGCACTTGTCTAAGGTGAATTAGTTCACTAAGGCAAGGAGGCGTAAATTTGTGGACAAACTTAAATGAGACAAGGAGGAGTACCTCAGTTTAGCTTCATAGGGAAACCATCCCAGAGAGGAGAAGACTACACAGTGATGTGATGGGGCGTTGACCCCCAGGGCAAACCGTCCAACCCTGTGGTAGGCCTGAGAGAGGAGAGACAGGGAGGAAGAATCAGTGGAAAGCAGCAGGGGAGCACTATGGATAAGGAGGGGAAGAAGAGACGAGGAGGCAAGTTTTTGGCAGGAGGCAGATGTGAGAAATGGACGGATTCAATGGAGGAGTCCTAGTTTCTGGTTGAGAGACTTAGCAATAATTCAGGCAAGAGTGTTGAAAGTCCAGGGTGAAATCCAAATATTTAAAGAAGTAGACTACCTCCAAGGTATCGCCCTTGAGGGTTGTAATACTAAGGGGAGGGAGGGTTAGCTTAGGTATAAGGATAATGAGAGCAGATCACACATTTTGTTATTTTAGAATTAAGAACAAGATGATTGCGATTTTACCAGTCTTCAGGGGGAGCAAAGTGAGAGGCAAGGTCCCAATTGATATGGTCAGTGTGTGGAGAGGAGCGATAAGCTGCGTCATCTGCATATAGATGAACAGAAGCACTTCCACAGAAACAGGGTAGGACGTTGAAGAAGCGTGAAAATAATATACAAGATCAATTTGGGGCAATTTCTGTGCTTTTTATTGTTGTGTGTAGTTTGATTGAATTAAATTTTAACATGAAAACACTATTGATAGCTAGACCTGACAAATAGAAAACACAAATAGTGAATTAGAGCTATTTAGTAACCATTTTCTTACAGAAACCCAACTCAGCTAGCTCTTGGGTATCTGCTAAACTGTAAATGTTGCCACTGGATAAGAACAGTTACACAGCTCTGCTGTTGTAAACCAGTTTTAAAGCAGTGCATGCAAATCTATGGGCTCGGCTACATTACTGTGATATGAGACAGGATGCATTGTAGGAGCAAGAAAGGCAATAAAACCTATTTGAGATGGAGATCCCCAGGGGTCGTAAAACTACCATAAAGCCAGCAGGCTAATTTAGGAAAAACTCCTAACAGCAGACAGAGGGAAGGCCACACTAGGACATTACATACAAATCAGAACACTCCGACCAACATATGTTTTTGCAAATTCTGGGTGGACTACTCCTTTAAGTAGAGGGGACTAGCAGACCATGAGATTCAGATACTACTTCCTACTATATTCTTGGCAACTTGATGACAAAGAGTCCCACATCCAGCACATCTGCACATCCCATTTGACTGCTCCCGTAAATTTTATAGCACCTTCTTTTGAAGGAGACTGAACATGGCAGTTTCCAGTGACCTTACCAGAATGTGTAACAACTGCGAACTTTAACATCCTTACAAATTCTGCACATGCACTGCTTTGGCTTTTAATATTTTAGTAGTTTGTAAAGGCAAATGGACTGTGCCCATTCAATCCTAAATATCTGATCCACAGCCCACATCTTGTTACAATTTTCCTTATCACCACCACTTTTTTTTTTTTTTTTTTTTTTTAAGTTGCGCATGTTACATTCCAGCTCAAGCTGTTAATAGAAACAGATACCATGGCTCATGAACTTCTACATTACCAGCAAAAATCACTTCAAACATTTCCCAAATATCACTCACGGAAGGCACCTGCATTTAAAGCAGCAGTGCAATGAAACTGGACAAACAAATTTGACCCAATTTTTTTTTTTTTTTTTAAACTATAAAAACATTCTAGCCATCTTTCAGTTTTATTATAGGTGGTACACAGGTGCACTTTTTTCAGTTCCACCAAAATCCAAGTATTGTATAAATGTTTTTGAGTTTTTGAGCAAGAAAAAAAAAAAAGATTGACATCACATTTTGCATAGAAATAACACTGTAGACCTGGCAAGGGTTAGGATAGAAATAAATAAGAGAGTGACTCATGGTGCGTGTCATACAAGGTACCTAGAAGAGTATTTATTTTATTTTAGTCTTTGGTAACCGGGTAAGGCCCACTAGGCACAGGTGCCTGTTTTCAGGGGTGACCTGGGAGCACTAGGGAGGTTAAGTGACTTGCTCAGTCTCGCACAGTATGCAAGTGGAGGTTGTGGGAATCAAACCCAGGTTTGTCTGCTGGATGTACCAAATTCATTCACAGCTCTACTTCTAGGCTATACTGCCATCCCCAATATAAGAGTATATATTTGACAGGTATGCTAATATGTTTCTTGTTTGTAGCTAAAACTAGCTTTTTTGGAAAAACATTTTTTGGCGCACTGCTTCTTTAACTTTTTCCTTTACAACTATTTATACATTTCTCCCTTCCCCCTACCCCTCACTCCTGTCTCTTCAAACTCCCAGAAGCTCCCTTATTCTAATCAGCTGCCATGTTCCTCCAGTTGTCCACTGGCAAGAAGGAAGGTGGAGGGGGGGGGAGAGAAGAGGAGATGCTCAGGCATATAGAGCATGTACACCAGTTATGTCCTCGCATATGCTGTGGGGCATATGGAGGGCTCTTGTCACTTTGGTTGAACCCCCATGGCTTAGCAACAAAGGGGCAGCCTTAAAGCAGCAGACTCCACTCTTCCTCTCTGGTGGTTTGCATGTCTTGATCAGATTGCATCAAGCCTCATGCCACATTTTTGCTCATCAATAATGAACAAATTAATATTTTATGTAGTAGATATCCCAACTGTCTAACTTGGACCCTCCTATAAAAATTGAACAATTATACTTTACCAGCTATTCTCCAATTTCCTGGATCCAAGTTATGGTCCTAAAAGTTGAATCCACTGACTCCACAGACTTTCATGCAGAATATTTTTGGACACTGCATTTGATTTTAATTGGAGATTTTGCAAACTTCAATATAAATGTTAGACATTCATTAGCTATACAAATGTTCACGTCAGATCTGCAACCCCACTGTGTACATCATCTCCAATGACCCAGTAAAGCCATAATGTGATTTTGTAATGTCTCTCTTAATCTTAATTTCACGGTAAAATTATCACGTTCTGGCACACGATGTCAAGAAAAAATGAAATGAGTAATTTGTCAGTTGATAAAATTAGTAACTATTTTTTTTTGACTGTGTAGTTGCCATGCCTACAATGACTTCAGTACAGTAATAAATATCATTAAACTATTAAAAGTTATCACCTTGTTTTATATAACTGTCAGAGAACAAAGTTCTCAAGTTAACATTCTTTACAATCTGTGGTGCTCTGTGTAGTTTAAGTTTCTTAAAGCAGCAATGCAGGATAGTGGTGAAAATTCTGACCTATACTTTATTCCATTTTGGATTGCCCCTCATCTCCTGACTTGTATGAAACCCTCCTTTCCCCATTTTGAGTATGTTTTAGCACTTTTTTCCACATTTGAAATAATAAAAGTAGCGCTCCCTTTAATGTGACTCAAGCCACGTTTTCATCACTGTTCTCAGCTGTTTTGTACACTTTTAGTCCCATGTGGTCAGGGAGCAGAGTCTGTTGCATGCTAGTTTATTTCAGTCACAAGAAAAGCGATATTAAACAATGTGTGTTCAAAAACAGAGAATACTGTACCGATGAAAACCTGGTCCGAGCCATATTAAAAGGAGTTCTTTTTATGTTAGCTTGCATGCATGTGCAAGCAACATCTTGTGGTAGTAGCACATTTCAGAGGTGTGTCAGTGTTGTGGCGACTGCAAGGGATGATTTAGTGGGCGTGTCCCTCAGCCGCCAACCAGCGAGCATGCTGCCGATAACAGCAGTTTCAAAGAGAGCCACTGAGTTTAAATGAATCTGCCACTGCAATCAGAGACAGGCTCGTCACTGCAGCGGCAGATGACATGCCTCCATTACGTGCCTTTCCTGGTGAAACATTTCAATAAATATGGCGGCTCCTGCAGTCCCCACCACACAATTCCCAGAAAGTCAACAGTGGGGTGCTCAATCCCCACGTCAGCATGTCTCCCCAACACACATTATGTGGTGCACCGTAACATGGTGGCTCCTGCAGCCCACCACACATTCCTGAAAAGCAGACATTGGGGTGTGCAATACCCATGTCGGCATCCCCCTCTTAGTGTCTCTTTCCTCTTAGTATGTATTTCTTCTTAGTATGTCTTTCCTGGTTAAACAGTTTCCCCTTTCCTACACCGGGATGCCCACTCCCGGTGTCAGATGTGCCTTCCCCCCATATGTCTTGCTGACATCGGGGTGCCCAATTCCTATGTCGGCATCCCCCCCAGAATTGTGGCACACTGGGAGCCCACCCCAGTGGGCCTGTTTTGTGTGTGTGTGTATAACCTGTAAATGAAGAAAACCTTCCCTTGCGGTCTAAAATTTTTTTCCCTGCAAACAAGAAAATGGATCCACCGTTGTCTCCTCATCCCTCCCCATTCCCCCTCTCTGCGCACTCCACCTCCCCGCACCCCCCACCCATACTCTCACCATCCAAAGGTCAGGAGCCAGTGATCTTCTCTGAACCGGGACACGCCTGCACTCTTCAAAGCCAAACTGCAAACTGAAGGAATGACGGTAAGCTTTATAATGGGAGGCAATGGGGGATTTCCACTCAGGTCGATATCTCAGCCATTTTTTGGAATTTTGGCCCCAAATTTTCAACACAGGGTTCTTGGGACCCTACCTCATGAACATGTCACTCATTTAGTTTCTTGGTCCCGAAAGGTGATTCTGTGGTCACTGCACGGAATCACCTTTTGGGACCAATTAATGAAACGACAAAGCCACCGTTCATGAGGGGTGGTCCCAAAAAGCTCACATTGCAAATTTGAACAAAATCAAACACATTGACGAGCATGTGTTGTGCAGTTTCTATGCATGCTCATAACTTTACCAATTTTTAATATTTTGACTGCCATTTTTTCACACCTCCTTATGAACAGTATAGCTTTCATTTTTCACATCCTTCCTGAAACGTGTTTTCACACCAGTGGCGCAGAATGGCATGGTCGCTGTGGGAAAATCAACTTTCGGGACAGAGTAACAATATCACAGTGCTACTGGTTCATGAGGGGAGGTTCAAAAATGCCCATGTTGAAAATTTGGTGAAAAAATTCCAAAACTGATTGAGTTACAGGCGTGCACTGTGCAGTTTCTACGCACGTTCGTAACTTCACCAGTGTTTCATACTTTCACTCCAGATTTTAAACACTGCCATTTTTTCACACCTCAAGAACAGTACAGCTGTCATTTTTCACATCCTGCCAGAAATGTGTTCTCACACCTGTGGCACCAAATGGCGCAGTAGCTGTGCAAAACCATCTTTCGGGATTGGGTAACGAAATGATAGTGCCACTGTTCTTGAGGTGGGGTCACAAAAATCCCATTTTGAAAATTTGGAGCGAAAAATACCAAACAAACAACTGGGGCATTAGGGTGGGTGTGACTTGGGATCATTGGCCGTAATGCTCACGCCATTCCACCACCACCCTGCAGCCAGTGACAGGCATCGAGGTGCGCTTTCGGCCCCAACGTTCACCCCATTCTCCTATACCACACCCATCTCAGCGTATTTCCTTAGGGACTGGGGTGAGTATAAGGCCTGAAGACCCCAAGGCACTGCGACACCTGTCAGTGTCTGCAGGGTAGGGTGAGGTGAAATGGCATAAGCGTTCTGGCCGAGGACCCAAAGGCACACCCCCAACACCTGTCAGCCTCTGCAGGGTGGGGTTGGAGTCAGTTCAATATTTCACTGCCATTCCTATTATGCATCTTACCTGTTGCTAACCTTGCTTGTAGAGCAGAAAGCAGCTAACTAAAAAAGCTACATTTTCTTTTTAATTTAAAACTTATATCTCAGCAAGAGTCAGTGTCTTTTGAGATTAAGTAGACAGATACTTTATTAGAAGTAGAAGGGGTCTTATTTAGGGTTAAAAAAAAAGAAAGTCAGTGTGTGTTCTGTGCTGGGAAGGGTATTGTATCAGCTGACTTTGCTAAACCAGTAGAAGGAGACAGAGCTAAATTTGGGGGTGGGGGGTTTAGACACTATAAAAGCAGGTGACTCAAATTACAACTTCCTGTTGCTAGCCTTTTTTTCTTACTAATTGCACTCCATCCCACCCAAAGCCAGTTCTACTTTTATAGCCACTTGATCTGACTGTCAACAGGAACTTCCTGTTTGGCAGTAGGAAGGGAAGGATCATAGAGAAACATTGGTTTTGTCAACCCTAGAGGAAAAAAGTAGCTCACTCTCCCCCCCTAGCTGCTGGTGGTCTGACATTGAGCAAGGAAGACGGAGGCTACTAAAAAAGATAGGAAGTTGCTGTCCCAGAACAGGAAGGGCGAGAGCTGTAAGGAGAGGAGAGAGTAAGCATACAGAGAAACAGGAGAGGGGACACAAAATAAGAGATGATAGGAGTGGTGCAGTGCAATGGCTGTGGGGCGGCAGTGTTCCAGGAGACATTCTGGAGCTGCGATGCTGCCCTATTTGCAGGCACCTCTCTGGTCTGAGAGAGGAGGTTGCCCGTCTCCAGGCTGACCTGGCTAGGATTCGTGAAACCTCCTCCCCCATCCAGGGACCACCAGGGCCAATACCACTACCTCAGAGATTGCCAAGAAAGAGGAGAGGCTGGACCAGGGTGGGCTCAGGGAGGGAGAGGGTGGTGGAACAGAGTTGCATCCCTCCAGCTGTACCTCTCCACACTTCATTCGCTCTTCTGGTGGATAGTGGTTCCTCTATGGAGGCACCTGCAGTGGAGACAAAAGGAGGATGCTGGGAACCTTCACAAAGGAGACCCACAGGAGGGTGGCATGGGACCCCACAGGGGAAGGAAACAACTCCTGGTGGGGGACTAATCACTAGGGGTGTAGAAATGAGGGAGGAAGGGGAGAGGGAGGTAAGGTGCCTTCCTGGCGCCACGGCTTGGAGGGACAGGAAGCGAATCCTCAGGATCGTGGGAGGAGCTGCACGAGGGAGGGAGCTGGATGTCATTGTCCACCTGGGGACAAATGACCTGGCTAGAAATGGGATCAGAGCAGTGCAAGAGGAGTTTGTAGAGTTGGGGTGGGGCCTTAGACAAGTAGCGCATACGGTAACCTTCTCAGAGGTGCTGCCTGTCTATGGCAAGGGTGATGCTAGGGCACTCCTCACCAGGGAATTCAATGAATGGTTGAAAAACTGGTGTGGAGCTCTGGGTTTTGGCTTCATTGGAGACTGGGGAGCCACCTGGAGGGAGATGCAAACCTATACTGGTGCGATGGTCTGCATCTGTCCGGGGGAACCAGGATCCTAGGTGAGAGGTTTAAATGCTTCATTGGCAAGCATTTAAACTAGCCAAGGGGGGAGGCACTGAAAAGGAGCAAGGAAATCCCAGCCTCCCCCCACAAAACGTGGTAATTAGTGAGGTAAACACCAAGGTAGAGAAGTTATTAGGGAGCAGGACAGAGGTAAATGTAAAAAAAGGCAAAGGCAGTAAGGACAGGAATGGGGCTAAAAGGGGTAAGGCTATCAAAAAGTGGAGGGTGATGAGTACCAATGCCCGTAGTCTGTGTAACAAGCTCCTGAACTAGTGGCCTTGATGGAAGAGGGTTGCCTGGATATTGTGGCAGTCACAGAAACATGGTACACAGAGAACCATGACTGGGATGCCAACATACCAGGATATACAATCTACAGGAGGGACAGGGAGGGTAAAAGAGGAGGAGGAGGAGAGCTCTCATGTAAAGGAAGGATCAAAGCAACAGAACTAAAGAGTAAACAGAGAGCAGATGAGGCACTCTGGGTCACCCTAGAGACAGGAAATGGCACCACAATCCGCACGGGGGTTGTATACAGACCCACATCTCAGGGGAAGGGAATGGACAAGGAAATGATAGAAGGCTTCCTTAGAATGGCAGAAAAAGGGGAGATATTGTTGATGGGGGACCTGAATATGCCAGATGTTAACTGGAGCACCTTTGCTGCCGGCACTTCCAAGAGCAGGGTCATTCTTGATGCCCTACAGGGGGCATGCCTCAGATAGCTAGTATTGGAACCCAGTCGGGAGGGAGCAATCTTAGACCTGGTACTGTCAAATGGGGACGGAGAAAGAATCTCAGATTTAGAGGTGGGTAGCCATCTGGGAACAAGCGACCACCAAACAGCGTGGTTCACGATAAACACAGCCATACAAAAGCAAGAGTACTGGACTTTAGGAGGGCTGACTTTGGGAAAATGAGAGAGTGCCTTAGAAAAGCACTAGCAAACAGACAAGAAGGAGGGGTGGAGGAACAATGGGGAGTAATCAAAACAGCCATCACAGAGGCAACAAGCCTTTGTGTAAAGCAAATCAATAAAACACAATGAAGAAAAAACCGCTATGGTTCTCAAAAGAGGTGGCAAGGAAGGTTAAGGAGAAAAGGATAGCATTCAGGAAATATAAGGAAACACAGAAGGAGCAGGACAGAGAACTTTATCAGTTAAAGCAGAAAGAGGCTGGGAAGGCAGTCAGAATAGCAAAGGCCCAAACGGAGGAAAGGATAGCCAGTTCTGTTAAGAAGGGGGATAAGACATTTTATAGGTACATTAGGGAGCGAAGAAAGACCAAAGGAGGGATACTGAGGCTTAATAAAGGGGGGAATGTGGGTAGAGGGGGACAGTGAAAAAGCAGAGATACTGAATGAATATTTCTGCTCAGTATTCACAAAGGAAGAGGAGGGGAAGGTACTTAAACCAAACAAGAGAAACACTCTGAAGATGGGGGTCGATATCAGTCCATTTACAGAAGAAAGGATTCTGAAAGAACTAATAAAATTGAAGGTGGACAAAGCAATGGGGCCTGATGGGATTCACCCAAGAATTCTAAAAGAACTAAGGGTAGAACTAGTGACACCGCTGACTACTCTCTAACAAATCATGGGAGGATGGGGTGGTACCTGAGGACTGGAGGAGGGCAGATGTGATTCCCCCTTCACAAAGGTGGGAGCAGGACAGAGGCAGGAAACTACAGACCAGTTAGTTTGACCTCAGTGGTAGGGAAAATGATGGAATCACTTCTGAAGGAAAGAATTGTTGAGTACCTAGAGGCCAGTGGGGCACAGGACCCAAGGCAGCATGGATTCACGATGGGAAGGTCGTGTCAGACGAATCTAATAGATTTCTTTGACTGGGTGACCAAAGTAGTAGACCAGGGAGGGGCTGTGGATATGGCCTACCTAGATTTTAGCAAAGCATTTGATACAGTCCCACACAAAAGATTAATACACAAGTTAGCCAGCCTTGGAGTGGGCCCAAGGTGGTAGCCTGGATAAAAAATTGGCTAGACAACAGGACGCAAAGGGTAGTAGTAAATGGAGTACACTGAAGAAAGGAGGGTTACTAGCGGGTACCACAGGGTTCAGTACTGGGACCGGTCCTTTTAATGTCTTTATAAGTGACGCTGCAGAGGAACTGGAAGGAAAGTATGTCTCTTGCAGACGACACAAAGATCTGCAACAGGGTTGATACACAAGATGGAGTGGAAAGGATGAGAAGGGACTTGGCAAGGTTGGAGGAATGGTCAAATGTATGGCAGCTCAGATTCAATGCAAAGAAATGCAAGGTAATGCACATGGGATACAAAAACCCAGGGGAAGAGTACACAATGGGGGGTGAGATACTGACAACAGTAAAAATAGAAAGGGATCTGGGGGTAATTATATCAGATGACCTAAAGGTGGGGCAAGCATGAGAAGGCAGTAAGTAAGGCTGGGGGGATACTGGGATGCATAGGAAGAGGCATCAATAGTAGAAAACAGGAAGTTGTTCTCCCTCTGTACAGACAGTTGGTGAGACCCCATCTGGAGTACTGTGTGCAGTTCTGGAGACCCCATCTCTGCAAAGACAGACAGAGTGGAGGCTGTCCAGAGGAGGGCAACCAAAATGGTGCAGGGTCTGCACCAGAAGACATACGAAGAAAGACTAAAGGAGCTTAATATGTATACCCTTGAGGAAAGGAGGGAGAGAGGGGGACATGATAGAAACTTTCAAGTACCTCAAGGGAATCAACAAAGTCCAAGAGGGTAGCATCTTTCAGAAAAAGAGATGTGCAAGAACAAGAGGGCACAATTTGAAGATGGGTGGGACGGCCCAGAGGTAATGTGAGGAAGTATTTTTTTTCACAGAGAGGGTTGTGGATGCATGGAACAGCCTCCCTGAGGAGGTCGTGGAGTCAAGAACAGTGGGGGAATTCAAGAATTCATGGGATAGACATAAGGCAGTCCTAGTGGGGGGGGTAGGAGGAAGTAAGCTGTTGGTTAACTAGGATCTGCAGCTTATCTGTTAGGTAGGAAAATGGGCAGACTAGGTGGGCCAAGCGGTCCTTATCTGCTGTCAAATTCTATGTTTCTAGCTCGCCAACTCCTGCAATACCAATGCAAATGCCAGCAAGCCAACATTTTGGCATTGACAAAAGATTGCTATTATTTCAACTGTAAAGAAAGTGAAAGCAGACTCAAAATGTGGAAAAGGGGAAGTTAGGAGGCATGCAGCAATCAAAAATAAAAACACACAAAAATATACAAGGTCACAAGATTTTGTGCTGTCATGCACTGCTACTTTAAGCTACCTTCACCTAGAATGAGTCTCAAAATGAAGTGAAACGAGATACCAGCCTCAGCATATGCCATTAGTCATACGAACATACGAAAATTGCCAGCAGATAGGCCCTAGGGTCTATCGAGTCTGCTCGATTGTGCAGCTATCAGTGTTCCACTGTGCAGTCACCCCCCCAATCCAGTAGTGACCATCCCCCTGACCGTGTCCCACCCCTTCTTAAAACTGCCCACTGTTCTTGACATTACCACCTCCTCTGGTAGTGCGTTCCATTCATCCACCACCCTTTCCATGAAGTACTGTCTTCTCAACTCCCTCTTGAACCCCCCCAATCTCAGGCTGTGCCCCTAGTGTTTATCCCACCCTTCAATCTAAAAATCCCCTCTGTACTAACCTCGTTTATGCCCCTCATATTTGAATGTTTCAATCATATCTCTCCTATCCTCCAAGGAGTACATGTTGAGCTCCCTCAGTCTGTCCTCACAGGGTCTGTTCTCCATTCCCGTGATCATCCTAGTGGCTCTGTGCTGGACCCCCTCCAGTAACTTTATATCCTTCTTTAGGCAGGGCCGCCAGAACTGCATGCAGTACTCCAGGTTCGGCCCAACAGTGACCTGTACAGAGGCAAGATGACCTCCCTCCTCCGTGAAGCGATTCCCATGGCAATACACCTTGTTTGCCTTAGCAGCTGCTCTCCTGCACTGCACCGAGTGATTCATTTGCCCTGTGATCACCCCAAGATCCTTCTGTATTGGATAACTGTACCCCCCCCATCGTGTAGCTGATCTTTTGGTTTCTAGCTCTCGTGTGCATAACTTTGCACTTTTTCGTGTTCAAACCCAGCTGTTAAGTATCTGACCAGCACTCGAGTTTGTCCAGGTCCTCCTGCAGCCCTAGCCCATCCTTCTGTGCTGTCCACCACTGCACTGATCTTTGTCTGGTCTGCAAATAGGCTTATCTTATTGCTGACCCCATCTGCGATGTCAGCAATAAAGATGCAAAACACTGGACCCAGCACCGAGCTCTGGAACCCCGCTTGTTGCAGCTTTTGGAGATGAGAGTTCCCCCTTGCCACCACCCTCTGTTTCCTATCTGTAGCCAGTTTCTGACCCACTCCACCATCCTCCCCCCCACCCCTAGGTGATCCAGTTTACTAACCAGCCTTCCATGCGGCACCGAATCGAAGGCCCTGCAATTGAGGGGAGGCAAAAGACTGAAAGTAGGGTTGGTATACAAAAGACTGAAAGTAGGGGTGGTATACAGACCCCCAGCAATGGATGAGGACCTGGAGGGAAAATTGGTTGAGAATATCAGGGGCACTATGACTGTGGAAAGGGTAGGGTTGTGGTCATGGGAGACCTAAATGTGCCAGGGGCAGACTGGGACACTATGACATCAGCGGTGGCCAGGGAGAAGAGACTGATGGATGTGTTTCAGGATGCCTTTCTGGTCCAACAGGTGGGGGAACCTAGTGTGGGGGGGGGAAATACTGGGCGTTGTCCTGGCGGACAGCGACCAGATAAGGGGTCTGGAGGTGTGCAGCCCGCTAGCAGGAGAAGACCATGCCATGGTCTGGTTTCTTCTGTGTCTAAGAGGGGAGGACAACTGCTCAAACACAATAGTAGTGGACTTCAGGGGGCAGACTTTGTGGGCATTGTCAGGATTCTGAGGGGGACCTTGAACAAGATTAGGCCAGACATGGATGTTGGTAGCTTGTGGGAGACCAGTAAAAATGGGGTGCAGGAGGCTACTAGCTCATGTACAAGGGTAAGGCGTAAAAATGGTAGGGCCAACAAGCCATGCTGGTGGACCAGGGAGGGGCAAGAGGCAGTGAGGGATTAAAAAAAGCTGCCTACGCACATTTTAAGTGCTCAAGGGGGGACAGAAAGAGAGGTGAGTATGAGTTAACAGCCAGAAGGGTCACAAGAGTGGTGAGGGGAGCCAAGGCAAGGATGGAGCAAAACCTGGCTAGAGATATCCAGAGGGGTGGAAAGGTATTTTATAGATACATAAGAGAAAGAGGAAAGGGAGAGCATAGATCTCCAGGATGACTGGGGAGGGATGGGCTCAGGAGGCAGGGGAGCAGGCAGAGGTACTAAACAAGTACTTTGCCTCGGTATTTATGGAAGGTGACAGGGATCCATTCAGCCGCAAGGGGGGAGGAGAAGACAGCTGAGAGGAGAGGACAGATGGAGAGGAGAGGACCAGAAGAGGCTGGGGCACCAGGTGGGCCAGGCCTAGAAGGGGATGAGTGCTTTGTTGAAGGGGGGGCTAGGAAGGGGGAAATCACAGAGGACAGCGTGAAGGAGGCCCTATGGGCACTGAAAACTGACAAGGCACCAGGACCGGATGGGCTGCATCCAAGAGTCCTGAAGGAACTGGCGGACGAACTAGCAGCTCCACTAGCTGCACTTTTCAGTGCATCGCTGCAGACAGGATGGGTGCCTCAGGATTGGAGGGTGGCTCACATGGTGCCTGTCCACAAAGGGGGGGGGTTCTAAGGAGGAAATGGGAAATTACAGGCCTGTCAGCCTAATGTCAGTGGTAGGCAAACTAATGGAGGGCTTCATTAAGAAGCTTGGGATGCAACTGGAAAGGCTGGGGCACATGGATGACAAACAGAATGGTTTTGTCCCAGGGATATCGTGCCAGACCAACCTCATAGGATTTTTATGACTGAGTGACGGAGACCCTGGACCAACAAAGGCCAGTGGACGTCCTATATCTGGATTTCAGTAAGGCGTTGACTCAGTATCCCACATCGGGTTGTTGACAAAGTGGGGGAGGGGAGGAAGACAGTTGCTTAGATGGGTAAAAAACTGGCTCATGGATAGAATAGAGAGGGTAGTGGTTGATGGGATAGTCTCCTCCCCTAGGAAGGTCTTCAGTGGGGTTCCCCAAGGGTCGGTACTGGGGCCACTCCTGTTCAATGCCTATGTCTTCGATATAGGAAGCAGTGTTAGGAGTAGGATGAGCCTCTTCGTAGATAACTCAAAACTGGGAGCAGTGGCTAACAGAGGAAGCGAGACAGTCCAGAAGGATCTGGATACCCTGGAGGGTTGGTCAAGGAGGTGGGGACTGAGGTTTAATCCAGGGAAGTGTAGGGTGCTGCATCTGGAGGTCAGAAACCCAGGTCATGTATACACCCTGGGAGGGGTCTCACTGAAAGCCACGAGTGAAAGGGACCTGTGGGTGGTGGCAGACACCAGAATGAACAACACTGAAAACTGCAGAAGATCTGTGGCAAAGACAAACAGGATTCTGGACTGCATAGCCTGGCGAATAACGTCCAGGAGGAGGGAGGTGATTCTTCCTCTGTATAATGCTTTGGTCAGGCCGCATATTGAGTACTGCGTGCAGTTCTGGAGACCTCACCTTAGGAAGAACGTAGCATTGTTGGAGAGGGTTCAGAGAAGGGCAACCAGGATGATCCGGGGCATGAGCAAAAGGACCTATGAGGAAAGGCTGGAAGTCCTTGGGCTGTACTCGCTGGAGGAGAGGAGAGACAGGGGTGACATGATTGCGGTATCCAGATATGTGAAAGGGATTAACAGGGGCAGAGCCAAAGAAATGTTCAGGCTAAGGAAAGGGGGCGCAACCAGGGGGCATGAGTGGAAGTTAGAGGGGGGAACCTACAAGGGAGAATGTACTAACATACTAAAATGCCAGCAGAATAGGCCTAACGGTTTTTCGTGTCTGCTCATTTGGTCAGCCTCCACCCTGGGTGCTGACCTTGCTGCACCCCTCGTCTCCTCTGGCTTCTCCCTTCCCAGTTCCGGATATTCTTGCTGCATTGGATTTTGCTTCCAGAACCCTTCCCCTGTACCTGTCCCACCCCCTCTTGAACCCCTCCACTGTCTCTGCCTCCACCAGCCCCCCTAGGCAGCGCATTCCATGGCTCCACCACCCTCTCAGTGAAGTAGCACCTCCTCCTTTCTCCCCTGAATCTTCCCCCCTCCAGCTTCCACCCATGCCCTCTAGTAGCCCCCTCCTCCTTCCTTGAAGCACCCCAACCGTTCCTCCCCTATTTACCCTCTTCATGTACCTGAAGACCTCTATCATGTCCCCCGTCCCTTCTCTCTTCCAATGTGTACATATTTAGCTCTTCGAGCCTCTCCTCATAGGTCCTGTCCCCCAAGCCCCAAGTCATTTTGGTTGCCCTCCTCTGGACCCTCTCCAGGAGAGTAATGTCCCTCTTTAAGTGTGGCCTCCAAAACTGCACGTACTCTAGGTGTGGCCTCACCAAGCAGTTATACAGAGGGAGTATCACTTCCCTCCTTCTGGAGGTGATCCCCCTAGTGATGCATCCCAGCATCCTGTTGGCCTTGGCTGCTGCCCTCCTACAAGTCTCAGAGTTCCGAGTAGAAGGCATTACTTCACTGAAAGGGTGGTGGAGCCATGGAATGCACTGCTCGGGAATCTAGTCAAACTGGGCACAGTGGAAGGCTTTAAGAGGGGGTGGGACAGATGCATGGGTATACTGAAGCCGAAGTTGACACTCTCGGGGGCCGGGGGGGAGGAGGAGCTAGCGCCCAGCAGGAGGCTGGCTAACGAGCAGACACAAAAGACCGTTAGGCCTATTCTGCTGGATTTTAGTATGTTAGTAAGTCTAAGTACAGGACATCCACCGCCTGGCCCCTGTCCACTGCCCTTGTTAACCAGCCATAGAAGTCAACCAGGTGTGTCTGGCAGGATATGCCCAAGACAAACCCATGTTGCCAGCAGTCCTGAAGGCCATTCTTCTCCAGAAAGGCTACCAGCCTCTCCTTGAGGATAGTCTCCATCAGTTTCCCCACGATGGATGTGAGGCTGGCTGGCCTACAGTTCCCTGGCTCATCCTTGGGCCCACTTTTACGTATGGGCACCACATGTGCCATTCTCCAGTCCTGGTGCACGTAGCCAGTTGACAGGGAGGTGTTAAACAAGTCTGTCAGTGGCCCTGCCAGGATTTCTGCCATTTCCCTCAGCATCCTGGGGTGGATGCCGTCCAGTCTTGGTGCCTTGTCCACCCTCAGGGCTCCAAGATCTTCTACCACTCTACTCTCTGGGCTATCCTCCTCTGTAAATTCTGCCTCCCCTGATCCCACTGCTCCCCTCACTTGTGGCAATGACCCCCGCTTCTCCTTGGTAAATACAGAACAGAGGTAGTCATTGAGCATTTCTGCCTGTTCCACCCCACCCCACCCCCCACTTTGATCCTAATATTATGATCCTTGCAAGTTCTTTTCTCTCTTATGTAGTCTGCAGACTGCCAAAAAAAAATTTTGCATAATGGAGTATGTTTGGGCTTTTCTTTACTGTGGACATTCTTCCATCTGTCACTCCAATTCCTTCCTTGTTCACAACAGATGGCTGATCGTCCTGTGGACAAAGATCTAGCTGCACAACCCAGTCTGAAAATTCCCACCAAAAACCCCTTCAGAAACTGCACAGTAGCAGCTGCTTAAGCATGCAAGTAGGAACAAATAACTTTAGCAGAGCTTTTTAGATATTTCTTGGTAATCTTCTTGTAGGGTCAAAAGATTGGGTAGGGAGGGAAAGAGAAAAAGATTATGTACAACCAGAGAGAAGCAAGGTTACGTACAACAGTACCACCCCACTGTATCAATAAATACACTGGTTTCAGAATGGCACGTCTAAGTTGGTTTCCAATGGCACAAACTCAAGAATCCCCGATTCTTTGGCTGTACTAGTAAATAAGAATGCAATCCCTGTACAATCTACATAAGGTGTGTGGTTATATACTCTCCGTGAAGTACCTCCTCACATCTCTCCAGAATTTACCCCCTCCAGCTTCACTGTATGTCATCTTTCCTTGAGCATCTTTTTTTCCAGACAAATACTCCCCCTCCTGTACCTTATTTACTCCCGTGAGGTATTTAAAGGTCCATCATATCTCACTCTCCCTCCTCTCTTCCAGGGTGTACATACCAAAGTCCTTAGTCTCTCCTCTTAGGGCTTCTTAGGCAGACCCTGCACCATTTTAGTTGCCCTTCTCTGGACAGCCTCCATTCCATCTATGTCCTTCAGGAGTTACGGTTACATAGAAACATAGATGACGACGGCAGAAGGAGACAGAGGATCCATCTAGTCTGCCCATGGATTTCCAAGACTGTCTACAGGTCCTGGGACCTAGCCCCTTGTGTGACTTGTCAATCCCTGTTCAGTTATTTCCCTTTCTCTGTCCCATTCATGCTTGAATGCTGCCACTGTCTTAGCTCCCACTGCCTCAGCAGGCAGGCTATCCCATGGTTCCACCACTCTTTCAGTAAAGAAGTGTTTCCTTAGATCTCTCCTGAAGCTCCCTCCCCACAACTTCCATTCATGGCCTCTACAAGTGGAGCTGTCGACCCTATTGAATAGTTCAGAGTAGGGCACTCTATACCACTCATTAATTTGAATTTCTATCATATCCCCTCTCTCTCTCTATCTCCTCGTCTTGAGCGAGTGCGTGTTTAAATCTAAACGAGAGCCCCTGTAGACCCCGATCATCTTTGCTGCCCTTTTCTGTACAGCCTCTAGCCTATCTCGGTCTTTCCTAAGGTGAGGGTGCCAAAACTAGACAATACTGGTTTCCAGAACTGGACACAGTACTCTATGTGGGAACTCACCAGCGGTCTATATAGGGGCAACACCACCTTCTTTCTGCTGGTGATACCCTTCTGTATGCACCATAGCATTCCACTGGCCCTCCTTACTGCCCTGTCACATTGCCTGGCCATCTTTAGTTCATTAGATATGATGACCACCAAACAAGAAAGAAACCTGAGGTTATCACTACCTCTTCTCCCATTCTGTACTCCACCTCTAGGTTTCTGTGCCCCGAGTGCATGAGTCTTTTCTTTTTTCGCATTGAAACAGCTATCATACCCTTGACCACTCCTCAAGTCCTTTCCACTACCATCCCTCCCCCCCAAAGTGTCCACCCGATTGCAGATTTTGGTGTTACCTGCAGAGAGGCAGATCATCTCTTCCAGCTCATCTGCAATTTTGCTTATGAAGACATTAGAGGACCAGTCCCAGCACTGAGCTCTCAGGCACTTTGCTGGTCAATCTCCCTTCTCTGGAGTGAACTCTGTTTACCACCACCCTCTGTTGCCGATCCCTTAACCAATTTCTTATCTAGTTTACCACCTTTGGACCCACCCCTAAACTACCAAGCTTCCTTACAAGTCTCCTCTGTGGAACAGTGTTGAAAGCCTTACCAAAGTTCTAGGTAGGCCATGTCCACTGCTCCACTCTGACCTGATTTCTTTGACTGCGTCACCAGGGAAATGGATTTGTTTGACATGACACCTCCCCTCCCCTGTTGAATCCATGTTGCTTCAGGCCTTGTAACCAGCCTAATTCAAGATACTCCACATTACTTTCCTTCAGCATCTTCATTAATTTCACCACCTCCGATGTCAGGTTGACTGGCATACAGTTGCCAGCCTTATCCCTGCTACCACTTTTGTGAAGTGGAGCTATATCTGCCTTCCTCCAGTGCTCCGGAACCGCTCCCATTTCAAGTGAGCTGTTAAAACAGGACTGTCAGAGGTGAAGGTAATACCTCCCTCAGCTCCGTCTGACCCCATCACAATGCCCACTTTAAAACTTGCAAGTCCTTCAGGACTTTCTCGTCTAAAAAAGGACTACTGTCTACCTCCCTCCAGTGCTCCTGTTGTGTGTGTTTTGCTCCGATTAAGAGCCAATCACGCCTTTTCACTTCACCCTATCCAGACAACACCAACACATGTTGAGGTGTGCCTTGGGGTGTTCGGCTTTACAGTCACCCCACTCCATAAGGACATACGCTGAAATGGGTGCAGTATAGGAGAATGGGGTGAACTCTGGGGCCGAAGAGTCCAAGACACACTTCGATGCCTGTCACTAGCTGCAGGGTGGTGGGGTGGGTGTGGAATGGCATGAGCATTACAGTCGGCAATACAAAGGCATGCCCCGATGCCTGTCAGTCTGTACAGGGTGGGACGTTATGGTTAGAACCCCAATGCCCCGGGTGTTTGTTGGTATTTGCACTACAAATTTTTAACATGGCCATTTTGTGACCACCACCTCATGAAAGCATTTGGGACCTCTTATTAACAGTAGCACTGTGATTTTGGCAATGTGTCCCGAACTTTGAGTTTCCACAGCGACCGCGCCTGGTAGGATGTGAAGAATGACAGCTGTACCATTCATAGGGAGGAGTGAAGAGATGGCAATGTTGAAAATCTGTAGTGAAAATATTAAAATTGCTCAAACTTTTGAGCATACATGGAAACTGCGCAAAGCATGCGCATAACAGTCATTTAGTGGAATTATTTCACCAAATTTTCAACACAGGCATTTTGTGACCTCTGCTTATGAACACTGTCACTATGATTTTCTTAATCTGTCCCAAACATTGATTTCCCCACAGCAACCGCGCTATTCTGCGCCAGATGTGTAAATGTATATTTGGGGCAGGATGTGAGAAATAACAGCTGCACGCTCCCCCCCCACCATCGCTTCTTGACATTAATGGGGCTATCTCCTCTGACCCTGCCCTCATTGCTACTCACCTCAATAATTCCTTTACTGACCTTAGCTCAGTGCTCCCAGGCAATTTCTTCAATCCCCTTCCCCCCATGACTGCCCCTCCCATCTCTCACCCCCCATTCCACCTTCGCTGTGTCACCACTCAAGAAGTCAGGCCATACTTGCTTAAAGCCCTAAAGTGCAATACTATTGGTAATGACTCCCTTGACCCCTGTCTACTACGTCAGGTCCTGGATCAGGTCATCTCGCCTATCACTTGCCTCTTTAATAAGTCCCTCTGCCTAGGGCAATTCCCCTCTGTCTGGAGGGTCGCCACTGTTACTCCTATTCACAAGGGTGGTGACAGGACACTCTCAGGTAACTACCGGCCTATCTCTATCCTCTCTCCCCTCTGTAAGGCCTTAGAGAAAATTGTAGCTACCCAAATATCAGATTACCTCGCTAAGTATGATGTCCTTTGCCCTGAACAGCATGGGTTCAGAGCCGGTCATAGCACCAATACTGCACTCCTGGAGTTTGCTAACTTCCTTCACACCTCACTTGACGCTGGCTCCCTAGCTGGTGCTGTATTTATCAACTTATCAAAAGCCTTTGATACTGTCTCACATCCACTCCTGCTAGCTACCCTTGCCTGTGTGGGCTTTGCCACTGGTCCAGTTTCCTGGTGCGCCAGCTACTTGACCGACCGCTCCCAACGTATGAAGGTAGGTGCCACTCTTTCCAGTACCTGCCCTATCTGCTCGGGAGTCCCCCAGGGCTCCATTCTCGGACCCTTACTCTTCTCCCTCTATCTCAACTCCCTGCCCAACGTGTGTGCAGGAAATGTCCTACTCTATGCTGATGACGCAGTACTCTTTGCCTCTGACAGTAACCCCGTCTCACTCCAGAACTCCCTTCAGCTTGCCTACAACTCTGCAGAACCTGGTTCTCTGAGCACCGTCTTGTCATCAACCTTAAGAAAACTAAAACCATGCTCTTTACACACCCCCAAAATAAGTCCAGCAACTTTCCTCTCTCTGTCCACTCCACCCGTAATCTCCCTATAGAACTTGTACACTTCTATAAATACCTTGGTATAATCTTTGACTCTGCCCTCTCTTTTCATGACCATATCTCTGCCCTGACCTCTGCCTCCAGTGCTCGGTTGGGTATCCTCTACTGACACAAAAAATGTCTCCCCACAGACACCCTCCGTCTGGCAGTCACCTCCTCGGTTCTATCCTTAATTGACTATGGCCTTCCTGTCTATGGCGCAGCTGACCCGACTCCCCTCCGCAAGGTACGCCTAACACTCAACAAAGCATGCCGTCTTATTACCAGTGCCCATAGACTCACTCCACCTGTCTTCTATACTCCATGGCCACCCTACTCAGCCTTGATGAATGCCTCATGTTCCAAACCTGCCAACTTACCTATAAAGCCCTCCATGGTCTTTCTCCTCCTGGCCTAGCTAACTCTATTCTTGAACTAATCCCACAGTAAGCCACCTCAGCTCCTGCAAACTGCACTGGTCGCCAAGGGGCAGGACCGTGAGGGCCAAAGGGCTTTCCCTATAGAGCCCCTCTGGTACAACTCCTTCCCTGCTGGCATCACTGATGCTCCCTCACTAGCATGTTTTAAATACAGCCTCAGAAATCACTTGCTCAACTCACACACCTGCCGCTGCCCTTGACCTCCCCCACCCCACTTCCTTCTGACAAAGCTCACTGAGCTGCACTTTCACCTTATCTCTGCCCACTCTCCCCCTGCAGGACTTCTTTTCAACTCAACTACCCATAGTTGCTTAACTGAATTTGCTATTAACAGTGTTATGTCCCTCAATTACTTGTTACCTGACTGTACCCTTTTGTTGAACTGTATTGCTGATCTGCAATTGTCTCATGTATGTATGTCGTTGTCCTCCTTGTGACGAGGTACCTTTGTTAATGAGCCACCCGCTCAAAGTTTGTTAAACTGATGTTAAAATAAATACATACATACATACATACATACATACATACTGTTCATAAGGAGGTCTGAAAAAATGCCAATGTTGAAAATCTGGAATGAAAATACTACAAATTTGTGAAGTTATGAGGGTGCATGGAAACTGCACAACGCACGCTAGTAACAGTCATTTTATGGACATTTGTCACCAATTTTCAACATAGGCATTTTATGACCTCTGCTCATGAACAGAGTCACTGTGATTTTACATACGAACATATGAACATACAAACATACAAATCTGCCAGCAGAACACACCAATCGGTCTATGTAAGTCTGCCAGAGTGTGCAGCTAGCACCCTAGATTGCAGCCGCCCCAGCCTCCTCCCCCTCAGTTCCTCCCCCACTTGTCCCAGCCCCTGCCCTCCTGACTCTTCCTCTTGCTTCATCCCACTCCTTAAAGCTATTGACTATCCTACATGTTATCACCCCTTCTGGCAGCGCATTCCAACTAGACACCACCCTCTCAGAGAGGTAGTGCCTCCTCATTTCCTCTCGAAGCGTCCCTTTCAGCCTCAGTCCATGCCCCTCATCTCTTCCACTCCTCAGTTTAAACACCCCTCAGTGCTGGGTTTATTTACCCCCTCAGGTATTTAAATGCTTCAATCATATCCCCCATCCCTCCTGTCCTGCAGTGTGTGTACATGTTCAGCTCCTTCCAGCCTAACTTCATATTCCTTTCCTTCCACCCCCTTTAACATTTTTTGTTGCCCTCCTTTGCACCCCCTCCAGTAACTTTATCTCTCTCCTCAGGTATGGCCTCCAGTATTGCACACAGTACTCTAGGTGCGGTCTGACCAATGATCTGTAGAGAGGTAGGATCACATCCCTGTGTCTGGATGAGAACCCCCTTGCGATCCACCCCAATATCCTATTTGCCATCGCTGCTGCTCTCCTGCACTGGGCCAAGCTGTTCATGCTCCTAGTTCCCAACACCCCTAGGTCCTTCTCCTCCTCTGTGATCCCCAACCAATAGTCTCTCTTTTGGTTCTTAGCCCCGAAGTGCATCACCTTACACTTCTTTGCATTGAATCCTAGCTGCCACTCCACCTACCATGTCTCTAGTTTGGTTAGGTCCCCCCTGCAGTTTTTCCCATCCGTCCTCTTTGTCCACCACCACCCCCAATTTGGTATAATCTGCAAACAGACTAACACTACTCCCCACTCAATGTGCTATAACGGAGGTAAAGAGCCCAAATAGCACCGGGCCCAGGACTGACCCCTGCAGCACCTCGCTTGTCACTGCTCTGGATGCTGACAGCTCCCCCACCACCACCCTCTGCACCCTCCCCTGTAACCAGTTCTCTATCCATTTAGTCAGCTTTTTTCCCACCCCACTGCTGGCCCCCAATGAGGCACTGTATCAAAGGCCTTACTGAAGTCCAAGTACAGGACATGTACTGCATGGCCCCTGTCCAACTCCCTTGTCACCCATTCATCATACTCTTAGGTTGGTTTGACAAGACCTCCCTGAGATGAACCCATGTTACCACCCATCTTGGAGGCCATTACTCTCTAGGAATTCCACCAGCCTCTCCTTCAGTATCGCCTCCATAAGCTTACCCACTATGGACGTGAGACTTACCGGCCGATTATTTCCTGGCTGCTCCCTAGGCCCATTCTTGTGTATGGGCACCACATGGACCACCCTCCAGTCCTGGGGCACACACCCCGTTTCCAGGCAAGTGTTGAACAGATCTGCCAGCGGCTCAGCCAACAGCTCCATCTCCCTCAGCACCTTGGGGTGGATGCCATCGGGACTTAGTGCCTTGTCTACCCTTACTGCCCTCAGCCCCTCTAGCACCCTACTCCCTGTGATCACTTTGTCCATCACCTCCTCCCCCCTTTCCCCACCCCCAGCTCATTCTGGTAGTGGACCATCCCTCTCCTTAGTGAAAACGGAGCAGAAGTACTCATTCAGAATTTCCACTTGCTTATTCCCCTTTTCCACCCAATCCCCTCCCTGCTTTATCCTCACAATATGTTCCTTGCACTTCCTCTTTTCCCTGACATACCTAAGAGAGTCCTTTTCCCCTCCATTTATGCCCTGTGTGGACCTTAATTGCTGGCGGCCTTAGCTTTTTTCACCCTCCTGGCAACCTCCTTTGACCAACTCCCAAAAGCCTCCTTATCCTCTCCCTTCCCTGTTCTCCTGTACTTCCGGTATGCGGCAGTCTTTGCCCTCACCACCTGCAGCACTTCCTTGTTCAGTCAACATGGTTTCTTGGCTCTGCTCTTTTTACTCCTGGCACTGGTGCAGGCTAATGTAGCCTCTGTTAGCCCAGTCTTTATGACTCCCCATTTGTGTTCTGCATCCATCCCCGGCCTTATATCCTGGAGTCTCCCTTGCGGTATTGCTCCCATCCTCCCAAAGTCCACCACCTCAGTGCCCGTGCCTTCTGTCTTCCTGCCCAGTGTGACAACGAGTCACACTGTTTGGTGGTCACTACCTGCTAGTGGGTCCTCTACCCTTACCTCCCTCACCGCCTCCCTATGTGCCAGTACTAGGTCCAGAGTGTTATCAAGCCTTGTAGGCCCACTTACCAATTGAGTGAGAAGGCCGTCCTGGAATGCATCAAGGAGCACCTGGTACTGCTAGTGGCTGGGGTGCTCCAGTTAACCCGTGGTAGGTTTAAAATCTCCCACTGTCACCACACTGCCCCGTCTACACGCCCTCATCTGCTCTGCCAACTCCTCATCCAGTTCCCCAGATTGGGCTGGAGGTCTTACACCATGCCCAGCCTCAGCTTTCTGCCTTTGGCGTACAGGAGCTGCACCCAAAGCACCTTGGTCCTCTCCTGTTCTCCCTTATGCATTCAATCCCTTCCCTCACATAGTAGTGCAACCCCCCCCCCCTTTCCAACCACCTGGTCCTTCCTGTATATCCTATATTCCTGGATTGCCAAGTCCCAGTCATGGTACTCTGTGGCCCAAGTCTCTGTCACTGCCGCAATATCCACCTTCCCCTCCGTAAGGAGTGCCTGAAGCTCTGCAGTTTTGCTCCCCAGGCTTCTTGTGTTGAGAGAGACCACCTTCCACCCATATCCCTCCTTCTCATCACGCTTCTCCTCCTTGGCCTGTGTCCCTCCTCCCAGTAGTCCGCGCCCTTCCCCTTCTTGTTCTTACCGGGTGGTGGTGCCTTCTGTATTACACTCAGACCACTCTGCCCACCCCCTCCCAGGGTCCCAGGGTTACTATGCCTTCGCCTTTACCTATATCTAGGGGGTAAGCTCATTAGGCTCCCCTGTCCGGACCTTTCTATCAACCTCAGTCTTTTGGCAACCCCCCCAGTTTAAATCCACCTTAGTAGAGATATACCCCTCTAATCCTACCTTTAATACTCCCTTCCCCGCTCAAGTGTAGCCTGTCCCCCGCGTACAAGTCACTATTCCCCCAGACCCTACGCCAGTTAGTCACGAACCCATAATTTCTGGTGTGGCACCAATCCCTCAGCCACTCGAACTCCTCAATCATACCCTTCCTCCCCATGCTTACACATGGTACTGGAAGTACCTCTGAGAATGCAGTCTTCCCAACCCCCTCACACTGCCTGCCCAAGTACTCGAACCCTCCCCCTCACTACTTCCACAGTCTCCCCTGCCAAGTCATTTGTACCCACATGCACACTAAATGAGGTTTCTTCCTCCCCCTCACTGCACACTTGAGCAGTGCCTACCCTGCCCCCTGCAGTCAACCTGGGGATAGCTTCAACCCAAATACGGCTGTGCCTTCCCCCCTTCCGCCCCATCTCACCCCTTTCAGTCTAAAATCCCCCAGGACAAGTACCCCCATCCCTCTAATGCCCCTTCCACCACCCCAGTATTTGTTCTTCCTGCCCTCACCCTGCCAGCTGCACACTCAATGACTTCTGTATCAGTACCCCTCTACTTCGCCTCACCCCTTTTCTCTGCCTTATTCCTCCCATCTCCCTTGAACCCTTTTCCCCAACCTACTTCTTACTGGGCTTCCCATGTCAACCTCCCCTCCTCCCCTGCTGATTTCCAACCCCTCTCCTATCCCCACTGTTGTCGATTTAGAGCCCCCATTCCCTTCTACCCTGCTAGTAATGCCCCTCCCATAGCCTTCTCTCCTTCAGTCACCACCCCTCCTTCCTTAGTAGCCCCCTTCTACCCTTTCGTCCTCGCTCTCTCTTCCCCTACCTGTTGCCATCCCTTTCATGCCCCGCTTGTCCCCCCCCCTTCAAAATGTTCCTGCTCCCCCACCTCTCTCTCCCATAGCAGTGGCTCGAATCTATTCCTAGTCGATACCCCTCCTCCTACTTGTTCCCCTCCGTGCCATCCCTGGTCCCTCCCTACCCGCAACCATCTGCTCTCTCCTCTGGTACTCCTCGTGGTCTCTTCCTCCCCATCAGGAGCCCCCCTCACCTCGGGCACCCCTCCCTTCTCTTTTTCTGCTAGTGCCTCCAATACCGAGCTTGGTTTCAGTCCCTAGTTGTTCTTCCTCCGTCCCCTCTTGCCATCCCCTATTCCCCCCCTCGCCACAGTGCCTACTATGCTCATCTGCCCTGCCACATAGACTCCTCCCTAACCTCCACAGTTCCTATCTCAAACTAGCCAGTCGTCTACAGACCATACACCCCCCCATCCTCCAAGCCTAGTCCAGGATCATAGCGGACTCGCACTCTGTACCCCACCACCCTTCCAAAGATGCCCGCCCTATTGACATGTGGCACCTGCCCCATTTTGGCCCCCATCTTATGTTACGGGCTCTTACTCCCAGTTTCTGTACCCTACAACTGTTAGGCCCCTATTTACTCTAATTCCTGCCCCCCAAACACACTAGTCATCCCTACTGCCCGCCCCCTTGCCGACCGGGTTAATTCAGTCTCAGATCTCATCTGTTAGATACTGTATTACTGTAGCAATCCTAAAGCTGTCCATTTTTCACCTCTCAGCTACCATACTTTTTGTTCTCAGCTCTCATATAGTTTCACTTAGCCCAGTTAGAAATGCTGTTGCACTCCAAGTATTACTCAGCTCAATTAGAGAAATAAGCAGAACAAGTAAATATGTACTATTACAGCACTCCTAACAGCATAGCTCAGTTTGAGAAAAAAAAACAGAACTAAATCTGTATTATTACAGCAATCCTAAAAGTATCCAGTCATTGCTTTGTCTCCACTCCAGTACCTTGCTGTAATATAGGACCCCGAGTGGGAGGGTGGGCAACTCTAAAATCCTGGCAGAGCTCCACTGAGCTCACTCGCTCACCCCCCCCCACACCCGCTCGTTCCATTTCTCCCAGCACTGCAGGCTGCCCTTTTGTACTGTGCTCCTGCCTGCGTTGGCACCTTTTACGGTCCACAAATAAATCCGCAGCAGTCCCGACGGAGCTCAGTTGAGCTCGCTCACTCCCCTCACTCGATCTTAATCTGTCCCCAAACAGTGATTTCCACAGTGACCATGTTATTCTGCGCCAGAAGTGCGAAAACACACTTCAGCCAGGATATGAAAAATGACAGCTGTACTGTTCATAAGGAGATGTGAAAAAATGGTGGTGTTGAAAATCTGGCGTTTACATATTACAGATTTGAGAAAAGTTACAAGGGTGCGTGCAAACTGCGCAATGCACACTTGTAACAGTCATTTTACGGACTTTCGTCACCACATTTTCAACATAGGCATTTTAGGACCTCTGCTCATGAACAGTGTCACTGTCATTTTTTTAATCTGTCCCGAAAACTGATTTCCCACTTCGACCGTGCTATTCTGCGCCAGAAGTGCGAAAACACATTTTGGCCAGGATTTGTAAAATGACAGCTGTACTGTTCATAAGGTGGTGTGGAAAAATGAAAATGTTGATAATCTGGAGTGAAAATATTACAAATTCGCGTAGTTACGAGCGTGAGTGGAAACTGCGCAACACACGCTCATAAAACACAGTTATTTTTTGTATTTTTTTCACCAAATTTGTAACATAGTCTTTTTGAGAGCCCACTTCACGAACAGTGGCACTGTCATTTCATTCACTGGTCCCGAAAGGTGATTCCGCACAGTGACTGCAAAATCACCTTCCGGGATCGAATAACGCCATGACAGTGACTGAATTCATGAGGAGGGGTCCCAATAACCCCATTTTGAAGACTTGGTGCCAAAATATGCACCAAAGAAGAAAAACCCTATTTATGCCATTATACAGCTTGCTGGCATTTCTTCAGTTTGCGGTCGGCTTTGAAGAGTGCAGATATGTTCCCGGTCCATTGAAGATCATCGTGCCAGGCTCCGGAGGTAAGTATGAGTAGTGGGGGGTTGGGAGGCAGGGTGCACAGAGGGTGGGCGTGGGTTTGGGAAGGGGCAGGAGACTCGAGGACTTTTCGTGTTTTACAGGTTTTAAAAGACTACAGCTGGGCGGTTTTCTTTTTGCAGGTGTTTGGTACATTGGGTAGGCTCCCAGCGTACCACCTGCATTTGTGGGGAGGCGGACTGAAGCAGAGGGGACTGGGCACTCCATCAGCAACTGGAAGTGGGAAGGGGGACCGGCTTGACGGATGTTTGGGCCCATCGGCACAGATATGGGTGGGGGGCTTATATGACGCTGATGGGGATTGGGTACCCTCCGCACCCAGGCAAAACATGTACTGTGGGGTCATTATGCTGATGGGGATTGGGCTCCTGCTGGCAAAGAAAGACCGTTTGGGGCACGCATGATGCCGAGGGAAATGGGCACCCCCTCAGCACACAAATGGGGGCATTATGCCAACGGGGAGTGGGCTCCCCTGTCAGCAAATGAACTAGGTCGGGGGCATGCCGACAGGGGGATTGGCCATCCCAGTCGGCTTTCATGGGGCTGTTTACAAAACATTTTACACTAGGCAAGGTACTGCCCTGCAATGACGGGTCGCTCCCTCATTACAGTGGAATGGCTGACACTACAATGACTAGGCGGCCCCTCATTGCAGCAGCGACATCGTTTCAACTTGGTGGCACTTTTGGAAACCAATGTCATCAGCACAGTGTGCCTGCATTGGTCCACCAGTACCAAGCCCCCAAATACAGTGCTGCCTTTGGCTGCCACAGTGCCACACCTCCACAACCTGCTTCTCTCCTAAGCTGCCGCATAATGTTTCTTGAGCAGGCACACAAGCAAACATAAAGAGACCACTACGGTTCTCAAATTCTAGATGCCCTACAGGGGGCATGCCTTAGACAACTAGTATTGGAGCCCACTCGAGAGGGAGCAATATTAGACCTGATTCTCTCAAATGGAGATGGCGAGAGGATCACAGATGTAGAAGTGGGTAGCCATCTGGGAACTAGCGACCATCGAACAGTATGGTTCACAATAAACAGCAATAGAGTCAAGCCATACAAAGGCAAAAGTACTGGACTTTAGGAGGGCTGACTTTGCCAAAATGGGCGAGTGCCTAAGGAATGCACTAGCAAATGGGCGGGAAGGAGGGGTGGAAGAACAATGGGGAATAATAAAAACTGCCATCAGAGGTAACGAGCCTTTGTGTGAAGCAAATAAACAAAACAAAGCGATGTATGAAACCACTATGGTTCTCAAAGAAAGTGGCAGTAAAGGTTCAAGAGAAAAAGAAAGCATTCAGGAAGTACAAGGAATCGCAGAAGGAGCAGGACAGAGAACTGTATCAGTTAAAGCAAAAGAAGGCTGGGAAGGCAGTCAGAACAGCAAAGGCCCAAACCGAGGAAAAGACAGCCAACTCAGTTAAGAAGGGATACAACCTTTTATAGGTACATCAGGAGCCGAAGGAAGACCAAGGGAGGATAGTGAGGCTTAATAAAGGGAGGGAGGGTGGGCAGAGGGAGACTGTGAAGAGGCAGAGATACTAAACAAATATTTTTGCTCAGTATTTACAGATGAAGAGGGAGGTACATAAAACAAACAGTAGAAACACTCTGGATACAGAAGTTGATACCAGCCCATTTACAGAAGAAAGGGTTCTGAAAGAACTCTTAAAACTGAAGGTGGACAAAGCAATGGGGCCTGATGGGATTCATCCCAGAATTCTAAAAGAACTAAGGGTAGAACTAGTGACACCACTGACTACCCTTTTTAACAAATCATGGGAGGATGGGGTGGTACCCGAGGACAGGAGAAGGGCAGATGCGATTCCCCTTCACAAAAGTGGGAAGAAGGCAGAAGCAGCAAACTACAGACCTGTTAGTTTAACTTCAGTGATAGGGAAAATGATGGAATCACTTCTGAAGGAAAAATTGTCGAGTATCTAGAGGCCAGAGGGGCACAGGACCCTAGGCAGCATGGATTCACAGCAGGAAGGTTATGCCAGACGAATCTGATAGATTTCTTTGACTGGGTGACCAAAGTAGTAGATCAGGGAGGGGCTGTGGACATGGCCTACCTAGACTTTAGCAAGGCATTTGACACAGTCCCACACAAAAGATTAATATACAAGTTAGCCAGCCTGGGGAGTGGGTCCCAAGATGACAGCCTGGGTAAGAATTGGCTGGAGAACAGGACACAGAGGTAATAGTAAATGGAGCCCACTCCAGAAGAAAGGAGGGTTACTAGTGAGGGTACCACTGAGGTTCAGTATTAGGACCAGTCCTCTTCAATGTCTTTATAAGCGACATTGCAGAGGGACTGGAAGGAAAATATGTCTCTTTGCAGATGACACAAAGATCTGCAACGGAGTTGATACACAGGGTGGGGTGGAAAGGATGAGAAGGACTTGGCAAGGTTAGAGGAATGGTCAAATGTATGGCAGCTTAGATTCAATGCTAAGAAGTGCAAGGCAATGCACCTGGGAAACAAAAACCCAGGGAAGAGTACACAATGGGGGTTAGATACTAACAACAACAAAAATGGAAAGGACCTGGGTAGTCATATCAGATGACCTAAAGGTGGGCAAGCAGTGAGAGGGCAGCAAGGAGGGTTGGGGGATACTGGGATGCACAGGGAGAGGCATCACCAGTAGAAAACAGGAAGTTGTTATTCCTCTGTACAGACAGCTGGTGAGACTCCATCTGGAGTACTGTGTGCAGTTCTGGAGACCCAATCTCCGCAAAGACAGACAGGATGGAAGCTGTCCAGAGAAGGGCAACTAAAATGGTGCAGGGTCTGCACCGGAAGACATATGAAGAGAGACGAAAGGAGCTTAATATGCAAAGCCTCGAGGAAAGGAGGGAGATGGGGGACATGACAGAAATGTTCAAGTACCTCAAGAGAATCAAAGTCCAAGAGGGTAACATCTTTCAAACAAAGAGGTGTGCAAGAATAAGAGGGCACAATTTGAAGATGGGGGCTCAGAGGTAATTTAAGGAAGTATTTTTTCACAGAGAGGGTTGTGGATGCATGGAATGGCCTTCCCGAGGAGGTTGTGGAGTCAAAATCAGTGGTGGAATTCAAGCATGCATGGGACAGTCATAAGGCCATTCTAGGGGGTGGGGGTAGGAAGAAGTAGGCTGCTGGTTAACTAGGATCTGCAGCTTATCCAGTAGGTAGGGGAATGGGCAGACTGGGTGGGCCAAGTGGTCCTTATCTGCCGTCAAATTCTATGTTTCTATAAAAGAGGTGGCTGAGAAGGTAACAGCAAAAAAAGTTAGCATTCAGGAGGTATAAGGAGACGCAGAGAGAAGAGGAAAGGGAGGTGTACAAGAAGCAAAGGGAGGCAGGGTAAGCAGTCAGGAGTGCAAAGGCACTAATGGGGGAGAAAATAGCCCAGGCAGTAAAAACAGGTTACTCACCTATAACAGTAGTTCTAGGAGTGGTATATGTTGTTCATCCATACTTCTTGGCACTGTCCCTTTCCCCTTTAAATCTACCACAAGGTCTTTAAGCTGGCTCCTCCCACCCACCCAGATGGTAGAACCCTTGGCTCTGCCCCATGATGCCAGATCTTAGCCAGCTGGAAGCCAGGTGTGTGCGTCGAAGCTGGGGAGGTCAGGTGGGTCTGTGTGGATGAACAACATATACCACTCCTAGAACTACTGTTACAGGTGAGTAACCTGTTTTTTTTGGGGGGGGACGTGGCTATGTTGTTCATCCACACTTCTTAGCAGACTCCTAGCAGTTCTCCGGGAGGAGGGACGCAAGGCGCACACCCCAGCAATACTTACTTGGGGAACAGAGATCAGAGAACTGAAGCCCCAAAACCTGCATCCCGGCGTGATTCAAGGTCGATGTGGTAATGGGCGACAGAGGTCTTTGCAGACTTCCAGGTAGCAGCCCGACATATTTCCTGTATGGGGATGTCCCTGGAAGCAGCGGTATGGCGGGTGGAATGAGCTCTTATCCCTCTGGGAGGTTCCTTGCCCACCAACTTGTAGCATAGACTTATGCAAGATGTAATCCATCTTGCGAGAGTCTGCTTTGCTGCAGGTCTGCCAGAAACGGTTTCAGCATAGGTGACAAATAGCTGGCGAACCTCTCCCTGAATTTCCACCATCCTCTCCTTATAATAGGAGAGAGCTCTTCTCAGGTCCAAAGTATGGAGCCTGTACTTGGACTCCAAAATGTAACTGGGGTAGTACACTGGTAGAGTCAACACCTGGTTAAGGTGAACCGCTGACACCATCTTCGGAAGGAATTTCGGGTGGGGGCGCAGGACAACTTTGTCCCTGTGGAAGACCAAATACGCGGAGTCCACCAAGAGCGTCAGGGGCTCCCCTGTCCTTCTGGCAGACATGACAGCCACCAGGAAGGCCGTCTTCCACAAATGTGACAACTCACACTTGTGCATTGGTTCGAATGGCTTGCCCATGAGCTGTGCCAAGACCAGCAGTAGATCCCATGGAGGCGGAGGTTCACGCACTGGAGGGGATATGTGATGCAGGCCTTTGAAAAAGTGCCCAACCACTGTCTCCTGCACCACCGGCTGACCGGCCCGCGCCCGGTAAGCAGAGATGGTTGCCAGGTGCACCCCAAGAGTCGATGACCGAAGACCCCCCTTTGGAGAGCAACCAAAGGTAGTCTAGAATGTTAGCCACTGGGCAGGACAGAGGGTCCAGGCCCTTGCCCTGACACCACTTGAAGGTATAACAACACTTCCTGGTTGACTCCTTCCTGGATGCTTCCACTACTGTGAGTACACCATCGGAGAGACCCAAAGCCTAGAACTCTAGCCGCTCAGGTACCAGGCTGTCAGGTGCAGGGATTGAAGGTCCGGGTGGAGAACCTTCCCCTGACTGACTGAGAGGTCCAGGTGTGCTGGAAGCCACCTTGGGGGCCTGTTGCTGAGGCTGAGGAGATCTGGATACCAGAACTGGCGTGGCCAGTCTGGGGCTACCAGGCTCACCTGCGCCTTGTCCCTCCTCACCATTGAGGAGCATCCTGTGGATCAAGGGAAATAGAGGGAAGGTGTAGAAGAGGCTTGGGGTCCACAGCCTCAAGAAGGCATCCCCCTGCAGCAAGCCCTGCTGAGAGGGGTTGGCATGAAACAGCCTCAGCTTGGTGTTTTTCCTGGAGGCAAACAGGTCCACCATCGGTTTGCCCCAGTGGGAGAACAGGCTGTGAGCTACCTCTGGATGGAGAGACCACTCGTGGGATGTCTCACCTATGCGGCTGACAGCATCCGCCAGTTGATTCAAGGCTCCTGCCACATGGATGGCTAGAAGATCCACCTCCAGTTGGCTCACGAGTATCCAGATGCGGAACACTTCCTTGCACGGCAGCCGGGAATGTATGCTGCCCTGCTTACTGAGGTAGTAAATGGCTGATGGCGCCAGTCTGACTGCTCTGAGCTCCAACAGGTTGATGTGGTAACAGGACTCCTAAGGGATCCAGAACCCATGGTCCTGTTGTCCCCCAATGTGGGCTCCCCAGCCCATGAGAGGCGCATCGGTCATGAGGACGACTGTTGGCTCGGGGTGGACAAACCGGATCCCTTCCTGCAACCGGTCTAAGATGGTCCACCACTGGAGAGCATCTCACATCTTCTGGGGCACAGTGATCAGCTGGTTGAAATGACTGAGGTGCTGAGTCCACTGGGCCCAATGGACCACGGAGGTGCAGACTGCCACGTAACCCAGAAGGTGCAGAAAGTCCCGGGCAGGGTGCAATTGCCCAATCAGAAATGATCAGGCAAGGGAGGAAAGAAGCTCCGCCCTGTCAGCTGGGAGCCGGGCTCTGGCTCGGCGACAGTTGCGCTCTGCCCCGATGAACCACCAACTGAGAAGGAACGAGTTCCGACTTGGCCTCGTTGATCAGGAGGCAGTGTTGGGAGCAGGTCTGGAGGGCCAGATCCCTGGACCTCTCCACCTCCTGCTGGGTGGAACCTGCTAGGAGCCAATCGTCGAGGTAGGGGTATATTCTGACCCCCCTCCCCCAACGTGGGCTGCCACCACTGCAATGCATTTGGTGAAGCCCAATGGGTCGATGACAGGCCTAATGAAATGACTCGAAACCCGTATAGGGTTCCCTCTGCTCTGAAGTGGAGGAACCACTGGTGGGACGGATGGACTGGGACGTGACAGAATGCATCCTGGAGATCCAGTGATAAGAACCACATATTTTGCTCCAAGGATGGTATGATCTGAGACAGAGTTACCATCTGGAAGGTGCATGACCAGAGATACTGCTTCAGGTCGTGCAGATCTAGAATGGTGTGTCAAGCCTCCTCCCCCAAAGTCTTGCTTCCGAACCAGGAAGTACCTGGAAACGAACCCTGGGTCTGGTGGAGGATCTGCCACTTGAGCTACTGCCTCCCTGAGGAGGAGCTGAGTAATGTCTCGGAGAGCCGATTGAGTGTGGGCAGATACTCTCTCCGCCTGTGGGATGCGGGCTCGGCTTGAAGGGTACTGCTCAAATTCCAGAGGCAGACCCTGGCCGACCACTTCTTAGACCCACATGTCCGTGGTAACAGCAGACCAGGTGGAAATGGCGGAGATGGCCCCCGATGGGAGGGCCTAGAGCTGGTGCGACAGGAATAGGGGTGGCAACCCCTATCCCGTCACTGGGCAGGCTTGGAGGAAGAGGGTCCAGGGCCTGAACCCCAACCTCCTTTATGGGCCTGTGGCGGCAAGCCTGGGCCTGCTGACAACCTTCCTGAAAGGAGAGCTGCTGCTGGGCCACAGGGGAAGAATGCTGAAAAGGCTTCTTCTGCTGCTGCTGCTTCTTGGGACCAGAAGAACTCTGAGCAGAAGTGGCGTCCAATGTGGCACTGGACTGCTCGATGTGCTGAAGGTGACCGGCCACATCTGGGCCAAAGAGATCGGTGCCCAGGAAAGGCACATCAGCCAGTTTGTGCTGGGTATCCACTGGGAAGGAGGACAGCCTCAGCCAAGCCCTGCGGTGGGAGCCAACTGCGGCTGCCAATGAACGGGCACGAGTCCCCAATGTCCAGGACCATCTGGAGCTGCTGTTTAACAATGGCACGGCCTTGGTCCCGGACCTGGTCCCGGACCTGCTTGACTGTGGTCTGCAAGTCTGCAGGGAGGTGTGGGAGGACTTTGTCCAAGGACCCCAAAAGGGCATGGGCGAAGTGTGCCATGACGATGGCAGAGCTTGCCTGATGAAGGCCTATGGAAGAGGCCGCACAGACCTTCTGGGCAGAGTGATGCAATTTCTTGGACTCCTCCGGAGGTCTGTCAGTATCAGCAGAACTGCCTGTATGTCTGAACACAGAGGCGGTCACAAGGCTCTCGGCCGAAGGGTACTCCATGAACCCAGCTAGGGACCCCATGGGCACCGCATACTTGTGGGCCATCTGGGCAGATGGAGCTGGACAGAAGGCAGGGTGCTGCCAAAGTTCGAGGACCAGGCCAACGATGGCTTCGGCCAAAGGAAAGGTTTCCGTCGGGGTATCCCCTCTCTTGAGGATATCTGTGAGAGGGTGCTCTGCCTTTTTCTGGCTAGGTTCCAGGGGCATCACTGTGGACTCAGAGGTGAGACAGAAAATGCCCTGAAAAGACGAAGGGCCTTCCTCTGTCACTAAATCACCAGCCGACTTGTCATCCCGTGGATGAGAATGGAGGCCAGAGTCATCCAAATCCGAAGTATCCGGATACAGCAGTCGATGGCCCAGATCACCCACGACCCGCCTAGGGCAGTCGGGGGTGAGAGTGACCAAAAGATGTCGGGGGAGCCTGGTGTCCGGCTGAGCTTCCTTAGAAGGAGCCCCTCCCATAGGCTGCTTAGGCGGTAGTTCAACCAGAATGGCTGGAGAGACTGTTTAGGCCAAACTGGATGGGGTTTAGCTGGCTCCGTGGGCGGGGGAAACCAACTTTTATCTGTTCCTGAGGAGTCGCTTCGACCTAGTAGGTGAAAGCCAAGTAATGGCTGGGATCAGCTTATGCCCAGACAAAATCAGCTACTGCCACAAGAGGTCCTTGTAGCATCAGAGTTTCCGTCAAAGCCTCTCCTCATCTGAGGAGGACAAGGATGACCAGTGGCATCGCCTCTTTTTGGCGCGCTTGTGCGCCTTCCTCGGCCTGTCGGTCAAGGGGGTCAGAGACCTCAATCGAGATCAGACAGGCTGACTCGGTTGCTCGGGAGACACCAGTAAAACTGGAGACTTCCAGGAGTCAGGGACCACTTCCTTGGAGGATTTCCCAGCGGGCTGGGTCTCCTCTTTGGGGAAGGAAAGGACTGGAGTCCGATTGAGGGAGTCGGCGACCAGAGTCAGTGACAATGGGTCGATCGGGTCGAGAACAATCTCAACTTCAGTCAACTGGCCAGACGGCAGAGCCGAGGCTGAAATGGCCGGCTCCTGGGACCGAAATCTCTCCCGGTCCAAGAGCGCCTCCGTTGAGACGAAGACAGTCCCTGGTCCCTCTCCCACTTATGGGATCAAGAGGAGTGCGTGCCCACAGGACTCTCACCCTTAGTCAGGAGTGGCACAACTCTCAGAAGGAGCCCAAGTTGAGTGGAACGAAGAAGCCCTAAGAGGAAGATTCCACAGAGCAAGCCACTTCCTCCTCAAAGGCCTGCATCGCTCCAACTGCTTGGTGGATCCAGCTGCAAGAAACCGCCCACCAGGCCTCCATGGATTTCACCGAAGGGTTCCTTGCTTTTGGGCCTGTCGCAGTTAAAACCGGGGTGCAAACGGGGTTGTGGAGGACGTTAGGCTGAAAAGCGAGGCAGAACTTCAGGTCGTGGTGTCATGTCTGACACCAAGACAGTAGACGCACACGGTACGCAGGTCCGTACGCAACATCTTCTGGCCACACTGGTACCGGCGAAATCCAGGGGAAGGCTTGTTCTCCATATTCGAGAAGCAACAGTTGCAATCGCTAACGTGAATAAATCGAATTTTCTGAATAACCGAAGGTTGAGAAGCCAGGACCTACAGAATGCGAGAGCATGAAGTAGGCAACCTGAATCTTCCGGCGGAAAGGAAGATCTGGCATCATGGGGCAAAGTAGAGGGTTATACCACCCGGGTGGGTGGGAGGAGCCAGCTTAAAGACCTTCTGGCAGATTTAAAGGGGAAAGGGACAGTGCCAAGAAGTGTGGATGAACATCATATCCAAGTCCCTAGAAAGAAAGGGAACAAGACATTTTTACAGGTAAGTAAGCGAAAGGAGAAAGACCAGGGAAGGGATTATAAGGCTAAGGAGGGAAGGTGGACCTTAGTCCATTTAAAGAGGAGAGAATCCTAAAGGAATTCACAAATCAGAATGCAGACAAGGCAATGGGGTCAGATGGGATACATCCATGGATATCCAAGGTCAGATCAACCTGGTGGAGGTCTATAAAGGGGTGATGAGTGCGCTGGATCAGGGCAGGCCAGTGGATGTCCTCTTTCTAGACTTCAGGAGGGCGTTTGACTCTGTGCCGCATCCCGGGCTGCTGGGGAAGCTAGAGGTGGGGTCAGGTGGATAGGAAACTGGCTAGAGGGGGCATGCACAGAAGGTGAGGGTTTGGGGGAGGTTTCACCTCCAGGAGAGTCATTAGCAGGGTCCCACAGGGCCCACTCCTGTTTAACACCTATAACTCAGACATTAGGAGCGGGATGAGCCTCTTTGCAGATTACTCAAAGCTGGGGGCAGTGGAGGGGGATATGGGGAAGCTGGCTCTCCAGGAGGACCTGGAGACTTTGGGGAGGTGATCACGAGCCTCAAAGCTAAAGTTTAATGCTGGGAAGTGCAGGGTTCTGCACCTGGGGGCCAAAAACCCAGCTCATGTATACACCTTGGGGGAAGGACACTGAAGGTTTCTTGGGGGAGAGAGAGAAGGACCTCGGGGGGTAGCAGTGGTGGATGCTGAAATGAATAACCTGGAGCAGGGTAGAAGGGCTGCAGCCCAAGCAAATAAAATGATGGGATGCATAGCCAGGGGGATAACCTCAAGGAGTCAAGAGGTGCTCCTTCCACTGTACAACTGCCTGGTTAGACCACATCTTGAATACTGCGTGCAGTTTTGGCGTCCCTACTTCAAGAGGAATGTTGCTCTTCTGGAGAGGATCCACAGAAGGGTGACCAGGATGATACTGGGACTAGGGGAGAGGCCCTATGAGGAGAGACTGGAGGAGAGAAGGAACAGGGGGATATGATAGAGATCTTCAGATATCTCAAAGGAATGAACAGGGAAAGCCTTGAGGGGGTGCTTCAGCTGAGGGAGGTAGGGGCCACCACAGGACACTCAATGAAGCTGGATGGGTGAGACTGAGGGAGAAAACAAGGAGACGCTACTTCACTGAGAGGGTGGTGGAACCCTGGAATGCGCTGCCTGGGGAGTTGGTGGCTGCTACAGCTGTGGAGGGGTTCATAAAAGGCTGGGATAGGTATACGGGGAGGATGCATGCCAGAGCCCCGCTGGGGGTGGGAGACCTTGTAGGGAGAGGGGCTAAAAACGGTGCCCTAGGAAGGCACTGATCATCGAGCAGACTCAGACCATAGGGTTTAATCTGCTGGCTTTTTAGTATGTTAGTATATTGAAGGAGCTCAGGGAGGTGGTGGCTGCACCTTTGACAGTCCTGTTCTGCCACTCACTGGAGATGGCTGTGGTCCCAGAGGACTGGAGGAGAGGAGATGTAGTCCCACCTCATGGTAGCAGGGAGGAAGCTGGCAATTACAGGCTTGTCAGCTTGACTTTGGTAGTGGGGAAATTAATGGAATCACTGCTGAAGGAAAGGACTTTGGAATATCTTGTAACCAGCGGCTTATAGGATCCGAGGCAGCATGGATTCACTGGGGGGAGGTCATGTCAAACAAATCTGATAGAACTCTGACTGGGTGACCAGGGAAGTAGACCAGGGTGGAGCAGTGGATTTGGCCTACCTAGATTTCAGTAAAGCCTTTGATAGCGTTCCACATAGGAGACTCCGCTGGGCAGCCTGGGAGTGGCTCCAAAAAGTGGTAAACTGGGTAAGGAATTGTTTGGGGAATAGGTGACAGAGGGAGGTGGTAAAAATGGAGTTCACTCAGAAGGAATGGAGGGTGACAAGCAGGGTACCAGAAGGATCCATGCTGGGACCGGTTCCACTTAATGTCTTCATAAGTGACACTGCAAAGGGTCTGGAAGGGAAGGTATGCCTTTTTGCAGATGACACTAAAATCTGCAATAGGGTAGACACTTGGGGGGGGGGAGGGGTGTCTGGAAAAAATGAATAGGGATCTAAGAAAGCTTGAAGAATGGTCAAGAGTGTAGCAACTAACTTTCAATGTAAAAAAGTGCAAAACCATGGACTTAGACACAGAAAATCAGGGGCGGAATACAAGATGGGAGGAGTGGTACTGATGACCAAATAGGAAAAAGACCTGGGGGTAATTGTATCTGATGACTTAAGGTGGCTAAACAGTGTGATAAGGCAGTGGGAGAGCCAGCGGGGTGCTAGGATGGGGTATCACCAGCAGAAAGAGGGAGGTGGTGATACCACCGTATAAATCATTGGTGAGACCTCATCTAGAATACTGTGCCCAGTTCTGGAGACCACATCTCCAGAAAGACAGACATGGTAGAGGTGGTCCAGAGGAGGGCAACTAAAATGATGCAGGGCCTGCACCAGAGACCCTATAAGGAGAGACTAATAGACTTCAATATGTACACCCTGGAAAAAAGGAGGGGAAAAGGGAATATGAGAGAGACTTTCAAATACCTCAGTGGGGTATGCTATGAAGCTGGGGGTGGGGGGAGAACGTGAGGTAGTTATTCACAGGAAAAAAAAAAAAAAAGTAATGAATGCCTGGAACAGTTTCCCAGCTGAGGTAGTAGGGCCAAAAACTATAAATGGATTCAAGAAAGCATGGGATAGGCAAAAGGGAACTTTAATGGTTCGGAAAGGGAAGGCCATGCCATGCCGTAGATCAAGTAGGATCTGTGGTATTACAGTAGGTAGGGAAAAATGGGCAGACTAGGTGAGCCAAGCAGTCCTTATCTGCCATCAACTTCTGTTTCTCCTCCCCTTCTCATTCCTCTCTGTCTATCCCTGGTCCTCCTCTGAACAGTCTCCCACCTTCCCTTCTTAACCTTACAATCCCTCCCCTAGTCTTCCTCTTTTCACATGTATACCAAAAAAATATGTATTGTCCCCCTTTCATTACCCTCTGGCCTACTGTCTCCTCAGCTTGCACCTTTGTGCTCCTTACTGATTTTCCCATCTCCCTCTGTCTCTTCTGATACACTTACTTTATTAAGAACCAGGAACTAGTAAACAATATGAACCTACATTTCAAATATGGGAGACGTCATACAAGGGGCATTTGAGAATAACGAATGGGGTGATGTGCATTATGTAAGGAATAATCCACGGTCGGGTGTGTGGCAATACGGTAATAACCAAACAACCCGAGTAAGCTGTGAGGCTGGAGGTACCACAGAGGGCCTTCAACTTCCCAAGAAGTGATGTTATTAAAACACAGACACACCCATAGCGATTACACTTATAAGATTGCAAAATGGTCAAAAATGTTAAAATAAATGAATACTCACCTGAGGTGTGTGATGCTATATAAACCCCAAAAGTACAGCTAGAAGAGTTTAACACAGCATCACGAACCAAGGGCGTGTATTAAAATTGAGTATTCATAATTTCTAGTCTGGTGAGCAATCGTTTCCCTCCAGATCCAGTGACATAACAGAATCAGGTCAGGATCAGAAAAGCAGCAAGTTTTGTTGGCTTAATAAAATTTATTAAGTAGCTGAAATACTTTCTTTGTTTTCCAGGAATTAATCTGAAGGCAGCATGACATCGCAAGTGGTCGCTCCAAGTAATCGCAACTAGCAGTGAAAGTAAAACAAGACTGCAAATGTTTTCAAATAGTGCCAGAGAAACAGCCCTGGCAAACACTTCTCTTCAAAATAAGTCTACTTTAGACATTAAAATCAAGGTAAACAGTTCAGCAATTTTTTTTTTTTTGCAGTTTTTCATTCAGTTCAGGTTGCCATGGAGTGCGCAGTCACGAGGTAGTGAAGGACTGGTCACAGCAACTTTTTTTCCCCAGCAGCAGTCGAAATGTTTTATTTACATCAGCTGCGCAGCTCGCTGAGAGAAACTGGCTCAAACTAAAGTAAAAAAGTCCGGGCACACGTTTGCCATAATAACCGGTTGATTGTTATGGCAATAACTGATTCCACCCACTGAAAACTTATTGTTCACCAAGTCATTCAGCCCAATTTGGGGGAAGAGGAAGGATTACTACAGGAGAAGAGTAGTGGGTTTGTGGAACAGACTAGCTGAAATCTATAGTTAAAGAGCAGCTCTTTACTACACTGAAAAGGCTTAGAACTCTTAGATGTCCACCAGTTAGGTCTAACTTTAGTGGTTTCTGGTTTTCTTTTGTTTTAGGACTACCAGATACTTCCGATAATGCAGTGCATATTTCACCAAGTCTTTTAAAGAGCACCTGACCATTTCCAACCGACCTTACAGCTGCTGTTTGTGATATCACAATCTGTAATACTGTGGGTTAAGCTGGAAAGGAAAATGGGGTCAGCAATTCTGCACAGGGGTGGTCTACAGACCACCAGCCCAGGAGGAAGAAACAGATAGGGAGCTGATGCTAGCCATCCAAAAGGATGGCAGACAAGGGTGAGGTAGTACTGGTTGGAGACTTCAATATTCCAGACGTGGAATGGAGCCTCCCAGCAGCAGTATCAACCAGGAGCAGATTTATCCTGGACTCCCTTCAAGGTGCCTTCCTCAATTAACTGGTCAAGGAACCAACTCAGCAGAAGGCAATACTGGACCTCATGCTGACAAATGGGGACAGTGTGATGGGTGTAACAGTGGGGGAGCAGCTGGGGAACACTGACCACCGATCACTGTGGTTTGAAATCACAGAAGGATCAGAACCAAACTGCACAAAAGGAAAAAAAAAAACAACAAACAAAAAAAAAAACAAACACACCACATGTATCCTGCATTTTAGGGGGGCAGACTCGGGGGGGGAAAATGGGGAGATGCTTGAAAGAGGCATTAATGGGAATGGGGCAGGAATTGGGGGTTGAGGAGCAGTGGGCAATATTTAAAATGAGGATTATAAGAGCAACAGAATTATGCATTAAGCAGGTTAGCAAGGGGAAAAGGAGGCCATTATGGTTTTCCAAGGAGGTAGCAGAGAAAGTGAAAGGCAATATAAAAAGCAGGCTGAGGGGGATAGGGAGAAGCAAAGGGAGGCAGGGAGGTCAGTAAGGGAAGCCAAAGATCAGACAGAACAGCGCATCGCAAAATCAGTGGGTAGAAGGGACAAAACTTTTTTTTTTTTTTTTTAATAACAGGTACATAGGTGGAAAAAGAAAGGCAGAGGGATAGTGAGACTGTAGGGTGAGGATGGGGGCAGCGTCGAGAATGACAACAGTAAAGCTGACATACTGAACAGGTATTTCTGCTCAGTCTTTACTAAGGAAGCGGAGGGTAATGGGCCTGAAGGGAGTATAAGGGGTGGGAATGGCGCAGAAATGGACACAAGTCCCTTTACACAGGAAAGGGTACTTAAGGAACTGGAAGGAGTAAGAGTTGATAAAGCAATGGGGCCAGATGGGGTGCACCCCAGGGTCCTAAAGGAACTAAGTGAGGTGGTGGCTGACCGTCTGGCAATTCTGTTTAGCTAATCACTGGAAACAGGGGAAGTGACCAAAGACTGGAGGACAGCAGATACAGTCCCCTTATACAAAAGCGGGAACAAAGACAAAGCGGGGAACTACAGACCAGTCAGCCTCACCTCAGTAGTGGAAGTACTACTGAAGGAGAGACTGGTGGAGCATCAGGTTGCCAACGGACTGCAGAACCCAAGGCAGCATGGTTTCACCAGGGGGTGGTCATGTCAGACCAACCTCATTGAATTTTTCCACTGGGTGACAAAGGAGGTGGATCAGGAGGGCAGTGGGATTGGCCAGATGGTCTTCAGCAAGGCCTTTGACACTGTGCCACACAGAAGGCTAGTAAAACAAACTGGAGAAGACCCGGGGGCTAATGTGCACACTAGCGTGAGGACATGTTTCCGCTCTCTCCACAAACTACTGCAAACTTAAGGAATTTTAAATACTTTTTTCTCACCGATTATCCTGCTTAAACTAACTTCGAATACCCAGCAGCACCATGGATGAGTATCTTCGTCCGGTTTGGCAAAGGGTTCTCGGGCGGCAGCTTAAAAAAAAAAAAAAAAATATCAAAGAAAGTAACCTCTAGCCTCGCAGGTAGAAAGCAGTGGACCAGTCTCGCTTTTGGCAGCTGAAATTAGTGCCTTAGGCCGCGAGGTTACGAACCATGTACTGACGGCCCTTGAACCTCGGCTAACCAGTCTGGCAGCTAATTTTGACCGTGAACTACAGGAACTAGTAGATCTGAATGCTGCCCACACTACTAGGATCACTGAAATAGAGCAGAGAATCTCCGATGTCGAGGATGCCACTGCGACTGTCCCTGACCAGATAACTGCCTTACAGAAAGAGTTGGAAAAATTTAAGGACCAGTTTGATTACCAGGAAAACTACCAGCGACGTTTAAACCGCATGCTCTGGGGGCTACCGGAGGGGCTGGAAGGGCCTACTGTGATTGACTTGTCTGCAAAAAATTTAAAAGAAATCCTGGGTATCACACCCAAAAATGGTCGACTTAAACTTGAGCACGCACATAGGGCAGTGATGCCGAGACCACCACCAGAGCAGCCACCATTACAGATAGTGCTGCAATTTCACAATTTTCAGGACAGGGAATTAATATTAAAAGCCTACCAAAATGTACCCTCTACCCTCTATGCAGTATGAAGGTCACAGGCGTCTCTCTCTCCCAGGACTACTCTGCTCGATTGCTGAAGAAATGCCGATCATTCAACTCAGTGATAACGCAACTGAGAGAGGCCGAAGTTGAATGCTTTATGATATATGCAGCCACGCTCAAAATTAAACATGAGGGCACCACGTATTCCCTCTGGGATGTGTCGAAAGCGGTGAGTTTCGTGAAGGATCTTAAGAAGAAAGTGGGATGAAGAGATTTTATGCTGGTAAATCTAGGCTTTGTCTACTGGGCCAATGTGGTATGTGTAAGGAGGTACTGTCATAATGCTATACTGGACTCAGCACTGAGAAAAATATACGACGATATTCTATATACATGGGGGTCACAGCCCAAGCCAGCCTCGTTGAAGGCACTGTTTAATTTTATTTCCTTTTGAACTGTGAGTGACAAACTCACCAAACTGCGTGGCTGATCGCACGTGGAGGTAGCCCGTGGTGGGGGAACTGTGACGCATGAAAACTGAAACAGCCAGCAAATTACTGTTTGGTTCATGGCTTCTAGGAACTTTAAACACGGGACATTATTTAGTTAAAAAAAAAAAAAACAATTACAGGGAATCTATTTTAGGTTTTCTTGCAGCTCTTTTGGGAGAAAAACGGACATCTGATGTATTTTAGAAATAAGGAAAAACAAGGACAGTACCAAAAAATATATAGGGATGTATTTCTGGCAGGAGGTTGGTCAGGGAAAACCAAACATGATTTGAAGTTTGTGGTGGGATGTGGGGCAGGGGGTACGGGCTCACTGAATTTGGGAGTGGAGTGTAAATGCTTGCTATATGCAATTCTTGTTACAAAGGGAGGAACATTCATATAAGGTACTAGAGTGAGAAATGGGGGGACATGTATATAGTTAATGTTTGTTTGTTGGTTCTTATAGTATTGTATTACAGATCCGGTCAGGTTAGAAGACTAGTTTCTATGCAGCACTGGATGATGGAAGGGAGGGGGGCCTGGGGGCGAAGGGCTCTGAGAGAACAATGGGGCAAAGAATATGGCTAACCCAGTAGATTTAGTGGTGGCCTCGTGGAATGTTAGAGGGATATCTACCCCAGTTGCAACGGTTGCTTTATTACAGGAGACCCATCTTACTGAGAAAGAGCTTATCAAATTGAAAAAGGGATGGGTTGGGGAGTGCTACGCGGTGTCATACACCTCCCATAAGAGGGGCGTAGCTGTACTCTTGCCCAAGAGGCTACCTTTCAAGGTTGAAAGAGTGGTGGCGGACCCAACTAACGGCTGCTACATTTTTGTGACGGGTAACATCTTGGGGGAGAGAATAACTTTTGGGAGCGTGTATGCGCTGGAGATGCATGACCCGGTCTCCTATAAATCCCTCCTTGCACTTCTAATGGAGGAATAATTCCCAGGGTTAGTGATGGGTGGTGACCTGAATTGCCTGATGGACCCCGCAATGGACCACTCTGAGGGTAAGGGTACTGTTAAGGGGGCCATCCGTAATTGGCAGGCAGGGATGGTTGACCTGGACTTAAGATAGTTGGAGGACAGCAAATCCCACCCTTTGGGAGTATAACTTTTTTCTCCCATCCACATAGAACCTGGTCTAGACTAGATTATGTGTATATTCTCCGCTCTTGGTACTTGCGTGTGACGCAGATCAACCATAGCACAATACAGATATCTGCTCAATCGATGGTATTACTAACGTTGTCCATAGGTCCATGGGACAAACTTACAAACTTGGAATTTGGAAATTCTGCGGAGCAGGGAAACATTATGTGCAGGTTAATCAAGAAATGGCCCCTTCAAAGGCTGTATTCTGGGATGCGGGAAAGGCAGTCATGAGGGGTTACATTATTGGCTATGTATCTCATCATAAGAAGGTGGTCCAAGAGAGGAGAATTAATCTGGAAAATCGCCTCAAAGTATCTGAAAGACGAATAGCATGCAGAGAGGGAGGAGAAGATGCCCATCAACTGCTAACGGTGACTAGAAAGGCACTAAACAGTTTGTTGCTGGAGGAGGCTAGGAAAACGCGTCTGTTCCTTAGGAAACAAGTTTATGAATGGGGAAACAAACCTAGTACCATGCTGGCATGTTTAATATGAGGGGGGAGGAGCCCCCACTTGATCTTGGCAGTTAGGGACTCGTCGGGGACACTGCAGATGGCTGACAGCCGCAGAGGGAAGAGGTTCAGAAAATTTTACCAAGAATTGTACAGAACACAATGCGAGGATGTACAGATTGTAATGCAGGACTTTCTGGAAGGGTTGATCTCCCTAAACTATCCCAATGTCAGAGAGACTGGCTGAGAGCTAAATTGACAAGGGAGGAGATGGTCAAAGCTGTCACGGGTTTGAAGAGAGGGAAAACTAGTGGCCCACATGGCTTTACTGCAGAATATTACAAAGTCATGAGACCCTACATAGTAGAGCACTTAGAAGCAGTGCTCAGTGCTGCGAGGGAGGAAGGGGAGACACTGCCACAGACGAGAAGGGAGGCGTTGATTTGTTTAATACCCAAAGAGGGTAAGGACTTGCTTGAACGTGCATCCTTCAGACCTGTTTCTCTTCTTAATTGCGATGCTAAAATACTGGTCAAGACCCTAGCTAACCGCCTGGACAAACTTCTATCAGAATTGATTCACCCAGACCGGGTTCATCCAGAACAGATATTCTTACCATAACATGCGGACACTTTTGAACATTACTTGCGGGGCCACTAATGGGTATGAACCCATGCACATATTATCAATAGATGCAGAAAAAACATTTGATCGGGTCAAGTGGCAGTATCTAGTGGAGGTACTGACCTGGTTTGGTCTGGGTGAATAATTCATTGGGATGGTGAGGCTAATGTACATGGCCCCCACAGCACGAGTACTGACCAATGGTACACCTACAGACAGCTTTGCACTTGAAAGGGGGACTAGGCAGGGGTCCCCATTGTTGCCCTTCCTATTCTCCCTAGCGTTGGAGCCTTTAGCAGGGGCAATCAGGAAGCATCCGGAAATAGTAGGGGTTGTAGGCCAATCAGGTGGAGCACATAAACTCTCCCTCTATGTGGATGACATATTGCTGTATGTGGCCAAGCTGGTCCAGTCCATGCCCCCACTGCTGAGACTGATGGAGCGTTTTTCTGGCTTCTCGGGCTATAGACTGAATTTAAATAACTCAGAAGAGATGTGTTTAGGGGGAACTGGGGCAACGGAGGGTGACCTGGCTCAGGACTGGGGTTTATGTAGGGTGCGGCATTCTTTTGTATACCTAGGAATCAGAATTAGAGAATCAATTGGAGCATTATACGACCTGAACTATACACCCCTGGTGCAGAAGATCATGGCCGACTTGGATAGGTGGGGAAAATTGCCCATAACGTGACTGGGTCATATAAACCTATTCAGAATGAATATCCTTCCCAGAATTTTGTATGTAATGCAAATGATGCACTTGGGGCTGACGAGAGGGGATACTAAACGATTAGAGAAATCCTTTTCAGATTTTATGTGGTGGGGAAAATGGCCTAGGGTGAGTCTTGCTCGTCTAAAATCCCTGACCGAGGAGGGTGGACTCCAATTTCCTGATTCGAGGATTTATCATATGGCTATACAATGTCGCTACTTACAGGACTGGGTTGGTAGGCTACAGGAGGCAGGATGGTTACATCTTGAGGAGAGAGGCTGCCCCGGTAGAGTCTCAGCATATTTATCAGTGAAAGGACTGAGGGCCTACACGGGACTACCTACCCCGAATCCACTGGTTAGGTTGGTACTGGACTGCTGGGGGCAAATGGCGTGGCAGAAGGGAAAGGCGTAGGAGGAGACCCTGCTCCTACCAGTGGCGGGAAATCCTTTCTTTAGCCCAGGCATAGATGATTCTGGTTTCAAAGAATGGGAGGCTGGTGGTATAAGATGCCTGAGAGACTTATACACCAGAGAGGGGATGGTCACTTTTGAGGACCTCCGGACTAAGACAGGTGTGGGGCACCAACACTTTTTCCACTATTTACAATTGTTTAATTGTTTATTGTTTAATTAGTATTTCGGAAAAACCTTTGAGCGTGAGTTCTTTTATAAAGGTTCCACGTCAGGGTGGACAATAAGACAATACACATATTCAGTGGTTACAGAGGCCTGATCATTAGGCATTAAAGAGTGATTACATGACAATTAGACAAATAGGAGAAAAAAAAACTGAGCAGTTGTAATTGAATACTAAGCTATTTCTAAATCGGTTGCACTAGGTAGCACACCCTTGGAAACCTCCAAATCCGTTGATAGACTATGGCAGAGTAACTGCATAGGGTTTAATGCTATCCCAGATGGCGAGAGGCTGTGTGACAGTGAAACAAGGGGGACTGGATTTGAAACCAACCGCAGAGAGCGAAAGGTGGGGGGATAGTGAAGGGGGGACTAGCTCCAGAGGGCTTTGTCGAGTATGGTGTGTGTTTTGGGGGTTTGGGAGGGGCAGTACCAACTCGTTTAAAGAGGACTGATAGCTTACTTAAGCCCTTGCCCAGGCTGGAATGGAGGCAGGGTTCTCTAGGTAGCCCTGCTGGGTGTTACCCTTGGGGTAGGCCTGTCTATCAAGTGGGGCCTGAGAAGCAGGTGCATTTTGAGTTAGACATTAGGTGCTGTTTGAGGCCTACTTTGAATCGAGACAGGCTGTTTGTTTGTAATTTCATCGGGAGTTCATTTATCCAGAGGGGGGCCCGATAGGAGAAAGCACGCTGCCCTAGTGAGGTTCGCTGGAATGGTATGGACAGTGCTCCATTCTTCCTCCCTCTGGTGATGTGTGTTGAGAGAGAAGCCTCAAGCAGGTTTCCTATACAGGGTGGGGTTTTTCCGAGGAGTGCCTTCTTTCCCAGGAGGCAAGTTTGGTATTTGATCCTGTCTTTTAGGTTAAGCCAGTTTGTACGCTCATACAGGGTGCAAGTATGAGTGTAGTGATCTGCACACAGGGTGAGGCGGCATGCCTTATTGAGTGCATTTTGGACCCTTTTGAGCACTGTATCAGTAGCAGCTCCACAGATCACCAGCCCATAGTCTATCGTGGAGAGTATGGAGCTGGAGACGGAGAATTGGAGTGCTTCCGGGGTGAGGGATTTCTTATACCTATAGAGGACCCCAATCTTTGCATTTACCACTTTGACAAGTGAGTCTGCGTGGTGAGTATAAGTGAGACAGTCATCAATGGTGACTCCAAGGTACTTGAACAAGTGCACCTGCTCAATCTGCTCACCAGCCTTGTTGGTGATTACGAGAGGAGCATGCTTGTGTTTGTTGTAGGGGCTGGACTGTAGCATGGCCTTGGTTTTCTTGTAATTTAGTAGCAGCTTTACAAGTTAGAACATATTGCAAAACATTAGGGAGAGCCCTTGAAACAGAGTCCTTAATGGGTCAGATAGAACAAATGATACAATATGGATGGAAAAACCCTAAAGGTACCATACGCCGGGTAGCTAAGGTGGGCAGACAGCTACTCCCAGACGTGTCGCAGAAAACTAAGCAGTTACGGGAAAGAGATATGGGTATCTATTACAGAGGACACCTGGACGGTTATGTCTCAATTACACCAGGGCATCCTAGTGTGCAATAAATATAAGAAGTCCTTCTATAAGTTCTGCCATAGACTATATTATCCCCCACTAACAGTCAGTAAATTTAATCCTGAAGTTTCCTCGATATGTCCAAGGTGTACGAGTAGTATAGCATTGTATTACCACTACTTCTGGACTTGTCCTGTTTTACAGGAGTTTTGGAGGGAGGTGAACCGGGAAGTACAGACAATTGCAGGCAGACCGATACCACTGCCACCTATGGTAATGTTGTTCGGGATGGAGGATGCAGGGGAGGATGAGTGGGTCCCCTTACCGTGATGGCTTAGAGTCTTGTTAATCATGGCTAGGCATTGCATTCTTAACACATGGGTTTCCGCACTTAAACCCACTAGCCAGCAATGGAAGACATTGATATTTCAGGCTCTTGCCCTAGAAAGATTAGTATATGTAATGCGGGAGAGAGGGGAACAATTTTATAATGCCTGGCAACCGTACCCAACAGCTCAGTCACCTTTGGAGGTCCTGACACTGGGGGAGGGATAGGGTAGAGAGAAATTCTTTAGCATGGATGCTGAACTGTTATTTTTGGGACCTATGCTGCATAACTGATTGATAAAATGAGGTTTAATTTTTGTCTCTTAGATAAACTCAAATCTGTATAAGTGAACTTATGACTTGGTCTAATGTATCTGAATGTAATAAGAATAGACTTGGATCTGAGTGTATATATTATGTTTTAATGTCTGTCATTGTCTTGTGTTTGGTTTAATTGTACTGTTTGTAATCTTGTTTATTGCAAAACTGAGTAAACACATGATGCAAAAAAATAAAAACAAACTGGGGAATATGGGAGTGGGCAGGACAGCACTGCAGTGAATAGGTAATTAGCTGGGCGGCAGAACACAGGAGGTGGCGGTAAATGGCTGTCACTCCACAGAGGGAAGAGTGACCAGTGGGGAACAACAGGGATCAGTGCTGGGACCGGTCCTGTTCAGCATCTTCATCAGTGACATTGCACAGGACCTAGAAGGCAGAATTTCCCTGTTTGCTGATGACACGAAGCTCTGTAACAGAGTGGACATGCCAGAGGGTGTAGACAGAATGAGGAGGGACCTGCAGAAGCCTGAAGAATGGTCAAGGGTTTGGCAGTTGAAATTCAATGCAAAGAAGTGCGAGATGATGCATATGAGGCACAAAAACCCTGGAACAACATATCAGTTGGGGGGTAAGGATATAGCATGCACCAAGCAGGAAAAGGATCTTACAGTTATCTCAGATTACCTCAAGGTAGGGACACAGTGTGACAAGGCAGCAGGTAAAGCAAATAGGATGCTGGGATGCATAGGCTGAGGCATCACCAGCAGGAAAAGGTAAGTTATAATTCCACTTTATAAGACACTAGTGAGGTCCCACCTGGAGTACAGTGTACAGGTGACCTTACCTACGCAAGGACACAGGGTAGAGAAGGTTCAGAGGAGGGCAACAAAGATGGTACAGGCACTGCATCACAAGTCCTATGAGGACAGGCTGAAGGACTTGAATATGTACTCCTTGGAGGAGAGGAGGGAGAGAGGGGATATGAGAGAGACATACAAGTACCTTACAGGGAGGAACAGGGTGCAGGAATACACTATTTTTCAGCGAAAAAGATGTTCCAAGACTAGAGGACATAGGATGAAGTTGGAGGGAGAACGATTCAGAGGAAACGTGAGGAAGAATTTCTTCACAGAACAAGTGGAACACCTGCCAGAGGAAATGGTGAGGGCTGAAACAATCATTTAAGAATGCATGGGATAGATCAATACTGACACTGTAGTGCAGCATGAGGAGGGTGCTGCACTCCTGAGGTGCCGTCTTTTGGATGAGACGTTAAACCGAGGTCCCATCTGCCTGTTCTGGTGGTAGTTCAGGTGGATGTTAAAGATCCCATGACACTTCTGGAAAAGAGCAGGGGAATTTCCCTGGTGCAATGGGCAAATTTCTTTCATTCACGAAAAATACCACCAACAGCTTAATCTGGTTCAAGGTCAGTTGGCATTTATCTGTATCCCCCTCCCCCGGGTCGTGCCTGAAAATAGGCAGGATTTGTCTAGTGCACTTACCTGGTCAACAAAATTAAAAAATAAGGGAATTCTGGAGGTCAGGGGTAAGGTGCAACAGACTCCTAGGAAAACAAAGTGAACTTGCAAGCTCAAATGGGCCACAGGCCCTTATCTGCCGACAGTGTCTATGTATCTATGTCGTTATGGTAAGCATTATGATGGCATAAACAAAAGCACTCTGAAGTCATCAGGGAACAGACCAATGCTTTTTATGAAGGATTTTTGGATCAGCTAGAAAAAAAAAAAAAAAAAAAAAGTGTTATTTACCCCAGAAAGAAAATCTGAAAATAAAAAAATATTCTCTAGTGAAGTGCCATAGTTAAACAGTCATGTATATGAGAGTACATGCAGAAGTGCAGAGTTGCCCTTAACACAAAATCTAGTTTTACACCAGATTTAGACAGTTACATCCTGGAGGGTGGATGAACTGACTACTACTAGAGAGAACTGGGGGGAGCAGTTTACATGGGCTCCATGGCCCCTTCTGCTCATCGACAGTGAGGTATGAAAATAACATAAAAACACTACAGCAGGCAGATTTTTAAAGCCCTGTGCCCCCAATATTCTTGGGCATATTTTCCAAAAGCCTGCAGCAGACCCAATGCACCCAGGAGATAGCAGGGCTGCTGAGCTCAGTTAAAAAATATCCCAGACTCCCCTACTGATGAGTACTGCCATCCGCCACTGCACCAAGTCCCCTCACTACCAGCAGCTCGGCTGCACTGGCTCCCCAAGACCACTTGGTGCCACGGTTGATGGCTCTGCCAGCTGGTCAACTGCACTCATACGTTTTTTTTTGGGGGGGGGGGCTCACACAATCAGCCCCCCCCAAATGACACAGTTCTTAAGCAGATGGCTTATCGCAAAATGGTAAATGCATCCAGGAAGAGATACATGCTGGTATAAACCAGGTCCAGTTGTTGCAGTCGGAACTGGTTTTTAAAACTTTGCCTGCTACATCCAAGTGCGCGATTGACTCGGGGGTGTTGGGGAGGGAGCGAGTAAGTTAATACGGATGCGCCTTCATCCATGTTAGAAAATCTGGTTCCCAGATGTATTATGATGGCATGCTAACCATCAGTTTAAAGTAGCAACACATGTTATGGTGAAAATTCTGGCATACACCTTTTTATTCTGTTTTAGAGTACACCTCTTTTCTCCTGTCTTGTAAAAAGCCATATTTGTTCCTCATTTGAGTCTGGTTTTGCAGTATTTTTAGATTTAATATAAATAAAAGGGTGTTCCTGTGAAACAGCAGTATTTGTTCACAGGCAACCAAGTTCATCATATAATTTTTTTTAGCAATAATGAATTTCTGACAAAGCAACAATATACTCATTCTTTTCGTCCACTTTAATTCAACCGACAAATGTGTCGTCCCCCCCCCAAGCCGGTCAATCCTCGTTTTATCTCCTGTCAAGCAGACCCCATCTGACCACCCTTTAGCCCTGCCACTTGACTTCTCCTGGTACTTATCCAGTCTCCTTTCTTCCCCATGGCATGCCTTCTATGGTGGGGTCCCTGGGAAGTGCAAATTCCCGGACAGGGTTGGGATCCAGCCCGGAGACAGATGCTTGGTCACCAGTGCAGGGTGTACATTATTTTATCATCTGGTGTTTCCCCACCACGACGTAAGCCTCCTAGGGTTGGCCAGCATATAATGATGCACATGCATTAGTACATATCAGCATCTGGCAGTGCCAGTTCTTTACATTTATTTTTTTTGTGTGTGTTTAGTATGCTTTTTGAGTGTCGCCGAAGGCTCAGCCCCCCCCCAGCCTTCACTGGGTGGCAGGTGAACAACAAAGGACCGAATCCCACCCCCCAGAGCCCCAAAGGAGGAGATGTCCTGTGGAATGTTCATCACGCTCTCCCCCACTAGCTCCGGTAACCAGTGTGTTCTGGACCTTGGTAGCGAGCAGAGATGCTACCGCTGCCCTACCTGTCCAGCTGACAAATGTGATTTCAATGTTCATGCCTTCTTGCCGTGCCCACCTTGAAAACATTAAACATATTGGTGAGCTTCTGTGCCATTTCCTATTAGAAGCAAGAGCTAGCATCATCTTAACATATCTATAGCATAAATCTTGCATCTATATTCAAAAAGTTACTTCGGAAGAAATTTTTAAAAATTGCTAGTGATGGCCGTGAAAACAAGTAATAATAGTGGCTTTAACAATACATGAGGGAATTAAGAAGAATTCACCACTGAAGACCTCATGATGTCAAAGCTACAATACTAAAACTTTTATGATACCATACTGATGCTTTAATGGCATTCCAAGTCATAATCTGTATTTTCAGTACTCTTGCCCATCCATCAGCACGTTCAGGGAGCACTGTCTGTTGCATGCTAGTTCCCCTCAAGTCATTACACAACAAGCATTTGTCAATGCCGACCATTCGCTTGCAGGTATTTGCAGTGGTATTTGGCACTTGGACATGGCTTAAAAAAAAAAATCAGTGACAAAGAAGTACAAGCATTTGTCAATGCCGAATGTTGCTTGCTTTTATGTGCTGTTTAGGTATTTGGAAGTTACTGGAGTGCAAATATTGAAAATTTGCAAACTTACGAGCGTGCGTAGGAACTGCGCAACGCACCCTCGTAAAACAGTCATTTTTAGGAATTTTTTCACAAAATTTTCAACACAGCCATTTTAAGACCTCTGCTCATGAACAGTGACACTGTGATTTTCTTAAAGTGTCCCATACATTGAGTTCGCACACCGACTGTGCCACTGTGCGCTACATGGGCGGAACACGCTTTGGATGAGATGTGAAAATGACAGCTGTACTACTCATAAGAAGGTGTGGTAAAATGGCAATATTGAAAATCTGGGTGAAAATATTGAAAATTCGCGAACTTAAGAGCCTTCTATAGGAACTGCGCCATACACTATAACGTAAAGCGGTCATTTTAGAATTTTTCCAACAAATTGTCAAAATAGGCTTTTGAGAGCCTACCTTATGAGCAGCTGGCACTGTCGTTTCATTAATCGAAGCCGAAGGGAGATTGCGCAGAGTGACTGCTAAATCATCCTTTGGGCCCGGTCAACATGACAGTGACAGAATCTATGAGAAGGGTCCCAAAAACACCATGTTGAAATTTGGTGCAAAATTCCAAAAATGCCTGAGATATGCAACAAAGTTGAAAAAACCCATCTAGCCCATTATACAGCTTACGGCATTTCTCAGTTCGCAGTTGGCTTTGAAGAGTGCAGACGTGTTCCTGGTCCAGCGATGAGGCTAGCCAAGCTCCGAGGCATGTATGGGGTGAGGGGGTGGGGAGGCAGGGTGCGCAGTGGGTGGGTGCGGGTTGTGGGAGGATGGGGAGACAGCAATGAAACTTTTTTTTTTTTTTTTTTTTTACTCAGGCGGCGCGGGGCGTTTGCCATGCTGGGGTGGGCTCCCAGCGTGGCAGCAAACTGTTTGGTGGGGGCGTGGAGCTGGCCGGGGATTGGGCACCCCATCGGCGGAAACGCGGGCGGTTGCCACGCTGGGGTGGGCTCCCAGCATGGCAGCAGGAAAGCGGTTTGGGGACGGAGCCGACGGAGGATTGGGCATCCCCATCGGCAGACGACGCGGACGCTTGCTACGCTTGGGGGGCTCTCAGCGGGCAGCAGGGAAAGCTGTTTGGGGACGTGGAGCCAACGGGATTGGGCACCCCATCGGCAGGCGGACGCTGGACATTTGCCACGCTGGGTGGGCTCCCAGCGTGGCAGCAAAACTGTTTGGGGGGACGTGGAGCCGACAAGGATTGGGCACCCCATCGGCAGACGACGCTGGACGCTTGCCACGCTAGGTGGGCTCCAGCATGGCAGCAGGGAAAGCTGTTTGGGAGAGGGGGAGCCGACGGGAATTGGGCACCCCTCACAGACACATAGACGTTTGCCACACTGGGTGGCTCCCAGCGTGGCACCAAAGATTTGGGGGGGTGTGGCCGCTGCCAGCACACAGCGGTGGTTTTCTTTGAAGAAGACCACCGCTGTCATATACAGCACCGCATCGATTGGTGCAGGACCGCCACGCCTGCTCAACGGAGCAGGGGATTGCACAGGACAGGCACACCTCCAAAGTGTCCAGTTCTCCCAAGATGTTCCTTACGCATGCGCGCAAGCGAACATAAAAAGGGATAAGCAGCCTGGGAGTGTTTAGATTTGAGGAGTGCCAGTGCAGAGAGGATAGGAAGCCTAGGAGCTAGCACACAGATTAGGAAACCTAAGAACCCCGGTCTGAATCCTACACCACCACTCACAGCATGATCTTGAGCTCTCCCTTACCTCTTCCTGTGTCCAAAAAAGGGATTTTCAGTAGCCAGAGAAAATTGTTCTTCATGACTGGGGACATCTGCAGGAAAACCAAATCTCTGCTCCCCAGACTTCATCTCATCCTTCTGCTTTTCCTTTTGCTGAAAGCATAGGCCCACGTATTCTAAGGGGATGTACGGTCCATCCCTAGATGCACCCGGGCATCTTCGGGCTTGTGATGGCGGGAAGCATGGCAATATTCAGAAGCCCCCGATGTGCCACACAGATCCAACTGTGCCACAGCACAGAATATTCCAATGCAGGCATGCAAATGAGGGGTCCCTCATGTATATTCCCTACATCACACTATTCAAACCTTCCCTGGCGAAGACACAGCCAGATACACCCGCGCAGTTAGGAAACCAAAACCCTGTCCTAACTTTGTGTGGGGCAGGTGGTGTTCGCGCACAGCCCAGGACTGGTCACATGATCCCCCCGGCCCTGATCCATGTCCATGGTACAAAGAAATGCTACCTGTTTCCTGGTAGTCTAGTGGTTCCCCAAGCAGTGTGTCTGAACAATAAACATCCCCATTTCAATAGTGTAGGGTCCCCTCTCCGATTACAGAATGTCACATCATTATATCTTCATTTCCGTAGTATAGGGTCTCCCCTACCCGCCCTGATCACAGATATACTACATACATACCACATACTAAAATGCCAGCAGAATAGGCCCAATGGTCTTTCGTGTCTGCTCGTTTGGTCAGCCCCCACCCTGGGAGCTGACCTTGCTGCCCCCCTCGCCCTCTCTGGCTTCTCCCTTCCCAGTTCCGGATATTCTCACTACACTGGTTTTTGCTTCCAGAACCCTTTCCCTGTACCTGTCCCACCCCCTCTTAAACCCCTCCACCATTTCTGCCTCCATCAGCACCCTGGGCAGCGCATTCCATGGCTCCACCACCCTCTCAGTGAAGCAGCACCTCCTCCTTTCTCCCCTGAATCTCCCCCCCTCCAGCTTCCACCCATGCCCTCTCGTTGCCTTCCCCTTCGGAGCACCCTGGCTGCTCCTCCCCTATTTATCCCCTTCATGTACCTGAAGGCCTCCATCATGTCCCCCCGGTCCCTTCTCTCTTCCAATGTGTACATATTTAGCTCTTCGAGCCTCTCCCCATAGGTTTCTATCCCCCAAGCCCCAAATCATTTTGGTTGCCCTCCTCTGGACCCTCTCCATGAGTTCAATGTCCCTCTTTAAATGTGGCCTCCAAAACTGCACACAGTACTTGAGGTGCTGCCTCACCAAGCAGTTATACAGTGGGAGTATCACTTCCCTTCTTCTGGAGGTGAGCCCCCTAGCAGTGCATCCAAACATCCTGTTGGCCTTTGCCGCTGCCCTCCTACAAGTCTCCGAGTTGTTCATCTTGACATCCACCACCACCCCCAGGTCCCTCTCAGCTATCGAGACTTGTAGCATTCCGCCCCCCGCCCGGGTGTACACTTGGCCCGGGTTTCTGGCTCCCAGGTGCAGTACCTTGCATTTCCCTGCATTGAACCTCAGCTTCCGCTTTCTAGACCACCTTTCCAGAGCCTCCAGGTCCCCCTGTAGGGCCACCCTCCCCTCCTCCCCATCTACCACCGCCCCCAGTTTTGAGTCACCCGAAAAGAGACTCATCTCACTCCCAATACCCTTCCTTATGTCAGAGACGTAGGCGTTGAACAGGAGGGGCCCAAGGACCGATCCCTGAGGGACTCCACTAATGACGCTCCTTGGGGATGAGACTATCCCGCCAACCAAAACCCTCTGGGTCTGGTTCTGGAGCCAATTTCCTATCCATCTGATTATCTGGTTCCCCACACCCCCATTTCTTCCAGATTATCCAACAGGCCCCTGTGAGGAACAGAGTCAAACGCCTTGCTGAAGTCAAGAAAGAGGACGTCCACTGGTCTACCCAGGTCCAAGGCACTCGTCACCCAGTCATAGAACTCCACAAGGTTTGTCTGACACAATTTCCCTGGGATGAATCCATGCTGTCCATCATCCAGGCACCCCAACTTTTCCAGGTCCCCCCCAGTCTCTCCTTGACAATGCCCTCCATCACCTTGCCCACCACCGATGTCAGGCTGATGGGCCTGTAGTTCCCTGCCACCTCCCTTGATCCCCCCTTGTGGACAGGCACTATATGCTCCACCTTCCAGTCCTGGGGCACCCACCCTGTCCTCAGAGAGATGCTGAAGAGCTCTGCCAGGGGTTTTGCCAGGAGATCCGCCAGTTCCTTCAGCACTCTGGGATGCAATTCATCAGGCCCTGGTGCTTTCTCCGTCTTAAGGGGCCTGAGGGCTTCCCTCACTCTCTCTGCCGTGATTTCCACCTCCGCTACCTCGCCCCCTGCTTGGCCTTCCCCCTCCCAGGCCCGCCAATCGGTAAGCCCCCCTCAGTTTCACCATCTCCTCCCATGTATGATGCAGCCCCCCCATTTTCCTTGGTGAAAACTGAGGCGAAGTACTCATTTAGTACCTCAGCCTGCTCCTCCGGGTCTTGTGCCCATCCCTCCCCTGTTTTAATCCTGCTAATCTGCCCCTTCACCCTTCATTTTTCCCCAATGTATCTAAAGAACCCCTTGTTCCCTCTCCTAATTTCCCTGGCCACGTTCTGCTCCTTCCTTGCCTTAGCTGCCCACACCACCCTAGTGGCCCTTCTAGCCATCAGTTTGTACTCCCCTCAATCCCTTTTCACTCCTTGAGCACTTGAATTGCCTATAGGCTGCCTTCTTTCCCCGCACCACCTCCTGGACCTCCCTGGTCCACCAGCAGGGTTTTCGGGCCCTACCGCATTTTCGTCTTACTCTTGCGCAGGTGCTGGCAGCATCCTGCACCCCCTCCTGATGATTTCCCACCTACTGTCTGTATATTCTTTTATGACTATCCCCATTTCCATAGTGTAGGGTTCCCTTCCCCACCCTGATCACAGACTTTCATAAATGTATATATATACACACATATCTCCATTTCCATGGTGTAGTGGCCCCCCTCCCCAGCCTGATCACAGACTGTCATAAATGTATATATATACACACATATCTCCATTTCCATAGTGTAGGGTTCCCCTCCCCACCCTGATCACAGACTGTCATAAATGTATACATATACACACATATCTCCATTTCCATGGTGTAGTGGCCCCCCTCCCCAGCCACAATCCTCGACAGAATACACACACGGTCCCCAGTTCCACAGTGTAGTGGCCCCCCACCCGGTAGGCAGTAATCCCCCGCAGCCCCCAAACCAATCTGTGCACTGACTGGCAGCCCTCCACCGGACTGGTCAGTACCAGAGTGCATACAGTACATAGTATGCACTCACTGGCTGACACCAACCAATGGGCACATACTATGTACTGTATGGGCTCGGGGAACCCGATCAGGGTCAGCAGCTGGCTATGGCAGGGTGAGGAGGATGTGCCGTCAGCTGGCTACAGGCCAGGTTGAGGGGTGCACGGTGGAGCTACCACTAGGCACCGGGACCATGTGTTTATTGTTCTATCAAGGATTGGAACTGGTGGAGGGGAGCCACCACATTGTGGAAATGGGGATATGTATATATTTTTATGACAGTCTATGGTCAGGAAGGGGGGACCCTGCACTATGGAAACGGGGTTGTATGTCATTTCTTCTGACACTCTGATCAGGGCTGGCCTGATGCGTATAGGCGACACAGCCATGCTAATGAGACCATAATGGGCATGCATGAGGCCCCTTTCTGCCATGCATTGCCCAATGAGCTCATAACATATTCTGTTTGAATATCAACCTTGTGGGAAACTGTGCATCCTGGTATGCACCACACAATCCCCCACTGGCGGTCTTCAGCCCTGAACCCTGGATGTGCTGCACCAAACAAGGCAGTCGCCCGCTATGTGCCGTGCATCTAGGTCCGATATTACAACAGAATGCACCATCTGTTCTGGTAACACATTCTGTTTGGATCTCACCTCAGAGCTGGCCAGCCCAATATTTTTTGTGCAGCGCATCGCTTTGCAAGTGCTTCTGGGCGCCTCTGAATATGGGGCCCCATAATCTTCAATTTGTGTGATAGCACAACCAGTCAATGACTGATCTCACAAGCAAAAGATTCTTCAGCAAAGAGAAAAGCTGGCAGATGGGATGAAGATCCTATATTCATGCAAATGTCCGTAGTGACAACAGACTGGGGAGGGATGGTAAATACTGAAGGAAAGAACTTGAAGCTGAACAACATCGGGATAGGATATTAGAAAGTTTCCTTCCGTACTGGAAATGAGCTTTAGTATCCATTGATCTCATCTGTCCTCTCTGTGCCACTGCCAAATGTTCCTGACTTGTTAAATACTTTAGGATACACTGTGTATAAAGATGCCATATAAAACCAAACTCCTTTCCTAGTGCTCCATTGGCATAAGTCATTCCACAGTGGTACTAGCTAGCATCAGTCGAATATCCACCACAAGCACTCATTACCAACTCTTGCTAACAGATCTAAACCACAGTCGCAGCCCATCTCCAGAAAAAAAGCCTTACAATCGGTTAAAGTTTCTCCCAGACAAGATGAACAATATAATCTACTATCTGTCATCATAAACAGTTCTGCCTTCATTAATGTCTCTTAGCTTGTATGTGAAACTGTGTTTCTTAATGATCACTAATGTCACTGGAAAACAACAAAAAAAAAAATACAAAAAAAAAAATGCTTGTCTTTTCTACTGCTGCTACAAACTGCAGAACTGTGCAATTCAGTAGTAATGTAACCCTTGGGCTACCAGTAGATTTAAAAGGTACTGAAATTCAGATGATGCACAAAAGTCTGCAGCCCTGCAAGGGTTAAGACACATTTCTTGAACTTCCCTTTAGATCACAATGTGGCTCCAACAGACACACTGACCAGCAGGATTGTTCAGAAAGGCATCTAAATAACTAGCAAACACAAAAATTGTACATTTTTCTTTTAAAAGCCAGCATCTGTGCAGTCTGCATGCGTCAGGTAAGCAAAGGAATGCTGTGCCAGCGGATTGTACCTTACATTTTTCAGGCTAAAATGAACTCAAATAAAATGTAACAATGTGACCTTAAAGCTGTATGGTTAGGCTACATGGCAAGCCATTTGCCCATCATGTTTTGGTTACAAAGGTATTTCCTGCGTCGACAGTAGTGACTAAGGTTGTTCCACTACCGACTACACACATCAGTCAATTACTCAGAGAAATCAAAGTAAAACCAATCCCTCAGTTTTTCCCATTCCTCAACTATAAAGAGTTTGTGCAGTTACCAAGAAAAAAGATCCACTTGTGTCCTCTTTGGCTACAAGTCTTGCAACAACATTAATGAGTCCCCCAAACAAACAACAAAAAAAATAAGACTGTATGGAAATGTGAGGTAGAGGTCACCCCATGGTTTAGCAAATGCAACAGTCTAATAAAAACTGCTGCTTGAACAGTACTTGGGGACTTCAATGCCTGGGTCGATGAACTCACGTTTCCGTCAAAACTTCCTCCAACTAATGATTCTGTTGGGCTTCACAAAGGTTGTTACTGCTGCAACCCATATTCAGGGTTTCTCATTGGATCTGGTGTTCACCATGGAGATCACGGAACTGGTGCTGGAACCAGTTGGGTGGTCTGACCATCACTCTATAAGGTTTAATTTTGCAGCCCCCCCCATTAGACCAACCCCTTTGGAGATGGTCCAGTACTGCCCTTTGAGGGGTGTTACCCCTGAGGATCCGATGGCAGTGGAGTGCATGGAACCAGATGTCTTAGTAGTGCACTATAATATGGTGCCGAAGGCTCTGGATTCCATAGCACCTGTCCGAGTTCGCACCCTCTCCCTCTGCCCTCGGTTCCCTTGGTTTAATGGGTCACTGAGGGAGTTGAGGAGGGTGGGGCGAAGATTGGAATGCTGCTGGTGGAAATCCGGCCTGGAAGGTGACAGGTTTAGATTGATAGCCCATTATTCGGACTATCAATCAGAAATCTCCCATAAGAAGGCAGAGTTCCTGTCCAGGGAGATAGCTGCATCAAGAAATCGACCAGCTCAGCTCTTCCGAACTGTGGACAAGCAATGCAATCCAACCTGTCTGCGGGGTCAGAGAGCTTTTTCACAAATAAAGTGTGATGAGTTTGCTCAGTTCTTTGATAAGGTGTCACTGATCAGGTCGGAGATCCACAAAACGCATTCAACTGGGCATGGCAGTGATCGATGTGAGGTTACAAGCTCTCGGTCTGCCTGGACAGATTTTGACCAGTCAGTGATTGTGGCTATCATGAAGATTGTCCAGGGTTTGCGGCCAACTTGCTGTAGTTTGGATCCTGGTCCAACGCGCCTCCTTGTGGGATGCATGGAAGCGATCGAACCAGTCCTGGCTGAGACAGTCTGGTGCTCATTGGACCAAGGGGTGTTTCCAGGAGTCTCTAAAAGGGGCTGTCGTGACACCCCTTTTAAAGAAACCTTCCCTTGAGCCTGACTGTCTTGTTAACTACAGACCGATCTCTAACCTGCCCTTTTTGGGTAAGGTTATTGAGAAAGTGGTTGCGCTGCAGCTCTTTGACTTTCTTACCACCCATGAAATCTACGATCTTCTCCAGTCCAGTTTCAGGAAGAGGCACAGTACAGAGACTGCGTTGGTTTGGGTACTGAATGATCTAATAGCACGAGATCAGAGGAGCCATTCGATCTTAGTTCTCCTTGATCTCTCTGCAGCGTTTGACACCGTTGACCATGGGATGTTGTTAGAATGCCTGCAGCTATTCTGTGGCCTGTCGGGGACAGTCCTCAGATGGACTCATTCCTTCCTCACGGGCAGAACTCAGAGGGTAGTATCAGGAATTTTTTCCTTTGCTCCGCCTTGTGGGGTGCCGCAGGGCTCTGTGCTTTCCCCCATGTTGTTCCTGCAGTGTATATATGCTGCCATTGTGAGACGTATGGAGGTGTTATAGGCTGAGTTTTCACTGCTATGCGGATGATACTCAGCTCTATATGTCCTTTGTACCCGAACAGAATGACGCACTATCTGTTTTTAACAACTGCCTCGCTGAGATTCAGGATTGGATGAGTGCTAACTAGTGGAGACTGAATCCAGACAAGACTGAGGTGCTGGTGGTGGATCCAGGTTACCGTGTAGAGAAGTTGACTCCTGGGTCTCCCTCTGGCCTTGTGTTAGGGGGTAACCAGTTGAGACCTTCTGAACAGGTGTGGAATCTGGGTGTAATAACTGACAGCGAGCTGACGCTCAAGACACAGGTGTCAGCCTTTGTCAAGTCCTCCTTTTTCCATCTGAGGAATATAGCCTGGATAAAACACCTTGTTCCACACAATGACCTTCCTGTGTTGGTCCACGCCTTTGTTTCTTCGTGTCTTGATTATTGTAATGCTCTTTATCTAGGGTTGCCAGGGGTGGATCTCCGTCGCATGCAGCTGGTGCAGAATGCTGCAGCCAGGTTGTCGATTGGACTGTCAAGAACTTGCCATATCACACCTGTGCTGCGCGAACTGCACTGGCTTCCAGCGCGATGGAGAATCATCTTCAAGGTCACGTTGCTGACCTATAAGACCCTACTCTGACAGGGACCGGGCTACTTGCAAGATCTCCTTCGGCCTTACCGCCCTCTCTGCCCACTCTGTTCCACCGACGAGGGATTGCTAGAGATTCCCAGGGTTCGTCTTCAGTTATCTGGGTCCAGAGTGTTTTCTTTTGTGGCCCCAACCTGTGGAATTCTCTACCTCGTCAGATTAGAGAGTGCCCGTCCACAGAGTCATTTAAAGCATTATTGAAAAGCCACTTATTTGCACTAGCTTTTGATTAAGTATTTTCCTGCTTTTTAAAACTGTTTTTATATTTGTATTTATTGTCGATATATGTTGTTTTGGTTATGTTCTGTGCTTTGACATTTTGAAAAGCACAATACAAATAAATACTTATTTTTATTTTGATACTTTACAGGTAGTGTGCAAAAGTGGTTAGTAAGCCAAGTTCCCCCAGTAACTTCTACCGCTGGTTGAGTCACCTAGGCTAAGGTTAAATGGTACAGTCCAAACAAAAGAGAATGTGGCACAAAGGAGCTGAATGCAAATAAAATAAATTTATTCAGTCAAATGCCAATAAACAGCAAACACTGCTCCCAACACAGCAAATTATACAGACGGTGTTTCCTTAGCTCTTCAACTCTAACAGTGAGTCTTCCTCAGCACAAATTTGTTGTTTTACTTGCATTCAGCTCCTGTGTGCCGCATTCTCTTATTTTTTGGACAGTATCTCTTTGGGTCTGGCTGTCCCACTTGCGAGCACTGTCTCCAGTTCGCACACTTCTCTGAGGACCCTTTCAGGTAAAGACCCCCTCCAGCACACACCTGCTGCCTTGGAAGCTCCAAAACGCCACCGCTTAGACTAGCAGGTCAAGACCCCTTCCAACACACACACACCTGCTGCCTTGGGAGCTTCAAAATGCCGCCGCTTAGACTAGCAGGTGCGAGTTACCCTCTACTTCCAGCTGAGGCACTCTGTCTCGGGAGCAATGAACAGCAGATTTGAACCTGGTGCCTTTCTGCCAGCATATCAGTGCTGACTCACTCTCTTACTCGCTGCTGTCTGCACTCCACAGCGTCCTTTAATGTCGCAAGTATACTTGCATAAAGAATATGCGCCGGATTTGTAGTTAAAAAATTCAGAGTGTCTAGTTTCCATTTGCAAGTTATACCCAGCTACCCCTAGACGTCACAGTTTCCTCCTTCACACACTGACTATTCTCCTGACATTCATTCTTTTGCACAGCTCTTGCTCAGGTTCTGGGTGCTTTGGCTCGGAGTGGAGGACGCTGCGGCCTCCTGTTTTAGTGGAGATGACCCTAACCACCCACATTATCCTACCTCACGCTTTTTCAACAGTTCCACCTAGATACCCTCCCCACTGACATTTTTCTACTCCAGGCTTCCCTATCCTGCTACTGTTGAATATCTTGGATTTTAATCTGAACTTCTGCCTCTTCGTTGACCCATCTTTAAGCTCTAATATGGCATTGGGTATTGTCCTGGCTTGTACTTACATACTTCTAGTACTGGGCGCAGACCGACTGCTGCTCACTCACAGACAGGACACAGGGCAGTCCACAGACCCTCTGTACTCCATTTTCTCATGTATGTACCCCCAAGCCAATCTTAATCCTACCCTTATCACCATATACAGGCTTAGAAAGGAAGCTGCTATATGATTATGGAATATCTCACTGTCTACAAGCGTCAGAATTCCCCCCATCTTGTGTCCTCCTGAAATTCCTGCTGACCATTAAGTTATTACTTGCTGGGGATACTGAAGCTAATCCTGGCCCTCCATGTCCTAATGTTCCAACTGTGTCACCTTCTATGGCTGTCTGGGCCAATGCCAAAGGTCTGAAGCTAGTCCACATGAACATTAACAGCCTCAGACCTAAAATACATGAACTCAAGGCATGAGTAAATATGTACTCCGCTGACATAACTGCCATTTCCGAAACCTGGCTCAAGTCTAGTATCCTAATGCATGAGGTTGCACTCCAGGGTCTTAAGTCTTTTAGACAAGATAGATGTGGTAGAAAGGTTGGCGGAGTAATCATTTACGTTAAAAACTCCCATAATGCCTCCCTGGTAACGACAGACCATACTCAATCAGATGGTGAGGCAGTGTTCATCAAAATACTGCTTGGCAGGACTAAGCCCCTGCTTACGGGCTGCATCTACAACCAACCTAAGACTGCAAAAGATGCCTTAAAGAGCCTTCTACCTCAGATGCCAGGGCTACCTCAGTGGGACAAAATAATCTTTGGCGACTTTAACCTCCACTGGGGTCAGCACACCATTAGTGATGTAAAATCCAGCTTGCTAGAGGCCAACTTGACCCAACTGATCCAAGGACCCACTAGACTGAACATTAAGTCAGGAAACCACACCACATTAGACTGGATTCTTGCTTCCAACCCAAGTAGTTTCAAACTCACCGAGACATTTACGGACTCCATAAGTGACCATGCCCCTATATTCGGCATCTGGAAAAATGATCATCCCAACCCTCTACCCAGAATTTTTTGGGCTCGAGATTATTCCAATTTCGACACCTTTCTTGAAACCCTAGCAGTGGTGGATTAGACTCAAATCAAGCTAGCCCCCAATCTGGACTCAGCCCTTGATTTCTTCATTAATAACTTCCTCTCGGCCGCCAGTAAGCATGCCCCCTAAAACAAATCAGAGTCAAGGGAAAACGCTCAAAGTGGCTGTCCAGAGACCTTAAACAAATGAGGGTGAGACAAAAAGCCCGGGAAAAATTCAATTCTACAAATCTAACTAAGGATTGGGTGCAATATAGAAAACTGAGAAACAAGTGCAAAAAGGAACTAAAATCAGCTAAACAACAATACCTTCAGAACCTACAAACTAAAAACCTTTCGGACCCTACAAAATTTTGGTCCCAAATTAACTCTCTCCTAAAGGGGAACACCACCCATGAAAAAAGTGACATAGTACCAAATGGTGTCCACTATACCAACCCACAAGATGCTGTTAATGCACTAAACGCATTCCTCACTGACCTGGACAAATTTAAAAATAATCCCTCTGCCCCCCCCCCCCAAAGAATCATCTACAAGAGGAAACCCCATACCCTAATTTTCACTTCAAACTTGCAACTAAATCTGAGGTCCAAAAATTATTAAAAAAATAAAATAAATAAATAAAATCCTCTGGCTCTGCTGGGTTTGACAAATTGGAGCCCAGACTCCTCAGTATTGCAGCCCACGTTATTGCCTGGCCAGTTACTTGGCTCCTAAACAGATCCTTGCTTGAAGGCAAAGTCCCCGCTATGTGGAAAGTTGCCTTAAATCACGCCTATCCCTAAAGGTTGGGATATTGAGCTTGTTGACAATTACAGACCGATATCCATCCTCTGACTCTAAGTAAAGTGTTAGAGAGGATTGTATACCAGCAGGTCCAGGAATATGTTGAACGGAACAATTTATTAACTGAACGACAGCATGGTTTTAGAAAAAAATCATGGTACCAATATAGCCTTGATTAGTCTTACTGGGGATATCTTCACGGCTCTAGATGATGGCCTTTCAATTGGTGCGATCTTTATAGACCTCACCAAGGCATTTGGCTTGGTAAATCATCAGCAGCTTATCACTAAACTAACATCTCTTGGTCTTGATCATCTGTCCACTCAATGGTTCACAGACTACCTTAATGGCAGATCACAAATTGTCAAATGGCATGGTGCTACATCCAACAAATGCCCCATCACAGATGGTGTGCCCCAGGGTTCAATACTGGGACCTCTCCTGTTTTCCCTATTTATTAATGATTTGCCTCAACATTGTGGAGGGGCCAAGGTGACCTTATATGCAGATGATGCTGTGCTTTATAGGTCCTCCCGAGACACTGTCCAAACAAACAACCTTCTTAGTCAAGACCTTGGTCTACTTGAGAATTGGTTTCTTGCTAATAAATTAGTTCTAAATAGTAAAAAGACCAAAGCCATGCTATTTGGCCTAAAAGCCTAGGCCCAACGCATTTACATTTATTGTCCCCAGCTCTTTCCAATGGCTCAAAAATTTAAGTGATCGATTATATCAAATACCTAGGTGTACACTTAGACCAAGATTGCTCCTTTAAAAGCCACATTGACCATCTGACCAAGAAACTCAACCAAAAGTTAGGTCTATTATATCACCTCAGCCCTTTCCTCACTCATGAATACAAACTCAAGGCTTCCACTGGTATACTCCTTCCAACCTTGCTATATGGGACCCCTTTACTACAATCTGTAAGAAGTTCTGAAATGCAAAGGCTAAAAATACTGTATCACAGGATAGGGCGCTTCGCTGCAGGGGTGTCACTATGGGAGCATCACTGCAAGGTACTATTATCTCTTAGGTGGCCTTCTCTAAATGGCAGATTATCATATCCATCACTGTGCCTTGCATTTTAAGCTCCAGCAAAATGGCACCCCTCCTAGCCTAATTAACACATTAGCTCCCAAAAAGAATGGGAGAACACCAAGATTCTCTGGCCGCCAGCTTCTCCATGTCCCTAGTGTTGGGACTTCCCTAGGACTCCGGTCCTATGCTGCCTTCATCCCTCCTATTTGGAATGGTCTCCCTAGTAGTCTCCAGGAATGTACCTCCCTTGGGGGCTTCAAGAAGGGTCTTAAAGCCCACCTGTTGGATCTGAGCCTCTGCAACTGCTACCGCTGAGTCTACCAGACTCCCTGCTGCCGATCTAACCTTATTGGGACATCAGTCCGATTGTGATTGTCTTGTGTATAACAGTACTTCTACTCCTACTGATACTGATTGTAATTAACCTGTTACTGTATTCCTGACTGAGTTAGTATGTCTATATTGAATGTTAATTGTGAAATAACATGTACATATTTTCTTATGTTTATAGATGTATGTAATTAATTCTGGGTTACCCCTGAAAAAGGGACTGTTTCTGTCTCAGTGGGCCTACCCGGTCACCACTATTTAAATAAATAAAATGGTCACTGGAGACCACATAGGGTCTGTGGAAAGACTAGGCAGGACAGCCACACGTGCCAAAACACACAGTAGCTTCAGGTCCGATTCCAAGCCTATGCAATTTATACAATCCCACAGCACCCCCCCAATTTTTATTTTTTTAAACCAGGAGAGACACACTAAGCTGAAAGCTTGTTTACAGGTGTGACCTGGGAGCACATGGAAGTTAAGTGACTTCCTCAGTGTCGCACAGTGTGCAAGTGGGGGCTGTGAGATTCAAATCCAGGTCTCTAGGTTTGCAACTCAGAGCCTTAAATAACTGTGCTATACTGCCTCCTCTTCTTCAGGGGTGTCTGCCTTCAAATTGATTAGCGAATGCCTGAACATCAAAAAAGAGATGCCTACTATCAGATGTTTCTGGTATCGCAAGCAACTCTTTGTAAACAATTTTTCAAATGTACTAGATTAATTCTGAAGTACAGGAAAAATGGTGTTGGGGTGTGTGTGTCTGTAGTGTATATGCATGGTTCTTAGCCCAGATCAAGGTCTTTCTGTGCTAGCACTGAAATGTGTGCCATGGTACCACTCCTTGTTCAGTGGGGGGAATATTTGTGCCAAGAAAATGTGTTGCTTCCACCATAAAATCTTGCACTGCCATTCGGTGCCCAGAATTATAGTTTATACCACCACCACCTCTGCACATCTCTGTGTGGGTTGGCAAGCAGTATCAGATACAGTGGTGTGTGTCTGTGAGAAAGACCCACACTTCCACCCTTTTCGTAGTACTGCTGCTGATGTAAGTACAGTAGCAAGTTTTCAGCAGACACCTACTGTGACAAAATTCGGAGATTAGAGATCTGTCTTGTTTAGGGGAGTAATCTGGACTCTACATAAAACACTGGATGGGCAACTGTGTACAACCAGTGTGTTCTGCCACAGAGGGGTTATGATTCCCTCTGACCAAAGCTCGAGAGATCCTTGGGAATCAGAACCCTGAGGTGGCAGAGCACACTGGTTGCATAAAGCTGCTCATCCTTCTTGGCTTTTTTTTTTTTTTTTTTTTTTTTAAGTGTATAGTGTGTGAAATGCGCATGTGGTAGCTCTTCTGCTTTCGGAACAAAACTGGGTTGTGCAGTCTCTAGAGGTTTCAGAATGCTGTTGTATCACAGAAGGGTACAATCACATTCCATGACCTTTGAACTGTGGTACTACAGCATTTTGAAAGGGATGGAATTAAGTATAGAACACAGAAGATAATGTATGGGTTTTTAATCGGTAACCACACTGTAATCGCTTTGAGAGGTTACTATGACAACTTTGTAAACCTCGAGACCAAAGCTCGAGAGGTTTACCGTTGGCAAGGTAACCTCAAGAAGAGATTTCAGCCCAGCCCAGTGGCGCTGAGAGTTTGGGGCAGTGGACACCACACCTCGCACCACGCTGGCGACCCAAGTTCGGGTATGAGCTCGGGAGCTGGGGGTCGGCAGGGGCGGGTAAGGACTGAGCGGCCATCAGGCAGCTCTCCTCCCCGGGGGAGGGATAGCCCGGTGCACCAGCGGCTCCAGGTGGAGATCGGGAGCACTGCAGTCCATTGGGCTACACATAGCCCGCATGGCTGATGCAGGCAGGGTTGCTGTGCGCCATTGCGTCAGAGGTGCCCATGCAAAGGGGGGTCTTGCAGAACAAGGAAAACACCAGCGCCATGGATCAGGCAATGGTACCTGCTCTCCATGCCCTACACCAGGTTCCCCTCGACTGGCCTTTAAGTTCCCCCACGGGCCCTCATTCACAGTAGGAGACTGCCTAAGAGCGCCCAAAGAGGAGGGGACGACCCACCCCGGATGGGTTAAACTGACGGTGCTGGCTGCAGAGAGGAGGCACAGTTCGAGGATCCTCAGGCAGGCAGGACAAGGACAGGATGCCCAAGAGAGGACCCACGGGCCGTGACAGGAGCGAAATAGTCGAAAAAACAAAACAAAACAAAAGCGATTTCAGTGAGGTTACCAATAAAAAACCCATACATTAGCTTTTACAATGCATGGGATAGCCAGCCTTCACATTAAAATATGGAGACAGTCCTTACTTTTTTTTTTTTTTCTTCTTTTCTTTCCATTAGCGCCACTCTCCATAATGCCAGCTCTCACCACGGCAGCCATTCGTTATGAGGCGCTGCTTGAAATGTGCGCATGCACAGATTGGTTCCAGCTGTAATCCCATCGTTATGATGTACTCAAGAGGGGCTAACAACATCATTATGTCATAGCTATGGGATTACCAGGAAATAATCATGCTGATTTTTAATGGTAATAAGGCACTCCCATACATTCTAATACTATACACTACAGAAGTTTTCCAGTACCCTCCGTTTTTCACTACAAACCACTACTGGTTGGCTCAGGCCAGGCAGTGAAGGGAAAATGTTCATGAAAAGAATGACTGCACTGCATGCCCATAACTAACCCAAAGGGTACACGCCTATTCAGGGGCTATGACAGCTTATGGAAATGTTCCTCTTGATTCTAAAGCCAAGAGAAATCGGCTTCCCGAAACCCCTTTACTTGCAGGCTGGAGGGAGCTTTGACAGAATGATGGCAAGTAAATTAACAAGAAGCAGTTTTTTTTTTTTTTGGTGTTACAGTTTATTTATCCAGGGTAGTTCAGCTCAGATGTAACATCTCCTCTCCAGTAGGGTTCTGCATCTACCCATTTTCGCTGTCAGGTGAAGTTACTTTCTCCAAGGTCACAACGTGAGTACTTGGCATAATGGGATGCGAACATGCAACCTCTTGCTTGCCAGGCCCATGCTCTGACCACTAAACTGCTGTATATGCCAGCAGTAATGAATGGTATACCAAACAGTGTCTTTAAATCACTATATGTTCTTTCGACATGTCTAAGCTACAATATTTATACTGCACGTCTAACTCCATTTGTGTCCTACTGTACCTACTCAACTCTGAAACCAATTCTCTGCTCAGCCCAGATAATTTGGTCATATTTTAATTCTCCTTTTAAACCAGGGACTCTTCCAACTCTGCAAAACCCCCGAGACGTCTATGCCCTTTAATTCCTATGCGAATATAACCAGTAGCACTTGGGAAGAACACCGCACCCATGTATTGTTCAAAGAAAGCATCAGTCTGCAGTCTCAGAGTGCACTGGCTTTTCCATTTGTGGTTTTCATCTCTGTAACCCGACCCCCAAAAAAAAAAAAAAAAAAAAAAAAAAGCCACACAGCCTGTACAAGGAATAAAATGGCTTAAAGTGATTAGAATCTGTACTGTACTTCACAAGTCAACCCCCACTCCTAACCACCATGTTTGTAGGAGGAAAGACACAGGGACCTCCTCCCAATCTCAGCTGCCATCAGTGCAAATTGGGGAAAAACAACCTCTCCACTGTGCCACAACATGTTGCGACTATTTACAAAAGCACGGCAGTCATGGGGGAGAGAACCTACAACTAAATCTGAATGCCAATGAAGGTCAGCAGATGCTAGTGTGTGCAGACAAGGTGTTTATATGCGAATACCAGAGGTACCACACGTAGGGGCATATTTCATCCCAGTGCTATCCCACAAAATCGACCCGACAAGATCTGATTAGTGCCCCAAGTATAAAACACATAGGAGAACATTCTTTCACATGATTTGATCCTGCCCTAAAGGGCTGACCTTTTGGCAAGAAATTACAACCCTGATGTCCAGGGTTACCAACTCCCCAAGACCACTAGATGCCATAGATACCCTTCTGGGCTTGACCAGTAATACCCAAGGTGGGGCACTGCCAGACCATCCCCTGTTGAGACTCAGGATAACAGTGGGGAAATTGATATTGGCCCAACACTGGTGGCTTGAATGAATTCCCACTACAGCCCATTGGGCGAAATCTTTGCTCCACTGCACAAACTGGAGCACACTCAATATTTGGCCAGGAACCAATCAGATAAATACCAGATGTGGGGCCCTTTGGAAGTAGCCCTACGTACACCATGGTTCCTAACCTTCTAATATTAAAAAACGATTCTGAGTTAGGGGAAAGGAACTCCGACATTCCATCATTCAACCTATACAACATCGGTTTAAGGCTTTTTTTCTATTGAATACACTAGACTGTAAACCTTCTCTCGGCTCTTGTCCACATGGATGTACTATGCTAATGTGATAATGTGCTGAATTGCTGACTGTGACAGACAGCTGGTTCTGATCAATCTATGATTTTTGTAATATAAAAATGATCTATTGAGTGTCTCTCATGACACATACTGAATCAGCCTGTGGAATGACACCCCCCTTCCCAGGTATTAGCTACAACGTGTTACCTGGAAGGCCAAGAGATAATTACAGGTTAGAAGAAACTTAAAATTTAGGATCTCCTGTTTATGTGACTAATTGCAGCTTGCCAACTGCCAAGATAGGTCATAAACTTTTATGACTTTCAGAGGAAACACAGTTAATATTCACATGGTGACACAAATCATGTTGCACCTCCGTGAGATCTGGCAGAGAGACACAAGTCCTTTGATGTCCTGGAAAAGGGAATCTGCTCATAAGATCAAAGAAAGTCATATGAGAAAATGAGTTGTGCTGAGGTCACAGAATTTAATACTTTGATAAGACATTCTGTTTTGCATAGATATATTTTTTTTAATATTCGGAGAGGAAGGAGCTAGGTGACCTCATGCAAAGAGGTTGGCAAAGCCAGTTTTTAAACAGTATTCTGTTTTCCATTTAAACAAAAATGTTTGGACTCTGAAAAAGAAACATCTACAGCACTGTGAAATAAGAATACCTTAGAACAGACAAGTCTAAGTGTATTAGTGGTAAGAATCTGCACTTTTTAAAACCTTAATTCTTTTAAATGATTTGTATGATTTTGTGATATATGGTACTGTACTTTTACATTTTTTTTTATATCTATTTTGAAGTAAACCTCTACTTTAGAGACTACTTGGTGTGCTTCTGAAATTCTTTTTCTTGACAAGGGAAGCATACATGGTTAAAGCCGACACTGTACAAAGCTTTCTGGTTTTACCAAACTGGGAAAAGGTAAGAATTTATTCTGAGGTCTTTAATAGAGTTTTAAGGTTTCATTTTGTATGCCAGGTTAGGTGCCCATAGGCAAAAGATATCTGCCCCCCGTACATTGGGTACGCTAACAAGAGGTTCACAGTTTGAATTCCTCCAAGACTTGAGACCAAAGGTTGATTCGAACCCACAAAACAGAGAGGAGGGTTACCGTTTCTGTTTTCAGTTCACAAGACTGCACTCGGAGGTTGGCACTGTGGGAGCAGAAGGCCTGACCTGCTGAGTGGGTTTGTGACACCGACTCTTAAAAAAGTTTAACAAAAAAGAACCTCTATACATGGTACATTAGCAGTTGCATGAGGCAATGTCACAGACAGTGGTTGGGGGCAAAGCTGCTACCTCCTTAGTCACCCCCCCCATCCATCAACCCGTACCCAGTGGTGTGCTTCTGTGTCTTATTTCACTGCTGTTGTTGACACTCCTCTGGGTCATCTTGGCTGTACAGTGTCCCCTCCTGCACACCAATGCCATACTGGTCCCAAGTATCCAGTGACCCCCCTCTTGTCCCATTACCCACCTGGCAGTCCTTTCTGAAGTGGTGGTATGCCAATCTCCATCCTCCACCGTCTCAGCTCTCAGTGAGCACCAAGTTCTGATACATCAACCAACCACCTACTCTTATTTGTTTAAAGGCTTGTTGGAGGAAATATGAAGGGGTTGCTGACCGGCATTTCTGTTTTGTACCAAATAAAGTAAACTGTGTAGCATCAGAGTGTGTGCCGAGTGCTGCTTCATTTTTGTCCCCCCAAAGACTGTCCAGCAGCCCCTTTGGAAGTTTGGTGTACATGCTCCATTTCCTTTCTGTGCCGTAATCTTAAAGGAGAACTGCACTGAACCTAAAAGTAAGTTCTCACAGTAGAAGCGTTTTTTTTTATTTTTTAAATACCGGTTCAAATTCTGTTATTACTCTAGCTATCCAGGCTTTCTAGTTATCTTAGTAGGTGTTTCTTATTCACATGCTGTTGGTAAGAACCATTTTAGGAATCTGTGATGTAGTTTATGTCTCTGTTCTAGTCTTTTATTGTTGGCACAATGGATTGATGTTCTACTATAGAACTCCGAAGTTGTTTAGGACACAAACTACATCACACAGTTCTAACATGGTACTTTATCACCAGACTGTAAAGCAGAAACACCTACTGTGGTTACTGAAAGGCCTGTATGAATGGAACAACAGAATTGGAACCAGTACTTAAAAAAACAGCTTCTATTGGGAACAAGCATTTGTCAATGCCGAATGTTGTCGCACTGGTACTGGCTTTGGTAGTGCAGAAACACATTTTTGGCAGGATGTGAAAAATGACAGCTGTACTGTTCATAAGGAGGCGTAAAATAATGGCAGTGGTGAAAATGTGGCATGTAAGTATTGCAAAAAATGTGTGAAGTTACAAGGGTGCGTGGGAAATGCGCAACACACACTAGTAACACAGTCAGTTTGTGGAGTTCCGGCACCAACTTTTCAACATAGGCATTTTAGCACCTCTGCTCATGTGCAGTGTCACTGTCATTTCCTCAAACTGTCCCAAAAAGTGATTTTGCACAGCGACTGTGCTATTCTGCGCCAGACATGCGAAAACGCATTTCGGGCAGGATATGTAAAATGACAGCTGTACTGTTCATCAAGAGGTGTGGAAAAATGCCAATGGTGAAAATCCAGAGTGACGATATTACAAATGCACAACATTATGAGCGTGCGTGCAAACTGCGCAACGCACGCCCGTGACACAGTTATTTTATGGAGTATCGTCACCAAATTTTCAACATAGGCATTTTAGGACCTCTGCTCATGAACAGTGTCACTGTCATTTTCATAATCTGCCCCGAACACGGATTTCCCACAGCAACCACGGTAACAGCGCCGGAAATGCAGAAACACATTTCGCCCAGAATGTGAAAATGAGAGCTGTATTGTTCAAAGGAGGTGTATAAAATGACAATGTTGAAAATCTGGCATGAAAATATTGAGAATCCAGTGAAGTTATGGCGTCGCGTAGCAAGTGCGCCGCTGCGCTAAGTAAAACAACCATTTTTTATTTTTTCCACCACATTTGCAACATAGCCTTTTGACAGCCCACCTCATGAACACTGCCACTGTCCTTGCATTAATCAGTCCCGAAGGTGATTCTGTGCAGTGACTGGCGAAATCACCTTCGGACTGATTAACATCATAACTGTGACAGAATTCATGAGGAGGGTCCCAAAAACCCCATGTTGAAAATCTGGTGCAAAAATTCCCCAAAATGCCTGTGATATGCACCAAAGTTGAAAAAACCCTATTTATTCCATTATACAGCTTACCCGCATTTCCTCAGTTCGCGGTCGGCTTTGAAGAGTGCAGACATGTTCCCGGTCCACCAAAGATTGTCACATCCAGCTCCGGAGGCAAGTATGGGGTGGGGGGTGGGGAGGCAGGGTGCACAGTGGGTGGGTGAGAGTGGTGGGTAGAAGACCACGAGAGACCGTTTTCTGCTTGCAGGTTCAACCGAAACACATCACGGACGGTTTCTTTTACAGGTGGTTTCTTGCTTTTTGGGGGGCACAGTAGCAGACAGGGATTGGGCACCCCATCTGCACAGAAGGGGAGAGATATCTTCTGTGCCGATGGGGAGTGGCCTCCGCCGGCACATTACAGAGAGAAGGGAGACTGATGCCGACGGGATTGGGCACCCCATCGGCAAACAACAAACGGGGGAACATGATTCTGCCGACGGGGAGTGGACTTCATCGGCACATAGTTCTCAGGGCAACCAACTGGGGACAGGGCACTCTCAAGTCGGCAGTTTAGCCGCCATGCTAGTAGCTGGCGAAAGCATCGTAGCGGGTCCGCTGCATGTTACGAGCTTTTGCTCGATTGCAGCGGACTTTTCCTTAGATGTGCTGGCCACATTACTATGCATGGTGTGGCGCCAGCATGCTGGCTGATTGGGGAATGAGGGACACACCTATTGGTGCGTGCCCTGCATTCGCCCAACAGCGACCGCTCCTCCAAATCCCCACTGCCACAAGATGTTGGCTGTGTAAGCACGCCAACATAAATATGACTCACAGGTTCAGCACAGTTCTCCTTTAAAAGACATGACCTGTGGAATCAACATGTTATTCTCAATTTGTTTACACCGTATCACACAACAGAGATAAATCATCTGGTTTTCAGTGGAGACCTGCTTCAGCCCAGTGTTACATCTGGGATGACCAAAGCAAGGGGAGGTCAGGTGACTTGCTCAGTCAGAGTGAATTAGTGGTTGTGGTGGGATTCAAACCTGGACTCTTCAATTTCACAAGCAAGTGTTCTAACCAACTGGTATACAGCTGCCTTCCCAGTGAATAGTATATTGACAGGTGCAGTGTTCACCTCTGTTCATAGTACAAATGCAAGTCAGTAGTAACATATGAAGAGGCGTGGACCTTGCTGTTAATACTTACATAATTACTGGCTCACGGTTTTTTCACCTATAGGGAAACCTGGTTATAATTTGCCATTAAAAAATGAGCTGGCTATAAAATGGCAAACATATGCCGGGTTTCCCTTGAACCACGCGTACGCGAGATGCTGCTCTTCCTTTACTCTGCTACTTTATCGCTGCAGACTTCACCGCCCGTCGTAGTTGGCGGCAAGTTATTTTAAATAAAAATAAATAAATAAAAATTAGGGTTTTCTCCTCTTGAGCTTAATCTTTAAAAAAAAAAAATTCAAGAAAAGGGAAATGTTATGTTGTGGGAGCTGCTTCAGACCACAGACCAAACTGAAACCTGACCAATCTGTGGCTCCGCAGGGATGTCTGTTTATTTTATATAACTGCTGTGGCAAAAAAAGCACTCCCCAGCAATTATATAAATCAAAGGCTGGGTAGGCGTGTAAAATTCGAATTTCACACACCTGAGGTGTGGGATGCCTTTATAAACTTTTATGTTGCATCCCACACCCCCGGGTGTGGGAAACTGTCATTATAACCACCTACCCAGCCATTATTCTAAACACATTGTACCTTCAACTATTAAGATACCTCATTATGGCAAAGGAGCAGACAAGCCCTTGAGTGTCACTGCACATATAACAGAATTAGAAGGTACAGGAATTTTAGACAGTTTGCGGCAAAGCAAGGTTTAAAGGATCTCTTTAAAATTGAACAAAAACATTCTGTAGCAGTCTTCTAAACATTATTTGTGTTTAAATAGATGGCTTGCAGAGTTCGTTAGTCATTGCCAATCAGGAAGCTGGATTTCTGATGCTCATTTTGAAAAGGTAAGCTGGATTTCTGATGCCCATTTTGAAAAAGTAGGTGATCTGATGTCTTTTACCGTACCAACTAGATATTTTCAGAACACAATCTTTCAGGCTACATTGAGCCCTTCTTCAAGTACTTAATGGTGCTCATTTTGTAACAGACATCTACAGGCAGAGTCATTCAAGCACCACATCCTATTCCTAAGAAATATGTACCACAGCAGTTCACACCCCCTCCAATTTTGTTGGAGCTGTAGGTACAGTAAATACAGTATGGGACCACTTCTTCCTCTCCCCTCCCCCACCTCCATAAAATGAAGCAACTTGCTGCACAACCCCCTACAGATGCACGTCTCCAGTCGCTGTACCTGAACCCTGGTAGGTCAGTCTCAGTAGGAATGGCAGGACAGACCCGTTACAGCCTTTCATTGTCACTCTGGTGATGGCACTCAAAATATAAAGTGGTACCCATGCTTGTCTGCACTTTTTGAAAATAACTACCCCAATTCCTTCTTTTTTTTCCCCCATATTGCTGCTAATTTTAAACACTCCGTTTTCCTTGATTTGACAGCTGAGGAGGAGTACCACCACCGAGACTGTCCCTTTACATCTTTATGGTAAGTGAACTCCAGGCGTCTTTACTCGGTTAGCATCTGCTAATCCCCGATGTTCTCAAATAATCAGACGAGTGGGGTCCAGCTGCCGGAATAGGACAGATATTGGCCACTTGTCGCTTATCTCGGGCAGGCAGAGCTCGAGCAATGAATGGATGGAGGTTCAAGTCCTAGTTTCCATCAGATAGCGCCTTGCGCATAGGGTAGGAGCTACTGGTAACCGTGTTTGGGGGGGGGGGGGTGTTTAGCCATTTTAAATCTCCATGAAATAAATGTTTTCGTGGCTAAATACAGTATGCACATGCATCTTCAGCATCCTGTGGCTGACACTGCTACTTTTGCCGCTTTTCTCGATGGCAAATGAGCATGCCCCTTAGCAGCACGGAGCTGTTCATCTGCTGCGGGGAAGAAGATGCTGCCAAGAAGAGGAAGGGGACAAACTAATAAAGATCAGAAGAATGCCTACAAGGAGGGGGCAGATTAGCAGCCTCCTATTCCCGGCCTGAGAGAGGGAGAGAGAGTCCCACTGGCCGCCCAGGTAACCGAGTAGAAAAAGCTCATCAGTACCGGTAAATGCCCCCTCAACAACGCGGGCCGCAGCCAGGGTTTCAGCCGGGCACGAGACGAGCTGCTTACCTCCCCTCCGAAAGGGTGGATGGCTACACAGCTCCCTGCCGCATGTCTCAGTGCAGTCTTTCTAAATACAAAACGGCGGGGGGACTAAACCAACCAGAGAAGTTGGGGCACTAATGAAAGGTCTAAGGTCTGTGACAACCCCAGCCAGTAATGAAAGGTTTGTGCACCCTCTCCCCGCCCGGGCGGCCGCCAATGAAAGATACGTGCTCCGTGCTGTAGCCCCCCTCTCCCCGGTCCCGTAGTGAAAGGTACACGGCCACCCCCACCCCGACCCCGTAGCACTGGTGTGTACTAGCAGCCTCATTCAAATCAGCGAGCAGCAGACCAGAGAGCCGGTCGCACCAGGTTATCTAACTGCCCAAGTCACACTCAACAAGCAAAACACACACACAAACCCCACTGGGAGGAGGGACTCACCTAGCCGCGGCAGATCACTCCTGCACCACCACCTCGTCCCCCGGTGTCCCCGGCGCTGGACTGCCGGCGGGCTGCTTGTTGCTAAATCCCTTGTCGCTGTGGTCCTGCTAAATAAAGGCGGCTCGGCTCCAGTGTTTATTATTCCCGGGGCCGGTTACTAGCAAGGTAGGACGGCCGAGCGAGGCGGACGGGCAGGGCGCCGCCAACCCTCACACAGCACACGCACGGTACCCAGCGCTGCCAGCAGCACGCTTCGTCCCGCACTGACCGGCACACTCTCTCAGCTACTGTGAGAGCTGGAAGATGGCGACTGAATAGCCCAAAGGAGGAGGGTGAAGCGCTGCCGGGTTTGAATATGCGGATGAGTGAACTGCGTTCTTCAGACGACGAAACGGTTTACTGTTTACAAGCCCGGCATGAGAGACTGACTGTGAGCAAGCAAGAGCAGCTCATGCAGCCTTTACTTGGGGGGAGGGGGTTGCGACCGGGCGAAGGACAGCGGTGCCCCCTGATGGAGAAAGAGAGGAAGAGCACGCCGATCTACCGCTCGGAAACCTGTAAAATGGATTGCGTCACAAACCATTTACCCGGCAACAGGTGAACAATCTGCCCCAGCCACCACATCCTCCAGGGTCTGCCAATGAAATAAGAGCTACTCACACGAGATGCTTCAGCTGCAAACGGGAAATAAACTATTCAGCTACCGCACCTTTCAAATGCCCACCCATACCTCGCTCAACTGTCCCTGATTACGAGGGACATCTCTCGTACCTCTCAAAATTGCCACTGTCTGTCATAGAAAAGGTGCTGCACAGAGAAACGGTGTACTTTAAATTCAGAATTCAAAGCATAAGTTCATAATATTCTAAGATGCTGACTCAAAAGTAAACTTTTATACGGTGTTCTGAGCTTGTATATCCATATTTAAGAATGTGTCCTTCATTATATGAGGGTCACGGTCCCTCATTTCAGTGACAGAAGGTCGAGAGATATGAGGGAGTCATCATACCTCTCAACTGTCCCAGATTTTCAGGGGGCATCCTTGTTTTTGCCTCATTTTTTTCCCTCCCTCCTAAAATGTGTGTTTCCCTCTCAGAACAGTGGGGATTGTAAGCACAAAATGATAGAAATTGTTGACAGATAAGGACCGCAAGGCCCATCCAGTCTGTCCGTTAGCCCTGTAGCCATAGTGGTTTCCCCACCCTCTGCCCTACCTCCAAGATTCCCATATGCCTGTCCCAGGCATGTTTAAATCCCTCCACCGTGCTTGCTCCCACCACCTCCTGTGGCAGACCATTCCATGCGCCCCCCCCACCCTCTCTGTGAAGAAGAACTTCCTCACATTCCCTTTCAACTAGCCACCTTCCAATTTCATATTATGACCCCTCATTCTGGTACTCCTCTTGTATTGGATGGTGTCCCCTCCCTGCACCTTGTTTATGCCCTTTAGGTACTTGAATGTTTCTTTCATGTCCTTCCTCTGCCTTCTCTCCTCCAGCATGTACATATTGAGGTCCTTCAATCTCTCCTTATAAGTTTTGTGGTGCAAGCCCAGTATCATCTTAGTCTTATTTATTTATTTTATTTATTTATGACTTTGGTAACCGGGTAAGTGCACTGATGCAAGGGACCGTTTTCAGGCACGACCCGGGCCAAAAGGCACAAGGTATAAGGTACATAACAGAAACAATTGCTACACAAACGTTAAATGGTAAAAATACAAAGCACAGTAAGGGTAACAGCAAATGCACCTGTGGATAAGTAAGATAATCAGTAAGAAAAGTCAGATTAGGCAAATGTACAAACAGCAGTGCAGACACCAGTGGTCCCACCTCCTTCGAATGCAGCAGAGCCAAACTTGATAGCAACCAACTAAGAGCAGGAAGGGCAACTATGGGAATGAACACAAAGCATGTAGGGGCAATTATCTGGGCAGGTAGTTGCAGCTGTGATTGGTTATTAGCCAGGACTTAAGATTGCATTTAAAGGTTAGATGGGTGTTAGAAGATCTAAAGGGGGCGGGAAGCTCATTCCAAAAGGTGGGGGATGCTACCAATAGGGCATTCCTACCCATTTTGGTGGAAGTGCACAACACCTTGAGAGGAGGGACAGCAGAGGATCGAAGACACCTAGTCAAAGTACGTAGCTTACAGAGGTTGGAGAGAGGGGAAACAGCACTGTTTCTAATTATGGTGTCCACAAAGCAGCCTAGTGTAAATTTGAAATGTCCTTGTAGAGAGAGCCAGCCGAGAAAGCGGTAGAGGTCACAGTGATTTGTGGAGAAAGGGGTAGAAAGTGACAAGCGCCATTGTAGGCAGATGAGAGTCTAGCCTGCAGGGTGGCGGAGACTCGAGAGTATATGGGGGAACAGTAGTCCAGTATGGGGAGAAGGTTTCTCCTGACTATGGCCATGCGAGCCTTATTGGACAAGTAGAGTTTTATATGGTAATCAGTGGCAAGTTTCTGGTTAATTATATGGATTACAAGGTCGACATGATCAATGAAAGAGAGAGAGGGGTCGAACATTACCTCCAGATATTTAAAGGAGGAGGCATTTTCAAGGGCAGGGCCGTGGGGAGACAGAATTTGGAGAGAAGAGTTGTCGGCAAGGGATTTGACAAGGAGTGGTTTAGACGCAAATAGCATATCCTTGTTTTTTTTGGCATTAGCCAGCAGTGGATTGGAAGTGAACCAGCTGTGGGCAGCACTGTAGTTCTGGGTAAGGACAGTGGATAAACGAGGGAGGGATTTGTCACTATGGAAGATGACAAGCTCATCAGCAAAGAGAAGAATATTGTAATTGTTATCCCTCTGTACAGACAGTTGGTGAGACCCCATCTGGAGTACTGCATGCAGTTCTGGAGACCCCATCTCCACAAGGATATAAACAGGATGGAGGCAGTCCAGAGGAGAGCAACTAAAATGGTACAGGGTCTGCACAAGGAGCCATATGAAGAGAGACCGAAGGATTCATAGATTCCTAGAAGTGTAATGGCAGAAAAGGACCGACAAGGCCCACTGAGTCTGCCCATTTGTCCAGCTATCTGCTTGGACATAAAACCCCCCACCCTCAACACTCCCCTGTGGTTGTTCTATGCCCTTTTGAATCCCTCCACTGTTTCTTCTCCAACCACTGCCTCTGGGAGTCTGTTCTACTTATCCACCACTCTCTGTGAAATAGTACTTCCTAATATTACCACTGAAATGCCCCCCCCCACCTGCAGGCCATGCCCCCTCGTCCTCTTATTACCCTTCATCTGGAAGATGCTTTCCACTGGCACCCTGTTTATACCCTTTAGGTACCTGAAGGTCTTGGTCATGTCCCCCCTCTCCCTCCTCTGTTCCAGAGAGTACATGTTCAGATCTCTCAGCCTTTCTTCATAGGATAGGTGGCTCAACCCTTTTACCATCTTCATTGCTTTCCTCTGAACTCGCACCTGCCTCCTCACATCCTTTTTCAGATATGGCCTCCAGAACTGTACTCCGTATTCCAAATGCGGTCTAACCAGATGGGTGTACAAAGGTACTATGACCTCCCTATTTCAACTGGTGATCCCCCTTCCGATGCATCCCAGCATTCCACTACCCCTAGCCACTGCTGTCCTGCACTGCCTTTCCACCTTCAGGTCCCCCGATATACTGGTTCCCAGGTCCCTTTCTTGTTCTGTTACCTGCAGAACTCTGCCCCCCATGCAGTTCCCTGCCCTCTGGTTCCTGTAGCCCAGAAGCATGATCTTACACTTTTCTGTGTTGAATGAAAGCTGTCACCTCTTTGACCATGCCTCAAGCCTCCTCAAATCTCTCTGCATCCTTTCTACCCCTTCTTGTGTGTCTACTCTATTGCAGATTTTAATATAATCTGCAAACAGATTCACACCCCCTTCAAGGCCCTCCACAATGTCCCCTACAAATATGTTGAATAGTAGGAGCCCCAACACTGATCCCTGAGGGACACTGCTTGTGACCTTGCCCTTTCTGGATGCCACCCCATTTATTATGACCCTCTGGCTCCTGTCCCTCAGCCAGTTTCCCACCCATTTAACCACCCTCTGCCCCAGCCCCAGGCCTGACATCTTATACAGCAGTTTCCTGAAGGAGCAGAGAGTCAAAAGCCTTCTTGAAATCCAGATAAACCACATCCACTGCCCTCCCCTGATCCAGTTCCTTTGTGACCACGTCAAAAAACTCTTAATTTTTTTGACAGGATCTGCCCCTTGTAAAACCGTGTTGCATTGGATCCATCAGGCCTCTTTCCTCCAGGTAGCTGGTGATCCTGCCCTTTATTAGTTTCTCCATGAGCTTGCCTACCACTGATGTCCAGCTCACGGGCCTGTAATTTCCCACTTCCTCCCTTCCTCCCCCCTTATGCAGCGGGACCACATATGCCTGTCTCCAGTCTTCTGGCACCACCCAGTCTCCACGGACTGATTGAAGAGTACAGTCAATGGCACTGCCAATATCTCCTTTAGTTCCATTAACACCCTTGGGTGCACCCCATCCAGCCCTATTGCCTTGTCCATCTTCATGCAGCCTAGTTCTCCCAAAATTTCCTCCACGAGGAATGGCTTGATATCCACTTCTCCCTCCCCTGCCATTGCTTTTCCTGCTTTGCTGCCTTCCTCTTCTTCCTCCCTAGTGAACACTGAGCAAAAATTGTTGTTTACCAGGTCCGCTTTCTCTCTGTCCCCTTGTAGCAACTCCCCCTTGTACGTTTTTAACTGGCATTTTCCCCTGCCTAGTCTTCCTTTTTTCACTTATGTACCAAAAGAACGTCTTATCCCCTTTTTTGACCACTCTAGCTATGCACTCCTCTGTCTGTGCCTTTGCCCTCCTTACCTCTACCCCAGCTTTTCTCTGGCTCACCTGGTATTTTCCCCAGTTCACTTCCGCTTGTGTTTCCTTGAACTTCCTGAAGGCCTTCCTTTTTGCCTTTACCTTTTTTGCTACCTTCCTAGTGTACCACAGAGGTTTCCTCCTCCTCTTATCTTTTCTTGTTCTCTTGGCACATATGTCAGTGGCCTCTACAATAGCTTCTTTTATCCTAACCCACATTACCTCCACCTCTGTCAACTCCTCCACACCTTCCAAAGCCCTCTCCACTATTTCCCCCATTTTCCCAGAGTTTGCCCTCTTGAAATCCAGCACCCTCAACCTAGACCGGTGAACCTCTGCAGTGTTCCTTATTCTAAAACTGACCGTGTTGTGGTCACTCGTACCAAGATGTTCCCCCACCGATACATCTCCTACCATATCCCCATTTGTCAGGACTAGATCAAGAGTAGCTCCTGCTCTGGTTGGCTCCCTGGCCAGTTGATTTAGGAGGGCCATTTGCAGGGAGTCCAATATTTCCCTGCTGCTGGTTGAAGCAGCCAAAAGGGTGTCGAAAGGAGCTTAATATGTATATCCTCGCGGAAAGGAGGCGGGGGGGGGCATGATAGAAACTTTCAAGTACCTCAAGGAAATCAGCAAAGTCCAAGAGGGTAGCATCTTTCAGAAAAGAGATGTGCAAGAACAAGGGGCACAATTTGAAGATAGATGGGGGCGGCTCAGAGACAACGTGAGGAAGTATTTTTCCAGAGAGAGGGTGGTGGACACATGGAACGGCCTTCCTGAAGAGGTTGTGGGGTCAAAAACAGTGGGAGAATTCAAGAATGCATGGGACAGACATAAGGCAATTCTAGTGGGGGTTAGAAAGAAGTAGGCTGTTGGCTAACTAGGATCTGCAGCTTATCCAGTAGGTATGGAAATGGACAGACTGGATGGGCCAAGCAGTCCTTATCTGCAGTCAAAGTCTGTTTCTATGTTTCTATGCAGTTGAGACAGTCAGAGGGGAGGGGAGGGTGTTAAAGATAGAAAAGAGCAGGGGGCACAGGATGGACCATTGTGGAACCCCAGTGGTAACTGGCAGAGCAGGGGAAGAGACAGAGCCCATACAAACTGATTGGGAGCGGTTAGAAAGGTAGCACTGAAACCATTTAGTGGTTTCAATACAGCAGCCAATCAATTGCAATTTAGAGAGGAGTAAGGTATGGCTGACCAGATCGAAGGCTTTAGATAGGTCAACAAAGACAGCACCAGTGACACAGCCACGATCTATATTGGAGAGGATGTGGTTGGTGAAAAGAGCCAGAGCCAGAGCCATAGCGGTACTATGATACTTACGGAAGCCATGTTGTTGGGCTCATAGGAGGTTATGTTTAGTGAGATATTCAGATAGCTGACGGTGGATGACCTTTTCAAGGAGTTTACTAAGGTGGGGGAGAATAGATATTGGCCAGTAGCTGTCGGAGGGGGGAAGTGGGGGTTCTCCAGCTTTGAAGATAGGGACCACCTTGGCAGCCTTCCAGGAGAGGGGCATGGAGGAGGTGGAGAGAGCAAGATTGAATATGAAAGTTAGTGGTTTGGAAATGACAGAGGAGACAATATTTAGAAAACAAGGGGAGAGGCCATCAGTGCTTGGGCTGCCCTGATTGGGTAGACCCCATAGTAGCTTAGGGGTATCCATGGGGGAGATGGTCTTAAAGTAGAACAGAGAGTGGGGAGGGGTGTAGTAGGGGAGGCTGGAGGAGGGCTGGGTGTAGAGCTAGTGCTGGGGTTTGAGGGCAGACTAGCTGGGTGTGGGGAGGAAAAGGGTGTGGGGAAGGGGGAGGAAGTGAAGGGTCTAGAGTGAGGAGGGTTAATGGAAGGGAGTTTGCTGAGAAGGGCTGACAAGTCTCAACCCTGTCAATGTCCTTCAAAGGTGCGGCCTCCAGAACTGCACACAGTACTCCAGGTGAGATCTGACTAGTGTTTTATACAAAGGCATCATTACCTCCCACCTTCTGCTAGTGATTCCTCTGCCTGTGCACCCCAGAATGCCACTGGCCCTCCCTGCAGCCTTGGCACACTGCTTTGACACTTTCAGGTCATCAAAAATAATAACCCATAGGTCCCTTTCTTCCTTGGTAATAGTCAGCAACTCCCCCCCCCCCATCCTGTAGCTCACCCCAGGATTCCTTTGTCCGAGGTGCATCATTCTGCATTTCTTAGCATTAAACCTCAGCTGTCACACCTCAGACCATTGTTCCAGCTTCTCCAGGTCCCTCCTCATTTTTGCCACCCCGTCAGGAGTATCCACCCTGTTGCAGATCTTGCTGTCATCTGCAAACAGGCAGACCTTTCCCTCCAGTCCTTCTGCAATATCACTAATGAAGGTATTGAACAGAACTGGCCCAAGGTCTGATACCTGAGGTACCCCGGTGGTCACCCTCCCTCTCCCCAGACTGAATCCCATTAACCACCACCCTCTGCCTCCTGTTTGGTAGCCAGTTCCTAACCCAGTTTACCACCGTGTGCCCCATGCCTAGACCCATCTTGTTAACCAGCCTCTTGTGTGGGACAGTGTCGAAGGCCTTACTGAAATCAAGGTAGGCTATATCCACTGCACCCCCCCCCCCCAATTTACTTCCTTCATCACCCAGTCAAAGAAATCTGTCAGATTCGTCTAAAATGACCTCCCTGCTGTGAATCCATCTTACCTCGGATTCTGGGTCCCATTGGATTCCAGATGTCTCCATGATCTTCCCCACTACTGAGGTGAGGCTGACTCACTTATAAAATTCCCCACCTCCTCCCTACTGCTGGATTTGTGTAGAGGGACCATGTGTGCCCTCTTCCAGTTCTCTGGAGCCACTCCTGTGTTGTGACTCTGTGAACAAGGCTGCCAGAGGCACTGCTAGCTGTTTTTGCAGTTCCCATAATATCCTTGGATGTATGCCATTTGGCCCCATTGCTTTATTCACCTTCAGTTTTGTGAGCTCCTCCAGGACTTGCTGTACTGTGAATGGACTGGTGTCCACCGGTTCATGCAATTTTCCAGGCTGTGTGTGGATGATGATGTGCGATATGGCTGCCACCACACATTCAGTCACTTCACTACCAGTCTAGCATTGCTTGTGAAGCACTTTGGGATACACTGTGTATGAAAAGAGCTATATAAATGCTGATTCTTCTTCTTCTTCTTCTTCTTCCACCTCTCCTCCCTCTCATTTGTTACCCAACTGTGGTCCCAGACCCTCCCCCTCTTCAGTGAACACTGGACAGAAGTATTTGTTCAGTATTTCTGCTTTTTCTAGGTCCCCCTCCCTACTCTCCCCTTCATCCTCTTTGAGTCTTACAATACCCCAATTTTTTCTTTGTTCACTGCTGTACCTAGAGAATGTCTTGTCCCCCTTCTTTGTCTATGCTAATCCTTCCTTAGTTTGTGCCTTAGCCCTCCTAACAGCCTTACCCACTTCCCTTAGACACTCTAGGTACACCTCCCTGTCCTCTTCCCTTTGGGTCTCCTTATATTTCCTGAAGCCCACCCTTTTAGCCCTTACTTTGTCTGCTACATCTTTCAAGAACCATAGTGGCTTCCTCCTTTTCTTGCCTATGGATACCAGTCTGATGCATTGATTTGTCACTTCCACAATGGCTCCTTTTATGTGCCTCCACTGTTCTTCCACCCCCCTCCTCCCTCCCTCTTTTCCAGTGCTATTCTGATGCATCTCCCCATTTCAGCGAAGTCTGCCTTCTTGAAATCCAAAACTTTCACCCTCATGTGACTTGACTGGGTCCCTGTTCCCATGCTAAACCACACTATGTGGTGGTCGCTGGATCCCAGTTGCCCCTCCACCCGGACATCTGTGATTCTGTCCCCGTTGGTCAGCATCAGGACAAGAATCGCCTTTTCCCTGGTGGGATCAAGCACAAGCTGCCCAAGGTAGGGAATCCAGGCTGCTTCTGCTTCTGGCTGAAGCAGCTGCCTGGGTGGACCAATCAATGTCTGGCATATTGACTTCCCCCAGTAGCAGAACTTCACCTTTCGCTGACATCTAGTGTATTTCATCCAAAGCTCCCTGTCCACTCCCCCTCCCCCCCGTGCCGGAGGACTGTAGATCACCCCATGCGTATTGCTACTCCATTGCCAGGTTCAAGAGTAACCCACAGCACCTCAGTCTCCACCTGCCTACACTGTACCTCTATTGCCTTTATCCCCTTCAGAAAATGCATTTTACACTGATTCCCCTAGTCTGCCAGCCTCCTGAGAGGGTATCACTAGTTATTAAGAAATGTCTGACTTTGGTCCTTTGTCCCTGATTTTTGTAAGCTTTTGTCCCTAATTTATGGGGTAGGGGGTTGAGAGGTAGATGAGGAATGTCCCTCATTATACAAAGGGGTCTTAAAATTCCCTTTTTTTTTTAGTTGTTTAACCAGGAGTAGCACACTAAGCCAAAAGCTTTTTTTACAGGTGCGACCTGGGAGCAGGGGGAAGTTAAATGACTTGCTCAGGGTCACACAGTGTGCAAGTGGAAGCTGTGGGATTCAAACCCAGGTCTGGTCTGCTGGATGTCACCAGATTTGCAGCTCAGAGCCTTAAACCACTGCTCTGTACTGCCTATACTTTCTGTACACTATACTTTCCTGATTGGTTGGCTATTACTTTATGCCATGGGGGTAATTTTTGCATAACCACTGCATAAAGTACCAACCAACCACACAGTTAAAAAAAAAAGTAAAATCACTCCATACAAAACCCTTAGCATTCTAATGCAGTCTCGCAAAGCCACAATTTTTTTCTCCCACTAACAGCGCCATTCTGCAGAATGAAAAGCCGTTGAGGAAAAGTGAAAACTGTAAATAAAAAAAGTCAGATGTAAACTGTAGTGTTGAAGTCAGAAACAAATTAGAGTTAACCAGCAACACTAAAATCAAACTGCTGGCATTTTCAGTTATAATCGCTCTGATAGCACTCCGCTCATTCACGTTGTGCTCAGCTGTCATTATGGGATGGGAGGGCTTCTGTCCAGCAACAATGAACTATTTTGTGCAGGGGGATGTATATTTTATTAAAATCAGCTCAAAAATAATTTAAAAATGCTTTTCCTTCCTCTTTTTTGTGCAGTTCTCATGTTTCCTAATTGTATAATCAGAATAATTCACAATGGGGTGTTGATTGGGCTGGGATTTACCGATGCCTGGCATGGTTGGTCACTCAGCCTGCAGCCTTGTGACCGAGCCACACCAAGTGTGGGTAAATCCCAGCCCAACTCACACCCCAATGTGGATTATTCCTTAATTTTATTCCCTCAGTTTTGCTTTTCACACATGGAAATGTGGTGCTGCTTAGACATGCAGAAGGTGCTCTCACCTGGTAAGCATACGGGCATACTATAATAATCTCCGTACCAGACAGATGCAGCACCTACACAGATTCATCAGGGTTGCACTTTCAAGTAGTTCTTTGTCTCGCTTCTCACCCACAGCCACTGACTGGGTACACACAGGAACTCTCTGAATTACCTTCTCAATCATGCAGCTGCAGAACCTGTGTAGGAGAGTGTGGGGCTACACTGGACTGATCCAGCAGACCACAGGAATGTGAGACTCGGGCAAGTTTGAAGCAAGACTCTGACACAGTTTCAGAGTGGAAAATGAAGGTACATTTTACTGAACTGCTGTGCAATGCACTGTTTTGCATGAAAGGCAACAGCATCCAACAACAACAACATAAACTTTTGATAATAACAGAGTTTTGCATCAGTTGTTTACACTTCTCACCTGCTCCCACTGTGCCTTCAGTTCTGGCTGCACTCCATTGTCACTCCTGAACCACTTACTTGCTACAATAATTATCTGTCTAGCTGCTGAATCTTGAATCTACGTGGTTATACTGTACATATATATATATAATGAATGTATATCTCCAAAGTGTTGTATGTTTTTTTCTCTATAGCTACTCGTCTGTAGATACACCCGATTTATATGTACAAATGTTGTCTCAAGTTACTTACTAATGTTAATTTACTGTATTTGTACTTTGACCTACCCAGGTCCACGTTATAAATGAGTTTTTCTCAACAGTGCTTCTCCTGGTAAAATAAAGATTTGATTGATTGATTGACACCCTTTGTTTTGTTTTCCCACAGGTCTGTACCTGCTACCCTTGGAGACTGCAGACTATTTCATCACCCACCAGCCCTCCAGTTAACCAAAACTTTACCCAGCACTAGGCCACACCTCAGACCTTAGTCACTGTATACACAGAATCACTTGCCTTAAGGGCATGAAGTGGCTACTAGGCCTTTACCCACCTTAATCAGCCCACTCACCCCTTACTACCAGATACCTTTCCCTAGTATCTAACACTGTAACTTTAACTTTTAAAAATACTTAAACACTCTAGTCACTTAAACTGTACACATTCACATCTACAACTACTTTGCACCACATAGCATTTAGTCATTAAATTAAGCGTACACTCCCTCCTCCCCCCCCACACACAGAGTCTTTGGAAATTCAGTCCTTCAGCAGACAGACAGTAGTGCTTGAAGCTAGAAGGATTCCAAATGCAATAGACAGTCCCTCTTGAGCTAGTCCAAAGATGACAAACAAAATGTACTATACCACTTGCCTTTTCGACTGAAGACGTGGTGTCCTGGACCTTATGAAGTCGGCAGTAGATGTGCTGATGATCCTTGGAGGTGACTTGGATACTTGGAGCAGTTGCAGTTCTTCTGGGCTAAAGCTGAAAACACTTGTGGCAAAAACAGGTACTTGAAGCAGCAGGCTAATCTACACTGACCCTGCTCTCACTTACTGCCCTACTATCCCTAACACTGGGATGCAGGTGATCCCCTATACATACCTCTCAACCTCCTGCCTCATAAATCAGGGACAAGGCTTAAAAAAATGAGGGACAAAGGACCAAAATCAGGGACACATCTTAAAAATTGGTGATATCCATTCAGGAAGCTGGTAGAATAAGGGACTTGGTGTGAAATGCATTTTCTAAGAAAGAACAAGTCTGTAACTTTAATGTTTGACATTATTTTGTGCTTACAACCCCTGCTGTTTGGTCATGGAAAGACAATTTTTAGGAGGGACAGAGTAAAATTTTGAGGCAAAATCAGGGACATCCCTGAAAATCAGGGACAGTTGAGAGGTATGCCCCTATAGTCTTTTTATGTAAAGGGGAACTGGCATCAACAGGGTTTCTTCGTGTCTGAAAGCCCATAAAAAGCTAATTTGATTGAGCCATTTTGTTTATCTGTGAGTCATTACAGTCCAGAGTTATTCATATGTAAATCACCCTGTAATTAAGGGCTGGTGGCAGCCATATGTTTTCTGCTCCTGACAGGAAATGATGTCACTGAGGGTCTAGGTTCTCCTTTGACTCTATTTAATCCAACAGTTTAAATAGGAAATCAACTGTTTTATTAAGTGTGTTTTAAGGTGTTATTACAACACTTTCTACATCTATAATAATTGTTTTGTACGTGCATTGAAACTAGCACGTTATCACCTTTACATTTCAAACTGTTAGTAAAAAATAATCCATCTTCAGGATTGCTTTAATCTCTAGGATATACAGTACTGCCAGCTGAACATGTCAGAACAGATTTCTGGGCTGCTGCAGTACCACCTTCTGTCTTTTCCCATTTCCTCTCTTACAGCCTTTTCTCTTACAATTTTGTGTGTGAACTCAGGACTACAAGATGCAAATGTGGCTACATATCTACTGGCCTGGCATCATTGCCTTCCTGTGCTCTCACAATACTCCCAGGAACAAGCTGTTGCTCAGTGTGCCTTTCCTGGACAAAGACAGTAAAAACAATCTGAGCATGTGTTATGATTCTGAAAATATGCTCTTTCTATCCACATTTGACTTGAAAAGAAACAAGCGTTTGTCAATGCCTAATGTTTGTTTGCTGGCATTGGCATTGGTAGTGTAGAAGTTACAGAGCTGCATAATAGGAATGGCAGTGAAGTACTGAACTGAAGCCAACCCCACCACCACCCTGCAGAGAGTGACAGGCATTGGGGTGTGCCTTTGGGTCGTCAGGCATAACGGCCACGCCATTTCACCACACCCTACCCTGCAGACACAGACAAGTGTCACGGTGTGCCTTGGGGTCTTTGGCCCTTATCGCACCCCATTCCATCAGGAAATACGGTGAGATGGGTGCGGTATAGGAGAATGGGGTGAACTTTGGGGCCGAAGAGTCCAAGGCATACCTCGATGCCTCTCACTGGCTGCAGGGTGTGGAATGGTATGAGCATTACAGGCAAGAATCCCAAGTCACACCCCTGATGCCTGTCATTCTCTACAGGGTGGGGCGTTATGGTTGGAAACCCTAACACCTCAGGCATTCGTTGGTATTTTCACTCCAAATTTTCAACATGTTTTTTGTGACCCCCACCTCATGAACAGTGGCAATATCAGTTTGTTAGCTGAAAACTGCTTATGCACAGCGACTACGGCATTTAGCACCACAGGTGCAAAAACACATTCCGAACAGGATGTGAAAAATGACAGCTGTACTGTTCATGGGGAGGTGTAAAAAATGGCAATGTTGAAAATCTGCAGTGAAAATATAAAAAAAAAAAATGGTGAAGTCACAAGTATGCGTAGAAACTGTGCAATGCACACCCGTAATGTAATTAGTTTGGGGATTTTTTACAGCAGATTGTCAACACAGGCATTTTGGGACCTCCGATCATGAACAGTGTCACTGTGATTTTCTTTATCTGTCCCGAACAATGATTTCCCACAGCGACCACGCATCTCTGTGCTGAAAGTGTGAAAACACATTTCGTCCATGTTGTGAAAAATGACAGCTTTATTGTTCATAAGGAGGTGTGGAAAAATTCCACTGGTGAAAATCTGGACTAAAAATATTACAAAGTCATGAACTTACAAGGGTGCGTGGAAACTGTGCAATGCTCACTCTTAACACAGTCATTTTATGGACTTTTGTCACCAAATTTTCAACATAGCCATTTTAAGAACTCTGCTCATGAACAGTGTAACTGTGATTTTCTTAATCTGTCCCAAACATTGCTTTCCACACCAGCTGCACCATTATGCGCAACATGTGCGAAACACATTTTGGGTGGCGTGAAAATGGCAGCTGTACTATTCATAAGGAAGTGTAATAAAATGGCAATGTTGAAAATATGGAGTGAAAATATTGAAAATTCGCAAACTTACAAGCGTGCGTAGGAACTGCATAGCGCTGCGCTCATAAAACAGTCATTTTAGGAATTTTTCCGCAAATTTTCAACATAGCTATTTTAAGACCTCTGCTCATGAACAGTGTCACTGTGATTTTCTTAATGTGTCCTATACATTGATTTCCTTTGACCACTGCATGCCATTTGCGCTACATGGACGGAAAACATGTTTTGGGCAAGATGTGAAAATGACAGCTGTACTGCTCATAAGGAAGTGTAATAAAATGGCAGTGTTGAAAATCTGAGTGAAAATATTGAAAGATCCAGAACATACGAAAGCGAAGGAACTCTGCAACACACGCCTGTAAACAGTCATTTTAGGAATTTTTCACCAAATGTTCAACATAGCCATTTAAGACCTCTGCTCATGAACAGTGTCACTGTGTTTTTTCTTAATGTGTCCCACATATTGATTTCCTAGACACCCACTGCCCATTGTGCGCCATATGGCGGAAACACGCTTTGGGCAAGATGTAAAAATGTCAGCTTTACTGCTCATAAGGAGGTGTGGCAAAATGGCAATGTTGAAAATCTGGTGAAAATATTGAAAATTCTTGAACCACAGGCATGCGTAGAACTGCTGATACTGCAGCTTGTAAAACAGTCATTTTTAGAAATTTTTCCACCAAATTTTCAACATAGGCTTTTTGAGAGCCCACCTTATGAACAGTGGCTGTGTCATTTCGTTACTCGGTACTGAATGGTGATTTCGCGCAGTGACTGCGAAATCACCCTTCGGGCCCAATTAACGCCATGACAGTGACAGCATTCATGAGAAGGGGTCCCAAAAACCCCATGTTGAAAATTTGGTGCAAAAATTCCAAAAAATGCCTGAGATATGCAGCAAAATTGAAAAAAAACGTATCTATCCCATTATACAGCTTACCGGCATTTCCTCAGTTCGCGGTCGGCTTTGTAGAGTTCAGACATGTTCTCGGTCCACGAAGATAATTGCGCCAAGTCCGGAGGTAAGTATGGGGTGAGAGTGTGGTGGGAGGCAGGAGTGCGAGTGGGTGGCCTGGGTGGGCTGGGTGAGCAGAGGAGCGTTTTCTTGTTTACAGGTTTTTAACAGGAAGATGACATGGGATGTTTGCCATGCTGGGGTGGAGCTCCCAGCGTGCGGCTGTAAACTGTTTGGGGGCTGGAGCCAACAGGGGTTAGGCACCTGTCGGCCATATGGTCTTGTGCCACACTGGGGTGGGCTCCCAGCGTGGCAGCTGTAAGGCTATTTGGGGGTCTGAGTCGACGAGGGATTGGGCACCCTGTCGCCCTCTCGGATGTGTTGCCATGCTGGGTGGGCACCAGTGTGGCATCTGGAACTCTGTTTTGGGAAGCGCAGCAGGCTGATGAGAGTTGGGCACCCCTCGCGGCTATACAGTGTGTGCATGGGGGTGAGCACAAAGTATGCGTGCTCGTGTGTATAAGGGGGGCGCACACATGAGCAGGCGATATCTTATCGCTGCTCACTGAAGCGTAGCTCCCTCTTTCAACTGTATGCCACTGCATTTTCAACTGCTGTCATAGACAGCTCCAGTAGTGATTGGAGAACTGCGACCGCGCCTGCAAACACACTGACTGAATTGGAAGATGCTGACACACCTCCGAAAAACTCAGATGATGGCACTATGTTTCTTGCACATGCATGCAAACAAACATAAAAATAGTACACAATTACTACAGATGGACAACACTGTTAGAACATGCATAATCTGAAATGCATCATTAAGAGTATTTTACTTCTTTTAATGAAATTAAAAGTATAACAGCTTCTTACTGAAATACTTTTGATGGAATGAAATTTTGTAATTACAACACTTTCTACATTTATAATAATTATTTTGTATGGGCAGTGAAACTAGTGAGTTACCACTTTTACATTTCAAACTGTTAGTAAAAATAAGGGAAAGGGGAAATTGTTTAACCAGGAAAGGCACACTAAGCTGAAGCTTGTTTCCAGGTGTGACCTAAGAACACAAAGTTAAGTAACTTGCTTAGACTCACACAGTGTGCAAGTGGGGGCTGTGGGATTTAAACCCAGGTCTCCAGGTTTGTAGCTCAGTTCCCTTAACCACTGCGCTATACTGCCTGATAATAATCCAATAGAATTATGGCTTTGTTACAGTAGAAAATCCCATTCCATCCAAAGTATTTCAGTAAGAAACTGTTATACTTTTAACTTCATCAAAATAAATAAAATACTCTTTAATGGCAATCATTTTTTACATACAGATAAAGACACTTTTATCTCCAGTTACAACCTTCTGGTTGAAATTTGTGGTTAAAACCAGGAGGTTGTAATCAACACCAGTCAATCAAGCATCACCACAGAAAGCTAACTGGCACGTAGTTTCATTGTGGGTAAACTGAACATCTTGCCCAGCATGGCGGCTCCATTACCAAGCACTGGTACCGGCACTCAAGCTTTGCCACACACTGGTAAGACAAGTAAGATTTTAAATATCTATCTAGTTGATCATGCCTTTAAAACGAAGAAAATCAATCTGGTTGATCCTACCGCTTGATCTTGCCACTCATACCCTTCAAGCGCATCTTACACTATGCAGCAATGGTGATGGACCATGACTTTCCTGAATGTTGTTACCATTGTAATGTAAAAAAAAAAAAAAAAAAAAGGAGAGACAGGGCAGTGAGAGTGTGTGTGTGTGTGTATGTGTGTGTGTGCATGTCTCTCTATGTCTGACAGAAGTGCTGCACCAACTGAACTATGCTGAAGGGGAAAAAAATATCACCATTAATTAAATAAAATGTGTGTTTGTATAAAAACCAGAATTTTACACACACACTCGGTGTGCGATGCTTTTATAAACCTCTCTGGGTTTATATTGCATCCCACACCTCGGGTGTGTGTAAAATTCTGCTTTCACACACCCAGCCATATATTATTGTATATTTTAATAATGCTTTTCAGGTTATGCGTGTTTTAACAATGTTGCCCATCAATGTTTGTTTGTAATTAATAAACAAGTAATTGTGTCCTATTTTTTTCTTTTCAAGTCAAATCTGGATAGAAAGAGTATATTTTCAGAATCTTAACACATGCTCAAAATCCATTCTGCTGGATGAACTAAGCCTGTTCACAGCTGTACTGCCAGCTGATAATCAAAAGCTACCCATTTCAAGGCTGGCCCCATGATGCCAGGCCACTAGGTACGTAGCCAGCTTTGCATCTTGTAGACCCAAATTCACACCTGAAATTGTAAAAGAAAAAGCTGCAAGAGAGGAAACAAAAAGACAGACGTTGGTACTGTGGCAGTCCCAGAAATATGTACTGACATGAACACAGCCAGGGTTTAGAAATCCTGACATGGGCCCCAATACCTGTTGGCATGACAGAGCCAGTCTTGAGATGTGTAGTTTTTGATAATCAGCTGGCAGTGTAGCGTAAAGGTTAAAGCAATCCCAAAGATGGATTATTTTTACTAACAGTTTGAAATGTGAAGGTGATAACTCACTAGTTTCAATACATATACAAAACAATTATAGATGTAGAAAGTGTTGTAATAACACCTTAAAACACACTTAATAAAACAGTCGATTTCCTATTTAACCTGTTGGATTAAATACAGTCAAAGGAGGACCTAGACCCTCGGTGACATCATTTCCTGTCAGGAGTCCAAAACATATGGCTGCCACCAGCTCTTAATTACAGGGTGATTTACATTTGAATAACTCTGGACTGCAACGGCTCACAGATAAACACAATGGCTCACTGGACTGGTGGAGTACAGAGAACAGCAGAGGGAGCTATTGTAAAACCAAGATGGCTTCAAACTAGGAGGCTGTGGAGGAGCCTCACAAAGCAGGAACAGAGAGAAGCATTTATCTTTTTAGTAAAGATATGCCACCATTGTATCATCTGATTTTAAAACTCTCTGTTCTTTCCAGTCTGTCTTGTGCAATCTGGCTCCAGTGTTTCCTCTTCTTTTGCTTTTCTCCACTGCAGCAAACTGGTGAGGAGTCCCAGTGGTGGGCAGGGGGCCCCGGTACTGCGGCGGACGAGCCGCCCTGCGGAGGGTTGTGCTGTCAAGGAAAACACATAAGAGCAAGCCCCTCACTGTGCCTGATATCCGTGTGAGGTGGTTATCGAAAAAAAATTGCTCTTTCCTGACTGAGTGCTCTTCCGAAAGTGTTCTGTGCTGCTTGAGCTGATACATGACTGTGACGATTGCAAGCCTTGCTGCTCAGGAAAGTATACTTTAACTGACTATCTATCTATGTGGATGTTGCTCTGGACTGTGGACTTTTGCTAACTCCCGTTAACTTCTGTTCATTCCCGCTAACTTAATTATTTTACTAAAGCCTTTTACTTTAAACCTTGTGCTAGCCGCACACTTGTTCGGTCCTGGGCTTTTTTTTAGAAACTTTTAGAACTTTTCATGTTTTGTGTTTTGTGCCCCTGTGTTTTTGCACTTTAGTATATCTTCAGCTTACTACAAAAAAGTACTCCCATTATATTTTTAAAGGAAATTTTAAAGGAATCCAGGGGCTACTTGAAAGATCAACGGCAAAATCAGCGATTATCTAGTTATTTTCTAGTTACTTGCTTGGATTGCTTGGACTGCTTGGTTTGTCAGTCCAGTTGCATTTTTTTAATAATAAATTGATATCCCTAGTTTTGCTTGTACTTTTAAATTGCCTTGTTCTTAGATCTCTATACCTGTGCTCTACTAATGCTCAAAAGCCATCACACGGCTGAACTATATACTGCTTGCAAAACCCACGCACTTTGATTTAAACCAATCAGGAAGGCAGCTGGAGCTAGCGCTATCTGAGAGGAATTAGCTGTTAATACTATCTAATTCAACTAGCGCTCTCTAGCACATACTTTCTAATCACTAATAATGTAATGTTGGTACAGCAATAGCAATTCCTCCTTTTCCTTTCTTTTCTCTTTCTCTCACAGACTATATGTTTCTTTCGCTCACCTTTCTGACAGCAATTGTTGAAAAACGCAAAATACAAAAATGTAAGCCATGTTGTATTTGTGCCTGTAATCCCTTCTAGCCAAGTTGGGCTCATCTAAATTCCAAGTCTGGAATTACTGCTGGCATATATGTATCTTGCACCAACATTTTTTTACTGGGTAGATTCTAAACGAAAGGAACTATACCTTCAGTCTAAATATCATTCTAAATGGTGATCAATTTCTAGCACTTTCAGCATCCACTTTAGACTGAACAATTTATTGTCCTCCCTGGACCTGCTGGTCAGAAAGAGTGTGGCCTATAGTCCTAAAGCATAGTATTGTCGATTTAATCCCCTGTTCTACCTGGTTTCTACAGTATTACTGCTATTTAGATAGCATTTGCATTCCTTAAGTTTTTTTTTCTACCCCCTCCATTCCCTGCTGGCATTTGCTTGTGCTAATATAAATAATAAAAATGCTTACTCGAAAGAATAGAAAGAAGTTAAAGGGGAAAGTGATTAATCAAAGAAAATATATATCTGGGAATATTATACAGTATTTATGCATAAATGAATACTGGACTTTTCACCCCACTCACCCAATTAAACCACAAAGCTATATTTTTTAAGAGTCTCAGAATGTTTCTTTTATTTCAGTAACATCCAGTATTAACTTCTACGTTTTGGGTTAAACCCTTCTTCAGGAACTGGTTTCTTTGTTACTGGTTTCTTTTCTGTCTTTTCACAGTCTCTGTTCTTGTTTTTAATGTAAATTTCCAAGTTTTTATAGTTAAGTTTTGCAGTAGTTCTTGGTGGAACTACTGCAAAACTTAACTATAAAAACTTGGAAATATGCATATTTTACAAGCTGTCTGCTGGAACATTGTTAAATCTGAAAGGAATGAGAAACGAAAAGGCTTGCAGAATAGTGGTGGGAGTCAAACCTGAAAACTTAAAAACAAGAACAGAGACTGTGAAAAGACAGAAAAGAAACCAGTAACAAAGAAACCAATTCCTGAAGAAGGGTTTAACCCAAAATGTAGAAGTTAATACTGGATGTTACTGAAATAAAAGAAAAATTCTGAATCTTAAAAAATATAGCTTTGTGGTTTAATTGGGTGAGTGGAGTGAAAGTCCAGTATTCATTTTTGTATAATTGAGTGTAAGCTTATACTCGAAATTACCTTCTCCTCTATGCTTACTTTTCTAAAAAGTTTTGTTTTATAACATTTTTTTGAGGTACTGGAAAACTTTTTCCTGAGAACAGTATTTATGCACTAACTTGGATCAAATTGAACTAAGGGGAAATGAGAAGGTTGTAAAGAAGAAAATTATTAACCCCAGAGCAACATCCTCTCCTACTACAATAGGTAACAAGTCCCAATCAATTCATCCTCTTTTAGAGGAAATTAGAAGATTATAGGAAATTGATTCTGGGGAGGCTATAGATAAACAGTCTAATAATTTGGCTCATGCTATTACTCCAGAACAAGCTGTTTCTGATTCAACAACACCGAATGGAAAGAAGTTGATCTTGGAGAGGGGGGGATGTTGTCCCCTCGGTTATTGAAAAGGAAATGCATCCTATAATAGGAAAATCCAAAGAAGTTGTGGAGACAGGGTTAGATAATAACTGCTCTGATTTAATTATATGTGGCTCAAACAGTTTTATGGAAAGCCAGTCCTTGAACTCTCTTGCTGCCTTGCAGAATAATATAAACCTAAATAAGCGTAACCAGCATTGCATGAGAACATCTGACTCATTTTTGGAGGAATTTAAATCCTTTTTGACTCCTTACATGAGAGAGGGACACCAGGTGGGTAGTTTAAAAAGTAATTTTAGCAAAGGAGCAGAGGATTTGGACCCTGATGAACAAGAAAATCTAAACCCACCTGGGGCTAATCCTATTCTTTTAAAATTGGAGGAATTAAAAGGAGAACTGATCTTAGGTAATGCTCAAATGCTGGAAATGGTTACTCTTTTTTGGGTAGTCATTGAATATTTTGTGGATAAAATTAAAAACTTAGACACAGATACAGAATGGAAAGTAAGGGAGGTTAATAATAATAATGGGAAGGAATATAGAACTGAGGCCGACAGTGGAAATAGGGCTGCAAATCAAACTGAGGAGATGGGAAATGAAGCTCTAATAAGTGACATAAACCCATTGTCCATGGATGATAAGAAAAATGGAAAAAAAGATTTTAGAACAACAAAACAAACAAATATTAAACAAACGACGGAAGAAATTGCTAATGAAGAACTTAAGGAGATAGACTTGGTAATTAGAGAGCTCAACCTTAGGAAAGCTGCTATCCAGCAACAGGAAAAAATAATAAAAGAGAAAAAAGAAAACAGGGTCAATTGGAAGTAAAAAAATTAGATGCTGTCATAGTTAAAGAAAAGGTTAAAATAATTAAAAAAAGGAATTGAGAATGAGAGGAAACACTCTGGAAAGAATATGGGGAACAGTTCATTAGATAAAATAAAACAGTCAGACAAAAGAGAAATTGAGGAAAATAGGGGAATAAATGATAAATTTTCAGAGTTATGTAACGAGAAAGAGGCTGAAAAAGAGAGGCAAATTTCAGCTGGTGAAATTTTACATACACTATTTCTAAAAGGCGTACCAAAACAAAGAAATGAAAATCCGTATACAGTGAAACTAACAGCCTGTAATCTCTTTAAGGGGATATTAGGAAATAAGGTGAACTGGTTTGGTATTAGATCAGTATATAGATACCACATTAATCCATATAAAGGTTGGTTATGTGTGGTTTTGAGAAATAGTGCTGTACATAAGCTCATTTTGAAGGAAAAAGAACATTTTGTGGATTTGGGAATATTGCTTGATGTGACCATTAAAACCATTTCAGAGAGTTTTGTGAATAATGGACAGACATTAACCAGACAATCAGGACAATCTGGAAAAAAGAGAGGAGAAAATAATTCTGTGAAGCAACCAAGGATTACTGCTTTTTAAAAACCAACTGAGATGGTTCATATGCTACAAGTGGATAACCATGAATCTAGGATTAGAAGGGGAAGGAAACAACTTGGGGAAAGAATAAATAACTCAATTATTCTAGAATTAGACAAATCAATTGAAATAGAAATAGCCGAGTCAAGTCAGAAAAATAAAGGGGATAAAAGAAAAAACAATAGAGCTCAGTATGGGATAACCAGAGAAAAGGGAAGCTCAGAGACAGAAGATTCATTATTTTGATTGAAGTCACAGCTAGAACAACTTGAAATACTTTCATGCAATGTTGCTGGACTAAAAGACAAACTTGAGGATAAATTATGTATGGATTGGTTAACTCGGTTTCCTCTTCTCCTTTTCCAGGAAACTTGGATGGGAAAAAATCAGGATGTTAGTATAAAAGGATATAGGTCATGGGTTTCCCCAGGTTATAAAAATTTTAAGGTTGGTACATATAAAGGAGGTCTGGCCACTTACATTAGTTTGTCATTAGACTATGTATGTCTAGATGTAGGAATTTATGACAAATGTTATATGTATATTCTCTTGATGGGAAATGATTAGAGTTTAGCACTATTCAATATTTATATTCCACCGACTGTCAATAGTAATGAGTTTATGACAATTTTAGAGAGATTAGGTGATAAAATTTAAGCTTTGAAGTTAAGAACTCCAGGTGTTACTGTTTTTATTGCTGGTGATTTCAATGTACGAGTAGGACAGGAAATTGAAGGTTCCTCGACCAATTGGGGAATTGACAACGTACTAAATATTCCCCTTAGACATTCTAGAGATAGATACATAAATCCAAAGGGCAAGATGTTATTACAGTATTTAAATAAGGTTGGTCTAAGAATATTGAATGGTAGAACAAAGGGGGACTGGAAAAGTGAAATTACCTTCCCTACTATGCGGAGGGGGGGAGTGTAATCGATTTTTGTTTGATTGATGCCCTGGATAACCTGAAAGTAAGTCATCTGAAGATCTTAAAAGCATGGGAGAGTGATCATTTTCCCCATATCTGTGTTTTAGGGATGTGTTTCAAACATAGAACAAGGAATTATGTCCAAGAAAAATAGGTTAATCAAAATATGTGCATTCATTATAGAATGGACATTTCTTGGAATAAGTATACTGAAGAGAATATAGAGAAAGCTTTTAACTATCTAGATTATACTATGTTACTAGAAACCCTGGAGATTAATCTGAGAACTTCTAGTACAGAATTGGCAGTCCAAAAGTTGAAACAATATGAGGCCTATATGACTGAATTTGTAGATGCACTCAGCTCAAAAAGCAGAAGGATGGTGAAATTAGACATTGGGACAAATAAACCCTGGTTTGATAAAGAATGTGAGCTGCTAAGAAATGAGATTAAAAAAAATTGGGAGATTAAGGATAAAAAAGCCCACTTTGACTGTATTAAATGGGTTTAGGAATTTAAAGCTTGAGTATAGAGAGCTGTTGTATAATAAAGAACAAAGATATAAGAACTCATTATGGGATAAGCTTCAGGGGGCCATATGGAAGAAGGATAACCAATTATTCTGGTCTCTGGTTGCTAGTAGCAATTAGTGAGACGTGGTTTACCAGTAACCACACTTGGGAGACTTCAGTACCTGGCTATGTATTGTTCAGAAGAGACCGAGGTGCAAAAAGGGGGGGAGGGGTGGCCCTGTATGTTAATGAAAATATCAAAGCTACAGAAATTCAGAATACACATAAGGAGCCAGAAGAACTGTGGGTCACCCTGGAAACAGGAAATGGGACAGCCATAAGAACTGGGGTTGTCTACAGGCCCCAGACCAGAGGGAGGACATAGACACATTACTGTTAGAAGATATACAAAACATGACAGCTAAAGGAGGTTCTGATAATGGGAGACTTCAACATGCCAGATACAGATTGGTCAATACCAGCAGGAACATCTGCCAGAACTAGACTCATAGTGGATTCCCTGCAGGGGAGGGCCTCAAACAACTGGTACAGCAACCCACAGAGACAGGGCTATCCTAGATCTAGTACTGACTAACAAAGAGGGATCACAGATCTCCAGGTAGAAGGTCACCTGGGAGCCAGTGACCATCACATGGTATGGTTCAATTTGGCTACTACATCTAAATCATCCCATTCCAAAGCAAAAATATGGGACTTCAGAGGAGCTGACTTTGATAAGATGGCCAACAGAGTTAAGCTAGCCCTGGCAAAAGAAACACAGGTGAGGAGGTACAGGCAAAGTGGGCAAGCATTAAGGATACAATACTTGAAGCAACATCCCATTGTGTTAGACAGAAAAGGAAGTGCAAAGAAGAAGGAAACCACTTTGGTTCTCAAATACAGTAGCAGAAAGGTCAGAGCCAAAGGCTGGCCTTCAGAAAATATAAGGGAACACAGCGGGATGAAGATGGGAGGCATACAAACTGCCCTAAGGGAAGCAGGTAAGCAGCAAGGCAGGCAAAGTCCCAAACTGAGAGAAACACTAGCACGAACAGTAAAAGAAGGTGACAAGACTTTCTATAGATACATTAGTGAAAGGAGAAAGTCCAGAGGGGTATTCTAAGCTTAATGGAAAAGGAAGCATGTGAGGAGGAGGACCCTGTAAAGGCATCTATCCTAAATAGATACTTTTGCTCAGTATTTACTGAAGAGAAGGTGGCAGGGCCCACAGCTCAGCATCATGGACACAGAGGGGAGGAGGTGAGCACTACTCCCTTCACAAAAGAAAGGGTCCTACAAGAGCTTGCTAAGCTCAGGGTGGATAAGGCAATGGGACCTGTTGGCATACATCCCAGGTACTTAAGGAGCTAAAGGAGGAACTAGCAGAGCCATTAGCAGAATTGTTTAGTGAGTCTCTGAGCACAGGAGAGGCCCAGAAGACTGGAGAAGGGCTCATGTGATCCCACCCACAAGAGTGGTAGCAGGGAGGAGGCGGGAACTACAGACCGGTCAGTCTTACCTCAGTAGTGGGCAAGATTATGGAGGCACTCCTTAAGGAAAGGATAGTGCAACACCTGGAATCCATAGGGGCACAGGATCCAAGACAGCATGGGTTTACAAAGGAAGGTCCTGTCAAACTAATCTCATAGATTTCTTTGACTGGGTAACCAGAGTGGTGGACAAGGGGAGCAGTTGATGTCGCCTACCTTGACTTCAGCAAAGCTTTTGACACTGTTCCACATAGAAGATTGATAAATAAGCTAGGTAGGCTCGGGTGGGTCAGAAGTTGGTCAACTGGGTGGCAAACTGGTTGACTGGCAGAAAACAGAGAGTGGTGGTAAATGGTATACAGTCAGAAGAGATGCAAGTCACAAGTGGGTACCTCAGGGATCAGTCCTGGGGCCAGTCCTATTCAACATCTTCATTAGTGACCTCGCAGATGGACTAGAGGTAAGGCTTGTCTGTTTGCAGATGACACCAAGATCTGCAACAGAGTAGATGATCCAGATGGGGTGGGCAGAATGAGAAGAGATCTGGATAAACTAGCAGAATGGTCAGAAGAGTGGCAACTGGGTTTAATGCAAAGAAGTGCAAAATCATGCACATAGGGAAGAGAAACCCTGAAGCCACTTATAGGCTGGGAGGGGAGTTGCTAGCAGTCACAAAGGAAGAAAGAGACTTGGGCATCATCATCACTGATGACCTAAAATCATCCAAGCAGACCTCTAAAGCAGTAGGTAAGGCTAGGGGGGTGTTAGGGTGTATTAGTAAGGGTATCACAAGTCGTAAGAGGGAGGTAATAATCCCTCTGTACAAGACATTGGTTAGGCCCCATCTGGAGTACTGCGTGCAGTATTGGAGGCCACACCTTCACAAGGACATTAACCAAATTGAGGCAGTCCAGAGAAGGGCAACCAAATGGTGCAGGGACTGCATCAGAAGACATATGAGGACAGATTAACGGAGCTCAATATGTATACTCTTGAGCAAAGGAGGGAGAGAGGTGATATGATCGAGACATTTAAACACCTTAAGGGCATAAACAAGGTGAAAGAGTCTAACATGTTTAAATATAAGAAAAATAGCAGGACAAGAGGACACAGCATGAGAGATTAGAGGAGGCCGATTAAGGGGAATGTGAGGAAATTTTTTTCACAGAAAGGGTGGTGAATGCATGGAATGGCTTACCACAAGAAGTGGTGGCTATGAATACAGTGCAGGGCTTCAAACAGGCATGGGATAGGCATAAGGGAGCAATACAAATGACTATGAATAGATAGGTCACTGACAGAGCAAAGGCCGATGGCACATTTATGAGGTAGAAAAAGAAATGGGCAGACTGGATGGGCCTTGTGGTCCTTATCTGCCGTCAACTTCTATGTTTCTATGTTTCTATGTTTCTTACAGATGTAATGAAAATAATATACAATATAACCTTTTAGGTATGATCCCAGAAAATCAATGGGTGGATTATTATTCAAGAATTTATAATAGGAGTATGGATAATATCCTGGAGGAGCAACTGGTTGAGAAAAATTCTAATTCAAGTGAATACTGTTTTACTTTTGTGGAAATAAGGAGAGCAATAATGGACCAAAGAAGAAATAAGGCCCTTGGAATCGATGGCATTCCAGCCAAAGTTTTCCAATATAATATTGACTATTGGTCGGTGGTGTTTACATTATTATTTAAGATAATAATTATATTTTGTGTTCTGCCCCCCAATTGGAACAAGGGTGTGAGTTTACCTATTTTTAAGAAGGGATATAAGCTGGATCCCAGTTATTATAGGCCAATCACATTATTGCCTATGGCTCAGAAGATATATACTCATTTAATATTAACAAGATTGACAGACTAGGTAGAGAGGAATGATCTGATTTCTAAATTCCAATGTGGTTTTAGAAAAAACAAAGTACTTTGGATCTTATTTTTGTGCTAAAGTACATAATTGACCTGTATGTTAAAGCCAAGAGGAGATTATTATATAATTGTTTTATTGATATAAAGGCTGCCTTCGACTCAGTTAACCGTGAAAAGCTCTGGGGGATATTAAAAGTATTTGAAATTGATAACCAACTACTTAGAATTTTGCAAACTCTGCACTCAAATACTACGGCCGTAGTTAGATATACAAGAGATGGGGCTCTTTCTAAGAAAATAAATATTAAGAATGGGGTTAAATAATGATGCTTACTTGAACCTCTTCTCTTTAATTTATACATTGAGACCATTATAAAGGAAATTAGAAAAATTTATACCTTTCCTCCCATAATAAATAATGAAAAAAATTCAAATTTTATGTTATGCAGATGATGCTATTGTTATTTGCCAGACCCCTCTCAGTTTAAAAAGGGGCATAATGAGTTATTTAGATGCACTAGAAAAAATAGACTTAGAACTAAATACAGATAAAACAAAAATAATATCTTTTTGGGACTAGGGGTTGCTTCGATAAAATATGGGAGATTAAAGGAAAAAAGATAGAAGAAGTCAAAGAATATAGGTACCTAGGAATTATCTTTGAAAGTAATCTATCATGGAATGTGCAAATAGATGAGATGAAAAATAAGTCACCTGTCTCTATGGGAGCGATAAATAGGCTTGCGAGTCTGTATGCAAACAATTCTTTTACATCTCTCAAAAGGACCTTTGAAGCAAAAACTATTTCACAGACGCTAGTGAGGTCTGGAGACCTTTTGTCGATGAAGAGAAATTAGAGTGCATATAAAATAGTTTTATGAGAAATGTTCTTAGTTTACCTAAAAACTGCCCCTCAGCTTTTATGAGATTTGAAACAGGATTATGCCCCCTTGGCACTAGACTCAAAACTAGGATAGTTAAATACTGGAACACGATAATGAATATGGATGATAATAGACTGCCAAAATTATGTTGGTTAGATCATTTTGCTCGGCTGGCTCTTGGTTCTGTACCCAATACATGGTTTTCGGTAGTCAACTTGTCTCTAAAAAAAACTGGGTTTGGAGGAGTTATGGTCAGCCAAGGCAATATCTAATATAAATAGCTTTAAAATGGAGGCTGATCAAAGAATCAGAGATGTTACATTTCAAAAGGACCTATTGAAAATTCATGAGATAGACATATATGGATTATATTCAAGTATAAAATCTACTGGTGAGACTGAATTGTACTTAGTATACTGTGAAAATAAATGGCATAGGTATATATTATGCAGTTTAAGATTGGAGAGCTTGGGAATCATTCAGCCACAACTCAATAAATGGAAAGATTGTTCTGTAAGTGATATAAAATGCAATTACACAAATGTTTTTTCCCCATCTTAATTCATAAAGTATTAGAATGTGAGGAGTTGAGGAATGAAAGAGCAAAATAGTATTGCCATTAATTGATAAATGTAATTTGAATGATAAAGAGAATTGCATGAAACAATTATTGAGGCTGAGTAAAATTAAGGACATCTACAGTCTGGCAATGTTTATACGCAGGGTAAAAAAAAGATGAACTGTCTTTTTAAAATTTTATATTTTTAGTATAAGTGTGTACGCAATTAATGGTACTTTATTTTATTTATGTGGTGTAATAAAATGTTTGTTTTTGTACATCTTTTGTGAAATAATAAAATTGAATTGAATTGAATTGATAAACACAATGGCTCAATCAAATTATCTTTTTATGGGCTTTCAGACATTAAGAAATCCTGTTGATGACAGTTCCCCTTTAACTGAGGGATAATCCCCAGGCCCTATCAAACAGGTAGGCCTCAGTAGGCTGGAATCCCTCTGGACAGGTCTGGTCCCTTCAGGTTGCTGTTCTTGCTTGAACTCCCCAAAATGAGACGTGCATCTCCTTTTTTACCTTTTCAACATTCTTTTTTTTTTATTGCATGTTTTATTCCCCCTGGACCACCTGAGCTCCGACTTCTTCAGGAGTTGCTAAGGCATCCCCAAAGCTAGCATCCCACATACCCATGAAATGGTGTTGCTGGACCTCCTCCATGTAGCCGTGGTTTACTCCCAAGGCAGGGATGAGGGAATCCCCTCCCTCAAACTTCCATCACTATGTTGGGAGGCCAGAACCATGGTTCAGGCAGGGGAGATGCAGCGCAGTGCTAGTCGCTCCATCATCGTGTAGCTCAGGGGCCATTTTACTGGTTTTCTCCCCAAAGGCATGACATTCGCCTGATGTCAGGGTGCATGCACGGGCGTCTGTCACGTCTTCCCTCTCCTTGGTGTGAGCTCAGGCTTGTCTTGACTGAAGGCTTCTGCCAGAGGCTAGTCAAGCACCGAGCCCTCCCACGTCCCATGGATGCTCAAACCTCCTCCATGGCCGTCCCTCCAACGCCTCAGGCTTGTTTCCCTTTTCAGCATTCCATTTTACAAAAATCCTGGTCACTGAGTGGACAAAACCCTGTTCCAACTCTCAGCACCAATCAAATTAAATTCCATCTTGGACTTCTGCAGCAGCATAAGCCACAATGGAATCCTACTTTTTGAATTCCAACTGCCTTTCCTGAAGATTCCGAGGCTGTTTTACCCTGTCAGCCTGGATTCCATGTAAGGAATACATAACTGTTAACATAAATAAATTACCATAACACAAAGTCTAAGCACTTTCACATTTTCTTCATATGAAAGCTCAGTTTCCAGGTTTTCTTCTGTATATTTTTCCAAGAAAAAAAAATTACTCACCTCAATAATCTTCTTTCTTCCAGTGGGTCATTTAGCATCAGTAACTTTTTTGCAATGAAGGAGGGGGTGTGAGTTGAGGGAGAACTGTGAATGCTTCAGAATTTTTTCAAGGAAAAATGAGGACAAATGCCCTGAAAAAGAATCAACAGGATTCAAAAAACATGCAAATGTCCACAAAAGTGGAAACAGAAACAACAGCAACATGAACTAAAAGCTCATCAATAAGAAACTCCAAATTTGGTAAAAGGTGATGTAAGAGCCCTTCTCCAATAGGTGAACCGGGGAGGAAGGGTGGGAGCTTACTGATGCTAAAGGATCCCTTGGAAGAAAGAAGATTACTGTGGTGAGTAATTTTTTCTTCTTACCCCAGGAGTCCTTTAGCATCAGTAACTTTTTTGTGGACTACCCTGCAGTACCAAGTGGGAGGCGGGCAGATAACCTACTTAGGAAAGAGGCTTTGCAGAACTGCCCTGCCAAATTTGGCATCAGATTTGGTCTGCACATCCAAACTGTAGTGTTTCACAAAGGTGTGCACAGATTTCCAGGTAGCTGCTTTGCAGACATCCAGTAGGGGAATGTCCCTTGCTGCTGCAAGCAAGGCTGCAGTGCCCCTGGTAGAATGGGCCCTGAGCCCCACTGGAGGTTGTTGACCAGCTTTCTCATAGCAGAATCTAATACAAGAGACCAACCAACGAGAAATAGTCCTCTTGGTAGCTGGTCTTCCTCTGCCTATGTAACCCTTCACCCCTGCCTTTTTACCAAAACGACAGGTGGCATGCTGTTGAAGCTGACAGCAGTACCTGGTGGGGACTGGGTTCGGGGATGATGAGGTTACTCGGCACAGGGGCCTAGGTTTGGCTACTCTGCACAGGGGCACCCAAGTAAATCCGAACACAGGAAGCAATAACTGTAATGTCCAGAACCAGGAATGGGATTCTTCAGTGTGGCTTTTATTCACATCCAAGCTGAACAAACAAAGCATAGACAGACCCCCACAGGGCTACATTTCTGGTAATGCAGATTAGAGACAACAGAACACTTTATCACTATTTCCAGCCCTCAGGCTCTAAACCCACCAGGCACACAGCCCGGACTTGCACACAGCTTTGGGTACACAGCCCGACTTGTACACTACTTGGGTTTTCCCCACTGGCCCAGCTCCCCTGCCGGCCACTTGATCCTGATCCATTTTGGGAATGAACCAATTATCCTGTTGTGGCTCTCCAAACCACACTAGAGCCTTCGACTCTTAGAGAAAATTTTACTTCCAATCCCACGTCTGGGTACTTCCCTCATCACTGTCCAAGTGCCTGAGGTAAAGTAGAAATCCACAGAGCAAATCCGTAGAGGTAGACCTGGTCACTAAAGATTTGGGGCCTCCCACCTCCAGCTCCCACAGTCCTTACATGGCCATTTCTCTGGAAACTAAACAATTCCTTTACTGAAAACTTGCAAATGTAGATTCTTGGGTAGACGTCTGTCACATCTCCTCTACATATCATTTTCATCCCAACAAGCTCTGGACTTGAACCTACTTTTACTTGTTGCTTAGCCCATTACTCTAGGCTTCCCACTATTTTAGTAGTTCAATCCCCACATTGTCACACAAGTCCCAGGGTGAAAAACATAGGCCCTTTCAGGAAGAGCAGACACTCACCCTCCGGTTGCAGGTTCCCCACAGGCGACTCACAAGTCTTCTTGTTCTCCCAAATAAACTCTGGAACAAACAGGCAGCTTTTCCTTTACAAGCAGAACTAGGGGGTTGCCCCAGGAATCTGCAGGGAACCCTTTCCTGCCCCCCATCCCCGAAGGAAGGGGGCACTGAGACCCGAAAACAGCGGTCTCCACCACTTCAGTTATCTTCTGTGTCTCTCTTTTGGTGGAGACACACACCCTTTTACTTAAAAGTAGCCCTCTGTCAGGGCTGAGGCTCCAAGAGCCTACACTGAGCTGCTGTGCTGCTTTCACAGCAAGCTCCCAACACCAACTCCACACTGAACTGACTGAATCTCTTCAAACCTCCCAATGTTCTATACCAACTCCCTTGCTGCAGATTCCAATGTGGCTCATGCAACTGCGATAGTTCTATGGTGATGTCATCCCTCATTCTCAGCTGAGACTGACAACAGAGTGAGACAGTGTGAAATCCATTTAACTGGAGTCTCACAAGCTGCCCTCCTTGCCTACCACTAGGTCTTACTGGGATTCTAGTAACCCCGGGTAGCAAGGGGGTTATACCTACATCCCCATAGGTGAGGAACAACTGAGTGGAAGAGCCTCTGCACTATCTAGTATGCTCTAGGTAGTGAAAGATGGCTCTTTTGACATCCAAGCTGTGGAGCTTTTGCTTGCCAGGAGTGGATGGCCCAGTAAAGAAGACAGGCAGAGTAATGGACTGGTTCAAGTGAAACTCTGAAACCACCTTTGGCATAAATTTCCTATTTGTCCTGAGCTCAACTTTATCGTTGTGAAGGGTGATGTAATTCATCTCAGTGCACAGAGCCTGTAGCTCTGAAATCCTCCTGGCAGACGTAATGGCTACCAGGAAGACAGTCTTCCAAGTTACAAACTTGATGTGGGCCATGGACATGGGCTCGAAAGGTGGATTCATGAGCCCATCTATGCAAAGGTTCAGGCTCCAAGGAGGAATAGGATCCCTGGTTGGAGGCTGGAGGTGCAAGAGGCCTTTGAAAAACTGTTTAAAAATGTTGTGGGAGAAAAATTATTTCTTCTTTCCCACCGAAAGGTAAGCTGAAATTGCCACCAGGTGTAGCTTGAGTGAAGATGATTTCAAGCCTGATGCATGTAGGTGTACCAGGTAGTCTAGCAGCTGGGGGTCTGAAGCTGATAGCAGTTCGATCTTTTCACTATTGCACCAGAGGGAAAACCTTTTCAATTTGGCTGCATAAGTTTTCTTAGTGTTCGTTTTTTTTAGCCATCGTCAGTATCTTAAGGACCTGTTCAGAGTACTGTGAGGATGGAAACTCTAACTCCTCAAGAACCAGGCCTTGAGGTGAAGAGAGTGTATGTCTGGGTACTGCACTCCTGTCCGAGGAAGGGTCAGCAGGGAGCGAGTTGGAGGCAGGCGAATGGGCCTGTTGTAGGACATTGAGAGAAGGAGAGGGTACCAGGCTTGCCTGGGCCAGTCCGGAGCTACTAGGATCATCCATGCAGACTGCTGTCTGAGTTTCAGCAAAACCCTGAATATCAGGAGAAAGGGAGGGAATGCAATGCATATAGGAACCTCCCTGACCAGTCCAGGATCAAGGCATCCAGAGGAAGTGTTCCTGGAACTGGGGGCCTGCAGCAGTACTGAGGAAGCTGAAAATTGAGAGGAGAGGCAAACACATCCACATCTGGTATGCCCCACCATCTGAACACTGTGGCTGTTACTTGCTTGTTCAGTGTCCATTCGCTCTGACCTTGACTGATGTGGCTTAGAGCAACCGCCAGAGTACTGAGTTTGCCTGGGAGGTGAATAGCTGAGAGGCTGACTCCCAGGGAGAATGCTAGAGATCAGAGCTTCAGAGCTTCCAAACAGAGTATTCCTGATCTGGTACCACCCTGCTTGTTTATGTAGAACATTGCAGTAGTGTTGTCTGTTCAAATTTGAACTGCCTGCCCTTCTATGCTGTGAGCAAAAGCTTTGAGAGCTAGTAAGACTGCTCTGAGTTCCAAAAGATTTGTGTGCAACTGTGACTCCTCGGGAGTCCAGTTGCCGCTTACTGAGGCACTGTCTAAATGAGCTCCCCAGCCCAAAAGGTAGGCATCTGTGGTGATCACCTTTATGGGACGAGAAGCTTGAAAGGGAACCCCTGCCTGCAAATTGTCAGGGTTCTTCCACCACAGCAAGTTTTGGAGGAACTGCTTCAACACAGGTATCAACTTTGAAAATGTGTTGCTTCTCTGAGACCAGCGAGCTCTGAGGTAGGCTTGCAGGAGTCTCATCCTGTACCTGACCCCGGGACTACTGCAGTTATAGAGGCCATATGTCCCAGAAGTTTGAGGAAATGTCTGGCTGGTCTTGGCTGCCCCTGGGCAAAAGAATCTGCCACTGAAAGGAAACTCTGAATTATTTCCTGCAGGAGGAAAGCACATCCGTTCTGAGTGTCTAGCTGGGCCCCTATGAAGGTGAGCAGCTGGGTGGGTTTCAGATGAGATTTCTTTAGATTTACCAGGAAACCCAGAGACTCCAGAGTACGTTCTGTGAGGGAAAGAGATTCCTTGACCTGGCAAGGAGACTTTGTTACTATAAGCCAATCATCCAGATAGGGGTAGAGAGCAACACCTACTCTCCTGAGATGTGCTGCTACCACTGCGAGATACTTGGTAAAGACTCTTGGGGCCAAAGACAGACCGAAGGGCATTGCGGTGAACTGATAGTGACCCGAAGGAAGTTTGAACCTGAGAAACTTCCTGTGAGATCTCCTTATGGGTATGTGGAAGAAGGCATCTTTTAAGTCGAGGGAGGCTAGCCAGTCTCCCTGCTGTAAGGACTGTGTGACCAGTGACAGAGTGACCATTTTGAATTTGTTTTTTTCAGATGTTTGTTTAAATATCTGAGATCTAAGATAGGTCATCACTCCCTAGTTTTCTTTTGTGTCAGAAAATACCTGGAGTAGAGGCCCTTGCCCTTCTTTTGGGTGGGGACCCTCTCCACTGCTTGTAAAGCCAGAAGGTTTTGTACCTCCATTTCCAACAGCGGTATCTGTGTTGAGGAAAGAGGTCTTGACACCTGGGTACGCTTGAGGTCTGGCAGCTGCTTGAACTGTAATGACAGACCCTTCTCCACTATCTCCAGCACCCACTTGTCTGATGTGATGAGGGACCAGTGCTGAAAATAGTGAGGGAGTCTGCCTCCGACCGGAAATGGGGTGGCGACCTGGACACTCACATCAGGACTTATACTGAGAGGCAGATGGCTGGGTAGAGGTGGCTCTTCTTTGGCCCCTTCTGCCCCTGCCTCTGAAAGACCCCCTGTACTGGCTAAAATCAGATTGAGGATAGGGATTGTAAAGCCTGGGAACATAACTTCTGCCCCTACCGCCTCTGGGATGGGATCTCTGAGGGGTGATGGGTTTAGGTTTGGATGAGTGGCTCTGCCAGGAGGCCTTGTACTCATTGACTTTTTTCATGCGGTCAGTAGTTCTGTAATCAAACAACATATTTTGATCACAGGGAAAATCCATGGCCTTGTTCTGAGTGTCTGTGGTCAGACTGGTTGTTCTAAGCCAGGCGAAGCATCTCAAAGAGATGGCATGGGCCATCGCCCTAGAGGCTGTATCATTGTTGTCATCTGCCATGTGGAATTGGTACATAGTAGCTTCCAGGGCAGTTTTTGACGTATTCATCAGCTCCTGCACCATAGAATCTGATCCGTTGCGGGCGATAACCTGGACAAATTGCCAAAGGACTTTCTGATATTTGGCTGTGAATGCCATGTAAGAAGAAAGCCAGAGAAGCAGGGAAGCCGTGGCATACATTTTCTTTGCTATAAAGTCAATTTTCTTGGAATCCTTGTCAGGGGGGAGAGGGCAACAAGGAGACTCCAGCTTTCTCACAAGTTGCCTGCTGCACTATACTTTCATGGCTAGGGTGTGCAGACAGGAACTCGGTACCATTTTTAGACAATTTATATTTTTTCTCAAGCTGCTTATCAACCCCTGATACTGAAGTGGGGTGTTGAAGCACCTTCATGGTATTTTTACTAAATGCATTATAGATAGGAATGACCAGGGTCTTTGAGGATGAAAGACCCTTCATCTCCCTATAATCTTCATCTTCATCGACATCCAGTTGGGCTCCTGTGTAGGGAGGTCCAGGGTATCCAGGATATTTTGTGTAAATGTAAACATAGAGGAAGGATCCTTGTGGTCAAGGTGAGGGTCGGGGGACTCTGGGGGCTCAAGACACTCAAAATCCATGTCAGGGGCATCATAAACTTGATCATCATCTGCATCACCCTCGCAGTCTACACAAGAGAGAACTGTGGAAGAGTGCTTGCCAGCCCCAGTAAATAGAGGACCCATCATTTGAAGGGTCTGAAACAGTTGCCATGCTTTTTCCATATCTTGCACTGACGGAAGAACCTATGCAGTTTGTAAGTGTTTTGTTTTTTCTGTATGCTTTAAGCTGCCTGTTGTCTCGCTATTGGCTTTCCCAGGAGCAACGGGAGCATATCTGTCTTGACAGAGTTTCCTTTTAGCCACTTCATCAGAGGCTTGATCAAGCTTCCTTTTTTGTCACTCTTATTATTTTTCAATTTGTGAGGAACTTCATCTTTGGAAGCTTTATTTTTTGACTGGGTTCTGGAGGGTTCCTCAGCACTTCTGTTTTTGGTATTAGTACTTTTGAATGGCCCCTCGTCGGAAGCCTTTGATTTATCCTCAGCCATAATAATCAAAGGTTTGTCTGCTACGTTCGTCAATTTATGCAAAGCAAACCAGTTCTGGACTGAGTGCAGGTTTATGTGAAAATGCCACTGGCCAGTCCTACCCCAGTTAATAGACTCTGTCTATTGCCAGTGCCTTTTTTTGGAGGGGTTATAAAACTGGGATCTATACCAGTGCCAATCTTAATAGAAACCCAGTAATACTCAACTGCCCACAGGTGGCTGCTGAACCCTTACGGACAGTCCTGACACAGATGATACCAAGGTCCAGTAATATAACAAAAAAGGTTTCCACATAATTGCCAATCTAGAGAGAAAGCCCCCAGGCACCGTTTAAATTTGAAATCTACTGCAGGTGCCTTGTGGTAAACCCCGCGAGGTCTGAGGTAAAAAACAAGGCAACTATCCCTATATCGACGGTTCCCACAAGAATTTGTCCCAAAAAATGAAGAAAACTGTTGAAAATAAGCACCTGTGCTAAAATTAGGCTTTAAACTAAATAGCCACGATAAAAATAAAGTCAGAGTAGCGCTGTCGCGCTAAAATTAAAAAATGTGCACAGTGCTAATGAAAAAGTAAAACTTTCACTCAGCACACTAAAGGAATTAATTTATGAGGAAAACTTTACCCAGATAAGCACTAGAAGGCTTTCAACAAGAAAAGTTGAGAGATACCTCAGAGGCAACATTGCTCAGTCTAGCGGTTAAAAAATTCTGAAGCATTCACAGCTCTCACTCAGCTCACGCCCCCTCCTTCTTTTGATTGACTTATCCCTACACTCATTTAAATATCCCTTACAGGCACACCTCCAGGGCAGTTGCACATAGCCAGCTAAGTGCAAAAAGTTACTGATGCTAAAGGACTCCAGGAGTAAGAATTTAAGTTATGGGATCCTAGAGTCATTAAGGCTCAAGGTTTCCTCACTTCGTAAAAAAGAAGACAGCTTTCTGTATGACTTTCCACACTAAATGATAAAAATAAGCCATTTCCCCTTTAAATGACTTCTTTACATATGTCTGGAGCCCAGATGATTTACATATTAATTTCTGTATGTAAACTCCTCCCTGGGGCTGTCCCATGGATGTCTATAACTCCTCCTGCCCAAGAGCACACACCCTCTTCTGGCTCCTCTTCCACTCTGCCTCCGTGCAGCATGGATTCTGAACTACAGTCACTCCACATACGCAGGTTAGCGAGCCAATTTTTCCTCATTTTCATTTACATAAGACTATTTTCCCTGGTAGAGTTTGCTTTTCTCTGTAACACAGCCAAGTTTGGTGCAAATCAGACTTTAAGTAGTCTGTCAGTGCCATTTAGAAACAAGCATTTGTCAATGCCGAACGTTGGCTGCTGTACCGGGCGCATACCTGATTTCCTCAGTTCTCAGTTGACCTTTGAAGAGCACAGACGTGTCTGCATGGTCTAGAGAAGGTTATGGTGTTGGAATGCTGCTGAGTAGGTAAGGGCTCGCAGAAGCGGTGGGGTAACGGCACAACGGGCAACGATGGACAGTTTTCTGTTTTACAGGGGGAAAAAAAGAACGACGGGGAATTTTTTTTTCAGGCGATGACACGGGGGGAATGGGCACCCCCAGTGTCTCTGTGACATTCATGCAGGGGCGGACTGTGTTGAAAGGGAGAATCAGGTGGAATGGAAAAGCACTGCCCAGGGCTCTTGCACCTGACATGGATGTATGGTTTTCTTTGTAACAGGAATAAAAAAAAACCCTACAAGGAATGACACTGGGGGATTGGGCACCCCAGTGTCAGTGTTATGTTGGGGGAGGATGCTGAGAGGAAGGGTCAGTGTGTGTGTGGGGGGGCAGTTACCAGAGGGCCAGTAACAGACAGCAATGAACTGTTTTTTCTTTTACAGACATGCTGGTGAAGTTGGAAGCCACTCAGCTGTTTCCTGAATGGTTTCATGCAAATGAAAGGATGAAGCCCTCTTTGATTGGAGCGGATTCGGTCCTCTGAAGTGCATGACTGTTCAGCCCACTAAGCAGTGAGTTGTGTCATTGCTGTACAGTACCGAGCCTCTGTTTTGTGAACAGCCATGGGCTTGGCAGTGACACCCCAAACCTGCACTACCACAAAATCCTTTATTTTATATGCAGCCAACGAAATAGGTGCACATTTTGCTGCTTTTAAATTGAGTTACTATATTTCTCAGTGCTACTGCACATTAAACTGCTCCGTTTTACAAACTACAAAGATTGATAGTGTAACCCCCCTGCAAATGGGGGTTCCCAAAAGACTTCCAGGAGCTTGCTTGAATGCTCCAAGCCTGAATGGTGTTTGGCGTTTAAGCCATTTATCAGTGAGTGTTTTTAGAACCTCTGGTACTGTCTCTTTAAGAGCTGTCTGCTTGCAGACATTATTAGTTTGTATGGGGGACTGTGTGTTTCTTTGATTGAGTACCACTTAAGCTGCTGCCAATTCACCCCATTTTTGCAGTCACTAGGAGTGCAAAGGGAACCTGTCTGAAAGATGTAACTGATTGCCAGAAATCATTTACAGTAATAATAAAATTACAGTTTGTCTAACCTGCTTTCTTTGCAGTCAGAACTGTCTGCCTAGTTCCCCATTCTGGTTTTGAACTGCTGAACTGGACCAATCAGTGTGGGTAAACTAGCTCTAAAATGATGCCTTGGACGAATCAGAACTTGGGACTCATAATCTGAGCCAGCCACAAGAGGATTGTATGGGCAGTGACTCTGGGAGATGTAGTTTAGACTTGATTGCCTTTTGGACCAACAGCAGCAGTCTATTGTGGTGACAGCCAATCCAGTCAAGAACTGGGAGGAACTCAAAGGAAGTGCCCGGTTTTTGTCTGTTGGGAGTTTCAGTTTGAGATCTGAAAGTGAAGGGGAAAGAAACCCTGTGCTCCTTCAGTGCACAGTTTCAGTCAAAAAACGTGTGCAAGGCCCAGAGTTCCGGTCTACAACTTGTGTAACTGCTTGTTAGGACTGAATCCGTCCTGTGAAAAGAATCAAAGGATCTCTGAAGAGTAGAAACCAGGCTCACCCTGTAGAAGACTGAAGAAATTGTTGAATTACACTCGGTCTGTCAGGAACTGAATCTGCTGTGTGTTCTCCTGGTTATTGTGCAGTAATTGCGATTGGGATACAGATGCAGCCTGCCTGGTATAGTGCTTTCTTTTTACCATATAAATGTGTGAGGAGTCTTGTGAGATCAAAAGTAGCCCTGCTGACATTGAAGGACCATATCTTCTTTGAGGTCGTGAGTACTAATTGGGTCGCCCTGTTGAATTGCCACATTAAATCCAAATGGAATTACTGTACTGCTGACTGTTTAATTTTCCTTTTCTCTGTGTGAAAGGGCCCCTACCAGCTGCCACGGTTTGGACTAGCCACTAGGGCCTGGGTACCCAGGGACAGTAACTGGTAGGGATAGGCCTGTGCACAGAGCCATAGGTAGATAGTAAAGTGATAAGCTAATTAACCTGATTTCCCCCTGTCCTTGTTATATCCCCCTAAATAAATCAGAGCTGTTTGTTTCAACAAAGTTATACTGCCTGAGGTATTTGTCTATGTTAAAGTACTGTACTGTGATTGTTGCACTGTATCTTATTTTACAGGATGTCCCGGTGCCTGAACCAGCCTTGGGGTAAGTGTATACTGTGAAGGTAATTCTGCTATATTGTGTGGGCCACTAGTGGGAAGAAAGGGGTTGCAGTGTCCCAGAGGGCTGTGACCAAGTAAGTTTAACTATTGCAAACCCTGACCTCTGGGTGGAGGCACCGCCCGTTGGATCCAGGCCCCTCAACCTGTTAGTGGCAAATCAGGCAGGGTAGTAGCCCTGGGATAGCGCCATCTAGGGGTTACATTTGGAGGCACCGCTGGGATTGTGTGTCCTCTAGTGGCCATATTTACAAACCACTGTTAAGGGAAAATAAATAAATAAATAAATAAATGGGTACCCCGACAGAAGTGGCTGTGCACCGGCTGGTGGAGTGGTGTACTGGGGAGGAGATCGACCCCCAAAATGCTATGCTTATCCTGGACATCCCCCTGGGTATCAATACGGACACTGTGCAGGGAGTACTTTCCAAGGTGGAAGGTTTACAAAATCCTGTGGTGGTGGGTCAGCACGCCTAATCTGCTCACCCACACTTTCCTGGCCCTAGTAGAGTTTAAGGATCCCATAGATAGCTCCAAAGTACCACAGACCATTACCCCAGAGGGAGCCCTCACTGCTTGAGAGTGATAACTAAGGACAGTAAAGACCTGGGAAATGAGCCCCACCACTATCTGAAACTTTGAGGAGAAATTTGCTAAATGGTTGCTGGGAGAAGGGAAAACTGTGGAGGACTTGAAGAAACTATTCTTGCCACCTGGGGGTGTTCCTCCCCCAACACCCTCTCCTGCTCCAGTACCCGTAATGGTGGCTGAACCAATGCAGACTCCTATTTCTGCACCTGCCATTAGTCACGACTCTTACCGAAGGTTGAGGATCTTCTCTGGCACCCTCCCCACCCCCCAAGGGGAGGATGACTGGGAGACCTGGATAGACTATGTTGCCCCCAAGTGCTAGAATGGCAATGCTCGGAAGCCTAAAGCGAAGAGGGTTAGTGAGAGCCTCCGAGGTCCTGCCCTGGCTACCATCCGTGCTAAACGGGCCAGTAACCCTGAAGCGACTGCAATGCTTCATCTTGAGGCCTTGGAGAATGTGTATGGGAGCCCAGATTCTGATGAGGACCTATGGTGGAGAGTAAAAATGCACAACAGTACCAAGGGAGTTGTTGTCTGTGTATGTCTCGGCTGGAAAAATTGTTGCAAGAATGCCTCAGAAAGGGTAGTTTGCCAGCGATTGAACTGGACCGAACCAGACTGGACAGAATCCTTAAGTCTGCCCCTTCTCAGAACTGCTGTTGCTTCAGTTACGCCTGGCAAATCGACTGGAATCCCCACCCTCCTGATGAGTTAATGGAGAAATTGAGGAGTTGAGAAAAGGCGACCTCGGGAGGGACCTGCACCAATAGCTGTGGCTATGACCGAGTGACTGAGGTGGCCCATCAAGTGAAGTTCAGGGCAGAGGTTGGCAGTCAATGAGTGCTCTGATAAGGAAAAGATATGCCACAATGGGGTGAACTGTTGAGAGAGATCGGAATTCAAAAACAGTCCCTTTATGAAGGCCACGCCTGCAAGTACGGGCCCCGACCTATATCCGACTGCATCTGCTATGGGGTGGGATACCCACCATGTATCTCCTGCTGATAACAGCTCCGAACTCGATTCCTTGACCATGGAAGTGGAGAAACTGACGAGATGTCTCCAAATGCTTATCACGCCGCAGACAGAGATGGCACCAAGGTTTCAGTTAGTAATACCCCCCCCTGGCTCCCAGTGTGGCACCTCGCCAGCTCAAACTCCAAAAAGTATGTTTTGCTATAATTGTGGGAAGGATGGGCACATGAAAAGGGAATGCCAATCCCCAAAAGACACTGACAAAGTTGCATATAGGCTACAAGGAGAGCTCGAGAACAAATCAGTGGTTAAGAGGTGCAAAAATGATCCCAGTGAGGGCACCAAAATGCTAATTCACGTCCTTTTGTGGCAAGGTCAGTTGCCCAGGCCCCACTACCGCCTCTCCAGACTGGTCCAGAATAGTGGGTCCTCCATGGAGACCACTGTAAAGGTAAATGGAGTGTCTACAAGAGCTGTATTAGACAGTGGCTCCCAAGTGACAATTATGTTTCAAGATTGGTATCAGAAGCATTTGTCAGACGTACCCTTACAACCATTAGAAGGACTGCATGTATGGGGTTAAGTGAGAAGGCCTACCCTATTCTGGGTATATCCGAATTTGGCTGTCTTTCCCCACCTCCGTGGCTGGAGTGGCCGAACAAGTAGAGACCCTAGCCTTAGTGTGTCCCCCACTGGACTGTATGATGGTGTCCCTTTGTTGATTGGAACAAATGCTCATATGTTCAGAAGGCTGGCACATTTGTGTTATGAAAACAGGGTCAAAGACTAGTAGAGCTTTAAGAGTTCCGGCTTTAATTAAGAAGGCCTATGAGGCACAGAGAGATGCTGAAAATATAGAACCAGAGGAACCGGTTGGAATTGTATGGAAGAAGGATCCTGAGTCTCTGATCCTGGCACCAAATGCCCAGTGTACCTTACAGGGAGAGGTCCGTATCAGAGAAAGGATGTTAAGAATAAAATATTAATGTTGGATGCACCAGGCGATGGAAAATTGCCAGAGGGACTGCTGGTCAAGCCTAGTATTTTGCCCGCTAGAGCCCATGCTTATGCCAGAAGGGTAATGGTCCAAGTTCATAATGTGTCTGAAAGAGACATTCGAGTAAATAGAGGTTGCATCCTGGCTAATGTGCATTGTGCAGACACTGCAGTGCTACCCAGCAGCAAGAGTTCAAGGAAGAATGACAGAGTAACGCCTGACTTGTTTGATTTCGGCAACTCCCCCGCTGCCAGCTGAATGGAAAGTGAGGATCAGTGAGAAGCTTGCCCAGAGAGACCAGGTGTTTTCTTTAAAGGAATGGGACGTAGGATGCGTGCAAGGAGCTGAGCACAATATCCGGCTGCATGACGAAAGACCATTTCGTGAGAGGTCTCGACGCCTGGCACCTGCTGATATAGATGATGTGAGACGGCATCTGCAAGAGATGTTAGCGGCTGGTGTAATACAAGAATCCAGAAGCCCTTATGCTTCCCCCATTGTGGTAGTGAGGAAAAAAGAATGGGACAGTAAGGATGTGCGTGGATTATCGCACCTTAAACCGGCGGACTATCCCTGATCAGTACACAATGCCCCGCATTCAGGATGCTTTGGACTGCCTAAACGGGAGCAAGTGGTTCTCTGTGCTGGATCTCCGCAGTGGGTACTACCAGATCCCGATGGCCCCAGAGGACCGTGAGAAGACAGCCTTTATCTGTCCGCTTGGCTTCTATGAATTCATGAGGATGCCTCAAGGGATTTCAGGTGCCCCAGCCACTTTTCAACGATTGATGGAGCGTGCAGTGGGGGACATGAACTTACTAGAGTGCCTGGTATACCTAGATGATGTTATTGTGTTTGGCAGCTCACTGGAGGAACATGAGAGCAGATTATTTAAGGTATTGGATCGACTGGAGGACTTTGGCCTTAAACTGTCCATTGATAAGTGTCAATTCTTTCAAACATCAGTAAAGTATGTGGGACACATAGTATCCACCGAGGGAATAGAGACCGACCCAAGTAAAGTTGAGGCCTTGACCACCTGGCCACAGCCCAAAAATCTAAAAGAACTGCAAGATTCCTGGGATTCTGTGGTTATTATCGGCGCTTCATCAAGGACTATTCAAGAGTGATCCGCCCTTTACTTAACCTTACTCAAGGGTATCCCCCAACCCACAAAAAATACCAAAAGTCAGCGTCCTCAAGACTGAAAGAGTGTATTTTCATCCGAGGAAGTATTTGGGGCCCGCTGGACTCCTGATTGTGAGACTGCTTTTCATGAGATCATATATCAACTTACCCATGCTCCAGTGCTGGCCTATGCCGATCCAAGAAAACCTTACGTCCTGCACACTGATGCTAGCTTGCAAGGGTTGGGGGCTGTGTTGTACCAAGAGCACGAGAATGGCCTGAGACCAGTGGCCTTTGCCAGTAGAAGCCTGACCCCATCCGAAAAGAACTATCCTGTACATAAGTTAGAGTTCCTAGCTTTGAAGTGGGCTATTGTTGACCAATTCCATGAGTACTTGTATGGGGCTAAAATACTAGTAAAAACTGACAATAATCCTTTGACCTATGTGCAGACCTCAGCTAAGTTGGATGCCACTGGCCACAGGTGGCTTTCTGCATTATCTACATATGACTATGCTCTCGAATACCGAGCAGGTCTGAACCACATAGATGCTGATGCTCTCTCCCGGAGGCCTGTTCCCCAGAATGATTGGGTCCGATTGGCAGAACCTGACATTCGGGCACTCTGCCGGAAGTTTGACAGGGAGGAACAAATGTCCACGGACGCAGTGGACTGCATGGTGGATTGCTTGGGACCTCTGAGAATTGCATACCTGCTGCTTATTGCCACTTTTCTGCAATAGACATTGGTGCACTGCCTCAGCTGGACAATGACAGTATTCGCGGGCTCAATCATGATCCTATGATCAAATCAGCTTTAGAAGCCTCTATGCAGGAAAAGATGTGTCCAAATTACGCTCCACTGATTTGAGAACTGCACTGTTATACAAAGAAGGTCCTAAGTTGAAACTGATCAATAAACTGTTATATAGAGAAACAGTAGACAGAGGGGACAAGTAGACAAACAACAACTGGTGCTGCCCACTGCCTTTGAGACTCAGTATTGAGGTCCTTGCACAACCACATGGGGCACCTTGGTATAGACAGAACACTTGACTTGGTGAGATCCAGATTCTATTGGCCTAAGATGGGGGCTGATGTGGAGCAACACATCTGAACTTGTAGTCGCTGCTTACAGAGGAAAGCTTTGCCCCAGAGGGCTGCCCCTTGTTAACATAACCACCAGTGCACCCATGGAGCTGGTCTGTATTGATTTTCTGAGTTTGGAGTCAGATCAAAGAAATATCAGTAATGTGCTGGTGGTCACTGACCATTTCACGAGATATGCCCAAGCTTTCCCACCAAAGACCAGAAAGCATCCACTGTAGCCAAAGTACTGTAGAAAACTTTTTGTTCACTATGGGGCTCCACAAAGAATCCATTCTGATCAAGGGAGAGACTTTGAGAGTCGTCTGATCAAAGAGATGCTTTCTCTGTGGGGAGTGAGAAAGGTCCAGAACCACTCCTTACCACCCCAGGGGACCCACAGCCTGAGCGTTTCAGCAGCACTTTGCTAGATATGCTAGGCACCCTGCACCCAAAGGACAAGCCTAGATGGAGCCAACAAATTAGCACCCTGGTACATGCTTATAACTGCACCAAAAGTGATGCCACTGGGTTTCTCCCCTACCGCCTGATGTTTGGAAGAGAAGCTCGACTACCGGTAGATGTGTGTTTTGGGGTCTCTCCTGATGGGGTTCAAGCTGACAACTATTTACAGTATGTGCAAAGTTAAAGGCCCAGCTAACTCATGCGTGCCAACTGGCTCAAACCATGGCTGCCAAAAGAAATCTGGCCAACAAAGAAAGGTATGATAAAAGGTGAAAGCACAGGAACTCCAGGAGGGAGATCGGGTATTGCTAAGAAATCTGGGACTGCATGGCAAACACAAGATTGCTGACAGATGGCACCATCTCCTCACATTGTAGTGGGCAAACTAGATGATCTGCCAGTGTACAAAGTAAGGCCTGAGAACAATTCAAAAGATGTAAAACAATGCATAGAAATCATTTACTACCCATTGGACAAATCCTGATTGAGTCTGAGCCCCAGAAGATGCCCCCTCTGGACCAGTGACTAGAGCTGCTGCTAAGAAAAGATCAAGGAAGTCTGCACCTACAGAAGCAGAGTTAAAGTGTTCCCCTGCACAAGTCCCAGTTGAGCATGACTGTCAGTCCATATCAGAAGAAAGTGAGAGTGACTTTGAATACTATCCTTCTTACGAACTGAGTCAATTGTTTGGGCAATCCCTAGTCAATACTGGAGACAAAGCTGGGCCTTCTGGACTGTCTATGCCCCAGCTTCATCCCTGGAGCCAATGCTCCCAGAAAGTGAAGTGCAAAGCATCAGATCAGATGAAATGGAATCATTGTGCATGGTTGAACTGTTTGAGCTTTCAGGGGAGGAAAATGATAGATTGGGGCAGACTGGTGATACACCTGAACAAGAAGAGTATTTTGAGTGCCCTGACAGTCCACTGCCAGTGTCTGAAAGCTCTCCATGCGAGCCAAATGTTGTGGACTCAGAAACTGTAACTCCTGGAGCTGAAAGTGCCCCAAGTTCTAGCCTCTCTACCCCCATGGAGACTCCCTGACAAGTGAGAACAATGCTGAAAATGAGGCTCAGAGTGCAGAGACTGTAACAGCTCCCCTAGAAAGACTGGTCGAGCTGTAAAGCCTGTGGTGCACCTCAGTTATGATTCCCTGGGCCGGCCAGTGGACCTGCCTCTCAATGTTGTCCATAAAGGAGTGTATGTGTCCCCGAGGCTCATTGCCCAAACTGTGACGTTAGTGCTAACTCCAAGTTACTTGTGTTGCCCTCTAAGTATGGTGCCCTTGCCCCGTCCAGCCCCAAGGTAACTGATAGGAAGGGTCCCTCTCTTCAGGTTTCATGTACAAGAGGTAATAACTTGAGTTATGGTACAATGTGTGTTATACTGTGTAAAGAGTGACGTACTGCAATGTTTCAGAAATGGTTCTTGGTAAAATGATGTATTGACTGATGATTACATATGAGCCTAATGCAAATGTATATGGTTGCAGTTGAAACTTATGGGTGACTTACTTGTACCGGACGTCAAGCTTTTCCCAGGCCAGGAAGGGTGTAACCCCCTGCAAATGGGGGTTCCCAAAGACTTCCAGGAGCTTGCTTGAATGCTCCAAGCCTGAATGGTGTTTGGCGTTTAAGCCATTTATCAGTGAGTGTTTTAGAACCTCTGGTACTGTCTCTTTAAGAGCTGTCTGCTTGCAGACATAATTAGTTGTATGGGGACTGTGTGTTTCTTTGATTGAGTACCACTCAAGCTGCTGCCAATTCACCCCATTTTTGCAGTCACTAGGAGTGCAAAGGGAACCTGTCTGAAAGATGTAACTGATTGCCAGAAATCATTTACAGTAATAATAAAATTACAGTTTGTCTAACCTGCTTTCTTTGCAGTCAGAACTGTCTGCCTAGTTCCCCATTCTGGTTTTGAACTGCTGAACTGGACCAATCAGGTGTGGGGTAAACTAGCTCTAAAATGATGCCTTGGACGAATCAGAACTTGGGACTCATAATCTGAGCCAGCCACAAGAGGATTGTATGGGCAGTGACTCTGGGAGATGTAGTTTAGACTTGTGCCTTTTGGACCAACAGCAGCAGTCTATTGTGAGTGACAGCCAATCCAGTCAAGAACTGGGAGGAACTCAAAGGAAGTGCCCGTTTTTGTCTGTTGGGAGTTTCAGTTTGAGATCTGAAAGTGAAGGAAAGAAACCCTGTGCTCCTTCAGTGCACAGTTTCAGTCAAAAGCGTGTGCAAGGCCCAGAGTTCCGGTCTACAACTTGTGTAACTGCTTGTTAGGACTGAATCCGTCCTGTGAAAAGAATCAAAGGATCTCTGAAGAGTAGAAACCAGGCTCACCCTGTAGAAGACTGAAGAAATTGTTGAATTACACTCGGTCTGTCAGGAACTGAATCTGCTGTGTGTTCTCCTGGTTATTGTGCAGTAATTGCGATTGGGATACAGATGCAGCCTGCCTGGTATAGTGCTTTCTTTTTTTTACCATATAAATGTGTGAGGAGTCTCTTGGAGATCAAAGTAGCCCTGCTGACATTGAAGGACCATATCTTCTTTGGAGGTCGTGAGTACTAATTAAGGTCGCTCCTTGGATGCCACATTAAATCCAAATGGAATTACTGTACTGCTGACTGTTTAATTTTCCTTTCTCTGTGTGAAAGGGCCCTACCAGCTGCCACGGTTTGGACTAGCCACTGGGGCCTGGGTACCCAGGGACAGTAACTGGTAGGGATAGGCCTGTGCACAGAGCCATAAGGTAATAGTAAAGTGATAAGCTAATTAACCTGATTTCCCCTGTCCTTGTTATATCCCCTAAATAAATCAGAGCTGTTTGTTTCAACAAAGTTATACTGCCTGAGGTATTTGTCTATGTTAAAGTACTGTACTGTGATTGTTGCACTGTATCTTATTTTACAGGATGTCCCGGTGCCTGAACCAGCCTTGGGGTAAGTGTATACTGTGAAGGTAATTCTGCTATATTGTGTGGGCCACTAGTGGGAAGAAAGGGGGGTTGCAGTGTCCCAGAGGGCTGTGACCAAGTAAGTTTAACTATTGCAAACCCTGACCTCTGGGTGGAGGCACCCGCCGTTGGATCCAGGCCCCTCAACCTGTTAGTGGCAAATCAGGCAGGGGTAGTAGCCCCTGGGATAGCGCCATCTAGGGGTTACAATAGCATAAATCACACACCCCTGTATTATCTGGACTGACAGCTAGGCCCCTGCGGCGTTAGTTTATTGAATTAATCAGGATTTGTGTGTATTTTTCTCAAACATTTTACACTGTGTTTTTCTCCAGCTGAGCAGCTTCCTGCCGCTCTGAAATAGCACCTAGCTTATGCCAGAATGTGTGGAACCCCATCCCCATTTTCTTCCGTGTGCCTCCTGTTAGTTCATTGATTATTTCAGTGGTAGACATTCTTTAGAATAATTCTTGGCACTTGCCACCTGCAAACTTTTTAATTCACTCAGAAAGAAAATATCTGGTCTCCAGCCAGAGAGAGGTGTGCACTCACATCTCCCTCTCAAATACTACAGCTTTGGCAGGGCTTAGCCTTCTCCACGACTGCTGTCGCAGGTTCACAGAGCCACTCCTCAGCTGATGCAAGGGGATCCCCCACTAGCACGCTAGTGCTAAGCTCCGGAGTTATGGCTCAGATGTCCAACTCACTACCTCACCTGCTCTTGGTGCCTCGGCGCCATGCAGCTGCTGCCCTGTATTTTAAAACTAGCAGCAGTCTGGTACAATGATTTTAAAACAGGACACAGCTTATTTTTAATAATAAAAAATAACATTTTGCTGATTTTGATGCAGGCTGGCCCCAAATGCCACTGGACTACCAGGACTTCTCTAACTAGCCACGGCAACTTATTTACCAGCCCTTGGGTACCACTGCTGCACCCATAATGTTCATTAACATAGGGTGACAGGCAGTCTACATAGATTGTCAATAGATATGTGTGTACTTGTGTGTAGGGGGCAGGCAATCACCCCCCCCCCCTTAGCTTTTTAGCTTAGCTTAGCGGTGTCAGCGTGGCTCAGTTGGTAGCACATCCGCCTCTGGACCAGAAGGTCGAGGGTTCTCGTCCCACACCGGGATTGGACTTGCACCTAAAAATCGCTGGCATCCTAGTGCAGTTTTGGGGGGTGCTGTACTGCTGGGGTGTGCCGTCCTTCGGATGAGACGTTAAACCGAGGTCCCTTCTGCCCATCCTGGTGTTGTCCTGGTGGGTGTCCAGGTGGAAGTAAAAGAACCCAGGGCACTCTTCAAAAAGAGTAGGGAACATTCCTGGTGTCCTGGCCAACATTCCCCTTCCCATAAAACTGGTTCATGCAATTATACAGGCTGTGTGTGGGTGATGATGTGCGATATGGCCACCACCACACATTCAGTCACTTCACTACCAGTCTAGCATTGCTTGTAAAGTGCTTTGGTTGTATGAAAAGCGCTATATAAATACTGATTCTTCTTCTTATTATTATTGCTCCATCAGTTCTTCTAATTATATGCTCATGGTTTTCTCTGTTTCTGTTGCAGGGACTAACCTTCCTCCTGGCAGATACCCAGCCCCAAACCTCCCATCAGGTAACATCCTATCAGATAAGGTACCTAGACCCTTGACCAGGCTCTTAAGCTCCACCGTCGCAGAAGACTCGGCTCCCAGGATGGATGGCATCTCTGCAGCTGCCACCCGAGACCTCCAGCCCTGCAAACAAGCCTGCAATCTGAGCTACCCTTGACCAGGGCTCTCAAGCTCCACTGCCATGGAAGACTCAGTCCCTGGGTCAGACGGCATCTCTGCATCCACTGTCTGAGACCTCCAGCCTGGGAAACAAGCCTGCAAGCCTAGCTGCCCTTGACCAGGGCTCTAAAACTCCGCCACTGCAGAAGACTTGGCCACCAGGATGGACGGCATCTCTACAGCCGCTGCCCGAGACCACCAGCCAGGTAAACAAGCCCGCAAGCTGAGCTGCCCTTGACCAGGGCTCTCAAGCTCCGCCGCCACAGAAGACTCGGCCACTGGGATGGACTGAATCTCTGCAGCCACCACCTGAGTCCTCCAGCCTGGCAAATAAGCCTGCAAGCTGAGTCACCCTTGACCAGGGCTCTCAAGCTCTGCTGCCGTGGAAGACTCTGCCCCCTGGATGGACGGTATCTCTGCAGCTACCGCCCGAGACCACCAGCCCGGCAAAAAAGCCTGCAAGGTACGGCACCTACTGCCAGCCAATCAGAACGTGAACGCCTTTTTGAGCCTGCTCCGATTGGTCCAAACTTCTGCCTCTGCCTTGGCACCTATTTTCTTCAAGTTTAAAGTTACTACTAAGCCTGCATTTAATCTGCTTAGCTACTGCCTGTTAATTCAGCATAATTTGTTGGTGTAATGAAATATTTTACAATATGTTTAAGCAATTTACAGCGCTTCTGTGAACTTGTACTCTGTGTCCAGCCACTTTGGCGCCTAAAACAAATCTCCCCTTTGTCTTACTAGTTTAAACCCCGCTGGTCCTGTCTGCTCTCTTGTTCTCGGCCAGCATATAAACTACCTCTCTCTCTCTCTCTTTCTTAGCCGAGCCGTCCTTGACCAAGGTTCTCAAGCTCCGCCGCCGCGTAAGACTCAGCCCCCGGGATGGACAGCATCTCTGCAGCTGCCGGCCGAGAGCTCTAGCCCAGCAAACAAGCCTGCAAGGTATGGCACCTACTGCCAGCCAATCGGAACGCGAACACCTTTCTGAGTCCGCTCCGATTTGTCCAAACTTCTGCCTCTGCCTTGATGCCTATTTTCTTCAAGTTTAAAGTTACTATTAAGCCTGCATTTAATCTGCTTATCGACTGCCTGTTAATTCAGCTGTAACCCCCCTACAAATAGGGGTTCCTAAAAAGTCTTCCTCGAGCTTGCCTAAATGCTCACTGCCTGGCGGGTGTCCTGCGTTTTAGCAGTTTAAATGTGATTGCCAGAGAGTGCCTGTATAGCCCCTGTGTACTGTCTCTTTAAGAGCTGCCTGGATTGCAGTCATAAGTAATCTGAGAGGGAGCTCGGTTGAAAGATGTAACTATTTGCTGAAAATTATTTAGAGTGATAATGATAATGTAGTTTGTCTAACCTGCCTTTTTGCAGCAAGGGCTGTTTTGTTTATTTCCACTATCTTGGTCCTGGACTGCAAATTGGACCAATCAGTATTGGTGGGACCTAAAATGGAGCCGGACTACAGGAGCTGTCTGGAGTCAAAATCAGTAGGAATTGTAGTTTTGGGTTTTTTGCACCTGGAGGGGGAGCCTTTGTTGTGACTGACAGGAGGATCAGCTAACCGAACCTTTTGGATCTTGGGAAATTTCCCAGGCTGCTACAGCTAGTTTCAGTTTTGAGCTGAGAAGTGAAGAAGTAACAGCTTAAGTGATTCTGGGCAACAGTTCTGTGTAGTTTTGCATGGGAGAACTGTGAAAGGGCTGAGTTTTGGCCTGCCTGTCTGCCTGCTGTCCCTGAGAGGGAAAATAGAGTTTATTTGGACTGAATGCAAGTTGTGAGTACTATTTAAGCCACTGGACTGTGACTAGGCTTTAACCTGAAGAAGACCGAAGATTTGCTGAATGCGATTGGCCCGTCAGGATTTCCAGCTGCTTTTGAATCCCCGGTTTGTGCAGAGACTTTGTGATCGTGACCGGAGAGCAGTTTGCCTGGTATAGTAGAATTTCCTTACATATAAACGTGCTGTGTATTGAAAGAGGGTAGCAGTTTGGTTCCCCACTGTGTGAACTGTGTTCTGCTTGCTGGTACCATAGAATCCTTTACATGTAAATGTGCTGTGTATTGAAAGTGGATCGTGATTTGGTTCCCCACTGTGTGAACTGTGTTCTGCTAGCTGGAAGCTTTATCCAGCCTAATTGGACTGAATCCACATTCTTCTCCATTTGGCCTGGGCCATGCCACGCTGGCCCTGCCAGACTACCCCACTGCACAGAGAAAGCCACCGACGAGAGACCTACCTGGGGATCAGCCCCCTGCTCCACGCTTGAACAGGAACGACGCCTCGGCAAATCGTGTGGGCCCTGCTTCTCGTGGCACTCCAGAGTAACCACCTGCTGTCTCGATTTTTGTCTAGCCTGTGTCCAGTCTTGGGTATTGTGAGTGATCATCAGTGTAGCTCCATGCAACAACAGCCTAATCTAAAAGTGTGTCATCTGATTGTCTTATTGTTTTCTTTTCACGAACTGAACCCTCCAGCTCTGGATTACAAATAGTGTGTGTTGTGCATGTTGTTTTCTTCCATCACAGGGCCTCAACCAGCTGCAAAGTTTCTGGCTAGCCCACCATTCTCCATCTGGGTACCCAGAGTGTGTGACTGTTTATGGACCCTGAAGAGCATGCGTAACTGTTTGATTGATAGAGCCTTTAAGCAAATTAACCTGATTACGCACCTCCCTTGTTCAAGCCCCTTAACTAAATCAGATCTCTTTTTTGCATTTACCTTGACTGTGGTTCCAGTTTGTGCAAGAGTACTATACTGCTGTTATTTGCTGTGTATAACCTTGTTTTACAGGGAGTCCCCAGGGCCGGGCCAGAGGAAAGCTCTGGTGGTAAGTGCAAACAGTGTGGGTACTTGTGTGGTGTATCAGGGGTATCATGACAGTATTGTGTATTGTTCCGGCCACTAGTAAGGAAAGAGGGGGGTTACAGTGTCCCGGAGGGCTGTGCCCAGATTAGCTTGACCACTACAAACCCTGACCTCTGGGTGGAGGCACCCGTTTCAGAACTCAGGCCCCTTAACCTGCTTCTTGCCAAGCAGACAGGGGTAGTAGCCCTTGGGATAGTGCCACCTAGGGGTTATACAGCATAATTTGTTGGTGTAAAGAAATATTTTACAGTATTTTTAAGCAATTTACTGCCCTTCTGTGAACTTATACTTTGCCTCCAGCCACTTTGGCACCTAAAACAAATCTTCCCTTTGTCTTGCTAATTTGACCCCCACTGATCCTGTCTGCTCTCTTGTTCTCTGCCAGCATATAAATTACGTATCTCTCGCCCCCCCCCCTTAGCCAAGCTGCCCTTGACCAGGGTTCTCAAGCTCCACCGCCACGGAAGACTCGGTCCCTGGGACAGATGGCATCTCTGCAGCCTCCGCCCAAGACCTCCAGCCCAGTAAATAAACCTGCAAGGTATGGCACCTACTGCTAGCCAGTTGGAATGTGAACACCTTTCTGAGCCCGCTCCAATTGGTCCAAACTTCTGCCTCTGCCTTGGCGCCTATTTTCTTCAAGTTTAAAGTTAATATTAAGCCTGCATTTAATCTGCTTAGCTACTGCCTGTTAATTCAGCATAATGTGTTGGTGTAAAGAAATATTTTACAGTATTTTTAAGCAATTTACAGCCCTTCTGTGAACTTATACTTTGCCTCCAGCCACTTTGGCACCTAAAACAAATCTTCCCTTTGTCTTGCTAATTTGACCCCCACTGATCCTGTCTGCTCTCTTGTTCTCAGCCAGCATATAAACTACCTCTCTGTCTCTCTCCTTAGCCAAGCCACCCTTGACTAGGGCTCTCAAGCTCCGCTGCCATCGAAGACTTGGGCCCCAGGATGGACGGCATCTCTGCAGTCGCCGTCCGAGACCTCCAGCCCAGCAAATAAACCTACAAGGTATGGCACCTACTGCCAGCCAGTTGGAATGCGAGCACCTTTCTGGGCCCACTCCAATTGGTCCAAACCTCTGCCTCTGCCTTGGCGCCTATTTTCTTCAAGTTTAAAGTTACTACTAATCCTACATTTAATTTGCTTAGCTACTGCCTGTTAATTCAGCATAATATGTTGGCATAAAGAAATATTTTACAGTATTTTTAAGCAATTTACAGCCCTTCTGTGAACTTGTACTCTGTCTCCAGCCACATTGGTGCCTAAAACAACTCTCCCCTTTGTCTTGCTAATTTTACCCCCACTGGTCGTGTCTGCTCTCTTGTTCTTGGCCAGCATATAAACTACCTCTCTCTCTCTCTCTTTCCTTAGCTGAGCCGCCCTTGACCAAGGTTCTCAAGCTCCGCTGCCGCAGAAGACTTGGCCCCTGGGATGGACAGCTTCTCTGCAGCCGCCACCCGAGACCTCCAGCCCAGCAAACAAGCCTGAAAGATACAGCACCTACTGTCCTGCCGGCACTGTGCGCCAGCTCCCCACCCACCTCCCACCCTATCTGGGCTCTCTTACTTATAGTTATCTTGTGTCACCTGATAGCGAATTTTTTCTAACAGCCTACTTCCCCATTGGCTCCTTATAAAATCCTACCACTAGAGGGCCACCCAAGCTCTTCCTTGCTATAAACTACCGTCCCGCTGCACTACACCTTTATTATCCTGTCTCATCAAAGCTCGCCTTCTCTAAGAATGCTGCCAATTTGTTCCTGCCCTTCCCACCACCTAACTCAAGTCTGGTTTATATTATTAATTACCCTCTTCAGTATTCCTCTCCCGACTGCATCTCCTCAAGACATAACAGCCACATAGCTTGAAGCCAGCTCAGTTCGATACTCTGGAACATTGTCTCACACTCCTACCTTATTTCACTTCCTCCACTCACACTATCCCCTGTAACAATGCCCTTCGCTAACTGATTTGCCTGACCTGCTAGTCACGATTCTTAGGATCACCTCTACTCCCCCTTAGCATGAGTACTTACCCAGATCTACATCCCGTTTCCTGTCTAAGCCACAAAAAAACTGTAAGGGTAATCTCCTATCAATCCTGCTTCTACTACTGGTAGCAGGGGACGTTCACCCAAACCCTGGCCCGCCCACTGCTAACTCTCCTACCCATCCTCTACCCCGCTAACTCTCCCCAAAAGATTAAAATTCCTACACCTTTGGGGGGGGGGGCGCTGTGGAGCAGCCAATGAGGAAGCAGCATTTTTCTTAAGCTCCTGAAGGTCACTTTTTCAAAAGTGGAAAATAGTGGATTCTCTTCCTCTAAAGTTATAATTTTCTATTTGGACGCTTGGATAATTGGGACTTTACAATATGAAGAAATCTAGAGGTGCCTCCAAGCCTTCAGCAGATTTCTTTTCAGTCAAGAAATTGCAATCAGAGGGGCTGCCTGTACAAGATGGTGGGACCTCAGGCTCGAGTACTGAGCAGAGAGAGGAAGTGACCCTGAGATCTATTAATGCTACGCTGCAGCAATTAGTTAAAACGGTGCAGGACTTGGATACGAAATTTGACTCGCTTACCCCATGAGTCACTGCTTTGGAAATTTGCATGGATCAGTGTGAACAAACAGTCCAGCACTCAGAGGCATCGGTTCTCAAATCTGTGGACACAACAGCTCATTTGAGAAAAGAAAATACTTTGTTAAAACAACGTCTTGAGATGGTTGAGAACCAAACCAGGGAGCGAAATCTGAGGGTGGTAGGACTGGCAGAAGAAGCGGAGGGAGAAGACTGTCTTTTGTTTGCTCGATCATTCTTGCCTAATATACTGGGCTTAACTGATGCTGATCCCCGTTCTCTCTTGAAAAAGCCTTTCGGATTACACCTCAGCGAGCAATAACGGACTCTGCCACTCCCAGAACCTTTCTGATTGTATTTACTGGCATTGGGGACCGGGACCGTGTGCTGGCATTGGTGAGGCGACAGAGAAATTTGAAATATGGTGACACAATGGTGATGCTTTTTCCCTGATCTATCTTTTAGTACTCGACAGCGAAGACGGGCGTTTGATGGTACAAGGAACTGCCTGCAGCAATTGAAAGTGCAGCATCAAATTTTACTCCCTGCTAAACTTTGCATATCGTGGAATGGGCAGTACTATTTATTTAATGATCCTAAAGAAGCAGATAAACTGGTCCATTGAATCGAGGAAGAAATTACCAAAAGGGAAGAAGGCCAGTCTGATGAGGGTTGAGAATGTCAAGCAAATATTTTATGTTGGCGTGAAGGGCAGAGTTTGCTGGACTTGATTTAAAATGGCTGCCAGTTATGGTAGTGCTATTGCTCATTTGTTTACTCCTGAGAGTTGTATATGATTGTTAGACAGCAAGATGATCAGTACATAGTCTTCAAATGATCGCACTAAAAATGTGGAACCAGCTGATCGATCTGTGTATGTTTGGACATTCTTTGCAAGCGGGCTTGGGGCACCGGGGCTGTTAATTGTTAAAAGGGGATCTTGTGGCTATTAACCAGACTTATTTGATAATGATTCTTCCTGACTTTGGGGAGCTTGAGATGTGAATGTATATTTAGATCCTTATCTATTTTGGGGGATTCTTTTGGCTTTAAAGTCATTTTGGTAAAAGGGTAAATACTGAACACTTGGTATACTTGATCCCCCCTTTTTGTCCTTCCTGGGCTGTGACAGATAGGGATAACATTTGTTACATATGATAATGGTACCTCCACTATGATGTATGTCATGGGAGGGTGTATGACAATGTTCCTTGCTAAGAGAAATGTATTTGTATGCTGTATATGATGTATCCCTCTGTGTAACTGTACGTTGTAAGTTTTACTTGCAAAATGTATAAATTAAAAAAAAAAAAAATCATCCACCTTAACATCTGCAGCCTCGTAAATAAACTCCCCTTGTTGAAGACTATGGTCCATTAATATACGCTGGACATCATCATCATCTCTAAAACCTGGCTGTCCGAGCATATTTCTGACCAAGCCGTCTATATACCTGTCTTCTCCATTATTCATATGGACAGAGAAGGCCGCGGTGGAGGAGTGGCCATATATTTCTCTGCATCCCTCCGGTTTACAAATTTGCACTCAGCCTCTGTTCCATCCTCACATGATGTTATCCTCCTTAATCTCTTGCTACCATACTCCACTCCTCTATTCATAGCCGGAGTCTATTGTCGCCCTGGACAACACCCCTCTCAAGTCACCGACCTGGACAAGAAGCTTACTGACCTTACCCACACTGGCGAGCTGTACATTCTGGGTGATTTAAACATCAACTGGCTGTCCACCACCCTGGCCAAAACTCACTCCAATATTGAGGCACTAAACTTAACCCAATTAATTTGTGAACTCACTTGTCTGAACAATAAAACCCAAAATCACTCTCTGTTGGACCTTGCCCTCACGTCCCACATCCACAGGGTTGTGGCCTCTGGTCTTCTACCGGAAGCCATAAGTGACCACCACAAAATCTATGTGGTACGTAAGATTCACAGGCCTAAGATTCCACACAAAATCCTACTAACCCGTTCCTACATCTCACTAGATTTTCTACCACTGCACCAAGATCTTGCTAACTCAGATTGGTCCTCGCTCAACTCTCGACCCACAATCGATGCTGCCCTTCAGACTTTCAGTGACAAGTTCCTCCAAATATGGAATTGTTACACCCCCTTATGTAAAACTAGAGTCTGTGGAAATCACCTTCCATGGGTGACCCCTGAGCTATTGGTTTGTCAAAGAGCCCGTGACAACACGTGGTGCAAACATAAATCTTCTGGTTGCCCTAGGGACCACAAATGATATAGGGAGCTACGCAATGCATGTACTAAAGCAATCCGCATAGCCAAGCTGGAGCACTACCACTCAGACTTCCAATTAAATATGAACAAACCTTCAGAATTTTGGAAGGTTGTTCAGTTGCTCTTCTCCCCTACTATCAAGCCCCCTGCTCCCGTCCTTAAGCTAAATCACACAGTCATCTCAGAACCTATGGCTGTTGCTGAGTGCTTTATCGGTCACTTCACAACTTGTGCCTTGGTGCTCCTGGCAACACCACCGACACCCACTCAGTTTCCCCTTTCCCACCCAGCCTCGGCGGCCAACTTCATCCCTGCCCCCTCCTCCACCTCCACCCCGGTATGCTCACCCTCTCCGTCTTGCCCCCTCCTATCCCCTCCCTATCTCCTTCTTCCCTGTCTCCCCTCCCCTCCCCTCCTGCAACCCCCAACAGCTACTAACCCCACCCACTCCCCATCTTTCACTGCTACTCCTTCTACCACCCTTTCTCCTTCTCTCCTTTCACCCCGGCTGCTGCCTTGCAAGCACTGTTGTCTGTCAACCCTGCTAAAGGCTCCTCTCCAGATGGCCTGGACCCTAAGCTCCTCTCCCTGTCTGCACCTGCTATCACCTACCCTATATCTCTCCTACTAAACCTTTCCTTTGCATCAGCTACAGTCCCGACAGCCTGGAAGCATGCTGTTGTGCTCCCCCTCCCTAAGGGTGGTGACCCCTCTTCCCCTAGTAACTACCTTCTTATCTCTCTCCTTCCTTCCTTAGCTAAGCTTTAAGAACACATTGTTCTGGAGCAACTCTCCTCCTACCTCACTGACTCTACTTTCTTCACCCCCTTCCAGTCTGGCTTTAGGAAAAACCACTCCACTGCCACATCCCTGCTAAGGCTGACTGACTCCATCTCCACGGGCATGGGTAATGGCCATATAACCTCAGCCATCTTTATCAATTTGGCCAAAGCCTTCGATACAGTCTTACACTCTCACCTACTGAGCAGTCTCACTTCAGCTGGGCTCTTCACTTCTGCCACAGATTGGTTTAATGCTTACCTGTCTGGCAGGTTGCAATTGGTCCGTATTGCTGAGGCCATCTCTCCTCCCTTGCCCATAACCACTGGAGTTTCTCAGGGATCTTTACTTGGATCGCTCCTCTTCTCTATCTTTCTAAATGACCTCCCTCAGGTTTGTACATCATCTAGCATACATATGTATGCGGATGACACTGTAATCTACACAACTGGCAAATCTGTCTCTGATGTTACTACCAGACTTCAGTTCAACTTCATAAATGTCCAACTCTGGCTCAGAGACCATTAGCTCTTCCTTAATGCCAAAAAGACAGTCTCTATGACCTTCAGCACCAGGCAGAGACTGGCAAGGCTAACCTCCCAGATTACCTTCCACACCCTTGACGGGACTGTTCTTGAGGACACCTCCTCCTTTAGATACCTCAGTGTTTGGCTTGACTGGTATCTCAGCTTCTCAGTACATATTGATGCCATTCTGAAGAATGTGGCCTAAACTTGGTGCCCTCTATAGAAACTGTAGCTGCATCCCACTTACGGCAAGATGCGAATTAGTACTGAAAATTATATTACCCATATTTGACTACTGCGACATAGTTTACAGTGCAGCCACTCAGTCCGCCCTAACCAGACTGGATCCCCTCTTTAACTCTTTCTGCCACTTTGCTCTTGATGCCCCCCCCCCGACTCACCACTGTACACTCTACCGCTCTCTAAGTGTTCCCACCTTTAGTAACAGGCACACACTCCATGCTGCTAAATTCCTCTCTAAATTCTGGCTTGGTTCTCTCCCCTCCTACATCTCTGTCTCCCTATCCACCCCTCCCTCTATTCCCTTAGATCCGGTGACTCACGAACACTGAATATACCTCGGAGGGGCACGACATCTGGTCAAACGGCATTCTCCCACCGCCTCCCTAAATTATGAAATCAGCTACGACACAAATTCACCACTCTTCCTCTGCTGGCTCTCTTGCCATGTCTCTAACTAATTACCTAATCACCAACTGTGAATGCAGCAAAACTCCCCCGGCACTGTCTTGAGCTACTGAATTTATATTTTCTCCCCCACTACTAGCTGGATGTACTCTCCCCCCCCCTGCCACCGCTCATGCCACTAAGCACTTTTCTTGCACTTATTTCTGTCCTCTACTCATCTTGTTAATTCCTCCCTGCCTAGAATAGTCCAAATTACTCTAGCCTTCCTAGTAGTGTAACTAAGTCAAATGATATGTTGTTTCATGTACCTGTGCACCTACTCTCTGTACTGAAAATTGTACTTATAATGTTTACCCACTGTTTGTGTAACTATTGCTTGTAATTCTGTAATCCCACTATCCTTTTCCCCAGGACGTACCGTGAGATGAATACACTGTTGCTCAGTGTAACTTTCCTGGTGAAACATTTCAATAAATAAAAATTACATTTTCCTGTGGAACAGTCGTTCCATGACTGTTACATTACAAACAAGCATTTGTCAATGCCAAATGTTTGCTTGCTGGCATTGGCAGTGGTAGTGTAGAAGTTACAGAGCTGCATAATAGGAATGGCAGTGAAGTATTGAACTGAAGCCAACCCCACCACCACCCTGCAGAGAGTGACAGGCATTGGGGTGTGCCTTTGGGTCATCGGGCATAACGGCCACGCCATTTCACCACACCCCACCCTGCAGACACTGACAAGTGTCATGGTGTGCCTTGGGTCTTTGGCCCTTATCGCACCCATTCCATCAGGAAATGCAGTGTGATGGGTGCTGTATGGGAGAATGGGGTGAACTTTGGGGCCAAAGAGTCCAAGGCATACCTCGATGCCTCTCACTGGCTGCAGGGTGTGGAATGGTATGAGCATTGCAGGCAAGAATCCCAAGTCACATCCCTGATGCCTGTCATTCTCTACGGGGTTGGGCGTTATGGTTGGAAACCGTAATACCTCTGGCATTCGTTGGTATTTCCACTCCAAATTTTCAACATGTTTTTTATGTGACCCCACCTCATGAACAGTGGCAATATCAGTTTGTTAGCCAAAAGCTGCTTATGCACAGCGACTACGGCATTTAGCACCACAGGTGCAAACACATTCCGAACAGGATGTAAAAAATGACAGCTGTACTGTTCATGGGGAGGTATAAAAAATGGCAATGTTGCAAATCTGTAGTAAAAATATTAAAAAAACTAGTGAAGTCACGAGCGTGCATAGAAACTGTGCAACGCACACCCGTAGTGTAATTAGTTTTGGGATTTTTTACAGCAGATTGTCAACAGAGGCATTTTGGGACCTCCGATCATGAACAGTCACTGTGATTTTCTTTATCTGTCCCGAACAATGATTTCCCACAGTGACCACGCATCTCTGCGCTGAAAGTGTGAAAACACATTTCGGCCATGTTGTGAAAAATGACAGCTGTACTGTTCATAAGGAAGTGTGGAAAAATGCCACTGGTGAAAATCTGGACTGAAAATATTACAAAGTCTTGAACTTACGAGGGTGCGTGGAAACTGCGCAATGCTCACTCGTAACACAGTCATGTTATGGACTTTTGTCACCAAATTTTCAACATAGCCATTTTAAGACCTCTGCTCATGAACAGTGTCACTGTGATTTTCTTAATCTGTCCCAAACATTGCTTTCACACTGACCGCACCATTGCGCGCTACATGTCTAAAACACATTTTGGGTGACATGTGAAAAATGGCAGCTGTACTGTTCATAAGGAAGTGTTATAAAATGGCAATGTTGAAAATCTGGGTGAAATATTAAAAATTCATAAACTTACGAATATGCGTGAAGACACGCAGCGCACACTAGTAAAACAGTCATTTTTAGGAATTTTTTCACCAAATTTTCAACATAGCCATTTTAAGACCTCTGCTCATGAACAGTGTCACTGTGATTTTCTTAATGTGTCCCATACATTGATTTTGCACACCGACTGTGCCATTGTGCGCTACATGGGAGGAAACATGTTTTGGGCAAGATGTGACAAATGACAGCTGTACTGCTCATAAGGAAGTGTAATAAAATGGCACTGTTGAAAATCTGGAGTAAAAATATTGAAAATTCGCGGACTTACGAGCGTGCATAGGAACTGCGCAACGGACGCTCGTAAAACAGTCATTTTTAGGGATTTTTTCACCAAATTTTCAACATAGCCATTTTAAGACCTCTGCTCATGAACAGTGTCACTGTGATTTTCTTAATGTGTCCCATACATTGATTTTGCACACCGACTACGCCATTGTGCACTACATGGGCGGAAACACATTTTGGGCAAGATGTGAAAAATGACAGCTGTATTGCTCATAAGGAGGTGTAATAAAATGGCAATGTTGAAAATCTGAGTGAAAATATTGAAAATTCATGAACTTATGAGACATGCGGGAATCTGAACGCACGTCAGAAGCTGTCATTTTAGGGATTTTTTCACCAAATTTTCAACATAGCCATTTTAAGACCTCTGCTCATGAACAGTGTCACTGTGATTTTCTTAATGTGTCCCATACATTGATTTCGCACCAACTGTGCCATTGTACGCTACATGGCGGAAACACATTTTGGGCAAGATGTAAAAATGACAGCTGTACTGCTCATAAGGAGGTGTGGTAAAATGGCAATGTTGAAAATCTGGGTGAAAATATTGAAAATTCGCGAACTTACGGTGTCGCGAGGAACTCCATAGCATAGCTCGTAAGAAGTCATTTTAGGATTTTTTCACCAAATTTTCAACATAGCCATTTTAAGACCTCTGCTCATGAACAGTGTCACTGTGATTTTCTTAATCTGCCCCGTACATTGATTTCGCACACGACTGCGCCATTGTGCACTACATGGGCGGAAACACATTTTGGGCAAGATGTGAAAAATGACAGCTGTACTGCTCATAAGGAGGTATGGTAAAATGGCAATGTTGAAAATCTGGAGTGAAAATATTGAAAATTCACGAACTTACGAGCGTGCGTAGGAACTGACGAAATGCAGGCTAAATAAAACAGTCATTTTAAGAATTTCTTCACCAAATTTTCAACATAGCCATTTTAAGACCTCTGCTCTTGAACAGTGTCACTGTGATTTTCTTAATTTGTTCCATACATTGATTTGCACACTGACTGTGCCATTGTGCGCTACATGGGCGGAAACACGTTTTTGGGTGAGATGTGAAAAATGACAGCTTACTACTCATAAGAAGGTGTGGTAAAATGGCAATGTTGAAAATCTGGAGTAAAAATATTGAAAATTCGCGAACTTACGAGCCTGCGTAGGAACTGCGCAATGCACGCTCGTAAAACAGTCAATTTTGGAATTTTTCCACCAAATTTTCAAAATAGGCTTCTTGAGAGCCCACCTTATGAACGCTGGCAGTGTCGTTTAGTTAATCGGGCCCAAAAGGTGATTTTGCGCAGTGACTGCGAAATCACCCTTCGGGCCCGAATAACGCCATGACAGTGACATCATTCATGAGAAGGGGTCCCAAAAACCCCATGTTGAAAATTTGGTGCAAAAATTCCAAAAAATGCCTGAGATATGCAACAAAGTTGAAAAAACCCTATCTATCCCATTATACAGCTTACCGGCATTTCCTCAGTTCGCGGTCGGCTTTGAAGAGTGCAGACGTGTTCCCGGTCCACCGAAGATCGTTGCGCCGAGGTCCGGAGGTAAGTATGGGGTGAGGGGTGTGGGAGGTAGGGTGTGCAGTGGGTGGGTGCGGGTTGTGGGAGGGGCAGGGAGAAGCGCCGAGGACAGTTTAATTTTCAGGTTTTTAATCAAAATGACGACACGGGACGTTTGCCACGCTGGGGTGGGCTCTCAGCGTGGCACAAGGATGGCTGGTTGGGGGGGCGTGGAGCCAACGGGAGATTGGGCACCCCCGTCGGCCATAGCATCAGTTGCCATGCTGGGGTGGGCTCCCAGCGTGGCACCCTGTACTGTGGGGGGGGAGGACAGTGGAGTCGATTGGGGATTGGGCACTCTCGTCGGCTATACCGCTGACTTGCCACGCTGGGTAGGCACCCAGCGTGGCATGTGGGCTGCCCCAGGGGGCGCAGCACAACCGTGAGGTGGGCACCCCGTCGGCTATACAGTAATGTGCGTGGGGGCAGCACGCAGTATGCGCGGCGTGTTTTGTGTGTGTGTGTGTGTGTGGGTGTAGGGGGAGCTGCGCATGAGCAGGCGATATCTGATCGCTGCTCTCTGAAGCGTAGCTCCCCCTTTCAACTGTACGCCACTGCATTTTGGAGCTGTCATAGACAACTCCAGCATGCATTGGAGGACTGGGGCCGCACCTGCCAACACACTGACTGAATTGGAAGAGGGGTGACACACCTCCGAAAACTCGGATGATGGCACTATGTTTCTTGCACATGCGTGCAAGCAAACATAACAAATGAAAGAGCCAGCAAAAGAAGGCCAATTGGTCTATCACATAAGTTCTCAGACTTTGTCGCAGTGAGCCTTCCCTAAGCCATGGAAAGCCTTCCCCAAATATTGAAATAATCTTGGGCCTCCCCATAGAAAAATAGAATACTTTGCACAGTACATCAGGAATAAGGTGAAACTCGTTTGAGTAGTTGGCTTTCATTTCATTTTAGTCAGTTTATTGTAACCCTACCTCTCCAGGCCAGCCTACTTGTTCTGCTGTTTTGGCTCTCAGATCATTGTTACCCTATATTGTAATACCTTCATGGATAAGACTGTATTCTGTCTGTTTCCCCTCTATCTGGAACAACCTTCCTACCCTCCTGTGCCTCTCCATGTTGCCATGCTCTTAAGCAACTTATCGGCGATCCTGTTGCCCCCTCTTGCTCTTGCTCCTAGTACAGTACCTCTACTTAACTCTTGTATTTTGACTGTTCAGCAGTCAGTCTAATTGGTCCATTGTTGCCTCTCATTATGTGTTCATTTTTCATATTTGCACTATTGTTCATTTTGTATTGCTTGTCTGTTTTTGCAGTTACCTTTTTAATTTTTTTTTATTTTATTTTAGTCTTTGGTAACTGGGTAAGGCCCACTAGGCACAAGTGCCTGTTTTCAGGGGTGACCTGGGAGCACTGGGCAGTTAAGTGACTTGCTCAGAGTCACACAGCATCAGGGTCGGACTGGGGTACAGAGGGCCCACCTGGAAAGAAGATACAAGGACCCACCTGGAAAATCAATAGAGGAGGGCCCAGATTGACACACTCGTATCAATATTCCACTTCAATCTGATACACTAGCTCTGTGTTTGCATCTCACATTTATCAACATTGTACCAGATACCCCATTTAATTAGAAAAAAGAAGATAAATGAAAAAGTTTTCAGAGTTCAGAAGGTAACCACTTACCCAACTGAGGGGGGCCCACCTGGAAATTTCCAGGTATCCAGGTGGGCCAGTCTGACCCTGCACAGTATGAAAGTGGAGGTTGTGAGAATCAAACTCAGGTCTGGTCTGCTGGATATATCAAACTCATTCACACCTTGTTCCTCTAACCTCTAGGCTATACTGTCTTTTAAATTGTATTCATTCCATACCCTTCCCTGGGTACACCTGAAATGAGCTTTGTCTCAGTGTGCCTTTCCTGGTCAGCAGTTTGTAAATAAATACATAAATACATAAATTCACTTACAGTTATCCTCTTTCAGTTTGCCTCACCCCTTCACACAGAATCTCTAAAATTCAAGATTTAAATACAGTACTTTTTCAGCCTTGCTTGAGCCTCCCCTGGAACAGGTTGGGGTATCCCCAGCGAAGCTGGCCTCACCATTTCAGAAACTGTGTTCTATCAAGTCTGCTCATTATTATTGTAGTGTACCTGGCTTATGCCATTGACCCTGCCCCCACTCCCCTGTCAACTGCTCCTTTATAACTCCCCCCCCGCCCACGGTACCATGGATTCCCCTTATGCCTATCCCAGGCCATCTTAAAGTCACCCACTGTCTTAACTGTAACCACTTCTTCCAGCAGTGCATTCCATGTGGCCACCTGTCCACCATCCTTTCTGTGAAAAAATGCTTCCTAACATCCCTCCTAAACCTTCCCCTGAACTTCAAACTGTGCCCCCTCATGGTTCTTTTGTCACTTAGCTTGAAAAGACCCTCCCTCTCCACTCTATGTATCCCTTTCAAGTACGTGAAGGTCTCTGTCATGTCCCCGTCTCTCTCTCCTCTCCTCCAGGGAGTACATTCTAAGGGTTCCCAGCCTCTCTTCATAAGACTTCCCCTACTGACCCCTGATCATCTTGGTTGCCCTCCTTTGGACCCTGGGTATCAAGGTGATGTTTTTCTTATGGTATGGATGCCAATACCTTACCCCATATTCTATATGCGGTCTCACCAGTGAACTGTGCTAGGGCAGTATGACCTCGCTCCATCTACTACTGAATCCCCTTGCTATGCACCCCAACATCCTGTTCATCTTTGCTGCTGCCTTTTTGCATCATGAGGAGTGTTTCAGATCACTAGCAATTACCACCCCCAGATCCATTTCTTCCTCTGATGCTGCCACCCTGCCCATCCCGGTAATATTCTGTCCTAGGATTCCTGACCCCAAAGTGCATCACTTTGCATTTGTTGGCATTAAAGCCAAGTTGCAAGATCCCCAACCATCTCTCAAGTTTACTGAGGTCTTCCCACAGCTCTTGTATCCCTTCTACTGTGTCCACCTCCCACAGAGTTTGGTGTCATCTGCAAACAGTCACATCTTGCCCTTTGTGCCTTCCCCAGTGTCATTTATGAAGACATTTAACAGCCCAGCACCAATACCTGCTGGACCCCGCTGGTGACCTCCTTAGTCCTGGATAACTCTCTCCCCACCACCGCCACTCTCTGGGTTCTGTCACTTAACCAGCTTTCTACCCTCCTTACCATTTTCTCCCCAACCACAAGATCCATCAGTTTCCTGATTAGCCTCTTAATGCAGCACAGAAGTGAATGCTTTGTTGAAGTCTAGGTAAATGATGTCAACTACCTGGCCTCCATCCACTGCCCTGGTGCATGACAGGATTGAATAAGACACTGTCCCATTTGTTATGCAGAAAGAGTTAAATGCAAGGATCTGTTCCATCCTCTCCTTTTCTGTCTCTTGTTTGTCTGGTTGCACAACCAAATGTTCTCATGAGACCCATGAACTGATGACTCTGTTGGTCTCATGATTCTCTGCCTCCTGCTATCCCCCTGCCTTCACGTGCTGTTCCTTGCTCTTGCTGTCTTTCCCCTTGCATATCTGTGGTTATAAAATATAGGTGAAACCGGGATCCCTTGGTTTCAAAATGTATATAGTTATGTTGTTGAAATAATTGCAAGAAGCTATTTGGAACTCAGGGGGTTAACCTTGAGATGCCGCTCAAGCTCTTTTGCAGAGCTGTCAACATGGGGTTAGTTCTGGGACACCATACTGCACACCACCTCAACCTCTCTGAAACTCGTTAATCGATCTAAGGCCCCACTAAGATTAACTCTGGGAGCATCTCAATTTGCGATAGATTGGGGATCCTGGATTCCATTAACAATCATTTTTCCACTGCAGGTGTTGCCTTTGACAACTCCCCTGCATGCTTGGTACGTTCCCAACTTGGGTTACTAAACCATGATTCTCCACCTCCTAATTCGGTCTTCTCATTCCAACCTGCCTCCGTGAAAAAGGTTGAAGATCTCCTGCTATAGCTGGACAGCAATGAAAGCGCTGGTGCCAATTCCCTAGACCCCTGCTTCTTAAGGATTGCTTACCATGTTTTATCTGTGCCAATTACTCACCTATTCAACCTATCCTTGTCCCTGGGTACCTACCCCCTCTATGTAATTCCACTGTTTAAATCAGGGTACTCCTGTGATCTCAACAACTACAGACTGATCTCTCTTCTTCCTCTTCTGTCTAAATTACTGGAAAAGATATTGAGCAACCAACTCAGGACTTATCTAGAGTCCATGAACCTATTAAATCGTGAGCAATCTTGTCTCAGAGCAAAGCACAGCACCATTTGAGCCATTGCCAAGGTAACCAATGATTGGCAGCAAGACCTGGATCGTAGAAACTTCATCTGTGCTGTATTCCTGGACCTAAGCAAGGTTTTGGTGGGCAGAATGAGAAGAGATCTGGATAAACTAGCAGAATGGTCAGAAGAGTGGCAACTGGGATTTAATGCAAAGAAGTGCAAAATCATGCACATAGGGAAGAGAAACCCTGAAGCCACTTATAGGCTGGGAGGGGAGTTGCTAGCAGTCACAAAGGAAGAAAGAGACTTGGGCATCATCATCACTGATGACCTAAAATCATCCAAGCAGACCTCTAAAGCAGTAGGTAAGGCTAGGGGTGTTAGGTGTATTAGTAGGGGTATCACAAGTCGTAAGAGGGAGGTAATAATCCTCTGTACAAGACATTGGTTGAGCCTCATCTGGAGTACTGCGTGCAGTATTGGAGCCACACCTTCACAAGGACATTAACCAAATTGAGACAGTCCAGAGAAGGGCAACCAAAATGGTGCAGGGACTGCATCAGAAGACATATGAGGACAGATTAATGGAGCTCAATATGTATACCCTTGAGCAAAGGAGGGAGAGAGGTGATATAGTCGAGGCATTCAAACACCTTAAGGGCATAAAGAAGGTGAAAGAGTCTAACATGTTTAAATATAAGAAAAATAGCAGGACAAGAGGACACAGCATGAGATTAGAGGGAGGCCGATTAAGGGGGAATGTGAGGAAATTCTTTTCACAGAAAGGGTGGTGGATGCATGGAATGGCTTACCACAAGAAGTGGTGGCTATGAATACAGTGCAGGGCTTCAAACAGGCATGGGATAGGCATAAGGGAGCAATACAAATGACTATGAATAGATAGGTCACTGACAGAGCAAAGGCCGATGGCACATTTATAAGGTAGAAAAAGAAATGGGCAGACTGGATGGGCCTTGCGGTCCTTATCTGCCGTCAACTTCTATGTTTCTATGTTTTCGACACTGTCAATCATTGCCTGCTTCTCTCCTGTCTGAGGAGCATAGGTCTAGATTCTTTATCCTTGCGATGGTTTGCCGATTACCTTATAGGTCAGTTACAGCAGGTTAAGGCAGAAGGCAAGCTTTCCCCTCTGAAACATTACAAAGAGGCATGCCTCAAGGATCCATCCTTGGTCCTCTACTAGTCACCATTTATGTTAACAACATTGATGATAGAATAAACCTAGCCAACGTACACCTGTTCGCAGATGACATGGTACTTTACATAAGTCGTCCAACGCCTGAAGCTGCTTGCACGGACCTCCAGGCTGAATTTAACCTGCTGCAGAACCAGTTGTTACATAAAAAGCTCCTACTTAATGCCAGGAAAACAAAAGCGATGCTCTTCTCTCCTGGCAGTCGAGCAGTGAATCCAGCCAGTACTGGATCTTCACTACAAATCACAACAATCATAGGCGAAAGCCTGGAATTTGTTTCTAAATTTAAGTACCTAGGTGTGTGGTGTGATCATAATCTATCATTCTCCGAGCATATTGAGGACTTGATAAAGAGACTAAGGCAGAGGCTGAGTCCTTTTTTCAGAATCAATCACTTTCTCGCTAGAGATGCTAAAATGCGTCTGGTACAAACAACATTCATCTACCTGGTGGACTATGTGGACTTCTTATATAGTCAGTGCCCTGCCTCTTCCCTCACAAAATTGGACACACTTTATCATAGAGCACTTAGGTTTATTACAGGGCTTCCCTATCTACTCATCGTTGTTCCCTCTCTCACAAACGCACTCCGCAGGTCAGGCCCTCTGCTCCCACAGTGCCAACCTCAGAGTGCAATAGTGTGAACAGGTAACAGACAGAGTAACCCTCCTGTCTGCTTTGGGTCTGAATCACCTTTAGCCTTGAGTTCTGGAGGGATTCAAACTGTGACTCTTATGCTAGCATACCCAAATGTACAGGCTCAGATATGTACCCTCTTCGGGACTGCAGTACCAATCTTTCACCAAGGACACCCAGCCAGGTCTCCAAAATGAACCCTTAAAACTCTATAAGAGATCTTAGGCATATTCTTACCTTATTATACACGTTCAGTACACAATCAAGCTTTTCAACAGCTGTCAGACTTAAATACAGGCACTTCACATGCAAAAAGGAACTGAAAGACACCCAGACAGTATTTCAAAGAAATGGTTGTTTACTAAAAATATGATAAAAAAAAAAACAGGTAAAATAAAATACAGAACAAATAGCATGAGCTCACAGTTACAAATGAAAATGGGAAAATTACAGAACAGAACTCCTACCATAGTACTTAAGATCTTTGCTATCTAAGTATTATCTTTTTAAGTGCGCTGAAATTAGAGATAACATTCTGCCTTAGCGCCCAAGATGAGATGACCCATTCCCCAGATACAATGGTTCATTTCAGGGGGCATCTCCCCTCCCCTTCTGTGACGTCAGTTAGATCCTCCCTTGGAGTTAATTCATAACAAAATTATCTACAAGGATGTATTTAAAATAATGTGAACATCAGCAAAATCCATTTCCCACATATGACATCCTTTGATCAAGCATCTCTCTTTGATGTCCCTCTGCTGATTTCCTGTTGCTAGTGTGATCTCAGGTTTTATGACTTATGACAAAGTTCTGTGACCAAATAGGCCTTTTCCTGCAGGAACCATAAAAGTTTGCGAGGCTTATATCATGGCAGCTAGTTCAAAAGTCCTAATTAAGACAAAAACAGGAAACCTTTAATCAGGTTTCTCTGGTCTGTTTAATGACATCCTCACTGACTTTGAAAGTTAAAGGCCAAGTCTCACACACTGCTGACGGGAGACAATTTCATACATATAGAAACATAGAAACATAGAAGTTGATGGCAGATAGGACCACAAGGCCCATCCAGTCTGCCCATTTCTTTTCTACCTTATAAATGTGCCATCAGCCTTTGCTCTGTCAGTGGCCTATCTATTCATAGTCATTTGTATTGCTCCTTATGCCTATCCATGCCTGTTTGAAGCCCTGCACTGTATTCATAGCCACCAGTTCTTGTGGTAAGCCATTCCATGCATTCACCACCCTTTCTGTGAAAAGAATTTCTCATTCCCCTTAATCGGCCCCCTCTAATCTCATGCTGTGTCCTCTTGTCCTGCTATTTTCTTATATTTAAACATGTTAGACTCTTTCACCTTGTTAATGCCCTTAAGGTGTTTGAATGCCTCGATCAGATCACCTCTCTCCTCCTTTGCTCAAGGGTATACATATTGAGCTCTGTTAATCTGTCCTCATATGTCTCTGATGCAGTCCCTGCACCATTTTGGTTGCCCTTCTCTGGACTGCCTCAATTTGGTTAATGTCCTTATGAAGGTGTGGCCTCCAATACTGCACGCAGTACTCCAGATGGGGCCTAACCAGTGTCTTGTAAAGAGGGATTATTACCTCCGTCTTATGACTTGTGATACCCCTACTAATACACCCTAACACCCCCCTAGCCTTACCTACTGCTTTAGAGGTCTGCTTGGATGATTTCAGGTCATCAGTGATGATGATGCCCAAGTCTCTTTCTTCCTTTGTGACTGCTAGCAACTCCCCTCCCAGCCTATAGGTGGCTTCAGGGTTTCTCTTCCCTATGTGCATGATTTTGCACTTCTTTGCATTAAATCCCAGTTGCCACTCTTCTGACCATTTTGCTAGTTTATCCAGATCTCTTCTCATTCTGCCCACCCCATCTGGATCATCTACCCTGTTGCAGATCTTGGTGTCATCTGCAAACAGACAAGCCTTACCCTCTAGTCCATCTGCAAGGTCACTAATGAAGATGTTGAAGAGGACTTGCCCCAGAACTGATCCCTGAGGTACCCACTTGTGACTTGCATCTCTTCTGACTGTATACCATTTACCACCTCTCTCTGTTTCTGCCCGTCAACCAGTTTGCCACCCAGTTGACCAACTTCTGACCCACCCCGAGCCTACCCAGCTTATTTATCAATCTATGTGGAACAGTGTCAAAAGCTTTGCTGAAGTCAAGGTAGGCGACATCAACTGCTCCCCCTTGGTCCACCACTCTGGTTACCCAGTCAAAGAAATCCATGAGATTAGTTTGACAGGACCTTCCTTTGTAACCCATGCTGTCCTGGATCCTGTGCCCCTATGGATTCCAGGTGTTGCACTATCCTTTCCTTAAGGAGTGCCTCCATAATCTTGCCCACTACTGAGGTAAGACTGACTGGTCTGTAGTTCCCCACCTCCTCCCTGCTACCACTCTTGTGGAGCGGGATCACATGAGCCCTTCTCCAGTCTTCTGGAAACTCTCCTGTGCTCAGAGACTCACTAAACATTTCTGCTAATGGCTCTGCTAGTTCCACCTTTAGCTCCTTAAGTACTCTGGGATGTATGCCATCAGGTCCCATTGCCTTATCCACCCTGAGCTTAGCAAGCTCTTGTAGGACCCTTTCTTTTGTGAAGGGAGTAGTGCTGCACAGACCATTTATTTAATTTACAAATATCATACAGTAATCATAAGCAAGGGGGTAAAGCGCCACACTTCTCCCCACCTAGACTGAATTTGGGGGCTCTATCCCTGCATTGAATGAGCTCCACAAGTCAGTTCATTCCTCATATAGGCGCGACAAGCCATCTGCTTTCTGATTGGTTGCTCCAGCCCTATGTGAGATCATCATGTCATACCCTTGCAAGGCAAGACTCCATCTTAATAATCTACCATTCATCTTACCCATTTGTGTCAGCCAAACCAGGGGGTTGTGGTCAGATTGTACCTCAAAATGCTGTCAGTATAAGTATGGCTCTAGCTTCTTTAGGACCCACACCATGGCAAGACACTCTTTTTCCACAGTACAGTAAATCTGCTCCCTGGGAAGTAACTTTTTACTCAGGTACACGATGGGGTGATCTTTCCCTTGGTTGGATGTCTGACTCAGCACTGCCCCAATACCCACATCTGAGGTGTCAGTCTGAACTACAAAGGGTCTGCTATAGTCTGGACTTGTCAATACAGGAGCACTGCATAGTGCCTCCTTCAGTCTGGTAAAGGCATTTTCACAGGCTGGTTTCCAGGTAACTTTCTTAGGCATCCTTTTCTTTACCAGGTCAGATAGGGGAGCAGCCAGGGCACTGTAATTTGGTACAAATTTCTTATTGTACCCAGCTGTCCCTAGAAAACTCCTGACCTGCTTCTGCATTTCTGGTCTGGGCCATGCCTTGATCGCCTCTATTTTTACTTGGTTAGGATGAAGCTGTCCCTGGCCTACAACATGCCCGAGGTATGCCACTTCAGCCATGGCCACCTGGCACTTCTCAGCTTTGATAATGAGCCCGGCCCTCTGTATCCTGCCCAGCACTTCCCTAAGGTAGGACAGGTGTTCCTCCCAGCTGGCACTAAAGATGGTAATGTCATCCAGGTACACCACAACGTACTCCTCAGCACCATTTAACACCTGGTTCACCAACATTTGGAAAGTGGACGGGGCGTTCTTCATTCCAAAAGGCATTACTTTGAATTCAAATAACCCTATTGGAGTGATGAAGGCTGACCTTTCCCTAGCTCTGGCTGTTAACTCTACCTGCCAATACCTCTTTGTCAGGTCAATAGTCGTAGGGTTGGTCACCCCTCCCAACTTGTCCAGGAGTTCGTCTGTCCATGGCATCGGGTGGGCATCTGACTTCGTGACTTCATTCAGTCCACAATAGTCAACACAAAAAAAGAGTAGAGCTATCTGGCTTGGGCACAAGGACTACAGGTGAGGCCCAGGGGCTGTGGGATCTCTGGATTATCCCAAATCCAGCATTTCCTCCACCTCCCTCCTAATGTCCTTTTGGACAGCCTCTGACACCCGATACACTGTTTGCCGTATGGGCGCCTGCGTCCCTGTCTCCACATCGTGTGTTGCTAAGGAGGTTAGTCCAGGCTTGGCACTAAACAGTGGGGTAAAGTCTGCTAAAACCTCCCTTACTTCCTGGATCTGGTCCAGGGCCAACTGAGGTGATAATTTAATTGCCCTCACAGAGGACTCCTGTTTGCTTTCTTCCAACAAGTCCAGGAGGGGGTCTTCTTCATCCTTCCCCTCCCCTCCCCAGGACTACACACTGCAAACACCATGTCAGCCCTATTAGCATATGGCTTCATCATGTTGACATGGTACATTCTTTCTGTATGTCTTCTGTCAGGTAACTCTATGATATAGTTCATGTCATTTACCTTTCTGACTACTTTGTACGGTCCTGCCCACTCAGCCTGCAGCTTGTCTTTCCGGACTGAGATTAGGACCATGACTTCCTGACCCACCGTGTTCAAGTGAGCTCTGGCTCTGCGGTTGTACCACACTTTTTGTTTTTGTTGGGCAGCTGCCAGGTTGCTCTGGGCTGTCCTCATAGGCTCCTTCAGCCTTTCCCTAAACCTAAGGACATAATCCACTCTGGGAGTTCCCTGGGTGGCATGCTTGCCTTCCCAGTCCTCCTGCATCAAGTCTAGGGGCCCACGTACCTGGCGTCCATATAAGAGCTTAAAGGGGGAAAACTCTGTCGACTCTTTGGGCATTTCCCTGTATGCGAACAACAGGTGAGGAAGGTATTTCTCCCAGTCCCTCCCATGCTGTTTGAAAATGCTTGGAGCATTGACTTCAGGGAACCGTTAAATATTTCCACAAGCCCATTGGCTTGCGGGTGATAAGGTGTCATGCATCTCTGCACCACCCCACACTTCTCCCACAAACATTTCATCAGGTCAGACATAAAGGAGCCCCCTCGATCGGTGATAACCTCCTGCGGAAACCCAACACGGGAGAAAATCCCAAGTAAGGCATCTGCCACTTTATCTGTCTTCAGTGAGGATAGGGTGACTGCCTCTGGATACTGGGAGGCATAATCCACCACAGTCAAGATGAACCTCTTTCCAGAGGAGCTGGGGGGTATTTAAAGGCCCCACAATATTCATTCCCACCCTCTGGAATGGCTCCTCCACTGTGGGCAATGGAATTATGGTGGCTTGGGGTTTCTTACCTGCCTTCCCTATCTCTTGGCACCAGTGACAAGACCTGCAATATTCCTTCACCTGCTGGGTGAAGTTGGGCCAAAGAAATTCTGGGCCAGACAAGGGAATATCGTATGCAATCTTGAGCAACTGCTCACGGTAGACCTGGGGAACAACAAGCTGCCTGCCTATCACCCCTCCCTCTGTCTTAGCATCCTGAGTATACATCAGTCCATTGTCCCAATAAATTTTGTGTTTCCCATCACCTCTCTGTGCTCTGTCAGAGTCTGCCCAAGCCCTCAGCTTCTCTAGACTAGGGTCACTTTTCTGAGCAGCTGTAAACCCCTTACACATTCCTAAGGCATGGGACAGGTCCCCTTCTGTGTCTAAACTAGGGTCCCTAGCTCTAGCATCCAGGCACTCAAGATCACTGCCATCCCTAACCCTCTGACACTGAGTCATCCCTCCTTCTTCGGAGTAACCCTCCATAGCTGTGTGGTGAACTGCTACTGGGGAAATTTCTACCCCCCTTTCATTAGTCTCCATATCAGGAGACACAGGCTGGGGAACCAGCCTCCCAGTGGTTTCCACAGTGGCTTCTATGGGGTCCACGGCACCACCATTTTCCTTTGCCGCTTGGCTATGGGTAACTCCACACACCATCCCCTGTTTGAGATTGTTGCCAAGAATTACATCAACTGCTAAAGTTTCTGCTACAGCAACCTGTTGCACAGTTCCCCCTGTTTCGCCCCAGTCTAGGAGAACACTAGTGAGTGACAGTGTTTTCTCCTCCCCAGTGAACCCTTGTACAGTTACAAATTGATTGGGTATTAGCTGACCAGGCTCTACCAGATACCCTTTTACCAACTTCAGGGATGCCCCTGTGTCTCTTAACCCTTGTGTCTGTACACCATTCACAGTGACTGGGTGCAAATGTTCCCCCATGTTTACAGGCATGCTTTCAGGGACATACAAACAACCCACTTCTTTCCTAGCACCACTTTGTGTTTTGCTCGTCCTTTTGGAACACTGTCTGGCAATATGCCCAGTTTCTTTGCAAACCCAACATTCGTTACTTTTCTCAGAATTATCTTTTCTTTGAAACCTGGGGCTAACTGGTTTCAGCGGAGGCAATGAGGGTTTTAGCTGCCCTGAAAGCGTGCTTTTCCCGTTCTGCACTGCCACCCCTGCCCCATTTGCTCTTGGAGCAGGTCTGCTCTTGGCATAGCGGTCCAAGAGTTCAGCAGCTTCTTGCACTGTTTTTGGATCTCGGTCCTTCAGCCAGGTTTTCAGCTCTGCTGGGAAGGCCCCAAAAAACTGCTCTAACAATACAATATTTTCAGTTTGATTATACCACAAAAGTATAGAACTGAGTTGTTACAGATAGTACATAATAATCCTATGGCTGGTCACTCAGGGAGGGATTGCATCCTTGCCATATTGCTGTACAGATTTTACTGGCCTGGAATTCATGAAGATGTTGCTACCTATTGCAGTTATTGTGCTGAATGCCAGAAAGTAGCCCCAGTGACTAAAAAAGACAAGGTGCACCTGGTGCCCCTACCTTTGAGAGATGCAGATGTGCCTTTTGAGAGAATTGCAATGAATGTGGTTGGCCCCTTAGACAAAAGTAGAAAGGGTCAATCAGGTTAGTTTGACATGATCATCTTCTCACAAACCTGTGTTGCCTCTTGTCCTGGAGACCATTCCCTGCTATGTACCTTGCCAGCCTCTCCTCAAGTATGGTCTCCACGAGTTTGCACAAGACTTAGGTCAGATTGACTGGCCTATAATTCCCCAGATCATCCCTGGGTCTGCTGTTGTGAAGAGGCACCATATGTGCCATTCTCCAGTCCTGTGGCACCACAACTGACTCCAGAGATCCATTGAAGAGGTCCACCAGCAGCCCTGTGAGCTCCACTGCTAGCTCTTTTAGTACCCTTCGGTGTATGCTGTCCGGTGCTGGGGACTTGTCTGTTTTCGTACCTGCAGTCCCTCCCTCACTCTGCCCACTTCTTTTACCATGTCAGTGCTTTCTCTACCCCTCCTGCCTTTTTCCCCCAAGCTGGCACCAGTCTATACTTTTCCATAGTAAAGACAGAGCAGAAGTACTCGTTCAGTGTCTCTGCCTTACTTTCTTCCTTCCTTCTTCCTCCACCCAAACATCCTCCTTCCTCAGCCTAACTAACCCAGGGCTGGCCCACCAACCCACCGGCACAGCAGTAGCATTACTGCCTGCAACACCAACAACCCAGGATCAGAAGCAATCTTGGGAGCTGGAGGGCTGGCCAGAGGAAGGAGGATCGAGTATCCCATGGACTACTCTCCTCCTCCAGAGGGAGTGTGAGGAAGCTGTCAGTGTTCGACCGACCCCTGTGGAGGCCAGGGATACAATGACTGGAGCTAGGCAGTGTTGGGAGGCGTGCCAGATGTGTGGCGTATGTGCCATCACGTCATTGCATGCCACGCCTCCTTGTGGTGCAACATTAAGAAAAAATGATCAGACCATGTGCCATGATGTCCATCGCACACTGCAGGCCCCACACTGTCGACTTGCTCCCTATACTGAGTTTCCCTCGTGGGTGGGCCCCCGCTGATAGGGCCCCCTTGGGGCCCCACTCTGGGGGGCAAGCCCGGGTACTTTGTAGTTGAGGTAGGTCAGGGGTAGCTGGGTGGTTGCAGGGAATAGGAACGACTTATGGCTGGTCCGACAGAGCAGAAAAGAGAGCAAAATATTTTACAAGAAAAAGCCTAACTATTTTGTCTTTCTTGTCCCTCTTCTCACTTATGAAGTGAAAGATTTTCTCCCCCATCTTGATCCCTTGAGCTATTTGCAGTTCTTTCCAAGCGTCAGCTTGTTGCACCACTTTGCCTGCCACTTTAGCTAACTTCAGGTGTTCTTCCTTATCTGCTTCAATTGCAATCCTCCTGTACCTCCTGTAGTCTGCCCTTTTGGCCCTCACTACCCTGGTAACCTCAGGGTTGAACCAGATGGTGGGTTCCCATGTCATAATGGCAAAGACACCGAGGCGACTTCATGAACATGATACACTTTGCCAAAACTGTAATGACACGTACAACCACAATAGCAATCGGCAAAATCGGTGGCACTATACACTGGTAAAGTGCCAAATATGAACTACATTTTAATGTGGGGTCTGTGCCCTTTACCACCCGCACCCCCCCAAATTAATATAATCAACTCCGGAGGGCGGACACTGGAGGAGAGGGGTATACATTGAAGGGGGGGCCACAGTGTGCAGGGGGGATACCATGGCTGGGGCACCTTCAGTCGGGGGAACAACAGGACACACCAGGGGAAAAGAAATAATTGTCACAGCCAGAACCATTAACTGCAGAACTACAGGCAGTCCCAAACCTGGGACCATCACCATTCTGGGCAGTGACCCTAACTGCCACGCGAGGTGGCCAGCTCGGCAGCAGCATGCTTCATTCCACTATTTAGCCAACTTCACTCTATACCTCCCTAACTCCCCTGTGGTTCTCCCTTGCTATTCTGTCCCTCCATAGTCACGGTTCCCTTGCATCCCTATCCCTGCATACTCGCTATTCCGTTGGTCAACTAAACTGAGTTGCTCATTTTCAAGTCACTCAGTTTGGTTTGCCCATATGACGGGATACCAGATGAGTGATTTGGCCCCTGACTTTCTTCCCCAAAGTTTAACACACTTCGCTGTGGTGGCCAGTATTGCATTCCTGATGATGGCCCATTTTTGGTCCACCCTTATGTCTGCTTCGATGCCCTCTAACTGCAACCTTAGCACCTCACCCATATTCTGAAAATCCGCTCTCCTGAAGTCCAGGGTTTAGGTCTTGGAGGAGACACGCTCCCTTCCCATATCCAAAGTGAACCACTCTGTGCTATGGTCACTACCCTTCAGAGACCATTATCTCATGTACATGCTCCCCATTTGTGAGCACTAGGTCAAGGATTGCCCCTTCCCTTGTTGGCTCTGTAACACCCTGGGTTATGAACTCTCCCTGTGTTGCATCCAAGATCTCCTGACTCGTGGCACAGGACGTGGCCGGTATACCCCAGTCTATCTTAGGCAGATTAAAGTCCTCCACCACCACCACCACCCCTCCCCTTTTCCTGCTGCTTCCAGCAATTGTGATAAGAGTTCTCTGTTTCTTTCTTCCTCCTGGTTAGGCAGTCTGTAGACCACCTCCATCCTGATCTTCCTCCCCTTATTGGTCTGGAGCTGGATCCATAGTGTTTCCACCTTCCCCAGTTCATTTTCCTCCTTTGTGCAAGTTATCCCCTCCCTGATATAAGCCACCCCCCCTCTTCTGCCTAACCCTCTGTCCCTCCTATACAGCTTGTTACCGAGACGGCAAGCATTAAATGATACCACCCTCCACCTCGACTATGTTCCTTGTTGTCTATTTCCTGTATTTGTGTAACCCCCCCCTACAAATGGGGGTTCCCAAAAAGTCTTCCTTGGGTGTGCTTAAATGCCCACTGCCAGGCTGGTATCCTGTGTCTTTGTGCTTTAAAAGTGTTTGGTGAGAGTGCCTCAATGCCTCTGTGCTCTGTCTCTTTAAGAGCTGCCTATAACATGGTGCTTATTTCATTTGGGAGGGGGCTGAGTGTTTCTATGCTCAAGTCCCGCCCGGTCTGCCAGATAATCGCTCCGTTCTGCCATTGCAATTTGCGCAGAGGGAGCTCTGTTAGAAGCTGTACTTATTTGCTGATTATCTTTTAGGATAGTAACGATATTGTAGTTTGTGTAACCTGCCTTCTTTTCAGCATGGACAGTTCTGTTTATCACCACCATCTTGGTCCTGGACTGCCAGAATGGGCCAATCAGTACTTTTGGGGACTCTAAAATGGAGCCTGTCCCCAGGGGTCTTGTGGGAGCAAAACTCTGTAGGAATTGTAGTTCTGGGCTTTGGCGCCCAAATGGACCTGGAGGGGGAGCCCTTGAACTGACTGATAGACAGATCAGCCAACCAGATCTTTTGAATCCTGGGGAAAGTCCTAGGCTGCTTTCAGCTACAGTGAGTCTGAGTTGGGAAGTGAAAGAGTACATAGCTCAAGATAGTCGAACAGCAGTTCTGCGTAGTTTCGCGTGGGAGAACTGTGGAATGGCTGAGTTTTGGCCTGCCTGCCTGCTGTCCCTGAGAGGGAACTTGTGGATAGTTCGGACTGTATCCGAATCAAGAGAGAGATTAAAGCCACTGAACTGCAACCAGGCTTAAACCTTGAAGAAGACTGAAGGTTTTGCTGAATGCGATCGGCCTGCCAGGACTTCAGTGACTGCTGGAATCCCAGTTTGGCACAGAGACTCTGTTATTGCAACTGGACTGCCATCCGCCTGGTACAGTGGTATTTTCTTACTATAAATGTGCTGTGTGCTGCTAGTGGGTCGCGATTTGGTTCCCCACTGTGGGCTGAACTGTATTCTGCTTGCTGCATCCAGCCCCACCGGACTAAATCTGCATTCATCTCCACTTGGCCTGGACCTTGTCACACTGGCCCAGCCAGATTACCCGCTACACAGAGAAAGCCACCGATGAGAGACCTGCCTGGGGATCAGCCCCCTGCTCAACACCTTGAACAGAAATGACGCCTCAGTGATTTGTGTGGGCCCTGCTTCTCCTGGCACTCCAGCTCACCAGCCTGCAGTCTCAATTTCATCCTGCCTGTGTTCAGTATTCGGTATTGTGAGTAAATATCAGGGTAGCTCCTTGCGACAACAGCTAAATCTAAAGTGTTGTCATTTGATTGCCTTGTTGTCTTTTTTTTCACAAACTGAGCCCTCTGGCTCCGGATTACAAATAGGGTGTGTTGTGCATGTTGTTTTTCTCCATCACAGGGCCCCAACCAGCTGCAATGCCAGCCTACTCCAGGCAACGTTCCTGGCTAGCCCAACTTTTCCTACCTGGGTACCCAGAGTGTGTGACTGTATTGAGGGACTAATAAGTGCATGCCTAATTGCCTGACTGGATCAGTTTTCGAACCAATCAACCTGTTTATGCCCCTCCCTTGTTCAATTCCCCTGAATAAATCAGATCTAACTATTTTTGCATTTAATCTGACTGTGGTATCAGTTTGTACCAAAAGCACTGTACTGTTGCTATTTGCTGTGCCTAACCTTGTTTTACAGGGGGTCTCCAGGGTCAAACTGGTGGAACCATCCCTGGTGGTAAGTACAAACAGTGTGGGGAATTGTATGCTGGTTAGGGGCTACTGTGAAAGTGTTTGTTGCATATTGTCTAGGCCACTAGAAGGAAAGAGGGAGGTTACAGTGTCCTGGAGGGCTGTACCCAGGTTAGCCTTGTTACTAACAACCCTGTCCTCTGGGTGGAGGCACCTGTTTCAGTACCCAGGCCCCTTAACCTGCAACTAGCCAAGCAGGCAGGGGTAGTAGCCCTTGGGATAGTGCCACTTAGGGGTTACATCTTGGAGGCACTGCTGGGATTAGCGTCCACTAGTGGCCAAAGGTGGGAATTACCCCTTAGTTTAGAACTGGTGACAAAATGGAGGAGCTTGCTACGCCTAAGCTCAAGATCACCCCCCATAAGCTGTTAGTGCACCGAGTGATGGGGTGGAGTTAGGCTGAGGGGGTAGATCCCTGACAGGCCCTCCTGTTAATGGATGTCCCATTAGGGATCACTAATGCTGTTATTATAGAGGCTGTGGAGCACGTTAAGTGTTTAGGGAAGGTTGAAGTGAAGGGGAGGGATTTGGATCTGTTTGATCAGACCATGGTGGGCCTACTCTCCTGCAGCTTTCCTATAGACCCAGAGAAAGTACCTCCCATCATTCTGTCCGAAGGGTCCCAGAAGGGGTGGAGGGTCATCCATTTGCACAGTGATCTGGCCACCCCAGGAGGGTCCCCCAGTATAGAAGGATTCAAGGATAAGCTGCTTAAATTTTTAGCATCTGAGGGGCGATCAGCACAATAGTTAGTAAGGATACTAGACCTCTCCAAAGAACCCACGCCGTTGCAGTCCCTGATAGCATCTCCTGCCTCCCCTGGGGTCTCCCCTGTGGTCATCTGCCCCATAATAATTCCCTCTGTGCTTCTGGACTCTTACCGTAGACTTAGACTTTTTTCGGGCACAGTCCCAGTACCCTTAGGGGAAGATGACCTGGAAACGTGGATGGACTATGCTACTCCCCTGGTCCAGGAGTGGCAGTACTCTGAGGGGGAGAAAAGAAAAAGACTCATGGAGAGTTTGAGGGGCCCTGCACTGGAGGCCATTCGCTTCCTACGAGCCACTAGCCCAGAGGCTACTGCATCTGAATACCTCTCTGCATTGGAAGGGGTTTTGGTAGTACTGAGTCAGGGGACGATTTACTGTGGAAATTTAAATCTGCCAAGCAATGGAAGAATGAGAAGTTGTCTATGTTTGTTACCAGAATTTAGAGGGCTCTGCAGAGGGCTCACGGGAAAGGATGGGTGCCTGCTAGTGAACTGAATCAGGTCAGGTTGGACCATATTCTCAAATCAGCCAGAGCTCTAGTGTGATGATGGTAAAACTTAAATTGTAAGATAGGACGACGAACCCTCCCCCGAGTATTGTCACCTTATTAAAGAGATTCATGAAGCAGAGAATGATGAAGAGGGATGGGAGCCCTACGTTGGGGTTGCCTGTACCTGCCAGACCCCTGAGAGAAGTGACGAGACTGAGGTGCAGCAGATGAGAGAACTGCTTAAAGAATTGACAGAGTTGAGAGTCAGTCAACAAGCCACCGAAGTGGCAAGATATACTAACCTCTATCAGACACCGCCTGAGTCAAAGAGTGAGGTCCTGTCTGGTGGGGTGGGGGTGCATGCCATCTCTTCTGAAAGCTGGACTGAGGGTAACCTACTGGAAGAAGTACGAGAGTTTAGGGCTCTGGTGGGGGACCTACTATGAGCCACACAAACCACTAACCTCTGTGGAAGTGCAGAGGGCCAAGAACACAAGTCACAAGTCAAAGAAGGGCCCCGAGGTGCCCCTAACATACCCAAGCAGGGAGATGGCCTGCTACCACTCAGAGACTCTAGAGAACCCATCTTCTGTTACCACTGCGGGAAGGACGGGCACACCCGGTTCACCTGTCGCTCACTGGAGAATTTGAGAAAGGTTACTATTAGGCTACTGGCCTTGATTCGATGGAATAACACCCGGCCACAAGGTGGGGCTGCCTGGAAAAGTTATTCATACAAGGCAGCTGCCAAGTCGACATCAAAGTCTGTGTCACCTGAGTGGTCTGAGGTTGTGGGCCCTTCAATGGAAGCTACAATGATGGTGAACGGTGTGTCTGCTTGGGCCGTGCTTAACAGTGGAGCTCAAGAAACTATAGTATTCCAAGATTGGTACCAGAAGCATCTGCCTGATGTGCCCTACACCCCTTGGAAGGTTTACATGTGTGGGGGTTGAGCGAGAAGTCCTATCCGTACTCGGGGTATATTCGGATCTGGCTGTCCTTCCCTACTTTCGTGGCCAAGGTAGATGAACAAGTCAAGACACTTGCCTTAGTGTTTCCCCCCAACAGACTGTATGATGTGGTTCCCCTGTTAATTGGAACAAACGCCCATGTGTTTGGGAGACTGTCACAACTTTGCCATGAGAAGCAAGGGCAACAGTCTGGGAAAGCCCTAAGAATTCCAGCCTTAATGAGACAGGTGTATGTCTTACAGCAGAAACCTGATGAAGCAGCCGAGATAAGCCTGTGGAGATTGTGTGGAAGAAGGATCCTGACTCTCTGGTGCTAATGCCTAATGCTCAGTGTACCATTCACGGGGAGGTCCGGTTTAAGAAGGATGTGAAGAACAAAATATTAATGTTAGAGGCACCAGGTGAAGGAACATTGCCAGAGGGGCTAATGGTTAAACCCAGCATCTTACCTGCCTGTGCCCATACCTATGCATGATGAGTAATAGTCCAGATTCAAAATGTGTCAGATCGGGAGGTCCGAGTGAACAGAGGGTGCACCCTAGCTACAGTACACTGCACAGACATGGCAGTCTTACCCAGCAACAAACATTCTGGTGAGAAGGAAAGGGTGACCCTCTACCTATTTGACTTCGGTGATTCTCCTTTATTGGCCAAATGGAAGACCTGAATTAGCAGGAGCCTCGCCCAGAGAGACAAAGTGTTTTCATTAGAAGAATGGGACATAGGATGTGTCCATGATACCAAGCACAACATACGCCTGCATGATGACCGACCCTTTCGATAGAGATCCAGGCTCCTCACCCCAGTGGACATAAATGATGTTAGGAGACACCTGCAGGAAATGCTTGCTGCTGGCGTTATACAAGAATCAAGGAGCCCATATGCCGCTCCCATTGTAGTTGTGCATAAAAAGAATGAGTCCGTGAGGATGTGTGTTGATTATCGAACCCTGAACCGGCAGACCATCCCAGATCAATACACCATGTCCCATATACAAAAAGCCCTAGATTGCCTGAATGGGAGCAAATGGTTCTCGGTATTGGATGTTCATAGTGGATATTACCAGATTCCGATGGCCCCGGAGGACTGTGAGAAAACAGCCTTCATCTGTCCTTTGGGGTTCTACGAATTCCTGAGAATGCCACAGGGGATTTTGGGTGCCCCAGCCACCTTTCAGCAATTGATGGAATGTGTGGTGGGAGATATGAACTTGCTGGAGTTTCTAGTGTACTTAGATGATATCATTGTGTTCGGATGCAGGTTAGAAGAGCATGAGACCAGACTGTTTAAAGTCCTAGATCAATTGGAAGGATTCCGCTTCAAGGTGTCCACTGACAAGTGCCAGTTTTTTCAAACATCCGTGAAATATGTGGGGCACATAGTGTAACCTCACCCCACTGGCCCCCCTTTTTCAACTAGCAGGGCTGCTTCTCTCACACATGGCACCAATGAGAGGGATGGGGTAGTCACTACGAACTGTTCTGTTTACCCATACATGTACTTCGTAGGCTGCCATCCTTAGACAGGCAAACCAAGTGTGGCAACTACCTGGCTCACACCTGGGGGACCATTTAGCATGGCCATCAACCTGGGTCCCTGGGAGAAAATATTTGCTCAGCATTATGCTAGGTTTGTACTTCTGGCTAGGGGCACCTAAGTAAATCCAGACACTGGAAGCAATAACTGTACTGACCAAACCAGGTTGGGATTCTAGAGTGTGGCTTTTATTCACATACACAGAGAATAATACAAAGCGAAGATGGACCCCCACAGGGCTACTCCCACTGGTAATGCAGATTACTGAGGTACAGAACACACACACAGTGAACCCTCAGGTTCTGAATGGTTCTTGGCACACACGGCCCAAACTGGTACACTTCCCTTGACATAGCACCGTCAGCCAGTACTAGGAGACTTTCCCATATTTCATGAGGAATTCTTGGTGGCTCCCTTGACCACTAACGAGCACACTCCGGCTCACAGAAAATCCAAAATCCCACATCTGGGTATATTCTTCAGGCACTGGCCAAGTGCACTGAGAGAAAATAAAGGTGCCCAAACTGAACCCGCAGAGGTAAACGTGGTTACTCCAAATGGGGGGGTCTCCCACCTTTTGCTTCCAAATTTATACTCGGCCATTCATCTGGTTAATAACACCTTTCTCTGAAACGCTCTTGTAGATGCTATCTTGAAATGTCTTTCACATTTAACATTCTACTTCTCACACCTCGGAGGTGTCATGAAATTAAAAGTTCTGTAATTGGCAATGTCTTTACACTAGACCCCCACTTTAGCAGATGCTTTTAAATCAGACATGAACTAAAAGTTCTGTACTTGGCAAGTCTCCCTCTGGACCCCATAGTAGGCAGACACTTTTAACAGAAACAGTCCTGGTTACAGAGTCTCTTTGTCAGAGAAAAACTCACCACAGGAATGCAGGTGCCCCAGGGCTTTTTCCACACAAAAGTCTCCGGTACTCACAGCGCAAACGAATCTCAGGCAGCTTCAACACAATCCAAACTGAACCAGGGGATTGACCCTGAATCCTGGAATTCCCCCCATCCCTCCGGGGATGGGGCACTGGAAAACCCTCTAGGAACGTTCTCTGCCACTTCACTCACTGGTCTTCTGTTTCCTTCTTCTAGGGTTATGACACGCTACCCAATCTCCAGAGATAGCTCTCTGTCAGTGCTAAGTCTGAGGAGCTGCCTTCTGCAGCACTCCTCACTCTACTCTCCAGCCTACTGACTCTCACTCAACATTCCACTGCTAACCCCTGCAACTAGCATTCCACTGTGTCTTATGTTGCTGCGACAGTTCTAAGGTGGCATCATCACTCCAGCTCAGTTGAGACTGAAAACAGAGTGTGACAGTGTGAAATCCATGTAACTGGCATCTCACAAACTGCCTCTCCCTGCCTGCCACTGATTCATAGTGGGATTCTAGTAACCCCTGGGAACAAAGGGGTTACAATAGTATCTGTGGAAGGGATACCAACTGATTCCAGTAAAGTTGAAGCTTTGACCACTTGGCCCCAGCCCAGTAACCTACAAGAGCTACAGCAGTTCCTGGGATTCTGTGGCTACTACCTCAGGTTCATCAAAGACTTTTCAAAGGTGATTCAACTGCTTCTGAATCCTACAAAGGGTTACCCCCTGCCAACTGTAAATACAGAAAAGGGGCTAACAAAGAACCCGAGAAAGTGAATTTCCGAACAGGTGACCCTTTTGGGTCCCACTGGACACCCGAATGTGAAGCAGCCTTCTACAAAGTAATATACCAGCTTACCTATGCCGCCATCCTCGCCTATGCTGACCCTACCAAGCCCTATGTGCTGCATACAGATGCTAGTCTGCAGAGCCTAGGAGCTGTGCTGTATCAAGACCATGAGGATGTTTTGAGACCGGTAGCTTTTGCCAGTAGGAGCTTGACCCCATCAGAGCAAAACTATCCTGTGCACAAGCTGGAGTTTCTCACCCTAAAATGGGCCATAATTGACCAGTTTCATGAGTACCTCTATGGGACAAAGATATTGGTGAAGACCGACAATAACCCGTTAACCTATGTACAGACTTCAGCCAAGTTGGATGCCACTGGGCACTGGTGGCTTTCCGCCTTATCTACCTATGATTAGGCTGTTGAGTACAGACCGGGACTGAACCATATTGATGCCAATGCCCTGTCACGTAGGCCAGCTTCTGAGAGTAATTGGGTCAGATTATCTGGACCTGACATCCGAGCATTATGCCAAAAGTTTGATAGAGATGAACAGATGTCTGTGGACACAGTGGACTGTCTAGTAGATTGCTTGGGCCCTCCTGATACCTGCATACCAGCTGTCTGTTGCCATTTTTCTGCTCTAGATATTAGTGCACTACCTCAATTCGACAATGACAATATTCAGTGGGCTCAATCCCAAGATCCCATGATTCAGCCAGAACTTGACGCTCTGTGTGCGGGGAAAGATGTGTCTAAGTTGCGTTCCCCTGACTTGTGAAATGCTCTATTGTTCAAAAAAGGCCCCAGGTTAAAGTTACATAATCAGTTGTTATACAGAGTGACAATGGATCATAGTGGTCAAGCAGACAAGTAACAATTGGTCTTGCCCACAGTGTTTAAACAGCTGGTACTGAGGTCCCTCCACAATCACATGGGGCACCTCGGTATTGACAGAACTCTTAACTTGATATGATCCTGATTCTACTGGCCAAAGATGGGAGCAGATGTCGAGCAACGTGTCAAGACTTGTAGTCGTTGCCTCCAAAGGAAAGCCCTGCCTCAAAAAGAAGCCCCCCTTGTCAATATCACTACCAGTGCCCCCATGGAGCTAGTCTATAAAGATTTCTTGTGCTTAGAACCGGACTAAAAGAACATTGGCAATGTGTTACCGATCATTTTACACGATATGCACAAGCCTTCCCGACTAATGATCAAAAGGCCTCTACCATGGCCAAGGTGCTAGTAAAAAAATTCTTTGTCCACTATGGTGCCCCCCAGCAGATCCATTCTGACCAAGGGAGAGACTTTGAGAGTCAGTTAATCAAAGAAATGTTCTCCTTGTGGGGGGTGCGGAAGTCAAGAACCACCCCCTATCACCCGCAGGGGGACCCTCAACCAGAATGCTTTAATGGTACTCTTCCAGACATGTTGGGTACTCTCCATCCTAAAGACAAGCCTAAGTGGAGTCAACAGATTAGCACCTTGGTACACACCTACAATTGCACCAAAAGTGATGCCACCAGATACTCTCCATATTGACTCATGTTTGAGAGGGAAGCCCGGCTGCCAGTAGATGTTTGCGTTGGGGTATCCCTGGATGGGGTCTGAGCTGAGAACTATTTACAGTATGTACAGAAATTGAAGGCTCAATTGAACCATGCGCACTAACTAGTTTAAACAATGGCCACCAAGAGAAACCTCGCCAACAAAGAGAGGAATGACAAGAAAATGAAGGCTCAAGAGTTACTGCCTGGGGACCATGTGTTGCTGCGCAATTTGGGACTACATGGAAAGCATAAACTCACTGACAGGTGGCACCATCTACCGCACATAGTAGTTGGCAAATTGGATGACCTACCAGTGTACAAAGTGTGTCCAGAGAATATCTCCAAAGCTGTCAAAACCATGCACCATAATCACTTACTACCCATTGGTCAAGTTGTTATTGATGCTGAGCCAGCAGACATTGCCTCCCCTGGGCCAGTGACTCATGCTGCCGCAAAAAAGAGGCAGAGTTAACTTGCCCCAGTAGTTACAGAGTCAAGGCTTTCCCCGCAGCAGGCCCAGAATGATAGTGACTGTCAGTCCACCTCTGATGATAGTGAATGTGACAATGCCTATTACCCCTCCTATGAACTGAGTCAGCTGTTTTGAGGTAACCCTATGCCAAATTGTGGTGATGAAGCTGGGTATTCAGGACTTCATAACTCCCCAGCTTCTTCTCTGGACCCAGAGCCCCCTGAAAGTGAGGTGCAAAGTATCACATCTGAGGCTGCAGACTCTCTGTGCCCCATAGAACTGTCTGATTTGCCTGAAGAAGGGGCTGATGGCCTGAGTCTCTCTGGTGACATGCCAGAACTGGAAGAACAATATGAAAGTGTTGACAGCACCCCTTCAGTGCCACAAAGTCTAATTGTGTCAGGGTCTTCTCAGAATGGGCAACCTGGGCCCTTTTCAGAAGATAATGAGCAAAGTGTTGTGGAAACAGAGTCTGCAGAGCCAGGAGCTGATAGTGTTCCCAATCTGGACATCTCAACCAGTGCAGAGACATCCCTCACTACAGCAGAAGAACTCAGTGCCAGTATTGACCGCCCAGGGCCTGTGTCTGTTTCCCCTGGAAAATCTGGGTGACCTGTTAAGCCAGTGCTACATTTTAGTTATGATTCCCCTGGAAGGCCTGTAGACTTGCCTCTCAATGTAGTCCAAGAGCTCACTGCCCAAACTGAGCTTGATAGCCAACTCCAGGTTACTTGTTCTTCCTTCTCAATATGGTGCCCCTGCCCCATCTAGCCCCAAGTTAGCTGATAGGGAAGGACCCCCTCCTACAATGTTTAATGTACAAGAAGTTATAACATGAATCAGTAGTGTGATGTTACTAGTGTGTTAATCATAGTGGAATCAGTATCACATGTATGAAACATGCATAAGTATTGTCATTATGGATATAGTATTGTGAAGTGTAGTGAACATGTATAGTAAAGTAATAAGTTTACATTAACTGATGCATCAGATGTTGTTTGCATAGCATGCTAATGTAATATATGTCTCGTTTATATTGCATTTTCAATTTTATGATGGTACAGACTTGAACGCAGATGCCAAGTTTTCTCCAGGCAGGGAAGGGTGTAACCCCCTACAAATGGGGGTTCCAGAAAAGTCTTCCTTGGGTGTGCCTAAATGCCCACTGCCAGGCTGGTGTCCTGTGTCTTCATGCTTTAAAAGTGTTTGGTGAGAGTGCCTCAGTGCCTCTGTGCTCTGTCTCTTTAACAGCTGCCTATAACGTGGTGCTTATTTAATCTGGGAGGGGGGGCTGAGTGTTTCTATGCTCGTGTCCCACCCAGGCTGTCGGATAACTGCTCCATTCTGCCATCGCTATTTGCACAGAGGGAGCTCTGTTAGAAGCTGTACTTATTTGCTGATTATCTATTAGGATAGTAACGATACTATAGTTTGTGTAACCTGCCTTCTTTACAGCATGGACAGTTCTGTTTATCACCACCATCTTGGTCCTGGACTGCCAGAATGGGCCAATCAGTACTTTTGGGGACTCTAAAATGGAGCCTGTCCCCAGGGGTCTTGTGGGAGCATTGCTATGATTAATTCAGCAGGAAGACAAAATACAGGGAATTAAACCTACAGATGGGGCACGTCGAGATTAAGTCAGCAGCATACACAGACAATATCTGTATATTTATAGCAAATCCAAATGCGGGAATACAAGTAATGGGAAAAATAGAAGATTACTCAAAAATTATAGGTGCAAAAATTAACAAACAACAAAGTATTATATACCCTATAAGTGAGTCTTCTATACTGATCAATGACATTCAAGGTATTAGAGCGTCAACAGAACCAGTTAAAATTTTTAGGGTAAAATTTGGAAGGGGGATAGTGGGGTTCTAAATTGGACTGAAAAGACAGAATATGCTTATCAACAGGTGGCTGTCTGGAAATCATGGCAGTAATCCAAAAAGAAAAAAGTAGAGGTAGTTAAATCCTTTTTACTCCCCTTATTTTTGTCCATTAGCATAGTTTACCCTATTCCTCCAGCATTAGAAGTAACCCTTTTGAGTTTAGTATTTCAGATTATTTGAGGGAGTCATCTCAACCCAATAAAAAGGGAAATACTGTACCTTCCTATAGAAAAAAGAGGTTTAAATTTGCTCAATCCAGTGGCATTTTATTTTAGTAATTTCTTTCATAGCAATTTAATAGACTCTTCTAAACCAAATACAGCATTATGGTCAATATTTGCAAGGAAATGGCTATGTCTCTTTATGAATCTGTGGTACACTAAGAGAGATAAGCTGAAGAGTGTTAATACATGCCCAAGCTTCTTCAAACCAGCTTTAAAAAAAATAAAACAGTGGAAATTAAATCCTGATATTTCTCAATGCTAAACCAGTAAAATTATATACCAAATAATTCAGGATAAAGCATTTTCAATTAATCCAGAATTTAAAGGGATTTCAATAACTCATTATGGGCATGTTTTAACATCTTTACAAGATAAAAAAATTCCACACAGATTGTGGGATGTAACGTGGCTCAGTAGCCATGGAAAGTTAAATGTAAAATGTAACTCAAAGCACAAAATCCAAGCTGAGAGAATATGTCCACATGAATGTTGTATAGCGCAATAAGAAACAATGATGCACTTTTATATAGTGTCCATAAGTACAAGAAATATGGTGCCAATAAGCAGAAAAATGGAAAGATTCATATTGGAAACATGTGACATATATGGAAGTGGTGGGAGGTTTCTCTATAGGCACCCTCCATCTGGAGGCAGGGCTCATTAGGCTTATTTTTGCTTTTATAAGATTGATATTATAGCAGGTTAGATGTAAATTTGTGATACAGCAAGTGTATATAAAGATCCGAAAATGATTAGTGAACAGGTGGATCACAAATTGTATAAGCAATGGATGTATGAAAAGAAAACATGTGAGAGAGAATGGATGGCTAGATGGAAAGATTTACCATTTTTGAAAGACAAGATAGGATAATTTGTTTTTTCTTAATTTCTTGTTTTCTTTCTTTTTGTTAGTTGATTTGTTCCAGACATTGTGATGAATGTTGCATGTATAGATAAAGTTATTGTGATGTATTTTTGTTTTGAAATTTTCAATAAAACCTTCCCCTACTCTTCATGTAGGGGCACCAGAACCTCTGTTCATCTTGCTGTCCAGCAAGATGGCAGACCCTGGAGGTGATGGTGGAGGAGAGGATCATGCTGTTGCTGTGGATCCTGTTCAATCAATCATTTTTTCCAGTTCTGTGGAAATCCCTGCCAGTTCAGAGATTATACTTGCCAGTATGGAGAAGTAAGTCACAAGTCCTGAGCCTGCAAGGCCTAATGTGTGAGAATCAGAAGAGGTGATGGTAGCTACCAGACAGAATATAATTGAATGTATCTCTGGATTGTGGTCCCCATCCAAAGCAAAGATTGCTGAACTGTTGGACAATGTCTTGATGGCCAGTACCTGAGAAAAGAGAGCACTTCTACTGAAAATGTTGGCCGAGGAGGATGTGGCCTGAATTGCAGCAACAGATAGAGCTAAGGAACACTGCAGCAAGCTGGGGAGCAGCTCAGCTGAGAAGGATAAAATGTCAATGCCTGTTGTGACAGTGTCTAACCCAGGGGCTGCACCAGTTATGAGCTGCCCGATGGCAGGTGCAAACCAGGTGTTGAGAAGAGGCTGACCTGCCCAGGGGCCAGATATTAAAAACTTTGCCTATGGGCAAAGTGACTGCGCCCTGTTTGGCCAAGGTCTGCACCCGTGTGCAATATTAAAAGGGGGCTTTTGCTTGTGCTTATGGGGTTAGTGCATGCAAAAAAAACCCCATAATGTATGCAGTGGGCAAAGGGAGGGGCAGGGACAGGAATTCTGGTGCAGTGTGATATTCAGTGCATTTGTGTTGCTCAAAGGGGTCAGCACAGGCCACATTGCACAGCGCAAGTACTGCTGATCGAAACCCCAACACCATAGTGACTGCTGGAGCCACTGCAGCCAACAAGCAAGTTGGCAATTGGGGGAACACACACACCCTGGTGTCTAGTAGCATCCCTGTCCACTGATCACTGTCCACGGTACTGTAAACTCCTGTCCCAGGTGTCTTGTGGTCCCCCTCACCCTCTGATCACCAGTCCAATGTAACCCCTTCTTACTTTGGCAGACAGACTTGCCAGTCTCCTTGCTAGGATGTTTACCTGGCTTTGCTCTTGGGAGGAAGGGCACACAAAAACATTCATATTTTAACCAAGAACTGGGGTAGGCCATGGCACTGGGGGCACCATTAATACACACAGTTCACACTCAGATGAATGTCCACAAGCAGAACTAGAGCAAAGTAGTAGGTTTTCTTCTGTACACGATGGACTGACAGACATTTGTCCAGTGGGGCAGCAGACACAGAACGGTACACAAAGTCCAAAAAATGCACAGTAGAGATTTACTACAAGTCCATTTGTATGGGGGCCCTCCCCGTCTTAGAGAGTCAGAACAAGACGAGTTTCTGTGCAGCCCTCTTCCGGGCTATGGGCATAGGACAGAGCTTGTCCAAATAAGTGTGAACAATGCTGGGTTCAAAGTTTATCAGTTTCCATTCTTTTTCAGAAAGTGAACAATGCCAGGTTAACATGCCCCGGGGGTGGGCAATGCTGGACTCCCTCATTACCAATGTTTCATACTCCATAAAGTCTTTACAGGACAGGACATGTCCTCCAAACTGTAAGAATCAGTTCTGGCAACCTTTCTAAAACTGAGAAAAGGTTTATACCTCTTCTCCCAGACAGAAGCGACTGTGTATCTCCAAATTCTAGACAGAGGGGAGGCAACTCTTTTCCAAACAAATTCATAACTGTGAAGGCATCATTTGAGTATTACAACAGTCCTCTGACAGTTCTGAGGTGCAATTGTTCAAACACACAGGAATTCCAAAGTAGAAAGGAACCTCACACACCATTTGATTCAGCACTTACGACGACTTAGAAAGGATTCACTTTAAATCCGTTTATTCATTTGTCAGGAAAATAACAAAATGGTAATAACAGCAGGAGGCCTGGGAGCATACCTCCACCTAACATTTTGCCCCGCCCTTCCCGGGGCTTCGTCAGAGGTTACCAAAACCAGTCATTGTTAGATTTTCAAATAATAAACCTTGAAATACTCATGAGTCCCAGCACTTGATCACCAAAAATGTGAGAGCCAACTGCTTAGCTTCACTCCTCCCTTTGGGGAGGGTCCCTGGAGGTAGTGGAGATTGTTAAAAATAATCTGAGTTTACTAAAAGAGACCAAGCAGTTGGGAGATTTTCTTAAACCCCCTATTAGAATTTCTTACAGAAGAGGGCAAAATCTTTGGGACAAACTCATTAGACGTTACCTTTTGGAAGTTGGCAATCAAACTGATAGTAGGTGGGGGTGCAAACCACGTGAGAAATATAGAGTGCGCAATTTGGTTTCCAAAGGTACTCACTTTACCAAACCTAGAACTGGGACATTAGAAAATGTAAGGGGCCATTTTACATGTGAGACAGAAGGGATAATTTGTCTTCTAACCTATTCATGTGGTTGCTACTATATTGGTAGAACCAAGAGGCAATTTAGAATGAGAATTAATGAACACATGTTGGCTATCAGGAATTGAAACGTTGGGTATGCTATGGCTGCCTATATTATGTCAGTGAAAAACAAATTGGAGCACACTGTGAAATGTGGGGGCATAGAAAACATACATAGAGATGTGAGAGGTGGTGATTATGATACAATTATAAACAAAAAGGAACAGGAATTAATTTTAGGATGTGGGGATTGAATAAACTGGGGCTAAATGGCAAATTTGAATTGAAACCATTTTTGAAAAAAATAAGATAAAATGTCTTGCTGGTTCTTCATAACCCTTCACACATATTTCATTTACCAGCCTCGTGACTTTTAATCTGTTCTATGTTGTTGCCATTCCTAGGTTCACCTTTATCTGGCCCAGGACAAGTGCAGGATGTTGCACTCCCCCATTGCACTCTGAATTGAAGACCACGTATGATAATGGGAAATTCTGTGGAATGGAAATGCTGAGTTTGCTACAGTTGCCCACATTATGTCAGTGGGAAATAAATCTGAGCACATTGCAAAAGTTATGGACATAGTAAAAAGTGCATAGAGATGTGAGAGGTGGTGATAACACAAAAGGATGGGATTGTCAGGACAATAGGTTGGAATACCAATTACTTGTTATGGGTACTCGTCTAAGCTTTCAGTCCGGTGTCATAAAATATGTATAAAATCATATAAGCAATGTAAGACTGGCTCAAACCTTACCACCTATTGTATGAAAGTTCTAGACAACCACAAATAACGTTTATGTCACACTCTCTTATTATAAAAAAAATTAGATTTTATTTTCCCCTGTATAATATAACTAGTTTCTAATAACTTGCATATATATAAAACATTGTAAACACAGTGAAAACAGCATAAATACAAACAAACAAGCAGTTGCCAATGCCGAATGTTTGCTTGCTGGTATTAGCATTGGGAATGCAGGAGTTAGATGCAGAATAGGAATGGCAGTGAAGTATTGAACTTCACACCAACCCCACCTCCACCCTGCAGAGAGGGACAGGCATTGGGGTATGCGTTTGGGTCATCTCCCATAACATTCATGCTATTTCACCTCACCCTATCCTGCAGACACCGACAAGTGTTGAGGCGTGCCTTGGGGTGTTCGGTTTTATAGTCACCCTATTCCAGAAGGACATACGCTGAAATGGGTGCAGTATAGGAAAATGAGGTGAACTCTGGGGCCGAAGAGTCCAAGGCACACCTTGATGCCTGTCACTGGCAGCAGGATGGGGTTGGGGGTGGAATGGCATGAGCATTACAGTTGGCAATCCAAAGGCACATCCCGGATGCTTGTCAGTCTGTACAGGGTGGGACGTTATGGTTAGAAACCCTAACACCCCAGGCGTTTGTTGGTATTTGCACTACAGATTTTCAGCATGGCCTTTTTGTGACCCACACCTCATGAAAGCATTTGGGACCTCTTCTCATGAACAGTGGCATTGTGATGTTGTTAATGTGTCCTGAACTTTGAGTTCCTACACCAACCGTGCCTTTCTGCACCAGATGTACGAAAACACAGATCGGGCAGCATGTGAAAAATAACAGCTGTACCACTCATAGGGAGGCATGAAGAGATGCTATGTTGAAAATCTGTAGTAAAAATATTAAAAATGCTCAAACTTCTCAGTGTATGTGGAAACTGTGCAACGCATGCGTGTAATGCAGTCATTTAGTGGAAATATTTCACCAAATTTTCAACATAGGCATTTTGTGACCTCTGCTCATCAACACTGTCACTATGATTTTCTTAATCTGTCCCGAACATTAATTTCCCACAGTGACCGTGCTATTCTGTGCCAGATGTGTAAATGTATATTTCAGTCAGGATATGAAAAATTACAGCTATACTGTTCATAAGGAGGTGTGAAAAAATGCCAATGTTGAACATCTGGAGTGAAAATATTAGAAATGCGCAAAACTACAAGGGTGTGTAGAAACTGTGTAACGTATGCTCGTAACACAGTCATTTCATGGATTTTTGTCACTAAATGTTCAACATAGACATTTTAGCACCTCTGCTCATGAACAGTGTCACTGTGATTTCTTAATTTGTCCCGAACACTGACTTCCCACAGCGACCGCACTATTGTGTGCTGGAAATGCGAAAACACATTTCAGCCAGGATGTGAAAAATGACAGCTGTACTGTTCATAATGAGCTGCAAAAAAATGCCAATGTTGAAAATCTGGAGTGAAAATAGTACAAATTTGCGAAGTTACAAGGCTGCATGAAAACTGCACAATGCACACTCATAACACAGTCATTTTATGGACGTTTGTCACCAAATTTTCAACACAGGCATTTTAGGACTTCTGCTCATGAACAAATTCACTGTAATTTTCTTAATCTGTCCCAAACACTTATTTCCCACAGTGACTGCACTGTTCTGTGTCAGAAGTACAAAAACACATTTTGGCCAGGATGTGAAAAATGACAGCTGTACTGTTCATAAGGAGGTTTGAAAAAATGCCAAAGTTTAAAATCTGGAGTGAAAATATTAAAAATTTACAAAGTTACGAGGGAGCATGAAACTGCGCAACTCACGCTCATAAAACAGTAATTTTTGTGATTTTTTTCACCAAATTTGCAACATAGGCTTTTTGAGAGCCCACCTCATGAACAGTGGCACTGTCATTTTGTCAATTGGCCTCGAAAGGTGATTCCACGTAGTGACCACGAAATCACCTTTCAGGACTGAATATCACCATGACAGAGACTGTATTCATGAGGAGAGGTCCCAGTAACCCCATGTTGAAAATTTGGTGGCAAAAGTCCGAAGAATGGCTGAGATATCCACATAAGTTGAAAAAACCCTATTTATGCCATTATATGGCTTACCGGGATTTCTTCCATTCGTGGTCGGCTTTGAAGAGTGCACATGAGTTCCTGGTCGTGCCGGGCTCTGGAGATAAATATGGGGTGAGGTTGTGTGTGGAGGTGGGGTGTGCAGAGGGTGGGCGTGGGTTGAGGAAGGGGGCACAACAGACCGTGAGGGACCCTTTTCTTTATTTCAGGGACAAAAATAATAAAAAGGACGTCGAGGGAAGGTTTTTTTTTCAGGCTTCATTTGTGCACACTGGGATGGGCTCCCAGTTTGCCGCCTGAGTTTTGGGGAAGAGAGGACTTATGCTGATGGGGATTGGGCCCTCCGTCAGCAAATAAAGACTGTTCGGGGGGGCATGATGCTGAGGGGGATTGGGCACCCCCTCGGCACACAACAAATAGGGGGGACTTTATGCCGATGGGGAGTGGGCTGCCCCACTGGCAAATGAATTGGGTCGTTGGCATGCCGACAGGGGGATTGGGCACCCCCATTGGCTTACATGGGTCTGTGAGGTAGCAGCATAGCTGCTGCCATGTTCACAGAACTGTGACACCAGGCAACGTACTGCCCTGTAATGATGGGTCACTTCCTCATTGCAGCGGAATTGCTGACACTGCAATGACAAGGCAGTCCCTCATTGCAGCGGCCAAATTGTTTCAAGTTGGTGGCATTTCTGCAGAACCAGTGTCATCAGGACACTGGGCCTGCATTGGGTGCACACCGCCAAGCCCACAAATGCAGTGCTGGCATTGGCCACCACACTGCCGCTTCTCCACAACCCACTTCTCTCCTAAGCTGCCGAATAATGTTTCTTGCGCATGTGCACAAGCAGACATAAAAAGGTTTCAGAAAATAAACAAGAAGAAACAAAAAAACACAACTTTCAGTTTTGGTAACTTTTCCAAACAGTAAAATTGTCCTTGCATACTTCATAAACAACTTTGTCTTATTAGCATTTCAAAACTTCTCTTAGTAACTTATTGAAAGACTTTTTCTTTGGAAAAATGTTTATATATCATTATTTAGATTTAAGCTTTTACTATATACCCAACACTGTAGTGTCTAAGAAGTTATTTTCCATGCAGCCTCTAAATCCAATTAGAATATTAATAAAAATGATTTAAAATAATACTCAAGACATCTGGTTAGCTGTAGAGTCTGGATTTTCTTCTTGATTTCAGAATCTTGGTGAGTTCTTCACTAGATGGCAACATTCCTCATTAGTGGCTGGATCTTGTTGTTTCTGTTTTTTTGTTCTCTGTTCACACTCGTTCCCTGGACATTGAAACCATCTGTTGTCAGCACATCACTGCAAACTTGCTTCTGGGCTGATGGATATCAATAGGCAATCTGTCCTTTGTTCTGATTTTGGCAGGGACTTAAAAAAACAGTACTTGAAAGCAAAAATGTCCATTCCACAAGTACAGAACCTCTCAGCATCTCAGTTGGAAGTTGACTGACCACCCCTTTTAGGAACTGACTTTTATTACCTCTAGTCCAGAGTGACATCACTGTCTGGCTATGCCATTATTGCACCAGTCCTGATTTGTTCTGGCAAAGGGGGTAGGATGGCTATTTTTTTTCCTTCTGAGACACCACCTCCCTCTGCTTTGTTTCAGTTTTTAGTGCAAAGTTAATTTTCCTTATAACTTTTGAAGGCAGTAAGATGCAGTCTTACAACAAACATGTTCAAGCTCTGCTCAATAGATACAATCTTTCAAAGTGTCTCTCATTTCTGTAAGGCAAATATTTTCTGAGATACTTTAATAATGATTATAACATCAGCTCTCAGCAAAGTCTTTTGAAAACAAAATAAGCATTCTGTTCTCCATGTCTCAAGTTTCAGAATGAGGTAGGTTTCCTCTAGAAAAAGTTTCAGGAAAGTCCTCAAAAGCATGCAATTCCATTGCAAAGGGTTGTCCCTTTGTTTGTTTGTGTTCACTAGACCACACAGAGTCTGTTCCAAAGTTGGTTACCTCAAACTCTTTAAGATGGTATTTTTCAGCTTAGCACCCCGTTGCCCACACAAAAATTATCTCTTCGGATTCATCATGACACCAGCATTCATTTAAAATCAAACTCAGGTATTTCAGCTTTTAGGTTTTTGACACAAAATAGATTGTCAACTAACTTACCTTATTCAACAGTTGCAAGTCTCTAACTCAGCCAGTCAATAGGTCAAGATGTTCTTTATCCACTGTGTAAGTTTCATGCCGGCAGCATGTTGCATTCTCTAGTAATAAACAAATGTCTTTCTTCATATTGAAACATTTAAGAGTAAGTAAGTCTCTTTTTTTCTTCTTGACGTAAGCTAGATTCCGTAGAAGACAGTGTCAGCCTATATATTTTGATTTGACTGCTTATCCCATGTGACATCATCAGAAATGTACATTTATGCATATAAATATGTACAGTACTACATGATTAAACATGATTACCACTATGTACACTTCCTTTAACTGCTTCAACATTATTTTACATTGTTTTAAACATTTTTCAAATACAACAAATTAACTCTTTGTTCATCATTTGCAGGTATCAGTATTACAATTAACATTTCCAGTGTTAACTATTGTTCATGATCAGCCCTTTTTGATTCAGTTGAAATATCCTGCAGGGTCTTTTTGTGTTCATGATATTGCCTCAGCTGATTAATATGAACCCATTTAGATATCACTTCTCTGGTGTTCTTCTTGAGTTCAATTTGGTACGCTACTGGTAAGACTTTATCTGTGATCAAAAAGGGTCCTTGCTGGCCTGGAAGGAACTTTTTAACCTTAGCTTTATCCCTGCTGTAGTTAAAATAAAACACCAGGGGCTATATATTTAAATGTTTGCACAGAACACATAGAAACATAGAAGTTGACAGCAGATAAGGACCTCAAGGCCCATCCAGTCTGCCCATTTCTTTTTCTACCTTATAAATGTGCCATCGGCCTTTGCTCTGTCAGTGGCCTATCTATTCATAGTCATTTGTATTGCTCCCTTATGCCTATCCCATGCCTGTTTGAAGCCCTGCATTGTATTCATAGCCACCACTTCTTGTGGTAAGCCATTCCATGCATCCACCACCCTTTCTGTGAAAAGAATTTCCTCACATTCCCCTTAATCGGCCTCCCTCTAATCTCATGCTGTGTCCTCTTGTCCTGCTATTTTCTTATATTTAAACATGTTAGACTCTTTCACCTTGTTTATGCCCTTAGGTGTTTGAATGCCTCGATCATATCCCTCTCTCCCTCCTTTGCTCAGGGTATACATATTGAGCTCCGTTAATCTGTCCTCATATGTCTTCTGATGCAGTCCCTGCACCATTTTGGTTGCCCTTCTCTGGACTGCCTCAATTTGGCTAATGTCCTTGTGAAGGTGTGGCCTCCAATACTGCACGCAGTACTCCAGATGGGGCCTAACCAGTGTCTTGTACAGAGGATTATTACCTCCCTCTTCACGACTTGTGATACCCTACTATCACCCTAACACCCCCTAGCCTTACCTACTGCTTTAGAGGTCTGCTTGGATGATTTTAGGTCATCAGTGATGATGATGCCCAAGTCTCTTTCTTCCTTTGTGACTGCAGCAACTCCCTCCCAGCCTATGGGTGGCTTCAGGGTTCTCTTCCCTATATGCATGATTTTGCACTTCTTTGCATTAAATCCCAGTTGCCACTCTTCTGACCATTCTGCTAGATTATCCAGATCTCTTCTCATTCTGCCCACCCCATCTGGATCATCTACTCTGTTGCAGATCTTGGTGTCATCTGCAAACAGACAACTACCCTCTAGTCCATCTGCAAGGTCACTAATGAAGATGTTGAAGAGGACTGGCCCAAGGACTGATCCCTGAGGTACCCCACTTGTGACTTGCATCTCTTCTGACTGTATACCATTTACCACCACTCTCTGTTTTCTGCCCGTCAACCAGTTTGCCACCCAGTTGACCAACTTCTGACCACCAGAGCCTACCCAGCTTATTTATCAATCTTCTATGTGGAACAGTGTCAAAGCTTTGCTGAAGTCAAGGTAGGCGACATCAACTGCTCCCCTTGGTCCACCACTCTGGTTACCCAGTCAAAGAAATCTATGAGATTAGTTTGACAGGACCTTCCTTTGTAAACCCATGCTGTCTTGGATCCTGTGCCCCTAAGGTTCCAGGTGTTGCACTATCCTTTCCTTAAGGAGTGCCTCCATAATCTTGCCCACTACTGAGGTAAGACTGACCGGTCTGTAGTTCCCGCCTCCTCCCTGCTACCACTCTTGTGGGCGGGATCACATAAACCCTTCTCCAGTCTTCTGGGACCTCTCCTGTGCTCAGAGACTCACTAAACAATTCTGCTAATGGCTCTGCTAGTTCCTCCTTTAGCTCCTTAAGTACCCTGGGATGTATGCCATCAGGTCCCATTGCCTTATCCACCCTGAGCTTGAAGCTCTTGTGGACCCTTTCTTTTTGTGAAGGTAGTGCTCCCTCCTCCCCTGTGTCACGATGCTGAGCTGTGGGCCCTGCCCTACCTTCTCTTCAGTAAATACTGAGCAAAAGTATCTATTTAGGATAGATGCCTTTACAGGGTCCTCCTCCTCACATGCTCCCTTTTCTCCATTAAGCTAGCAATACCCCTCTGGACTTTCTCCTTTCACTAATGTATCTATAGAAGTCTTGTCACCTTCTTTTACTGTTCATGCTAGTGTTTCCTCAGTTTGGGACTTTGCCTTACTGCCTTACCTGCTTCCCTTAGGGCAGTTTGGTATGCCTCCCTATCTTCATCCGCTGTGTCCCTTATATTTCCTGAAGGCCAGCCTTTTGGCTCTGACCTTTTCTGCTACTGTATTTGAGAACCAAAGTGGTTTCCTTCTTGTTTTGCACTTCCTTTTCTGTCTAACACAATGGGATGTTGCTTCAAGTATTGCATCTTTAATGCTTGCCCACTTTGCCTGTACCCCCTCACCTGTGTTTCTTTTTGCCAGGGCTAGCTTAACTCTGTTGGCCATCTTATCAAAGTCAGCTCCTCTGAAGTCCCATATTTTTGCCTTGGAATGGGATGATTTAGATGTAGTAGCCAAATTGAACCATACCATGTGATGGTCACTGGCCCCAGGTGACCTTCTACCTGGAGATCTGTGATCCCTTCTTTGTTAGTCAGTACTAGATCTAGGATAGCCCTGTCTCTTGTGGGTTGCTGTACCAGTTGTTTGAGGCCCTCCCCTGCAGGAATCCACTATGAGTCTAGTTCTGGCAGATGTTCCTGCTGGTATTGACCAATCTGTATCTGGCATGTTGAAGTCTCCATTATCAGAACCTCCCTTTAGCTGTCATGTTTTGTATATCTTCTAACAGTAATGTGTCTATGTCCTCCCTCTGGTCTGGGGGCCTGTAGACAACCCCAGTTTTATGGCTGTCCCATTTCCTGTTTCCAGGGTGACCCACTTTCTTCGCTCCTTATGTGTATTCTGAATTTCTGTAGCTTTGATATTTTCATTAACATACAGGGCCTCCCCCCCCTTTTGCACCTCGGTCTCTTCTGAACAATACATAGCCAGGTACTGAAGTCTCCCAAGTGTGGTTACTGGTAAACCACGTCTCACTAGTGCTACTATGTCCAGTTTAGCCTCTGACATTATTGCCTGCAGGTCTGGGATCTTATTTCCCAGGCTGTGAGCATTGTGTACATGATTTTCCATTGGCCAGATTTTGGTGTGTTAGTTGTTGGGTGAAGTTTGGCATTACTCCTGTCGTCATATGGGAGATCAAACCTTTTTCTTACCTGGTGATGCAAATGAACGGCAAACATGCTGAATTCCTGTTTGACCACTAGCTGAGGGGAGAGGAGGGATGTTCTTCCCATTCGACGTATGGGGTGCTGCACCCCTCTCCCAATTTGCTAGTTTAAATATTCAAAGATGTCAAACTTCTGCCCCAATGCACTGACTCCCTCTTTAGTCAGATGCAGTTCATCAAATTTAAAGAACTTTCGCTCCCAGAACTGTTGCCAGTTCCCTAAAAATCTGTGTCCTTTTTCCTGGCACCAGTCCTTGAGCCACGTGTTTAGCTCCCCTATCTCCCCTTCTCTGACCTTCCGTCCATCTGCTCCCCTCTCCCAGACTGGCAGGATCTCAGAGAAGGAGATGCCAGACGAAATAGATGATAGTTTGTCACCCAGCCTAGTCAGGTGTTCCTTGGTCTCCACAACTGACCGGCTGGCGAGATCATTAGTCCCTATGTGTACTAGGACATCAATGTTTTCTCCTGCTTTGTGAACAATTTTAGCAATGCGGTCAGTGTCTCTCCATGCTGATGTACCTGGGAGACATCTGACCATCACCCCTGGCTGGAGATGGGTATCAACTCCCTGAATCATGGAGTCTGCACTGGGATTGTGCCACAGTTGTGCCAGAGCTTCATATTCAAAAGTTGAACTAGCGCCGGTGCGACGTGGTGCTAAAATCTGATGTATGCATGGGACCTAGTGAGGGGTGGGGACATGTGTACAGATTCTCCAGGATATTCAAAACTATGGCACAATGCTATGGTCGGTAGCATGACATATAGTGCGGTGCTAATTACCACCGATGAAAAGCATGTCTTAGCTCTGGGCAAACTAAGGATGGGGGGTGTGGACACAGTAGCACCACTAGCAGCATGGTGCACCTGAGGTATTACAACCTGGTGGCATAGTGGCCCTCCCTCCCCGATCCCTCATTATACAATCAGTTAAGTAGCCCCCATTAATTGGTGGTACAGTGTTCCCCCCTCTTCAATCCCCGATGTCCCCATTATAAAATTAGTTAAGTAGCCTCCATTCATTGGTGGTACAGTAGCCCTCCCACCCTGATCCCCGATGTCCACATTATAACATAATTTAAATAAACCCCCATTCATTGGTGCTACAGTGGCCTTCCCACCCCAATCCCTGATGTCCCCATTATAAAATCAGTTAAGTAAGCCCCAATTCATTGGTGGTACAGTGTTCCCCCTTCCCCGATCCTTGTTGTCCCCATTATAAAATCAGTTAAGTAGCCCCTGTTCGTTGGTGGTTGAGTGTTCCCCCCTCCCTGAACCCCGATGTCCCCCTTGTCATGAAAGAAAAGCACGACCCTGTCATTGGTGGTCAAGTGGCCCCCAGTCCCCCACCCCAGCCAGTTGTTCCCACCACCTCACTCCCCCACCATGTCGAAACAGCACTGTCACTTTCACATCCCTCCTCTCACCTCCGCGACTGGTGCTGACTGAACTGTCACCAAGTGCTGTACTGGACAGTGTACACATGCATAGACTTTCCAGTACTGCACTCGGTGACAGTTCAGTCAGCATAGCCCACATAGGTGTGAGGAGGGATGTGCTGGCACTGGCTCTGTTTTGGCATGAGAGAGTGGGTGGTGAGAACAACCTGCTGGGGGGGGGCACTCAACCACCAATGAAAAGGGTGTGCTTTTCTTTCATGACAACGGGGACATCAGAGTTCAGGGAGGGCTGAACACTGTACCACCAATGAATGGGGGCTTATTTAAATGATGTTATAATGGGGACATCAGCATTCGAGGAGGGAGGGCCACTAGACCACTAATGATGGGGATTTTCTTGAATGTATTTAAGATGAGGACATCAGCGATTGGGGAGGGCGGGCCACTAGACCACCAATGATGGGGGATTTCTTGAATGTATTTAAGATGGGGATATCAGGGATTGGGAAGGGAGGGTCACTAGACCACCAATTATGAGGGCATAATTACATGTTTTTATAATGTGGACATCAGGGATTGGGGAATGTAGAGGGCCATTGGACCACCAGGAGATATTTTGACATGACAATATTGTGACATGGGAGATGGAAGGGTACAACTACTGCTGCAAATTGGCACACTGTGGCAACCATTCCCTGAAGGATATTTCTGTGTATTGGTAGACCAGATCTGTCTGGTCTAAGGGTATCTAAATATACTCCCTCTGGGTGGGGTTTGTGCATCCAACAGTCGGGGATGTGGAAGCCAGCATCTGTCATATGTTTCCATGTGCTATGTCACAGCCCATTTCTGGGTGCACGGGCAGCACATGCACTGTTTGGGGTGGCAGTCTGTGGATGATGCAGGCTGCTTTTGTGCATTGCTTAGGGGTAGTTTGTGATGCAAGGTGCTACTTGTACCATTTATGTTTGGCGCTAGCACCTTGCATCTTTCTCAGGGCTTTGGGACACAAGCCTGATGACTGAAGCCAATGAGGGGGCAGGGTGGGCAGATGGCCACCCTGGACCACTTCATATGCCATGGTAGAGACATGCAGCACACAGAAGGCACCACCCACATTGCCGTCATCTGGCACTGGAACCATCACTGCCAGGCATTTGTGGGTGCCTCAGCTCCCAGTGGACACCATGGCTGTGCTTCCATGCAGCACACACCTCCAGACCCCCCATTGGGGTACACCAATAAAATCCAGCAAACACGTGCAGCACTGTAGGAATGGAGGGTGCTGCGGGTAGGGTGTACAGGTGGCCAGGCTGCACCACATAGTAGGTGATGCCACATGGCTGGGGCCATTCACACAGTGCACATGTTCCAGTGATGGGAGTGCCCCTGTCTTTTGTATGCATGTCTGCTGGTATGTGTCTGCCCCATGGGGCACATGCTGCACACCTGTACAGACACCACATCACACATGGCCAGCCATGTGTATGGTACTGTGGGAATACCATGCCATTGGTGCAGTGTATGGGGGCACAGGACAGCATGACAGTGGTGGGAGATCCAAGGGAGCTCCGCCCATGAGGAGAGGAGGAGAGACAGCATGGAGGCTAACATCAGTGTTCATGCAGTCTAAACACTGCTGAGCTTGTCCTCATAGCCCTCAACCCCCTTCTAACCCAAAGAGTTTACTGTAATGAGCGAGGACCTTGCAAACCTGACTAAGAAGGAATACAAATCCTTGCATACCTTCGGCATTGCAGACATGAGTAGGGATGCCAAATGTAGTAAAGGAGTGAGACCTAAATCTAAACAGCCATATCCCATGGCAATCCAAAAAAATGGAATAATTCAAAGAAAAACAAGACTGACTCTTTACCTGAACAGAACTCCCCCAAATCTAAATGGAAACCAGTGATTACCATGCTTAATTTATTTCAAGGTATGGAGAAACCCTTTAAATATCCAGAACTGTTGGTACAAACTCAGTTGGTACCTGAAAGCAATGGGGGCCAGCTTATTGTCCTGGAGCGGGATGCTGGAATACCTCAGTCGACTGTACCCGATATAAAGAATATAATGGTGGAAAGGATGGAGGAATCCACCTCACATGAAACCGACAACAGAGCTGAACCTGACAACAGACCTGAAACTGACAACAGAGCTGAACCTCCACGCAACTCAAATGGGCCTGAATCTTTGCAAACCTCCGAGACTGGAACAGAAAAAATGGCCTGCATTGATGACCAGACCGAAATAATTTCAAACACCCACTAAGAAAGGATAAGCTTACCTAATGTATATTCCAATAATCTTGACTTTAACCCCAGCTTTGCCTCATAAGTCTTTGACTCTAGAAAGTAACCAAAAAGAAAATGTTCAAGATAAACCCTTATCTAACAAAGAGAGGGATGATATAAACTTTGAGGTTAACGTGGAAGGGCAGTCAGCCAATAATTTGCCTCCTACATCTGAAAATACAACCTTTAACCGGCAGAGAGACCTTAGTATTGATGGTAAAAATGCACAAAAACACGACGAAATGGGGAGTATATCTGAAACTGAATATGTTACAGGAGAATCAGAGGACTCTGATACTGACGAGCCACTGGCTTGGGCCAAAATGCTTTTTTGCGAAAATGTATTCAATCTTTGAGAAGATGGAGAGGATGTTAAACATACAAGAACAATTAGACTCTTGCTACAATTTAACTCAAAATTTGGTGAAAGAAAATATTGAATTAAGATCTTAGGTTTCACAAGTAAAGTCAATCCTGAACCATTTACAAAACAAAGTAACTCCCATGTCTAAAAAAATTGATCTAGAACTCTTAAACACAAAATTTAAAGACAAATTAAACGGCTTTGAAATGCATGCCAGGTGAAAGAATATATGGATACTAGGGGTACTGAAAGCCTGGGACAGTCAAAAAAGCCTGGCAGAAACCTTCAGACATATAGCTACAGCTTACTTAGATTCCAAACCCACCAAAATAAATATTGAAATAGACAGAATACACAGAACTTTGTGCAGTAAATCAAATGATACAGACCCTCCCAGGCCTATAGTTATGATTTTTTTAAAATCCCAGCACAAAGATACCTTGATGGCAGCAGTCTACAAAAAAAAAAAAGATTAAATATAATGGGGGCTTCCATCTCTATTTACAATGACTATCCACCAAACCTTGTCCAACAATGGAAACAATATGACTGGTTGAGAAATAAATTGTGGACCTATGGTATCAAAGCAACAGTAACATTTGCTGCCAAACTGCATGTAATAATAGAAGGGATGTGATATACATATGATTCTTTAGATGATGTTATAAAAGATTTAAAAGTGAAACTATCAAATATATTTACATAAGATGGTTCTTTGTTATAAGTGATAATGTTTCCTGAAAAGGGGGGGAGGCAGAGGATAACCTAATGATGGATTACAAGAATGAGGGTTGCTCCACAGTACAAGCTATTTCATTTTATTTATTCACTGGGAAAAGGTGTTGAATATTTTTTTGATGTAGATGATGAACATAATGTTAGATGCTGGTTTAATAATGTATCTTGATCTGACTTATTTATTTATTTTACTTAGAGCCTAGGATTACAAGTACATTTGAGCCAAGGCTCTTTTACAAAGGTTCCACATCAATTGAGGTACAATACAAACATTACATAGAGTTGAGTAACAATGCAGAAATGGTGTACAGACATTTTTTAGCAGCTAAAATACATCACATTTAGGGAAAGTGGGTACCAGAGGGGGCAGGGCAGACAGAGGTATCTGAGGCTTGGAATGGACACAAAAAGAGTGGTGCAGCCATGGGCATTTGTCAGGCCTCAAAAAAGTACTGGGGGTAGGGGAAAAAATGGGAGGGTAGGCTGTAGGATGAGGGAGAGAGGGGGTAAGAGTAGAAGTGCTAGGGGGGAGGTCAGATTATGAGGGGCAGTTGCAGGAGCTAGAGGCAGCTAGGTGGAGGCAAAGGTTGACTTTGAATGAGCCTAGCTTTGCAGAGAGGAGATGTCTTTGTTGAGTCCATTAATCCAGCTAGGAGCTTGGTGCGCAAAGGATCTTTGGTCCAGTGTGATGCAGCACCGAGGAATGTGCAGCATTTGATTTTCTGACACCCTGGTGAGGCGTGGGTTGCATGCTGTATGGAGAAGAGTTTGGACTCTGGGGGGAGCAAGATGTAGCATCATTTTCTTAGCCATTAGACAAGTTTGGTACTTGATATGGTTTGATAACTGGAGCCACCCTGTTTGGGCATAGAGGTCACACATATGGGTGAGATGGTGGGATCCTGTGATGAGTCGGCAGGCTTTGTTTAGGGCCAAGAATAAGCGTCTGAGGGCTGTGTCAGTTGCAGAGTCATAAATAATCAGACCATAGTCAATTAGCGAGACCACCGAACTCTGAACTGCTATCCTTAAGGCATCCGAGGTAAGGCATTGCCTGTGCCTGTAGAGGAGACCAATGCTTGTGTTTGCAGCTTTGGCGATGCTATCTATGTGGATGCTGTAGGATAGGTTGCTGTCTATGGTGATCCCCAGATATTTAAAGGAGTGAACCTGTTCGAGGACAGCACCAAAGCAGGTTGTAATATTAAGTGGGTGAAGCCTATGTTTGTTGTGGGAGCCACAGAAAAGCATTGACTTGGTTTTCTTATAGTTGAGGACCAGCTTTTGACTACTAAACCATGTTTCAATGGAGGTGAAGCCCTTCTGAAGCTTGTTTTAGAGTAGGTGGGGGTCTTGTTTGGTGGTGTAAAGACAGCATTGTCAGCATAGAGTAGGATTTGTTCTGGACAGGACTGTGGAAGATTGTTCAAAAACAGGCTGAAGAGGAGTAGCCTGAGAATAGATCCCTGGGGGACTCCTGAGCATACGGGTCTAGCATCTGAGAGGACATCAGCGATTTTCACTCTTTGGGAACAGTTTTCCAGGTAGCTCTTAATCCAAGTTGTAGACTATGGGAAGAGCCCAGCTTTTAACAGTTCTGTGAGGAGTATTCGATAATGGACGGTGTCAAAAGCCTTGGTCAGGTCTATGAAGACCGAACCAGTGAGGTAATTATTGTCCAGGGAGTTGAGAATTGCTCCTCTGAATTCAAGGAGGGCAGATGTGGTGCTGTGGTCTTTTCTGAAGCCATGCTGTTGTTTACAAAGGATGTCGTACTTGTCCAGATATTCTGTTAGCTGGTCAGATACCAGACTTTCAATGGCCTTGGGGGGGGGTAGTGTGGATATAGGCCTATAGTTTCCATGAAGGGCCTTATCCCCAATCTTGTGAAATGGTGTCACGGTGGCAGATTTCCAACTGTCGGGGAACTGGCCTAGGGTGAGGGAGAGGTTGAAAATCCAAGTTAGAGGAGATTGCACTTCATCAAGAGTAAGGGACAGCAGTTTGAGGTCGAGTAAGTTGCCACTTATTCTAGATCCAGCAATTGCTTTACTGACGTATCTATGGACTTCATGTGTCCTGACTGCTCTGAAGTAAAAAGGGGGGGTGATTTGATAAAGGGGTTGGGGGGGTGGAGGAGGGTACAGGAGGGAGGTCTTCATCGAAGAAATCTAGAGGAAGAACACTACTGAAGTCAGTGAATGCATTATTGAACACGTTAGCTATAGTGGAAGGGTCAAGAGTTATAGTCCCATCCATGTCCAACATTGAAGGTGATGTTTTGGGCAGTTTCTCTGTAACTTCCTTGAGATTATTGCAGAAGGACTTCCTCCTTCCCCTGGAGTTTGTGAGGGCATCTTTGTAATAGTTACTTTTCTTCCGACGTATTTATTTGGTGCAGTCATTTCGGCATGTTTGTAGTTTTGTATATCTTCTTGCCTACCAGTGGCCCGAGCCTGAAACCAGAAGTGGTCCCTAGCTTTCAGCAATGTTAGGAGCCATGGATTGCGAAGGCCTTTTATTTTCCTCTTTTTGAAGGGGACGTAGACGTCACAGGCAGCATTGAAGGAGCTGATGAAGAAGTCAAGTACAGAGTTGACATCCGATGCATGGAAGATAGGTGACCAGCCTTGTTGTCTAAGGTGTGATTTGAGGTGCTTCAACTGACCATGCAGAAGGATTCTGCTGTTTATTAGTTTGGGTGGTGGTGGGCTGAATTTGTTAGACCATTCACAGGTGACTGGGGAGTGGTCACTTAGCATATCTAGGAGAATGGAGACTTTTGAGATGCGGAATGGGTGACTGGTCAGTATCCAGTCTAGGACGGTGCTTGTCCCAGTCTTATAGTTGAGTCTAGTGGGGGAGACGACCAACTGGGTGAGGTTGGCAGCTGAGATGGCATCTTTGTTGCCACCAGTATCTGATCCAAGCCAATTTATGTTAAAATCGCCCATTAGGAATATCTCGGTGCCTGGTGGTTGGGAACGGACAAGGTCAAGGATGGAGTTGAGACCTTTACCTTGATCCTTTGAGGGATGTAGACAGCAGCAATAGTCAGTGCCTTGTTGTGAGCCCCAAGTAGAATTCCGATGGGTAGTATCTGGGTGGTAGAGACCGAGGCGGGGGGTTGAACACGGTGCCACAGGAGAGAGTCTTTGAGGTAAACAGCACATCCACTGCCTCTTTTAGTGGTCCTGTCAATTCTGAATACATTTTATCCTGGTAGGGTAATTGCACTGTTGGGTATTTTTGGAGTGAGCCAGGTTTCGACAATCACAAGGACATCAGGGTTGTGTTAGTGTGCAAATACTTGCAGGACATCAAATTTTGGTAGATGGCTACAGATGTTAAGCATTGCAAAGGTGAGTCCCCCAGAGTGACTCTGCCAGAGGTCGGAGCTTGGAATCATGGGGCCTGGGTTAGGGTGAATATTGCCAGACAGAAGTAGTAGTAGAAGCAATAGTTTCAGGATGCACCAGCGTAGCTGTTCGAGGGAGATTATAGTTGACCGTTTCTTGGAGAGAAAGCTACTCTGTAAACAATTAACATATAGAGGGGTAATTAACAATAAGAGGGAAGACAGGAAAAATGAATAGTGTGTCATAGAAATGAGTAAGGACAGCATGACAGTGGTATCCACTGTCAGAACACACCTGTTAGCTGGGCCTGTCACTGTGTGGCTTGCAGCTGTCATTCATGCCTGACACACCGTAGGCATTTCTGTGTCCCGCACACTACCGGCCATTATGTTACTGTAGCATCTGTTACGTGCTGTAGCAGTGACATCAATATGTTTATGGCATGCAGCACCACCACCTGTGCCTGTGCCACTATTCTCCCAGGGCACAATAGCCTCTGCTGCTGTGTACAGACGTAGCCTACAGCTACCGAACTGTTGCTCAGTCTGACATACAGGTGGAGCTGTGTGCACAACCCAGCCTGTGCCTACCAACCTGTAATTCCAGTCTGACATACAGGTGGAGCTGTGTGTACCATGCAATAGCACTGTGCAAACTATATGGTAATCCATGCAAAGCAGCCCATAATGACATGCTAATGTAGCTGTTTGCACACGGATTGCCTAAGTAGGCTCATTTGCACAGGAGCTTTGAAAATAGTAAAATTTAGCCCCAGGCTAATGTGTTTACACTTGGCTAACATGTTAGCACCGGGCAAACCTGTCAGAACCATAGCACAGTTTTGCTGTGTTTGGCCTGCAGTGTTGTTTGCAGTTGTTGTGCACCACTTTATTGCTATCACACACATTGGCCACCTACTGCAACACTGCCGTACTCCACCTCTGTGTGCACTGGGCTGCTGTTGCAGTTTGCATTACCTGGTTGCTATATTCAGAGCTGTCTTATTTGCCAGGCTATGTTTGCACTGCACTCTTAGCCCTGTTTGCACGCCTTCATTTGCACACTATATTTAAGTGATGTAGCCCCTGGGCTATTCTACTTAATATAGTATGCTAATGGTTCCAGGCTATTTTTGCACACTGGGCAGTGCTAATTCTGCCCTGGGGCTAAGTTTTGAATATTGGGCCCCTTATCTCCAATTTGACACTCTTTTGGATCAGTTTTGCTGTCATAATATGTCTTAGAAGCCTGAACACTTTTCTCTAGGTTCTTTTAAGCAAATGCAAAGGTCTCTTGCAAGTGTTGCTTTAAATGAATTACATTATCATGTGCAGGTGCAGCACGTACCGAATTTACATTTTCTGTTGTGTAGGAGATGAAAAGGTAACACCATTTGTCTTCCTGTCATCATTTCAATAGGAGATATACCTGTAGACTTGCTAGGTGTAGCACATATGGCCATTAATACTAGTGGCAATTTTATATCCCAATCTTTCCCTGAAGAACTAAAATATTTCTTCAGTATAGACGCGATTGTTTGATTAGCATATTCCACCTGTTCATATGATTGTGGATGGTGGGATGCATGTAATTTTCTCTGAACCCCTAGGGCTGGATATTCAAACTGCGCTATTTTGTGGCGCTGCACAAAATAGTTGCACGGGGGTGTGGCTGGGGTGATATTCAAAGGAGTTGCACTATTGAGCAACTCCTTTGAATATCACCCATTTCCCAACCACTGTGCGTAAGCGCGAGTGGAACTTGCGCACCTCAAGTGGTCAGGTGGAGCATTCAAGTTGCGGTGATGCAAGTACCATTCGCCATCGAAATTTCCCATATTCAAAGGTGACATGCAATGGGGCCATAATTCTTGCAAGGCAGCGGGGGCATTTGCATCTATTTATAGCCCCATTTGCACGTGCCATTTGCTGCAGTGCGCTGATCCCGAGGACTTCGCCTGGTGCCCTGCCAGGCAGCAGCGGTCGGGGGACCGACACCTGCAGCCCGATCCGCGGGCAATAGTGTAAAACTCCCCCACCCCGACTGGCCCGATCGCGGGCATAAGGGTAAACCTCCCTCCCCGACTGGCCCGATCGCGGGCATAGGTTAATAACCCCCACTAGCCCGATCGCGGGCATAAGATTTAACAAACCTCCCCACTAGCCCGATCGCGGGCATAAGCTTTAATAACCCCCACTAGCCGATCGCGGGCAGCACAGAATCAACCCCCAAGGACATATCCCTGGTGGTTCAGTGGACTGCTAAGCCCGATTGCGGGTTGCAAAATGTGGCAAACCTCCCCAAGAACAGATCCCTGGTGGTCAGTGGACAGCTAAGCCCGATCGCGGGCTGCAAAATGTGGCAAACCCCAGAACAGATCCCTGGTGATATAGTGTCCCTCCACCCACCCACCCAAGCCCCACCACCCGCTCCCCGGCGGCCGGCAGGCGCAGCATCCACCGCCTGCCGCCTGCCACCGCCCGACTGACTGCCCGGTAGACTCCGCCCGGTGGTGCAGAGCAGAGCCAATAGGCGTGCAGCCTTTACTCCCAATACAAGGCAGTCCAGATATGTGAATGAATGATTCATTCACATATCTGAGACTGCTGCTCTCGATATGAACTTCTGCGCCCGATGGCTCTTACTCTACACCAATGGCGTGCAGCCCGGTTGATCGGTCGGCGGCCCGAAGCGGGTGGGATGCTACCGCCTGCTGGCTGCGGGGCGGGTGGTGGAGCCGTGGTGGGTGGGGTGGGGGACAAAGATCACCAGGGATCTGGTCTTGGGGGTTTGCCACATTTTGCAGCCAGCGATCGGGCTTAGCAGTCCACTGGACCACCAGGGATCTGTTCTTGGGGTTACATTTTGCAGCCCATGATCGGGCTTAGCGGTCCACTGGACCACCAGGGATATGTCCTTGGGGGGTTGGACTCTGTGCTGCCCGCGATTGGGCTGGGCAGATGACAATTATGCCCGCGATCGGGCTAGTGGGGGTTTACTTAAAGCTTATGCCCGTGATCGGGCTAGTGGCGGGGTTATTAGTGCTTTGCCCGCGATCGGGCTAGTGGGGGTGGGGATTTTACACTTTTTGCCCGTGATCGGGCTGCAGAGGTGCACAGGGAGTAGGTTGAGGGCCAGCCACAGGTGGCAGCTGCTGTGTTGCACCCTGCAATGCGGCAGCTCACCTGTGGGTGGCCCTCGACTTACTCCTTTTTTGGCTCAAAGTTGTGCAGGCGCAGGTTGGGGGTTGCGCCTGCACAACTCTGTACATCCCACTGAATATCGGGCTGTGCAGTTTATGCATGGTTCCTCCACCTCCAGTTCAGCATGCATTCATTTGCATTGTGCTGTTGCTCAGCTTGACTTGGGGGGGTGCAACTGCCTCCTGCTGAATATGGCAGAATGGCGCAATTTTGGACTTGCGCAGGCGCAACCCTATTGTGCATGGCGCAACCCTTTTGAATATCCAGCCCCTAGTATTTTCCACACTTTTTCTACAACTTTACCTGTAAAATGAGGACCTCTATCAGACTCTACTCTCATTGGTAATCCCCAGTGGCTAAACACATGGTTTATTTATTTTTTTACATTTATTTATTGATTTTGTAAGCAAAACTTACAAAGTGCAATACACAGGAGGATAGCATACGGCTTACACAGCACAGATGATGAAACCTTACATAGGACTAGTGAACAACACCCCCTCTTAAGATACATCATAGGCAGGTTCCTCCTTCTTTAAAGACTAACATAGAAGAGTCACCTAACGCATGCAGCCAGGAAGACCAACAGGGAATCTAAACAAAGATGTATACAAACATTCCCTTTTTTTTACCAATGTGACAGTGTTGTCAAAATGATTCCCCTAATGCAAATCTTATACAGAATTACCAAATTATTCCCAGTGCTCCCAGAGAGAAAACAAACACTTTTTTGAATTAGTAAAACAAAACTGACCAAAACATAGTAGCCCTCTGTTCAACCAGTTTAACGTAAAGATTGCCATTTTGTACATTGAACAAAAGTCCCCAGAACAGTCATAACATAGAAGAAGGGCAGTACAGCCATTTGTAAAGTCTCAGAACAGGTAAGGATTGCCAGCGATAGTGTCTAAAGTACAGTCCAAAAAGAAAATCGACCGCTACTTGCTGCACAATACTATAAGTCCAGAACATTAAATAAAACTGTCCCGGCCACAAAATACATCCGCCCCAGCCCCAACATACTGAGTTTAGATTACCAAAGTGGCCCAAGAGGCTCAGTCACCCTCAGAAAGGTTCGCTTCATCTTCTCCCACAGATGTCTTGAGTTCAATCCTGTGGACGAGCTTACCTACATCACTCGGCTCATTGAATAAGAATTGCTGACCGCCCCACATCACACAAAGCTTGGCCGGGAGAGGCACCTGATGCTGTACCTTGAGCTGAAGCAGCCGGCCCTGCAGGCCATCAAATGCCTTGTGGCATTGTTGGGTGCTAAACAACAAGTCCAGATAGAGCAAGATCTGGTCTTCCCCTATTTCAGGACCCTGCGTCGTCTGGCAATTGCGAGGACCCAGTCCCTGTCTCCAGTCCCGGTACAAACAATTAGGAAGGTCTGCAGGGTCAAAACATCCATAACAGCTCTCTGAGGAGTAATTCTATAGGCCTTTTCTAAGGAGATAGGAGGATCAGCTTCTTCAAGGTTCAATAAGGTAGGAAGAAACATTTTGGCAAAGCCCAGGACGTCCTCTCCCTCAGCATTTTCGGGCAGCCCAATCACTTGGAGATTCTGCTCTCTCGTTTGATTTTCAACAGTCTCCAGCCTTTGATGGAGTTGCGAGTTTTCTTTAAGTATTTTATTAGTTATATCCACCGATTTACGGATGGCGGTATCCGAGCATTGCACAATTGTTTTGCAATGGTCCATTCTGGACTCCAGAGCAGACAGTCTTGGGGTAAGAGTATTGAACTTTTTGTCCAAATCTTGCACCGATTTGACAAGTTGATTAATCGAAGCAAGGACGGATGACAGTGAGGCCTTCTCTGATTGAGTACTGGTAGGCTCCCATGTTCTACCATGCTGTGTAGGCCTTTCTTCCCTGGACTGTTTCTTAGGAGCAAAGAAGTTGCTGGATGGCGCTCCAGCCCCCTTGGTCTTGCCCGTTGTAGCTCTTTGATGTCTAACACACTCTGAGGCTAATTAGTACTTTTTATATTTAAGTAAACCAAAGTTTAAAAATATTTTTAATAACTTCTGTGGGAACTCCAGTGAATTGCTGCTTCCTCTTGGCTGCTTAGCAGCACCCCCCAACATGTAGTTTATTAATAGCAAAGCTGTGGTTTCAACAGTGTTATTTGGAGCAGATAGACATTCAGCCCATTTTGTAAACAGACAAGTGACTTTCAAAAGGAGCTAGTTACCCCTTGAAGATCTTGCAACAGGGCCAATCCAATCCATTTGGATGTCAGACCAAGGCATGGTGATTCCTTTTGAGTGTGGTAGTGCTCCATGTCTTGGTGAAGCTGGCTGAAATTTGTAACATGTTATAAACCCTTGCACATAATTTGCATCATCATTGTATATGTAAGGCCAGTAAGCTACCTCTTTTTTTTTTTTCATTTGCTTAACCAGGAGTAGCACACTAAGCTGAAAGCTTTTTTACAGGAGCGACCTGGGAGCACAGGGAAGTTAAGTGACTTGCTCAGGGTCACACAGTATGCAAGTGGAAGGTGTGGTATTCAAACCCAGGTCTGGTCTGCTGGATGTCACCAGATTTGCAGCTCAAAGCATTAAACCACTGCACTATACTGCCTCCCTTTTACTGTTTCATAAGTCATTCTGTCCCCCCATGTGCTCCAGATGGTTCATCATGAGCATGCTGTAACATAATTCCCATATGGCCTAAGGGAACCTCCCATTTGGGCCCTTCTGACTTTTTACCAATTCTCACCAAGAGATCATTCCTTTACTGGAATCTACTTTTTTGGTTATACATGACTTTCAGGTCACTGTTGTCTTGTAGGTCACTTTCAGGAGTCGTGTTTATAGTGGGATCCTTGATGACACGATAAAACATTCCTATTGTTTTGTTCTTTTTTTCTTTTTAACCAGGAGAGACACACACTAAGCTGAAGCTTGTTTACAGGTGTGACCTGGGAACACAAGAAAGTTAAGTAACTTGCTCAGGGTCACACAGTATGCACGTGGGGGCTGGGGGATTTAAACCCAGGTCTCCAGGTTTGCAGCTCAGAGCCTTAAACCACTGAGCTATACTGCCTCTTGATGCATGTTTACCAAATCCAAATCAGACTTATCACTATACACAGGGGTGCCGACAAAGGGGGGCACAGCCGGGACAACTGTGGTGGCCCGGCCGTACTCTTTGACCGATTATCAATTTTTTTCCTGCGGTCAGCCGGTCCCATATGTAATCCATACAGGACATCTGTTATCCCATATTTTGGGGCTGGCTCGGCTTCTAAGAACTTAATGTCACACTATTTCTGGCAGTGCACAACTGCACATGTATGAAAGATGGTGACTTGGGGTCAGGGCATCATGTCAGGGAGAATGAGCTGTGGGAAACCTGGTATAAGCGTGTCATGCTTGTGTACCGACCCGTTGCCACAAATGCTTCCAACTTGTCCACCCCTGGGCCCCATCTAGAGTGCCGACTGAGCAGCAATATTTTTAAATTGTGATGGTGTGACGCTTTGTTGGAACTTGGAAGAAGTCCGTGACTCAAAGCACCAGCGATGCAGTGCTACTGGACTGGTTTGAACTTTGACCAGTGCTGCTGGAATTTAAGGAGAAGAGGAGAAGAAAATGCTGCCCTGGTGGGTGCCCCCCCCCCACAGCTGGCCTGAGAGGAGAGACTCGAGAAGCTGATATTGGGACGCGGGAGTTCTGACCAAGTGCGCCAGCCCCTGTGACTATCAGACACTCAATCTCAGAAGGACAGAGCTGCAGAAGCAGTGAGCTGAGCCAGGTGGTGACTGGGCTGGAGAAGAGAGAGGATCAAGAACTGGCAGAAACACCAGCTGCATAACAAGTAAGTGGTATGTGGCGAGACAATGCTCAGTGGGGGTTGTCCTCCTCCAGCCACCATTCTGTAAAGCCTCCTCCATTCATGATAGGCAGATCTGGGAGAGCGAGACTTCTAGGATGCAGCCTGAGGAGGAGAGCCCAGAGAGCCTAGTTTGCTGAATGGATTTGGCCTGGAGGACGGGGTCATACCTCTCAAGTGTCCCTCATTAGGAGAGACATGCCTCATTTTACTTCAAAATTGCCCTGTCCCTCATGGAAAAGGTGTTGCACGCAGAGGGAATGTGCTGTAAATTCAGATTTTAAAACAGTAGCAGAAATGTATAATATTCTAAGATGCTAAATAAAAAATAAACTTTGTACAAATAAGGTAATGGTTTCCACAGTTTTCTGAGCTTGCATCTCCATGTTTGAGGATGTGTCCCTCATTATGAGAGTGTGTCCCTCATTTCAGTGACAAAAGGTTGAGAGGTATGGACGGGGTGTTTGGTCTGGAGCAGGACTTGTAGGTTGAGCGCCAAGGGGGGAAGGGAGGGTGAGGGGGCCCAGTCGTAAAGGTGTGTCCTGGGCCCAGAAATTTCTATTGGTACCCCTGACTATACAAGTAAGACCTTGTTTTCCTGTTCCTGTTGCCTTTGTTTGCGGGTAACCACATCCACATTAACTTGGACAGGAGGAACAAAGTTCCTTGCTTCTCCATGTAAAGCACCCTCCCAAACTGAAGCATCTGCTAGGTCATTTCCAGTTTTGTCTGGTCCCTGAACTTTAGAATGTCCCTTTACCTTTTTCCAGTAAACAACCAAACTATGCTCCTGAACTAACTGATCCATAGCTAAGATAAGTTCAGCATGCATCACCTTGCTACCCCTTGAATTGATCATTCCATTTACCTTCCAACCTGGTAAATGTGTAAGAAAGTTATGCCTAACATAATCAGAATCAGAATAAATTACAGTGCCTTATAAATTATGCTGTACTACGGTCTGTATTGCTGTGTAGATGGCTGCTAACTCAGCATATTGGTTAGACTTGGAACCAAGCTGGTATTTGATACAAGGACATGGTATATTTTCATGCCATACTACTCCTAACCCAGAATACCAGTTCTTGTCTTGGCTGAATGAACAACCATCAACATATGCTCTAGGAAAATTCACACACATATTTTGATCATAATGGTGGTTACCATTATGTTTTTGTACCTTTTCCAGTTCTGGAGGTAGGCTGGGATCTTATACTGGCTGTTCAGCCACAGTACAATCATGCTTCTCTAGGTCTGCCAACCCTTGAGCTACCACATTTTTTTGTTCTTCGCATATTTTATCTCTAAATTTAGGCCCTGGAGTGCCAAGGTCCAGGCCACAATCCTACTGCTTGATACGTTACCATCCTTAAGTTTCTGGCTCCCCAGAAACATTTTTATTTATTTATTACATGGTTTGAAAACAACCTTTGAGCACAGTGCTCATTTGCAAAGGTTCTACGCCATAGAACGTGAATAAACAGAGTACACCATACACTGTTACTGACAATGCCAAAACAGTAACTATAGAGGAGGTAGTTACAATAATCTCCCAGGAGTTAGGGTTACAATCTGGCAGTTGTCATTGAGCAGCCTGTAAAATAGATGTTGTCAAGAAACCTGTATCAATATTAAGAGGGATAGGGAGGACAGACAAGCGTTTAAGTGCTGGGTAATAAAAGGAAGAGATCTGGTGGATAGTGCTCATGAGGTGGAGAGGGGAGGGAGGGCAGGGGTGTAGGAAGGATACCTGGAATGCCATATGGGAATATGTTGTCAGGGGGCAAGAGGAGATGTCTACCAGTGAACAAAGGAGCATCAGTGATAGCTAAGCAGAACTGGCAAGTGAGTAGGTCAAGTCACCCTCCTACAAGCACAGTTTCCCAGAGAGGCAAGGTGTTGTTTCAATTCAAGTTTAAAGGACGAGAGGTTTGCTATGTTGTCTATTTCAGCAGGGATCTCACTCAACCAAAGAGGGTCTCTCTAGGCAAAGGAGCGTTGGCCAAGAGTGGTTCTTCTGAAAGGGACACTGAGCTGGCATCTTGTCTTTCCCCTGGTATCGTAGTTGTATTGGGTAGATTGTAGTGTATCTACAATGCAGGGTGGTATTAGACCCAGCAATGCTTTTTTTCCAAGGAGGCGTATCTGATACTTTATCCTATTATTCAGGTTAAGTCATCTGGTTTGTTTGTATAGAGTACAGGAATGTGTGAGGTTTTCTGCTCCTAGTGTTAGTCTACATGCCTTTTTGAAGGCTATGACTACATGCCTGAGCGCAGTGTCCGATGCTGCCCTATAAATGACCAGCCCATAGTCAATGATAGACAAAATGGAGCTGGATACAACGAGGCAGAGGATGTTAGATGTAAGGTACTGCCTGTGTCTGTAAAGGACCCCTAGTTTGGAGTTTATCGCCTTTACCACCAGGTCTATGTGTGGCACAAAGGAGAGGGTATCATCAATCAGGAACCCTAGGTACCTGAATGAGTGCACTTGTTCAAGAGGTACTGCCTTATTGTTGGTGATATACAGTGATGGGTGTATTTTTTTTTGTGCTGATGACTTGAGATAAGCATGGTCTTAGTTTTCTTGTAACTGAACAGTAGTTTTTGAGAACTGAACCAGTCTTTGAGTTGGTGAAAGGTAATTTGTAGTTCACTTTGTAGAGTGTTGATTTGGGAGTTGTTACTAAGGATAACTGCATCATCTGCGTACAATATTATTTTGCTCTTACAGGCCGCTGGAAGAGCATTAAGGAATAAACTGAACAGGATGGACCCCAGTATGGACCTTTGAGAGACACCGAGAGAGACTTGTCTAGTGCTGGAGATGACTTCCTATTTTAACACTCTGTGACCTGAGAGACAGGTAGTTCTGAAACCACTTGACAGGGCCGATGGCCAACCCCAGTGCTAGCAATTGCGCTAGCTGGATGGAATGGTTGACAGTGTCAAAGGCCTTGGTAAGATCTGTGAATATAGATCCCACAAGATTACCACTGTCCATGGCCTTATAGACATAATCAGAGAAGTCAACCAGGGCAGTAGTAGTAGCAATGGCAACCACCTTCATGTCGATTCTGTCACTGCCCAGCCTTGTTTTCCCTAGGACCTTTTTTACATATGACCTAGCCTCATTAACAGTGACACACTTAAAATAGATGTTAGGCAGTTTAGGGGCAGAACTAGGTGTATTCAGGAGGGGTTCATTGACCTGGAGGTAGCTTGGGGGAGTACAGAGCTCAGATCAGAGAAGGCTGCGTTGAAGGATTCGACGATGGTACGAGGGTCAGTCAGGGGTTTCCATTTAGGTTAAGCATTGTGGGGTGCTTTCTATTATCTTTTCCTAGGCAATCCTTTATATTCTCCCAGAATCTCTTGCCATCTCCACAATTCCTGTTCATCTGTTCCTTATAAAAATTAGCTTTGGCAATCCTGATAATGTTAGTGCACCTATTTCTGGCTGCCCTGTATCTTTGGTAATCAGCTTGATTACCCGAGAGCCTTCCTCTGCACCACAGATTATCTCTGTCCCTCATCTGATCTATGAGGTTCTTAGTAATCCACCTGTTCTTAGAACCCATGATTTTTCTCCTTCTGAGAGGGGCAAATGTGTCACATATTGAGTTAAATTTGATGGTGAAGTATTTAAGTGCAAGGTCTATGTCCTGCTGCTCGTCAAGAGGGGTACAGTCAATCTGCGATAGGGCTGCTTTAAATGCACTTATCTGACCCTTCTTGAGGATTCTACTTTCTATGCAGGCGGGAGGGCCTTTTTTATATATTTGTTTGACCATGTGCAAATAATCAGAGAGTGGTCACTTAAGGAGTCTGGGAACACTGAAACAATGATACGCACAGGGCAGCTGGCAAGGATCCAGTCTAACAGAGTACAGTTACCACTTTTATAGGTTAGTGACAAGTCTCTACAATATCTTTTTTACCACAGATGTAGTTTTTGAACCATTGTACTGCCCGTACAGTGGAAAATAATGCCTTTTCACACTCTGAAATTTTTTCTCAACATCACTTAAAAGTTTTATTGGCATAAGCAATAACACGGTTGTCTGAATCATGTTTCTGATATAATACTGCACTAAGGCTGCTGTTAGTGTACCCTGTTTCTAGATAAAAATCTGTATCCATTTGTGCGTAACCAAGACATGGAACTTTACTCAGACTATATTTCAAAGCTTACATGGCTTGACTCCGACTATATTTCAAAGCTTACATGGCTTTCTCTTGTTCAACCCCCACACCCAGGGTTTTGCCTTTTTCAGTAGCCTGGTGAGGGGATTAGCAAGTTCAACATAGTCCTGAATAAACTGTGTTGAGTAATTACAGATTCCAAGGAAGCTGCATAACTCCTTTAAAGTTTTGGGGAACCCATTTTCTAAACGGCTTCTATTTTGTTGTGCTGAGGGCGCAGCCCATTAGGCCCAACTTCACGTCCAAGATAGTTTACCTTTTTTCTGAACCACTGTCCCTCTGTTAAAGACAATTTGGCACCAGCCTTTTCAAGTTGATACATACGAACATACGAAGAAGCCAGCAGAGGAAGGCCATTTGGTCTATCAAGTCTGCTCATATTGCAGGGTCCACAGCTTGAGCTAATGTCCCTGCCCTCCCTCCCCACTCCTCCCATCCTCCCTACCCATGATTCTTACCTTTCCCCTATGCCTGTCTCAGCCTCTCTTATAGCTGCCCACTGTCTTCAAAGAGATGACCTCTTCCGGTAGCGCATTCCAAGTGTCCACATAGGTTACTTCCACCAGGTATTCCTCAAAAGTGTTGCTTTTGATTAGTACATCATCCATGTAAACCAGATTTCCTCTACTTTCAGCATCAAGCATGGCCATATGCAGAAAGATATTAAAATCTGCAGATGAATTTAAATACCCAAAAGGATACCTGTTCCATGCGTATTGTTTTCTTCCAAAGGTAAAAGCCGATTTGTATTGGTCTTTTGGATCGACCTTCAATGTCCAAAATCCATTTGCTGTGTCTACGGTAGTGAAATATTTTGCACCCCCAACTTTGGCCAGACTTTGGTCCAAATATGTCATGGGCCAATGACATAAAGGTACCTGTTTGTTTAACTTTCTGTAGTCAATGGTGAGCCTCACAAATACAAACTAGAGTCGCTGCCTGGAGAAAGCAGAGCGTAGAGTCAGAACAACATGTATACAAAGGCAGAGGAGATTTCGCTCAATTACAAAAAGGACTGGATTGTCCACAAGCCATATACTTCAGTTTAAAAAGCAGGCTTTATGAGGAATTTTAACTGATTTGTATAACACCTGATTATATTGAGCATTCCTCACATGTGTAGAAATGATATAAAAATGTGTTGTTTGTCTGTAAGAAACAGATCCCTTGATAAAGCTCACGCAAATGGGCAAAACAATCATTGGGAGTTTCTTTTTTACCCTGTGGGTTTGTACCCTGTGCCTTCTATACTAAGACCCGCTTTTTAAACTGAAGTATATGGCTTGTGGACAATCCAGTCCTTTTTGTATTTGAGTGAGTGAACCTCCACTTTCCTGTACGCTTTAGTACAAGCCAAATGGGGGAATTATAAACAGAATTCACTTGTCTTCTAATTCCTCACTCTATCAAGGTATTAAGTAGCTCTTGTACATGTTCATGAGATACGAGTGGTATTCTGTACTGGCACACATAAACTGGACCTTTACTAGGGTCGGTAGGGACCCTGGTAACATGGAGGTCAGTTACCCCACAATCGTGAGTATCTTTTGCAAACATGCCCTAGAACTGAAGAAACATTTCACAAACCTTTTCTTTTTCTGCTTCAGTTTCACAATCACATGCTTGTTTAATTTGTTCTTTAAAATCAGGAAAAGGTAAATTTCACCTACTTCTAGCTCATCTTCTATTTTTTCAGAAACATTTTCAGTAGCCGGTCTGGTGGTGCAGAGGGCTGAGGCGCCGGACATCTTACCTTGCGCCATGTCGGTGACATGGGTTCGGGAATGGACTTGGGTCATTGGGGAGCTGGCACGGGGGAGGGTGGGAGCAGAACTGACCAGCAGGAAAGCAGCTCTCCTCTCCTGGGCTGGTTGCCGCCCCCCCATTGTCCTGCTGCCACTGGGTGGAGGTCTGGTGGTCAGCATAAGCGGAGGGGGTGACATGTAGTGGGAAGGCACCCTGAGACACAGTGTGTGCATGCCTCCACATGTGTATGTGCGTCCAAGGTATGGGGATGAGTTACGGGGATAAAATGGGAAAAATGCCACAGAATATATATGGAATAAAATATTTTCAGTATCAATTACATGTGCTTTTTTAATTTTTATTTATTTTGTTTTTGTTGACTGGGTAAGTCCACTAGACAAATTCTGCCTATTTTCAGGCACAACCCAGGGAAGGGGGATACAGATGAATGCCAACTGACCTTGAACCAGATTAAGCTGATGGTGGTATTTTGCTCTGTTTTCTCAACCGTAGTGGACAGTACAAGATAATCATTTTCAGCTTTACATGTATGTATTTCTTTCTTGTCTGCTGGACAAATTTCTTGCAAAACAATTAAACCATTAGTTATAGACCTAATCTCTTCATTGGTCTCATATTCCTGAACAAGGTTCTTTGGTAGCTCCCCAATAACTGGAACAATGAATTCCAAATCATAGAAGGATTCCCCTATCGCTACCCCTAACTCACAGTTAGCTTCTATAATGGTAGGCTCTACAGTTGGGTTCTGGACCAAAATGTGCAATACTCTGCTGCTTATGTCCAAGCAAGGTATGGAATGGCTCTTTAAACCCATATTGCTAAGCTGCTCGTCAAGCACAAATAGTGCAGTTTTGTCAGGCACTTATTGGTCATTCTTTACACTAATCCTAAAAGAGAGAATTCCTTTACATTACCTGTAATTGTTGTAGTGAACTCACTCAACACCTGGCACACTTGAGGGATACTTTGTCCAGACCTCTAGGCCCGTGGTGTCACTTTTATTGGGTTAGGGTCTCCCCATATTCATGACCAAAGAACATCATTGGCTAGGTCAGCATAAACACCCAGTCACACAAGGATGTCTAACTTAAGGTACATGGGAGATTTCAGGCCTTGTACTACCTGCACAGGGTGCTGTATTTTCTTTTACCCTATTTGGAGTTTCAAGGCACACATAGCAATACTTTTCAAGCTACCTTTGTGGTTTGGAACATTTTTCAACCACTCCTGTTCCTTTACATATGTTAAACAAGGCCTCCGCCTCTTTAACACATTGTTAAACAGTTCACTGATTAGCAGTGCTGATGGCCTAAGCACAAAACAGAATTAGCTGTCTGCTAATCCTCTGCTTTGATGGGCACCTTCAGTTCACCTTCCCCTGACCTTATATTACAGAGCCTTGATTCAGTGGTGGTATTTTCTTTCCACCATCCTCAGAGGAGGTTGGGTACTCATAATCCAAGGTCTCTGTGTCAGATACAGGATGAGTCTCTGAGATAACAGGGTTCACTTCCTTGAAGTGAAGAAAGTTAGGCCTCTTGGATTAACCTCTGATTTTACTACATCAAGCTTTGACAAACAAACCACATGAGCTCTACTAATCCATGGAGCCAAATTTTCAGAATTACCCAGTACAGATACATCAGGCACATCAGAATGTACAACATTTTGTTTAATCATTGCATCATCTTTTTTTAGATAACATGATTCTGATTGTTTCGTAACCTTAAGACTCTTTCCAAATGGAATGGGCCTGTTTACTTGTGACCACAACACTCTGTGAAAGTAGTCAATGATAGGCTGAAGCCATTTCAGAAGGTCACTTCCAATCAAGAAATCATCCCCTGTTCTATTAGTGATATATACTGAATGGGTGACTTCCATCTTGCCAAATCTTAATCTCAACCACACTTTACCTAGGGTCTGTTGAACCTCCCCTCCCCCCCATAACCCAGAACTTGTAAGCCATCAGAGAGAGGTTTTAGCACCTTCAAGTCACCAACTACATCAGCCACCTTGTCAAAGAAGCTCTTGGACATTAAGGTCACTTCTGCTCCTGAATCCACCAGAGCTTCATGACTTAGACTGATTTCAATGTTTACATCAAAGTAAAATCTATCTGCCTCCCCCCCGGAATGAAGTTTCCCAGGTAGAATTTGTTTTTCTTAACTCCTTGCAACATGGCAGATTCACTGTGTCATAGCACACCACTTGTAGCAGTAACTCTGGATACCTCTAGGGAAAGGGTAGACTCTGAGATAACATTTTCATTTCCTTTTGGCATGCATTCATTTTCAAATTCCCTAGCAGTTTCATCATCGTTGTCAGCAATTGCAATTTCATTTACCTGAGCAGCAATAGAGAGTACAGAAAGCACTAGTCAGTTGTTATTACTGGTACTGGTTCCACCTGCACTAGAGCTTGTAGATGAGTTCTGCACAGGGGCAGGAAAACCAGGAGGCAGTGGGGAAGGGTGGATCAAGTGATTTTGGGGTAATGTTTTTATGTCGCCCATTTGGTCTTTCATTCCCTGTATTTCCTCCTGTGACTTCTTGGTCATCTCCTCTAAACAGGGAGAGTCAGGCCTGAATCTATTTTGGGGCCTGTAACTGTTTTGATCATGGTGATAATCTTGGTACCCCTCATAAGTGCCTCTACCACCTCTATAGTCATTATTGTGTCCTCTAAAATATCCTCTATGGTCATTCTCCCATACCCTCTGCCATGTCCTCTACCAGAGTTATATTCTCCATGGGACAGGCCCTGATTTTGGTACGGCTGAGGCTGCAGGTACTGCTGAGGGCTTTGGTAGAACTGTGGCTCAGAACCAGGCTGTGGAGTTCCCACAAGGGAAGGCTGGACAGGGTGAGTCGGCTGGACTACCACTACTGGGTCAGGTACAGACTTGGACTGCTCCACAGCTTTTTTTGGTGGAGTTTGCTGCCCTTTTTCAGACTCCTGTTTTTGGGAGAAGATAGCTCACATCCTTCCATAGCCAAAGTATCCTAGGTAGTTACTTCAGACACTTGGACTTTAGGAGTGCCCCCCCTCCCTTTTTTGTGGCGGGGCCTCAACGCCTCTTCCAGAGTCCTAGATGTGTTCTTTCTTTTTTTTGACCCATTGTACATTCCTAGGCCTCCTTTCAAGCTCTAGTGCCAATTGTGTCTTAAAAGAAGAATGTAAACCTTGATAATATGCATCTTGGAAGTCATCAAAATCACTGTCTAAATGATCCTCTGCCCCAAAGTACTCATCCTTCAGCTTACAGTAGAATTCCCTCGGTCTTTGATTAATACCACATTGCATCTGGTAGGCAGCATGCCTGGCTGCCCCGTTAGTGTGATATTTACCAAACTCCTTTTTCAGAAATTTGTATAGCCTATCTTGTTTATTCCTACTTTCTCTAGGTATTCTCGACCACTCAGCTTGAGGGTCATCGACAGACCATCTAATTACAAAACTCTGTTCTCCCTTGTCAGTTACAGACAATGATTCAAAGCACTCTTTCAATTTATGAATATGCTGGCTAATGTCCCCTTTGGCAGTCTTAGAATTGTACCTATCTCCTATCTACTTCAAGGCTTGTGTAACAGTCTTTGATTTTAAATATCCCTGTTCCTTCTCAGACACCTTTTTATTTCTTTTGAACCTATTAGGTAATTCATCTTCAGAATCAGAACTTCTTTTCTGTTTAGTTTTATATCTGTTTTTATGCTTATGACGTGATTCCTCTCCTGAACAAGGATATCCCTTTTCAGAGGAGGAGGAGTAATCAGAACCTGGTTGTTCAGATATCCTTGGTCTTGCATGATTTTTATTTTTAGCCTTGGTGTCTCCCGATTGGGCCTTTAAGTCTCTATATTCTTATCCCAATTTAATAAACTCCTGTTCCAGAAGGGTACAATACCTTTTTAGTTGCTTATTTTCTCCTAGCTCATTCCGTGTAGCATCTTATCTACCCTTCTCTACCAGTGTATCTGGTTTCTTTAATGTAATCTTCAGTTTTTCTAGTGTGCTGATTTCTTTATTTACATGTAGTCTCTCTCTCTCTCTCTTTCTCTCACTACTTCTTTTGGTTCTAAATCTTCTTCAGCACCAGACAGGACAGGGGAGTCCAGCTGATGTATTTCTTTTAATTTTATATACTTCTTGTGCAGTTTATCATAGACATAGCCAAGGCAATCATAATGACACTTTAGTTCATACTTATCCCCACCTGCATCAAAATATAATCTCTGATATCGCTTAGCCTCTATTAATCATCTTGGCTCTCTTTCAACTGCTCCTTTAGTATTTCAGCCTGACCTATTAACTTGATACACCCTTTACCTGTGACAGCTTTTTCCTCACTGCTGTGGTGATTCAGAGGTGTCACTACCTCATTTTTAATACCATTTGCACTTATGATTCTATCCATCATGACTTTACAATAATAATTACTAAGTTTCAACAACAATAATAATACCCTTTTGAACAACAATTAAATAACAGTAACTTATACACAACCCAACTGTTTAAATGCTGCCCCCTCCCTCTCTGAACTGACTCCTCTTGTCCGTCTAGCTGACCCCAGTGAAGCAATTTTCCCAGGACATTTATTACATCTGCCTACCTAACTTCCTTATGCTCTTAAATTTGTTCTTATTTATGCTTTGTTACTGTATTTTACAATATTACATGTATAACTGTGCTTGTATTACATCTTTACCCTGTGTGTCCTAATCACTGATGTGGAACCTGTGTAATCAGCCTGTTCTCAATGGTGTCTCCTAGATCCTAATAAATAAATAATCAAGTATTTCTTATGACGCGTCAAATATCTTTCTTCTTGTTTGCAGTAATATTGAGTCAGACAATTGCTTCTTTCTGCTTCTCACTTTCGTCTAGGGGTAACTAATGCTCATTGAAAAGCAAAAACAGAAAAATATTATTTATACCATTCAGTAACTTTGCAATTAAATAATCTATTTTTATACACATTAAGGTGTGAACTGTTATTCACTAAACAATTATCCCCATGGACAAGCAACCCCAAAATGTCAGGACAATAAGCTGGAATACCAATTACTTATTATAAGCACTTGGCCAAGCCTTCAGCCCTATGTTATAAAATAGGTATAAAACCATATAAACAATGTAAGACTGACTCAGACCTTACTTTACCACCTATTGTATGAAACTTCTGGATAACAATGCAAACATGTTTCCATCACATTACCAAAGACTTTTTCTTTGGCAAGAATGTTTATATATCATTATTTAGATTTAAGCTTTTACTATATACCCAACACTCTAACGTCTAAGAAGTTATTTTCCATGCAGCCTCCCAGCTAAATCTAATTAGAATATTATAAAAATTATTTAAAATAATACTCAAGACATCTGGTTAGCTGTAGAGTCTGGATTTTCTTCTTGATTTCAGAATATTGGTGAGTTCTTCTTCCCTGGATGCCAAATGTCCTCATTAGTGGCTGGATCTTGTTGTTTCTGTTTTTTTTTCTGTTCACACTCAAACCCTGGACTTTGGACCAGTCTGCTGTCAACATAGCTGTGCAAACTTGCATCTAGGCTGATGGACATCAATAGGCAATCTGTCCTTTGTTCTGGTTTTGGTGCGAACTTAAAAAAAAAAAAAAAAACAGTGCTTAACAGCAAAAATGCCCATTCCAGAAGTATAGAACCTCTCAGCATCTCAGTTGGAAGTTGACTGACCTGCCTCTTTTAGGAACTGGCTTTTATTATCTCTGGTCCAGAGTGACATTACTGTTTGGCAAGGTCATTATTGCACCAATCCTGACTGATTCTGGCAAAGGGGTTAGGATGGCTTATTTTTTCCTTCTGAGACTCCACCTCCCTCTGCTTTGATTCAATTTTTAGTTCGAAGTTAATTTTCATTATAACTTTTGAAGGCAACAAGATGCAGTCTTACAACAAACATTTCAGAGCGCTGCTCATTAAAAGCAATCTGTCAAAGTGTCTTTCATTTCCGTGAGGCAAATATTTTCTGAGATACTTTAATAATGATTATAACATCAGCTCTCAGCAAAGCCTTTTGAAAACAAAATTATCATTCTGTTTTCCATGTCTCAAGCTTCAGAATGAGGTAGGTTTCTTCCAGAAAACTTTTCAGGAAAGTTCTCAAAATCATGTAATTCCATTGCAAAGGGTTGTCCCTTTGGTTGTGCTCACTAGACCGTGTAGAGTCTGTTCCAAAGTTGGTAACCTAAAACTCTTTAGGATGGCATTTTTCAGCTGAGCACCATGTTGCACACACAAAAAATGCCTCTGTGGATTTGTCTTTTTTTGTTTTATACTTATATTTTATTAAGTTTATGTAAGACAGATTACATAGCAGATTTATCAGGCAAGTATCCTGACAGATTTCACTCACTTCATTAGTAAGTTACACATTTTTACAGTAACCAAAAGATAAGAACCCCTGATCATGTTACCACACTTGGGGGAGTTTTAAATATCTCCAGACATTTTAAATTTCCAAAGAGATGATTATAAAAATAATTGTCCAAGTGTAAGTCCCAAAGTAACCATATCAGCCATGAGCTTGGTTTAAATGAATGTCCAGCAAGAATGTGCGCCCTCTCAAAGGGTTAATATCCCCAGTCCATTACATAGTTGTTGTGATCCATCGTTTTAAACCTACTTGTACAGATAGAACATAGGAAGTTCTCCAGCACTGAGACTTTTAAACCATTGAGAAGCTGTTATAAGCTTCTTGTGGGGGCCCTGATGGATCCAATGGAGGAGATCAAGAATAAATGGGACCTTAACCTTTACCCTGAGGGAATGATGGGACGTGACTGGTCCCTGATTCAGAAAAACCTGTTACAATGCTCTGTAAACAACAGGCTGAGGGCAATCCAATATACTGTAATGATGAGAGCCTATTTTACCCCAGAACTGGCACATAAAATAGATCCAGCAACCTCGCAATACTGTACAAAGTGTCAAGTCCAGGTGGGTACCTTTTTTCATCAAGTGTGGGAGTGTTGCAGGGTTCAGATTTTCTGGAGGGGGATCCTAGAGATCCTTCCCAAGACTCTCCAAACAGATATTAGAATGGAACCACTTGAGATTCTCCTGGGGCTACCTGTTTTTGGTGGATGGGGCTCCCTCATGGGGAACAGGCTTAGAAGGCTGGGCCTGGTAATGGGGCTGAGGGAATTAGCTATTCATTGGAGGCATGCCCACCCACTGTCAACAGCCTTGTGGCTTGAATCCCTCTTCAGAATTATGAAATTAGAATGTACCCAATATATAGTGAGGGGCCAGATGTACAAATATGAGGAGACTTGGCTACCTTGGAGAAGGCTTTGGGAGAAAACGGGTTCCCCATGTTCTAAGAAATGTGTGGAAATGTGAAGATACCTTAAACATTTATAATAATTAATGGTTTCTGGAGCCCAGGGAGTGAGAGGAGAAAATTTCTGAGGCTTTTTATTGAGGGCTACTGATTTTTCCATTCTGGTGACTTCCATTTTAGGAATTTATAACTATGTTTTAAAAACTATGTTTAATCCTTAAGGCTTACTGACCATCCAACACTTATCAAGGGGTAATGCTTATTAATTTACTTCTTCTCTTCATTGGTAGATACCTATTCCTAGTTTATTCATTAAATAGAAGTATAGTAGAATTGGCAAAATGTATGATGATGGAATACTATTAATGGTTTTTCTTTTATGTTGCATTTGCTTCCCCCTTTGATGGGGATTGTAGTGCTCTTACTGAGTATATGGCTATGTGTGTCCTTTTTGTTAAACAAAGTTTACAAAAAAAAAATTCAATGCCTAAACTAGTTTATATTCAGCAAAGAATGCATCCCAGTACTACTTTCAAAAGACTACAGCAGTCAAAAAACATTTTATAGGTAATAGTCCTTTTTAGGAAAAAAGTGGCATGTCCAGTAGGATCTCTAAAGAGTCCGCATTCCCTATAACCTGCCAATAAAAGGAAACAGTCTGGATCACAGTTCCAGGCATGTGGTATCAGTCCAGTTATTTTCCCCACATTTCCCCTCCCAACTGAGAAATTATTCAACCCCCCCCTTCATCATTACCCCAAGTTTGAGAACTGGGGGGGGGGATCATCAATCTGTCCTTTTACCTGTATACAATCTAACATATAGGTGTGTTGTGATAGTTCCTTACAGTGTCTGTCAGTAGTGAAACCTTATAGATGGTGAGGCTCAGATTGTTCATATGCCCCATTTTCTCATTATTATGTGGAACTAGAGAGTACCTCAACGCAAGGTCTTTCTAAAATGTAATGCTTGAACTGTTCTGGACCTAGCTGAGAAAGCAACACACTATTACTCTCAGGAAACAAAACAGGGGTGTAGCCAGGAATTTTAAAGTTGTACTCAAAATGGATGCACTGTTGCCCCCCCATTATGTAAACATAAACCAAAATATGCTTTCATTGCCCTGCTGCCGCCACACCAACAATAAGCCCTCCCCGTTTGCCACGTCTGAGTTCAAGTAATCAGTTTCTTCCTGTAATCCTCCTTCCTTTGTTTTCCTGCCTGCCTGGTAAGTTGTTCTTCTTTGTGTGTTTGGCTGGTGGCATCAGTGCACCATAGTGAACAACAAAGGCAAAAGATCTCAGTGTGACTCAGACACAATGTAACTCAGAATGTCCTTGCTTTCCTCTTTTTGTTGCCCTGCCTGATTTTTTTTACTGTACTTTGCGTATGCCTCCTAACATCCCTGAGACAAAAACTATCAGTCTGATATAGATAATGGTCCCCTTAAAACAAAAATTAAGGTGGAACTCAGCACTTACTACATGTGACAAGAATAGCAGGAATTCCTAGTGTTCGACATACTCATATACTTAAGAAGCATAATGAACATTCCGTGTCTCTGTTCCAGTTTTGCAATATGAGCCCATTACTTTTCTGCCCAGTTCCCCTCCCAACTGGGAAGCAAATCAACCCCCCTCCCAAACTGTACCTGATAGCCACTGCAGCTGCAGCGATGCAGACCATGGGGCAGCAAGCAAAAGAGAAGCAGAATCAGCATAGTTATTGTTCTGCTCATTTCCTCTCCTGATTGAATGATTCATCAATTCTCTACATCAATGCCTTAAGCTTGAAAGCTAGAGGGGTTTCATTGTTCCATCTAATGCCCCTTATAAAATCTGCTATACAGGCATATCACTGTGGTTCCTTCCAGTGTCTGCCATTCGAGAAACCTTATAAATGGCAAAGCTCTTTTAATGCATGCACTCCATTTTCACATTCTTATGTGGTGTTAATGAATATTTAAGGGAGAGCGCTATACATTTCTTAGGCCACACAAATATTCTAGTTAGGAGAGCACTATACATTTCTTAGGGCAAACAAATATACTAGTTAGGAGAGTGCTAGAGATGTCATGATAACACATTATGACAATATATCATAGTAATTACCACTGATGATAATTTATCATTGCAAAAAACCAATATCGCGATTATCATGCAGCATGATATACCGCGATATAACGTGATAAAGTACCTCAGCTTGCTTTTCAAGTACAGCATCCCTTTCCAGGTGCAGCCATGGTTCCTGATTCCCCATCATCCTCATCAGATGTCTACTGTTTTTTGTTAAAATTAGAAATGCAGACAGTGTCGGCCCTATGGCACACAGTTTCGAGGGCCTAAGTGCCTCACCTGGTGCCGCGCTGGTAAACCAGATTTAGGAATAGATCTGGGTCACTCGAGGGATGGCTGCATGAAGTAGGATTGAGCATCCATTGATAGCTCTCCTTCTTTGTGGAGGGGGGACAGCGCAAGCTGCTGCTTGCTCACCATCTAGCAGAGGCTGGATGATGCAGTAGTAACAACCGTCTGGGTGCAGGGGCTGGGGCTGAGTACATGCAACATCTTTACATCACACTTTTTTGAAGACATTTAAAGAACAAGAAATTTTTGAGATTCATAAGCGAAAAAAGAAAGACCTAGGGAGGGACAGTAAGGCAGAAAGGGGAAGGAGGGGCTTGCATGGAACAGGACTGCCAAAAAGCAGACATACTGAACAAATTCTTTGGTTCAGTATTTACAGAGGAGGGGCTTGGTAATGGGCCTATGATAAAAGACAGGGGCATTAAGGGACGGGAGGTAGACATTAACCCCTTTACAGAGGAAAGAGTCCTAAGTGAACTGTCACAGTTAAAATTAGACAAGGCAATGGGACCAGACGGGGTGCACCCCAAGTTACTGAGGGAGCTCAAGGCAGAACTGGCTGCTCTTCTGACAGTCCTGTTCATCCTGTCACTAGAAACAGGAGTGCTATCGGGATACTGGAGAAGGGTTGATGTAGTCCCACTCCACAAAAGGGGAAGCAAAGAGGAGGCAGAAAACTATAGGCCTGTCAGCCTGACCTATCAGCAGTGAGCAAAGTAATGGAATCACTTCTGAAGTAAAGGATTAGGGAATACCTTGTTACCAATGGACTACAGGATCCAAGGCAACACGGTTTCATGGAGGAGGTCTTGCCAGACAAATCTGATCAAGTTCTTTGATTAGGTAACCAATTAAGTAGATAACGGGGGAGCAGTTGACGTAGCCTACCTGGATTTCAGTAAGGCCTTCTACGCCGTTCCACATAGAAGGCTGGTGAGCAGGCTGAGAAGCCTAGCGCTGGGCCCTAAAGTAGTAAGATGGGCAGTGAGCTGGCTAGGCAATAGGAGTCAGAGGGTGGTGGGAAATGGCAGCCACTTTGGAGAAGGTAAAGTGACCAGTGGGGTGCCAAAGGGGTCAGTACTAGGCCCAGTCCTCTTTGATGTCTTTATTAGCTACATTGCAGAAGGACTTGAAGGGAAGGAATGCCTGTTCGCAGAAGACAAAAAAATCTGCAACAGAGTTGACACACGGGGTGGAAGGAATAAGGGAAGATCTAAAAAAGCAGGAAGCGTGGTCATGAGCTTGGTAGCTGGGTTTCAAAACAAAAAAAGTGCAAAATCATGCACTAAAGGCTCAGAAATGGGGAAGGGGGGGTGCAACGTTCCAAATGGGGAGAAGAAGTACTAGCAGTCACAAAACAAGAAAGGGACCTGGAGGTATTCATTACTAATGACCTGAAGGTAGCTAAACAGTGTAACAAGGCAGTGGGAAAGGCTAGCAGGATGCTTGGATGCATAGGCAGAGGTATCACTAGCAGAAAGAGGGAGGTAATAATACCCCTGTATAGATCGCTGGTGAGACCCCACCTCGAGTACTGTGTACAGTCCTGGAGACCCCACCTCCCAAAGGACATTGACAGGGGGAGGTGATCCAGAGGAGTGCAACCAAAATGGTGTAGGGCCTTCATTAGGGGCACTATGAAAAAAGGCTTAAGGAACTAAATTTGTACTCCCTAGAAGGAAGGAGGGAAAAGGGGAAATATGATTGAAAGATTCAAATAGGTATAAACAAGGTACAGGGAGGGAGCATCTTCCAAAGAAAAAGATGCTCGAAGGCAAGTAGTCACACTATGAAACTGGGGGGGGGGGTGAGGGAGGTTGAAAGGAAATGTGAAGAAGTACTTATTCACAGATAGGGTGGTGAATGCTTGGAACAGCCTCCCAGAGGACCAGTGGATGTTGTGGGGGCTAAAAACAGTTACAGGGTTCAAGAATGCATGGGATAGACACAAGGGGGATCTTAGAAGTAAGGCAAGGGAGAGTGAAAACCGGAGGCAGAGTAGGGTCTGCAGTGACACTGTAGGTTGGGAAAATAGGGAAGACTAGGTGGGCCAGGAAGTCCTAATCTTCCAACACCTTCTATGTTATATTTCTATGTTTCACACACCTGCAGCACTGCACATATGCAGCCTCAGGGATGGGAAAAAGATATGGGAGGAAAAGTATGCGCACCAGTCGACTTACTTACATAGAAACATAGAAACTGGTGGCAGAAAAGTACCACTTAGCCCACCAGCGGAGGTTGTTGGGGGCTAAAATGGTCAGAGAATTTAAGAATGCATGGGATATACACAAGGGAATCTTAGACGCAAGAGGTGGGTATAAGTCAGAGCTCAAGTATGGTCTCCGCAGGCATATAGGTAGGGAATTTAAAGCAGACTAAGTGTGCCATGTGGTTCATATCTACCGACAACTTCTATGTTTCTACCTAGTCTACCCATTTTCCCTACCTACTTTCTTAGATATCTAGTAATTTTTTCCACGTGCACCCCCCCCCACACACCCCCGGGGTGTCTACCCTATTGCAGATCTTTGCATCATCTACAAAAGGGCATACCTTCTTTCTAGCCCCTCTGCAGTGTCACAAATAAAGATGTTAAAGAGGACTGGTTTGGGACAGCCCGTTGGCGCTGAGGGTTGAGGCGCTGGACGCCACACCTCGCTACACACCGCCGACCTGGGTTAGGTGAGGGACTCGGGCCGCTGGGGGTCGGCAGGGGGAGAGAGGGATCGAGCTCCAGCAGTGGCTCTGCCTCTCTGGGGAGGGTGGTGCATCTGTCCCACAGCTATATTGCCCCCTGCCAGGTGAACCTGGTATTGATGGTGCAGTCGGGACACACAGTAGGAGGGGCAGCGCCAGCCGAGGGCCCTGGGAGGAGTTGCGTCTCGACACTTGCCTACCAATTGGCTCTCTTAGAGCGCTGGCGACTGCGGGGTAAGGGCTCAACATAAAAACAGAAAATGGCCCCGTCACTCCTAGGTGACGGCCCCTTCAGTACCGGACCATGTCACCAGCTGCCACCGGGGCGGACTCCGCTGTGTACTGCCCGCTCCATCGTTGTTCAGGGGATGGTAAAAGGGGAGGCCTTCCCTCGCCCCACCCGGGGGGTATACCGGGAACTTACCTTGGATCTCTGAATGGGGGGTTCACTCTATGAGCTGACTCCTGGGGCAACCACGGGGCAAAGTGAAGGTTGAAGGGTCCTGATTGAGTAGAGGATGGGGGTGGAAAGGTGAATAAAGAGAAAGGAAAAAAAAAAAAGGACTGGTTCCAGTACTGATCCTTGTGGTACCCCATTGGTCACCATCCCTTTCTCAGAGTGAGCTCTGTTTACCACCACCCTCTGTCATCTATCCCCCAACCAATTTTTTACCCAGTTTACCACCTTTGGACCCACTCCCGGGCTGCCCAGCTTGTTTATGAATCTCCCACGTGGAATGGTGTTGAAGGCCTTACTGAAATCTAGGTAGACCACACCCAAGGCTCCACCTTGCTCTAATTCCCTGGTCACAGTCAAAGAAATCTATCATTGTTTGACATGACCTCACTGTTGTGAATCCATGCTGCCTTGGGTCCAGTAAGCCACTGGATTCAAGATATTACACAATCCTTTCCTTCAGTAGTGATTTTCCTCAGTGGTACTTAACAGGAACCTTTGGACCTCTCCTCATGTTGATTCTCACTGGTAAGACAGCGGGGAGTGTGGTGCTTGGGGTTGGGGGCACCAGGATGCCTGAAGGCTGAAACTGGTGGTGACCGTGTCCAAATAGCTATATGGGGAAACATTTTTTTTTTATTTTGATGATTACTGTGATAATCAGTATATCATGATACTTTTTACCCAAATATCGTGATACTAAAAATTTGATATAGTGACATCCCTAGAGAGCGCTATACATTTCTTAGGCCAAACAAATATTCTAGTTAGGAGAGTGCTATACATATCTTAGGGCAAACAAATATTCTAGTTAGGAGAGCATTACACATTTCTTAGGACAAACAAATATACTAGTTAGGAGAGCGCTATACAGTTCTTAGGCCAAACAAATATTCTAGTTAGGAGAGCGCTATACATTTCTTAGGCCAAACAAATATTCTAGTTAGGAGAGCGCTATACAGTTCTTAGGCCAAACAAATATTTTAGTTAGGAGAGCGCTATACATTTCTTAGCCCAAACAAATATTCTAGTTAGGAGAGCACTATACATTTCTTAGGGCAAACACATATTCTAGTTAGGAATTTTTGTTAGTTTTCAATAGTTTAACATTATGATAGACCGGGCTAGGATGTGGAGCAGCTGGGATGGTAGGAGCATGGGGGGGGGGCATAGGTGGGAACAGGAAAGAGGAACAGAGGGGAAATAGAGGAGGCACGAGGGTAGAGTTAGGTTGGGGGGTGGCTGGGGTTTAAAATACATGGGGGGAGGGTGACCTAGCAGGATAGTACGATGTTGTGGTCGCAATGCAGCAGTGCATATGGCTACACTCTGGAATTTTTGGAGCATGCCACATATGTGTGAGAGTGTTTCTCCTGGAAAGTGAGATTAGAGAGTTAAGGAAGGTGGTGGATCATTTGATCATGGAAGCGGGGCAAGGGGGTGGAGGATTCGCTGCTCAGGGTGAAAAACCTGCCAGCTCAGATGGGAGGAGAGACAGTGGGGATGTTGGAGAAGGCAGCAGACCTGTAACCGGACAGAGCAGGGATGAACTGGCAGGGGGTAGTAAGGGGTGGGTAGTGGTCTTGCTACTCAAGGTCATCTTGGAGTTTGAGGGGCAAACATGGGGTGGCAGGATGTGGTTAGGAGGCAAGGAAGGGGAGGTAAGGCTGGAGCAAAAGGGGATGGTAATGTCAGCCATGGAAGAGACAAGGGGGTTGGGGTAGTGGCTCTGCAGGAGGTATTAGGGAGAAAAACAGGTATTCGACTTTGCAGAACTTAAGAGGGGACAGTGGGAGTACACCAATACAGGAAGGAAGCAGCACAGGTGTGCAGGGGGAGACAAAGAAGGATGAAGGTGAAATGGGGTGCAAGAAGGAGAGGCGAGTGGGGGGGGTAGACACCTGAAGGAACAACCGAGGGTAGGGCTGGGATCAGGAGTAAGGGGGTGTTGGGATCAGAGCAGAACTCAGGCACGAGAGAACTAAGAGGGGGTGGAAAGGATAGGGCTGGGGCTGCAGATCTTTCTCCAGGAAGGGAAGGGGGCCCTGGGTGCAGGAAGTGGAGGTACGCAAATAACAGGGAGGGTAAGCGAGAGGGTGATAGGGGGAGGAGAGGCAATCCTGACAGGCAGGGAGAGGGCAGGGGTAATAGCAGGCAAGGCACAGTGGCCAGGGAAGGCAAAGCCCTAGTTTTGGGGGCCTCCATTATTAGGGGAATCAGGTAGGGTGAATCTGGGAGGGGGGGTGCATCAGGAGCTCTAAAGCTGTGAAATGTATGCTGGAGATGACACTTTTTAGAGTAGAGTGGCTTGTGCACTTCTTGATAAAAAAGCATGGGGGAAGGTACACATCGGTATAAACGACATGGAGGAGAACAGTGTGCAAGCAGTGTAGGCCAGATACTGGGAAGTGGCTAAATTATATGTGGCTGAAAATTTTCCTTTTCAAAAATCTTGCCAGTACTGAGGGGTACTCTGGAAAGAAAACAGAAAATCAGGGAACTCAACAGCTGGCTAAGGGAGTGGTGTCAAGCTTGGGGGTATGGGTTGGCGGGAGAATGGGAGACTACATGGGAGAATAAAGAACTTTATATTAGGGACCGGCTTCATTTAAGCATGGGGGGAAGGAAATCCTTAAGAACAAGCTGGGGGAGTTTATATCTAGGTGGTGGGATTTAAACTAGAAGAGTGGGAGGGTTAAAGAGTATTGGGTTCTTGAACAAGTCTGAAGGGCATAGGCTCTTCACCCATACTGGAGGGATAAAAGGAGCAGGGACCAACCGTGGAGGAGGGGGGGCAAGGGAAAAGGGAGGCCGAGGCATAGAGAAAATTCGGGTAAGGGCTGTAAAGTTTTCCTGATTAATGCATAGAGTCTGGAAAACAAGATGCTGGAATTACAAGCATTGCTGGTGGAAGGGGGGTAGATGTGGTTGCAGTCACAGAGACTTGGGCCACCCAGTACCATGACTGGGACATGAAAATTCCTGAGTATACAGCAATTAGAAAGGATAGGTCAGTGGGTAGAGGGGAAGGGGTCTCACTGTTTGTCAGGGATGGGATAGTATGGAGCAGGGAGAAGATGGGGGGGGGAATGTGGAGGTGGTATGGGCCTTGTTGCAAGATAGCGAAGGGAGGAGAGTTAATTGTGGTCTACAGGCCACCCATGCAGTCAGAGAGCATGGACAGAGAACTAATAGAAAACCTGAGGAGGAATTGCAGAAGGGAGAGGGGGAGGAATGTGATCCTAGGGGACGTCAACATGCCAGGAACGGATTGGAGCTCCATGGCATCAGTGTCAGCAAAGGAGCAAAGAGTGCTTGACGTGCTCCAGGATGAATTCCTGACTCAGCTTGTTGAAGACCCAACAAGGGAGGGAAACATACTGGACTTGGTCCTAGCCGTTGGGGAACAGGTCAGGGATCTGGCAGTGGAAGCCCCATTGGCTGGTAGTGACCATTACACGGTATGTTTTACCTTAGACTTATGGAAGGAGAAGAACCTAACAAAGACCACAGTAGTGGACCTTAGCGGGCAAACTTCAGAGAGATGGCAGATATACTCAAGGGTCATTTAAGCAACATCAGGATAGGGATGGACAATGGGAAATCCTGAAGCAGGGTATCCTGGAAGCCACGAAAACCTGTGCCAGGACACTAAATAAGATGGTCAGAGCCAGGAAACCCTGCTGGTGGATAAGGGAGGTACAGGAGGAAGTAAGGAATAAGAGGCTGGCCTTTAGAAAGTACAAATACTCCCGCAGTGTTCTATGTGATAACAGCCTAAAGCGATGCGTTATCACGCATGATCAGAGTGCCGAATACATTTTGGCACCTGACACCTTCGCTAAAGGACAACAGTGCCGACATGCGTTTTAATGATTTTAATGCTTCACCCCTCACCAGCCTACTAAAGGATTCTCAACCTGGGGTGCGTCGGGTGGGGTGCAAACGTTAAAATAAAGGTTTGGGCCGGGCGATTAAAATCACACCAGCACCGGGCCCGAACCCAGTACCTCATCCACCCCAACCACAAGCCAACTCCCAATGCCATGACGCAGCTCGGCAATCCACCACAGGGCCATCCCTACAGTTCCTCCGCCCCTCCAGCCCACGCCACCGTGCTTGCCCCTCTGCGAAGCACTAGTGACATCCTGTCACCCAGTTCACCCACACCCTCATCCTGTCACCCTACCCTACCATCGCCATGAGGGATTGCGCCGGGAAGGAGTCACTATTATGGATGGCGCTCTTCCCAATGCGCCCACCTCAAGGGATACCCTCCCGCAGTCAGGCTGACTTTGAGGAATATCAGAGGATTTCCAGGGTGGCTAGCAGAAAAGTTAGAAAGGCCAAGGCAGATAAAGAGCTTAGATTAGCAAGATGGATCAGGAAGGGGAGAAGGAATTCTTTAGATATATTAGGGAGAGGAGGAAGGGAGGAGGGCAGATAAGTAAGCTGAGGAAGGAGGGTGGTTGGGTAGAGGGGGGTTTGGAGCAGGCTGAAGTGTTAAATGACTTCTTCAGCTCCATCTTCACTAGGGAAAAAGCTGGGCCATTGCCTCAGGGAGGGGACAGGAAAGGGCATGGGGAGGATCTCACTGATGGTGAGATTCAGGAAAAGAGGGTAAGGGAGGCTGTCTAGGCCTTGAGGATGGATAAAGCTCCAGGACTGGACGGCATCCATCTGAGGGTTCTGAAGGAACTGGCGGATGTCCTGGCAACTTTATTGGTGGAACTATTCAGTTCCTCCCTCCAATCGGGATAGGTCCTTCTGGATTGAGATTGGCAAATGTAGTGCCCCTCCACAAGAGTGGACCTCAAGATGCTCTGAGAAACTACAGACTGGTCAGCCTGATATCCATAGTGAGGAAAATGTTGGAGGCCATCTTGAAAGAACAGATGGTAGAGTTCCTGGAAGTAAATGGTTTTCAGGATGAAAACCAACATGGGTTTGTCCAGGGAAAATCATGTCAAACAAACCTGGTCGAATTCTTCGACTGGGTGTCTAGGTCACTGGTTGAGGGAAAGCCAGTTTATGTTCTATACCTGGACTTCAGCAAGGTTTTCAATTGGGTCCCGCATAAAAGGTTAATTTGGAAATTAAGGGCACTGGGGGTGGGAGATACGTTGGTGAGGTGGGTAGCAAATTGGCCTGGGAATAGACAATAGAAGGTGGTGGTAAAGGGTGAAGAATCGACACCCAGGGAGGTCATTAGTGGGGTCCCACAAGGCTCAGTCTTGGACCATATCCTTTTTGATGTGTATGTCTCAGACATCGGGGAGGAAATAGGCAGTAAAATGAGCTTATTCGCTGATGATACCAAACTGGGGGTGGTGGTGGTAAATAGGGAGGAGGGAAGGAAGGCACTAAAGGGTGACCTGCAGAAACTAGAATGCTGGGCCCACACATGGCAGTTGGGATTCAATGCACATAAATGCAGTTTTCTGCATCTCGGTAGTAGGAACCCTGAGTATATCTACCACTTGGGGGGGGGGGGATACAGCTGGCTGTAACAACAATGGCAAAGGACCTGGGGGTTATGATTGACGCTAAAAGGAAGCACTCGGAGCAATGCAGGAGGGCAGCAGCCAAACAAAACAAAATGCTTGGATGTATAGCCAGGAGGATAACATCCATGAGAAAGAAGGTCATACTTCCCCTGTACACCTCACTGGTGAGGTTGCATTTGGAGTACTGTGGGCAGTTCTGGTGACCACGCCTTAAAAAGGACATTACACTTTTGGAGAGGGTCCAGAGAAGGGCAACAAGGATGATCAGTGGTATGGAGAGGTTGTCATATGAAGATAGACTCAGAGAGCTGAACACGTACTCCCTGGAGGACAGGAGGGATAGGGGGATATGATAGAGACCTTCAAATACCTGAAGGGGTTCAACAGAGGGAGCAGGGAGGGTTGAGGGAAGTGGGCACTACAAGGGGCCATAGTCTGAAGCTGGCAGGGGGGAGGTTCAGGGGGGAGGCAAGGGGTCACTATCTCACAGAGAGGGTGATGGCACCCTGGAATGCTCTGCCAGATGATCTAGTAAAAATGGGAACAGTGGGGTGTTTCAAGAAGGAATGGGACAGACACAGGGGCACAGTATGGAGGGGAGGCAAGGAGATCACTGGAGTAGTACAGAGAGGAGATAAGGGGGGATGAAATGGTGGGTGGTAGAGCAGCCGAGGTGCACTACCAGTGAGCTGCGTCGGGCAGACAAGATAGACCAATAGGTCTAATCTGCTGGCAACTATGTATGTATGTATGTAATTAACAGTGCAGGGTCTTTCTAAAATATATTACTGTTACTGCTTTTGACCCAACAGAGAAAGCATACAAACATAAAAGATGATGGCAGAAAGGAGACCACCAGGCCCATCTAGTCTGCCTATTGTTTTTTAACCTAGCCTTCTAACGGCCCTTGGGTTTGAGGGCTCCCTTGTATCTGTCCCAAGCCATTCTTTTTTTATCTTACTCCTATTTTTGGCCCCCTGCAGAATGGACTCCTAGTGATCTCCAGCCGCTGGCACCTGCACCCCCGGACCAGGTCTGGCGTGCAAATTTATATGCCTCATACACACAGGGCACGCCTTTCATTGCTCCGCACCCTGGTGAAGGTGCCTCTCGTGACTGGGGGTGCAGGGTGCGGCCATCAGCCACCAAGATCTCCACGCTAGTTTCCCCATTACTTTTCCCCCGGGGAGCCAGACATACAAAGGTGTCAGAGCACGTCCGTGCTGACGCCCACTGCGCTCCCCACCTTGCTATGCACGCAACTGTAGTGCGGCTGGCCTCTGCCAGTTGCTGCTACAGTGCAATGCATGCCCCCCCCCAGAGGAAGGAGAGCAGTTATGAGACTCTCAATCCTTCCTCTCCCCTGCCAGCCCCCAGCGGTCTGAGTTTGTTCCCGTACCCGGGTTGCCGGCGTGGCGTGAGGTGTGGTGTCTAGAGCCTCAACCCTCAGTGCCACCAGGCCGGCTCCCAAGCCATTCTTGAAACCTACCACTGTGCTTGCGCCCCCCCCCACCCCCACCTCTGCAGGCAGGCTGTTCCAGGCATCCACCACTCTTTCTGTGAAGAAAAACTTCCTGGTGCTGGTGGAGAATTGCCCTCCTTGCAGCCTTAGATCATGTCTCCTGGTTCTGCTGCCCTTCTTAAATTGGAAGAAGTCATTTATCTGCACCTGGTTTATGCCTTTTATGTACTTGAATGTTTTGATCATGTCACCCCTCTCTCTTCTCTGTTCCAGGGAATACATGTTCAGTTCTTTCAGTCTATCCCCGTAGAACATCTTGTGCAGTCCCTGAATCATTTTTGTTGCCCTTCTCTACACCATCTCCACTTGATCAATGTCATTTTTGAGATGGGGCCTCCAGAACTGGACGCTGTACTCCAGGTGAGGCCTAACCAGTGTTCTGTGCAACGGCAGGATCACTTCCCTCGTCCTGCTTGTGATTCCCCCTCCCAATGCATCCCAGCATACCATTGGCCTTTAATGCTGCCTTCTTGCATTGTTTACCTACCTACCTTCAAGTTGTCTGAGATAATGATTCCTAAATCAGCTAGTCAGCTAGTCTTTCCCCTCCAAGGTAATATACCTTATTTGGATTTATTTTTTCTATGTGCATGACTTTGCACTTTTTGGCATTGAATCTCAACTGCCATGCTCCAGACCATTCTTCCAGTTTCTTAAGGTCAGCTTCCATCTTAAGAGGCAGTATAGCGCAGTGGTCTAAGGCTCTGAGCTGCAAATCTGGTGACATCTAGCAGACCAGACCTGGGTTTGAATCCCACAGCTTCTACTTACATACTGTGTGCCCCTAAGCAAGTCACTTAACCTCCTTGTACTTCCCAGGTCGCTCCTGTAAAAAAAGCTTTCAGCTTAGTGTGCTATACCTGGTTAAACAACAAAATAAATAAATCTTGTCCACTTGCTGCTGGGTGTCGACCCTGTTGCATATTTTGGTGTCATCTGTGAACAGACACACGTTTACCTGTAGTCTGTTAGCTACATTGTTATACTGGCAGCGTTATACTGCTCCCATAAAACAAATACTATCCGTTACCATGTTCTAGGCATTACCTTTAAGAGAATTAAGGCAGGACTCAGTGCCTACAACCAGTCAGCTCCTCTCCCCAACTGTTACCAGATAAGCACTACTGCTGAAGTAGTCCAGTCAGTTGGGCAGCAAACAAAAAAACAGCATAGCCAGTTGCCGAAGATTGTCCCTCTCAGGTAGGGGAGTTGTGATCTGGTGGCATAATTGAAGGTCTTGCCAGTTGCTGGAGCAGAGCACATATGTCTCCCATAGTATGTGGAGCAGAACCATGTCCCATAGCTCTGGTGGTCTGTGGGACACAGTCTTGCCAGTTGCTTGAGTCAATCTGTGGTTGGCAGCGCTGCTGACTTCGGAATCTCTGTTCCAGGGGCACTCCATGATTCTTTTACAGAAAACAGGTGCATCACAGGTATTTACCAGGGTGCTTGCAAGGTCTTGGGGCTTTCTCAAAATGTCACAACAGAGACCAGAAAAGTTATTGTAGAAATCCAGGTCTAAGAATGAGATGCAGCAGGCAGGATTTTCGATATAACAAGTTTAATTCATTCCAGTGGCTTGTGCTCCCTTAGCGCCTCAACCCAACAATTGGTCCTCCATGATTCTGCAGGGCCATCATAGCTTCCTCCAGCGTTGAGTACAGTTGCACTTCTTCCTCCCAGAACATTCTGATCCTTGCAGTGTAAAGCATCTGAAATTTAATTTTATGGACACACAAAGCTTTCATAATGTCCAAATACAGCAGTCTCTGCCAATGGATTTCAGGGGGATAATTCTGCTCAAAGAATAGCCGAGCTCCATTATATTGTACATCTCCTTTTTGCCAGTCTAGGCACAGAACATCCTGTTTTGTACAGTAGCTCTCAAATTTCATGATAATTGTCCGTGGATGAGCTGCAGGGTCTGTGGGCTTAGGCTTTAATGCTCAATGAGTTCTTTCCAGTCTCAGCTCATAGGTGGGTGGAAGCAATAAAACATCTCTTAGGAGGTCTTGTATAAACCCACACATTTCCAATTTCAGCATTTTCTGGTAGCCCTGACAGATGGAGATTGTCCCTTCGGGATCTGGCTTCCAGATCCAAACATTTCTCCTGTAGGGCATCTGAGTAGTGTGGAATAGCTTCAAAGGCCATTCCCATCTGCAGAGCACCATCTTCCAGTACAGAACCCTCTACTCTGCATGTTGAATCTGTTTCTCAATACTTGTAAAGTGATTATGAATCTTTTTGAAGTCTGCCTTATTTTCTGTGTGGGAGGCCTTTTTTCATGCAGGAGGGCTTCAAATCAATTCCTTGTACAGTAAGTCTTTCATCTTCCCGATCTGTATCATATACTGGCCCATGTGCACTGGCCAGCAAGACACTTTGGCTGCGATCAGAACTGAGGGCTTGGTATCTTGAACCATACTTCAGTTCTCTCAGTTTTTCAGTTCTTGATCAGGTTGTCTTGCCTTCTGACAGACGTTTCCAAGGGAGCCCCAGAAGTTTAACTCTTGTCTGTCCAGGCTGCCTACCTAGACAACCCACTAATTAATAAGGTTCTAGTAACACAAGCTGGCGGGAAGGGGGTTACCTCTAATGTACAATATTTTTTCCTGGTGTGCAATGGTCCTCCACCCACCAAGCACTGGCCCTGTAGCTGAAGACCCCGGTGTCCAGGTGGCCCTTGTATCCCTTCTAATTATCAGCCTGTAGATGAACTTGTTCCCTGGCATCTAGTGCGGCCCTCCACTCCATGGGCACTGACAACCCCACTCTGCCAACCCCCATTACCTTATGCACCAGTGCCAAGGGTCCTATACAGTGACCAGCACAGCTCTCCTCTCACTGCCTTGGCTGGCTGCCTTGTGGATAGGCAGAGAACACACATCCAACATACAGTACAGGGTGCACGAACTCTGTATTGTACAGTACAGAGGCCATGCTCCCTGTACAATGCAGAGGATGTGTGCCCTGTACTGTACATTGGATGTATGCTCCCTGTTTATCCATATGGTGGCCAGCTGAGGAGGTGAGAGCAGGGCTTTGCTGAATGCCATATGGGACCTGTGGCACCAGCATGTAAGAGTAGGGGGAGTTGTGGGGTGGGGTTATTAGTGCCCTTAGAGTGGGGGAAGATGCCAGGAATAAATTCCATCTATAGGGCTGGTAGTTGAAGGTGAGAGGACCACTGGACACCAGGGAATGCTTTTACAGCTATGAGGAGAGTAATCAGTGGGTGGGGGGACCTCTGGACAAAAGGGAAAAATATTGTACATTATGCGTTTGGCAATTGGAGGGTGAGGAAGCACTAGGCACCAGCGACAGATGTTTACAGTACTGGGGATGGTGATCAGAGGGTGAGGGACCACTAGACACTAGGGGCAGGAGTTTACAGTACTGGAGATGGCAAATGGAGGGTGGGGGACCACTAGACACCAGGGACAGGAGTTTACAGTTTGGGGATGGCAATTGAAGGGCAAGAAGGCTCACTAGACACCAGGAACAGGAGTTTACGGTACCAGGGATGGTGTTCAGAGGAAGGGGGGCCACTAGATACCAGGGACAGGATTGCATATTACCAGGAATGGCAATTGAAGGGCTGGGGGATCACTAGACACCAGGGACAAGAGTTCACTGTACCACGGATAGTGATTGGAGGGCAGGGGGGGACAACTAGACACCAGGGACAGGACCTTACAGTACCAGGGATGGTGATCAGAGGGTGGGGGGACTACTAGACACCAGAGAAAGGATTTCTCATTACAGGGGGATGATGATCAGAGGGTGGGTGGACAACTAGACACCAAGGACAGGAGTTTATAGTACAGTACTGGAGACTGCAATCAGTGGGCAGTGGGACCACTAGACACCAGGAACAGGAATTTACAGTTCCGGGGATGGCAATCAGAGGGTAGGGGACCACTAGACACCAGGAACAGGAATTTACAGTTCTGAGGATGGCAATCGGAGGGTAGGGGACCACTGGATACCAGGAACAGGAGTTTACTGTTCTGGGGATGGCAATCAGAGGGCAGGGGACCACTGGACACCAGGGACAAGAGTTTACAGTATCACAGATGGTGACTGGAGGGTGGGGGGGACAACTAGATTCCAGGAACAGGACTTTACAGTACCGGGGATGGTGATCAGAGGGTGGGGGGACCACTAGACACCAGGGACATGATTTCACATTACAGGGTACAATGACTGGAGGGTGGGAGGACAACCAGACACCAGGGACATAAGTTTACAGTACTGGAGACTGCAATCAGTGGGCAGGGGGGACAACTAGACACCAGGGACAGGAGTTTACAGTACTGGGGATGGCGATTGGAGGCCGGGGGAACCACTAGACACTAGGTAATATGGGTTTTGTATGGGAGTGGGCAGTCGGGGTGGGGGCAGAGCTAGTCACAGAGATGCAAACCTGCCACTGCTTCCCATGCAAATGTGCCCATAATGGGTATGCAAATGGACTCTTAGTGTCTTGCATTCCCAGTGGGCTCATTTGCATGGTGTTGTCTGAAAATCACACCAGGAGCTACCAGCACTATTGGGTCTGGTGGCGCTGTTCCCTGCACTGGCGGCATCCATGTCACGGCAACACTACTCAGCTTAGCACTGCACTGACATGCTCCTATATTCAGTTGGATGGTGCCCGTGTGCTGCCTGACTGAATACTGCATCCTTATGGTCATCTGCAATGGGCAAGTGCAGCACACAACTTTGCGCTCTGCTTTGCCCATTTTTAAATATCAGGCCCCAGATGCCTGGCAGAAGCACCTGGTCCATCAAGAAATCCTTGTTAGCTGTGGACTGGTGGCAGTTAGCTGACGGAATGGGATGGATAGCCGGTCTGCCTCCAAGAGCCCTAGGCGTTATGAAATTGAAGGACGGTAGGAGATGGCATGATCCTGATGTGCCTGCCAATTTGGTTTCTGTTGTTGGTGAGGAAGACAATTTTGCATCAGCTGGAACATCTTCTGCCACTGTTGCTTCAGAAGGGAAGCCAAATCCCAGTCTAGTGAAGCTCTTTGCCATCTCAGCAGGGTCTATTAATGTAAGTAATAATGGGGGTGTCACTCAGAAAGTATTCTAGACTCAGTTACAGTGCCTGAAACTGCACATGTAGTAGTGTCTCCCTAACAGCAGGGAATGTATCCTTTTTTCTTACTGGACTTAATGGTGTCTGGTTCTTCTTCTCCTACAGGTTCTACTGACTCAGTAACTGGTGTGTGTACATGTTGTAACACAGTTAAAACTGTGTTTTATTCTAAAACCATGTTAAAACCCTGCTAGGGACCTAGTCTTTAGCATGGTTTTAGATAAACACGGTTGCTGTAATCCATGTTAACAGCAGTGTGTACAGAAAATGTGCTGTAACATGGGTTAAGGCAACCCATCCTACAGGAAAAAACCTTTTTTTTAGCAGCAGAATGAAAAAAAATACATTACAGGCATTGCCAAGGTGGCGAAGAATCCCTGATTTTGTCGATGTACTTCTTTTATCGATCTGTTCAGGTGTCTGATCACAGGTATCCCATCATGCACTGCGGCACCCATAATGCTTTGAGTTGGTGGTGCAATTATGCCTGGGTACCCACTTGAGTAAGCACGGTTGTCAGAATACAGTGTGGACACTCTAACAACCGTGCTAGGGACTGGTTTATAAAACATTTTTAAAAACATTTTAAAATTGGTCCCTGATGTGGATAGGGCCTATCTCTTTACTGACCCCTATCTTTCCATACGTGCTGACTTCAAAAATCTTTCCTGCCCAGACACAGCTTACTGAAGCAGTCCCAGACACTGATGTGAGTGTGGTTGCTACAATGAGCCTGGAACACAGAGCCTACAGTCCCTACCCCCTGAAACCCTTCCACAGGAGCTTCATCCTTTCACCAGTTCAACCAGAGTCACTTACCAGCGTGTGTCTCACACAGAAAGAACCGTGATTTCTGCTTTATTCTTCTCATCCTCAGGGGTCTCTTCATTTTCCTTTTTGAGTTTGACAATACGACCTGTGGTCTTTCTTTTTTCACTAATATATCTACAGAAGGTTTTGTCTCCCTTTTTGACTTCTCTGGCTATCCTCTCCTCTGTTGTTGCCTTTGCTGTTCTGATTTCCTTGCTTGCAGCCCTTTGTTTTTCTTTGTAGTCTTCCTGGTCCTTGTTGGAAACTGTTTTCTTGTATTTCCTAAAAGCAGCCCCCCCCCCCAACCCTGGTGGCTACTTCCTTAGTACAACTTCTTTATGCATTGGTTCGCAGTCTGAAGTATAGCTCCCTTGAGATGTACTCTTCAACGTCCTTCCCCCAAACTATATTTGCGAGTCTCTCTTTAAAACCTTCCTTCATTGCCGCAAAATCTGCTTGCCTAAAGTCCATGACTAGTTTTAGAGTGTTTAGTTTCTGTTTTTGTCCTGACATGAAACTGCACCATGCAGTGATCGTTGAACACTAAGTGGCTTCCCACCTCTACTTCCACAACATTGTCCGTGTTCATTAGCAGCAGGTTAAGGACAGCATCTTTCCTTGTTGGGTCCTTTACCAGTTGCTTCAGGCCTAATAAGCGCAGAACCTCCAGAAAGTAGTTTGCTTCTGGTTGAACTTGCTGTATGAGTACCCCAATTTACGTCAGGTAAATTGAAGTTCCCCAGCACTATTACTTCCTCTTTATCACTCATGTTTTGAACGGCTTTCAATATTTCTTTGTCCCCCTCCACCCCTGTTGTCGGTGGTCGGTAATACACTTCTACCTGAGTTATTGCTCCATTTCCAGCCTCTAGAGTGACCCAAAGTGACTCAGTTTCTGTCTTGTCATTTTGGATTATAGTCGCTTTTATGCCTTCCTTTATGTACATAGCCAGTCCCCCACCCCTTTTCGCCCAGTTCTGTCCTTCCAGAAGAGACAGTATCCTGGGATAGTCATTGCCCACTCATGGTTATTGTTTAACCAGGTTTCGGTGATATTGACTCAGTCCAGATCCGCTTCAGAAATTATGGCTGTGAGGTCAGCTATTTTATTTAATAGACTCTGTGTGTTAGTGAACATAGCTTTCCAAACTTCATCCCTACCTTTTCCTGTGTCCTGCTTTGTTTGTGACTGCTTTTCTATGTTATCCATCCCTTCACCCAATTGGTGAATCCTCTTATTATTATTTGTATTAGTTTCCTCACCCATTTGGTGAGTTGTTTTGTTTTTGCTTGTAACCCTGATTTGGTGGTGTTTTGGGAGAGGTTGCAGGTCCTTTTGTCACTGCTGTCCCGTCCCCACTGTTCAGTTTAAATGTCCAATGCATACATCCAGTTTCTGCCCTAGAGCTCACATGCCATTCTTAGTCAGGTGGTGTAGACCACAGTATCTGAAGAGACTCCTGTCCCAGAACTCCCGCTAGTTCCCTATGAAGAGGTGCCAAGTGTTAAGTTCCTCTGTTTGATCCTTGCGTATCCAAGGTTACTTTGCTTGCTTCAATGTAGTCCCTTGGTTAAACAGTCTCACGACTGCTGGGTACCCAAAGTGTAGTGCTGGCAGGCCAGATATGGTGCCCGGGGTTGGCAGCATTGCAGTTGATGTTGAGACCCTTGATGGAAAGAAAATGATTAATCACCAGCAAACAAAGACCCAGCATTAGTTGTATCAATGGCCAACTGGCCTAGTCTATTGAAACGCTTATAATTTAACAGAAAGCAATCAGATGGTACCCTGGAATTACTCACTGTACCAGAAGATGGCTGGCCTGTCAAAATAAAGACCTGAGGCTGAAAGCTGCTGCACATGGGAAAACTGGGCTGAAACGACTCACCTCCACTTTACAACCTTTCCCTGTAGGTGACTGCAACCTGCGATGATGTGCTGTGCAGGGGCTGGATCCCCGAAGCCGATCTCTTGCTGGAAAGCTGTAGTTAGCACAGAAACAAATGGCATGGGCCAGGATGGACATGGGCCCAAGTTCAACAAAGTTTCTATGGCAAAGTTCAGTTTATCTGCTAGTGACCCCTTCAGCTGGTAGACAGTTCGGTCACTGGTAGACGCGGGTCTCCTCTCTAGCAATCAGGAGTCCCTGGACAGTGGGCCTGGGCCCACAATAATCATTTAGCACACTTCTCTGAGAAAACATCAACTCTTTAATCTCTCTCTGTTGGCTTTTGTCCTGTTCACAATGTCAGCTGCTTTGCTGAGCAAACCTCTCAACCTGCAAAAAGGCATTTTCTGGTGACCGATCCCCCTTTGGGTCTGACGGATTCACACCAAAAGGAACACTAGGCCTCTTGTAGGCCAAATCCCTGCTTGCTCCATGTTGACCCGAGATGAACTGCCACATAGTTGAAGCAAGTTACCAGACTGGTCTGTTTTTTCTGCATTCCGGTTGGCTGAGCGAGCTGTCAGTCACAGTCTTGTGCTCCCATTGGTTCCTTTAGGTGCCAAGAACTAGAGTTCACAGTTTCTCCCACAAGGCACCTGAGATAAGGACCCCTTGAGGTCCCTTGTGTCCCATTTGGCCCAAGCCCGGAAGTCCAGGACCAGAACATGGCGGCTCCCATCAGGAAATGCATACTGCAAGGAAGGCAGGTTAAACAACTTACCCTATCTCAAAAAACAGCAAAGAATTAAAAGTAAATATTTACAGTACTATGTAGGGCTCCCTCTGCTCTTTTAGTGACAGCTAAGTGGGACAGATCAGGAAAAGGCCTGGCTGGTCATGAGCTCTGAAACACTCGGACCCAGCTCAGGCCATTTACAGTATACACACTGGTTGTGGCACTTAAAGGGATAGATCGGAGACACATGATGGCACTCTCACTCAATCAACAGATGAACACCAACAACCATGGATTTATCATTTTTGCAGGACATCTGCCTGGCAGTGGGCATTACTGGAGCCCCGAGAGATACTTAAGGTAAGCCCCCCGATTGGGGGGGGGCTACATGCGGTATAGTGTATAATGGAACCCTGTTATCTGTAAAAATCCATCAGTTTCTAAATGCTGTTATGCCGCACCATGGATGTTAGTTCTACTTGTTATGCTTCAGTAGCAAAGGATGTACTGCAGTGTAACAGAACAGAACTAACACTCATGCGGCGTGTAACAGCGTCTGTTCCTGTCTGAAGCACAAGGCAGTTTGTTCCCCTATTAGTTTAAAACTGACGGGGCAAATCAAGTTTTAAAAAATGGCATCAGTGGTATTCTCAAAAGAATTAACTGCCTGCTGCTTTCATACATCATTTCTGATAATTTCTGTGCCACCATACTCTATAAAAAAACAGTGACTAGTTACCTATTGGTAACAAGCTGGATTAGTGCATCTCAAGGTTACCATTGGCGACCAAACTTCTCAAGCTTCACTCTTGAGGTTTATGCAGTCATGTCAAACTCTCGATGCACTAACCAGCTTGCTACCAATAGGTAACTATTCATTATTCTCTATGTAATTTGCGTCAAGAACTAGGCCACATCTATTGTAGTTGTCCCTAAGCAGCCCACAACAAATCCGTCCAAGATGACTACATGAAACAGAATGCTTTTATCTCCTTAGCACAGAAACCACAACGCTACTAGGGAGCATCCATCTAGACCAGCCCCTTGATGAGTGGCATCTGCTCCCAGTACCTCCAGTTACTGTGTCCCACAGTTGCCCCCCAACTCTTGTGCCTGATTCAGTGCTTGTTTATCCAGCCCCCTGTGCTGTGGCTGATCCAGATACAAGTAACCCTGTTGTCCCAGATTCTCCTCAGATGGGTATGGAGGGTGATGGTCTTGCATCCATAGAACAACCACAAGAAGATGGTTGGATGGATGTAATGCCTCATCCGTCTACTCCTGACACCAATAAAATGCAAATGGTAACACAACGTCAACAAGCAGGGACTCAGCTGAAGTTAAATTTCCAGATAACAGACTTGGTGTCGATATCTACCAGATATGATGCCCTATAGTCTACCTGACAGTGGTGGGAGATAGAGGATGACTGTGGCACCTCCTTGATCCCCTCCTTCCAGCCAGACCCATCGTCTGGCACACAAGACCGTGCTACTGACACATTCAATAACAAGCATTTGTCAATGCCGAATGTTGTCTTGCTGGCATTGGCATTGGTAGTGCAGGAGTTAGAGATGCATCATAGGAATGGCAGTGAAGTATTGAACTGACGCCAACCCCACCCCCACCCTGCAGAGACTGACAGGCACTGGGGTGTGTCTTTGGGTTGTCAGCCATAATGCTCATGCCATTTCACCTCACCCTACCCTGCAGACACTGACAAGTGTTGCAGTGTGCCTATCAGTTCGTTTGCCAAAAGGTGATTTTGCACAGTGACTATGTCATTTGGCACCACAGGTGCGAAAACACATTTCAGGCAGGATGTGAAAAATGACATCTGTACTGTTTATGAGGAGGTTTAAAAAAATGGCAATGCTGAAAATCTGCCACAGCGACCGTGCCAGTGTGTGACACAGGTGCGAAAACACATTTTGGGCAGGACGTGAAAAATGATAGCTGTACTGTTCATAAGGAGGTGTGAAAAAATGGCAATGTTGAAAATCTGGAGTGAAAATATTAATATGAGCATGCGTGGAAACTGCACAATGCACACTCATAACACAGTCATTTTCTAGAATTTTTTCACCAAATTTGCAACATAGGCTTTTTGGGACCCCACCTCATGAACAGTGGCCCTGTTGTTTCATTAATCAGTCCTGAAAGGTGATTCCATGCAGTGACCCAAAATCACCTTTCAGGACTGAATAATGAGATGACAGTGCATGTGTTCATGAGGTGGGGTCCCAAGAGCCCCATGTTGAAAATTTGGAGTCAAAAGTCAAAAAAATGGCTGAGATACCCATTTAAGTTGAACCCCCCCCCCATTGATGTCATTATACCACTTACCGGCATTTCTTCATTTTGTAGTTTGGCTTTGAAGAGTCCAGATGTGTTCCTGCTCCACTGAGATTGCAGCGCCGGACCTCCGGAGGGTAAGTATGTGGGGTGAGGGGGTTAATGAGGAGGTGGGGTGTGCAGGCGTGGGTGCAAGTTGGGGAGTAGGGCTCTGAACAGTGAGGGACCATTTTCTTTTTACAGGTAAAAAAACTTGAGACAATGCGATGAGTTTGTTGGCCACACTGGGGTGGGCTCCCAGTGTGCCACACAAGGGGTGGGGGGAGAAACATGTCGACACGGTCAGCTTTTGTGTGAGTGGTGGCACACTGGGGTGGGCTCCCAGTGTGTCACACAACATGGGGGGGGATATGCCAACATGGGGATTGCACCCCCGATGTCGACTTTGTTTGGGGATTGTGTGCCGCCACCAAGTTTATTGAAATGTTTCACCAGAAAAGGCATGTATAGTAGGCATGTCATCTCTGCCGCTGCATGATGAGCTTGTCTCTGATTGCAGTGGCAGATTTCTTTCAAGTTGGTGGCACTTTACATATTTTTTGCATCAGTGCTAGCATGCTGGCTAACTGGGGAATGAGGGAAGCACCTACTATAGTGTGCCCTGCATTTGCCAACACTGACACACCTCTCACTGTGCTAATACTACTGCAAGATGTTGCTTGTGCATGTGCAAGACAACATAAAAAGGAATGAAAAATCATGACATGTAGGGGTGGATTGGGGAAGAAAAAAATTCCAATTTGGGGACTAATATTTTTTCCTCTTTTTTAGATACTGATATCACAACACATCTTTTTTCCATTGCAAATGTCACTAGTATTGAGAACATCTGGAGATGGCAAACTACTTTCACCATTTTTTCATTACTTTAATTGTGCTGTGATATTTCTTCAGGATACTAGACTTCATACTGTAGCTAAGGCCTCCTGTGTACAAAAGGCTTGCTATAAAGGACCCTGCTTTCTATCCCTCAGACCAGATGCCTGCTCAGGGGTTGGTTTTCTTTGCCATAACTTTGATGTAGCAGTACTAAAACTTATGGATTTGCACCTGTGACAGGATTACATAGAAACAGAATTTGATGACAGATAAGGACTGGTTGACCCACCTAGTCTGCCCATTTTCCTTACCAACTTTAATACCGCAGACCCTACTTGATCTTTAGCTTCCCCCCCTTTCCTTACCACTACAGTTCCCTTATGTCTATCTCATGCCTTCTTGAATCCCATTACAGTTTTGGCCCCCACCACCTCTTCTGGGAGGCTGTTCCAGGCATCTACTACTCTTTCTGTGAAGAAGTACTTCCTCACATCTCCCCTGAGTCTACCCGCCTTCAGCTTCATAGCTTGACCCCTTGTTCTGGAACATCTTTTTCTCTGAAAAAGGTTTCCCTCTTGAACCTTGTTTATACCCGTGAGGTATTTAAAAGTCTCAGTCATATCCCGTTTCTCCCTCCTTTCCTCCAGGGTGTACATATTGAGGTCCTTCAGGTTCTCCTCATAGGGCTTTTGATGCAGACCATGTACCATTTTAGTTGCCCTCCTCTGGGCCGCCTCTACTCTGTCTATGTCCTTCCTAAGATGTGGTCTCCAGACCTGGATACAGTACTCCAGATGAGATCTCACCGGTGATTTATATAGCGGTATCACTACCTCCCTCTTTCTGCAGGTGATACCCCTCCCTATGCACCCCAGCATCCCACTGGCCCTCCCCACAGCATTGTTACACTGCTTAGCCACCTTTAGGTCATCAGATATGAATACCCCCAGGTCTCTTTCCTGTTTGGTGATCGACAGTACCACTCCCCCCCATTTTGTACTCTGCCCCAAGGTTTCTGCACCCCAAATACATGATTTTGCACTTCTTCACATTGAAACACAGTTGCCACACTCAACCACTCCTCAGGCTTCCTTAGATCCCTGTTCATCTTTTCCACCCCTCCTGAAGTGTCTACCCTATTGCAGATCTTAGTGTTATGTGCAAAAATAAATACTTTCCTTTCTAGCCCCTCTGCAATGTCACTAATAAAGACATTAAAAATGACTGGTCCCAGTACTGTCCCTGTGGCACCCCACTGGTCTCCTTTCCTTCCTCAGAGTGGAGTCCATTTACCACTACCTTCTGCCATCTATCCTCCAACCAATTTCTTTCCCAGTTTGCCACTTTTGGCCCCACTCCTAGACTGGCCAATTTGTTTACGAGTCTCCTGTGTGGAACAGGGTCAATTCACTAAAAATACCACCAACAGCTTAATCTGGTTCAAGGTCAGTTGGCATTCATCTGTATCCCCCTCCCCCGGGTCGTGCCTGAAAATAGGCAGGATTTGTCTGGTGCACTTACCCAGTCAACAAAAACTAAATAAATAAAAATAAATAAATAAAGGCCTTACTGAACTCTAGGTAGGCCACATCCACTGCTTCACCCTGATCAACTTCTCTGGTCACCCAGTCAAAAAATCTATCAGATTTGTTTGATATGACCTCCCTCCAGTGAATCCATGCTGCATCAGATCTTGCAAGCCACTGGATTTAAGATAGTCCACAATCCTTGAATAAGACCCTGTCCCATTTGTTATACAGAAAGAGTTTAAAGTAAGGATATGTTCTATCCTCTCCTTTTCTGTCTCTTGCCTGTTGGATTTCTTAATCAAATGTTCTTGTGAGACCTACAGTAGAAATGGATCACTCTGATGGTCTCACGATTCCCCCCCCACTATCTCCCTGTCTTCACTTGCTTTTTCTGTCTTTTCTTCTCCCTTGTGTATCTTCAGTTATAAAAATATACACAAATCTTTGTGTGAAACTGGGATCCATTGGTTTGAAAATGTATGTAGTTATATTGTTGAAATGATTGCAAAAAGCTATTTGGAACTCAGGGGGTTAACTTTGAGATGCAGATTGACCTCCACAAACTGTTCTATATTATTGCACCTGCAAGGAAAGAAATTGACAAAGTTCTGATACATTTTGTGAGAAACAGGATGCCTCTTAATGAGTTCAGGATGCAGAAATTAATTGCCAGCCAAAGACTTCTTATGAAAATGGCAGCAATGTTTGTTAGAAAGAGACAGAAATTGAAATTTAGAATTAGAGATACCCTCAGATGAAAAAAGTGTTTTCTTTGTTTGTACTGCCTTTGTAAATAGCTATCCTGAACAATTGTATGTTTTTATTTTATTGTTATTGAAAATAATAAAATGCTACTAGCAAATTTTATAGCTGCTCCTGGTTTTCCTGTGCTTCCTGACCTTTGCCTTGACAACACATGGTTTTAGATGTGGGCTTTACACCATGCAGACTGTAAGCCAGGAGTTTTGTGTGTGGGTACTAGATCTGGTACCAGGAAAGCATAGAGGAAAGGCAGGGATTCTGCAACAACAAGCCCAGGAGTGACTACCAGAAGAATGACAGCCAAACTGAAAGCAGAAACAAAGGAGGAGGAGGAGGAGTGGATAGCTTGTCTGCCTTCTTCAGATGGTGGGTTATATAACAAAGCGAGAGAGAGAGAGAGAGAGAAAAGAAGAGATGCAATGGCAGAAGCAACAGAGTGGAAAAGAATACAGTGACAGGAGCAGCAATGGCTGGATGCCTTGCAAGCTATCAAAGCTGGAGGATCTGGCACAGGTCCAGCAGAGCAACGAAACATAAACAACTTAAAAGACATTAAACTTGCAAAGTTGTGTCCCTTTAATGATACTGAAGCATATTTGACACATTTTGAAAGGGTTGCTGTAGCCTGCCAGTGGCCAAAGGAGCAATAGGCAGTCAGACCGGTACCTTACCTGACAGGTAAAACTCAACTTGCCTACAGCAATATGGACACTGCACAGTCAGAAAACTATGACCTCATGAAAAGAGGAATCCTTAAAAGATAGGACATCTCAGGAGAGACCTATAGACAAAGATTCCAGTCCCTGAAGTACCACTCAGCTTTACAATCCTCGAGAAACATTCAGTTGACTCAGAGAACTCCTCATTAAATAGCTCTAACCAGACAGCAAAACAGTCCCACAGATCATTGACATATTTGCAATGGAGCAATTCATCAACATCCTGTCTTTTACCTTTGGGTAAAAGAACACTGACCAAAAAATGGGGAAAAGGATGTTTCTTTGGTTGTGGACTATCAGATCGGCAGACAGACCACACAGCAGTGAAGTAACAGCCAAGGACTGGTAAGACCCTCTCTTTCTCAATTTAACTCCAGATCAGATCTAAACTCTGGTGGCGGGGTAACAAATCTGCACCCAAATACTTTATCTGCTATAACTATAATGGGCAAGGTCATATTGCAAGAAAGTGCCATACAAATAAGGAGGGCAACACTGGAGCACATTTGTCCTTAGCAAATTGGGGCAAGTATTTAACAGATGCCAAGGTGGGAAATAAGATTGTGAAGGGTCTTATTGATTTGGGAAGCAGACAGACCCTACTGCATGTTGAAGTTCTGGGAAAGAACTGTGCAAAAGGTCCTGGTACTGATGCCATCTGCATCCATTGGGACACTAAATACTAATCAACTACCCAAGTGACTCTGAATATTAATGGGCTGTCACACCAAATGAGAGTAGGGGCAGTACCTAAGTTACCTGCACATGTGACCACTGGAAATGACTTTCCAGGATTGACTGAGTTAATCACAAAGGGAGCAAAACCTTTAGTTTCAGCAGCTGTGATGACAAGAGCACAGGCAAAGCAAATCTCAGATGTTGGGGACACTTTTCCTTTTTGGTAACTTTGATGCAGACTTGTTTGAGCCCAACTCCAAGATCTGGAAGTCCAGGAAAATAAAGAAGATGCCTGAAGAAACAGTGGCAACAAAAGACTGATGGACATAAGGAGTTAATATATGAAAATGCTGAAACTAAACTGATGATTGTGATTTTGTTTCTGAGTAAAATAATGATGTTTCTCTCTAAGGTTATTTTAAGCAACTGGGAGTGAAATGAAAACAGGGGGAACCAATGTTTAAAAAATGTAATGGGCTACTGTATAGAGTTTGGGCTAATCCTCAGATGCAGGAAGAGACAGAACAATTTTCCATACCAAAGATGTATAGAACTGAGTTGTTACAGATAGCACATGATAGTCCTATGGCTGGTCACTCAGGGAGGGATCGCACCCATGCCAGATTGCTGTACAGATTTTACTGGTCTGGAATTCATGAAGATGTTGCTACCTATTGCAGTTCTTGTGCTGAATGCCAGAAAGTAGCCCCAGTGACTAAAAAAGACAAGGTGCCCCTGGTGCCCCTACCCTTGATTGATGTGCCTTTTGAGTGAATTGCGATGGATGTGGTTGGCCCTTTAGACAAAAGTAAAATAGGTAATTGATTCATTCTGGTAGTGTATGACTATGCTACTCGATACCATGAGGCAGTTTGAATATGTACTGTCACAGCCTCAAAAGTGGCAGCAGAGCTTGCCAAAATTTCAGCAGGGTGGGCAAAGCTGAAGGAGCTGTACTGCTTATTAGATAGCACCACCAAAAGAACTTCTCCTTATCACCCTCAGACAGTCTTGATGAGCATTTTAATCAAACCCTGAAATGCATGTGACAAAGGTTTATAAAAGGGGAAGGGAAAGATTGGGACCAATACTTACCTTGCCTGCCTTTTGCTTGTAGAGAATTGCCACAAGCCTCATCAGGTTTTTCGCCATTTGAAATGCTGGTTGGTAGATAACCTAGAGAGCTACTAGATGTAATAAAAGACACATGGAAAGATGACCCCATTCAGAAAAAATCTATTACATCTTATACATGTGCTCTGAGAAGGAAACTGGCAAAATATGTTGAAATTGCCCATAATAATCAGGCAGAGGCCCAGAACCAGCAGAAGGTGTATTATGACCATTGGGTATAAGAAAACGTTTTTGAGCCAGGTTAAAAGGTCTTGCTACTGTTACCCACTACAGAAAACAAACTGTTAATGAAGTGGCAATGGCCTTATAAAGTGCTTAGACATACTGGCACAGTTAACTTTGAGGCTGAGACCATGCTAACCTCCTGAAGAAATGGACTGAAAAAACACCAAAGGCTGCTTTTTTAGTTTTACCAGAAACTTCTACAGAAGATATTGATATAGCTTATGACAGACTGGAACAAAGTGTGATTGCTGATGTTGTAAAGGTGAATGTTTCCTTAACCACTGAACAAACCACAGAAATTCGTAACTTGGTAAAAACATTTAACAGTACTTTTACCACATTACCAGGCCGAGCAATAGGGGTTGAGCAGGTAATAATGACAGGGAATGCTCGCCCTATCAGACATAGAAACATAGACTTTGATGGCAGATAAGGAACGCTTGGCCCACCCAGTCTGCGTATTTCCCTACCTATTAGATAAGCTGCAGATCCTAGTTAACCAACAGCCTACTTCCTCCTATCCCCCTCTAGAATTGCCTTATGTCTGTCCCATTCATTCTTGAATTCCCCCACTGTTTTTGACCCCACAAACTCCTCAGGAAGGCCGTTCCATGCGTCCACCACCCTCTCTGTGAAAAAATATTTCCTCAGGTTGCCCCTGAGCCATCCCCCCTCTATCTTTAAACTGTGCCCTCTTGTTCTTGCACATCTCTTTTTCTGAAAGATGCTACCCTCTTGGACTTTATTAATTCCCTTGAGATACTTGAAAGTTTCTATCAATGCCCCCCTCCCTCCTTTCCCCAAGGGTATACATATTAAGTTTCTTTAGTCTCTCTTCGTATGGTTTCTGGTGCAGACCCTGCACCATTTTAGTTGCCCTCCTCTGGACTGCCTCCATCCTGTCTATGTCCTTGTAGAGATGAGGTCTCCAGAACTGCACGCAGTACTCCAGATGGGGTCTCACCAACTGTCCGTACAGAGGGATGACAACATCCTGTTTTCTACTGGTGATGCCTCTCCCTATAGGTTCATAGGTTAATACGAGTTTGAGGGACTAGCCCATAATGAACTTACCACCCTTAATCTGGGTGGAAATTATATTTGGAATCTCCCATGTATAAGTCTAAATAATTTTTGAATTGCTGCATGTTAACACTTTGCACCACATCCAGAGGTAAAGAGTTCCAAATAAGAACTATTCACTGTGTGAAAAATCGATTTCTTCTCACAGTCTTATTTATACTTGATTTTAACTTTATGTAACCCCCCTGCACATGGGGGTTCCCAAAAGACTTCCAGGAGCTTGCTTGAATGCTCCAAGCCTGAATGGTGTTTGGCATTTAAGCCATTTATCAGTGAGTGTTTTTAGAGCCTTCTGGTACTGTCTCTTTAAGAGCTGTCTGCTTGCAGACATAATTAGTTTGTATGGGGGGACTGTGTGCTCTCTGAGTACCACTCAAGCTGCTGCCAATTCACTTCATTTTGCAGTCACTAGGAGTGCAAAGGGAACCTATCTGAAAGATGTAACTGTTTGCCAGAAATTATTTAGAGTAATAATGAAATTACAGTTTGTCTAACCTGCTTTTGCAGTCAGAACTGTGTCTGCTAGTTCCCCATTCTAGTTTTGAACTGCTGAACTGGACCAATCAGTGTGGGGTAAGCTAGCTCTAAAATGATGCCTTGGACGAATCAGAACTTGGACTCATAATCTGAGCCAGCCACAAGAGGATTGTATGGGCAGTGACTCTGGGAGATGTAGTTTAGACTTCAGTGCCTTTTGGACCAACAGCAGCAGTCTATTGTGAGTGACAGCCAATCCAGTCAAGAACTGGGAGGAACTCAAAGGAAGTGCCCGTTTCGTCAGTTGGAGTTCAGTTGAGCTTTGGCAGTGAAGAAGGAAGGAGCCCTGTGCTTTTCAGTGTGCAGTTTTAGTCAAAAACGTGTAAGGCCCAGAGTTCGGTCTGCAGCTTGTTAGGACTGAATCCGTCCTGTGAAAAGAATCAAAGGATCTCTGAAGAGTAGAAACCAGGCTCACCCTGTAGAAGACTGGAAGAATTGCTGAAAATTGCACTCGGTCTGTCAGGAACTGAATCTGCTTGTGTTCTCCGGTATTGTGCAGTAATTGCGATCGGATACAGATGCAGCCTGCCTGGTATAGTACTTTCTTTTATATGGATGTGTGAAGAGGTTTGTGTACCTCAAGTGAGCCCTGCTGACATTGAAGGACCCTATCTTATTTGGAGGTCGTGAGTACTAATTCAGGGTTGCTCCCTGTTGAATTGCCACATTAAATCCAAATGGAATTACTGTACTGCTGACTGTTTAATTCTCCTTTTCTCTGTGAAAGGGCCCCTACCAGCTGCCACGGTTTGACTACTAGCCACTAGGGCTTGGGTACCCAGGGACAGTAACTGATAGGGATAGGCCTGTGCACAGAGCCATAGGTAGATTATTAGAGTGATAAGCTAATTAACCTGATTTCCCTGTCCTTGTTATATCCCCTAAATAAATCAGAGCTGCTTGTTTCAGCAAAGTTATACTGCCTGAGGTATTTGTCTATGTTAAAGTACTGTACTGTGATTGTTGCACTGTATCTCATTTCACAGGAGGTCCCAGTGCCGGAACCAGACCTGGGGTAAGTGTATACTGTGAAGGTAATTCTGATATATTGTGTGGGCCACTAGTGGGAAGAAAGGGGTTGCAGTGTCCCAGAGGCTGTGACCAAGTTAGTTTAACTATTGCAAACCCTGACCTCTGGGTGGAGGCACCCGCCATTGGATCCAGGCCCCCAACCTGTTAGTGGCAAATCAGGCAGGGTAGTAGCCCCTGGGATAGGCGCCATCTAGGGTTACATCTTGAGGCTCACCGCTGAGATTGTGTGTCCTCTAGTGGCCATATTTACGAACCACTGTTAAGAAAAAAAAGGTACCCGACAGAAGTGGCTGTGCACCGCTGGTGGAGTGGTGTACTGGGGAGGAGATCACCCCAAAATGCTATGCTTATCCTGGACATCCCCTGGTATCAATACGGACACTGTGCAGGGAGTACTTTCCAAGGTGGAAGGTTTACAAAACCCTGTGGTGGTGGGTCGGCATGCTAATCTGCTCACCCACACTTTCCTGGCCCTAGTAGAGTTTAAGGATCCCATAGATAGCTCCAAAGTGCCACAGACCATTACTCCAGAGGGAGCCCTCACTGCTTGAGAGTGATAACTAAGGACAGTAAAGACCGGGGGAATCAGCCCCCACTATCTGAAACTTTTGAGGAGAAATTGCTGAATGGTTGCTGGGAGAGGGGAAAACTGTGGAGGACTTGAAGAAACTATTCTTGCCACCTGGGGGTGTTCCTCCCCCAACACCCTCTCCTGCTCCAGTGCCCGTAATGGTGGCTGAACCAATGCAGACTCCTATTTCTGCACCTGCCATTAGTCACGACTCTTACCGAAGGTTGAGGATCTTCTCTGGCACCCTCCCCACCCCCCAAGGGGAGGATGACTGGGAGACCTGGATAGACTATGTTGCCTCCCAAGTGCTAGAATGGCAATGCTCGGAAGGTGAAAAGCGAAAGAGGGTTAGTGAGAGCCTCCGAGGTCCTGCCCTGGCTACCATCCGTGCTAAACGGGCCAGTAACCCTGAAGCGACTGCACAGGCCTATCTTGAGGCCTTGGAGAATGTGTATGGGAGCCCAGATTCTGATGAGGACCTATGGTGGAGAGTAAGAGATGCACAACAGTACCAAGGGGAGTTGTTGTCTGTGTATGTATCTCGCTGGAAAAATTGTTGCAAGAATGCCTCAGAAAAGGTAGTTTGCCAGCGATTGAACTGGACCGAACCAGGCTGGACAGGATCCTTAAGTCCTGCCCCTTCTCAGAACTGCTGTTGCTTCAGTTACACCTGGCAGATCACTGGAATCCCCACCTCCTATGATGAGTTAATGAGAGAAATTCGAGGAGTTGAGAAAGACGACCTCGGGGGACCTGCACCAATAGCTGCGGCTACGACTGAAAGTGACTGAGGGTGACCCATCAAGTGAAGTTCAGGGGCAGAGGTTGGCAGTCAATGAGTGCTCTGACAAGGAAAAGATATGTCACAATGGGGCTTAACTGTTGAGAGAGATCCGAATTCAAAAACAGTCCTTTATGAAGGCCACGCCTGCAAGTACGGGCCCTGACCTATATCCGACTGCTATTCGCTATGGGGTGGGGTACCACCCATGTATCTCCTGCTGATAACAGCTCCGAACTCGATTCCTGACCATGGAAGTGGAGAAACTGACGAGATGTCTCCAAATGCTTATCACGCCGCAGACAGAGATGGCACCAAGGTTTCCAGTTAGTAATACCCCGCCCTGGCTCCCAGTGTGGCGCCTCGGCCAGCTCAAACTCCAGAAAGTATGTTTTGCTATAATTGTGGGAAAGATGGGCACATGAAAAGGGAATGCCAGTCCCCAAAAGACACTGACAAAGTTGCATATAGGCTACAAGGAGAGCTTCGGAGAAGAAATCAGTGGTTAAGAGGTGCACGACATGATCCCAGTGAGGGCACCAAAATGCTAATTCACGCCCTTTGTGGCAAGGTCAGTTGCCCAGGCCCCACTACCGCCTCCAGACTGGTCCAGAATAGTGGGTCCCTCCATGGAGACCACTGTAAAGGTGAACGGAGTGTCTACAAGAGCTATATTAGACAGTGGCTCCTAAGTGACAATTATGTTCCAAGATTGGTATCAGAAGCATTTGTCAGACGTACCCTACAACCATTAGAAGGACTGCATGTATGGGGGTTAAGTGAGAAGGCCTACCCCTATTCGGTATATCCGAATTTGGTTGTCTTTCCCACCTCCGTGGCTGGAGTGGCCGAACAAGTAGAGACCCTAGCCTTAGTGTGTCCCCCACTGGACTGTATGATGGTGTCCTTTGTTGATTGGAACAAATGCTCATATGTCGGAAGGCTGGCACAGTTGTGTTATGAAAACAGGGGTCAAAGACTAGTAGAGCTTTAAGAGTTCCGCTTTAATTAAGAAGGCCTATGAGGCACAGAGAGATGCTGAAAAACAGAACCAGAGGAACCGGTCGAATTGTATGGAAGAAGGATCCTGAGTCTCTGATCCTGGCCAAATGCCCAGTGTACCTTTACAGGAGAGGTCCGATCAGAAAGGATGTTAAGAATAAAATATTAATGTTGGATGCACCAGGCGATGGAAAATTGCCAGAGGGACTGCTGGTCAAGCTTCAGTATTTTGCCCGCTAGAGCCCATGCTTATGCCAGAAGGGTAATGGTCCAAGTTCATAATGTGTCTGAAAGAGACATTCGAGTAAACAGAGGTTGCATCCTAGCTAATGTGCATTGTGCAGACACTGCAGTGCTACCCAGCAGCAAGAGTTCAAGGAAGAATGACAGAGTAACGCCTGACTTGTTTGATTTCGCGACTCCTCGCTGCCAGCTGAATGGAAAGTGAAGATCAGTGAGAAGCTTGCCCAGAGAGACCAGGTGTTTTTTTAAAGGAATGGGATGTAGGATGCAAGGAGCTGAGCACAATATCCGCTGCATGACGAAAGACCATTTCGTGAGAGGTCTCGACGCCTGGCACCTGCTGACATAGATGATGTGAGACGGCATCTGCAAGAGATGTTAGCTGCTGGTGTAATACAAGAATCCAGAAGCCCTTATGCTTCCCCATTGTGGTAGTGAGGAAAAGAATGGAACAGTAAGGATGTGTGTGGATTATCGACCTAAACCGGGCGGACTATCCTCGATCAGTACACAATGCCCGCATTCAGGATGCTTTGGACTGCCTAAACGGGAGCAAGTGGTTCTCTGTGCTGGATCTCCGCAGTGGGTACTATCAGATCCCGGATGGCCCCAGAGGACCGTGAAAAGACAGCCTTTATCTGTCCGCTTGGCTTCTATGAATTCATGAGGATGCCTCAAGGGATTTCAGGTGCCCCAGCCACTTTTCAACGATTGATGGAGCGTGCAGTGGGGACATGAACTTACTAGAGTGCCTGGTATACCTAGATGATGTTATTGTGTTTGGCAGCTCACTGGAGGAACATGGAGAGCAGATTATTTAAGGTATTGGACCGACTGGAGGACTTTGGCCTTAAACTGTCCATTGATAAGTGTCAATTTTTCAAACATCAGTAAAGTATGTGGGACACATAGTATCCACCGAGGAATAGAGACGCACCCAAGTAAAGTTGAGGCCTTGACCACCTGGCCACAGCCCAAAATCTAAAAGAACTGCAAAGATTCCTGGGATTCTGTGGTTATTATCGGCGCTCATCAAGGACTATTCAAGAGTGATCCGCCTTTACTTAACCTTACTCAAGGGTATCCCCAACCCACAAAAAATACTCAAAGTCAGCATCCCTCAAGACTGAAAGAGTGTATTTTCATCCGAAGTGAAGTATTTGGGGCCCGCTGGACTCCTGATTGTGAGACTGCTTTCATGAGATCATATATCAACTACCCATGCTCCAGTGCTGGCCTATGCCGATCCAAGAAAACCTTACATCCTGCACACTGATGCTAGCTTGCAAGGGTTGGGGCTGTGTTGTACCAAGAGCACGAGAATGGCCTGAGACCAGTGGCCTTTGCCAGTAGAAGCCTGACCCCATCCGAAAAGAACTATCCTGTACATAAGTTAGAGTTCCTAGCTTTGAAGTGGGCTATTGTTGACCAATTCCATGAGTACTGTATGGGGCTAAAATACTAGTAAAACTGACAATAATCCTTTAACCTATGTGCAGACCTCAGCTAAGTTGGATGCCACTGGCCATAGGTGGCTTTCTGCATTATCTACATATGACTATGCTCTCTAATACCGAGCAGGTCTGAACCACATAGATGCTGATGCTTTCTCCCGGAGGCCTGTTCCCCAGAATGATTGGGTCCGATGGCAGAACCTGACATTCGGGCACTCTGCCGAAGTTTGACAGGGAGGAACAATGTCCACGGACGAGTGGACTGCATGGTGGATTGCTTGGGAGCTCTGAGAATTGCATACCTGCTGCTTATTGCCACTTTTCTGCACAGACATTGGTGCACTGCCTCAGCTGGACAATGACAGTATTCGGCGGGCTCAATCCCCGATCCCATGATCAAAGCAGCTTTAGAAGCCTCTATGCAGGAAAAGATGTGTCCAAATTACGCCCACTGATTTGAGAACTGCACTGTTATACAAAGAAGGTCCTAAGTTGAAACTGATCAATAAACTGTTATACAGAGAAACAGTAGACAGAGGGGACAAGTAGACAAACAACAACTAGTGCTGCCCACTGCCTTTCGAGACTCAGTACTGAGGTCCTTGCACAACCACATGGGCACCTTGGTATAGACAGAACACTTGACTTGGTGAGATCCAGATTCTATTGGCTAAGATGGGGCTGATGTGGAGCAACACATTCGAACTTGTAGTCGCTGCTTACAGAGGAAAGCTTTGCCCCAGAGGGCTGCCCCCTTGTTAACATCACCACCAGTGCACCCATGGAGCTGGTCTGTATTGATTTTCTAAGTTTGGAGTCAGATCAAAGAAATATCAGTAATGTGCTGGTGGTCACTGACCATTTCACGAGATATGCCCAAGCTTTCCCCACCAAAGACCAGAAAGCATCCACTGTGGCCAAAGTACTTGTAGAAAACTTTTTTGTTCACTATGGGGCTCCACAAAGAATCCATTCTGATCAAGGGAGAGACTTTGAGAGTCGTCTGATCAAGAGATGCTTTCTCTGTGGGGAGTACGAAAGTCCAGAACCACTCCTTTACCACCCCCAGGGACCCACAGCCTGGGCGTTTCAACCGCACTTTGCTAGATATACTGGGCACCCTGCACCCAAAGGACAAGCCTAGATGGAGCCAACAAATTAGCACCCTGGTACATGCTTATAACTGCACCAAAAGTGATGCCACTGGATTCTCCCCCCTACCGCCTGATGTTTGGAAGAGCTCGACTACCAGTAGATGTGTGTTTTGGGGTCTCTCCTGATGGGGTTCAGGCTGACAACTATTTACAGTATGCAAAGTTAAAGGCCCAGCTAACTCATGCGTACTAACTGGCTCAAACCATGGCTGCCAAAAGAAATCTGGCCAACAAAGAAAGGTATGATAAAAGGTGAAAGCACAGGAACTCCAGGAGGGAGATCGGGTATTGCTAAGAAATCTGGGATTGCATGGCAAGCACAAGATTGCTGACAGATGCTTACCATCTCCTCACATTGTAGTGGGCAAACTAGATGATCTGCCAGTGTACAAAGTAAGGCCTGAGAATAATTCAAAAGATGTAAAACAATGCATAGAAATCATTTACTGCCCATTGGACAAATCTTAATTGAGTCTGAGCCCCTAGAAGATGCCCCTCTGACCAGTGACTAGAGCTGCTGCTAAGAAAAGATCAAGAAAGTCTGCACCTACAGAAGCAAAGTTAAAGTGTTCCCCTCACAAGTCCCAGTTGAGCATGACTGTCAGTCCATATCGGAAGAAAGTAGAGTGACTTTGAATACTATCCTTCTTACGAACTGAGTCAATTGTTTCAGGGCAATCCCTAGTCAATACTGGAGACAAAGCTGGGCCTTCTGGACTGTCTAAGCCCCAGCTTCATCCCTGGAGCCAATGCTCCCAGAAAGTGAAGTGCAAAGCATCAGATCAGATGAAATGGAATCATTGTGCATGGTTGAACTGTTTGAGCTTTCAGGGGAGGAAAATGATAGATTGGGGCAGACTGGTGATACACCCGAACAAGAAGAGTATTTTGAGTGCCCTGACAGTCCACTGCCAGTGTCCGAAAGCTCTCCATGCGAGCCAAATGTTGTGGACTCAGAAACTGTAACTCCTGGAGCTGAAAGTGCCCCAAGTTCTAGCCTCTCTACCCCATGGAGACTCCCTGACAAGTGTGGACAATGCTGAAAATGAGGCTCAGAGTGCAGAGACTGTAACAGTTCCCCCTAGAAAGACTGGTCGAGCTGTAAAGCCTGTGGTGCACCTCAGTTATGATTCCCTTGGGAGGCCTGTGGATTGCCTCTCAATGTTGTCCATAAAGGAGTGTATGTGTCCCAGGCTCATTGCCCAAACTGAGCGTCAGTGCTAACTCAAGTTACTTGTGTTGCCCTCTAAGTATGGTGCCCTTGCCCCATCCAGCCCCAAGGTAACTGATAGGGAAGGGCCCCTCTTCAGGTTTCATGTACAAGAGGTAATAACTTGAGTTATGGTACAATGTGTATGTAATACTGTGTAAAGAGTGACGTACTGCAATGTTTCAGAAATGTGTTCTTGGTAAAATGATATATTGACTGATGATTACATATGCGAGCCTAATGCAAATGTATATGGTTGCAGTTGAAACTATGAGAGTACTTGCTTGACGGACGTCAAGCTTTCCCAGGCCAGGAAGGGTGTAACCCTCTGCACATGGGGGTTCCCAAAAGACTTCCAGGAGCTTGCTTGAATGCTCCAAGCCTGAATGGTGTTTGGCATTTAAGCCATTTATCAGTGAGTGTTTTAGAGCCTTCTGGTACTGTCTCTTTAAGAGCTGTCTGCTTGCAGACATAATTAGTTTGTATGGAGGACTGTGTCTTCTCTGAGTACCACTCAAGCTGCTGCCAATTCACTTCATTTTGCAGTCACTAGGAGTGCAAAGGAACCTATCTGAAAGATGTAACTGTTTGCCAGAAATTATTTAGAGTAATAATGAAATTACAGTTTGTCTAACCTGCTTTCTTTGCAGTCAGAACTGTGTCTGCTAGTTCCCATTCTAGTTTTGAACTGCTGAACTGGACCAATCAGTGTGGGGTAAGCTAGCTCTAAAATGATGCCTTGGACGAATCAGAACTTGGACTCATAATCTGAGCCAGCCACAAGAGGATTGTATGGGCAGTGACTCTGGAGATGTAGTTTAGACTTCAGTGCCTTTTGGACCAACAGCAGCAGTCTATTGTGAGTGACAGCCAATCCAGTCAAGAACTGGGAGGAACTCAAAGGAAGTGCCGGTTTCCGTCAGTTGGAGTTCAGTTGAGCTTTGGCAGTGAAGAAGGAAGGAGCCCTGTGCTTTTCAGTGTGCAGTTTTAGTCAAAAAACGTGTAAGGCCCAGAGTTCCGGTCTGCAGCTTGTTAGGACTGAATCCGTCCTGTGAAAAGAATCAAGGATCTCTGAAGATAGAAACCAGGCTCACCCTGTAGAAGACTGGAAGAATTGCTGAAAATTGCACTCGGTCTGTCGGAACTGAATCTGCTGTGTGTTCTCCCGGTATTGTGCAGTAATTGCGATCGGGATACAGATGCAGCCTGCCTGGTATAGTACTTTCTTTATATGGATGTGTGAAGAGGTTTGTGTACCTCAAGTGAGCCCTGCTGACATTGAAGGACCCTATCTTATTTGGAGGTCGTGAGTACTAATTCAGGGTTGCTCCTGTTGAATTGCACATTAAATCCAAATGGAATTACTGTAATGCTGACTGTTTAATTCTCCTTTCTCTGTGTGAAAGGGCCCTACCAGCTGCCACGGTTTGGACTAGCCACTAGGCTTGGGTACCCAGGGACAGTAACTGATAGGGATAGGCCTGTGCACAGAGCCATAAATGAGATTATTAGAGTGATAAGCAATTAACCTGATTTCCCTGTCCTTGTTATATCCCCAAATAAATCAGAGCTGCTTGTTTCAGCAAAGTTATACTGCCTGGAGGTATTTGTCTATGTTAAAGCACTGTACTGTGCATTGTTGCACTGTATCTCATTTCACAGGAGGTCCCAGTGCCGGAACCAGACCTGGGGAGTAAGTGTATACTGTGAAGGTAACTCTGATATATTGTGTGGGCCACTAGTGGGAAGAAAGGGGGGTTGCAGTGTCCCAGAGGGCTGTGACCAAGTTAGTTTAACTATTGCAAACCCTGACCTCTGGGTGGAGGCACCCGCCATTGGATCCAGGCCCCTCAACCTGTTAGTGGCAAATCAGGCAGGGGTAGTAGCCCCTGGGATAGCGCCATCTAGGGGTTACATTTAGTTTATGGGACCGAGTATTATTTACAGAAGGGTGCCAGTCCATGCATATAGTCTCAAATAAAGCCGTATCTCTTGTTGCTTTGTAAATCAAACATAAATCTTCTCTTAAAGAGCGATATTCGAGGGAATAAAGGCTCAGTTTTTTTAATCTATTATCATATGAAAGTGTTTTCAAATTGGTGATATGTCTGGTAAATCTCCGTCGGACTTTTTCTACCGACATCTTATCCTGGGCTGATGTTGGAGCACAAAAAGATGAGCAATAATCCAGATGAGATCTGACTATACTACAATATATAGATATTAGCACTTCAGGTTCCCAACTTTTGATATTTTTCAAAATGCAATTTATCAGTCTATGACATTTTTTAACCGGTTGTTTTGTGTGCTCAGAAAATGTAAAATTATTTGTAATATAAACACCCAGATCCTTCTCAGAGATAACTGTACTTAATAAGGTATTGTTCATATAGTAATCAACTAGCCTGCTGTTTCTACCAAAATGCATAACTTTGCATTTGGGAATGTTAAAGTTAGTTTATTTTCATTTGCCCAGACTGATTAATAATTCAAATTAACCCGTAGCATATGTACAAAGTAATATAATTTACAATACTCCCCAGTTTGGCATCATCAGCATATTTGTTTAACCATACTCCTGTGTGGTATCCATACTGAAACGAGAATATTAAACAGAATTGGGCCAAGCACAGAACCTTGAGGTACCCCACTAGTGACCCTACACCAGGTGGACTTATATCCCCAATGCTGACTTGTTGCTTTCTATCTGCCAACCAGGACGAGATCCACATTATAATATTCTAATGGAGACTTATATTTACAATACATTCGATCAAGATTTTATGAGACACAGAGTCAAAGGCCTTTTCATAATCCAAAAAGATGACAGCCACTGGAAGGCCTGCATCCAAGGCTTCACTAATGGGTTCAAAAAAGTTAAGTTATTGTGACATGATCTACCAGGTGTAAATCCATATTGGGCTATATCAGTCTGTCCATTTCTTATTATATGCATACTTATTTTTTGTAATAACAGTTTCTCCATAACTTTTCCTATATAGGAAGTCAAACTAATCGGTCTCTAGTGCTTCACATTTTGCTAGAAGCCTCCATTTGAATAGAAATTACCAAAGCTTCCCTCCACTCCTCTAGAACCACTCATTTTGCAATAGATTCATTAAACAAAGGGTAGAGCAACCGCAAGCTCATACAAGATTTCTTTCAAAAAGACAAAGGGATATTGTCTGGTCCAGCTGGTGAGGATTTAAAGGAATTTATGGCGAATAAATTTCATAACAGTAAATTCCACACATGAGTCCTGGGAACCAAGATCTATATTTCTTACTGGTTCATTAGATTTAAAGATGCTGGAAAAGTATTGTTTGACTTCATTGGCCATTAACTGTTCATCAGATACCAGATTGTCATTAATTTGCAAGGCCCACCTTAGGAGCATTGCTTCTCAAGGATCAATATAATTAAAGAACTGTTTATTATTATATTTTTAACAGTCGCTAATTTATATTCCAGATCTTTCTTTGCTTTTCTAATCGCAGATTAGGTTTTATTAGCTTTTTGTTCAAACTTATTCCAGTTGGTCTCGGTCTCATGTTTTCTGTATTTGTTACAGGCCTTTTGTTTGCCTTCACAAGTCTGTTAATCCCTGTAGAATACCAAAGTGGAAGCCTCTTTTGATTTTTATATTTTAGCTGCTCAGGAACTCAGTTAGTTTTGCCTCATATCTGGTCTACTTTAAGATCCCTCAACTCTTGTTGCCAATTCCAATCTGCTAAATAGGCTTTTATTGCCTCATAATTTGCTCTAGCAAAGTTTCTCATTTTAGTAACACTCTTGGTAGCCAATTTGTAGTAATTGATAGTCCAAAGGACCATGCAATGATCACTATATCCTAAAGGTTCTAGTACAATGGGGGGTTCCACCTGCTCACTGATATTAGTAAAAATTAAGTCTAGGATATTATCCTGCCTTGTTGGCTCATGTACCAACTGATTCAGGCCCAGATATATTATGGTTTCTAGGAATTCAATTTCCTGATGAGTAGTACCCACTAAGCTGTCCCAGTTTATTCCTGGAGAATTGAAATCTCCCATTAATACGATATTATCCAGGTGATTAATATTTTGTAGATAGTCCAAAAAGGAAGCATTATTATAAGTATCTAAAGCTGGTGGACGATAACAGGTTCTAACATCGTAGGGTTATGTTTTGTTCCTGGGAAGGGGAGGGGTGGGGCTGGGAACAATGGGGTTGATGGAGGGAACAGGACGTACAGTACATGCAGGTCTTGAACCTGGGTGATAATAACCAGGGTCCCTGTCTCGATCTGGCAGACCTCTGTATGAGCCCACTTTTGTTGGCGGAGGGGCATAATGAAGGGCAAAAGCCAACGGCTTACCCTGAGGTCACTGGGACCTTGTAGAGGATCCCATTGAGGCATTATCATGTAAAAAGCCTGCCAACGTTGACAGGGGAGAAGCCCTCATTGACGGAGCAACAGTGGGTTTTGTTGCCAAAAAGACGCTTGAGAGTGTTGTTGACGAGAGGTGAAACAACATCGCCAACAGAGCAGGTATTTTGAGCACAGCATTTAGAGCAGAGGCAAGCATCGTCCGATGACAGCATAGCTCTCGCCGAGATGAGAAAGCTTGCCCAAAGTGCTCCGCTGACCTACAGAGGAGCCCTCACAACAAGGAAGCATGCTTTGGACCCACTGCTGACAAGAGAGGAGCCCTCATCGGCGAGTAGGCATGTTCCTGGTGTTCTGTCGACGGTGTAACCATTGAAATGGTGGCTGTCATCTAATGCCTTGAGCAGGAGGAAGAGGGGCTTGACCCTCTCCTCACCTCGCCCAACATAAGAACTTGAGGCTGGGGATCCCTTGGAATGGACCCCTTGTTCTCTGGCTGAGACATTTTCTGCTCTGCAGTATGATGCTAGAGTTCAAGTACTCATCGTTGACAAGTAGCCTGGTTAAATTCTTGACAATGTTTGCAGGAATTAACGTTGTGTGAGGGTCCCAGACATCTCACACAAAGCAGATGGTTATCAAAGCGAAAAATCTTCCTGCCCCATCGACAGGAACGAAATAACGCTTGTTTGAATGAAAAATTTTAAGACATTTGTCTGGAATCCAATTTCTCGTCGATGAGTGCTGCACAGAAGTTGAACTAGCTGCTGCGCAGGCTCAAGACGGCGGGAAAATGAACTGAGGATACCAGGGACCACCCACACGTATATAGGAAGCAGGATGTGAGGTCATGCGTGGGTGGGTCCCTGGTGAAAACTATTAGAAGAAGCTGCCGTACGGCAGCGCCCTCTGCTGGATACTCCCAGAAGTAGTAATTTACTGCAAGAGACCATTCCGTGGGAAATCTACTGTTACAGGTGAGTAACCTCTTTTTCTATGGACGTGGATAGAATGTTCTATCCACACTTCTGGCATACTCCTAGCAGTTCTCCAGGAGGAGGGAGGCAAGGTACACACTCCCTACTTAGGGAATAGTGACTGGAGAACCGAGGCACCAAAAACAGCATCCCAGCATGACTCGAGGTCAATGTGGTAATGGGAAATGAAGGTGTGTGCTGACCTCCAGGTAGCAACACTGCAGATTTTCTGGATAGGGACGTCCCTTGAAGCAGCCACTGATGCAGCAGCATGATGGATGGAATGAGCCCTTTGCCCTATGGGAGGCTCCTCACCAGTCAACATATAGCTGAGACCAATGCAGGATACAATCCACCTGCCAATCATCCGCTTGGCTGCAGGTCTGCCAGGTGCGGCTTCAGAGTAGGTAACAAACAGCTGGTGAACCTCTCCCAAACTCCAGCAGGCGCCTTTGTAATAATCGAGCTCGCCTAAGTCCAGAGTATGGAGTCTGTGCTCGGCCTCCAAGGTGTGGTTGGTAAATACACCGCAGATTAATCACCTGGTTAAGTAGAAGATCCAACACAACCTTCGGAAAGAACTACAGGTTGTCCCTGTGGAAGACCCGCTAAGACTCCACCGGAAGTGCTGGGAGCTCACTGATCCTTCTGACTGATGTGACAGCCACCAGGAAGGCGGTCTTCCATGACGGGTGAGACATGTCATACCTGTACATCAATTCGAATGGCTTGCCCATGAGCTGTGCCAAAACCAGCAACAGATCCCAAGGTGGTGGTGGTTCACGTACTGGAGGAGAAATATGGTCAAGGCCCTTGAAAAGCACCATACCACCTTCTCCTGTGCCACCAACTGCTGACCGGCAAGCAGAGATGGCTGCCAGGTGCACCTTAAGGGTCGTGGCCTGACCTGGAGAGGGACCATAGGTAATCAAGGATGCTAGCCACTGGACAGAACAAAGGGTCCAACCCTTTGCTCTGGCACCTAATGGAAAATCTCTTCTACTTGAAGGCACAGCATTTCCTGGCCAACCCCTTTCGAGATGCCTCCATGACAGCAAGGACATCTTCGGAGAGACCCAAAGCCTGGAACTCTAGCCACTCAGGAACCAGGCTGTCAGGTGCAGCGATTGAAGGTCCGGATGAAGAACCTTCCCCTGACTGATGGAGGGCAGGTCTGGGTATAGAGGAAGATGCCTCAGGAGCCTGCTGCTGAGAAGACTGAGGTAACAAAACTGGCACGGCCCGTCCAGAGAAACCAGAATCACCTGTGCCTTGTCCCTCCTGGCTTTGAGGTGCACCTAGTGGATCAAGGGAAGTGGAGGGAAGGCATAGAAGAAAAAATTACTCACCTTAGTAATGTTGTTTCTTCTAATGGAGTCTTGCTATATGACATATGCAGTATAACCCCAGGTTAGAACTGCTCCGGAGGTGAAAGAGTTAACTTCCATGCAGGGCATGGAATCTTGAGCGCGAGCTCGGTTGAACACTCTGTCTGTTGAAGCTCAAACTTAAACTGTCAGATCTTTACGAGCAAAAACTCACTAAGGTTCTGTGTGGAAGCCGTGAACTCACACTAGCCACTGGCTACTAACTACAAAACACCTTTTGATCTTGATCCCAAAACAAAGACTCAAGTCGGGGATTCAAGAAGAAACTTAAGAACACCTAAGCACCCTAGAAGGGTGAAATGAAGTGGGCATCAAAGAAGTGCCAACATTGCACTGCCCACCCACATCCCAAAAACAGAGGTTCTGAGAGGGGCAGGCTGGGGGAGGTCATAATATAGCAAGACTCCATTAGAAGAAACAACATTACTAAGGTGAGTAATTTTTTCTTCAAACAACATGAAGTCTTGCTATATTATGACTTATGCAGACTACACAGCAGTACCTCCATGGAGGAGGGACAGAACCTATTTGGGAAATAGGCTCTGAAGCACGGCTGTGCCAAATCGAGCATCACTCCTAGCCTGGATATCCAAGGATTAGCTTAGTAAAAGTGTGAACTATTTTCCACGTAGCTGCTTGACATATCTCTAGGATAGGAATGTCCCCGGCAGCAGCCAGAGATGCAGCTGTACCTCTGGTAGAGTGAGCCCTCAGGCCTGAGGGAGGAACTTACCCAGTTTTTCATAACAGAATTGGATACAAGAGACAATCCACCTGGCAATGGACCTTTAGTGGCAGGTTTCCTTTACCAACCTCACCATAGGTGAGGAAAATTGAGGGATTCAACCTGTGACCCTTGGTAATGCTCTATATAGTAACTAAGGGCTCTTTTGACATCTAAACTGTGCAATCTCCTCTCACCAGAGGAGGAATGGTCAGTGAAGTACACAGGGAGAGACATGGATTGATTAAGGTGAAAGTCTGAAACCACCTTAGGCAAAAACTTCCTGTCAGTCCTGAGGACTACCTTATCTCTATGAAAGGAGATGAAATCAGGCTCCACTGACGAGGCTTGTAGCTCACTTATGCGCCTGGCAGAGGTGATGGCTACCAGAAACACAGTTTTCCAAGTCAAGTACTTCAGCTCTGCTGAAAACAATGGCTCAAAAGGGGGTTGCATAAGCTGAGCGATGCAAATATTAAGATCCCAAGCAGGGGCAGGATCCCTGAATGGGGATTGGTGTGAAGCAACCCTTTAAAAAACTTGGAGAACACAGGGTGAGCTGATAAAGAAGAGGGCTTACCTGCTGACAAGAAGACAGACACAGCTGCCAAGTGCACTTTTAGGGTAGCTGGTCTCAGCCCCAAGGAATTCAAATGCACCAATAATCCAGGATCGTGGGCACACCAGCCGATTCTGGGGAAATATGTTTACCAGCACACCATATGGAAAATCTTTCCATTTTGAATTATAGGTAGCCCTGGTGGAAGGCTTCCTAGAGGCCTTCAAGATATCCAATACACCTTGAGAAAGGTGTAGGTCAGCAAACTCTAACTCTTCAAGAGCCAAGCCTTGAGATTGAGAGATTTGAGGTTCGGATACCAAACTCTCCCCTGGGCACAGGTTAACAGGTTGTGATTCCTGGGAAGGCATAGGGGAGGGTGGACTGCTAAGGACATGAGGAGTGGGTACCAGGGCTGCCTGGCCCAATCTGGAGCAATCAGGATCATCTTGCAGGATTGAGATCTGATTCTGACTAGCACTTTGAAAAGAAGAGGGAAGGGGGGAAAAGCATAGAGAAACTTCCCTTCCCAACTGAGAAGGAAGGCATCCAGAGGGACTGAGCCCAACACTGGGGGCCTGCAGCAAAAAAGGGGAAGTCGGTGATTGTCTGGGGCTGCAAAGAGATCTATTTGCGGAATGCCCCATCTGGCAAATATTACCTCCAGTACCAGGGGATCCAGTGCCCATTCGTGATGGCCCTGGGAAATCCTGCTGAGAGCATCCGCTAGGGCATTGTCCTTGCCTGGGAGGTGAACTGCCATAAGGGAGGCGTTCAGAGAATAAGCCAGAGACCACAACTTCATTGCTTCGGTGCACAAGGCCGTAGACCGAGTGCCCCCTTGCTTGTTGATGTACCACATTGTAGTGGTATTGTCTGTTCTGACCTGAACTACCTTGTTCTGGACAGATGTGGAGAAAACCTGAAGTGCTAGAAAAACTGCTCTGAGCTCCAGCAAATTGATGTGGAGCAGGGATTCCTGAGGGGACCACAGCCCTTGGGTGGAAAGGTCGCCCATGTGAGCTCCCCACCCCAGGAGGGATGCATCTGTAGTAAGGGTCAAGGAATGAGACTGGGGGTGAAGGGAACCCCCTGTCTCAGATTGTTCTGATCCTGCCACCACTGAAGGGCCTGGATCAGGGTTCGAGTCACTGGAATCAATTTGGTTAGGGGATCCGTCCTTTGAGACCAAAAGGCTCTCAAATGGAACTGAACGCCCTCATCTGAAATCTCGCCTCCCTACACTACTGCTGTAGAAGCAGCCATGTGCCCCAGGAGCTGTAGGAAATGCCTTTGCTGGTCGAGACCTGCAGGGTGAAAGAGGAGGCCAGAGACACCGGGTCCTTGCTCTCTCCAGAGGAAGGAAGGCTCTGGCTTCTTTTGTGTTCAGTTCTGCCTATAAAGGTGAGAAGCTGGACAGGCTCCAGAACTGACTTTGGAAGATTGAGAAGGAAACCTAGAGATGTAAGCAGCTGCTGGGTTACTTGCAAATGAAGTTTGATCTGTTCTGGAGACTGGCCTACAATGAGCCAGTCATTCAAATAAGGGAAGATAGCAATCTTTTGCCTTCTTAAATGAGCAACTGCTACTGCCAGGCATTTTGTGAACACCCTTGGAGCCGAGGAGAGGCCGAAGGGCATTGCTCTGAACTGGTAATGGCCTGAGGTACTTTCAATGGGAGCTTCTGATGAGAACATGGAAGTAGGCATCCTTGAGGTCCAGGGAGGCTAGCCAGTCCCCTGGCCTTAGAGAGGGTAAAATAATCCCCAGGGTCACCATTTTGAACTTTGGTTTTAAAAGGTGCTTGTTTAGATACCTGAGATCCAGAATGGGCCGCCATTCTCCCGTCTTTTTTGGGGTAAGGAAGTACCTGGAGTACAACCCTTTGCCCTGGTGTATGGGTAGAACCCTTTCCACGGCTCTGAGAGCCAGGAAGGCAGAAACTTCTGCTTCCAGGGCAAGTGCCTCTGATGGGTTTGCAGGTGGAAAAGATCTGGCTCTCATCTTCGGAAATTTTTTGAAGCTGAGAACCAGTCCCTGGCTTACTGCCTCCAGGACCCACTTGTCTGATGTTAAAGACTTCCAGTCCTGGACAAAGTAAGCCAGCCTGCCCCCTACCGGTAGTGGAGAATCGGCCCTGGCTACCCCATCAGGGAGCCTGTTTTGCAGGGGCTTTGGGTTGAGGGGCAGAAGCAGGCTTACTAGAACCCCTTCTGCCCCTTCCTCTAAAGAACCCCCTCTGGCCATAAGCAGAAGAGGAGGCCTGGGCTTGGTAAAATGGCCTATGAAAAGGCCTGCCCCTGCCCCTGACATGCTGCCTTTGAGGAGTGACTTGCCTTTTGGCCTGTGCACTCCTATAGGTGGTCCTATACTCATCCATTTTCTTCATATAATTCTCTGTCTGCTCCCCAAACAGAGAATTTCCCACAACAGGAAAATCCATAGCCTTAGACTGGGTATCCTGTGACAGGGCAGTACATCTGAGCCAGGCCATTCTGCGAAGAGACACAGATGTAGCCATAACTCTAGATGAAACATCATTAGAGTCTACAGCAGCATGAAATTGCACCTTGGATGCCTCAATACCATCCACAACCACCTGCTCCAGCTCCCTGGCAAGCTGTTCAGGGGCCTGTTTTGCTAGGGCCAGGACAGTATCCCACCTGGATTTCTGGTACCTAGCTGCATAAGCCATATAATTTGCCTGTCTGAGTCCCAAAGATGCTGCCATGTACTGCTTTTTGCCATGGCATCCATCCTCCTGGAGTCCTTTTCAGGAGGGTGAGAGGCTAGAGGAATATTAGCCTTGTCACAGGCTGCAGCCTGCACTACCCCACATGGCTGCACTGCTGAGATAGAAACTCCGTATCAGAGCCTGATAAAGCATACCTCTCGCATCCTTTTATCCACAGGAGGATAGAATGAGGAGTTTTCAGAATTTTTACTGTCTGTTTCCTAAAAGATTTATGCAAGGGAATAGACAGTCTCCTAGACTCTGGAATATCCATCATTTCCACAAAATCAGGCTCTTCTTGATCATCAACAGCTTCCTCAACAGGGAGTTGCAGAGTGTCAGCAACTTTCTTGTAAAACAAAAAATGAGAAGGGACTCAGATAGCCTGGGAGGGAACACTCCTGAAGGTCTGTCTGGAGATGTCCGTTCAATGGGCACATCCAGACTGTCAAAATCACACTCACTCTCCTCATTCCTCCTCCCTTCCCTGGTTCATAAAAATCTTCAAAATCATAATCTTGAACCGAGGACCGATCAACCGGGCGCTACCCAATGGTGCCGGTTCGGATGGAACTGGGGAAAGAGACTGGACAATTTGAATAGCTTTGGCTATTTCCTCAGCGTGTTGGTGAAATAACTTTTGGCCCCAAACTAGCTGACCTTCTAGCCCTTTAGTTGGAACTGGCTCCTCAGAGCTGGCTTTGCTGTTCGAGGAAGCATCGCCTGGTCAGAGGGCATTTCCTCAGGTTCGGGTTGAACCGAACTGGCTGGCCATCCGGTCAGCGGATTTTTGGCCTCCTTTCCTGAGCCTACCAACTCTTTTTTCCACGGTGGCAGCAGGAAAATTTTTACAAATCTGGCAGTCTGCATTGAGGTGGTCAAACCCCAGACAATATAATATATGGGGTGTGGGTCAGCCTTGGCAAAGGCTTCCCACAGAGGCCACAGTGCTGAAACCCAGTGGGTCCGGTTTTTCTTTTGCTCTCAGACATAGTGCCAGCTCAACCAAAACTTGCCCGCTAATGGCAATCCACTGAGCAAGACTCTCTTATCGGTTCCCAACCGTGTCACGGGTCATGGAAAAACGGATAAAATCCATTTTTTTAGAACCGATAAGAACTGGGAACCGTGACTCAAAGGTCTAGAAAGTAATTTTAAACCCTCTGATCGGTTCAAACTGAACCGAAAAAGACGCTACAAGTTCCACACAGAAGAAAAATAAAAAGTAAGCCTATCTATTACTTACAATACCACAGACAGAGCTTGAACCGATTATGGTTAAATTTCGCAAATAAACCGAGATTTACACTTTAAAACCGATAAACAAACCGAGCAGCAGGAGGAATCTCCGAGCGACTGTTCAGTGAGGCGGAGTAAAGAATCTGACAGTTTAAGTTTCAGCTTCAACAGACAGAGTGTTCAACCAAGCTCGCGATCAAGATTCCATGCCCTGCATGGAAGTTAACTCTTTCACCTCCGGAGCAGTTCTAACCTGGGGTTATACTGCATATGTCATAATATAGCAAGACTTCCTGTTGTTTGAAGAGGCCTGGGGTCCAGGGCCTCGAGAAGGCATCCCCTTGCAGCGTTCCCTGTTGAGGGGGCAGGCACAAAAATGAAAATTACGTACCTACCGTAATTGTTGATCTTTCTGTGTATCTTCACCATTCATCACTGGCGGGTATAGCGCTGGAGCTAGGACCCCGTGGGAGACTTTTTTTTTTTTAATTCTATGGGTGGAGTTGACGTAGGGCCAGAGCCGCCCTCGAGGTTGATGTTCTACGTGGCGCTCACGGGTTGGCTGCTATCTGTCATCGACTTCGACCAGCCCCAGTTCTGAGATGCTGGAGAGTGTAAGGAAAGGAGGTGGGTGGGGCAAGGGAGCCCAAGGTGACAGATAAAAGGAAAGGACATATAAAAACTAAAAAGAGAAAAACGACAGAGGAGACAGGAAGTAGAAACTAGATATGGGAAATTGGGGAAAAGGCAAGTGGCCCCAATCTCTAGAAAGGAGGTGAAAGAAAGAGAGGGATGGGGGGAGAAGACCACCCCCAGAGGTGATCCTGAACCCTAGGATTTTGACAAGGACGATAGACCAGAATCTGGACCATCAAGGTTAAGAGCTGTCGGGAGGCAAAGCCTGAAACTACTAAGCAGCATTCTCTCGGAAGAGCCAACCTTAAGAGTGGGGTCAGAAATAGGGTGTGTGTCCAGATCCTCCTCACCCCCAAAAATAAGGGAAAAACTTCAACGCCAGGAAGGCTATCAAAGGATATCCAACTTAAGGTAATTAAAACCAAGGGTTTGAGGTCAAGGGAAAACGGGAGGGGGAGTCCCACCATCCCTCACCTCACCCAGACAGAAGTGAGGGAGATAAGATCAATGACGGGGAGAGGGACCCCACCCCAAATAATACCTCCTACAGGACAAACTCCTCCCTGTGTGTCTCCAGGGTCCCCTTCCTCCTAACCACAAGGGAGAGGAGAGCGAGGAGAAAAACAACAGAGAGACACACAGAAGGGAGGAGGGAACCCAGAGACTGAGGCCCCAGGGGGAAGGAGGATGGGATCTAGTGATGAATGGTGAAGATACACAGAAAGATCAACAATTATGGTAGGTATGTAATTTTCATATCTCATCTCTGTCAGTCTTCACCAGTCATTACTAGTGGGTTAGTACCAAGCCCCCTGGAGGGGGCCCTAAACTTCTATAAGGGACTAAGTCCCTTAGCCTCCTGTGGGTGAGACACTGGAGGAGAGAACCCTTACAGGCCTGGGAGGCCTGAGACTGGTCCGTGTGAGATGGGGAGCCCCCACTGGGGGGGGGAAGGAAGGTGCCCCGAATGTCGCCGTTTTACTCTGCGGGAGAAGAGGAGGGTTCTCCGGCATGCGGAGATCACCCTATGCCGGGCCAGGGTGACAACCGGATACTAGCTCCAGGCCCTGAGCAGAGAGGGCAATAGCTTGCCTGGTTTCCTCCGTATCAGGCATTGAGGCTAGGAGTTGTCCTAGTCTGGACCAAAAGAACCTATCGTAGGAAGCAAAGTGGGCCTGAAGAGAAGCAATAGAAAGGATCCATGCCGAACAGAAAACCCTTCTCCTCCAAAAATCGAAGTCCGCAGAGTCCGAATCAGGGGGTCGGTCATGGTGGGTGGCATGAGGCCCAGAGGGGGTGTCCAGGGAGGTCAAGCCTGAAGAGGGATGAGGCAGAGAACCTGGAGACCCGGGGGGGGGGGGCGCACGCAATACCATTGGTGTAGGTCCCCTGGGGCTGGAACAATGGAGAAGGGATGTAGCCAAAGCCGATGAGATGCTTCCTGGAAAGGAACAGGCCAGGCGGGGACCACAAGGTTGGCTGCACTGTACTCACCTAAGAAGGCGCGTGTCACATGCTCAGGATTCCTGACAGGGACTGGGGTAAGATGGAGCTCATTCCAACATCCTGAGGAAGTGCTGACAGGAAGAAAGATCAGATGCTTGGGAGATGTGGATAGATAATTCTCTCCTCTGAGGAGGAGGAGGAGGAAGATGCAGGCGAGCTCCAAGATTCACGGTCCGCTGCACGGAAGCATGGTGGAACTCCTGCTGGTCCAGGGCATGGAGATAGGTAGGGAAATGTGCAGCAGAACCTCTGAACTGTTCCCAGGTGAAAGATCCCCTAGGACCGGGAATGCCTGGGATAACCGGAGATGGAGGCAGAGGAATGGGTGACAAGCTCCTAGCAACAGGAGAACAGCCCTGTCAGGGCAGCGGGCCTAGAGGAAACTCTCTGCAAGGAGGGAGACCCGAAGGTCCCAGCAGCTAACAGCCGTTCAACCGGATCAGAACGGTCAGAGCTGTGCCAATGGGAAGAAATCCCCCCATGAGGTGACTGGGACTGTGTGAGTCCAGATGGATGGCCCATGACCTCCAAAGTTGAAGTCCTTCTCGGGACTGATCCAGGGAAGAGCGAGGATCTGCACTGCGGCTCCTCCCAGAAACTGGCCAGGTTGTGGTGAGGGCGCGCTGTGCCACACCCCGACTCCTCAACTCTTCAGAGTCCGAGAGGGACCTCTTCCTCATAGCCACCAGCCTAGGCAGCTGAAAACTCTGAGTAGACTCTGTAGAGTCCACCCAGGGAATAGTACCCTCCCCTTCCTGGCGTGCCCCGGGCTGTCCCAAACTTGGACTGTCCAAACACACCAGGGAAAGGGGTGCCCACCCCAGCCGGAAGAGCAGACATGCCAGTGGCCCCAGGTTGCCCGACAGTGGCCATGAGGACCACTGTTGGCTGGTCAGTACCACTGACCCCAGAGCCTACCTGCAACGACTGACCCCCAGAGGGAGGCCGAGTGGGGCAGAGGTGCTGGACACAGAGGGATTGGACGATTCCAAGAATCCAGGACTCAATCCGGATCAGACCTGGAGTCCTCCTCTGAGGAGGTAGATCCAGAGGTCTGATGCCAGATCACCCTCGATGCCCAGAAGTTCCCGGACAACGAGCCAGCCCACCTTCAACCCCGCACTGCAGGCGCACCGAGCCAAGCACGGCACCGCACCCGATGCCACCACCTCCCCCGCCGCCGAACGGCACCAGTTCGGCGCAGCACCGGCCCCATCCCCAGCGCAGTGAATGGCCCCAGAGTCAGGAGTGGCGCCAACTCCACCGCCAGATGGTGCCAGAACCAGAAACTGGTCCAGAAACTGCGGCTGCACTTCCCATGGCGCCCAGGAGCAACAGCGACACAGAGAGTGGCCTGGTGTCACCACGCCCAGCCTGCTTCCAATGCCGCGAATGGCACTGGGACCAAGGGCGGCGCCACCAGTCGACACCGAGGATGGTGCCGGCCTGGGCCCAGAGGGCCCAGAACATGACACTGAGGGAGCCTTCACCTCCAAAGAGGCGACTGCCATAGCAGTGCCTCCTGTCTGCCCCCACCCCGAGAGGGGCAGACTGGGCCATCTGCACCATGGAAGAAGCCCCTGCCGCTGCACGCTGAGAGATGCGGAGGCCTCCTCTTCCACGGGCCGTATGGGACTGGAAGGTGACCCGGAGGAAGGGGCAGGAATCCTAACCTGGCTCCGCCTGACCGCAACCTGCCCCCTGAAAGTCGACGGCGCACATCCTACCTTAAATGTGCGTATCTCAAGAACTCGACGGTCCATAGAGAAGCAGGCATCGCAGTTGTCCATGTCGTGGGCCGGGCCGAGGCAGGAGAGAGAAAGCTCATGCTGGTCAGTCACGGAATAAAGGTGGCCACAGGGGTACCGACGCATAGGCGGCCACCCCGCCTTCGACCTTTTCTTGCCCCCGGGATGAGACATGACCGTGCGGCAAACAATAAAGAAAAACAGTACTTGACGTCACCTAAAAGTAATGAAACGATCTTACCGGCAGAAGCGACGTCAATCAGGGCAAAACAGAACCGAGACACACACAAGACCATGACGAAACTAGGCTGCACACGCAGTTTGATTGATGAGTCTCCACACGAGGTCTACACTCGGTGGCGGGAGAAGAAGAAGAACTGAGGCGGAGTCAATGACAAATAACTGTCAACTCGCGAGCGCCACTTAGTCGGCCTCGAGGGCAGCGCTGGCCCTGCGTCAACTCTGCCCATAAAAAAGTGTCTCACGCGGGGTCCTAGCTCCAGCACTATACCCACTAGTGATGAATGGTGAAGACTGACACAGATAAGATCAGCCTCAGCTTTGCGTTCTCCCTGGAGGCAAACAGGTCCACCTGAGGGGTACCCCACTGGGAGAACAGACTGTGTAGTACCTCTAGGTGGGAAGACCACTCGTGAGACACCTCGCCCACCCGGCTGAGCGCATCAGTCAGCTGGTTGGAGGCACCTGCCACATGAATGGCAAGATCGTCAGCCTCCAGGCTGTGCATGAGGGTGCACACAGAGAGAACTTCCTTGCACAGCAGCAGGGAGTGCATCCTGCCCTGTTTGTTGAGGTAGTACATGGTCGTGTTGTTGTCCATCCTGACCTGAACCACCTGACCCCGGATGTAAGGAGTGAATGCCGTCAGCGCTAGCCAAACTGCTTAGAGCTTCAGCAGGATGATGAGGCATCGGGACTCCTCGGGGGTCCAGAGCCCGTGGACTCCTTGTTCCCCCAGGTGGGCACCCCAGCCCATAAGAGAGGCATTGGTCGTAAGGATGACCATCGGCTCTGCGCGGACAAATGGAACCTTTACTGCAGATGCTTTGGGACTAACCAACACTGAAGGGTGTCCCATATCCGCTGGATCACAGTGACCAGCTGGTTGAAATGACCCTTGCACTGAGACCACTGGCTGGCCAGCTCCCACTGCACAGAGCGCATTCTCTAGTGGGCCCATCAGACCATGCTGGTGTAAGCCGCCATGTAACCCAGCAGGCGCAAGAAGTCAATGGCAGGGCGCAATTGCCCAACCCAAATGATTGAGCAAAGGAGGAGAGAACTCCACCCTGTCCACCGGGAGCTGGACTCTGCAAGGGTCGAGCTCGCCCCAATGAAGTTGATCACCCGCCAAGGGCCGAGTTCCAATCTCTGGCCTCATTGACCAGGAGGCCAATGTCGATGCAGATCTGGAGGGCCAGATCCTGACCACTAACTTACTGCCTGAAGGACCAGCGATCAGCCAGTTGACCAGGTAGGGGTAAACCTGGACCCCAATGGCACCTCAGGTAAGCTGCCACCGCTGCAATGCACTTGGTGAAGACCGTGGGCCTGAGGAAGGCCGAATGACATGGCCTGAACTTGTAGAGGGTTCCTTCAGCTCGAAGCAGATGAACCTCCATGTGACGGCTGGATCGGGACTTGGAAGAACATGTCCTGAAGATCCAGGTAGCTAAACCACACATTCTGCTCTAGAGATGGTATGATCTGAGACAGCGTTACCATCCTGAAGGTGCTCGACTTGAGAAACTTGTTCAGGCCATGCAGATCTAGAATGGGGCACCAGCCCCCTGTCCGTTTTGGTACCAGCAGTACCTGGAGACAAACCCTGGGTGTTCTGGAGGATCTGTGACAGGAATCACAACCTCCTTGCAGAGGAGCTGGGCTATGTCGACAATGAGAACTGACAGAAAGTCTGTGGATACCAAGTCCTCCTGTGGGGCGGGCTCAGCAAGGAGGGTACTGCTTGAATTCCAGAGGCAGGCCCTGACCCACCACCTCGAGGACCCAACTATCCGTGATGACAGTGGACCAGGGGGAAAGGAAGTGGCAGAGCTGGCCCCCCATGGGAGGACCAAGGAGAGGTGTGCCAGGCATGATGGAGGCACCCCTCATCCCGTCACTGGGCAGATTTAGAGGAGGAGGAGAAGGGTCTGGCTGAGGGGCCACCAGAGCCTCTCTCCTCAGGCTTATGGATGACTGACGCCACTTACTTTGGGCGAGGTCACCAGACCTGGGCCTGTTGACCAGCCTGGGGTTGGGCTGGTTTGGCCGCAGGAGTAGAGGTGGACCAAAAGAGCTTCCTTCTCTGCTGCTGCTTGGAGCCCTTGGGGTCCTTTTGGGCAGATGTCACGGAGTCCAAGGTGACAATGGACTTCTCTATGCGGGTGAGGTGGCCCTTGAACCCAAACCCAAACAAGCTGGTGCCCAGGAAAGGAACATCTGCCAGCTTGTGCAGAGTGTCTGCCATAAAGGTCGAGATCTCAGCCAAGCATGCGGCACATGGACACTGTGGCTGCCACAGAGTGAGCACAGGAGGAGTCCCCAATGTCCATGGCTGTCTGGAGTTGTTTTGCTACAGCCTGGCCCTCCTCCAGGACCTGTTTGTCTGTGGTCTGGAGGTCTGCCGGCAGATGATGAAGCACCTCATCAAGGGTGTCCAGCAGGGCATGGCAGAAGTGGGCCATAAAGATGGCCAAGCTCACCTAGTGAAGACCAAGCGAAAAGGCAGCGTAGAAATTCTTAGCCGCATGGTCCAATTTTTGTGACTCTTTGTTGGGCGGCTTATTGACGTCCCCAGTATTGCTCGAGTGCCTCAAGACTGAATCCGCCACCAGACCCTCAGCCGAGGGGTGTTCAGTGAATCCCGAGAGAGAATCGGTAGGTACCATATACTTGCGGGCCATCCGGATGGAGGGCGCAGGGCAGGAAGCTAGGCCCTACCAGAGCTCCAGGGCAGGGCCAAGGATGGCTTCCACCACTGGGAGGGCCTCAGTCATAGAATCCACCCAGTCGAGGATCTTGGTCAGTGAGTAACAGGCCTGTTTCTGGACAGGTTCCATTTTCATCTCTGTGGACTCAGAGATCAGTCAAAGAAGGTCCAGAAAGGAAGTAGGACCTTCTTCGGTCGAGAGACCCCCCCCCCCAAAAAACCTCATTGACTGGACGGAGTGCAGAGAGGAATTTTGACTCCAAAGAGTCATTAAAAGAGGTTGACCACTGGAGTCCCCACTGACCCTCCAAGGACAGTCAGGGGTGACGGTGATCACAGCCAATGAGTAGCTCTTGACCAGCTGAGACCCTTAGTCAGAGCGCTGGTCAGTTGTTTAGGTGGTCCCTCCACCAGAATCGGTGAGACAGTGGTGCCAGCTGAGCCACAACTGTCTTGTTTGTCTCCTTGGGAGGAGAAGGCATTGGCTGGTCAAGGCCAAAGCCAGGTGATGGCTGGTGTGGAAGCCGGGTCGGATTCATAGTATCGCTGCAATCTGGGCTGAAGTCTCTCCTCACCCAAGGAGGATGAGAATGAAGAATAGCGGCGCACTGCTTCCCATGGTGTCCAGAGTGAGAGCCACTCAACCAAGGGGAACGGGACCTCGACTGTCCGGGGGGACCGGTAGTGGGTCTCAGAAGGAGTAGGCAAACACTGAGACTCCTCAGGTCTTGGTCTCTGACCAGAGGTGGTGGGTCAGTGGACTGATCCAACCCTCCAATGGTCTAAGTCAGGACCAGAGTCCTGGACATGGAAGTGTCGGCCCTTCAGTCGACAACTGTCGGTCAGTTAGAGAAAATCTCGGCCGGGATTTCAACCGGCATCTCAGCCAACCGGGCCTGATGGGGTTACCGTGGGAGCCGATGGCCTGGGCCGAGGATTCACCAAAGTCAGATCCAGAGATGTGCAGGAATCCAAAGCTCTCGACTGAGAGCGCCCCAATCCCATGAACGCCGGTGGGACTTTCTTTTTCAGAACTCTTTTGAATTTCAATTTGTGCCAAGAGGGTCCCTTGCCGAGGGTCAGCAGACACTGGCACAATTCCTTGAAGGACCGCATAAAAGTCAAGCCTAGCTGGAGCGGCACGAAGGCAGGGGCAGAAGAGGAGATGATGTGGTCTTCAAGTGCTGCAAGCTGTTCAACGGACCCCCCAGTTGCGGAGACCACCCAATGGGCGTCTTTGGACTTGACCGGCAGTTCCTTTGGCACAGATGGCCGAGCTTAAGTCGGGTGAGACAGTCCTTGAGAATGGTCAGGTGGAACGACAGACAAAAGTCGCAACCCTGGGGATCATGATCATGTCCCAGGCAATATACTAACATGGAAGGCGGGTAGGTTCAGGACATCTTCTGCCCACAAGGGCACCGGCGGAACCCAGGAGCAGACTTGTCCATCGCGGTCGTGATCGAAAATCAAGCTGAAGACAAAAACTTTCCAGAAATTTGGAATTAAATATGAAGATTTATGTGTGAGGGCCTACTCAACATAGAAGTCGTAAGGAGGGACCCTGCTTCTTCGGGCGGAAAGGAAGATCTGGTATAAGGTGGCAGAGCCGAGGGAGTTATCACCTGGGTGAGTTGGAGGAGCCAGCTTGAAGACAATTCTGGCAAGATTTAAAGAGGAATGGCAACTGCCAGAAGTGGGGATAGAACATTATATCCACATCCCCAGAAAAAGGAATTTAGGTGGTTGGGGGCTGGTGCCAATGTACACCAGAGGGCATGTGCAGTGCCATGCCCACAAGGCCTACTTGCATCACCAGCCCCCACCAGAAAAGTTCTGGCTGCCTATGGGGTCCTAGCGCCTGGATCATACCCATTAGTGAGAATCTATGGAGAACTTTGTAAAGCATCTATCCGATCTACAGTTCACACCTTTGCAAGGCATTACTGCCCGGACAGCCACTCTAAAAGGATGCCAGATTTGGGGCTGCAGTCTTAAACATAAACTTTTTCCAATATTGGTTACAGAGACGTCTCAGCTTCCCAAGGTACTGCTACAAAGTCTGCAACTTGCATATTATCACTGCTGGGCTCCAGTCAAAAGAAAAAAATTACTCACCACAGTAATCTTGTTTCTTCTAAGGGAATCTTTCTGTATTCTGACTTACGTAGTATGGTCTCACCATCGGACTGCCCCAGAGCCGAAATGGTTAACAGAACCTATGCAAATGATGAAATGCTAGGCTCGAGCTCGGTTTTCAAATCATTGTCCCTGGTAAACAACTCTAAATCGTCAGATTCTTATGAAGCATGTACTAAGCAGTTTCCAATTAATCTAATAATAATAACCCTCTTTAATAAACAATAAAGTATAAATAAGGGATTTACCCCTTCTTTGAAAACTTCTAAAGTGGTATCACTAAGACTCAAGTCACAGATGCCCAAAAAAACAGAATATAATATACCCCCAGGTTTGCAACATCTCTACCACAGATGTAGTGCAGTGATTGTAGGTTTCGAGTAGGGGAGGAAGGGAGGCAGCTCAGAATACAAGAAGATTCCCTTAGAAGAAACAAGATTACTATGGTAATTTTTTTTTCAACCCCCAGGAAATCTTTCTGTATTCTGACTTACGCAGAATACCAAGCAGTGCCTTGGAGGTGGCCTATAACCTATTTAGGAAACAGGCTCTGCAGGGATTGTTGTGCCAAACCTAGCATCACCTCTGGCCTGGACATCCAAACAATGCTTGGTGAATGTGTGGACTGTTTTCCAAGTTGCAGCCTTGCAAATGTCCACTAGGGGATATCTTAGCAGCTGCTAGAGAAGCTGCAGTACCCCTAGTTGAATGGGCCCTGAGACCCGCAGGTGGTTGTTTGCCCACCTTGCTATACCAAAACTGAATACAGGCTACAATCCATCATGCAATGGATCGTTTTGTGGCAGGTTTTCCTTTTCCCACCTCTCCACAAGTGAGAAAAAAACTGAGTTTGATCCTGTCTATGACCTTTTGTGTAGTCAAGATAGTAGCTGACTGCCCTTTTCACATCCAGGCTGTGCAGCCTGCGCTCAACTGAGGTGGAATGGTCAGTGAAGAAGACTGGCAAAGTAATAGACTGATTGAGGTGGAACTCTGATACCACCTTGGGCAAAACTTCTCTGTTAGTTCTCACAACTATTTTGTCTCTACGTGCAGCAATATAATCAGGCTCTGTGGACAGTACCTGGAGCTCACGGATCCTTCTAGCTGAGGTAATGGCTACCAGGAAATGAAAATTACGTACTTACCGTAATTCTTGATCTTCTCTTGTATCTTCACCATTCATTACTGTTGGGTGACAGCCGGAGGCGCGCACCCGCCACGGGAGTTTTTTTTTTTTTTTTTTATAGAGGAGTCAGCGCTGACGGCCGCCGCCCTGGAGTGATGCTCTGCGAGAGCGAGGGGCGGCGTAGGCGCAGAGACTCCTCCTCCATTTCAGTTCTGTTGTCGGAGAGGTGAAAAAGGGTTAGAAGAAAGAGTGAGGCAAGAGAACCGAGGGATAGAAAAGGAAAAGATATAAACTGAAAAGGAATAAGTCGACAGAGGATAGAAGGAAAAGAAGAACTGCTACCATAAGGGACCAAGGGCCTCACTTTGGGGTGGCTCTAAGGGAGAAACAGATAAGGAGGAGAAAGATGAAGGGTAAAAGAGAGAAGAGTAGGAGGGGAGGCTAGGAGGGGGGGAAGACTGCCGTTGGCAATTAGTTAAGGGTTATAAGCTCGGAACCACAAACAAGGGAGCAAGGATCCCATTTTGGAATTGAAAGAGAAGGTCAACTGAACTTCTCACTCAGAATGGACACCAAAGGCAGGTTCCCTAACCTCCCGCCTACCCAGTTTTTCCCAGACTCCAGCCGGGAGCTCTTTAATCATTAAGAAGGAAAAACTCTGTTCCAAACGAGAGCTGCCAGCTAGGAGGGAGGAAGCCCACCAGCATTTTGTTAAGTGATAACACAGTGTCATGTGAAAGTGAGGGGGGGGTGCCCACAGGGGGCACCCCTATGCCAAAGAGAGAGAGCGGGAACTCAATTGGACTCCCTAGAGGCAAGGCAGGGAACACTCTTAGAAAATTAGAGTGCTGGATAGCACTACACCTGTAGAGGCTGACATAACAGGATTAAGACTTGCCAGAATGGTCTGAAAAAGAGAAGTCGAGTCCCAAAAGGATCATCTCTTTAAACTGTGAATTGAGAAGAAATGGCTGGGGAGAACCAAGAGATGCCCATTAAGGGCAGTCAGAAAGAGTTCCTCAGGACAGATAAATGAAGCCTGCTCCTCCTATTCTCAGAGGGAAAGATCCGTTCAGAGGAACGGAAGAGAGCATGGGGAAAAAAAAAAATTTTTTGTGGCTTAACGGCCCAGGGAGAAAAAGGAGGGACGAGAAGGGAGGGGGAGACGCCGAAGAAGGAGGCCCTTGAGGGGATGGTGGGAGGGATCGTGAAGATACAAGAGAAGATCAAGAATTACGGTAGGTACGTAATTTTCATATCTTCCCTTGTCAATCTTCACCATTCATTACTGTTGGGTGAGTACCAAGCCCCCTCCCTAGAAAAGGGTGAAGAGAGAGAAACCTCAGGGAACAGACCCTCAGCCTCCTATTGGTGACAAGTAGAGAAGGGGAGACCCTGACCAATAGACAAGTGTCTAAGGTGGGTGAGGAGGAGAAGACTTCCAAGGGGCTGTGGGAGGGGGGTTTCCCCCGAAGACGTCTCCTCGCCCTACGGGAAAATAGGCTGGTCCCCCGGAAGGCAGAGCCAGTCACCCTATGCCGGGCCATGGGTGACAGTCGGGAGAGATGAAGCCATGCCGTCCACCTGATTCAGATCGCTGTCCCTACTAGCCTTGATGCCACCTCATTGGCGTCATAGGATGCCCTCGCTTGGTGCCTTGCAAGCTCTAGACCCTGTGCAGAGAGGGCAATGGCTTGTCTAGACTGCTCTGAGTCAGGCAGCAGAGCTAAGACCTGAGCCAGCATCGACCACAGATGCCTGTTGTAAGCAGGGTGGTGAGCCTGATGGGAGGAAATGCACAGTAATTTACGACCAGAAGAGAAAACCCTTCGTCCCCACTGGTCGAACTCAGCAGAATCAGAGTCCGGAGGCCTGTCGTGCACTGGGCGGCGAAGCCCAGGAGGAGCATCTAGGGACGTCAACCCTGAAGGTGGGTGAGGTAGAGAACCTAGAGACTCGTGGGGCACAATACCCGTCTCCTGCAGTCTCCTGGGGCTGGAGAAGGGTGGCTGGAGACTGCCAGGTGCGGATAGGCGCTTCCTGGAAGGGAACTGGCCAGGAAGGCACCACCAAATGGCGGGCACTGAATTCACTGAGGAAAGCATCGTCTGCCGCTCGGTATTGTCTCTAGAACAGTGAAATACTGAAGCTCCGAGACCATCCTCAAAAGAAACGCTGATAGTCAGTGAAGTCAACGCCAGAGGAAAGGTGGACAGGAAGTTCCTCTTCCTCAGGTGAGGAAGACGAGGAGGAAGTGGAGCCTCAATGTCCAGAAGACTCTTATGGGGGACAGGCGAAAACCTGTTCGGTCCATGGCCCTAACATAGGATGGGAAGGCTGCGCAGTAGCTCTGAACGCCTCCTAGTTAACGCCCAGTGGGCCCCACATGGCCTGGGAGAGAGAGGGGTGGTTGCAGAGGGATGGGGAAGGGCACCTAAAGCAAATGCCTGGCCTCTGCCAGTGCTCTGAGATCCAGGTGATGATGCCGCCAAAACTGGGGACCCCGATCACGCCTGGTTGTGTAGAAGAAAGGAAGGAGGCAACTCTGAAAGAGCCCTGAAGGGGAATCTCCCTGTAGCACGCCTGGGATTGCATAGATTTTGACGGGAGATATGACCGCTTATCCCACCCAGTCTGCCCATTTCCTACCCAATGGATAAGCTGCAGATCCTAGTTAACCAGCAGCCTACTTCTTCCTACCCCCACCCTTAGAATTGCCTTATGACTGTCCCATGCATGCTTGAATTCCACCACTGTTTTGACTCCACAACCTCCTCCGAAGGCCGCTCCATGCATCCACAACCCTCTCTGAAAAAATACTTCCTTAAATTACCTCTGAGCTGCCCCCTTTATCTTCAAATTGTGCCCCTTGTTCTTGCACACCTCTTTTTGAAAGATGCTACCCTCTTGGACTTTGTTGATTCCTTGAGATACTTGAAAGTTTCTATCATGTCCCCCTCCCTCCTTTCCTCGAGGCTATACATATTAAGCTCCTTAAGTCTCTCTTCATATGTCTTCCGGTGCAGACCCTGCACCATTTTAGTTGCCCTCCTCTGGACAGCCTCCATCCTGTCTATGTCTTTGCGGTGATTGGGTCTCCAGAACTGCACGCAGTACTCCAGATGGGGTCTCACCAACTGTCTGTACAGAGGGATAATAACTTCCTGTTTTCTACTGGTGATGCCTCTCCCTATGCATCCCAGTATCCCCCCAGCCCTCCTTGCTGGCCTCTCACATTGCTTGCCCACCTTTAGGTCATCTGATATGACTACCCCCAGGTCCCTTTCCATTTTTGTTGTTGTATCTCACCCCCCACTGTGTACTCTTCCCCTGGGTTTTTGTTTCCCAGGTGCATTACCTTGCACTTCTTAGCACTGAATCTAAGCTGCCATACATTTGACCATTCCTCTAACCTTGCCAAGTCCCTTCTCATCCTTTCCACCCCACCTTGTGCATCAACTCTGTTGCAGATCTTTGTGTCATCCTAAGAGACATACTTTTCCTTCCAGTCCCTCTGCAATGACGCTATAAAGACACTGAAGAGGACCGGTCCTAATACTGAACCCCGCGGTACCCCACTAGTAACCCCCCTTTCTTCAGAGTGGACTCCATTTACTATTACTCTATGTGTCCTATTCTCCAGCCAATTCTTTACCCAGGCTATCATCTTGGGACCCACTCCCAGGCTGGCTAACTTGTATATTAATCTTTTGTGTGGGACTGTGTCAAATGCCTTGCTAAAGTCTAGGTAGGCCATGTCCACAGCCCCTCCCTGATCTACTACTTTGATCACCCAGTCAAAGAAATCTATCAGATTTGTCTGGCATGACCTTCCCGCTGTGAATCCATGCTGCCTTGGGTCCTGAGCCCCTGCCTCTAGATACTCAACAACTCTTTCCTTCAGAAGTGATTCCATCATTTTCCCTACCACTGAGGTTAAACTAAGAAGAAGAAGAATCAGCATCAGCATTTATATAGCGCTTTTCATACATCCAAAGCGCTTTACAAGCAATGCTAGACTGGCAGTGAAGTGACTGAATGTGTGGCGGCGGCCATATCGCACATCATCACCCACACACAGCCTGGATAATTGCATGAACCGGTTTTATGGGAAGGGGAATGTTGGCCAGGACACCGGGAATGTTCCCTACTCTTTGCAAAGAGTGCCCTGGGTTCTTTTACTTCCACCTGGACACCCACCAGGACAACACCAGGATGGGCAGAAGGGACCTCGGTTTAACGTCTCATCCGAAGGACGGCACACCCCAGCAGTACAGCACCCCCCAATACTGCAATCCCGGTGTGGGACGAGAATCCACAACCTTCTGGTCCAGAGGCGAATGTGCTACCAACTGAGCCACGCTGACTAACAGGTCTGTAGTTTTCTGCTTCTGCCTTGCTCCCACTTTTGTGAAGGGGAATCACATCTGCCCTTCTCCAGTCCTCGGGTACCACCCCATCCTCCCATGATTTGTTAAAGAGGGTAGTCAGTGGTGTCACTAGTTCTACCCTTAGTTATTTTAGAATTCTGGGATAAATCCCATCAGGCCCCATTGCTTTGTCCACCTTCAGTTTTAAGAGTTCTTTCAGAACCCTTTCTTCTGTAAATGGGCTGGTATCAACTTCTGTATCCAGAGTGTTTCTACTGTTTGTTTTAGGTACCTCCCCCACCTCCTTTGTAAATACTGAGCAAAAATATTTGTTTAGTATCTCTGCCTTTTCACAATCACCCTCTGCCCACCCTCCCTCCTCTTTATTAAGCCTCACTAACACTCCCTTGGTCTTCCTTCGCTCCCTGATGTACCTATAAAAGGTTTTATCCCCCTTCTTAACTGAGTTGGCTATCTTTTCCTCGGTTTGGGCCTTTGCTGTTCTGACTGCCTTCCCAGCTTCCTTTTGCTTTAACTGATACAGTTCTCTGACCTGCTCCTTCTGTGATTCCTTGAACTTCCTGAATGCTTCCTTTTTCTCTTGAACCTTCACTGCCACTTCCTTTGAGAACCATAGTGGTTTCTTACATCATTTTGTTTTGTTAATTTGCTTCACACAAAGGCTCGTTACCTCTGTGATGGCAGTTTTTATTATTCCCCACTGTTCTTCCACCCCTCCTTCCTGCCCATTTGCTAGTGCATTCCTTAGGCACTCACCTATTTTTGGCAAAGTTAGCCCTCCTAAAGTCCAGTACTTTTGCCTTTGTATGGCTTGACTCTATTGCTGTGTTTACTGTGAACCATACTGTTCGATGGTCGCTAGTTCCCAGATGGCTACCCACTTCTACATCTGTGATCCTCTCTTCATCTCCATTTGAGAGAACCAGGTCTAAGATTGCTCCCTCTGCATGAGTCCAGAAGGGCAACCCTCAGAACTGCCACTAGAAGGCACTTTGGAGACCTTCAGAGAAAGGTGAGGATCAGCGCCACGACTCCTCCCCGCACGGCGGTGGGGGCTCGTCGCTGCTCTCGACCCCTACCTCTCAACCCTTCGGACTCCGGAGCAGCCCTCTTCCTCGAAACCAGCAGTTGAGGTCCCTGCTGAGCAAGGCCCCGAAGGGCGCCTACCGAAGCAGGGTCCTCCTCCCTCTGCTGAAGGACCCGAGCAGCACCGGAAACGGTGGCAGCCTGGGACCTACCAGAAGAGGGAATCCCTTCTCATACTCCCGAAGAGTCCACCACAGATGACTCCAGGCCACCCCTAGCCGTGGAGCCCTCCAGGCTGATCAGCCCGGGAGTCCGGGAGAGGGATACTGGACCATCTAGCCCTGCGGCCTACAGGAGGTTCAGAGCCAGAGGACTCTAGCTGCTGGTCTGTGTCCTCACCCGAGTCGTGCCCCTCCGAGGAGTGGTCGACGAGGGAAGACTGCAAACCTACCGCAGCAGGAACCTGTCCTGAGGTGGCACCAGGCCTGGTACCACCATAGGCCGCAACGAGCAACATGTCCGCCGGGTCATCCGTCACCTTGGCAGTGCCCGGTTCCTGGGCCGCACCGCGAACGGTGCCGCCCGAGTGCCCGACACCCGCCACGGTGCCGAGATCTGGCGTGGCGCCGCGCGTGTCCCCAGCACCGCGAACGGCACCGAGGCCCAGTGCAGCACCACCGACGGCGCCCATCGAGTCCCCCGCACCGCGTACGCCACCGAGGCCCAGCGTGGCACTGCCGACGGCGCTGCCCGAGTCCCCGGCACCACGTACGGCGCCAAGGCCCAAGGCCGCACCGCCACGGACGCTGCCCAAACCCACGGCACCGCGACCCAGAGCGACACCGCCGCCAGAGTCCCCGGCGCTGCGAACGATGCCGAGGCCCAGAACGGCGCCGCCTACGGCCCCGACCGGATCGCTGCCGCCATGAGAAGCGGAAGACTCCTACGGGCGAGGAAAAGACGGTAACGAGGGCTCACCAGCCAGTCCCCCGCAGCCAGGGCGTGACACCGGGGAGCCTGCACTCGCGGAGATGACTGCCGGACGGCGCCAACAGCGTGATCCGGGGTGGGATCACGCCGTTCCTCCGGTGCCGAAGAAGAAACCTCCTCCTCGGCAAGGCTGGAAGTGGAGGAGGTTTCCTCCTTGCCGGGCTGTATAGACCCGGGAGGGGATCCGGAGGAAAGGTCGAGAGATCTGGCCTGGGAAGCCCTAGGGCGACGTCGTCCTCCGAAAGTCGGCGGAGCTCGCCCGACTCGCAACGCGCGGAGTTCTAAAACACGGCGGTCCATGGAGAAGCAGGCGTCGCAATGGTCCATATCATGGTAGGGTCCCAGGCACCGGAGACAAACATCATGACGGTCCGTGACGGAAAACTGCTGGCCACAAGGGCACCGATGCATTGGGGCACGGCCCGCCTTAGACTTGCTCTTTGCCCCCGAACCAGACATGATGCTAAACAATCAAGCAAAAACACAGAAAAGGCTCGCGTCATCGAAAGAAAAACAGTAATGGAAAGATCTTACCAGTCGCGCGTCGAGAAAATACCGGGATGAAGGAGCGTGCAAGTAAATTTGAAGGCCTATGATGCAGTAACGAACTGTCAAACTTGCACAGCAGGTGCAGCCTCGTCGGCGGAAGAAACAGAACTGGGATAGAGGAGGAGTCTGCGGTGCCTAACGGCCACCCTTGCGCCCACGCACAGCCGCCACTCCAGGGGCGGCGCCTGTATGCAGACCACCTAAAAAACCAGTGGCGGTGCGCACTCCGGCTGTCACCCAACAGTAATGAATGGTGAAGATTGACAGGGAAGATCACTGTTTTCCAAGTCACACATTTGAGGTCTGCAGTAGACATTGGCTCAGAAGGGGCTGCATAAGCTGGGCAATACAATGTTTAGATCCCACATGGGAGTAGTCTCCTGTGATGAGTGCAAATGCAGTAATCCTCTACAAAACTTTTTGAATACTGGCTTTGAAGCCAAAGAAGTTGCCTTACCTATACGATAAATAAGCTGAGACAGCTGCCATGTGCACTCTCAAGGTAGAAATACTTCAACCTGTGGAATGCAAATTGGCCATAGAGTCCAGAACTAGAGAGAGAACTGGCTTGGGTAACCCCTGCCCCGACACCAAATTGAACCTTTTCCATTTAGAAGCATAGGTTTTCTTGGTAGAAGGCTTCCTGGAGAGACTCAGTATGTCCATGACTCCCTCGGAGAGAAGCAGGTCTACATATTCTAAGTCCTCAAGAGCCATGCTTTGAGTCTGAGAGATTGCAGATTGGGATACATGATTCTGCCCTGTGAGGATGACAAGAGGTTGTACCTCCTGGGAAGACTGATTGGTTTGGCTACTGACAATGATAGGATCATGGAGTACCAAGGCTGTCTGGTCCAGTCTGGAGCAATGCGGATCATTGAAGCTGGCTGAACCCTGAGTTCGCTCAACACTTTCAGTAATAGAGGAAAAGGAGGAAGGCATACAGGAACCTCCCTGTCCAATCCAGCAGAAGTGCATCCAGAAGGACTGTGCCCTTGCTGGGAGACCTGCAGCAATACTGTGGGAGCTGGTGATTGTCTGGGGCTGCAATCAGATTCACCTCTGGGGTGCCCCATCTCCTGAAAAAATGGTCCCCAAGACCTGTTTGTTCACTGATCACCGTGGTGGTTCTGATTTATTCTGCTGAGGGTGTCCAGAAAGACACTGTCCTTTCCTGGAAGGTGGACAGCTGAGAGGGACACATTTGGGAGTATGCAAAGGCCCACATTCTCATTGCCTCTGTGCAAAGAGGAGTTGACCTTGTGCCACCTTGTTTGTTTATGAGTACACGGTGGTTGTCTGTTCTGACCGAAACCACCTTTCCTCTTATCTGATTGACAAATGACTGAAGAGCAAGAAGAACTCCTCTGAGTTCTAATAGGCTGATATGCAGGAGAGATTCCTGCTTTCTCATATGCCATGTGGTCCCCAGATGTGCTCCTCACCCTAGGAGAGATGCATCTGTCGTGAGTACCAGGGAGGGAATCTGCTGCAGGAAGGAACTCCTTGCCTGAGTTTGCCCTTTCCTGCCACCACTGTAGGGCTTGAAGAAAATGACTGTGACTGGAACCAACTTTGAGACAGAGTCCCTTCTCTGGAGCCAGTGATCTCGTAAGTGAAACTGAATGTCTCTCATCTGGAACCTGGCCCGACACAGCTGCTGTGGAAGATGCCATATGGCCCAGCAGTTGCAGGAAGTGTCTTGCTGGCCTGGAAATGTGACGTTTGAAGGATAAGGTTGTCCACCATGTCCTAAGGCAGGTAAGTCATCCCTTTTTTTGTATCCAGTTCTGCCCCTATGAATCTGAGCAGCTGAACTGGTTCCAAAAAAACAGGTTACTCACCTGTACCAGTAGTTCTAGGAGTGATATATATTGTTCATCCACACTCTTTGGCAGGTACCTTGCTGCTTTAAGATGTGCTGGAAGTCTTCATGCTGGATTCTCCCTCCCTCCCACTGGGTGGTATAACCCTCAGCTCCGCCCCATGACTCCAGATCTTAGCCCGCTAGAAGGCAGGTTTAAGCCGCCCCAGCTGGGGAGGTCGGGAGGTCAGTGTGAAGACATCATATATCACTCCTAGAACTACTGTTACAGGTGAGTAATCTGTTTTTCTAGGATCGTGGATATGTTGTTCATCCACACTTTGGCAGACTCAGCAGTTCTCCAGGAAGAGGGAGGCAAGAGCACACCCCTACTTAGGAACAGAGATTGGAGGACTGAGGCCCCAAAACCAGCATCCCAGTGTGACTCAAGGTCGATGTGGTAATGGGTAATGAAGGCATTTGCTGACTTCCAGGAAGCAGCCCGGCAGATTTCCTGGATAGGGATGTCCCTAGCCACTGATGCAGTGGTATGGCGGGTAGAATGAGCTCTTATCCCTCTGGGAGGCTCCTTGCTCGCCAACTCATAGCACAGACTGATGCACGATGTGATCCACCGTGCAATAGTCCATTTTGCTGCAGGTCTGCCAGAAGCGGCTTCAGCGCAGGTGACAAACAGCTGGTGAACCTCTCCCCGAATTTCCGCCGTCCTCTCCTTGTAATAGGGAAGAGCACGTCTCAGGTCCAAAGCATGGAGCTTGTACTTGGCCTCCGAGGTGTAATTGGGGTAGTATACCGGCAGAGTTAGCATCTGGTTAAGGTGAAACTCGGACACCATCTTCGGAAGGAATTTCGGGTGAGGGCGCAAGACAACCTTGTCCATGTGGAAGACCAGATAAGGGGAGTCCACCGAAAGTACCTGGTGCTCTCCTGTCCTTCTGGAAGACATGATAACCACCAGGAAGGCAGTCTTCCACGACAAGTGTGACAACTCACACTTGCGCATTGGTTCAAATGGCTTGCCCATAAGCTTTGCCAGTACCAGCAGAAGATCCCACGGAGGTTGAGGTTCACGCACAGGAGGGTATATGTGATCCAGACCTTTGAAAAATGCACTACCACTGTTTCTTGCGCCACTGTCGGCTGACTGGCCCGCACCCAGTAAGCAGAGATGGCTGCCAGGTGCACCCTAAGGGTCGATGACCGCAGACTCCCTTTGGAGAGAGAACAAAAGTAGTCAAGAATCTTAGCCACAGGACAGGATAAAGGGTCCAGGCCCTTGCCCGGACACCAAATGGAAAACTGTTTCCATTTGAAAGCGTAACATTTCCTGGTCGATTCCTTTCTGGATGCCTCCACCGCAGTGAAGACATCCTCGGAGACACCCAAAGCCTAGAACTCTAGCCGCTCAGGTACCAGGCTGTGAGGTGCAGAGATTGAAGATCTGGATGGAATACCTTCCCTGACTGAGAGATATCAGGTCCGGGCATGTGCAAGCCACCGGGGCCTGAGGCCGAGGCATCTGGATACCAGAACTGGCGTGGCTAGTCTGGGGCTACCAGGATCACCTTTGCCTTGTCCCACCTCACCTTGAAAAGCACCTTGTGGATCAAGGGAAATGGAGGAAGGTTAAAAGATGCCTGGGGTCCATGGGCTCGAGAAGGCATCCCTGCAGTGAGCCCTGCTGGGAGGGCGGGCATGGAAAAGCCTCAGCTTGGTGTTATCCTTGGAGGCAAACAGGTCCATCATCAGTTTGCCCCAGTGGGAGAACAGGCTGTAAGCTACCTCTGGATGGAGAGACCACTGTGGATGTCTTGCCTAAGCGGCTGAGAGCATCTGCCAGATGTTGAGGCTCCTGCCACATGGATGGCTAGGAGATCTGCCTCCAGATGGCTCACGAGGGTCCAGATGTAGAGTGCCTCCCTGCACAGCAGGACGGAGTGCATGCCCCTGTTTGTTGGAGGTAGTACATGGTCATGGTATTGTCCGTCTGGACTTGAACCACTTGACCCCGGAGCTGAGGAGCGAAAGCTGACAGTACCAGTCTGACTGCTCTGAGCTCCAACAGGTTGATGTGGCATCGGGACTCCACGGGGGTCCAGAGCCCATGGGCCCTTTGTCCCCATAGGGGCCCCCAGCCCATGAGAGAGGCATCGCTCATAAGGACAACTGTCGGCTCGGGCAGACAAATGGGATCCTTCCTGCAACTTGTCTGGGGAGGTCCACTAGTGGAGAAGCGTCCCAAATCTGCTGGGTTGCAGTGATCAGCTGGTCGAAATGACCACGGCACTGGAGTCCACTGGGCGGCCAGCTCCCCTGGAGGGGCGCATGTGCAGCCGGCCCAACAGACTACTGAGGTGCATTCTGCCATGTAACCCAGTAGGCGCAGAAAGTCCCGGCAAGGCGCATTGCCGAACCAAAATGATTGGGCAAAGGAGGAGGGAGAGAACCTCCACCTTGTTCGGGGACCGGAGTTCTGAGCTTGGAGTCGAACTCTGCCCGATGAAGCCCATCACCTGGGAAGGCACAAGTTCTGACTTGGCCTCGTTGATCAGGAAGCCTAGCTGGGAGCAGTTCTGGAGGGCCAGGTCCCTGGACCACTCCACCTCCTGCTGGGTGGAACCTGCTAAGAGCCAATCTTCAAGGTAAGGATAAATCCTGACTCCCCCCCCCCCACCCCAACGCCTGAGATGGGCCGCCACCACTGCAATGCATTTGGTGAAGACCCGAGGGGCTGATGACAGGCTGAATGGCATGGCTCGGAACTCGTACAGGGTCCCTTCGACCCTGAAGCGGAGGAATCGCTGATGGGACGGACGGACTGGGACGTGAAAGAACGCGTCCTGCAGATCCAGTAAACAGAACCAAATGTTTCGTTCCAAGGATGGTATGATCTGGGACAGAGTGACCATCCAAAAGGTGTGTGACCCGAGATACTGATTCAGGTCATGCAGATCTAGAATGGGGCGCCAGCCCCCTGTCTGCTTGGGCACCAGGAAGTACCTGGAGACAAAGCCTGGGTCTGCTGGAGGATCTGCCACTGGAGCTACAGCCTCCTTGAGAAGGAGCTGAGCGATGTCGTCTCGGAGAGCTGACTGGGTCTGAGCAGATACTCTTCCTCTCCGAGGGGCGCTGGATCTGCTTGGAGGGTACTGCTCGAATTCCAGAGGCAGTCCCCGACCGACCACTTTGAGAACCCACCTGTCCAAAGTGACAGCGGACCAGGCGGAAAGGAAGTCGTGGAGCTGGAGCCCCACAGGAGGACCCAGAGCTGGCATGATGGGAGAGGGGTTGCAGCCCCGCCTGCCACTGAGCAGGCTTGGAGGAGGAGGATCCAGGACCGAAACTCAGCCTCCTTATGGGCTTGGGCCAGGGCGCCAAGTTTGAGCCTGCTGCTGTTCTCCTTGGAAAGAGGATTGCTGTGCCACAGGGAAGAATGCTGAAAGGGCTTCTTTTTCTTCTGATAATTCTTGCCCGAAGAACCCTTGGCAGAAGTAGCGCCAAGGTGGCACTGGACTGCTTAATGCGCTAAAGGTGACCAGCCACCCTGGGCCGAACAAGTCAGTCCTAAAGAAAAGGCACAGCAGCTAGTTTGTGCCAAGTATCCACCAGGAAGGAGAAGAGCCTCAGCCAAGCCCTGCAACAAGAGGCAACTGCAGCTAGCATCGAACAGCACAAGAATCCCCAATGTCCAGGGCTATCTGGAGGTGCTGTTTGGCAACAGCTCGGCCCTGATCCTAGACCTGCTTGACTGTGGTCTGCATGTCCACGGGGAGATGCGGGAGGATTTCATCCAAAGGCCCTAGGAGGGCATTGGGGAAGTGTGCTACGATGTTGGCTGAACTTACCTGACGAAGGCCCAAGGGAGAAGCTGCATAGATTTTCCTGGCTGAATGGTCCAGAAGAAAAAATTACTCACCTTAGTAATGTTGTTTCTTCTAATGGAGTCTTGCTATATTATAGACATTAGCAGTTTGTTCCAGCTCTAGAACTGCCCCGGAGTGAAATGGTTAAAACCATTCCAAAATAGAATTTTGGCACTAGAGCAGCTCTATCTGTGTCATTTCAAACCTGAACTGTCAGATCTTTACGTAGCCAAACTCACTAAGGTCTGTGTGAAGCTGTAACCTCACACAGCCAAATGGCTACCTAAATAATAACAACCATTGATGGTCCCAACACCCAAGACTCAAGTCAGGGGACCAGAAATACTAACACCATTCTAATAATATGAAAATGGAACATAAGTATAATAAAACACACACACGCACATACACATACATCCCCAAAGTCCCAAAGGGGACAAAATGCTAACAGGACATAAGTAGTGCCCACACTAAGTTGCCCGCACCCACCAAGTAGAGGTTCTGGAGAGGCAGGTTGGGGAGGTTCTATAATATAGCAAGACTCCATTAGAAGAAACAACATTACTAAGGTGAGTAATTTTTCTTCAAACAACATGAAGTCTTGCTATATTATAGACATTAGCAGAATACACAGCAGTACCTCCATGGAGGAGGGACAGAACCTACTTAGGAATAGGCTCTGAAGAACAGCTGTGCCAAACCGAGCATCTCTCCTGGCCTGGACATCCAGGGAGTAATGCTTGGTAAAGTGTGCACTTTTCCAAGTAGCAGCCTGGCAAAACTCTAATAAAGGATATCTCTGGCAGGAGCTAGAGACTAGCTGTACCTCTGGTAGAATGAGACCTCAAACCGGGGAGGGTCTGCCCACTTTCTGATAAAATTGGATACAAGAGACAATCCACCTGGCTACTGATCTCTTAGTGGCAGGTTTGCCTTTCCCAACTTCACCATAGGTAAGGAAAAGTTGGAGGATTCAACCTGTGACCTTTGGTACGCTCTATATAATAACTAAGAGCTCTCTTAACATCCAGGTTGTGCAACCTCCTCTCACCCGAAGAGGAGTGATCAGTGAAAATACTGGAAGGAGATAGATTGATTAAGATGGAAATCTGAAACCACCTTAGGCAAAACTTCCTATTAGTCCTAAGGACTACCTTATCCCTGTGGAAAGAAATAAAGTCAGTCTCCACTGACAAGGCTTGCAATTCACTTATGCTCCTGGCAGAGTGATAGCCACTAGAAAAACAGTTTTCCAAGTTAGGAACTTAAGCTCTGCAGAAGACAGAGGTTCAAAAGGGGTTGCATTAACTGGGCAATGCAAACATTGAGGTCCCAAGCAGGGGCGGTTCTAAAGGGAGGAGTAGTATGAGTAATCCTTAAAAACTTGGAAAACACAGGATGAGAGGAAGAGGGATGACTTTCTGCTGACACAAAAGCAGACACAGCTGCCAAATGAACTCTCAGGGTAGCTGGTCTGAGACCCAAGGAATTAAGATGTACCATGTAATCTAACAAAATGGGCAATTCAGCAGATTCTGGGAAATATTTTTCCCAGTACACCAAATGGAAAACCGCTTCATTCAGAACTATAAGTATCCCAAGTGGAAGGCTTTCGAAGCCTTTAGATCTCACGAACACCCTGAGAGGTGTAAATCAGCAAACTCTAACTCCTCAAGAGCCAGGCCTTGAGGTTGAGGGATTTGAGGTCCGATATCAAACCCTTCCCTGGGCTCAAGTCAACAGATTGTGATTCCTGGGAGGCACAGGGAAGATGGACTGTCAGAGACAGAAGGAGGTACCAGGGCTGCCTGGCTCAATCGGGGCAATCAGAATCACCCTGCAAGGCTGAGATCTGATTTTGACTAGTACTTTGAATAGAGAGGAAAGGGGAAAGCATAGAGGAACTTCCCTCCCAATCCAGAAGAAGGGCATCCAGGGAACTGAGCCCAGCACTGGAGGCCTGCAACAGAACAGAGGAAGTTTGTGATTGTCTGGGCTGCAAAAGATCTATCTGAGGGATGCCCCACCTGGCAAAACTATCCCCAGCACTTGAGGATCCAGGGACCATTCGTGATGGCCCTGGGAAATCCTGCTGAGGGCATCCGCTAGACATTGTCCTTCCTGGAAGATGAACTGTTATGAGGGAAGTGTTCAGAATAGACCAGAGACCACAACTTCATTGCCCTCGGTGCACAAGGTCAAGACCGAGTGCCCCCTGTTTGTTGATGTACCACATTGTTGTGGTGTTGTCTGTTCTGACTTGTATCACCTTGTCGTGGACAGATGCAGAAAAGCTTGAAGAGCTAAAAAGACAGCTCTGAGTTCCAGCAAATTGATGTGGAGCAGAGATTCCTGAGGGAAAGGTCGCCATGTGGGCTCCCAACCCAGAAGGGAAGCATCTGTAGTGAGAGTCAAGTCGTGAGAAGGAAAATGAAGGGGACCCCGCCTTAAATTGCTCTGATCCTGCCACCACTGGAGAGCTAGGATCAAGGTTCGAGTCACTGGGACCAACTTGGAAAGGGGGTCTCTTCTCTGAGACCAAAGGGTTCTCAAGTGAGACTGAATGTCTCTCATCTGAAATCTGGCTCCCTGCACAACAGCTGTGGATGCAGCCATGTGCCCCAGGAGCTGCAGAAAGTGTCTTGCTGGTCGAGAGACCTGCAGGGTGAAGGAAGAGGCCAGAGCCACTAAATTCCTTACCCTTTCTGGGGGAAGAAAGGCTCTGGCTAGCTTTGTGTCCAATTCTGCCCCTATAAAGGTGAGTACCTGGACTGGTTCCAGAACCGACTTTGGTAGGTTTAGCAGAAAACCCAGGAGGTGAGAAGCTGTTGGGTGACCTGCAGGTGAGATTTTACCTGTTCTGGGGACTGGCCTACAATGAGCCAGTCGTCTAGATAGGGAAAAACAGCAATCCTCTGCCTCCTTAAGTGGGCCACTGCTAGACACTTTGTGAATACCCTTGGAGCAGAGGTAAGGCCGAAGGGCATTGCTCTGAACTGGTAATGACCTGAGGGCAGTTCGAATCTGAGGTACTTTCAATGGGATCTTCTGATTAGGACATGGAAATAGGCATCCTTGAGGTCCAGGGAGGCTAGCCAGTCCCCTGGCCTTAGGGAAGGTAAAATCATTGCCAGAGTTACCATTTTGAACTTTGGTTTCAAAAGATGCTTGTTCAGATACCTGAGATCTACAATGGGCCGCCATTCTCCTGTCTTTTTTGAGGTAAGGAAGTATCTGGAATACAGACCCCTGCCCTGATGCAGGGATGAACCCTTCTACTGCTCTGAGAGCTAACAGGGATGAGACCTCTGTTTCCAGAGCGAGGGTCTCTGAAGCACTTGCAGGTAGAAAAGTCTGCTTCTCAACTTGGGAAACTTTTGAAGCTGAGAACCAGACCCTGGCTTACTACTTCCAGAACCCACTTGTCTGAGGTTAAAGAAGCCCACCCTGACTGAAGTAAGCCAGCCTGCCCCCACTGGTACAGGAGATCGGCCCTGGGCACCCCATCAGGGTGCCTGTTTCAGAGGAGCTTTAGGCTGGGGGTGGGAGCAGGTCTGCCCACCCCTCGCCTGCCCTGCCTCTGAAGAAGCCCCTCTGAGCATAGGCAGAGGAGGCCTGAGTCTGGTAGAAAGGCCTGTGAAAAGGCCTACCCCTACCCCTGGGGGCATGCCTTTGAGGAGTGGCTTGCCACTCCTTAGCCTGGGCACTCTTGTAAGTAGTCCTATATTCATCCATCTTCTTCATGTAATTCTCTGTCTGCTCTCCAAACAGAGAATTTCCCACTACAGGAAAATCCATAGCCTTAGTCTGGGTATCCTGTGACAAACTAGTACACCTGAGCCAGGCCAACCTACGAAAAGCTACAGATGTGGCCATGACCCTAGAGGAAACATCATTAACATCCACAGCAGCATGAAACTGAACCTTAGAGGCTTCAATGCCATCAGCAGCCACCTGTTCTAGTTCACTAGCCAGCTGGCCATGGGCCTGCTTGGCCAATTGCATAACAGTATCCCATCTAGATTTCTGATACCTAGCTACATAAGCCATATAATTTGCTTGCCTGAGTCCCAGAGAGGCTGCCATATACTGTTTTTTTTTTTTTGCCATGGCATCAATCTTCCTGGAATCCTTGTCAGGAGGATGTGAAGCCAAGGGAATATTAGCTTTATCACAGGCAGCAGCCTGAACTACCTAACATGACTGCATTGCTGAGAAAGGAATTCTGTATCAGGGCCTGACAATGTATACCTTCTGTCCATCTTTTATCTACAGGAGGCACAGAATTAGGAGCTTTTAAAATTTTAATTGTTTGTTTCCTAAAAGACATGTAAAGGAATAGACAATCTCCTAGACTCTGGAATATCCATCATTTCTACAAAATCAGGCTCCTCTTGCACATCCACAGCCTCTTCTAAAGGAAGCTGGAGGGTTTCAGCAACTTTTTATAAAACATAAAATGAGATGGGGACTCAGACAGCATAGGGAGATTCTAAAGGTCTGTCTGGGGAGATGTCCGTTCAATGGGCACACCCAGACCTTCCCAGCCACATTCATACTGTTCATAATCCTCCTCCCCTCCTCTGGTTCATAAAATTCCTCAATATCATAATCCTTGAACCACTGGGACCGGACGAACCAACCTTTACCAGATAGTGGTGGTTCGGACGGACCCTGAGACAGTGACTGGACAATCTGTATGGCTTTTGTTATCTCTGCAGCAGTTGGAGAAGATTTTGGACTCAGACCTGCTGATTTTCTTGTTTTCTTTACTGGAATTGGTTCCTCAGAACCAGCTTTTCTTGCCGAGGAAGTCTGGCCCTGGTCAGAGGGCACTCCCTCTGGTTCGGTTGGCACCGAACCGGGCTGGCCATCCGGGTCAGCGGACTTTTTGGCCTCTCGTTCCCTGAGCCTGCCCAATCTTTTTTCCAGGGTGGCTGCAGGGAAATTCTTACATACCTGGCAGTCTGACTGGAGGTGGTCAAACCCCAGACAAAAACATGTGGTGTGTGGGTCAGTCTTGGCAAAGACTTCCCCACAAACATCACAGTGTTGAAACCCAGTGGGCCCGGTTTTTCTTTTGGGTTCTCAGACATAATGCCAGCTCTAACCAAAAACTTGGCCTTTAACGGCAGTGCCAGTCAAGACATCCTTATCGGTTCCAAATCGTGTCCTAGGTATTGGAAAACGAATAAACTGCTTTTTTAGAACCGATAAAAACCGGGAACCGCACTCTAAAATAGTAACTTTTAGTTTTAAATGAGTTTAAACCCACTGATGGGTTCAAAACCGAACCGATAACCTTACAAATTCCACAGACAAAACCTTCATTTACTTACGGTTACCACAGATAGAAGCTTGAACGAACGGTTTTGCGGTTAAATAAAACTATTCTCGGTTAAATCCAACCGAAACACTTTTAAACCGAGAAATGAACCGAAGCAGGAGAAATCGGAGCGACTGTTCACTGAGGCGGAGTAAAGAATCTGACAGTTCAGGTTTGAAACGACACAGATAGAGCTGCTCTCGTGCAAAATTCTATTTTGGAATGGTTTTAACCATTTCTACCGGGGCAGTTCTAGAGCTGGAACAAACTGCTAATGTCTATAATATAGCAAGACTTCATGTTGTTTGAAGCTTGGACTCTTTCTCAGGAGGTCGGTCAGTATCGAAAGAACTGCCAGTACACCTGAACACAGAGGCAGTAACCAGGCTCTCGGCCGAAGGGTGCTCTGTGAACCTCGCAAGGGACCCCATGGGCACCGCATACTTGCGGGCTATGCGGGCAGACAGAGCTGGACAAGAGGCAGGGTGCTGCCAAAGTTCAAGAGCTGGGTCACTATGGCCTCGGCCACAGGAAAGCCCTCCATTAGGGTATCCTCTCTCTTGAGGATGTCCGTGAGAGGGTACTCCACCTTTTTCTGGATGGGCTCCAGGGGCATCCCTGTGGACTCAGAGATGAAACAGAGAATGCCCAGCAAAGACGAGGGACCTTCCTCAGTCTATAACCAACTGGCTGATTCATCATCACCGGGATGAGAATGCAAGCCGGTCACATCCGAATCCGGATATAACGGTCGACCACCAAGGTCACCTTCAACTTGCCGGGGGTGGTCTGGGGTGACAGTGACCGACAGATGCCGCGGGAGCCCGGTGTCCGGCCTATCTTCTTTGGAATGAGCCCCTCCCACAGGCTACTTGGGCAGTGGTTCCACCATGATTGGTGGAGAGACCAGTTTAGGCCCGAAACGGAGGTTTCACTGGCTCCATGGGTGGGGGAACTGACTGATTGGCTCTGAAGGACTCGGCTTCAGCCTGAGGGAAGCCAAGTAGTGGCCAGGGTGGAAGCCGGGTCTGCTTGTGCCCGGTCAAACTCAGCTGCTGCTACATGAGGTCCCTCGTGAGCAATCGACGTTAAGCTCCGCCGGAGCCTCTCCTCATCCAAGTTGGACGAGGACGACCGATGGCATCGCCTCTTTTTACAGCATTTATGGTTCTTCCTCCAGGCTGTGGCTCCTCATTGGGGAAAGTCAGAACTGGAGTTCGAGTGACAGAATCGTTGACCAGAGTCGGTGATAAAGGATCGATGATGATTTCTACACTGTCGATCGACTGTTCAGTTGACTGACCAGATGGCAGAGCCGAGAAGCCAGCGGCCGAAATAGCAATATCGGCCAAAGTCGAGACTGCATGTTCCTGGGACCAAGATCTCTCCCGCTCCCAAGCGAGTCTCCGTTGGGATGAAAACAATCCCAGATCATTCTCCCGCTTACGGGATTGAGATGAGTGCATGCCCGCAGGACTCTCTCTCTTGGTCGGTAGATACTGGCACAACTTCCGGAAGGAACCCAGAAGGTGGAGCCCAGGTTGAGGAACAAGAAACTCAGAGTGGTCTCTTCAGCCTGAGCTGCTTCCACTTCAAATGCTTGCATGCTCCCAATTGCTTGGCGATCCCACAGCGCTGAAACCACCCACCGGCCTCCTTGGTTTTCACCTGAGGGTTACCCAACTTCAGGCATGCAAGACAGTCATCGAGGATGTTAGGATGGAAAGCGAGACACAGATCAAATTTCAGGTGTCATGGTCAACACCGAGACAGTAAATCACATGGTATGAGATTGATGGAAAGCATCTTCTGGCTGCAAGGGCACCAATGAAATCGGGAAGACTTGTCTTCCATAATCGCAGAAGTAAGTCACAATCGCTAATGCGAATCAACTAAACTGATTTTTGAATAACCGAAGGTTTTGAAGCCAGGGCCTACAAAATGTGTGAGCACGAGGGAGGCAACCTGAATCTTCCAGCTGAAAGGAAGATCTGGAGTCATTGGTTGGCGCCGAGGGTTATACCACATGGGTGGGTGGGAAGAGCCAGCTTGAAGACTTCCGGCACATCTTAAAGCGGCAAGGTGCCTGCCAAAGGGTGTGGATGAACAACATATCCATGATCCTAGAACAGACTTCTTGAGGTTCATCAAGAACTCCAGAGAGAGTAGAGTGTCTTGTGTTATTGACAGAACCTCCCTTACTTGCTTGGTGTGCCTGGCCTGCTATGAGCCACTTGTCTAGGTAGGGGAACACTGACACCCCTTGTCGCCTCAGGTGTGCCACTACTACAGCTAGACATTTTGTGAACACCTTGGAACAGATGTCAGTCCAAAAACACTGCCCTGAATTGGTAATGACCTGATGGTAACCTGAACCTGCGTACTTTCTGTGTGACCTGACTGGGATATAAGTAGGCGCTCTTCAGATCCAGGAATGCTAGCCAGTCTCCCTGTCTTAGGTTGGGTAGTATGGTAGCCAGAGTAAGCATCTTGAATTTTGGTTTTGACAGATGCTTGTTAAGTACCCGAGAGCCAGAATGGGTCGCCACTCCCGTTTTCTTTATTGTGAGGAAGTACCTTGAATACAGGCCCTTTCCTATCTGGTTGGAAGGGACTGGTTCCACCACTCCTTGCAGCAGAAGGCTTGAAACTTACTTTTCCTGCAGGGTTGTTTCTGATGGGGAAGAGGGTTTGAAAGCTCTTGACCTCAGCTTTGGCACTGCCTTGAAGCTGAGGGCAAGTCCCTGGCCCACTATCTCCAGGACCCACTTATCTGTGGCGATATTTTCCCACTCCTGGAAGTAGTGGGCCAGCCTGCCCCCTACAGGAATTGGGGAGGAGACACGAACAGTCCTCTCACAGTGTCTGTTAGGACTGTGCTGCTGGCTGAACACTTAGGGCTAGTGCGGCACTGTCCCTTCTGCCCCGGCCTCTGAAATATCCCCTAGGCTGATACTGGGGAAAAACTTGAGGCTGGAAAAAAGGCCTGTAAGGTGGTCTGCCTCTGCCACCTCTAGTGTGATGCTTCTGGGGATTGGCAGCTCTTTCTTTAGCTGCTGCACTTTTGTAAACAGCCTTGTATTCATCCATTTTCTTCATGTATGCCACTGTTTGCCCCCAAACAGAGACACAGGATCACATTGAAAATCTGTGGGTTTATTCTGAGCATCTTGTGTTAAATTGGTGGTTCTAAGCTAAGCAAACCTCCTCAGTGACACAGAAGATGCCATTTGCCTAGATGCAGTGCCATTAGAGTCCACTGCCATCCTGAACTGTGTCTTAGCAGCTTCAATGCCAGTTTAAAGGCTGGAGCTAACTGCAGATTGTCAGAATAAAGCAAGACTTCATGTTGTTCGAAAGGGGTTGCATAAGCTGAGTAATGCAGACATTCAAATCCCAGGCAGGACGGATCCCTAAAAGGAGGATTGGTATGAAGCAATCCTTTGAAAATGTACAGAATACAGGATGAGATGACAGAGAGGAAGGCTTTCCACTGACAGAAAAGCAGAAACAGCTGACAAATGTACCTTGAGAGTAGCTGGTCTGAGGCCTAAACAATTAGGATGAACCATATAATCCAGAACTGTAGACAATTCAGCAGTGTCTGGTGGTATATGCTTCTTGGAACACCAAATGCTGAATCTTTTCCATTTGGAGTTGTAAGTACCAAATCCTCCCCTGAGATGAGGTGCATTGTTGGTAAAGAAACTCCGTATCCGAGCCTGATGGAGTATACCTCTTGTCCATCCTTCTGTCCACAGGAGGTACAGAGTTAGAGACTTTAGAATGTTTTGAGTCTGCTTCCCAAAAGACTTATGAAGAGGCATAGACAGTCTCTTAGACTCTGGGATATCCACCATTTCAACGAAGGTTGAGGGTTTCTGCCACTTTCCTTTAAAACAGAAAGTGGGGAAGGGACTCAGAGAGCCTAGGAGGGGAACACCAGAAGGTCTGTCTGGGGAGACGTCTGGTTCTATAAGCACATCCAGACTTTCTAAGCACTCGTCATCATAATCCTACATTGTTCACAGTCCCTCCTCAAAATCCAGTTCATAAAAATCTTCAGAGGCATAATCCTGAACCGAGGAACTGACTGAACTGAACCCCTACCAACCGAGACCGGATCGGTCGGAACTGGACAAAGCAACTCGCAATCCGAATCGCTAGGCAATTTCTTCCGCAGTTGAACGTGGAGTTCTGGATCCGAACCGCAGATTTTTCTTTCTTTTCCTTTTGTAGGAACTGACCCTCAGGAACAGCTCTCCTCTTGCCCGAATAAGTATCGCCTGGTCAGAGGGCACTCTTCTGGTTCGGTGGTAACCAAACCGGGCTGGCCTTCCGGTTAGTGGATTTCTCTGTCCCTTCTCCCTAAGTCTACCTAATCTCTTATCCAGGGTAGACTTGGGAAAATTCTTACATATCTGGCAGTCTGAATCGAGGTGGTCAAACCTCAGACAGTAAACACAGGTGTGTGGGATCGGCCTTAGCAAAGACCTCCTACACTCACTGCAGTGTTGAAACCCAGTGGGTCCGTTTTTTCTTGGGTTTGTCAGACATGGCCAACCTAAGCAAACTTATCCTTTTTCGCAACCGCCAGACAAGACTCTCTTATCGGTTTCAACTGTCTTACAGGTGTTTGAAAAACACTTTTTTTTTTAAAACCGTTAAAACCGGTAACCACACACTAAAATGTCTAAATCAAAAGACCTAAAGGATCGGTTCAGCCAAACCGATCAGGACTTTTACTATTTCCACAATCCAAAAACACTATCTAAGTACTTACTGTACCACAGACAGAGTGAACCGAATCGCGGTAAAATAATTCGGAAAACCGAGACTAACCGACACTTTAACCGAGTCTTTGAACCGAGCAACAGGAGAAATCTCCAGAGTGACTGTTCAGTGAAGCGGAGTAAAGAATCTGACGGCTTGGATTCAAAGTACTGCACACAGAGTCTTCAGCCGAGCTCGAGCTCAACGTTTTATGCACTGCATAGAAATTTAACCCTATACTCTCCGGGGCAGTTCAAAGGCTGGAGCTAACTGCAATTGTCAGAATACAGCAAGACTTCATGTTGTTTGAAGTTGGCATTGCCATCTTTTGGTAATTTGTATTATTACACTAATACATGTATAACTAAGCTTTCTTTGTCTTTACAAAGTGATGGTTACTGCAAAATTGTGTAATGTTATCTTGCACTGTGGAGCCACCTCTAATTTGGCCAATGTTTCTATCTTATGGTAACCATAGTAACTATCATAGGTATATAATGTAAGCCACTACGTCTTATACCTCGGAGATCCCTGGAAACACAAAGAAACCCTCGAGGTATGGGAACACTTAGCATTGGCTCCCAGTTCGTATTTGGTAAGAACTGCTTAGGGCAACTGTGATTTATCCTTTTGGTAGTAATAAACAAGTTTATTACTCTTATGCAACGTGTCTGTGATTCCTTGCATTCCCATTATTGCCAAGAACCTGAAAGTGAAATTTAGACCGCGGCAGCACAGGACGCCTCCTGCTCCCCCTCCAGAGCCGATCACCCAGCCAACAGATCGCCGACAGGCCCCGAGGCCTGAACACCCACCCCCAGCACTCTGCCAACCGCTGCAGCACAGGACGCCTCCTGCTCCCCTCCAGGAGCTGACCGACTCTAGCTACCAGGACGCAGACAGGCCCCGAGGTAAAGGCTTACCTCTGCTTCTTGCTCTGGAAGACTGCTGTGGTAGCCAGTCCGACGACGCCAGGCCGCCTGCCCCGCCCGCCTCCCAGCTACTTCACCCACGGGTGGCCCTCAAATTTGTCCACCCCATTACATCACTTCCTGTTAGCCAAATACTAAGTCCCCACTTTCCCATTTGCAGGTTATACCTGCTAGCCACTAGAGGTCACTGTGCTCTCTGATGTTAGCATCTTGCCAGCTAATCCCACTCTACCAGTGTCTTCTCTTCCCACTTATCCCACTCTCTCCTCTCCTATCCTAACACCCCTTTCTCCCTCCTCTCCTACCACCTGGCCCCACTATACTGCACCCATTTTTCTCCCCCTACCCTGTAATCTCTGGGCTCCCGAGACCCCCTACTCCACACTAGCCTATAGCCATTTTGGCCACTAGGAGTCGTTATTTAGCACCCCAGTTGTGGTCCCTCACAGTGCCGGTAGGCTGCTCCTGTACTGTGGATAACGACTCTACCCTGGACAATCCCCTATTATCCCTGGTGAGTCTTGAACCTGGCACCTTGCACACCAGAGGCGGGGTCTCTACCACTGTACCAAAGTGGCACTAACACTTCTGACAGGCTGCATACCCTCTTCTCTCATTTCTATTTACCTTCCTGCAAACCTTCACCGAAAATGCCTGCTTACCTCCTACTGACTTGCCTCTCTCTCCTCCTCCTCCTTAGGCCATCATCTGATCCTGGTGTCCCTACAACTCCACAGTTTCACCATTCTAGTGTTCCCACTTGCCCTCTTACTCTTCCCTCCTACTGGGTCTCCGTGCCATCTCCTTCTTCCTCTACTCTCCCTATGTGCCCTAGCCCACCTCACCCACCACCTAGACACTACCCTGCTTCCCCCTTACTCCCACTGGTGACTTATTGTTCTAGCCTTCCCAGCTTGTGCCCCTCTGCCAACCCCTGCGTCCCTGAAACTCCCTACTCCTCCCATCTTACGCCGCGAACTCACCTTCCACTACCCTCTGTCCAGGGCTGTTCTAATCCTTCTACTCCTGACAGGAAATATACATCCTAACCCTGGCCCTGCTCACAACAGCTCATCAGTCGAATCTCCTGGCTCCTGTCTATGAACATCTGTAGCCTCCTTAAAAATTCGACTCACTCCAATGTTGGATTACAGTCCATAAACCTGACGTTATCTCTATAGTGCAAACCTGGCTGTCTGAATCTACCCGACTCCTGGTCTCGCTCCCGGCTACTCCTCTATCGGGAGGACCTTGTTGGTAGACGGGTGGGGGCTGTGCTATCTATATCAAAGACTCACTTGTAGGACTAGCCCTCCCGGCCCTGTCCTGACTTCAGGCTCAGGCCCTAACCCTAAAACTGACCCCTGATCCTTCAAGGGTCCCCCACCTGACTACAGCCTCATATACTCCAAAAATCAAGCCGCAGGCACTGGCTCCACTTATTGATTATCTTACCTCCCTACCCCATTCCTCAGACCAAACCTTGTGGGTGATCTAAGTATTAACTGGCTCAGCCCCTCATCCTCTGCTACCTGTGACACCTTTGCATCTATTGACCTAACACAACTTGTTACCCAACCTACTAGAGTGAATCCTAGAATGGGCACAAACACACTTCTTGATGTGGTCCTCACAAATCGTCCTAACCAAATCTGCAATATCCAAGTCCTTCCTGACGGACTTAGTGACCACTCCCCTGTTCTTTTCCGTTGGTCAACCTACTTGCCCAAATCCACAGCACAGTCCACCTTTCGGTGGCAGCTAAGACCAGGCGGGCTGAAAGGCCTTAAGCTACTCCTAGCCCAAACTGACTGGTCTCCAATACAATACGCCCCGACATTGATACTGCTCTAACCTTTTTTACCCAAACCTTTAACAAAGCCTGTGACATTTTTGCATCACTAACTGCACTCCGGTCCAAAGTACGGCATGCCCCCTGGGTTACATCCCCTCTGCGCCAACTTCTTAAGAACAGGGATAACTTATGGCACATTGCCTCTGAAACTGGTAGCTCTGCTGACAGGCAGGCCTATGCTGCTGCCCGGAACAAATGTACCTGGGCCATCCGCAAGGCAAAGACTGAACACTATCAAGCCTCACTCACCTCATCATGGGGGAATGCCAGGACCTTCTGGAACAACATCAAACAACTGAATGGGGGCACACATCCCCCTCCCCACCCTTCCTTATCAACAATGGTGGCTCTATCTCCACAGACCCAGCCCTCATTGCCAACCAATTCTACAAATCCTTCACTGACCTTAGCCCTGTGCTCCCGAACAACTTCTTTGACCCCCCTCCCGACCTGACCCTATTCTCACACGTCCTTGTTTCCACCTACGCCATGTTACTGCCCGTGAAGTCAGACCTTACCTACTCAAGGCCTTAAAGAGCAATACTATTGGCAGTGACTTCCTCAATCCCAGTCTCCTCCGTCAGGTTCTGGATCTGGTTATCTCACCGATCACCAGCCTCTTCAACAACCTCTGCCTAGGGCACCCCTGCTGGAAAATCAAATCGCCACAGTCACCCCCATACACAAGGGTGGCGAGTAGACTCTTTCTGGTAATTATCGGCCTATCTCTATCCTCTCCTCTCAAAGGCCTTAGAAAAGTTGTGTCCTCCCAAATCTCAGAGTATCTAGACAATACAGCATCCTCTGCCCTGAACAGCATGGTTTCCCGGCTGGCCACAGCACCAACACCGTCCTCCTTGAGTTCTCTAATTTTCTTCACTCCTCTCTGGACTCTGGCTCTCTAGCGGGTGCAGTGTTCGATGATTTATCTAAAGCCTTCGACACTCCCACCCCCTCCTGATGGATGCCCTTAGCCACACAGGCTTTGCCGCTGGGCCTGTCTCCTGGTGCTCCAGCTACTTGTCTGCCCGCTCACAATGGTTAAAATTAATGGGACACTCTCCAGCGCCTGTTCTATCCGCTCTGGAGTCCCGCATGGCTCCATTCTTGGTCCCCTGCTCTTTTCTCTTTTTCTCAACTACCTGCCAGGTGAATGTACTGGTAAAATCTTACTTTACGCAGATGATGCTGTTATCTTTGCCTCAGACCGAACCCCATCTCCCTTCGGGACTCCTTGCAATTATCTTACAATGACGCAGAAGCCTGGTTCAAAGAGCACAGACTCATAATTAATCTTAAAAAAACTAAAACCATGCTCTTTGCCCACCCCCAAAATAAAGCTAGAAATTATCCACTTCAGGTCCTTGCCAGTTCTAAACTCCCAATCGAACAATTTTACTACAGAAAGTACCTAGGGATAACCTTCGACCTTTCTCTCTCATTTCATGCCCACATCCCTGCCCTTGCCTCAGCCTCCAACATCCAGCTGGGTATCCTTTACTGCCATAAAACTGTCTCCCCGATGCCCTCTGACTTGCAGTCACATCCTCTGTACCATCCCTAGTAGACTATGGCTTACCAGTTTATGAGGCCGCTGACCAGACCTCCTAAACAAGATCCACCTCACCTTAAATAAGGCTTAGTAGCTAACAACCGCGCCTAGACTAACCCATACCTGCCATCTATACACCCTGGCTAATCTGCTCGACCCTGATGAACGCCTCAGATACCAAACCTGCCTCCCAACTAAAAAGGCTCTCCTTGGTCTATCCCGCCTAGGTTTGACTGCCTCTATCCACCGAGCAAACTCTCTCTAGTGCATACCCAAATCTCCGCAAACTGCACTGGTAGTACCGAGGGCAAGAACCTCGCAAGGACAAAGGGCATACCCTACAGAGCCCCTTCTTGGTATAACACCTACCTACCAGTATCACTGATGCCTCCACGATCTCTCACTTCAAAACCACCCTTCGAAACACCTACTCACTGACGCAGCTGTGGTTGCCTCTAAGTCTATTTCCGGCTCTTTTGGCCTGACAAAGCTCCCCGAGTGGCTTTGCAAACCTATTGCCTATCACTACCTATGATGTTACTCTCCTCTCCGCATGCCTCTACAATGATTTCCTCTGCTTATTTCCGCCTCTGTTAGCATACTGTACAAATCGTCCTGTACCTACTTGTATACTGTCAATCCTGTAATGCTTCTGTAACTGTTCAGACAACTCTGAACCGACTTGTGCTTTGCCAATTCCTGTAATATCAATATTGTATTCTTTCCAATGTACTCATGTTTCCACAATTCTTTCGTTCATTGTTTTACTATAAAAATGTTGTTTGCACTGTTTTGTCCTCTCTGTGACGAGGTACCTTTGTAAATGAGCCAATGGCTCAAAAGGTTGTAAACTGATGTTCCAATAAATAAATAAATAAGACCTCCTGACAGGAGTCTGCAGCACTTTCATAGTCTGCCTTTTTAAAAATTTGTGACGGGGAAGGAGCAACCTTTTTGATGGTGGAACGTCTATCATTCTTTATAATCCTCTTCCTCCTCATCCACTACAGATTCCTGGGATGGGAGGTCGAGGGACTGAGCCACTTGCTTCATAAACGCAAAAAATGAGGTAAAATCCTCTGTTCCCTTGTCAGGGGAATCTGGTGTATGAGGATCAGGGGAAATGTCTGGGTCACGGGGATCCCCATAATCCTCATCTTCATCATCAGGCTCATCTCCAAAATCATTATTCCCAAAAGGCTCCCCACTTTGGTCTATTAAACCGGGGATTTCCTGTGAACCGGGAAGTCTGAGGAACCGGTTGCTTAACAACTGGAACCGGGGACTGAAGAGACTGAATTATCCTGATCACGTTAGCGATCTCTTCAGCAGAAGGAACCATGGTTTGTTTTGGTTGCAATTCCTGGTACTTTTCTTTTTCTTAACCGCGACGGCCAGCTCAGCAGCCTTATCCATGGTCCGTTTCTTGAAGAGCTATCACCCCTTTTAGAGGGCAGCCCCTTCAGTTCATCCGGTTGTTTCATGGCTGGGTTAGCAGCCTTTTCAGCCATCCTTTCCTTCAGTCTTTTTAACTGTCTATCTATAGTAGACTGAGGAACGTTAGCACAAATCTCACAGTCTGTAAGTGATCAGACCCCAGACAGAACAAGCAAATAAGGTGTGGATCTGCTTTTGCAAAAAGTTCCCGCGCTTTCGATTACAGCCTTCAAACCTGTGGGTACAACAACTGGTTTTCTATGACATACCAGATCACCACACAAGAAGTAAATCTATTATTTTTTTTTTTTTCTCTTGCAGAAACCGGACACAAAACCAGGAATTACCCCGGAAAATTCACATAATAACAAGCCCAGGAGTTACCCCAGCTGAATCTGACCCACAAACCAGGAGTTACCCCGGTTAAATTCAAAAACAGACTAACTGACTATACCGAGTCAGAACAGAGAATTTACACTTTAAACTGTAAATAAAAACTAATAGGGAGACTGTCAGTTTCCTCTCAGTTAAAGAACTGGGAGGAAAACGACTACTTAACCCTCTTGACTAAAAATCTAAACAATTACTACATGAAAACCAAGGACAGTGAAAGGAATACCAATAAAATAAAGTTTACTAGTGAATAAACTGAGAAAATAAAGTTTCTTCAAGCGATGAAGGAGAGCTCTCTGGAGCGTCTTACTGAGGCAAGTAGAGTATAGAATCTGATGGTTTAGAGTTGTTTACCAGGGGCAGTGACTTGAAACCAAACTCGAGCCTAGCATTTCATCATTTGCATAGGTTCTAGTAACCATTTAGGCTCCAGGACAGTCCTATGGTGAGACCATACTGCATAAGTCAGAATACAGCAAGATTTCCTGGGGTTAAAATTTGCACTTTAACCTCCATGGCACATACTTTTTTCTCAACTTCATTAGTTCTTAAGTTGAGGGCTTCCAGTTTGTTACTGAGTTCAGCAAAGTCTGTGAGGGCAGCGGTAAACGACATGAAGCCTAATTGAATTTCTTTGCAGATTTCTTCCTTGAACTGAGTAAAGCTGCATCCATAGAAACCAGATCGGCATTAGGTTTTTGCTGTGCATCTTTATTAAAACTTGCATTCATATCCCCTGCCATCATACTCTGTGCACTGGCCATGTCATTTCCTAATGTTAGTTGAGCCATATTTACACCTGCCACTAGTCTTGGACTGGACTGAGCTCTGTATTACAGCTGACTGTAGATTCTAAACTGGGGCACTGACCTTAGCAGGGCTGATTTTCTCAAGAACCTTCAGTTGTTCATAACTTCAGCCTCCATTTGTAGCAGGTTATCATGGCAAAGGAGCTTGAGTTTTATTCATCACTTGTGCAGCTTCATAAAAGTGGGTCAAACAAAGGATGAAAATGATTCTTTCAAGAAGTGCGGGAGGTGCACCCCTGAGTCAGCAGTCAGCCCTGACACAGCCATCTAGGATCTGCCTACTCTCCTTACTCCTGGCTGAGGCCATGGAGGGATCACAGAGGATTCTGAGCGGTACTTCCCTAGGAAGGACAGTGTTGTTACATGTGCAGGACTGCGTCCTATATAGCGGGGAAGGTGACGCTCCTCCACCATCGAGAGGAATCAGCATCTGAAGAGATGTAGGTGGAGATGTCTTCTTTCCTGGAGGAGGAAGTGGACAAGGCAAAGGAGCTTTTGGGGGAGGCGGTGCATGGGGAGGAGGTGCAAAAATGACCTCATCAATGGACTTGAGGTAGATGGAGAACACAGCCACCATAGCCTTGAACTGTTCCCACTACAAGCATCCCAGGGGACCTGAAAGACCTGGGAGGAGGAGGAGGAGGCAGAGGAGAAGGAAAAAGGTCCTGGGAGACCGCAGATCCTCTGCCAGGGCTGCGGGAGCATACAGGAGATCCTTCCCAAGGGAGGGTGCTGTGCAGCCCACCCAGCAAAGAACACCCAACTGGTGAGGAGGAAAAATGGTGGTGCTCTTGTGAGGAGATCCCTGGTGAGCAGACCGGAGCCATTCTGGTCCACTAGGGTGGCCCTTGCCCCACCAACTGTACACCATTGCCCGCCCGGAGGAGAAAGGAGGCCCAGCTCAGCACTCCGACTGCACCCCAGAGACTCCCAGCATTCTAGAGACAGAATGGGGCATAGAATGAGACCTTGCCACCCCGACCCAGCAGACAGAGATCTACTCCTTGAGACAGACCTTCCCATGGCAGCAACATGGAGGGTAGAGAGAATCCAGCACTGGGATCACTACCAGAACCACCCTCGGTGCTCGTCACGGTGCCACCAGCTGAATCTACACCAGACCTGGTATTGGAGACAGCCATGGGGCCAAATCCGGCACAGTCTACTGATTTGGAACCAGATGCGGCGCCGCCATTTCGCTGGCACTGGAGTTGGTGCCGAGAGGGTCCGCGGCACTGCAAGTGGTGCTGGCAGACACAGGAGAAGCGGCACCAGCCAGAAGAGGAGCAGGCTGCAAGGAGGGCATCAGGCTGGGCCTAGGAGAGCTCCGAGCCTCCATAGAGCCTGGCTGCCAATCGTGATTATATCGCTCCTTGTCAGAACTTGAGGATGAGATCAGGATATCTCCAATAAAGCAACCCTGGCAACTCTTCCTCTCCTGGCACCGAGGACAGTGTCAGAAGGAGACCCAGTGGCACCAACAGCACCACCTTGCTCACTGACACCAGGGACAGTGTCTGGAGCTGAGGCGGCACTGGCTGATGCCGACGAGGGAGCTACCAGCACAGGCCAAGAGCACAGCAGAGACCTCAACACTGGGGGTGTCTGGGCTCCCGAGGGAGCACCAGACTGTGAAGGGTGCTCAGCCGACTCCCCTGGGGGGGACTACGGGCCACCCAACCCTTTATGCAGGCCTCTGGTCTCAGCGAGACATGAAACAATGGAGGCCGGCTTCCCTTCAGTCTGTATAGTACTGGGGAGAGGCCCAGGAGAAGGGTTAAAGGTCCTGGCCTTGGCATCTCTGGTGCGACGCTGCTCCTCCGAAATGGGCATTCCGCCTAACTTCACTGTGTGTTGGACAGACGGTGTGAAAATCCACAGAAAAGCAAAGTGTCATAACTATCCATGTATGATGGGACCTGAGCATGAAAAGCAATGGTCACATGGATCTGTAATGGTCACCGACTTGACACAGGGTACAGAAACATGGGGCAAAGTCCCATTTTCAAGCAGACTTTTTTAGGTCCCGGACTAGACATGACCACAACAGAACAAAATAACTAAATGAAAGTAAAGTACTCGATGCCACACTGAAAAAAATAAAAGAAAAGAAAGTATTACCAACTGAAAATGGACTGGTATGATGCCGAGCGAGATGTAATGATGAGCAGATTGTAACACAATAGATTCTGCTTTGCTCCACACCAGGTGTTGCCTCAATGGCAGGAAAAGCAGAACTAAGGAGGCTGGGGGCTGGCGTCGGTTACTGGCCAACCTGTGAGTGCCATGCTGTCACGTCCGCCTCGAGCATGGCGCTGTCTCCATCAGCCCTCCTCTAAAATCTTAAAGCTATACACTCCCGTGGGTCTGGCACCTCTGGCTTATGCCCACCAGTAATGAATGGCAAAGACTGATCTCTGAAGATCTGAAGAAAACAAGTTAAGCACTATCTTATAACAGTGAAGCATTGCACAATGCTCAAGATCGTAACCTGTTAACCTGCATGCCAGTAGTCCAAAAATGAAAATGTTTTAATTATTAGCAGATATTCTGGCTAACCAACCACAATCACATACAAGACAATCCATGGCAGCACTCTAGTATCTGAGTGCAAAAGCACTCATGACACATAAAAACAGGTTACTCACCTATAACAGTGGTTCCAGGAGTGGTAGATGTTGTTCATCCACACTTATTGGCATGTCCCTTTTCCTTTAAGGATCACCAAGTCCTCAAGCTGGCTCCTCCCACCCACCTGGGCGGTATAACCCTCAGCTCTGACCCATGACACCAGATCATAACCTGCTGGAAGCCAGGTTTGTGTATCCGCAGCAGGGGAGCTCGGGTGTGGATGAACAACATATGAAAATTATGTACCTTCCGTAATTCTTGATCTTCTTGGACGAGTCTCCACCACTCATTCACACTATTGGGATCTGCACCGGAGGCACTAGGACCCATCGGGAGCAAACATTTTGCTGGAGGGTCGACACCAGAGATGGCGCCGCGAGCACTAGCTCACGCGCAATGACTATCTTTGCCACAACCCTCCAACCGCCAAGTACCTTTTACCAAGGAGGTGCAGCGCAACTAACGAAGAGTAACTTGACCTAACACCGACATAAGATAGTCCGGCTACCCGTAAGAAGGGTCAGCAAAGAAGTCTTCACAGCCTAAAGATTTGAGGGAGTGAAGACCAACACAGCGGTGAGCTCGGGGATGGATAGGGTAGAATGAGTGGTGGAGACTCGTCCCAAAAAGATCAAGAATTACGGTAGGTACGCTAATTTTCATATCTTCCTGACATAAGTCTCCACCACTCATTCACACTATTGGGAGAGTACCGAAGCTAATAATCCCCGAGAGGGTGGCAGGAAGACCAAGAGCTCACGCTTCTAGGACAGAAGTCCATTAAGGATAGTTCTGCCAAGGCGGAATGTCGCCTGGCATGAACATCCAGTGCATAATGCTTAACCAAGGCATGCACCGAGCTCCAGGTGGCAGCATTGCAGATGTCTGCAATTGGCACATTGCACTTCCGCGAGATGCCGCGACGACGCCTGGTAGAGTGAGCGTAAACCCTACCTTCCAATTTAACCTGTGCCATGGAATAGCAATGTCGAAGACATGCCACTAGCCACGATGAGATGCATCTGATAGCGACAGGTTGACCCAGCCGGGTCTCGCTGAAGGAAACAAACAGTTGTTGGGCTTTGCGAAAATCCTTGGTTCTATCTAGATAGAAACGCAAGGCTCTCTTAACAGCCAAGGAATGAAGAGATCGCTCCCCTTCATTTTGGAAGTCCGCAAAGTAAGAGGGAAGGACCAAAGGTTGGTTTAGATGGAATTCCGACACAGCCTTGGGAAGAAATTTAGGATGAGTGCGAAGAACTACTTTGTCCTTATGGAACACAGTATACGGAGGGTCCGTAACAAGGGCATGTATCTCAGAGACCCTGCGGGCTGAGGTAATGGCCACTAGGAAGGCCGTCTTCCAGGTGAGAAATTTTAGCTCACACATAGCCAGAGGTTCGAAAGGTTTCCGGGTGAGCATGTCTAGCACAAGGTTAATGTCCCAGGCTGCAACCGGACGTCTTATAGGGGGTCTGGTATGCAGAATTCTTAAGAAATCTCTAACCATAGGTAACTGAGCCAGAGACAAAGAAGAAACCGCTCATGATACGCTGAAATGGCACTAAGGTGAACTTTGACTGTAGAGTACTGAAGACCTGAATTTGAGAGGTCCAAAGGTACTCCAAAACCTTGTCTGGTGGACAGGAAAAGGGATTCCAAGAGGACTTTGCACACCAGAGCGAAAAACGCTTCCACTTAGACGTGTAAGTTTTCCGAGTAGCTGGCTTCCGAGGAGCCAGAAGAATATCTGAAACTCTTCGAGAGACATTGAACCGGTTCACTTCTACCTCTTCAGGAGCCAAGCGTGAAGGTGAAGTGATCTCAGGTTGGGATGGACCACCGGACCCTCAGTCAACAGGTTCATCTGCAGGAGGAGTGGTCTCGGAGGGGCTGCCAACATACTGTTGAGTAGTGGAAACTATAGTTGTCGAGGCCAAGAGGGAGCAATGAGAATCATCTTGGTCCCCTGGGACTCGAATTTGAGAAGTACTCTGAATTAGAGGAAGAGGCGTAAGGCAAAGAAAGCGCTTTGTCCACCGCAGCCTGAACGCATCCTGATAGAAAATGCCAGGCCCTGGATTTCTGGAGCAGAAGAGAGCAGTTTGCGTTGAGTGGGGATGCAAAAGGTCCAGGTCTGGAGTTCCCACTCTTTCTAATAGTGATTGAACTATGGTTGAGTCGAGAGACCACTCGTGAGGATCTGCCTCTGTTCTGCTGAGACGGTCCGCCAAGTCGTTTTGTACACCTGGCAGGTAGACCGCTTGAATTAGAGATTTGTGTTCCAAGCACCATTCCCACACCCTCATCGCTTCCCTGCATAAGGGGTAAGAGTGAGCACCGCCCTGCTTGTTGATGTAATACATCACAGCTTTGTTGTCCGTTTGAAGGAGAATGTTCTTGTGACAGAGGATGTCCTTCAAAGCCCGGACCGCATAAAGGACGGCTCTCATCTCTAGGACATTTATGTGAAGCTGGGCCTCGAGTTGAGTCCATACACCTTGAGTGTGGAGAGAGCGACAATGAGCTCCCATCCCGTTAAGCGGCCTGTGGTGATGGAGATTTGATGATCCAGAGGAGCTAAGGGAAATCCTTCCAGGAGATTGCTCTCTTGAGACCACCAGGTGAGAGACCTCTGTAAGGGTTCTGTCACCTTGATGGGATAAGACTGTGGGTGAGTGGTTGGGGACCACTGAGCATCCATTGGGTGGTTCTCATGTGTAGCGAGCTAGGGGTACAGTGAACACTGAGGATGCCATGAGGCTTAACATACAGCTGATTGAGAGAGCTGTAACTGATCTGTTCTCCCAATGTAACGGGCCATCTGAAGGATATCGAGCCTTCTGTCCTCTGGAAGGAAAGCCTTCGCCAAGAGGTGTCCAGTAGAGTCCCTATGAAAAGGAGTCTCTGGGAGGCTGCAACTGTGACTCTTTAGATTCAGCAGAACTCCCATGGACGAAGAAGGCGAGAGGCCGCCTGAACGGCTTCCAGTGTCCCCTGTCTGGAAGGGCTTGCTAGGAGCCAGTCGTCCAGGTAGGGAAACACTCGATTCCGAGCTTCCTCAGATGCGCTAGAGAACTGCACAACACTATGTAAAGACTCATGGGCGCCGAGGATAGCCCAAAGGGCAGGACTCTGAACTGATAGTGTTGACCCAGAGCCACAAACCTCAGGAATTTGTGATGCCTCGGTGAATAGGAATGTGCTGGTAAGCGCCCTGCATGTCCAGGGAGCTAGCCAGTCGTGTTGATGAAGCAAAGGTAACAGGGTTCCTAGAGAAATATTTTGAATTTCTCCTGGGGAGAAATTTGTTTAGCTTTCTGAGGTCTAGAATGGGCGATACCCCCACTTCTTTGGAACCAGAAAGTAGTGGAGTAGAACCCTGTGTTTGGCTGATGCAGAGGCACCAGTTCTACTGCCCTGTTGTTCAGAAGGCCCTGGATCTCGCGGCAAGAAGGTCTGACTGAAGGGTTGACAGCCTGGGTTGTAGTTTGGGAGGATTTATCTGGAGGGGTCTCCAGAAAATTGAGAGAATACCCTCACGAATTATCCAAGGACCCATTTGTCTGAGGTTATGGACTTCCACTGGTTGTAGAAGTGCTCAGACGACCCCCACCGACAGGAAAAGTCCACCTCGGGCAGTGGAGATGGAACTTGGGCCAGCAACTCATAAGGTAGCACTGGGCCTTTGGGCCCTTGCGCTTCTGTTGCGCTCTCTTTGAGGTTGGGCAGGTTGGCTCTTATGGAAACTTCCTCTGCCCCTGCCTCGAAAGGACTGGACGATTATGAAACTGACGTCACTGACATGCCCTCGAGAGGGGGTAGGAGGGGTCGAGCCAGCTTAATGGCCGACCTAGTCTTCTGAGTAGCCTCTAGAGCTTGCTCTACCTGAGGACCAAAAAGATACGACATATTAAGGCAACGCCATCACCTGCTGCTGTGCATCATTCGTGAAGCCCAAGCACGCAGCCAGGAGGACGGCGTAGTACAACTACCAGCGGCTGCTGAACGAGAAGCAGTGTCGAAAGCATCCATGGCTGCTTTGACCTATTGGTTATTAGATTCAATACCTCTGGTAATGGTCAGAAGAAGCTCGCTTAGAGTCCGAGTCCGGAAGAGCTTCAACCATTTGTTTGATAGAGTGCCACAAGATATACTCATACTGAGAAAAATAGCCCTGGTAACTGGCAATACGCATACTTAGAGTGGGCGCAGCAAAGACTCTCTTACCTAATGTATCAATCTTACGAGACTCTTTGTTAATAGGTCGAGCTGTAGTAGTTTGAGGAAGAACGACCTTGTCATTCTCTGCCAGGACTACAATAGGATCTGCAAAGGCTTGGGATGCCAGGAAAGGACGATCCTTGGGAGCTGAGTATTTCCTATCAATGGATTTAGCCACCGAAGGGGTAAGAGCAGGATTATTCCATACCATTTGAGACAGCGTCTCGAGGAAGGTTGAAATCGGAGGAGTCAAATCCGTAGGGATCTCCGAAGCATGAAGATACTGGAGTCTTAACCGCTTCCCAGGATCGATGTCTGTAGTCTGGAGAGAAAGAGTGGAGCTCAGGTTCTTCAACAGAGACTTAAAGGACAGGTCCTCGACCACAGGCTCTGTAGCAGTGAAAGATCCTGCTTCGTCCACTTCATCACCCAACCGAAGGTCTGGGTCAGGCTCAACGTCATCTCCTGATAGTCCAGGGAGGACTGTTTGGACAGGAAAGGAGTGAAATACAGGAGAGGAAGGAAGAATTGAGAGGAAAGAGGAGTCCTCGAGAGCTCCCAGTGCCGAGGAGGCAAACGGGACCGAAAACGGCGCCGAAAAACACTGCAGCGCCGAGGACGGCGCCAGAGGTTACCTGGCGCCGCGGGACGGCACCGAGATGGCACACGGCGCCGCGAGAAGGCGGCAGAAGCTCGCATGGCCGCAGATGGCGCCAAGCCCCGCGACGCCGAAAACGCGCCGGGCGCCCCGCGATGCCGCAGATGGCGCGAAAGGTACAGACGGCACCGCAGGACGGCGCCAAAGGCGCCGAAGCATCCCAGGACCCTGAAAAACATGGTTAAAAGGGAAAATAGCAGGAGATAAGGGCATCGGTGTGGCCCCCTGCGCCGCAGCCATGTGGGGACACCTAGGCGCAGAGTCGTTGGCACCGAAGAAGGTGCCACGTGACCAGGAAAGTCCAACTGCCCTACCTGGTCGCCCGACAAGCCCGAAGGCCCACGGGCAACCGAGCCAGGTAGCAGAACCAACCTCCGTGCCCATTGCTCCATAAGAGCGGCCCACTGATGAAACTGCTCATCTGAAGATCTACCTATAGGTGGGGTAGGACTCCGATGCCGAAGACGCCGGCTACCGGAAGCAGAAGTTGGCGACTCTGAAGGAGGAGACCGGCAACCAGCCACGATAACAGAGCGTTGATGCGCAGACATATCAGAGGGCGACCTCGAGTGATGCCTTCTCTTTTTTAGACCTGTGGGCGAAGAAGAGCTCGAGGCCGAGCGGTGCGAAATCGACCGTTTGTTTTATGCCTCCGGGGGGACCGCCCATCCCCCCGGGCATTGGACTGACCGTTGTCGGACCCCCCTTCGGGAGAAGGAGGCGGACCGGACCCAGCCCGACTGACTGAACAGCTTTCATACGAAGTCTCCCTACCGTCACCTGACCTGCTCATGGTCGACTCCGTCAAGTAGGCTGAGACTTCTTTATTGTATATTAAAATAGAATAAACTAAGCGATACTATATCGAGATAATACTACAAAAAAATAAACTGAAAACTATACTGCTAGTTTGAAGTTTGACTCCTGACAGGCGAGCAACGTCGGTACTGAAGCGCACTCGATGGCGGGAAAAAAGGAACTGAGGCGGTTGGAGGGTCGACGCCGAGATAGTCATTGCTGCGCGAGCTAGTGCTCGCGGCGCCGTGCCTCGTGGCGCCATCTCTGGTGTCGACCCTCCAGCAAAAAGTTTGCTCCCGATGGGTCCTAGTGCCTCCGGCGCGGATCCCAATAGTGTGAATGAGTGGTGGAGACTTATGTCCAGGAAGATCTACCACTCCTAGAACTATTATTACAGGTGAGTAACCTGTTTTTCTAGGATTGTGGATATTTTGTTCATCCACACTTATTGGCAGACTCCTAGCAGTTCTCCAGGAGGAGGGAGGCAAGGCACACACCCACTACTTGGGAAACGAGATTGGAGAACTGAGGCCCCAAAACCATCATCCCGATGTGACTCAAGGTCGATGTGGAAACGAGTAATAAAGGTGTTTGCTGACTTTCAGGATGCAGCCCGGCAGATTTCCTGGATAGGGATGTCCCTGGAAGCAGCCACCGATGCAGCAGTATGGTGGGTAGAATGAGCTCTTATTCCTCTGGGAGGCTCCATGCCCCGCCAACTCATAGCACAGACTTATGCAAGATGCAATCCATCTTGCAATAGTCCGTTTTGCTGCAGGTCTTCCAGAAGCAGCTTCAGCTTAGGTGACAAACAGGTGGCAAACCTCTCCCCAAATTGCTGCCATCCTCTCCTCGTAAAGGGAAGGGAGAGGGCACATCTCAGGTCCACAGAATGGACCCTATATTTGGCCTCAAAGGTGTAATTAGGGTAGTATACTGGTAGAGTTAACACCTGGTTATTGTGAAACATTGACACCAACTTCGGAAGGAATTTCGGGTGGGGGCATAGGACAACCTTGTCCCTGTGGAAGACCAGATAAGGGGAATCCACTGAAAGTGCCTGGAGCTCCCTTATCCTTCTGGCAGACGTGATAGCCACCACACTTGTGCACTGGTTCGAATGGCTTGCCCATGAGCTTTGCCAGTACCAGCAGTAGATCCCACGGAGGTGGAGGTTCATGTACCAGAGGGGATATGTGATCCAGGCCTTTGGAAAAGCGCCCAACCACTGTCTCCTGCGCCGTCGGCTGACCGGCCCATGCCCGGTAAGCAGAGATGGCTGCCAAGTGCACCCTAAGGCTCGATGACTGAAGACCCCCTTTGGACAGAGACCAAAGGTAGTCGAGAATGTTAGCCACTGGACAGGACAAAGGGTCCAGGCCCTTGCCCTGACACCAAATGGAAAACCTTTTCTATTTGAAGGCATAACATTTCCTGGTCAGTTCCTTTCTGGATGCCTCAACCACAGTGAAGACATCCTCGGAAAGACCCAAAGCCTGGAACTGTAACCGCTCAGGAACCAGGCTGTGAGGTGCAGGGATTGAAGGTCTGGATGCTATACCTACCCCTGATTGACAGAGATCAGGTCAGGGCATGCTGAGAGCTGCTCCGAGGGCCTGCAGTTGAGGCTGAGGAGATCTGGATACCAGAACTGGTGTGGCCAGTCTGGGGCTACCAGGATCACCTTCACCTTGTCCCTCCTCACCTTGAGTAGCACCTTGTGGATCAAGATAAATGGAGGGAAGGAGGAGGCCTGGGGTCCACAGCCTTGATTAGGCATCTCCCTACAGTGAGTCCTGCTGAGGAGGGGGGGCATGAAACAGCCTCAGCTTGGTGGTGTCCCTGGAGGCAAACAGGTCCACCATCGGTTTGCCCCAGTGAGAGAACAGGCTGTAAGCTTCCTGTGGATGGAGAGACCACTCGTGGGATGTCTCACCTAAGCAGCTGAGAGCATCCGCCAGATGGTTTGAGGCTCATGCCACATGGATGACTAGGAGATCCGCCTCCAGATGGCTCACGAGGGTCCAGATGTGGGCGCCCCTGCAAAGCAGACGGGTGTATGCCTCTGTTTGTTGAGGTAATACATGGTCGTGGTATTGTCCATCTGGACTTGAACCACTTGACCCTGGAGCTGAGGAGCGAAAGGTGACAGCACCAGTCTGACTGCTCTGAGCTCCAACAGGTTGATGTGGTATCGGGACTCCTCAGGGATCCAGAACCCATGGGCCCTTTCGTCTCCCATGTGGGCTCATACCTCTCAACTGTCCCTGATTTTCAGGGATGTCCCTGATTTTGCCTCAAAATTTTACTCTGTCCCTCCTAAAAATTGTGTTTCCGTGACCAAACAGTGGGAGTTGTAAGAACAAAATAATGTCAAACCTTAAAGTTACAGACTTGTTCTTCCTTAGAAAATGCATTTGACACTGAGCCCCTTATTCTACCAGCTTCCTGTGTTGATATCCCCAATTTTGAAGATGTGTCCCTGATTTTGGTCCTTTGTCCCTGTTTTTTTAAAGCCTTGTCCCTGATTTATGAGGCAGGAGGTTGAGAGGTATGTGTGGGCTCCCCAGCCCATGAGAGAGGCACTGATCATGACGACGGCCGTCGGCTCGGGGCGGACAAACGGGATCCCTTACTGCAAAAGCTCTGGAGCGGTCCACCATTGGAGAGTGTTTCACATCTTCTGGGTTACAGTGATCAGCTGGTTGAAATGACCATGGCGCCGAGTCCATTGGGCAGCCAGCTCCCATTGGAGGGGACGTATGTACCACTGGGCTCAATGGACCATGCAGGTGCCCGCCGCCATGTAACCCAGAAGGTGCAGAAAGTCCCAGGCATGGCGCAATTGGCCAACCAGAAATGGTTGGGCAAAGGAGGAGAAAACCTCTGACGTGTCCACCAGGAACCGAGTTCTGGCTCGACGAGAGTCAAGCTCTGCCCCCATGAAGCACATCACCTGGGAAGGCACAAGTTCCGACCTGGCCTCGTTGATCAGGAGGCCGAGTTGGGAGCAGGTCTGGAGGGCCAGGTCTCTGGACCACTTCACCTCCTGCTGGGTGGGACTTGCTAGGAGCCAATTGTTGAGGTAGGGGTAAATTCAGCCCCCCCCGATGCCTGAGATGGGCTGCCACTACTGCGATGTATTTAGTGAAGACCCGTGGGGCCGATGACAGGCCGAACGGCATGGCTTGGAAATCGTATAGGGTCCCTTCTGCTCTGAAGCAGAGGAACCACCAATGAGATGGACAGATTGGAATGTAAAAGAATGCGTCCTGCAGATCCACTTAACAGAACCACATGTCTCGCTCCAAGGATGGTATGATTTGGGACAGAATGACCATCTGAAAGGGGCGTGACCTGAGACCGCCACTGGAGCTACTGCCTCCTTGAGGAGGAGCTGAGCGATGTCTTCCCGGAGAGCTGACTGAGTGTGGGCGGATACTCTTTCCTCCCAAGGGGCATGGACTCAGCTTGGAGGGTACTGTTCGAATTCCAGAGGCAGTCCCTGACCGACCATCTCCAAAACCCACCTGTCTGTGGTGACAGAAGACCAGGCGGAAAGAAAGTGGCAGAGTCGGCCCCCCACGGCAGCACCTAGAGCTGGCATGACGGGAGAGGGGGTGGCTGCCCCCGCAACGTCACTGAGCAGACTTGGAGGAGGAGGATCCAGGACCTGAACCTCAGTCTCCTTTACAGGCCTGGGAGGGCCCGGGTTTGGGCTGGGGGCACCAAGCTTGAGCCTGCTGCTGCCCTCCTTGAAACTAGGGTTGCTGGGCTGCAGGGGAAGAGTGCCGAAAGGGCTTCTTTTTCTTCTGCTGCTTCTTACTCGAAGGACCTTTAGCAGAAGTAGCATCCAAGGTAGCACTGGACTGCTCAATACACTGAAGGTGACCAGCCACACCTGGGCCGAAAAGGTCGGTGCCCAGGAAAGGCACATCAGCTAGTTTGTGCTGAGTATCTGCCGGGAAAGAGAAGAGTCTCAGCTGAGCCCTGCAGCGAGAGGCAACTGTGGCTGCCATTGAGCGGGCACAAGAATCCCCAGGGCTGTACAGAGCTGTTGTTTGGCAACAGCCCGGCCCTGATCCCAGACTTGCTTGACCGTGGTCTGCATGTCCGCGTGGAAGCGTGGGGACTTTGTCCAAAGACCCCAAGAGGGCATGGGAGAAGAGTGCCATGATGATGGCCGAACTTGCCAGACGGAGGCCTAAGGATGAAGCTGCATAGATCTTTCGAGCAGAATGATCCAAGAGTTTGGATTCCTTCTCGGAGGTTGGTCAGTGTCGACAGAACTGCCAGTACACTTGAACAAAGAGGTGGTCACCAGGCTCTTGGACAAGGGTGCTCTGTGAACCCGCAGAGGACCCGATGGGCACCGCATACTTGGCGTGCAAGGAGGGGCAGGCAGAGCTGGACAAGAGGCAGGCGCTGCCAAAGTTCTAGAGCAGGGCCAACTATGGCCTCAGTCACTGGAAAGGCCTCTGTCGGGTATCCTCTCTTGAGAATGTTCATGAGAGGGTACTCCGCCTTTTCTGGATAGGTTCCAGGGCATCCCTGTGGACTCAGAGGAGGTGAAGAATGCCCTGAAAAGACAAAGGACCTTCCTCCATCACTATCCCACCAGCCAATTGTCATCCCCAGGATGAGAATGTAGGCCACTCTCATCGAATCCGAGGAATCCTGATACAGCGACCGACCGCCTAAGTCACCTTCGAACCGCCAAGGGCAGTCCGGGGTGACAGTGACCAAAAGACGCCGAGGACGCCCAGTGTCTGGTCCATCTCCCTTGGCAGGAGCCCCTCCCACAGGCTGCTTGGGTGGCGGTTCCACCATGATCAGTGGAGAGACTGGTAAAGGCCACACCGGGGGTTTCGCCGGCCCCGCAGGCAGGGGAAACGACTTAATTGGCTCTGAAGGAGTTGGCTTCGGCCTGGGAGGGAAAAGACAAGTAATGGCCGGGGAAGGAGCTGGGACAAAATCAGCTGTTGCCACATGAGGTCTTTGTAGCACTGGAGTTTCCGCCGGAGCCTCTCCTCATCCGAGGAGGACAAGGATGACTGATGGCATCGCCTCTTTTTCGAGTGCATGTGGCTCTTCCTTGGCCTCTCGGTCGAGGGGGTCCTCGACCTCAACCGAGATCGGACGGGCCGATTTGGTCGCTTGGACGACACCAGCGGAACCGGTGATTTTCCGGGGTCGGGGACCACTTCCTTGGTGGGATTCCCAGTGGGCTGGGTCTCCTCATCGGGAAAGGATTGGAGTCCTATCAACGACAGGAGTCGGCGACAATGGGTCGATCGGGTCGATGACTATTTTGATTTCATCGATTGACACTTCGTTCAACTGGCCAGATGGCAAGGCTGAAAAGCCAGCAGCCGAAGAGGCAATCTTGACCGAAGCAGAGACTGCCAGTTCCTGGGACTGAGATCTCTCCCGATCCCAAGGACATCTTCACCGAGACAAAGACGATCACGGGTCCTTTCCCCGCTTATGGGACTGAGAGTAGTGCGTGCCTGCAGGACTCTCCCCCTTCGTTTGGAGAGACAGGCACAACTCTCGGAAAGAACCCGAGAAGGTGGAGCCCAGGTTGAACAGAACAAAGAAGCTCCAAGAGGAAGAGTCTGCGGCCCAAGCCACTTCCTCCTCGAAGGTTTGCATGCTTGTCAGATCCCGCGGCTGCAGAAACCGCCCACCGAGTCTCCTTTGATTTCACCGGAGGGTTCCGCCCTCCGCCTCCCCAACTTACATGCATGATGGCTTCATCGAGGATCGTCTGGGTGAAATGCAAGACAGAAGTCGACTGAGGTGTCATGGCTGACACCCAAGCAGTAGACGACGTGGCATGGGGTTTAGTGTGTGACATTTTCTGGCTGTACTAACACCGCGAAATGCGGGAAGACTATATTCCATGATCTAAGCAGAGGAGTCGCGGTTGCTAATGCAAACTAGATGAAGTTTCAGAATAACTGAAGGTTTAGAAGCCAAGGCCTACAAAATGCAGGAGCATCGTAGAGGCAAACCCAAATCTTCCAGCAGAAAGGAAGATCTGACGTCATGGGGCGGAGCCAAGGATTATACCATCTGGGTGGGTGGGAGGAGCCAGCTTGAAGACTTCCGGCGATCCTTAAAGGGAAAGGGGACATGCCAATAAGTGTGGATGAACAACATATCCACGATCCTAGAAAGTAGTTACGGAAGAACTTACCGTAACAGTAGATCTTCAAGAGAAGCTCTTGCAGCAGGTAAAGACATGTAGGACTGATGCCACCCGATGGCAGATCTCGGCAATTCTTTTCCAGCAGTACCTGGGGGACCGCCCTCAATGTTGACTCCACCCCGGCGTCATCCAGTATAAATGGGAGAGGCGGTCCCCCGATGCTCCAGTTCTTGCCTGCTCAAAGGCAGGCCCACATGAGCAACATAATAATCATAATAATTCAGGTTTGGCTATTCGCTACTAAGCACCAAAAGGCGTGGCCAAGCAGGAGAGACCTGGTCCCGGGGCAGAAAGGAGGGAAAATAATACCTGGTGCAAGAGCTTCTCTTGAAGATCTACTGTTACGTAGTTCTTGGTAACTGTACTATCCAACTTTGAGAGGAAGCTCTTGCAGCAGGTAAAGACATGTAGGACTGATTCCCAAGCAGTATAAACTTAAGACAACCCTTGGGAGGGGAAAGGAAGGGCAGCAAACAGGAAAGTACAGTTACATAAGAACTACACGTAACAGTATATCTCCGAGAACAGCTCTTGCAGCAGGTTACACCATTGGGACTGAAGCCGGCAGGCGCCAGGACCCTGAGAATTTCTACCTAGCAGTCTTCAGTGGGGACCGCCTCCGACGTCGGTCCCACCCCCGATGTCGGGCGCAGTACATAAGGAGGCTGTCCCCCCATAATCCTCAGTTCTCCCGACGGAGACTCCCGGCCGCTGGATGACATCAGAAGAGGAGACTGAGGATCCGCCACCAGATGGCAAAGACTAAAGAGTAGGAATGTCCCATCCCATAAGATGGGTGCTTGACTACAACCTACCTCCAATAAGGGGGATGGTGGGAGGGAAGGTACCTGCTGCAAGAGCTGTTCTCAAAGATCTACTGTTACGGTAAGTTCTTACGTAACTGTACTATCTTACTTCGAGATACAGCTCTTGCAGCAGGTTACACCATTAGGACTGATTTCCAAGCAATAGTGGCAATCATGCACCACCGGGAGGAGGAAAGGTAGAGACCTCGATATAACTCGAGCCTAGGACAGAAGTCCCTGAAGGACGGCTAGACCGAACCCCGCTCTTCGCCTCGATGCAATGTCCAGGCTGTAATGCCTGATAGAGGTATGCAAAGAGCTCCAAGTAGCTGCAGCGCAAATAGCTGAGGTAGAGACGTTCTTTAACACCGCAAATGAAGTAGCCACCCCTCTTGTGGAATGACCCTTGACCGCGCCCAGTAAGGGTTTATTGCGCTTGTCATAACAGAAAGTGATGCATTGGATGAGCCACCTAGAGAGTGACTGTTTGGAGACAGGAGCTCCTATCATTCTGTGAGCGAAGGAGACGAAAAGTTGGTCACACTTCCTGAGCTGTCTGGTTCTGGTCAGGTAGTATCTGAGGCACCGATGCACATCAAGGGTGTGCAGAAGGGCTTCTCCTCGATTAGAGTACCTTGGGAAATACACTGGTAGATCAATATCCTGATTTAGGGTGACGGCTGAAACCACCTTAGGCAAAAACTTTGGCTTTGTCCTTAGGGATACCCTGTCCTGGTGGAAAACCAAATAAGGCTCTTTGCACATAAGAGCATGCAATTCCGAGATCCTTCTGGCCGAAGTAACATCAACTAAAAATAACGTTTTCCAAGAGAGAAAATGTAGCTCGCAATCCGCGGCTGGTTCAAAAGGTGGCAGCGTAAGCTGCTCCAGGACAAAAGGTAAGTCCCAAGGAGGGATAGGATCTTTGATGGGTGGTCTAAGGTGAAGGACACCCCTTAAGAAGGCACGAGTAGTGTCCAGCTGGGCCACCGTCCAATGGCCTACGGGGGCATGGTAAGCAGAGATTGCACAAGGTGTACTTTATCGAGGAGTAAGCCAGTCCGGGTGGAAGAGGGAAAGCAGGTAGTCAGAACCAGCTTTTGGGACAGTCTAACGGCGGAAAGCCACGCTTGAGCCCACAAACAGAATCTCACGCCATTTCATGGCGTGGGTGCATGGGTTGCACGGTTTTCTGGCGGCAGAGAGTACATCTGCCACTTCTTTGAGACCCCGTATCACTGTGGCTATGTCTAGGAGCCAAGCTGCAGGTTCAATGAGCGTAAGTCTGGATGGACCAATGAACCCGCCTCCTGAGACAATAGATGGGAGCTGATTGGCAAAGGAACTGGAGGTTCCCGGGATAGCTAGTGCAGAAGAGGGAACCAAATATGTCTGGGCCAGAAGGGTTCGATCAGAATGAGTGTCGCTTGCTCCCTGCGAAGTTTTAAGAGAACTCTCTGGATCAACGGGAAAGGAGGGAAGGCATAGAGGAGTCTGCCCGCCCCGGAGAGGGACAATGCGTCACGCCAGAAAACACCAGGCCCTGGATCTAGGGAGCAAAAATTGGGCAGTTTTGCATTGGATGGGGATGCGAAACGGTCTAACTCTGGAGTGCCCCATCTGTGAAACAGATACTCTGCCACCTCCTGCAGAAGCTCCCACTCGTGGACTCTGGTCTGAGAGCAGCTCAGACTGTCTGCGATGGTGTTGTCCACTCCCGGGACATGTACTGCAATTAGGTTTGCTCAGTGTTGCAATACCCACTCCCACATTTCATGGCCTCCTGCAAAGCAGGTAGGAGTAAGTGCCTCCTTGTTTGTTGAGGTAATACATCACCGCGGTATTGTCTGTTTGTAGCAGAAAAGTACCCAGTGGAATCTCCGACTGGAAGGCTTGCACAGCGTAAAGGACTGCCCTCATTTCCAAAATGCTGATGTGGAGAAGAGCCTCCTGGGCTGTCCACAGGCCCTGAGACCGAACACCGTCCAGGTGTGCTCCCCACCCTAGCCCTGAGGCATCTGTGGAGAGGGTCACAGTCGGAGACGGCGCTGTGAAGGGAACCCCCGCAGTGAGGTTCTCTGGTCTTACAGGGAACCGGATCCGATCCACGCGGAGGCTGGGAAACTGACCTGGCGCGTGTCTCGGCCGAAGGGAAGAAGATTTATGGCGCACCTGTGACTCTCTACTTCGACGAGGCCTTAGATGGAGGGATGAGAGCGACAGCCTGGAAGTCTTCAGGGGCTGTAGAGAAGAGGAGCCGCTGGAGGATCTGACCTGAACCGGGGGAGGTTGCGACTGAGCTCTGGAGGGAGAGCGGTCCAGTTTCGAGCCGGAGCTTCGGGAGGCCGAGGCCCTCGCAGAGGACCTGGACCTTTCCTTTTCCCGGTGCTTGTGGGTTTTACCCGACGGCTTCCCCTGGGAGGAAGGTTCTTTATCCATAGTTTTCAGTTTCTCCTCCAAGAGAAACGCTTGAAGGGCCTTCTGGTGGCGGATCCTGGTGCGACTGTTGAAGCCCTGGCAGAAGGAACAGGCCTTGGTATAGTGTTCCGGGCCTAGGCAGGCATACGCGGGCGAATGTGGATCCTTGAGGGATCTTTTCCACAGAGCACACTTAGGTATGGTGACCTCTACAGAAGTTGTTGGAGGCGACATCAGTTGATCCAAAGTCGAAGAAAGGCTGAAATCGTCGTAATTCTAAGGTTGTCGCATGCTAGAAAAAGAGGCAGAGAGGCCGATACTGGCGATGTCGACGGTAGGGAAAAGGAACTAGGCATTATGGGGGACCGCCTCCTTATGTACTACGCTCAACATCGGGGCAGGACCGACGGAGGCGGTCCCCCGCTGAAGACTGCTAGCTAGAAAATTTCCGTGGATCCTGGTGCCTGCCGCTTCAGTCCTAATGGTGTAACCTGCTGCAAGAGCTGTATCTTGAAGTAAGATCAGAAGGGGTCCCTCGGAGATCAAGCGCTGCAAGACCGCCAGGCCGAATCCTGCTCTTTGCCTGGAGGTAATATCCAAGCTGTAATGCCTGATGAAAGTATGAACAGAGTGCCAAGTGGCAGCGGCACAGATGTCCGCAGCCGACACCCATTTATTGCTGCAAATGAAGTGGCGACAGCCCTGGTGGAGTGCGCTTTAACTGGTCCCAGAAGAGACTTATCATGCTTCTGGTAACAAAAGGAGATACAGTTTATCAGCCAATGCGCCAGCGTTTTCTTGGTAACTGGGCATCCCAAGGACCTAACCGTGAAGGACACAAACAATTGGTCAGATTTCTTGACTTCTTTTGTCCTGGACAGATAGCAACGCAGTGCCCTGTGTACATCTAATGTGTGAAGAAGCGCTTTCCCCTTGTTAATTTTTGTGGGGGGGAAGGGTCATGATTCCTCCCTGGATGAAGACTCTACAGCATTTCAGCCAGCTGTTTCTGGGTGAGAAAGGCCTGAAGGAACTTCTGACGCTGGATGCGGGTCCTGTTGCTGAAGGCTTGACAGTGGGAGCAGGTGCTGGAGTCGTGGTCTGGGCCTGGGCAATATAAGCAGACTGAGTGTCGGTCCTTTGAAGGAATCTGTCTCCCGCAGGAGCACTTGCTGATGTGCCTGGTTGACGAGGTTGACATAGGGTACGAATTCGGTAGAAAATCTGAAGAAAGGTGGAGAATTTTTTTGTGGAGTGGTCAAACTGACAGAAGTGTGCCGAGTGCAGACTAACGCAAGCCGCAGCGGGAAAGAACTGGAGCACGTGGGGACCGTCTCCTCCCTTTATGCTGGGTGATGTCGGAGGTGGAGCCGACGTCGGGAGGGCGGTCCCCCAGGTACTGCTGGAAAAGAACTGCTGAGACCTGACGCGAGGTGGCATCAGTCCTACATGTCTTTACCTGCTGCAAGAGGTTCCTCTCGAAGTAAGATCTCTTTCATAGGTTCAGGCACTGCAAAGTGAAGCAGCACCTTACCACAGAGTGAAAATAAATTTAAGGAAAGGCATACACATTCCCAACCTTTGGATTTAGGCAATACAGTTATGAAAAACAAAATGGATGGTTATAACCCAGCTCCAAGAAGGCGAAATTAACTGGTACTGTAAAAACTATTTTTTCTTGAGAAATAAGGACACTACATCAGTTCTTATTGGAAATGTGTTTTGAGTAACAATAACTCATAAGATTTTATGGTTCATGAAAACAATATAAAAATAAAAACATTTGTACTACTGAAGAGGATTTGCACAAAAAAGATTTTTTCCTCAGTAGATAAATACAGAGTGCAGCTGCACTGCTAACCTTTTAGGTGAGCATTTTCCTTGTTTCATGTACCCTGGCAGCAAGCACCTGAGGGACTACACTTGCCCTATATAAGGGAATGAGCATAGCAAACTTCTTTTTGGTTCTGGTCACATACAAAATATCTTTGCTGAAATCCAAAGTCCTTAGTATATCGGACACAATTCTCCAATAGAGCCAAGGCTCCCTGGAGTGACCCATTGATTATGTTGGAGCTAACAAAAGGAAATTATGGTAGGTATAAAGGAATTTCTCCTTTCTATATCACTCCATGGTGTAATGGGGAGATAGCACACAAGTTCTAAAAGCTGTACCCATTCCTAAACTGGGGGATATTCTCTCATTTACATAACCTGTACAGATGACTTATAATCTTCATCTGCTAACCACCGCCTGTAAAACCCTGTGACTGAAGGCTAGTTTGGCACAGCTTTGAAAGAGCCGCCTGTAGTGCTCAGTAAATATACAAATGAAGGATCATGCTGCCACTTTGCACAACTCCAACACAGAAACCACCCTCTTTCTGCTCAGGATGTAGCAAGTGCCTTGCTGGAGTAAACCCTGATGACAGTAGAAGCTCTTTTCCTCAGCTGCATAGGTCTTGGTGATGCATGCCCTTACAAAGGTGGCCTTGGAAGCCTTCTGACCCTTTCTAGCTGCTCCAAAAAGAACAGACTCTTGGACTTTCTGAACTTTGTTGTTCTTTGTAGGTTAAGACCTGACTGCCCTGCACAAATCTACACTGTGTAGCTCATTGTCTTTCAGGGATGCTGGCTTGAGACAGAAGGATGGGACACCGTGAAGTGATAGAGAAACATCAAATTGTGGAATTTTGCCATTTTTATGCAAAACGGCAGAATTCTGCAGATTCTACACGGGCAGAATCTGCAATTCTGCAAAAAAATTAAACCACTTCTGTAGAACTCCATTGGAAGCTGAATTTCACGGTTCCTACTTATTATGTTTGCTTGCACGCATGTGCAAGAAACATAGTGCCACCATACAAGTTTTCGTAGGTGTGCCTCCCTCACTTCCAATGCCCTGCTCCCTTTTGCAGGCACGGCTGCACCATGCCAATGAATGTCGGAGCTTGTCTATGACAGCCGCTTAGATGCAGTTGCATACAGCTGAAAGCAAAAACGCTGCAATCAGCGTGGTAAGGTGTAGGCATTGGCATACTGCCATTGGCAGGTAATTTACATACTGCTGCCAGCAGTATGCAAAACCTACACTCTGTACTGCATCTGTATAGCTGTCAGATAGCTCCATTTTGTCTAGTCTCCCAAGTAGCATGCTGGAGCCCACTGGCGTGCTCATACCTCCGCTTTTACCGTATGGCCGACTGGGGTGCCCAATCCCCTAATAAACTTCCGCTGCCCCAACAGACTTCGGTGCCACGCTGGGAGCCCACCCCAGCATGGCAAAAGTCCATACGGCCGACTGGGGATGCCCAATCCCCTGTCTCCACTGTACAGTTTGTACCCCCAAAAAACAAGAGTTCCTGACGTGCCAGATCCACCCAGCATGACAGAAGTCCATATGACCGACGGGGTGCCCAATCCTGTCGGTTCCACTGACCCCCAGCCAAAAAACTTCCAGTTGCTATGCTAGGAGCCCACCTCAGCGTGGCAAAAGTCCCACGTAGTCTAAATAAACAGAAACACCTGTTAAAAAAAAAAGGTCCCTTGTTGACTGTCTCGCCCCCAACCCACAACCACCCTCTGTGCACCCACCTCCCCACACACCCCCACCCCATACTTACCTCAGGAGGCCGGCGTGACGATCTTCGATGGACCGGGAACACATCTGCACTCGTCAAAGCCGACCGCGAACTGAAGAAATGCAGGTAAGCTGTATAATGCAATAAATGTTTTTTTTTCAACTTTGGTGCATATCTCAGCCATTTTGGGAATGTTTTCAACAAATTTTCAACATGAGGTTCTTGGGGACCCACCTCATGAATTCAGTCACTGTCATTTTGTTATTCAGTCCTGAAAGGTGATTTCGCAGTCACTGTGTGAACCACCTTCCTGGACTGAGTAATGAAACGACAGTGTCACAGTTCACGAGGCAGGCCCACAAAACTCTGTTGAAAATTTGGTGAAAATTCCCAGAAATTACTGTTTTACGAGGGTGCACTGCGCTGTTCTTACGCACGCTCATAACTTTGAGAATTAATATTTTCAGTCCAGATTTTCAACACTGGCATTTTACCACACCTCCTTATGAACAGTATAGCTGTCATTTTTCATATCACGCCCAAAATGTGTTTTTGCATATGTAGCGCACATTAGCACGGTCGGTGTGCGAAATCAATGTTCAGGACACATTAAGAAAACTACAGTGACACTGGTCATGAGCAGAGGTGGTAAAATGGCTATGTTGAAAATTTGGTGACAAAGTCCATAAAATGACTGTCACGAGCGTGCATTGTGCAATTTCCACACACCCTCGTAAGTTCACAAATTTTTAATATTCTCAGTCCAGATTTTCAACATTGACATTTTTCCACACCTCCTTATGAACAGTACAGCTGTCATTTTTCACACGCTGGCCGAAATGTGTTTTCACACTTACGGCGCAGAATAGCGCGGTCATTGTGGGAATTTCTAGTGTTCGATAGATTACTTAAATGACAGTGACCCTTTTCATGAGCGAAGGTGCAAAAATGCCTATGTTGAAAATCTGCTGTAAAAATCCCCTCAAACTACTTACATTACGGGTGTACGTTGTGCAGTTCGATGTACTGCGTGACTTTACCAGTTTTGTATATTTTCACTCCAGATTTTCAACACTGCCATTTTTTTACACCTCCTCATGAATAGTACACCTGTCACTTTTCACATCCTGTTCGAAATGTGTTTTTGCACATGTGGTGCCAAATGGCGCAGTCACTCTGCAAATTCACGTAACGAACTGAGAGAGTCACTGTTCATGCGGTGGGGTCACAAAACACCCATGTGGAAAACTTGGAGTACAAATACCAAGAAACTCCCAGGGCGTTAGGGCGTTAGGGTTTTCGACCATAATGCCCTACCTTGTAGGGACTAGCAGGCGCAGGGGTGTGACTTGGGACTGTCAGCAGTAATGCTCATGTCATTTCAGCCCCACCCTGCAGCCAGTGACAGGCATCGAGGTGCGCCTTGGACCCTTTGCCCCTAGAGTTCACCCCATTCTCCTATACTGCGCCCATTTCAGTGTATTTCCTTAAAGAATGAGGTGAATGTAAAGGCGAAACACCCCAAGGCACACCTGAAGGGTAAAGTGAGGTGAAATGTCGTGACCGTTATGGGTGATGACCCAAAGGCACACCCCAATGCCTGTCCATATCTGCAGGGTGAGGGTGGAGTTGGCATCAGTTCAATACTTCAATGCCATTCCTATACTGCATCTGTCTAACTCCTGCACTTCCACTGCTAATGCCAGCAAGCAAACATTCGGCATTGACAAATGCTTGTTTATCATTGTGCAACAGCAATCAACTAGCGTTCATTTGCATAAAGTATGTAGATGCACTAAATGTATCCCTTCTCACTGTAGTTACTTAAATGTATTCTCTTCTGATGCTTTCATGAACAAAGCCTGCAAAACTAAGAAAAGCAGGGACCGCATGGGAGAATGAAATGTTCACAAAGTGAACAAGAACATAGGATGAATAAAGGAAGAAAAGAACTGCCTTCAGGAGGTACAAAAGAACAGGGAGTGGGGAGGACAGGGAGGGTACCAGAAGGCGAAGGAGGTGAGCAGGCAGTAAGGGCAGCCAAGGCATCCATGGAGCTCAGGCTGGCACAGGGCATTAGGAGGGAGAAGGAATTCTTTAGGTTCATCAGAGAAAAAGGAGCTGCAGGGACAATATAGTAAGGATTAAGAAGGATGGGTAGAAGCAGGGTGAAAAGGCAGAAGCGCTAAATGACTACTTCTGCTTGGCATTTACTAAAAGAAAGGGTGGGGTATCCCAGGGTTCTGAAGGAACTGACAGAGGTCTTAAGCGGTGCCTTTGGCAAACCTATTCAATGCCTCACTGGATTCAAGATGTGTACCTCAGTATTGGAGGATGGCTCACGTGGTATCTCTCCATAAGCCTGGCCCCAAGGATGAACCGGGAATTATAGACCGTGAGCCCTCACATCCACTGTGGGTAAGCTGATGGAGACAATCCTGAAGGAGAGGCTGGTGTCCTTCTGAAGCCCATGGACTGCAGAGCAGCAGACAGCATGGCTTTGTCACTGGCAGATCCTGCCAGACCAACGTGGTGGATTACTATGACTGGGTAACTAGACAACTGGACAAGGGCCATGCATGGATTGTCCTGTACCTGGACTTTAGAGTAAGGCATTCTATTTGGTGCCACATGGGAGACTAGGAAGTAGCTACAAGGTACAGGGGAAGGCGCAAAGATGGTGGGCTGGGTAGTGACCTGGCAACAAGGCAGGCAGCAGAGAGTTGTGGTGGATAGGGAGCTATCATCCCCATGGGCAGTAACGAGCGGCGTTCCATAGGGCTTGGTGTGGGGACCAGTGTTGTTTGGGATGTTCACTGCAGACATTTCAGTGGGCATCAAGTGCAAAATCAGTCTGTTTACTGATGACACCAAAATGGAATGGTTGGCAAGGGTGGCAGGAGGATCTGTCAAAACTGAAGACCTGGTCGGACACCTGGCAGCTGGGGTTCAATGACAAAAAATGCAAGGTGCTGCATTTTGGGACTAAAAACCCTAAGAGGAGCTACCAACTGGGGGGTGAGCAGTTAGCTGTGACTGAGGAGGAGAAGGATCTATGGGTGCTCGTTACAGGAACAATGAACAACTCAGGACAATGTAGAAAGGCTGCTGAAAAGGCCAACAGGATACTGAGCTGTATTGCTAGGGGTATATCCTCGAGGAGGGAGGTGATTCTGCCATTGTACAGATCGCTGGTTGGACCACATCTGGAGTACTGTGTGCAGTACTGGTGCACATACCTGAAGAGGGACATTAGGTTACTGGAGGGGGTGCAGTGCAGAGCGACAAAGATGATCAATGATCTGGGGGACTTACCTTACAAGATAAGGCTGAGGGAACTGAACATGTACTCACTGGAGGAGAGGAGGAGAGGAGATATGATTGAAACCTTCAAGTACATGAGAGAATAAACAAGTCTTGTACAGAGGACTTTTCAAACTATGGGAGGGAGGGAGGGACACCGACGTCATGATATGAGACTGGAGGTGGAAGGTTCAGGAGGAGATAAGGACACTTTTTACGGAGAGAGTAGTGGCTGGGAGGAACATGTTGCTGGCAGAGGTGGCATCCACTAGAGCAGTGGGCAGTTTCAAAGGGGATGGGACAGGGCAAGAGGGAGGGCAAGGATGGGGGCAAGGGAGGGGCAGATGCAGATTAAGGACTTCTAGCTGCACCATCGGGCAGACTTGGTAGACCATAAAGGCCTTTTTCTGCTGGCAATTTTCATATGTTCGTAATAATAATTACATTGTAAACTACAGAGTTTCTAATTAAATAATGTTTAGTATTAGCAAAATGCAGAAAAAGGCAAAAAAAATATTTTGTATAAAAAATGCATTTTTTTTTCCCAATTCTGTTTATCTCTCCTGTTCGAGCTGGAATGTACTCCTTGTTGTACCCTTTGACTGTCCACCTGGCATCCTGCCCAAGCCACCCAATCTGGGTGGCCTGTAGCTTGCCCCACTGCGGTGGGGCTCCCTGGAAGTGGGGAGGGGGAGATTGAGATCAACTAAAGGTGCCAGCTTAGGCATATACCTGGGGCGTCATTTGGGAAAGTATCCCGGAAAGTCATCCTGCACTGTCTCTAGGGTTTTCTGCTTGTGGTCCCCCAGCGGAGTGGGCGTACATAGAGGCGAACACTGAAAAATTACTGCGATAAATTTGAGATTGTCGAGCAATGGTCCCGCCTGTACACCGGCTCGCTCGCCCAGTCTAATCAACTCCGCCTCGGCATGATAGAGACACTCAAGTATCTGAGGGGAATCAATATGGATGGGGCAGATGGGGTCTTTAAGTTAAGGAGGGAGGGTCACCGGGGCACGGGCTAAGAATGGGGGATTTAGGAAGGAAATGAGACACTATTTTCACAGAGGGTGTTGCAAAATGGAACACCCTACCAGAATGAGTGGTATCATATAAATCTGTGAACAGCTTCAAAGGGCATGGGACAGGAACAGGGAGAGTGAGGGTGGGGGTGGCAGTGGGATGACAAAGGGAGGGGTTGGGGCAGCTGCAAACTAGGGTGTTGGCTACACACTCGAGGCAGACTTAGACAGACCAGGGTCTGTTTCCGCTGGCACATTCGTATGTCTGTATGTACGTATCACTTCAGCTACCATAAAGTGACATATAAAATGGTTCACTATGTCTTTAAAGTTTTGTTATTTTAACAATATAATACATTGACATGTATAGACATGTAGCGACACGAGAAGTATATCGTTAGGATTTATTCATGTTGATTCGACTCCAAGCTTTCATTTAAAACAAAAAGTAAGTTTCTATACCTAACAATTCAAATGCTACAGCTTTTGGAATATAATTTCAAGCACTACAAAACAGTATAAGAGATTATTTTTGGAAATGGGCTTTAGATAATAGTGGTTGCTCTAAGAATAAACATATTCTTTCCTTGTTTATTTACTGAAATGGTTTTCTCAGGTAAACATGTGGCTACACAGCAAGAATCTCATTTACAGATGTGACTGGGGGACATAATGACAGTCAAGTACATATTTACAATAAGAGGTACAGAACTAGCAGGGCAACTGTATACAGTTTCATGTGCTTGTAGATTCAAAGACAATTCATGATGGGCAGTAGTGATAGATTTAAAGACAATTCATAATGGGCAGTTGTGTACTCACATACTCTACAATGTCCTGAAGTAGTCGGACATCACTGTCTCGGGATCCAAGACTCCTTTCTAGTTGCAGGTGAAAGGCTGGAGAAATAGTCTCACCGACAACCTTCAGTCCGGAAATGCTGCATTAAAATAAAGATACATTTACGTATATATGTACACATACAGTACATACGTTCCATTTGTCAAGACCAGAGGACATTCCTATCCAATCTGTCCCTCACTGTCTCAGTGGTTATACCCTCTAATACCATACAAACATACAAAATATGCCTGCAGATAAAGGCCACAAGGTCTATCTTGTCTGCTCGTGATGCAGATCGCTTAGTGATTACAGTGGGGTCAGCCCCCATTCCCCATTAGGGGTGTCCTCCTCGACAGTCCCCCATGTTTCCACTTTCAACTGTAATCTTCTTCTTCTTTGTTCCGACCCCTCTTAAAGGCGTCCACTGTCTTCAAGCGATATCACCTAGACTGGCAACTCAGTCTACTTGGCCACTGTCCTCTCGGTGAATAAGTGCCTCCTCATTTCCCTCTTGAATCGCCCTCCCACTAGCCTGAGGTAGATGTCCTCTAGTAGTTTAAGTCTAGACAGGCATCTAGCCACCTCTTAAACTTGAAAACTCATTTTGTCTTTATTTCTTGCCTGGCAGTCTGTTTCACAGCATGGCAATTCTATTGGTAAAAAGTATTCCTCAAATCCAGCCTAAATACCCTGCTGTCCACTTCATACCATGCCCTCTTGTTTTCCAGTGCTCAGCAGTCTCCCAAAACTTCCTCTTATCTTTAATGTGCCTGTACACTATTTCAAACCCTTTAAAAGAACACCTGGGTTATCCCTGTCCATACTGTAGAACAAGCAGCAAACTTTTTTTTTAATGTTTGCTTGCATGCATGCACAAAGTGAACATACTGTTACTACAGTGTAGGGGGCTGTGTGGATGTGTATTGTATAAGCCAATAGATGCAGAAATGCAAGAGGCTTGCCTCTCAAAAGCCAACGCTGAAAAAGAATGACAATGACTGTTTTAACTGGCTGATGGGTGTAAACTTTTTATAGTTCAAAGGAGAAAGCCCCACCAGTCACACAAGTTTTCTGCCCATCAGCTAGCTAGCGGACATTTATTTATTTAAAGGTTGGTAACTGGGAAAGGACACTGAGCCGAGGCTAGTTTCCAGGTGTGACCTGGGAGAAGGTACAATATTAGGGTAAATTACAGGACTTGTAAACAGTCAGCAATTGGTAGCAAAAAAAAAAAATATATTTTATTATTTGACAGAAATATACATATTTACGTGCAATTAAAAAATACAGCGCAGGCAGGCTAATAAATATACAGAGCATACAAATTACATTTGGTGAAACATAGTGAGACAGAATGAAAAACAGACAAACAGAGCAGGAACAATGTGTCCTGGAGTCAAAACACATGTTGAATTGGGGGAGGGGAGCAGAGGGCTAAGAGGAGAGATGGGAGGAGGGGAAAAGCAGGTGGATGAGTGCCGGGGGGTGATTTAGGATGGAGGGAACATGTGCAGGAATGTGTTAGTGACTGGGAAAGGGCATATTTTAGTTGAGTAGAGAGATAGGGAGCTGGGAAAAGAGCTCCAAATATTGAGGTGGCAGGAGAAAGTAGCCTGCCCTGAGCTGGTGCAAGAATGGGGGAGTGAGAAGATGCATAGGTCCCTGGAGCGAAGTTGGTAAGAGGAGAGGAAGGAGGGAGAGAGGAGAGGTGGGGTGGGGGGAGAGAGATCTGAGTCAATATTTAGCAATGAGTGTGGTGGCATGGAGCTGGTGGAGAAGAGAAGGAGGAGTAGAGGGAACAATGATGAGTTTGAAGGGAAGGGTTAGTTGCAAAGCAGCAAAATGCATTGAATAGAAAGTCTAGCTTGTGGAGGGACATGGAGAGGGTGGATCCAAAGACGAAGTCTGTGTAGTCAAAGACGGGAGGATCATTTGGGTGACCAATTCATGGCAGACCAGAAGAGAAAGGGTGTCAGTTTCTGTACATAACTCCTAGCTTCAGGTGGAGTTTAGAATTTATATAATCTATGTGGGTCGAGCAGTCAAGTCGGCTGTCAAGCCAGATGCACAGGTACTTTTATGGAGTGGACTGAGTCAAGGAGTGAACCGTTAAAGTGGAAAAGGAGGGATACTTTGGAGACTTTTGTGAGGTGGCAAAAGTCATGGATACAGTTTTTGTTTTAATTAACCTTAAGTTGGCTGTCTTGGAACCAGTGCAGAACCCGTGTACAGTCACTCACAGCTGTGCCTCTACTATGGGATGGACCGGAGGCATAGAGGATGGTATCACCAGCAGAGATGGATCTGGGAGGAGACACAGACAGAAGGGATATCATTTAGGAAAATTAGGGACACCGCCTAGATGTTGGGGTGGGGGGGGAGAGGACATCACCGGCTTGGACACACTGAGTGTGACCAGAGAGGCAGGACAGGAACCAGTCGACTGCGAGGGCAGAGAGACTGGCGGAACAGAGTCTGGAGAGAAGGAGGGGATGGCAGATGGAGTCAAAGGTCTTTGTGAGGTCAATGAAAATGACCGCAGTTAGGAGCCCATGGTCCACACCAGTTATGATGGCATCTGTGACACAAAGCAGGGAAGACACTGTTTAGTGTTTTTATGGAGACTGGACTGATAGGGAGAGAGGAAGTCTGTGGAGGAGAGGTAGTCTGTAAGTCTTGCAAGGACTAGGGATTCCTGGTGCTTGGCCAGGAAGGGAAGCAGGAAAATGGGCTGATAGTTACCAGGTGAGGAGTGGTCACCACCTTTGTGTAGAGGAATCACCGTGGCAGTTTTCCATGCCTGGGGTACCGTACCATGGGTGAAGTAGACATTACGCAAATGGGACAAGGGATGGGCTATGGCAGGGGTGGAGATTTTGAGAAGACGACAGTCAAGGCCATCTGGGCTAGATTTGTGAGGGTTCAGGGATACGAGGGCATGGAATACCTTTCTGTGTAGATATGGGGGTGGAGTGAAAGCCACTGGGTGGAAGGAGGGTGTGAGAGAGTTGCTGGGCTGCAGGAGAAGGCACAGGTAGTGAAGTAATAGTTCAGAGTTGAGGCAAGGGCGTGGGGGTCGGGGATAAGCTTATCATTGATGATCGGGGGAGGGAGACTTGGAAGGGGGTAAGGGAGGAAAGGATCTGCCAGAATTTGTGCAGAAAGTCTTGATTTTGCTGTACGGCGGTCCTGAAGTATTGTGCTTTGGCAGCTCTGATGGTTTTGGTACTAACATTTCTTAGAGAGCGATAATGGTGAAGATCAGTAGGGGAAGTGAAGATTTGTTAAGTGCCCAGGCATGATCCCAGGAGGTGCAGAGTTTGATGATATCAGTATCCAGGGGTGGTGGAAACATCTGACTCTTCGACACCGGAGAGGGGTGTGCGTGTTCCAGGCTTTGTTCAGAAAGTGGCAGAAGAGGGTGGAGTAAATATCGGGAGCCGAGTAGACGAGGGACCAGTCTGAAGAAGAGAGACAGTGGAGAAGGGCTATAGTTCAAAAAGTGAGCCAAAAAATATACCCAAGTCCTTTGTTTGTGGAGGGCATCTGAGTCTGTGGGGGTCTGGGTGTAGTGCAGACGAGGGACCAGTCTGAAGAAGAGAGATAGTGGAGGAGGGCTATATTTCGAAAAGTGAGCCAAAACATATACCCAAGTCCTCTGTTTGTGGAGGGCATCAGAGTTTGTGGGGGTCTGGGTGCAGTGTGGGGAGGCAGAGTCTTGGGCGGTGGCCCACAGCTCAAGGCTGTATTTCAAGCGGCTCATGACTGAGCCTGGGGGCAGGGATGAAAGAAAAGGGAGGTGTAATGTGAGATGGCTTTGTGGAACTGCAACCAATCAAAACCTACCCCTTTGAGCAGCAACAGCACACTAATATTCAAAAGAAAACCTCGATTAAATTAATGGTACAAAGTAAAGCAAAATTGAGAAAATGCCTGAATTGCTGTATTAAGGCTTTTCTATGCTAGCAAGACTTTGATGAAATTAATGGCTATGAGTACTGAATTACTGTGTTAGCAAGACAGATGATGATGAAATTAAAGGCTAATAGTATAATTAAATTAATGACATTCTCTTTTAAAGCTTAACTAAGACAGGGAAGAAGGTATAATACTGCTATACATTGTTGGTAGGGGCTAAATATTGCCTAGAGATAGATGTAAAAGCCCTGACCACTTTCCGCAGCAAATTCATTAAAGGCAGGAAATCACTCCTAAATTCAGTTTCTGTCAAAACTACAAGGTACAATTTATGTTGTTATAACATACATCTGTAAAGGAACTAGGCACTCCAAAAGCAGATAAGGTCTGGGAATTGGGCACTCCACACATAGATAAAATCTGGGTCTGGAAGCACTGTTTGCTGAGGTGGTTCCAAAAGCGCACCAAACTATATATGTGGAGGGTGTCTGAGTTTGCAGGGATCTGGCTCAGTGTGGGGGGAGGGCAGAGTCTCGGGCGGCAGCTCTCGCTACCCTCGAGGCTTTTCCTGCAGAGCAGTTCACAACTAAGCTCTGGGAGCTATGTCCTTTGTTTGTGGAGGGTGTCAGAGTTCACGGGGTCCAGCTGTAGTGTGGGAGGAGGGCAGAGGCTCGGGCGGCAGCACTCATGACCTTCAAGGCTGTACTTCGCAGCGGTTCACAACTGCGCACTGGGGGCTAAGTCCTTTGTTTGTGGAGGGTATCCAAACTCGTTGGGGTCCGGCTGCAGTGTGGGGAGGATGGCAGAGTCATGGGCGGTAGTCCTCACAGCCCTCAGGACTGTACTTCAGAGTGTCTCATAGCTCATCAGGCTTTGAAGATAAAATATCAAGCCTCACAATGTATGTGTGTAGGTTTCCTCCAGTTATAAACAGGAAGTACCTATCTGGAGGCACTAAACAGATCTGGGGAAAAACAGCATGAGGAATACAGATATTATAGCTTCAAATAATGAACAGAAAACACCAGCAATAGCCAATTTTAAATGACATATGTTCCATTTAAAACCCCTGACAACCAGCTGGAAAACTTTGAAAATGTGAGCGTTAGATGCTAATCAGCTTGTTATTAAAAATTTTTGCGATCCTTTTTTGACAGACATTATCCTCCTGCCCCTCCCTATTGGTCTCCTTCTGCTGTTAACTCAGCCTTTCACCCCACCTACAGAATTCACCCCCCTTTGCTTCGTACCTCAATGTGTGAGTGAAGCCATGGACAGTGATGGTGCAGTGCCTTCAGGGTCACAGCATCATCCTGTAGACTGGATTTTTTTTACACCCATCACTCCCTTTGAATCAGAACCAGCAGTGTGCAATGGCGCACACATGGATTGCAAAGACAGTGCATGCTTTCAAAGCCCGACCCCGACTCCGACTTTCAATTCTGGTGCCTAATGCTGTGCCACTTAGCTTCCACTAGGGGCAGCCAAGCAGCAGTACACACTGTCTCCCACCAATAGAGAGATCTGTTGATGGACGCTAAACCCTCCTTCCCTGCCAGCCCGAGTCACCTTGGTCCATTCATGAACTTGGGTCGCCAGTGTGGCGGGAGGTGAGATGTCCAGCGCCTCAGCCCTCCATGCCACTGGCCCAGATATAAGTTTACTGTAGCTCAGATTTCCTAAGACAACACTGTCTGTGGTCCTGAGGGGACTAAACCTGCAACCAACTGTTTTACAGTTCTGTGATTTACCATCTTTACCATTCAGCCAAAAAATGAAAATTACGTACCTACCGTAATTCTTGATCTTCTTGGACGAGTCTCCACCACTCATTCACACTATTGGGATCTGCGCCAGAGGCACTAGGACCCATCAGGAGCAAACTTTTTGCTGGAGGGTCGGCGCCAGAGATGGCGCCGCGAGGAACGGCGCCGCGAGCCCTAGCTCGTGTGGTAACGATTATCTCGGCGTCGACCCTCCAACCACTTCAGTACCTTTTACCAAGGAGGTGCAGCGAATTAACCTAAAAGGGTAGCCTAACCAAAAACCAGACATAAGATAGTCCAGCGACCCGTAAGAAGGGTCAACAAAGAAGTCTTCACGCCTAAGATCTGAGGGAGTGAAGATCAACAAGAAAGGTGAGCTCGGGGATGGAGGAGGGGTGAATGATGGTGGAGACTCGTCCAAGAAGATCAAGAATTACGGTAGGTACGTAATTTTCATATCTTCCTGGACATAAGTCTCCACCACTCATTCACACTATTGGGAGAGTACCGAGCTAATAATCCCCCGAGAGGGCGGCAGGAGAGACCAAGAGCTCACGTTTCTAGGACAGAAGTCCATTGAGGATGGCTCTGCCAAAGGAAGAATGTCATCTGGCATGGACATCTAGTGCATAATGTTTAACAAAAGTATGCACTGAGCTCCAGGTGGCCGCATTGCAGATGTCTGCAATGGGCATGTTGCGGATTTCCGCTAGGGATGCCGCGACCACTCTGGTAGAGTGAGCGTAAACTCTACCCTCCAACTTAACCTGCGCCATGGAATAGCAGTGACAAAGGCATGCCACTAGCCATGATGAGATACATCTGATAGCGACAGGTTGACCCAGCCGGGTCTCACTGAAGGAAACGAACAGTTGCTGAGCTTTGCGAAAATCCTTGGTTCTATCTAGATAGAAACGCAAGGCCCTCTTAACATCCAAAGAATGAAGAGAACGTTCCCCTTCATTTTGGAAGTCCTCAAAATAAGAGGGAAGGATCAAAGGTTGGTTTAGATGAAATTCTGACACAACCTTAGGAAGAAATTTAGGATGAGTACAAAGAACTACTTTGTCCTTATGGAACACAGTATACAGAGGGTCTGTGACCAGGGCATGTATCTCAGAGACCCTGCGGGCTGAGGTAGTGGCCACTAGGAAGGCAGTCTTCCAAGTGAGAAATTTTAGCTCACAGGTAGCCAGAGGTTCGAAAGGTTTCCGAGTGAGCATGTCTAGCACAAGATTAATGTCCCAGGCTGCGACTGGACGTCTTGTAGGAGGTCTGGTATGCAGAATCCCCTTAAGAAACCTCTTAACCATAGGTAGCTGAGCTAGAGTTAGGGAAATAACGGGCTCATGATACGCTGAAATGGCACTAAGATGAACTTTGACTGTAGAGTACTGCAGACCAATTTGAGAGGTCCAAAAGGTACTCCAAAACCTTATCCGTGGACAGGAAAAGGATTCAAAGAGGACTTTAGACACCAGAGCTTAAAAACGCTTCCACTTGGCTGTGTAAGTTTTCCGAGTGGCTGGCTTCCGTGCCGCCAGAAGAATATCTGAAACTCTTCGAGAGGCATTGAACCGGTTTACTTCGACCTCTTCAGGAGCCAAGCATGAAGGTGAAGTGATCTCAGGTTGGGATGGACCACCGGTCCCTGAGTCAAAAGGTTCATCTGTAGGGGAAGTGGTCTCGGAGGAACTGCCAACATATTGTTGAGTAGTAGAAACCACAGCTGCTGAGGCCAAAAGGGAGCAATGAGAATCATTTTGTCCCCCTGGGATTCGAACTTGAGGAGTACCCTCTGAATTAGAGGAAGAGGCGTAAAGGCGTAAAGAAATTGCTTCTCTGCATAAGGGGTAAGAGTGAGCCCCGCCCTGCTTGTTGATGTAATACATCACTGCTTTGTTGTCCGTTTGAAGGAGAATGTTCTTGTGACACAGAATGTCCTTCAAAGCTCGGACTGCATAAAGGACGGCTCTCATTTCTAGGACGTTTATGTGGAGCTGGGACTCGACTTGAGTCCACACACCTTGAGTGTGGAGAGCCTGATAGTGAGCTCCCCACCCCATTAGGGATGCGTCGTGGTAATGGAGATCTGATGGTCCACAGAAGCAAAGGGATACCCTCCAGGAGATTGCTCTCTTGAGACCACCAGGTGAGTGACCTCCTAAGGGCTCTGTCACCTTGATGAGATAGGATCTGGGTGAGTGGTTGGGGACCACTGAGTACTAAGCATCCACTGGGTGGTTCTCATGTGCAAACGTGCTAGGGGTACAGTGAACACTGAGGATGCCATGAGGCCTAGCATCCATTGCATCGAGAGAGCTGAGACTGAGCTGTTTTCCACGATGTAACGGGCCATCTGAAGGATATCGCTCCTCCTGTCTTCCGGAAGAAAAGCCTTTGCACAGGAGGTGTCCAGAAGAGTCCCTATAAAAAGGAGCCTCTGGGAGGGCTGCAGTTGTGATTTCTTGAGATTGAGCAGAACTCCCATGGACGTAAGGAAGCGCGAGGCCGTCTCCACGGCGTCCAGAGTCCCTTGCCTGGAAGGGCTTGCTAGAAGCCAATCGTCCAGATAAGGAAACACTTGAATTCCGACCTTTGAGGTGCGCTGCGAGAACTGCACAACATTTTGTAAAAACTTGCGGCGCCAAGGATAGCCCAAAGGGCAGGACTCTGAACTGATAGTGCTGTCCCAGAGCCACAAACCTCAGGAATTTGTGATGCCTCGGTGAACAGGAATGTGCTGGTAGGCCCTGCATATCTAGGAGGCTAACCAGTCGTGTTGGTGGAGCAGAGGTAACAGGGTTCCCAGAGAAATCATTTGAATTTCTCTTTGGGGAGAAATTTGTTTAGCTTTCTGAGATCTAGAATGGGGCGCATACCGCCGGACTTCTTTGGAACCAGAAAGTAATGGGAGTAGAACCCCGTGTTTCGTTGGTGCATTGGCACCACTTCTACTGCCCTGTTGTTCAGAAGGCCCTGAATCTCGGCGGCGAGAAGGTCTGACTGAAGGGTTGACAGCCTGGGCTGCCGTTTGGGGGGATGATCCGGGGGTCTCCACAAGATTGAGTGAATACCCCTCACAAATTATCTGAAGGACCCATTTGTCTGAGGTTATGGACTTCCACTGGTTGTAGAAGTGCATCAGATGACCTCCCACCGGAGAGGAAAAGTCCACCTCGGGCAGCTGAGATGGAACTTGGGCCGGCAATTCATAAGGTAGTGCTGGGCGCTTTGGGCCCTTGCGCTTTCTGTTGCGTCTTCTTTTGAGGCTGGGCAGGTTGATTCTTATGGAAACTTCCTCTGCCTCTGCCTCGAAAGGACTGGCGATTATGAAACTGTCGTTTACTGGCATGCCCTCGAGAGGGGGCAGGAGGGGGCCGAGCCAACTTAATGGCTGACCTAGTCTTTTGTGTAGCTTCTAGAGCTTGCTCTACCTGAGGACCAAAAAGATATGCACCGTCAAAGGGCAATGCCATCACCTGCTGCTGCGCATCATTGGTAAAGCCTGAAGTGCGCAGCCAGGAATGACGCCGGGTGCAAATAGCAGCAGCCACTGAACGGGAAGCAGTGTCAAAAGCATCCATGGCTTCTTTAACCTGCTGGTTATTAGATTCAATACCTCTGGTAATGGTTTGAAGAAGCTCTGGCTTTGAATCCGACTCCGGCAGGACTTCAACCATCTGTTTAATAGAATGCCACAGGATATACTCATACTGAGAAAAATAGCCTTGGTAACTGGCAATACGCATACTTAGAGTAGAGGCAGCAAAGACTCTCTTACCTAAGGTGTTTATCTTACGGGATTCTTTGTTAATAGGTCGAGCTGTAGTAGCTTGAGGAAGAACGACCTTATCATTCTCTGCCAGGACTACAATAGGATCCGCAAAGGCTTGAGACGCCAAAATGGGACGATCCTTGGGGGCTGAATATTTCCTATCAATGGATTTAGCCACTGAAGGGATAAGAGCAGGATTATTCCATACCATTTGAGACAGCGTCTCGAAGGAAGGCTGAATCGGAGGAGTCAAATCTGTAGGGATCTCCGAGGCATGAAGATACTGGAGTCTGAACAATTTCCTAGGATCGATGTCTGTAGTCTGGAGAGAAAGTGTAGAACTCAGATTTTTAAACAGAGACTTAAAGGATAGGTCCTCGATCACAGGCTCTGCAGCAGTAATAGATCCTGTTTCGTTCACTTCATCACCCAACCGAAGGTCTGGGTCAGGCTCAAAGTCATCTCCTGACAGTCCAGGAGGGACTGTATGGACAGGAAAGGAATGAAATTCAGAAGAGGAGGAAGAAGGAAGCAAGTGAAAAGAGAAGTCCCCGAGCCGGGCGCCGAGGAAGCGCACGGCACCGAACGACACCGCAAGGCCACGCGCACTGAAAAGGCGCTGAAGCCGCTGACAGCACTGATGCCGAGGACAGCCGAGAGGCCACATGACGCCGAGGGCACCGAAAACACTCCCAGACTCAAAACAGGTTTTGAAGGAAGAAGAGCAGGAGATAGGGCATCGGTGTGGCCCCCGCGCGCAGCCATGTGGGGTAACACCTAAGCGCTGGTTGAAGGCACCGAAGAAGGTGCCTCACGACCAGGAAGGTCCAACTCGCCTACCTGGTCACCCAGAGAGCCCAAGGCCCATGAGCGACCGAGCCAGGTAGCCGAACCAACCTCCGAGCCCATTGCTCCATAACAGTGACCCACTGATGAAACTGCTCATCTGAAGACCTACCTGCAGGCGGGTGGGGCTCGATGTCGGCCGTTAGCTACCAGAAGCAGAAGCTGGCGACTCCGGGGAGGAGACCGCAACTAGTCTGATAACCGAGCGCTCATTACAGACATATCAGAGGGCGACCCGAGTGATGCCTTCTCTTTAGACCTGAGGGTCAAGAAGAGTTCGAGGTCAACGGTGCCAAGAGTGCCACCGCTTATTTTACATGCCTGGGACCGCCCATCCTCCGGGCATTGCACTGACCATTGTCAGACCTCCCTCCGGAGAGGCGCGACCGGACCCAGCCCGACTGACTGAACAGCTTTCATCATGAAGTCTTCCTACCGTCACCTGACCTGCCTATGGTCGACTCTGTCAAGGTAGGCTGAGACTTCTTTATTGTATTTATTTCAAAATAAGAATAAAATAAATTTAAGCGATACTGTATCGAGATAATACTACAAAATAATAAAAACTGAAAACTATGCTGCTAGTTTGAAGTTTGACTACCGACAGGCAAGCGTCGTTGTCACTGAAGTGCACTCGATGGCGGGAAAAAAGGAACTAAGGCAGTTGGAGGGTCGACGCCGAGACAGTCGTTACCGCATGAGCTAGGGCTCGCGGCGCCGTTCCTCGCGGCGCCATCTCTGGCGCTGACCCTCCAGCAAAAAGTTTGCTCCCGATGGGTCCTAGTGCCTCCGGCGCAGATCCCAATAGTGTGAATGAGTGGTGGAGACTTATGTCCAGGAAGATTACAGGTTACTCACCTGTAACAGGAGTTCTAGGAGTGGTATATGTTGTTCATCCACACTCTGTGGCAGGTTCCTTGCCGCTTTAAATCTTGCCGGAAGGTCTTCAAGCTGGCTCTTCCCACCTACCCGGGTGGTAAAACCCTCGGCTCCGCCACATGACGCCAGATCTAGCCCGGTGGAAGCCAGGTTGCACGTCAAAGCCGGGGAGGTCGGGTTGGTCGTGTAGATTAACAACATATACCACTCCTAGAACTCCTGTTACAGGACAGTAACCTGTATTTCTAGGGACGTGGATATGTTGTTCAATCCACACTTTGTGGCAGACTCCTAGCAGTTCTCCGGGAGGAGGGAGGCAAGGCGCACACCCCCTACTTAGGTAATAAGCACTGGAGAACCAAGGTCCCAAAACCAGCATCCCGGCGTGACTCTAGGTCAATGTGGTAATGGGAAATAAAGGTGTGTGCTGACTTCCAGGTAGCAGCCCTGCAGATTTCCTGGATAGGGATGTCCCTAGAAGCAGCCACCGAAGCAGCAGTATGGCGGGCAGAATGAGCTCTTATCCCTTTGGGAGGCTCCATGCCTGCTAACCTATAGCATAGCAGAGATCTATGCAGGAGGTGACCCACCTGCTTCTCGTCCACTTGGCTGCAGGTCTGCCAGGTGCGGCTTCAGCGTAGCTGACAAACAGCTGGCGAACCTCTCCCCGAACTTCAGCCGTTCACTCCTTATAATAAGCGAGCGCTCTTCTAGGGTCCAAAGTATGGAGCCTACATTCGGCCTCTGAGGTGTGATTGGGATAGAACACCAGCAGAGTCAACACCTGATTCAGGTGAAACTCCGACACCACCTTCGGAAGGAATTTCAGGTGGGGGCCAAGGACAACCTTGTGCCTGTGGAAGACCAGACAAGGAGACTCGATTGAAAGCGCCTGGAGCTCTCCCATCCTTCTGGCTGACGTTATAGCCACCAAGAAGGTGGTCTTCCACGACAGGTGGGAGATATCGCAACTGTGCATCAGTTCGAATGGCTTGCCCATGAGCTTAGCCAATAAATCAAATCAACTTTATTTTTATAGTGCCTTTCAAATCCAAGGCTGTACATATACACAATAATACAAATTTTAACAAACATTAAAACATATCAACCATGACTAAGTAAAGCTAAAATAAATAAAAGTTTTAAACCAACTTTAAAAGCTTTGACGGTTGGGCATTCTCTCAACCAATGAGGTAGAGAATTCCACAGGGTTGGTGCTGAAAAAGCAAAAGCACGGGATCCTAATGTCTTTAATCGAACCCTGGGAATCTCCAGCAATCCCTCGCTGGCAGAACGGAGAGGACGGAGGGGCAGTAGGGAATCAGAGATCTTTCAGGTAACCGGTCCCTGATCATGTAGGGCTTTAAAGGTTAGTAAACCAACCTTAAGGTGATCCGCCACCAAACAGGCAGCCAGTGCAGTTCGTGGAGCACAGGCGTAATGTAAACTGGTTCTAGAAGTCCCAGTCAAAGCCTGGCCGCGTTCTGCACCAGCTGCAGGCGGTGGATATCAACCCCACGTAGCCCTAGATAGAGGGCATTGCAGTAATCAAGACGGGTAGTGACAAAGGCATGGACCTATGCTGGAAGATCACCCGAAGGAACCAGGTGTTTCACCCGGGCGATATTCCTCAGATGGTAAAAAGAGGATTTGATGACAGCTGACACCTGAGATTTTAGGGTCAGACCGTCATCAAAAATAATGCCCAGATTTCGCACCTGATCGGAGGTAGAGAGCGGTATACACCAAGTGACAGACCTGATGGTTGTCCAGCTCCAAACCCACCCCTGGACAACCTGGGTCCACTACCAATACCTCAGTCTTATCCGGATTCAGTCTCAACCAGCTGGAACTCATCCAAAGTCTGATCTCCGCAAGGCAGCTATTCAGCACAGAGAGTGCATCACCCTGACCAGGCAGAAAGGACAGATACAGTTGAGTATCATCTGCATAGTAGTGAACACCCAGACTGTATCGCCTGATGATTTCTCCCAATGGCAGCACATACACTGCAAACAACATGGGAGCTAAAATGGAGCCCTGCGGTACCCCACAAGGCAGGGAGTGAGCGCCAGAGGAATAAATTCCAGTGGCAACTCTCTGGGACCTGTCCGTGAGGTAAGAATGAAACCATCTGAGGACTGTACCAGACAGCCCGCAAAAACCCCGCAGGCACTCCAACAGCACACCATGGTCTACAGTGTCAAATGCAGCAGAGAGATCGAGAAGGACCAGAATGGTACATGCCTTTCGATCTCTAGCCATTAGGAGGTCACTCAATACCCAGACAAGGGCAGTCTCCGTGCTATGCTTCTTCCTAAAGCCAGACTGGAGAGTATCATAGACACTGTGAGTTATAAGATGATCATCCAGTTGCAACGCAACCGCCTTTTCAATAACCTTACTAACAAATGACAGGTTAGAGATAGGCCGGTAGTTAGCTAGACAATCTGGATCCAAGGAGGGTTTTTTAAGGGCTGGTCGAACAACCGCCTCCTTGAGGGGGTCAAGAAAGACCCCCCCCCCCCCAAAGACTTCCAGACAATGTCAGCAAGGATTGGGCAGATAACTTCTACACATCCTACTAAGAGAGGTGTAGGGCCCGGATTCAAACTACAACTAGTTGGTCGCATTGTTTGGATGATCTTCACAATGTCACTGAACTCCAGCTGGCAAAATCTGACCAGACAGACCAAGTGCATGCCACTTCCTGTCGACCACTGCAGTCCCCATAGGGAGGTCGGACCGATGCCAGACCTGATGCTGGCAACCTTATCTGCAAAACCGAGCGAACTCCTCGCATCTTAGCTGAGAAAAGCTTTCTGGCCTGAAGACCGATTGGATTGCACAATCTGTCCACGGTGTGGAAAAGCTGAGCTGGTCGATTCTGTGCAGCAGAAATCTCCCTGGACAGGAACTCTGCCTTCTTACGGGTGATTTCTGATTGACAGCCATCATCATCATAATGTGCCATCAACCTAAGCCTGTCAGCATCATGGCCCGACATCTGCCAGGCTCTCTCCAACCTTCGGCCAATTTGCCTTAACTCCTTCAAGGAGCCATCAAACCAAGGGCTCCTTGGACGGAGGGCGAGAGGCCGAACACGAACAGGAGCAATTTTGTCCAGAGCATCTCCCACAGCCTTATTATAGGCTAGTACGAGATCATCTGGACCCATGCATTCACCCGTCAGGCCCGATATATCCAGTACCGCCATTAGGTCACTGGGGTTAATACCCCTTAAAGGGCGGTACGGAACCATCTCCGTAGGGGCAGACCTATTAGGGGGGGCCCTGAAACTGAACCTTATGGTGTGATGGTCAGACCAGCTGACTGGTTCCATCCCCAGATCAGCGATCTCCATACCCAAAAGAAAGATCAGATCCAATGAATGACCCCCTACATGGGTCGAGGAGGTAACCACCTGTGTTAGGCCCAGCATCATCATCAGCTGGAGGAGATTTTGACCAAAATGCGGGAGTTCATCGTCGACCCAGGCATTGAAGTCCCCCAGAACTATCAGTCTGGGGAACCTCAACACCATGTCGACAAAGTCTGCTATCTCCTGCAGGAATTCTCCACCGTCCCCTGGTGGATGGTAGACGAGGAGAATCCCGCAGCCTACACCCTCTCCCAGGATATATTCAAAGGATCTGGTACTTCCCAATGGCACATCCACAAGGTCCAGCTCAGTCTTAAACATAATGGCCACACCCCCGCCCCTACGATCCAACCTTGGATGGTGTATCACCGAGAACCCAGCTGGAATTGCAGAGGCCAATATAGGGCCTGGATTTTCATCCAGCCAGGTCTACATGTGATGCAAGCCAGATCAGTTGATCCAACAAGATCAGCTATAATAGCTGTCATGTTTTTAATAGATCTGGCATTGCATAACACCGCCAGGTAGGATGAGCTGTCGAGGAAGACCTCGGCACCTGTCCATTAAAATCGGAACCCTTGGGTATGGGGACAAGACAAGAATAGCCTCTATCCTGACCCCATTTCACCCCAGGGTGTCTCCTGAACCCCAAAACCCCAATCCGCCCACCCCCTTCCTGTCCCCCAGCAGGCTCAGCTCTCCACCTTCGCCTACACTTCCTAAGAATGCCCAACGCATGACACTTAAAATAGGTGTTGGATGACAATGGGGGACATTCAAAGGGACATAATTCCCTGAGCCTGGTGGGGGAATAACGCCCAACCGTCGCTGAACCTCCCCAACACATTATAATTAAACAAATAAACTGGAGAGGAAAAAACAAAAATAATAAGCAAAAATAAACCTATCAATATCAAAAAACCAAAAATAATAATCCACTCCTCCACTCTCTCTCACGGGGGGGGGGAGACAAACAAAAAACCCAACACTATTACACATTTAAGAAAATAAAAAATAAAATAAAACCCCAACCCAAAATATAATCCCAAAATAACAAAATACAATTTTAATAACTGCAACAACAAATTAAAACACCTGTTATTGTCCAATAAAACGCAATGTCCAATGTCTTCAAAAGTTGCTGAGTTTCACAAGATAATGAACCCAAACTGAAAAAATGTGGTGCTCTCACTACCACAACAAAGGATAACAAATCCAAACTGAAAATTGTGGCACTCTCACTACCACAGCAACTGCAATTGAATTGTGCATGAATCTCTGGTATCAACAAAGCTCTCTCACTGCTTCCAATAAAAATGTAATTACAGTACCTGAAAATGATGTAGCACTGAACAAAAATAAAACGAAACAGCAAACTTTTGAAGGTCAGATCAAGGGAGAATAGTACAGGTATTTCTGGCCAGAAAAAGAAGGGGCCCCGGAACAAGAGATACCCCACTTAGCCCACCAAAGCCGCCCAGTAAAACTAGGGGGCCGTAAGGAGCAAAGGAGGAAGATTATCTACCAACCCTCTGACTGGTAGCCTCAACCCCCACAGGGAGTCTCAGGAACCGGGAGCCCAAACTCCGTTACCAAGCCAGTTCAGGATCCTCAAATTCTCAGCCAGATGCAGCTAAACACACTCTCCAGATAAATATCAGATAAGGCTCAAACGGCAGTCAGCCAAACAGTACCGACACAGCGAATCGAAGAAACTGCAGTCAACATCCACAAAACTGCAAGCCACTCCAGGAATCCAAGTCCACAACACAGTCAGCGTCCACAGTATTTCCAATTTTAAAAGCTAAAAATCTCACAGACAATTCCACTCCAGTACTTCTCTCTGTCCCGATGGATCCTACAGCAGGCGGGGGGAAAGATCTTCAGTCAAAACCCCACAAACTACTCCACGCCCATACACATACAGTTTAGGCAGCAAAGCCTAATAACAGATGGCATCCCGCAGCACCTCCATTGCAGAACTAAAAATCCCACTGTCTCGATATATAGCCAAATCAAGCGATAGGCCACCAGGACGCCAAGCACTACAAACGCTTCCCTCCACCCAGATAAATCCTATAATGGGCGAGGGAAATCCCCAGTCTTAAAGCCAGAGAACAATTGTCTTGTAGTAAACCCAGGGAATCCCGATAGAAACTCCACCAGTCGGTAAACTACTCCGTTGCAAAAAGTCCAATGTAACAAACGGGCTAATCTTAAAGGAAGCAGGTCAGAATGAATACAAACACTCGACCACGATTTTCCTGCGTTTTAATGCTTGCACTAGTCCTGCGATTTAGCGTTTTTCAGCGATCTTGTAGTAAACCCAGGGAATCCCGATAGAAGCTCCACCAGTCGGTAAGCTACTCCGTTGCAAAAAGCCCAATGTAACAAAAGGGCTAATCTAAAGGAAGCAGGTCAGAATGGATACAAACACTAATCGTGATTTCCTACGCTTTAATGCTTCCACAAGTCCTGAGATTTAGCGCTTTTAGGTATGGCTAGCACATTCTGTCTTAAATCTTAAACCGCAATAAAAACGCCAAATAAAATAAAATAAATCACATAAAATGCACACAAAATGCACAGACACTACTAGCTATTCTGATGGCTGGCCCAGCGTGGCCGCCATCTTGCTATCACCACTTCTCTCTCGTCTTGCCTTTTGGGCCTTTGGCAGGAAAGAACTCCTGCAGTAGATCCCATGGAGGTGGAGGTTCTCGCACCGGAGGGGATATGTGATCAAGACCTTTGAAAAGGTGCATGACCACCTTCTCCTACGCCACCGACTGCTTACCAGCCCGAGCCTGGTAAGCAGAGATGGCTGCCAGGTGCACCTTCAGGGTCGTCGACTGAAGCACTAGCTGAGAAAGGGACCACAGGTAGTCCAAAATACTAGCCAAGGGACAGAAAGAGGAGTCCAGCCCCTTGTCCTGACACCAAATGGAGAATCTCTTCCATCAAGGCGTGAGCATTTTCTGGTCGACTCATGGGACGCCTCAAAGACGCTTGAGGATCTCGACGAAAGACCCAAGGCCTGGAACTTAGCTGCTCAGCAACCAGCCATCAGGTGCAGGGATTGAAGGTCCAGATGGAACACCTTCCCCCTGTCGACTGAGATCAGGTCCGGGTGGGCTGGAAGCCGCCTCGGGAGCCTGAAGCTGAGGCTGAGGAGATCTGGGTACCAGAACTGGTGAGGCCAGTCTGGGGCTATCAGGATCACTTGCGCCTTGTCCCTCCTCGCCTTAAGGAGCACCTTGTGGATTAAGGGAAATGGAGGAAAGTCTTAAAAGAGGCCCGGGGTCCACGGCCTCGAGAAGGCATCCCCTTGCAGCGAGCCCTGCTGGGGGGGCATGAACAGCTCAGCTTCAGCATTTCCTGGAGGTGAACAGGTACACCTGAGGGGTGCCCCAATGGGAGAACAGGTCTTGCACTACCTCCGCAGGGAGAAACCACTCGGAGATGCAGCGCCTATCCGCTGAGGGCATCGGCCAGACTGTTGGAGGCCCTGACACATGGATGGCTAGGAGATCCGCCTCCAGGCTGATCAGAGACCAGATGGGAGAGCCTCCTTGCACAGAGGCAAGGAGTGCATCCCGACCTGAGGGCTAGTCGAACCGCTTGAAGCTCCAGCAGGTTGATGTGGCATTGAAACTCCTGAGGGGACCAGAGGCCATGGGCCCGGAGATCCCCCAGATGGGCACCGCAACCCATCAGAGAGGCGTCGGTTGTTAGAGTGACCGTTGGCTCGGGGCGGACAAAAGGGATACCCTCCTGCAGATGAGCTGGGATGAGTCACCACTGCAGGCCATCCCACATCTCCTGGGTTACTGTCACCGGCTGGTCCAGAGGACCAGAGCTCTGTGACCACTGGCTGGCCAGCCCCCATTGCAGGGGGCGCATATGCCAGCAGGCACAGCGGACCACGCTGGTGCAGGCAGCCATGAGGCCCAGAAGGCGGAAGAAGTCCCAGGCAGGGTGCAATTGCCCAACCAGAAATGACTGGGCAAAGGAGGAAAGGACCTCGGCCCTGTCCACCGGGAGCCGGACTCTGGCTCGAAGAGAGTTGAGCTCTGCCCCGATGAACTGAATCACCTGCGATGGCATGAGTTCTGATTTGGCCTCGTTGATCAGGAGGCCAATTTGAGAGCAGACCGAAGGACCAGTTCCCTGGACCGCTCCACCTCCAACCTGGAGGGGCTGCAATCAGCCAGTCATTCAGGTAAGGGTACACCCAGACCCCTTGGCACCGCAGGGAATGCTGTCACCACTGCCATACATTTGGTGAAGACCTGGAAGCAGGAGAGAAAGGTCGAAGGGCATGGCCCAGAACTCGTGAAGAGATCCCTCTGCTCTGAAGCTGAGGAACTGCTAATGAGACGGATGGACTGGGACGTGAAAAATGCGCCCTGAGATCCAGAGAGCAGAACCACATGCCTAGTTCCAAGGATGGAATGATCTGAGCCATAGCGACCATCCTGAAGGTGCGTGGCCTTAGGAACTTGTTCAGGTCGTGCAGGTCGAGAATGGGGCGCCAGCCCCCGTCCGCTTTGGGACCAGGAAGTACTTGGACACAAACCCTGGGTCTGGAGGAGGGTCTGCCACCTCGCTGATCACCTCCTTCTGGAGGAGCAGGGCAATGTCGGATCGACAAGCCGACGGAGAGGCTGTGAAACCCATTGCCCCCCGTGGGGCGATGGCACGATAGGGAGGGGACTGCTCGAACTCCAGAGGCAGACCCCAGCCGACCACTTCTAGCACCCAGCGGTCCGTGGTGATAGCGGACCAGGTGGAAAGGAAGTGGCGGAGCCACCCCCCCCACGGGGGGAACCTGGGGAGGAGTGACGAGGCTGGGGGCAACACCCCTCAACCCGTCACTGGGCATGCTTGGAGGAAAGGCTAGCCGAGGGGCCTCCTGGACCCTTCCCTCCAGGCTTCCTACTGGAGGAAGTGGCTGACTTGGCCTAAGGGCACCAAGTGTGAGCCTGCTGGCCCTGTTGCTGGTACTGCTGGGCCAGACGTGCTGCTGCTGGCGGCCTTTATCCTTCTGGGCAGACGTGACAAAGTCCAAGGTGGCACTGCACTTCTCGATCCTCTGGAGATGGCCTTCCACCCCTGGCCCAAACAAGTTGGTGCCCAGGAAGGAAACGTCTGCCAGCTTGTGCTGGGTGTCCGCCGTGAAGGTGGAGATCCGCAGCCAAGCTCTGCGGCGCATGGCTACTATGGCCGCTACTGACTAGGCACAAGAGTCACCGATATCCAAAGAAGTCTGGAGCTGCTGTTTAGCCACTGCCCTTCCCTGATCCCGCACCTGCCTGACAGTCATCTGAAGGTCTGCCGGGAGATGGGGAATCACCTCATCCAGCTAACCCATAAGGGCATGTGAAAAATGTGCCATTAGTACAGCCGAGCTAGCCTGTCGAAGGCCTAGGGAGGAAGCAGCGTAAACCTTCCGTCCTGAATAATCCAGCTTTTGGATTCTTTATTGGGCAGTTTGTCCACGACCTAGCATTCCGGGCAGCCAGAAAATACTGTCTGTCACCAGCCCTCCACAGAGGGTGCTCCAAGAAACCGGAGGGTGAACCGGTGGGGACCAGATACTTCGAGCCATCCTGGTCAAGGTGCGGGACAAGATGCAGGCTGCTGCCACAACGCCAGGGCCGACCAACGATGACTCCAGCCACTGGAAGGCCTCCGTGAGGAATCTCCCGGTCCAGTATTCCTGAGGGGACATCTGGCCTGTTTCTGAACGGGTTCGAGCTGCATCCCAGTGGACTCTGAGATGAGTCGAAGTATTCCCAGGAACGAGGATGGGCTCTCATCCACCCACTGACCCCCTGCAGATTCCAGGTCAATGGACCTGGAGTACAGGGAGGAGCTGTCAGACTCCGAGGAGTCTGCAAACAGCTGCCGAGTGCCTGAGCCACCCTCCACCTGCCGAGGCCGATCGAGAGGGAGGGTGACCGACAACCTGTGGGGTATGCCCTGACCCGACCGAGAATCCTTGGTCGGGCCCCAGTCTTTGGTTGAGGAGGCGGTTCCACCACAATGGGCAGAGTAGCCGGTTCGATTTAACAACCGCGCCTGGGTCGGCTCTCGACAACTATGAGGGGTTGCTTTGGACGCTCCGGTGGCCTGTGCACTCCTGTACGTGGTCCTATATTCATCCATTTTCTTCATGTAAGCCTCTGTCTGCTCCCCAAACAGAGAGTTACCTACTGCAGGGAAATCCATGGCCTTAGTCTGGGTATCCTGTGAAAGGCTAGTACATCTGAGCCAAGCATGTCTTCTGAGAGACACAGATGTAGCCATGACTCTAGACGCGACATCATTGGAGTCCACAGCTGCATGAAACTGCATTTTGGATGCCTCAATTCCATCAGCTGCCACCACCTCTAGCTCCTTGACTAGCTGGGGTGAGGCCTGTTTAGCCAGTTCCAGAACCGTGTCCCATCTGGATTTCTGGTACCTGGCTGTGTAGGCCATATAAGTAGCCTGCCTGAGTCCCAAAGAGGATGCCAAATACTGTTTTTTGGCCATGGCATCCACTTTCCTGGAGTCCTTATCCGGGGGGGTGTGAAGCCAAAGGAATGTTAGCCCTGTCACAGGCTGCAGCCTGCACTACCCCAACATGGCTGCAATGACTATAAAGGAACTCCGCAGCTGAGCCTGATAACAAATGCCTCCTGTCCATTCTCTTATCCACAGGAGGTATTGAATTAGGGGTTTGTAAAATTTTGTGTGTCTGTTTCCCCAAAGATTTATGAAAAGGGATAGACAGATTTTAGGACTCTGGCATGTCCATCATTTCCACAAAATCAGGCTCCTCATCCTCCTCTGCTGCTTCAACCAAGGGAAGCTGCAGGGTTTGTGCCACCTTTCTGTAGAACAAAAAGTGTGAGGGGGACTAAGAGAGCCTGGGAGGAGAGACACCTGAGGGCCTGTCTGGGGAGATGTCCGGTTCAATGGGCACATCCAGACCCCCTTCATCGTCATCATCATAGTCATCACTGGGATAGTCTTCGTCTCCCTCCCACTCCCCATAATAAGCATGTGGGTCATAATCCGGAGGAGATGGATCCGACCGAACTGAGCCGAACTGGTGGTATCGGTTCAAGCCGGAACCGGTCTAAGTGATTGGACAATACTAATCGCTTTGGCTATTTTCCCTTGGTTGGAGAAGTGGGATACAGGATCGAACCTGCAGACTTGCGCTTTTTTCTTTGATGGAACCGAGCCCTGGTCAACTCTCCTTTGCCCGAGGAGGTATCGCCTAGGTCAGTAGGCACCTCCTCAGGTTCTGCCACAACCAACCGGACTGGCCATCTGGATCTACGGACTTCTCAGCCTCCCTTTCCTTCAGCCTACTCAGTCCTTTATCTAGAGTGGTTTTAGGAAAGTTCTGACAGATTTGGCAGTCTGACTTGAGGTGGTCAAACCCCAGACAATAAACACAGATGAGGGTGGGGAATTGACTAGCAAGGCCTCCCCACCTCAGTACAGTGTTGAAACCGGTGGGACCGTTCTTCTTGGGTTTCTCAGACATGGCCAACCTAACAAATTACCCTATAGAAGCTTTCAAGCCAGGTAATAAAGCAACCGATCGGTTACAAACCATGTCACAGGCTTTTTAAAAGAACCAGCAAAAGTCTGGTTCTTTTGAAACCGATCGGTACTGGAACACCACACTAATCCCAGAAAGAAAGAAAAATTTTACAAAGTCGGTTCCAAACCGGACCGACCGGAAAGAAACCAAAGAAAGACAATTTCCACTCTTTTCAGCGAAATAAAACACAGTCACTACCTATCTACATACTACGTGTACCGTAGACAGAGGCTGGAAATCTGAAAATGACAAAAATATGCGGTTTAAACCGAATGCTTTTTCTTTTACCGAACCAAGCACAGGAAATCTCCGGAGCGACTTCACTGTTAGGCGGAGTAATCTAATCTGACAGTTACACTGGGAAGTACCACAGAAAGAGGTTTGAAAACCAAGCTCTAACTCAACGTTCTATGCTTCTGCATAGAGTTAACTCTTTCCTTTCCAGGGCAGTTCAAGTGCTGGGGTTAACTGCATTATGTCTTAATACAGCAAGACTTCATGTTGTTTGAAAAACAAAATTACGGTCCCTTTCACTTTACTATCTTTGGCTGCTTGTCTACAGGTGATATCATAATGCTCTTCTTTTTTTTGCTCCCCGTTGCTGCCTCCCGCTGTACTTCGGCAACAGGAAGACATTGGCATTTTTGCTTGGCTTTTCTCCCTCCTAACCTCGGGACCCCAGAACACAGTTGTATGTGCCCGTGGAGGCAAGCACGCACCCCATGGCTCCAGTGATGGCCCTTCCCCTGCCTGGCCTAATGCTGGATCTCCTTGGGCTTGCCACCACCACCAAGCCTCCACTCGGTGGCAGCCAAGAGCCGGAGACTCCTGATTCCTCTCAGGAGAGGAGAGCTGCCCATCCACAGCTCAATCCAGCTCCCCCCCCCCAAAAGATCCACAGCAAACCAAGCTTGCCCCCGAACTTGGGCCACCAGCGTGGTGTGGCGTCTAGCGCCTCAACCCTCAGTGCCACTGGGCCAGCTTTAATGTCCTGTTTATGACATCTTTAAAAATCTCCACAGAAACAGACTGGGATGTCATAAACCTAACTATGACTGCAGAAGTAGACAAGCAGACAAAGCAAATGGGGCAGACATCCTGTTTCCATGCAAATGTCGTCAGCAGTAGACAAATAAGGGCGAGAATTAAAAACAAAAAAAAAAAGGGTGAAATATAAGCTAAACTTTGTCTAGATATTATGATTTTAAGAGTTGTCTCAACAACAGGGGCTCCCTAAAACCCTGTTACACTGCCAACAAACATTCGGGCACGGACAAAAGCTTGTATTATTCTGCAGTGTATTTTGTAAAACAGTCTACGAAAGGCACTTAGTAGGGGTTTCCATGCTCGTGCAGCGAGACGTCAGACTGGATACCACACTACGGATCAAAGGACCAGTCCATTTATTTTGCAAACCAGAATATCCCTGTTAAGGCAAGACAGTTTTTTTGTGGTATTTCTAGATGAAGGGATGTCTAGTTCTGACGAGCTCAAACATGAGTCTAGTTTGTCGTTCTCAGCCTAAACTGGGTGAAGTCTGTTAAAAAGGTACCTTTTGATTGGTGAAGCCTTGCCAGCCCATACTACTTAAGGATTTGCATACCAAAGATGCTCTGCACCAGGTCTGAGGCATCGGAGTGCATGTACTGTATGTAGTTTGGCGAGATGCACAAGAAAGTATGCTGCACTTAGTATCACATCTGATTGCATCGAATAACCCTGTAAATGCCACTCTACAGAAAAATCTTACTGCAGCCGATTCATTTTTGGACTTTTAGGACTTGCATAAAAAAATGAATGCTGCTGCACGATGACCAAGGAAACACATAGGGGAAAGGGGCCAATAGATGTAAACGGCAACAAAAGCAGAAAAAAGTCCAAAGTTATGGGGCAAACCGAACTTTTAATCAGTAAGGCTCCCCATAAACTCAGGGAGTCTTTTAACCCAGAAAAGACTGCAGAACCTAAGCCAGAGGGCAAACCAAGCACACAATGTTGAGGAGAGGGGTTGACACGCACAAATAAAATCCTCCATACTTTCCTACGACACCATACCACAAGGCAGACCACAGAACAGACAGAAAAGTCTTCTGCAAATTATTTAACATACTTATCCGGCACTCTGAAATACTGAGGCAGGCAGATCAAGGCAACAAAGAACCAGGCACACAGGACAGGACCTGGAAACCAGAGTATTATAATGCTAAAATTGGGCATAAGAGGAAAACCAGCATGTGAGCAGGCAGGATAACCATCAACCACATGAAAAGGGTGAAGGAGGGAGGGGCTGTGGCTCAATGGAGGAGATTCTCTTGAAGATCTGTTACAGTAAATAAATATTCTCTCTTCTGAGGATATCTCTCTCCACTGAGCTACACTGTGGAACAATTCCCAAGCAGTCCAAAGCACCGAGGGAGGAAGGAAGGAAGGATCTAAACACTCTGAGTAAGGAAGCTTTGCAGGACAGAAACACAGAAACAGAATTTATCAGCAGATAAGGACCACTCGGCCCAACCAGTCTGTCCATTTTTTTCCCTGCTTGTACTTTCACCACAGACCTTACCTAATCTCCAGCTACCGCCACCTGTTTCCCAACTAAGATTCCCTTGTGCTTATCCCATGCATATTTGAAGTCCACCACTGCTTTTGCCTCCATTATCTCTGCTGGAAGACCATTCCAGGCATCCACCACTCTTTCAGTGACTAACTACATCCTCACATCCCTCTTAAATGTTCCCCCTTCTAGCTTCACTGTATGTCTCCTTGTTCTCGTGCACCTTTTCCTCTGAAAAACACTCCCCTCCTGTACTTTGGTCAATCCCATAAGATATATATAGGTCCTATCATGCAGCCCCCCTTTCCAGGGTGTACATACTGAAATCCCATAGTCTGTCCTCACAGGGCTTCTGATGCTGCTCCTGCACCATTTTAGCTGTCTACCTCTGGACATCCTCCACCCCGTTCATGTCCTTCTTGAGATGTGGTCTCCAGAACTGGACACAGTACTTCAGAACACAGAAACACAGAATTTTGTGATGGCAGATAAGGACCGCTTAGCCCACCCAGTCTGCCCATTTCCCTACCTAATGGATAAGCTGCAGATCCTAGTTAACCAGCAGCCTACTTCTTTCTACCCCCACCCCTTAGAATTGCCTTATGGCTGTCCCATGCAGCTTGAATTCAACCACTGTTTTTGACTCCACAACCTCCTCCGGAAGGCCGCTCCATGCATCCACAACCCTCTCTGTGAAAAATACTTCCTTACATTACCTCTGAGCCGCCCCCATCTTCAAATTGTGCCCCTTGTTTTGCACACCTCTTTTTGAAAGATGCTACCTCTTGGACTTTGTTGATTCCTTGAGGTACTTGAATGTTTCTATCCTCCCCCCTCTCCCCCTTTCCTCGAGGGCTATACATACTGTATTAAGCTCCTTAGTCTCCCTTCATATGTCTTCCGGTGCAGACCCTGCACCATTTTAGTGCCCTCCTCTGGACAGCTTCCATCTTGTCTATGTCCTTGCGGAGACTGGGTCTCCACAACTGCACACAGTACTCAGATGGGGTCTCACCAGCTGTCTGTACAGAGGGATAACAACTTCCTGTTTTCTACTGGTGATGCCTTTCCCTATGCATCCCAGTATACCCCCAGCCCTCCTTACTGCCCTCTCACATTGGTGGGGTCTCAGCAATGATCTACACAGTGGCAACATCACTTTCCTCCTCCTGCCGATGATACCCCTCCCTATGCACCCAAGCATCCCACTAGCCCTACCTAAAAATGCCTTGCTGCACTGCCTCACCACCTTGAGGTCATCAGGTATGATTACTCTGAGGTCTCTTTCCTGTTTGGTGACTGTCAGTACCTTCTCCCCATATTATACTCTGTCTCTGGGTTTCTGAACCCTAGGTGCATGGTTGTCCACTTTTCCACATTTAAACCCAGCTTCCATATCGCTGACCACACTTGGAGTTCTCAGGTCTCTGCACAGTCTCTCCACCCCCTCTGGGGTGGGGGTGTTCACCCTACTTTCCCTTCCAGCTGTTCTGCAATGCCACTTATAAAGACGTTAAAGAGGACTGGACACAGTTTTTGTTTTTTGTTTTTTTTATTTAGTATGGCTTATGGGGTTGCCAGACCTCCGAGGGGTTCAGCCCCTGATCTCCCGCCTACCACCAAGACTTAACTGAAGCAGTTATCCGCCTAGGCTTGCCCCTCCCTCCCCCAGCAGACAGACACGGCCCCCATGGATGACTGAACATGAATCACAGTGGAACACCACCGGGAGGGCCTCCCAGGCTTGCTTCCCAGGGCGGGGCAGCGGGACTGAACCGTACTGACGGAGACTGCTCGCTCAGTCACCGACCAAGCATCGCAGTGGCAGCACAGAGTCGAGGAGTGGAGCATCATAGATGGAGCTGGCAATGAGGTTTTCGAGGCTGTAATCCCCAGGGAGGCATGGTGTGCGATGATGGACTCGGTCAGGGGTCAGTCAAGTGCTGATCGCTGACCCACCCTCCCCACTGAGAAGGACAGCAGTCCATGGGACGCACAATCCCCCCCCCCGGCCCTCTGGACCCAGTATTGAGCCCTGAGGTACCCCGCTGGTCACTCTATTGTCCCCTGAAAGAATTCAGTTTACCATCACCCCTGTCACCAATCCAACAACCAATTTCATACCCAATTTACCACCTTAGGACTCACCCCCCAAACTGACCAGTTTACTAAAGAGCTTTCAATGCAGTACAGTGTCGGAGGCCTTGCTGAGTCTAAATAGGCCACGTCCACTGCCCCACCATGATCTAGTTACCTGCTCGTCCAGTCAAATAAATCTATCAGGGTTATCTGACAGGTCACCTCCCACCTGTGAATCCATGGTGCCCCAGATCTTGTAGCCTGCTGAATTCAAGACTCTGTACTACACAATCCTTTCCTTCAAAAGTGACTTCTTTAGCTTCCCCACCACTGATGTCAGACTGATTGGCCTATAGTTGCCATCATCCTCCTCCCTGCTACTGCTTTTATGAAATAATTTGCAAGTCCTTTCATAATTTTCTCCTAGCTGAAGGAACTTGTCCCCCCCCCAGTGCTCATGCTGCTTTTATAGGGCTATCCCCTTCCCCTTCCACTGTGAAGACCGAACAGAAATATCTTTTCAAGAAATCTGCTTTTCCAGATCCTGCTCTGCACAGTCCTCCCTCTGCCCTTTTAACCTCATAATCCCTCCCCTCGTCTCTCTCTTCTCCCTTGAAAAGCATAGTAGTCTTTTTTCTTGTTTTTGTTCACTTCTTTTGCACAGATGATTGTTGTCTTCACTATGTTATCTCTTAATTTGGCCCACTGTTCCTCCACCTCACCTTGGCTATTCCCCCTCCTGGGTCATCTCTGAGGCATTCGCCCATTTTTTAAAAATGTGTCCGCCTAAAGTCCAGGACCCTTCTCCTGGTGTGGTTTGCTTCCACTGTAGTCATTATGCTGAGTCACACGGTACTGTGGTCACTGGTCTCGAGGAGGCCTCCTACCTTGATGTCAGCAATACTGTCCCCATCGGTAAGCAGCAGATCCAATATTGTCCCATCACGAGTGGGCTTCCTGACTAGCTGCCTGAGAAACACCCCTTGCAGGGAGTCTAGGATGTCCTTGCTTCTAGCCAAGGCTGGGAGGCTCCAATCTACACGAGACAGATTGAAGTCCCCCACCAGAACTACCTCCTCTTTTTCTACCAGTGTGCTAATGGCTTCCCCGGTGCCTTATCCAGTTCTTCCCCCTGCGTTGAAGGTCTGTAAATCACACTAGTGCAACACTGGCTCCAGCTCCTGACTCCAGGGTGACCCTCAGTACCTCCTATCCCTCCTTACCCCCCCCCCGTTTCCCTGCATTTTCGTTGCTTTGGTACCCTCCCTTACATATAACACCACTCATTCTCCCTAGCCTATCCTTCCAGAAAGTACAGTTACGTAAGAACTTCACGTAACAGTAGATCTTCGAGAGAGGCTCTTGCAGGTAATTACATAGGACTGACATCGGCAGGCGGCAGGACCACATGGAAAAATTTCTAGCTAGCAGTCTCTGGCGAGGAACCCCCACGTCAGGTGACCGGCGTCAGGAGACATCGGTATAAGGGGGGGTCCCTCATGCCCGCCTTCCAGTTCTTTCTCGCCACAGGCCACAAGAGACCGGACGAGAAAGAAGCGGATATTTCCCTCACTGGAAAAGGAGCTGAAAAAGCTTAGGGGGATGGAGGGAGGGATAGTAGTTATTTACTGTAGCAAGAGCTCTCTCAAGATCTACTGTTACGGTAAGTTCTTAAGTAACTGACTATCTTACTTTGAGAGGGCTCTTGCAGTAGGTAATCACATATAGGACTGAGTCCCAAGCAGTCTGGAACAAGAAGAAGCACAGGAGGAGGAAAGCTACTCAAAGCAGATCCTCTAGCTGTGAAGGCCTTAAGAAAGAAGGCCTTGCAGAACAGCGAGCCCAAGCCTGCTCTACAGCGAGAGGCAATATCCAAACTGTAATGTTTTGTAAATGTGGACAGAAGTCCAAGTGGCGGCAGCACAAATGTCTGCGCTGACACATTCTTGAAACATGATGCAGAGGCAGCAACCCTCTGGTGGAGTGGCCTTTATTTGACCCGAATGGTCTTGTACTTGTCATAACAGAAGGTGATGCAATGAGCCAACCATTTAGACAGGCATTGCTTGGAAACAGCATTACCTTCCTTTTGGGGCAAAAGAGACAAAAAGTTGATCAGTCTTTCTGAGATCCTTTGTTCTGTTAGAGTAGTATCTCAGAATGCGGTGAACATCCATAGTGTGAAGTAGATACTCCCCCTGATTGGAGTACTGCGTAAAGAAGGCAGGTAATTCTATGGACTGGTTCAATGTAGATTCTGCTATCACCTTGGGGAGAAACTTAGGATTGATGCGCAGAGCCACGCATTCCTTGTGAAAAATCAAGTACGGGTTTTACACATCAGGGCTGGAGCTCGGAAATCCTCTGAGCAGCGTGTAATGGCCACTAGAAAGAGCGTCTTCCATGAAAGGAACTTTATGTCTGCTGAGGCCGCCGTTCAAAAGGAGGCAAAGTAAGTTTCTCAAGAACGGTTCAAATCCCAAGGAGGGCGGAATCTGATAGGGGCTCTCAAGTGAAGAACCCTCTGAGGAAAGTCTTGAGACTTCCAGTTGAGCAAACGTCCCATCTGTGAAGGGAATATGGTAGGCGAAATGGCGCCTATGTGTACCTTCAGAGACGAGTGACTAAGACCCAGGTCGAAGACGGACGAGGTACTCCAGCAGTCGCCTAACTGAGCAAGAGAAAGGCTCAAGCCTTTTGAAGCAGCCCAGATTGAGAACCGCTTCCACTTCATGGCATAGTAGACCTAGTGGAGGGCTTCTTAGCCTCCACCAAGATCTCAGCCACCTGGGGAGAAACCCCAAAGCAGGCTTGAGCTATGTTTGCAGGAGCCACGCATGCAGCTGAAGGGACTTGAGACCTGGATGAACCAGGGTCCCCTGATCCTTGGTCAACAGAATCCGTGACAGTGGAAGAGGAGGCTCCTCTGAGTATTGTTGCAGAAGAGAGAACCAAACTTGCCTGGGGCAGAAAGGAGCAATCAGAATAATTTGTGCTCCTTCTGAACCTAGTTTCTGCAAGACACGCGGGATCAGAGGAATCTGGGAGAAGGCATAGACGAATCTGTCCCTCCAATCTAGAGACAGAGCGTCTCTCCAGAAAATGCCTCACTCTTGAACGAGCGAGCAGAAGTCGGGAAGCTTTGTGTTTAGAGGTGAAGCAAACAGGTCCACCTGAGGTGTTACCCAACGTAGGAAGATATCGTCTAGGACCCCCTGATCCAGCTCCCACTCGTGAGCTGGTGCAGACGAGCGACTTAGTTTGTCTGCTAAGGAGTTCTCGACCCCCTTGAGGTGAAAGTCGTGTTGTGCTGCCCAATCCCAGACTTCCCTGTAAAGAGGGTAGGACCGAGTCCCACCCTGTTTGTTAATGTGCCATACCACACACATATTGTCCATCTGGACGGCTAGGTGGCCTGAAGAAGATGCAGGTGGAGGGCCTGGAGAGCGTAGAGCACTGCCCGAAGCTCGAGCACATTGATGTGCAGTGATTGCTCGAGCTTGGACCAAGAGTCCTGGGTCCGATGTGGACCGAGATGGGCTCCCCAACCTTCGCCCTAGGCGTCTATGGTCAGAGTCTGGGAGGGAGGAGGAAGGAAGAATGGAACTCCCCGAATAAGGTTCTCTCGAACCAGCCACCATTGTAAGTCTCGAATCATGGGAGAGGAGACTAGGACCAATTGGTCCAAGTCGTCTACCAACTGATCCCATTGAGAGCGAAGTGTCCACTGAGAGACCCTCACGTGGAGCCGAGCGCAAGGGACTGTCGGGATAGCAGCCGCCATAAGCCCGAGGAGGCGAAGAACTGACCTTGCACTGACCCGCCTGTGGCTGGACAACAGGCTTATCTTAGTCCGGAGTGTGGCCTCCCTGTCCGGAGGCAGAAAGGCCCTGCCTAGGGTCGTGTCCAGTATCTCCCCAATAAACTGAAACCTCTGGGATGGGATCAAATGAGACTTGAAATGGTTGCTTGTAATACCCAGACAGGCAAAGACCTGCTGGATGAGGGAGAGGCAGTGCAGGAGTTCCTCCCTGGACGAGGCCGCCAGGAGCCAATCGTCCAGGTATGGGAAAACCTATACCCCCCCCCCAGGTAAGCAGGTAGGCCGCCGCCACTGCAAGGCATTTGGTAAATACTCGAGGGGCCGAGGAGAGGCCAAATGGAAGTGCCTAGAACTGGTAGTGGTCCCCCTGGAAAGCAAAACGAAGATATTTGCGGTGAGACGGGCAGATAGGTATGTGCAAGTAAGCGTCCTGCATATCCAGAGCACACAGCCACTGGCCCGAGCGGAAGAGGGGCAGAAGGCTCTGCAGTGAGAGCATCCTGAACCTCTTGTACTCTACGGAAAGGTTTAGGGAACTGAGATCTAGAATAGGTCTTACATCTCCTGTCTTTTTTGGGACCAGGAAGAAGTGGGAATAGTAACCCGTTCCTTGCAAGGGAAGGGGGACAGGTTCTATCGCCTCTTTCAGCAAAAGTGCTGAAATTTCTTCATGGACCAGAAGAAGATGTTCCCGAGAGTACAACGACCTTGGGGGAGGGTGATGAGGTGGTTTCTGCAGAAACTCTATTGAGTGTCCTTCTGCAATTAGCTGGAGCACCCATGAATTCGATGTTATCCTCTCCCAGCCCCGAAGGTGGAGGGAAAACCTCCCTCCTACCGGTTCCTCCGGGAAGCCCAGAGGTAGTGGGAGAGGAAGGAGTCAGGTGGTGTGGGGCAGCGCCGCTGAAGCTCCTGCTGCTTTTTGGCGGGGCTTGGCAGCTGGGAGGGCCGTTTAGTGGCCCTCTTACCCTGTGGTCTCGCTTTAGGCGATTCCGTCTGCGAAAGGGATGATACATAGAGTCGACAGACTTTAGTGCCATCCTCTTCCTGCAGGTCAGGTGATGATGTCCTTGACATCACCCCAACAGCACCAAACCCGGAAGGGCACTTCCTGGATAGCGGACTGCACTTCCGTGACCAACCCTGACACTCGGAGCCAAGCATGACGCTGTAGACCTACGGAGAAAGTTGAGCTCCTACCAGCAGTGTCCACTGCATCGTAGGTCACACGAAGAATGTGCCGACTGGCCGAACGCGCAGAGCAGACGAGGTCAGCCACTTCCTGCTTGACCTGAGAGTCCGGAAGGGAGTTCAATTTCGATTCCACCTCACTAAGAATCACCTTCTGGTAATCCCCCATGTGGCCAATGTAGTTCAGGGCCCTAATACCCACAGTTGAAGAAGCAAAAATCTTCTTGCCATACTGGTCCAGAAGGAGGGATTCCTTGTCAGATGGAGACAGGCTAAGATGTTTGGTTGAGCTGACCGCCATGAGCGGCGCTAATCACAACCGAGTCGGGACGATGGTGGGAGTCTAAAATTCAACACCCTCTGGAGCCTGGTATAGCCTGTTCGACTTTCTGGGAAGTGGGGCTAAGGCCGGCGGTTGATTCCATATGATGGTAATAAGGTCGGCATGAGGCTCAATCAAGGGTGGCACAAAAGTGGGAGCTGTCACAGGCAGATCCAGATGCTCAGCGAGTTTTTTTACGCTGGGGGTCTGGCTCTAAGGATTGCCACTTATGTAATTTCTGGATCTTCCGTAGCAACTCCGTGAAGGAAGGATCCTCTGGAGGAGACTTCGGAGGAGTCCTTGGCCGGAGAGCGTGGCTCGTCGTCTTGCTCGGAACAACCATCGGAAGGATCCGAGGAAGAAGAAGATGAGGAAGAGGCAGACTCCCTCTCCCAACGAGGGGAGGGAACGGACCCCTTGGGAATCCTCGAAAGCGGTCCTGCCCTCTCTGGACCCAGAGGGTTTAGCCCTGGTGTCTGGAGGTGGGGAGGAGTGTCATCGTGGACGACAGGAACCGGCACCGCATCGGAAGATGACTCTCCACCTCTCTGGTGAGCTGAGCCTTGGCCTCAGCCCACCAGGAGGCCAGAGTCTCAGCAAGTCCACCAGCGGCTGAGGGGCGGTGGTGGAGGAGGAGGAGGATACGGGTATGGACTATACCCAAAGGGGCAGATTGTTAACCCGATGGCGGGAAGCCCGGCACTGCAGCATCGGATATGTCGGCGCCCGGATACCGCGGTCCTATCGACAAGGCCGGATAAGGACGGGCCAGGTACCCGGAGCCAGAGGAGCTACCTGAGCAGACGGTCCGCCGGAGGCCCAACAGGCAGTTCTGGAGCGGAAGACCTGGGGCGGAGGCGCCGCGTCTGGGTGACATCGGGGGTGGGATGTCATCCGGCGTCGGCAATACCGGCATCGAGGCAGGCGTCCTGGGAACCGACGTCCAGATCAGTTGGACCAGAAGGTGGACGGTCTGACGGAGGTGGACCAGAAATCTCAAGCCGCCTGGGATTGGGGGATAGAAATCCTCGGGGTCGGGCTGAGAAGACTCAGGGTCCCCGGAGGGCAGCGAAGGTTGCGGGGAGCTGAGAACGATGGACGTATTGGGGAGGGGCCAGCGTCGGCTCATCCGCTGAGCGGACGGACGAACCGACGTGCGGCTTAGCAGTGGGATCCGGGCGGATGCCGGAGGGGCCGGCATCCGACTTAATGGACCCTTCGCCAGAGGCAGGCCGTGATGGAGGGGCGGCCTGGTCGGGCAGAATGGGGGCCTCGCGCCGCCCCAAAGGGTTGGGCGACTTACCAGGCCTTCTCGTGTAGGCGTCGGAGGAGCCCGGCGTCTGGCCTCGGAGCCCTTGTGCCAGTAGGCCACGAAACCACGGCTTTACTGGACGGAGGCCTCCATGAGCCGGAGGCACCTGAAGGCCCGGCAGCGAGCCAGGCAGGGCCAATGCTGCCTTAGAAGCCTCTAAGGCGGCCGTCGGGAAGCGGTCCCCAGGGGACATTACCTGTTTCACGGTGACTCCCAAGAAAGACAGCTGTGGAGAGGAGCCTTGTCCCGTGCCTTTCCTTATCCTTTTTCTTCGATGGCCTTCAGGGAAGTCAACGCTGCAAGCTTTTTCAGTTCTTTCTCCATGGAGCTCATTTTTTTCAAAATGTGGGTTCCAGGGACTGCTGCCACCTTCTCCGGTGGCTGCGTTAAGCTGAGGCTGTGCTGGCACTTCTCCACGGATGGTCGGGCCTAGGCAAAAGGCACAGGAAATGGCCATCCCTGCTGCGGAGTTGGTGCCGCACGAGTCGCAGACTTGTTTTTGTGCTCGGAGGACGGACGACATACCGATGGATACCTGAAGATGGCTGAGAAAAAATTGAAAATACTGTAAAATTACTGGCGAAGGAGCCTGACGAGCAAGGAACTTCTCATGAGGCTCTGCTAACGCCAGGAAAGAACTGGATGGCGGCGAGGACCGCCTTTGGTACAGACGCCTTCCTGACGCCTGGTCACCTGATGGGGCGGTCCTCACAGAGACTGTTAGCTAGAAATTTTTCCATGGGGTCCTGCCGCCTGTCACATCAGTCCTATATGTAATTACCTACTGCAAGAGCCTCTCAAGTAAGATCTGAGTATAGACTGGTATGGCCATGTCCCACTTGTGATTACCTGCACCATGACTCAGTAATGGCCATAATATCCACATCAGCCTCCAACATGACTACCTCAGGTCTGGAATTTTATTTCCAGACTCCTTGGATTTGCACAGATGGCATTCCACACCTTGTTCACATTTTGCCTACAGACCCCCTTCTTTCCTTCTGGTCCTGCCTCCTTTTCCCTTCTCAAGTTCTGTTCCCATTCCCCTTGTCTAATTCCACTGTACTGTTTTCTTTATCCTACTCCAAGGAGGATTCTCCTCAGGTAAGAAGTAAGGCCAAATCTGACATCTATGAGAGACATGTCCAGAATAATGTTTAGTGAATGCATAAACAGTACTCCAAATGGAAGCAGCAAAGATGCCTGCAGTGGATACATTGTAAAAACAGGCCCACAAGGCAGTCATGCTACAGTGGAATGGACAGGACCAGGAAGCGGCTTACTGTGCTTCTGGTAACAGAAAGTAATGAAGTCGGCCAACCATTTGGAAAGGCCCTGCTTAGGAACAAGGGAGCCCACCATCCTGGGAGTGAAAGCTACAAATAGCTGAGAGGACTTCCTACAACCTCATCGCATAACCAAGGTATTAACGCAACGTTAAACAGATGTCAAGCGTGTAAAGACTATATTCCCCACTATCCGTGGCAGTTGAGAAGTAAACCGGGAGGTCAACAGTCTCATTAAGTTTATGCCCAGAAACAACCTTAGGCAGAAGATGAAGATTAGGTATGCAAGGTAATCCAATCCCTGTGTAAAACAAGGTAAGGGGGCTCCACAGCAAGAGCTTGCAATTTAGAAATACATTTAATATACATCATAGCCATAAGGAACAATGTCTTCCAAGAGAGGAAGCGCAGCTAACAAGTAGCAGCAAGCTCGAAGGGAAGTGCAGTAAGTGTCTCAAGAATACAAATCTCACACCACAACCAGATCCTGGACGGAGGAGTGCAGAAGCAGAACACCTCTTGGGAACCCACAGTAAACCTCCAGCTGGGCCACCGTCTAGCCGTCGGTCAAGGCACGAAAAGCAGACACCACAGTCAAGTAAACTTCTAATGAGGTATACCTTAGGCCTGCATCAACAAAGGACAGGAAGTAGTCCATAACAGGACTGACTGGACATGTAAAGGGAGCCAGCAGATAGGACAGCACGCCAAATTGTAAAATGTTTCCATTTCTGAGAGTAGGAGCATCTAGCAGAGAGCTTACAAGACACCAATAGAACAGCTGCAACCACTGGGGACACCCTAAAACAGGAGCATTCTATGTTCTCAGGAGCCAGGCGTGGAGATAAGTGATGAAGCAAATTGAGGAGCACTCCCACGGTGTACCCTCGACAGTGGGAAGAACTGAACTGAAGTTGGTGAGAGAGCTGGCAGCAGTTGTGGGCTAGTGTGCAGCAATACATAGGAGGGTGCTCAGGTGCTGTAAGCAGTAGCAACTGCTCGCCCCTGACCAAAGCTTTGTTCCCGTAGTATCCTATTTCCTCCGGCCTAGAACCATAAGTGGAATCAATTGGAATACTGATTCCAGAAAATCTGCTCTTGCAAGAAGCACATCCTTGGAGCTGTAGTACAAATAGCACTTTTTTATCATTTTGCAAAGTGTTTTGTGAAACTGTGTAGAAGACACTTAAATAGGGCTTTCATGCTCGTGCAGTATGACATCAGACTAAATGGCAAAACACAAAAACTGTCAAGTTGGTACCACACAACTGATCCAGGACCAGTTAAACATTCTTTTCTTTTTTTTGGTAACCAGTGGGTGTGGCCTATCACTTCTTTACTGGAATGCAGGGCATCAAATTGTTTCAAATTGCCTTCTGGAGAAGAGGGGTTGGCTCTATCACTCTCCCCTTAGGGCTCAGCTTTGCTGTGCTTTCGTGAGTTTGCCTCAGGCGCAACTCCACCTAGGCTATTAAGGAAACTGGATGCAGGGAAATGTATTTACAAAGTCACTGCAAAATGGACTTTGCTACCATATCTGGCAAATTTTGTCAGTATGGTAGGAGAAGTGCATTTTATGAAACATTGCTAAATTTCACCAAATGCAGTGACATCACAGCAAATACCACTCACGAAAAGAATTAGGTTTTATACAAGAAAAATTACTCACCTTAGTAATGTTGTTTCTTCTAATGGAGTCTTGCTATATTATAGACATTAGCAGTTTGATCCAGCTCTAGAACTGCCCGGAGTGAAATGGTCAAACCATTCCAAAATAGAATTTTGGCACAGAGCAGCTCTATCTGTGTCATTTCAAACTTGAACTGTCAGATCTTACTGAGCCAAACTCACTAAGGTTCGTGTGGAAGCTGTAACCTACACTAGCCAAAGGCTACCTAAATAATAACAACCATTGATGGTCCCAACACCCAAGACTCAAGTCAGGGACCAGAAATACTAACACCATTCTAATAATATGAAAATGGAACATAAGTATAATAAAACACACCGCGTACACATACACACCCCAAAGTCCCAAAGGGGACAAAATGCTAACAGGACATAAGTAGGTGCCCACACTAAGTTGCCGCACCCCACCAAGTAGAGGTTCTGAGAGGGGCAGGTTGGGGAGGTCTATAATATAGCAAGACTCCATTAGAAGAAACAACATTACTAAGGTGAGTAATTTTTCTTCAAACAACATGAAGTCTTGCTATATTATAGATTAGCAGAATACACAGCAGTACCTCCATGGAGGAGGGGCAGAACCTACTTAGGGAATAGGCTCTGAAGAACAGCTGAGCCAAACCAAGCATCTCTCCTGGCCTGGACATCCAGGGAGTAATGCTTGGTAAAAGTGTGTACCGCTTTCCAAGTAGCAGCCTGGCAAATCTCTAATAAAGGATATCTCTGGCAGCAGCTAGAGACGAGCTGTACCCTGGTAGAATGACCCTCAAACCGGGAGGGGGGCTCTGCCACTTTCTGATAACAAAATTGATACAAGAGACAATCCACCTGGCTATTGATCTCTTAGTGGCAGGTTTGCCTTTTCCCAACTTCACCATAGGTAAGGAAAAGTTAGAGGGATTCAACCTGTGACCTTTGCACGCCTATATAATAACTAAGAGCTCTCTTAACATCCAGGTTGTGCAACCTCCTCTCACCCGAAGAGGAGTGATCAGTGAAAAATACTGAAGGGAGATAGATTGATTAAGATGGAAATCTGAAACCACCTTAGGCAAAACTTCCTATTAGTCCTAAGGACTACCTTATCCCTGTGGAAAGAAATAAAGTCAGTCTCCACTGACAAGGCTTGCAATTCACTTATGTCTGGCGAAGTGATAGCCACTAGAAAAACAGTTTTCCAAGTTAGGTACTTAAGCTCTGCAGAAGACAGAGGTTGCAAGGGGCTGCATTAACTGGGCAATGCAAACATTAAGGTCCCAAGCAGGGCCGGTTCTCGAAAGGGAGGATTAGTATGGAGTAATCCTTAAAAACTTGGAAAACACGGATGAGAGGAAGAGGGATGACTTTCCTGCTGACACAAAAGCAGACACAGCTGCCAAATGAACTCTCAGGGTAGCTGGTCTGAGACCCAAGGAATTAAGATGTATCATGTAATCTAACAAAATGGGCAATTCAGCAGATTCTGGGAAATATTTCTCCAGCACACCAAATGGAAAACCTTTTCCATTTAGAACTATAAGTAGTCCTAGTGGAAGGCTTTCTAGAAGCCTTTAGGATCTCAAGAACACCCTGAGAGAGGTGTAAATCAGCAAACTCTAACTCCTCACGAGCCAGGCCTTGAGGTTGAGGGATTTGAGGTCCGGATACCAAACCCTTCCCTGGGCATAAGTCAACAGATTGCGATTCCTGGGGAGGCACAGGGGAAGATGGACTGTCAGAGACAGAAGGAGTGGTACCAGGGCTGCCTGGCCTAATCCGGGCAATCAGAATCACCCTGCAAGGCTGAGATCTGATTTTGACTAGTACTTTGAATAGGAGAGGAAGGGGGAAGCATAGAGAACTTCCTCCCAATCCAGAAGAAGGGCATCCAGGGAACTGAACCCAGCACTGGAGGCCTGCAACAGAACACAGGAAGTTTGTGATTGTCTGGGCTGCAAAAGATTATCTGAGGGATGCCCCACCTGGCAAAAACTATCCCCAGCACTTGAGGATCCAGGGACCATTCGTGATGGCCCTGGGAAATCCTGCTGAGGGCATCCGCTAGGACATTGTCCTTCCCTGGAAGATGAACTGCTATGAGGGAAGTGTTCAGGAATAGGCCAGAGACCACAACTTCATTGCCTCGGTGCACAAGGCCGAAGACCGAGTGCCCCCGTTTGTTGATGTACCACATTGTTGTGGTGTTGTCTGTTCTGACTTGTATCACCTGTCGTGGACAGATGCAGAAAAGCTTGAAGAGCTAAAAAGACAGCTCTGAGTTCCAGCAAATTGATGTGGAGCAGAGATTCCTGGGGGGACCAAACTCCCTGAGTGGAAAGGTCGCCCATGTGGGCTCCCCAACCCAGAAGGGAAGCATCTGTAGTGAGAGTCAAGTCGTGAGAAGGGGAAATGAAGGGGACCCCCACTCTTAAATTGCTCTGATCCTGCCACCACTGGAGAGCTAGGATCAAGGTTCGAGTCACTGGGACCAACTTGGAAAGAGGGCTCTTCTCTGAGACAAAAGGTTCTCAAGTGAAACTGAATGTCTCTCATCTGAAATCTGGCCCTGCACAACAGCTGTGGATGCAGCCATGTGCCCAGGAGCTGCAGAAAGTGTCTTGCTGGTCAAAAGACCTGCAGAGTGAAGGAAGAGGCCAGAGCCACTAAATTCCTTACCCTTTCTGGGGAAGAAAGGCTCTGGCTAGCTTTGTGTCCACTCTGCCCCTATAAAGGTGAGTACCTGGACTGGTTCCAGAACCGACTTTGGTAGGTTTAGCAGAAAACCCAGGAGGTGAGAAGCTGCTGGGTGACCTGCAGGTGAGATTTTACCTGTTCTGGGACTGGCCTACAATGAGCCAGTCGCCTAGATAGGGAAAACAGTAATCTCCTCCTTAAGTGGGCCACTGCCACTGCTAGACACTTTGTGAATACCCTTGGAGCAGAGGTAAGTCAAGGGCATTGCTCTGAACTGGTAATGACCTGAGGGCAGTTCAATCTGAGGTACTTTCAAGGGATCTTCTGATTAGGACATGGAAATAGGCATCCTTGAGGTCCAGGGAGGCTAGCCAGTCCCTGGCCTTAGGGAAGGTAAAATCATTGCCAGAGTTACCATTTTGAACTTTGGTTTCAGAAGATGCTTGTTCAGATATCCGAGATCTAAAATGGGCCACCATTCTCCTGTCTTTTGGGGTAAGGAAGTATCTGGAATACAGACCCCTGCCCTGATGCAGGGAGGAACCCTTTCTACTGCTCTGAGAGCTAACAGGATGAGACCTCTGTTTCCAGGCAGGGTCTCTGGAAGCACTTGCAGGTGAAAAGTCTGCTTCTCAACTTGGGAAACTTTTGAAGCTGAGAACCAGACCCTGGCTTACTACTTCCAGAACCCACTTGTCTGAGGTTAAAGAGCCCAATTCTGACTGAAGTAAGCCAGCCTGCCCCCCCACTGGTACAGGAGAATCGGCCCTGGGCACCCCATCAGGGTGCTCTGTTTCAGGAGCTTTAGGCTGGGAGCAGGTCTGCCCACCCCCTGCCTGCCCTGCCTCTGAAGAAGCCCTCTGAGCATAGGCAGAGGAGGCCTGAGTCTGGTAGACAGGCCTGTGAAAAGGCCTACACCTCACCCCTGGGGCATGCCTTTGAGGAGTGGCTTGCCGCCTCAGCCTGGGCACTCTTGTAAGTAGTCCTATATTCATCCATCTTCTTCATGTAATTCTCTGTCTGCACTCCAAACAGAGAATTTCCCACCACAGGAAAATCCATAGCCTTAGTCTGGGTATCCTGTGACAAACTAGTACACCTGAGCCAGGCCAACCTACTTAAAAGCTACAGACGTGGCTCATGACCCTAGAGGAAACATCATTAACATCCACAGCAGCATGAAACTGAACCTTAGAGGCTTCAATGCCATCAGCAGCCACCTGTTCTAGTTCACTAGCCAGCTTGGCCATGGCCTGCTTGGCCAATTGCATAACAGTATCCTTCTAGATTTCTGATACCTAGCTACATAAGCCATATAATTTGCTTGCCTGAGTCCCAGAGAGGCTGCCATATACTGTTTTTGCCATGGCATCAATCTTCCTGGAACCTTGTCAGGAGTGATGGGGCCAAGGGATATTAGCTTTTATCACAAGCAGCAGCCTGAACTACCCCAACATGACTGCATTGGTTGAGAAAGAATTCTGTATCAGGGCCTGACAATGTATACCTTCTGTCCATCTTTTATCTACAGGAGGCACAGAATTAGGAGCTTTTAAAATTTTAATTGTTTGTTTCTAAAAGACTTATGTAAAGGAATAGACAATCTCCTAGACTCTGGAATATCCATCATTTCTACAAAATCAGGCTCCTCTTGCTCATCCACAGCCTCTTCTAAAGGAAGCTGAGGGTTTCAGCAACTTTTATAAAACATAAAATGAGATGGGACTCAGACAGCATAGGGAGATTCTAAAGGTCTGTCTGGGAGATGTCCGTTCAATGGGCACACCCAGACCTTTCCCAGCCACATTCATACTGTTCATAATCCTCCTCCCTCCTCTGGTTCATAAAATTCCTCAATATCATAATCCTGAACCACTGGGACCGGACGAACCGACCTTTACCAGATAGTGGTGGTTCGGACGGACCCTGAGACAGTGACTGGACAATTTGTATGGCTTTTGTTCTCTGCAGCAGTTGGAGAAGGAATTTTGACTCAGACCTGCTGATTTTCTTGTTTCTTTACTGGAATTGGTTCCTCAGAACCAGCTTTTCTTTTGCCCGAGGAAGTCTGGCCCTGGTCAGAGGGCGCCCCTCTGGTTAGTTTGGCACCGACACGGGCTGGCCATCCGGGTCAGCGGACTTTTGGCCTCTCGTTCCCTGAGCCTGCCCAATCTTTTTCCAGGGTGGCTGCAGGAAATTCTTACATACCTGGCAGTCTGACTGAGGTGGTCAAACCCCAGACAATAAACACATGGGTGTGGGTCAGCCTGGCAAAGACTTCCCACAAACATCACAGTGTTGAAACCCAGTGGGCCCGGTTTTTCTTTTGGGTTTCTCAGACATAATGCCAGCCTAACCAAAAACTTGCCCTTTTAACGGCAGTGCCAGGCAAGACACCCTTATTGGTTCCTAACCGTGTCACGGGTATTGGAAAAAACGCACAAACTGCTTTTAGAACTGATAAGAACCGGAACTGCACTCTAAAATAGTAACTTTTAGTTTTAAATGAGTTTTAAATCCACTGATCGGTTCAAAACCGAACCGATAACTTACAAGTTCCACACAGACAAAACCTTCATTTACTTACGGTTACTACAGATAGAGCTTGAACTCAACGGTTTTGATGTTAAAATAAAACTATTCTCGTTAAATCCAACCGAGAAACACTTTTAAACCGAGAAATGAACCGAGCAGGAGAAATTCCGGAGCGACTGTTCACTGAGGCGGAGTAAAGAATCTGACAGTTCAAGTTTGAAATGACACAGATAGAGCTGCTCTCGTGCCAAAATTCTATTTTGGAATGGTTTTGACTATTTCACTCCGGGCAGTTCTAGAGCTGGATCAAACTGCTAATGTCTATAATATAGCAAGACTTCATGTTGTTTGAAGCTAGCTGCTCTTGCCATTTATTTGTACTGGTCCGATTTGTATCTAAATTAATAGCTACTGTTTTCCTTTTTATCTTGGTATTTCTTTGCCCTTTACGTAACTTTATATTATTTAACATCCAAACCATTCCTGATGTTTATTTTTTTCCATTCACGCCGCCAGTTAATGTTTGCTATGCCCTGTTCTACTCATTCTATACTGTATTGCCTGTTACCATATTGTATGTATTGCCTTGTTATTTCGTATGTAACCACCCCGGTTGTGCCTGAAAATAGGCATCTGACTGCCTAGTACACTTTCCTGGTTAACAAAAAAGTTTAACTAAATATCCCAAAGTGCTTTACAATCCAAGAGAGGAGTGAATGCTGCTGCCATTTTTAATGAAAAGGAAGACAGAGAGCGCACAGAGATAGATAGAAAATAGAAAAAGGTTAAGCAGGGGAAGGGGGGCCTAGAAAGCAACTGTGGAGGGTTTGATCAGTCACTGGTCACACAGTGAGCAAGTGGCAGTTGTATGATTTTGAACCTGGTCCCTACTTCACAGCTCTGCACTCAATAGGCCAACCCCTGCCCACCTGTTAGTTTTCTTTTTAACATGAACTTACCCCATTAAAGCTTTGTGAATGCGCTGGCATTTGTTTCTTAGAATCTGAAAAATATCTTTCAAGACAAAAAAAAAAGTTTACCTTAGTGACTACTCAAAAGAGAATTTAACATTATATAAATGCAATCAACATGCAAAAGAACACAGAGTGGGAAATGCGTTATCCTATATACTCACACAGCGTTTTTAACAAGGTTAACAACTACACTAAAATAAAAAGATATGTTAATGCTCCTTATTGCTGCAGCCTATACATTAACTATAAGAAAAGATTACTCATCTAGTAATAATGTTTCTTTTAGGGGGCGTATTTATTAGAGTCATACAAACTGTAGCATCTCAACCTGAGGTGGTGCATCAGAGACAGAACTTCAGAATGTACAAGTTCAAACACTGCAGTGTGGTTACCCTTTCCACTCCTACATTCCAACACCAGATCTATAGCCAAAGAGCAGAAGAGAAATAAAAATTACATACTCACCGTAATTCTTGATCTTTAAGAATATCTTCACCATTCATCACTGGTGGGTCTATGCCTGAGTTGCCAGGACCCCACGAGAGTGTATGCCTTTAAGAGCTTTTTGGAGGAAGGGAGCAGATGTAGAGGATGGCACTGCTCACGAGGCAGATGTATGACGTGGCACTCGCGGACTGGCCAGTAACTGACTCCGGCTTCCTCTCCCCCTACATTCTAACCGCTAGTAGAGGAAGAAAGGGTAAGAATATAGAAAGGGTGGGGCAAGGGAGTCCAAGGGATAGGTAAAAGGATATAGGATATAAAATCAATAAATTAGTGAAAAAAAAAACAACCAGAGAAAAAGAAATGAAATTCTGGGCGGAGGGGCTAAAGAGGGCAAGGATGACCAGGGCAACTAGGCAAGCGAGAGAGAGAGAGATATTGAGACTGAGGACCCTGTGCTCTCGGTCAGAAAAAGGAGGTGCGACAGAAGAGCTGACTGACTGTCAGTCCAACTGAGAAATGTCCCACACTTCCTGAGATAGCAAGCCGGAAAGGGAGCTGAACCTGAAACTGAAAGAGCAGTCAAGAGAGCAAAAAATGAAAATTACGTACCTACTGTAATTCTTGATCTTTCTGTGTATCTTCACCATTCATCACTACTGGGTACTGCGCTGGAGCCAGGACCCTGCGGGAGATTTTTTTTTCTCTCTATGGGTGGAGTCGACGCAGGGTTGGCGCCACCCACGAGGCCGACATTCCACGTGGTGCTCATAGGTTGGCAGTTATCTGTCGACTCCGCCCTAGCCTCAGTTCTGAGATGCCAGAGAGTGTAAGAAAAGGGATGGAGAGGCGGAGCAAGGGAGCCCAAGGGATAGATGAAAGGATATAAAAACCAAACTGAGAAATAAACGACAGAGAGGACAGAAAGGAGCTGACTAGATTTAGGGACTGGGAGAAAGGGGAACCCCAATCTGGAAAAGGAAGTAGGGATGGAAAAGAGGAAGAAGATGAAAAGAAGAGGGAGGAGAGGACTGCACCCTTGGCAAGTTGAACCTGGACACCTAGTATCGGAAAGAAGTTGATAGTAGACAAGAATCGCCTGGACCACCTAGCTTGCCTATTTAAAGAGAAGCTGCCAAGGAGACAAAGCCTGCAGTTGAATAAGGCAGCTGCCCCAAGAGGAGGCAAAAACTTTTAGGGAGGAGTTGTTCCAGGCAGACAAGGGCATCCCCAAATAAAGGGGAGAACCCCAAATGGTAAGGAGGGATTAGTCCAAAGGGACATCCAAAATAAGGAAAAACAAGAGGTTTGAGAATGGGGGGGGGGGGGAGATCCGTCCACCCCTCCACCCACACTCCAGATTTAACAGAGTGGGGAGAAAGCCAAAGGCAAATGAGAGAGAGAAAGGACCCCCCCAGCCAAAAACACCTCTTGCAGGAAGCAACTCGTCCCTGTGTGTCTCCAGGGTCCCCTGCCTCCTGACTACAAGGGAAAGGACAGAGAGGAGTTGTAACAACAGGGAGACACACAGGGGGAAGGGAGCCCAGAGACTGAGTCCCCAGGGGAAGGTGGACAGGATTTAGTGATAAATGGTGAAGATGCACAGAAAGATCAAGAATTACAGTAGGTACGTAATTTTCATATCATATCTGTGTCAATCTTCACCATTCATCACTACTGGGCGAGTACCGAGCCCCCTGAAGGGGGCCAAATACATCCCTAAGGGACTAAGTCCCTTAGCCTCCAGTGGGGAAGACACCGGAAGGGAGAACCCTTACAGGCCTGGGGAGGCCTGAGCCTGGTCCGGGTGAGATGGGAAACCCCCAATGGGGGAGGAGGGAAAGCGCCCTGAAAGCCGCCGTCTCATCCTGCGGGAGAAAAGGTGGGTTCTCCGATAAGCGGAGGAAATCACCCTACGCCAGGCCAGGGGTAACAACCAGGATAAGCAAAGCCATGCCGTCCGTCTAATGCACATCGCTGTCCCTATAACTCTGGCGGCTACCTCGCTGGCGTCATAAGATGTCCTTGCTTGGTGCCTTGCTAGCTCCAGGCCCTGAGCAGAGAGGGCGATGGCTTGCCTGGTTTCCTCTGTATCAGTCATTGAGGCTAGAAGTTGTCCTAGCCTGGACCACAAGAACCTGTCATAGGAAGCATAGTGGGATTGATGTGCAGATACAGAAAGAAGGATCCATGCCGAATAGACGGTCCTTCTCCCCCAGAAATCGAAATCCATACAATCAGAGTCTGGGGGTCGGTCACGGTGTGGGGTGTAAGGCCCAGAGGGGGTATCCAGGCATGTCAAACCCGAAGGGGGATGAGGCAAGGTACCTGGAGACCCCGGGGAGGGGGCGCAGTATCGTTGGTGTAGGTCCCTTGGGGCTGAACAGTGGAGAAGGGATGCTGCCAAAGCCAATGTGATGCCTACCGGAAGGAGACAGGCCAGGCGGGAACCACTAGATTGGCCGCACTGTACTCGCCCCTTAAGAAGGTGCACGTTACATGCTCGGGATTGCTCACAGGGGACATGGTGAGATGGAGCTCATCCAGCATCCTCACGAGGAAGTGCTGATATGAAGAAAGATCAGACACTGGGGAGATGTGGACAGATAACTCCTCTCCTCAAGGAGGAGGATGAGGAGGCTGATGAGCTCGGAGATTCAGGGTTTGGCTGCATGGAAGCATGGTGGAACACCTGCTGGTCCAAGGCACAAAGATAGGCAGGGAAATGTGCAGCCGAACCTCTGAACTGTTCCCAGGTAAGAGGTCCAGTAGGACCGGGAATACCTGGGATAGCTGGGGATGGAGGCAGAGGCACAGGGGCCAAGCTCCTAGCAACAGGAGAACGGCCTCTGTCAGGGCAGGGGGGCCTAGAGGAAGCTCCTAACAGGGAGGGAGACCCGGAGGTTCCAGCAGCTAACAACCGTTTAACTGGATCGGAACAGTCAGAGCTGTGCTCATGGGAAGAAATCCCATGAGGTGACCGGGACCGTGCAAGTCCAGAAGGACGGCCCTTGACCTCCAAAGCTGAGGTCCCTCTCGAGGGGCGTTCCAGGGAAGGGTGAGGGTCCGCACTACGGCTCCTCCCAGAACCTGAACAGGTCCCAATGAGGTGCACTTGTGCCAAACCCTAACCCCTCGACCCTTCAGACTCCGAGACAGCCCTCTTCCACATAGCCAGTAGCCTAGGCAACTGACAACCCATGGGGTACTCTGAAGAATCCACCCAGGGTACAGAACTTTCCCTTTCCTGGGGTGCCCTGGCTGTCCCAAACTTGGGAGTGTCCGTACACACCAAGGAAGGGGTACCCCAGCTGAAGGAAGAGACACGCCAGTGGCCACGGCTTGCATGTCAGTGGTCATGTGGACCACTGCCGGCTGGTCAGTCCCACTGACCCAGAACCAACTGCAACGTCCGACCTACAGAGGGAGGCTGAGGGGGATCGAGGTGCTAGACACTGACGGATCAGAATATTCAGAAGAACTGAAGCCAATCCAGATCAGACCCAGAGTCCCTCTGAGGAGGTGGACAAAGAGGCCAGATGACCTCCCGATCCCTACCAGTTCCTGGACCACGAGCCAGACCACCCTTAGCCCTGGCACTGCAGGTGGCACGGAGCCAAGCATGGCACTGCACTCGATGACACGATCCTCCTCAGCACCACGAGCAGCGCCGGAGTTGGAAACAGCATCTAGTCAGCGCTGCACTCCCCCCCCCCAGCACCACGAATGGCATCGGAGTCAAAGGCAGCATCGACCACGACGCCGTCCTCTTCCCCAGCACAGCAAATTACACTGGAGTCAGAAGTGGCACAGCACTGAGACCAGAAACAGTCCCAGAAACAGCATCAGCACCTCCCATGGTACCGACATCCCCAGCACCAGAAGTGAACCCGACATCGAGACGGCCCAGTGCTGGCCATGGCACCACCCTGGCCTCAAACACCGTGACGGCATAAGAGCGGCGGGTAGCATCACTTGATGGTGCCAGCCTAGCCTGAGGCCCTGGGACATACACCGGGAGTTTCGCCTCCAAAGAGGTGACTGCCAGAGCGGTGCCTCCTGCCCGCCCCGAGAGGGGCAGACTGGGCCTCCTGCACCGTGAAAGGAGACCCCGCTGCAGCAAGGCTGGAAGAGACGGAGGCCCCCTCCTCCACAGGCCGTATAGGACCGGGAGGGGATCTGGAGGAAGGGTCAAGAGTCCTGACCTTGGCCTACCAACTGCGAACCTGCCCCACCCCAAAGTCAGCTGCGCACATCCAACTTTAAACGTGCGCATCTCAATAACTCAACAGTCCATCGAGAAGCAGGCATCACAGTTGTCCATGTCATGGGCCGAGGCAGGAAAGGCAATGGTCATGCTGGTCTGTCACGGAATAAAGGCAGCCACAGGGGCACCAATGCATTGGTGGCTGCCCCGCCTTCGACAACTTCTTGTCCCCGGGACAAGACATGACCGCACGGTAAAACAACAGAAAACAATACTCTATGCCACTTTGAAATAATTGAAATGGTCTTACCGGCATCAGAAGCGACGTCGAGCAGGGCAAAACAGAACCGAGAACTGGTGAAACTAGGCCACGAAACACGAGCTATGCATTTGCTTGTAGTCGCCACACGAGGTCAACTGAACAATGTCTTCACAGCCCGAACAACAAGACAGTGAAGACCAAGAAACAGAACGAGTAAGCCCGGGGATGGTGGGTGGGCATGTGAATGAGTGGTGAAGACTGCGTCCACGAAGATCAAGAATTATGGTAAGTACGTAATTTCCATATCTTTCTGTACTCAAGTCTCCACCACTCATTCACACTAATGGGAGAGTACCAAGCTAAAACTAACCCACCCTGAGTAGGGTGGTCGGAGAAAGGGCTTACTCAGAACAGAAGTCCAAAGGACTGTCCTGCCAATAAAAGAGTTGTCTGGAAAGGACATCCAGAACATAGTGCTTTACAAAGGTATGCACTGAGCTCCAACTCACTACCTTGCAGAAGACTGCAATGGGTACATTATGAATCTCCGCTAGGAAGTCGCAACCACTCTAATAGAGTGGTGTGAACCCAGCCTTTCAATTTGGCCTGTGACAAGGATTAGTAGTGTCGAAGACATGCTACTAATCCAGCCGAAAACATCTCGGGGCAAGAGGTTGACCCAGCTGAGGCATGCTGAAGATATAATAGTTGTTCGAAAGTGCAGCTCTTCGTTCTGTCAATGAGAATCACAGAACCATCCTAACATTCAGAGAGTGAAGGGAGCACTCCCCTGCCTTCTGGAGTTAAAAGCAAAAACCTGACTAATGGTAAGACAGCCAGAGGCAATGTCTATTGGTTCAAGCTAGACCGAAAATGTGCAGATGTGAACCTTCATCACCAAGTATGGTCGACCTGCGAATGACAGATCCAAGAGGCACTCGAACACCTTACTTGGTGGGCAACCAAAGGATCCAGGTGGATTTGTCCACCAAATAGAGAAGGGTTCTCTGTTACGAAGCCTTCCTGTTGGAAGGCCTATGCATGACTATGAAGACATCTGTGATGGCCTGGGAGAAACTAGAACCTACGACTTCCATTTTTCCGGGCCCGCATGGAGATGCAGGAGTGCAGACTAGAATGGACTAAAGTCCCTGTGCCAGAGAGTCTGTTCGGAGAGGCAGTTGCCTCGGGGAACTTCTGACCGGCTACACAGAATACAAATCCATCTACCGAGGTCAGGCTGGGGCAAAGAGAATCATCCTGCCCCCCTGGCATACAACTTCATCAGCACTCTGAATAAAGGGAGAGGAGGAAAACGCATAGGGCATCTTGAAGACTGCAGTGAACACATCCTGACAGAAAACACCAGGGTCAGGATTTCTGAAGCACGATAGAGGCAGTTTTGCATTTAAAGGGGGTGCAAAAGGACCAGGTTCGAACTGCCCCATTCGTCAAAAACGACTGACCAGTAGATCACGTGATGAGCCTGGTGTGAGAAGACATCTTCTGTGCTGCTCCTAGGCCCAGACTATACAAATCAGCTAATTTTTTCGCCGGGACCCTTACCGCACCAGTGTATCACCTCTCTCTTGTTCTTGGGGTGCATTTGTGAAGTTTTCGGCACTAACAAGCAATGAGTAGAGCGGTGTAATCTACGGTTCCTGTCCGGAATCTGCGCTTTTGGCGGTGGTAACAGGCAGTGAGTGGTCGCAGCGGAATGGAGGTGGAAGCTCCTGAGCCCTTGGCGACACGCACGCCAGAAGTATAGTGCCCGAAACCCCACTCGCCAGTGCCAGACGAACAGGCAGGGCAGGCTGATCTGGATGGAGCTGCTAACACGACCTCAGATGATATCTTGGAAATTAAACAAATGCTGCAGGGGCTGGTTGTGGACTTTGCGACGGTGAAACCAGCGCTGCATTCTCTGGCTCAGAGGATGGGGGACCTGGAAGCCAGAGTCTCCTCACAGGAAAGAAAAGTCTCTTCCCTTGATTAAGAGTGGATCACAGCACGCAGACAAGTTAAAAAGCTGGAAAAGCAGATGGAGGATCAGGAATCTAGAAGTAGGAAAAATAATCTTATATTATTAGGATTATTGGAGAGGGCTGAAGGGGCTGATTGTGTCTCTTTTATTCAAGATCTTCTCCTCAAGCTCCTGGGCACCACACCGTTTGGAGAGGCTTACAATTTGGAAAGGGCTCAAAGAGCCTTACCAGAGATGCCCCCAGGTGCTAGTCCAAGGGTCATTATAATGCGATTCCTGAACTATAAAGAAATCACGTGCTCTCTAATGCCAAGAAAAATAAAAATTTGCAATGGAATGGTGCATCCCTTTGGTTGTTTCAGGATCAAATGCCATCAGTTCGAGAGAAGCAAAAAGAATATTCTGAAACAAAAAAGAAGCTTTATTTAGCTGGAATCAAGTTTTGCCTTCAATACCCTGCGATATTGATGGTCCGACTTCAATTGGGCGAGAAGTTTCTCAGGCAGTGATGCTATGGAGGGGCTGCGTGTGGAGCTCCCCGGATTATTCAAGTCGACGACTTGAGCTCCGGCTGAGGATCTGTTCATTGATATGATCTATTCAGCTGAGACTTGAGTAAATGGAAGGGATATGTTTTATGGGTTTCTGGTTCACCAAAATTTGGTGAGATATGGTCTATGTATGGGTATCATGCTATGGCATTTTACTTAATACTGTGGGAGTTGTATGGTATTATTCGAAGCTGGAAAGGGTACTGGTGATACTCGAGATAATGAGAGCCCTGCTCATTTTGGGGTGGGGAAAATTCTATAGTTATGGTAGGGGGCAGTGCTTCTCAGAGTTTGGTGTTTCAGTGTTTGTACTATGTGGGGGGATGGATAACATGGGCTGCAGTAAGGATGGAAGGTCAGGGCTTCTCTAAAATTTTTTAAAGGGTGCTCCTATGAGAGTAAATGAGGAGGGTGCTCAGGTCTGAGAATTAGAATCACAAGAATGTTGGGAAGTGGCTATAAGGGAGTATTTCCGCTGCAGCACCATTTGTTTTAGAGTGAGGTGTGATATTGAGGAATCCATAGTCAATCTGAAGGGCTGGGGAGGCGCAGAAATGGGCTCGATCCATGAATCACTGTTTGTTGGGAGGGACGATCTATGGATCGGGGTTGGGGAGGTGTATAGGGGTTGGAAAGCGAGAGAGTCCACAGTGGTAAAAGGGCAAGATGCAGATCTGGCGAGGACGAAGTGTGATGGTTTTATACTAACAAAATTTTTTTGTTTTCTTCCCTCTTTTGTTTTTAATGTCGGGTATTAAAATTCTCTCTTGGAATGTTAAAGGTCTCAGGGGTCGAGGGAAAAGAATGGTAATTCTGAGGCATATTGGACAGATAGGGGCTCAAATTGTTGCGTTACAGGAGACCCACCTTTTGACAGAGGAGTTGAGCTTCCTAAAGAGGCTGTTAGTGGGACTGGTTTATGGTGTGGGTAAGGATAAGGCCTCAGAGGGTGTGGTGATCTTAATAAAGAAAACATGTCCTTATACTATTGTGCAGATGACTGTTAGGGATGATTGTAGAGCGATTTACCTTATGGGCACCCTAGGGGGGTAGAGAGCTCACAGTCGCTTCTATATATGGTCCCACCCCTTCAAATCCTGAATTTTTCGCTTCAGTGGAACTAGATATATCAGCATTCTCACCGCACTTGCTCATTTTGGCAGGGGACTGGAATTTATGTAGTAACAATAGGGAGGACAGGATACCTCTGTCAGGAGGGCCTTTGTCCAGAGCTCAGAAAGCTCCGAATAGATTTCTGGAAGTCATTGCCTTGGTGGACCCACTCAGAATTTACAATACAGGGGGCAACATCATGACTTTCTACTCAGCAGCCCACAAAACTCAATCTAGAATTGACTTTTTTCTGGTTAACAGAGGGGTACTGTGTGAAGTTACGGAAGTAGTAACCCGGGATAGAATCTTCTCTGATCATGCCCCAATTCAGTTGACCTGGGTGCCCAGTGCTGCTCCCCCTAGACCGTATAGATTGAGGCTGCAGGACACGCTGTTGGAGGATTCCTCAGCCAGGGGTGAACTTGAGGCTGCCCTCTTGGAGATCTAAAGGAAATCAATTGCCCACACTTCAGAATAAACAACTAGGATGGTCGACCTGTAAGTTGTTATATGCAGGTGAAGCTCAGAGTCTTGTGGGCACGAAGAAATAAAATGAGACGTGCTACAGAGGAGTTTATTCTGGGGCTATAGAGTCATTGGCTCCTAGGGAGGGCACTTCAATTGATATTGATGTGGCGCTTCAAGGCCTAAGAAGAGAAATGTCAGATATCGTGTATGGTAAAGTAGAATTTTGGTTGGAAAAGATTCAAGCTAAATATTTACTGCAGGGAGATGTACCTGGTCGCCTTCCTGCAGCGAGGGTTAAGGAGTGGGAAGCGGCTCAGATGGTAATGTCCATACAGTATGAAGGGAAATATATAACAGACCCTCAACAAATGGCAGATGCGTTTGTCTCATACTATAGGGACATATACAGGGCAGAGAATCTTGCCGGGGAGACGGAGATAAGGTCTTTCTTACAGGGGATACTTCTACTGGTTTTAGATGCCGCACAGGTTGGTGCACTAGCAGCCCCCATAAGAGAATCTGAGATAACAGATGTGATCCATTCTTTGCCGGCTGGTAAAACGCCGGGGCCTGATGGGTTGACGGCTAAGTTTCATCAAACTCATCTTCCCATTATACTTCCCTCTGCTTAAAGACTTTTTTGGCCAAGTCATGCGGGAAGGGGTATGCCATCCTCCCCTCTACCAGGCATATATCTCCGTGGTGCCAAAACCAGGCAAGCTGATGGATTTGCTTGGCAGCTACCGGCCGATAGCTTTGATGAATCAAGACATTAAGATTCTTATGAGGATCATAGCTAACAGAATATTGAATGTTGCCCCAACCTTAATTAGCCCTGAGCAGGTGGGATTTATGCCTGGTAGGGGGGCACAGGATGCTCTCAGAAAGCTCCATCATATACTTGGTCAGGTGCTGGACTCCCAGCTTTCCATTGCCTTGATTTCATTAGACACTGAGAAGAAAAAATTACTCACCTTAGTAATGTTGTTTCTTCTAATGGAGTCTTGCTATATTATGACATATGCAGTGAGTCCCAACCTTCGAACTGCTCCGGAGGTGAAAGAGTTAACTTTCCATGCCAGGCATGGAATCTTGAGCGCGAGCTCGGTTGAAAACTCTGTCTGTTGTTCTTCAAACTCAAACTGTCAGATCTTTAGAAGCAAAACTCACTAAGATTCTGTGTGGAAGCTGTAAACCTACACTAGCCAACTGGCTACTAAAATATTAACACATTTTTTGGTCCCAAAACAAAGACTCAAGTCAGGGGATCCAAAAAATAAAATACAATACCCAAACACCCCAAAAAGGAGAGGTGAAAAACACAAGGTGGGCATCTATTAAGTGCCAACACTGCACTGCCCACCCACATCCCAAGAGCAGAGGTTCTTAGAAGGGCAGGCGGGGGGGAGGTCATAATATAGCAAGACTCCATTAGAAGAAACAACATTACTAAGGTGAGTAATTTTTTCTTCAAACAACATGAAGTCTTGCTATATTATGACATATGCAGACTACACAGCAGTACCTCCATGGAGGAGGGACAGAACCTACTTAGGAAATAGGCTCTGAAGCACAGCTGTGCCAAACCGAGCATCACTCCTAGCCTGGATGTCCAGGGAGTAATGCTTGGTGAAAGTGTGTGAACTGTTTTCCAGGTAGCTGCTTGACATATCTCTAAGATAGGGATGTCCCTGGCCGCAGCTAGGGACGCAGCTGTACCTCTGGTAGAGTGAGCCCTCAGGCCTGAAGGGGAACCTTACGAGTTTTGATAACAGAACTGGATACAAGAGACAATCCACCTGGCAATGGATCTTTTAGTGGCAGGTTTCCTTTACCAACCTCACCATAAGTGAGGAACAGTTGGAGGAGTCAAACCCAGACCCTTGCACGCCTGTGTAGTAACTAAGGGCCTTTACATCTAAACTGTGCAGCCTCTCGCCAGAGGAGGAATGGTCAGTGAAGTACACTGGAAGAGATATAGATTGATTAAGGTGGAAATCTGAAACCACCATAGGCAAGAACTTCCTGTTAGTCCTGAGGACCACCTTATCTCTGTGAAAGGAGATAAAATCAGGCTCCACTGACAAAGCTTGTAATTCACTTATCGTCTGGCAGAAGTGATGGCTACTAAACACAGTTTTCCAAGTCAAGTGCTTAAGCTCTGCTGAAGACAAAGGCTCAAAGGGGGTTGCATAAGCTGAGCAATGCAAACATTAAGATCCCAGGCAGGGCAGGGTCCCTGAATGGAGGGTTGGTGTGAAGCAATCCCTTGAAAACTTGGAGAAAACAGGGTGAGCAGAAAGAGAAGAGGCTTTCCTGCTGAAATAAAAGCAGAGACAGCTGCCAAATGCACTTTCAGGGTAGCTGGCGCAGCCCCAAAGTATTTAGATGGACCACATAATCCAGGACGGTGGGCAAATCAGCAGATTCTGGGGAAATATGCTTTCCAAAGCACCATATGGAAAACCTTTTTCATTTGGAATTATAAGTAGCCCTGGTGGAAGGCTTCCTAGAAGCCTTCAAGATATTGAGTACACCTTGAGAAAGGTGTAGGTCAGCAAACTCTAACTCTTCAAGAGCCAGGCCTTGAGGTTGAGGGATTTGAGATTCGGATACCAAACTCTCCCCTGGGCACAGGTTAACAGATTGTGATTACTGGGAAGACACAGGGGAAGGTGGACTGCTAAGGACAGAAGGAGTGGATACCAGGGTTGTCTGGCCCAATCTGGAGCAATCAGAATCATCTTGCAAGGTTGAGATCTGATTTTGACTAGCACCTTGAACAAGAGAGGGAAGGGGAAGGCATAGAGGAACTTTCCTTCCCAGTCGAGAAGGAAGGCATCCAGAGGGACCGAGCCCAACACTGGGGGCCTGCAGCAAAAAAGCGGAAGTTGGTGATTGTCTGGGGCTGCAAAAAGATCTGAGGGGTGCCCCACCTGGCAAATACTACCTCCAGTACTAGGGGATCCAGTGACCATTCGTGATGGCCCTGGGAAATCCTGCTGAGAGCATCTGCCAGGACGTTGTCCTTGCCTGGGAGGTGAACTGCCACAAGGAGGTGTTCAGGGAATAAGCCAGAGACCACAACTTCATTGCCTCGGTGCACAAGGCCGAAGACCGAGTGCCCCCTTGCTTGTTGATGTACCACATTGTAGTGGTGTTGTCTGTTCTGACCTGTACCACTTTGTTCTGAACAGATGCAGAAAAAACCTGGCGTGCTAGAAAAACGGCTCTGAGTTCCAACAGATTTATGTGGAGCAGAGATTCCTGAGGGGACCACAATCCCTGGGTGGTGAGGTTGCCCACGTGAGCTCCCCATCCCAAAAGGGACGCATCTGTAGTAAGGGTCAAGGAGTGAGATTGAGGGATGAAAGGAACACCCTGTCTCAGATTGCTCTGATCCTGCCACCACTGCAGGGCCTGGATCAGGGTTCAAGTTACTGGGATCAATTTGGTTAGAGGATCTCTCCTTTGAGACCAGAAGGCTCTCAAATGGAACTGGATGTCCCTCATCTGAAATCTTGCTCCTTGCACTACAGCTGTGGAGGCAGCCATGTGCCCTAGGAGCTGTAGAAAGTGCCTTGCTGGTTGATAGACCTGCAGAGTGAAGGAGGAGGCCAGAGCCACCAGGGTCTTTGCTCTTTCTAGAGGAAGGAAAGCTCTGGCCTGCTTTGTGTCCAGTTCTGCACCTATGAAGGTGAGTAGCTGAACAGGCTCTAGAACTGACTTTGGAAGATTGAGAAGAAAACCTAGAGATGTAAGCAGCTGCTGGGTAACCTGAAGGTGTAATTTGAGCTTGGTCTGGAGACTGACCACTATGAGCCAGTCGTCCAGGTAAGGAAAGATGGCAATCTTTGCCTTCTTAAGTGAGCAACTGCTACTGCCAGGCATTTTGTGAATACCCTTGGGGCAGAGGTGAGGCCGAAGGGCATTGCTCTGAACTGGTAATGGCCTGAGGGCAGTTCGAATCTGAGAGTACTTCGGTGGGAGCTTCTGATGAGAACATGGAAGTAGGCATCCTTGAGGTCCAGGGACACTAACCAGTCCCCTGGCCTTAGGGAGGGTAAAATAATTCCCAGAGTCACCATTTTGAATTTTGGTTTTAAAAGGTGCTTGTTTAGGTATCTGAGATCCAGGACGGGCCGCCATTCTCCTGTCTTTTTTTGGGGTAAGGAAGTACCTGGAGTACAGTCCTTTGCCCTGGTGTAGGGGAGGAACCCTTTCTACAGCTCTGAGAGCCAGGAGGGTTGAGACTTCTGTTTCCAATGCGAGAGCCTCTGATGGATTTGCAGGTGGAAAGGATCTGGTTCTCATCTTTGGAAATTTTTTGAAGCTGAGAACCAGTCCCTGGCTTACTACTTCCAGGACCCACTTGTCTGATGTTAAAGACTCCCAGTCCTGGACGAAGTAAGCCAGCCTGCCCTCTACAGGTAATGGAGAATCGCCCTGGCCATCCCATCAGGGTGCCTGTTTGGCAGGAGCTTTAGGCTGAGGGTGGGGAGCAGGCCTGCTCGGTACCCGTCTGCCTCCCTCTCTGAAGAACCCCTCTGGGCATAGGCTGAAGAGGAGGCCTGGGCTTGGTAAAGGCCTGTGAAAAGGCCTGCCCTGCCCCTGGAAAGCTGCCTCTGAGGGGTGGCTTGCCTTTCCTAGGCCTGTGCACTCCTATAAGTGGTCCTATACTCATCCATTTTCTTCATGTAATTTTCTGTCTGCTCCCAAACAGAGGTTACCCACAACAGGAAAATCCATGGCCTTAGCCGGGTATCCTACGACAGGCTAGTACACCTGAGCCAAGCCATTCTGCGAAAGACACAGATGTAGCCATGACTCTTGAAGATACATCATTAGAGTCCACTGCAGCATGGAATTGCACCTTGGATGCCTCAATACCATCAGCAGCCACCTGCTCCAGCTCCTTGGCAAGCTGGTCAGGACCTGTTTCGCTAGAGCCATAACAGTATCCCATCTGGATTTCTGGTATCTTGCAACATAGGCCATATAATCTGCCTGTCTGAGTCCCAAGGATGCTGCCATGTACTGTTTCTTAGCCATGGCATCTATCCTCCTGGAGTCCTTGTCAGGGGGGTGTGAAGCCAAGGGAATATTTGCCTTATCACAGGCTGCAGCCTGCACTAACCCAATATGGCTGCATTGCTGTGAAAGGAACTCTGTATCAGTGCCTGACAATGTGTACCTCTTGTCCATTTTTTTATCCACAGGAGGTATAGTGTGAGGAGCTTTTAAAATTTTTATTGTCTGTTTCCTAAAAGATTTATGTAAAGGAATAGACAGTCTCCTAGACTCTGGGATATCCATCATTTCTACATAGTCAGGCTCCTCCTGTTAATCCACAGCTTCTTCCAAAGGGAGCTGGAGGGTTTCAGCCACTTTTTTATAAAACATAAAATGAGAAGGGGACTCAGAAAGCCTAGGGGGAGACACTCCTGAAGGTCTGTCTGGGGAGATGTCCGGTTCAATGGGCACATCCAGACTTTCAAAATCACATTCACTCTCTTCATAATCTTCCTCCCCCTCCTCCGGTTCATAAAAATCCTCTATATCATATTCCTGAACCGGTGGAACCGACCGAACCGACCGCTTACCTGATGGTGCCGGTTCGGTCGGAACCGGAGAAAGTGACTGGACAATTTTGATCGCTTTGGCTATCTCTGCAGCGGTTGGAGAAGGAAATTTTGGCTCCACACCTGCTGATTTTCTAGTCCTTTTGCAGGACTGACTCCTCGAGTCAGCTCTCCGTTTACTTGAAGTAAGTCTCGCCCTGGTCAGAGGCACTCCCTCCAGTTCGGCTGGCACCGAACCGGGCTGGCCATCGGGTCAGCGGACTGCCAGCCTCTCGTTCCTGAGCCTACCAACTCTCTTATCCAAGGTAGCTGCAGGGAAATTCTTTGCAAATCTGGCAGTCTGCATTGGGTGGTCAAACCCCAGACAATAAACACATGTGGTGTGTGGGTCAGCCTTGGCAAAGGCTTCCCCACAGAGACTACAGTGTTGAAACCCAGTGGGCCCGGTTTTTCTTTTGGGTTTCTCAGACATAGTGCCAGCCTAACCAAAAACTTGCCCGTTTACGGCAATTCGCCAAGCAAGACACCCTTATCGGTTCCCAACCGTGTCACGGGTCGTGGAAAAAACCGTAATGAAATCCGTTTCTTTTAGAACCGATAAGAACTGGGAACCGCACTCTCAATGCAATTTAACAAAGTTTAAACACAACCTGATCGGTTCAAACCGAACCGATAACATCGTTTGCAAGTTCCACACAGAAATAATGTAAAACCTATCTATTACTTACGATACCACAGACAGAGCTTGAACCGACCGGTTGCGGTTAAAATAAAAACAAAATGCGGTTTAAGAACCAAGAATTACACTTTTTAACCGACAAAATGAACCGAGCAGTAGGAGAAATCTCCGGAGCGACTGTTCAGTGAGGCGGAGTAAAGAATCTGACAGTTTGAGTTTGAAGAACAACAGACAGAGTTTTCAACCGAGCTCGCGCTCAAGATTCCTTGCCTGGCATGGAAAGTTAACTCTTTCACCTCCGGAGCAGTTCTAAGGCTGGGACAAACTGCATATGTCATAATATAGCAAGACTTCATGTTGTTTGAAGGCCTTTGATAGGGTCTCACACTCATTTCTATTCGCTACAATGGAGAGGATGGGTTTTCCGGAGAGCCTTCTTAGAGGTATTAAAAATTTGTATGTGGCCCCTACGGCTAGAGTGCTGTGTAATGGGTATCTTTCACAGGAGCTTAGGTTGGATAATGGAACTAGACAAGGGTGCCCCGTCTCCAATATTGTTTAATATTTATTTGGAACCACTCCTGCGGGCAATCAATAATGATTTCAGTATCAAAGGGCTCAGGATTGCAGGGCGGGACTTAAAATTTTCGGTTTTTGGCAATGATATTTTGTTGCATTTGCAAGACCCAGCCTTAAGTTTTAAGAGGACAGTTGAAATTACTGAAAAATATTTGAGGGTCTCGAATTACAAGTTAAACTTGAGCAAGATGCAAATTCTCCCCTTGACATCACATGTTAATAGTGTAGATTTTGAACCTTTACAGGTACACTGGGTGCCAGTAAAGCTTAAATACTTAGGTATATGGATCACAGCTAATATGGCAGATGGTGCAGCAACAAATATGGACGGGATCCTGACGGCAATTAAAGGGGATGTACTTAGATGGGCCAAGCTTCCCTTGAATTTTGCAGCTAGTTTGGGATTAATTAAGATGAACCTTCAACCCAGATTACTATATCCAATATACTTAGCCCCATACCACATTCCTAAAATCTGGTTTGTTAAAATTTGGAGTCTGTTATCAGACTTTTTATGGAACTCTAGGCCTTATAAGAGAAAGCATAGTGTCTTGTTTTTACCATTTAATAAGTGAGGGATTAAGCTGCCGGATCTCCACTTGTATTATGTTGCGGGACAATTGAGCCATATGTGTCATGGATTAGGCATAACGAGGAAGAATTATATATTCCAACTTGGTTAAGTATTGAGAAGCAAACCTTTCAGGACCTAGGTCTCTCTCCTGAGGCGTTTCTTTTCTCAAATCCAGAGAAATACCTGAAACAGATGTCCTTGGGTCCTATTGTTAAATCAGCTATGGCCTGGTTGTCATTCCTTACCCCTAGCCAAAGGAGGGACCGAGGGAAGACTTCAGAACAACCGCTGCTAGGCAATCCAAATTTTCTAATTGGAAGCAGTTACCTCACTTGTCAGTGGGCAGCTCAACTCCTGGGTCTCCACCTTAGGGATGTGGTGCAAAACAATAAGGTGGTACTACTGAATAAATGTGACACACTGCCATTCTTTAAGAGGTTACAGCTTACCAAAATGGTGGAGGGGTTTTTGAGAAGATCAGGATGCCCACAGGAACATTTTTTTTACATGGGACAATCTCAAGGAGGTGGACCCTGCCTCTCACTTTTCATCTAAAGTCTGCAAAGTACTTTTGGAATATGTTAGTCCAAACTCTACCATCAAGATCCCTTATTGGGATAGAACACTGGCCTCCCAGAGTCTTGATTGGGATAATATATGGAGGTCTCTCAAGTTTATATCTGTACCTACATATCGGATTATGCCATTTTTTATTATTTCCAATATGTATCTTACCCCTGTGAAACTATGTGATAGACATCTCAGACAGACAGACCTGTGTTTTAGATGTCGAGTGGGTTCGGGGGATATCCTACATGTGTTGTGGGAATGTAGCAGGATAGTGCCCTACGGGATGAAATTAGACAGCAAATTTATTTATTTATTTGGATTTTGGTAACCGGGTAAGCCCACTGAGACCAGAGGTCCCTTTTTCAGGGGCAACCTGGAATTAGTTACAGAAAAAACACATAATAGCATTCTTTACGGAAAAAGACACATAATAGCATTCTTTACGGTAGTTACAATAATTACACAAATATACATTAGCAACAGGTTACAGGGGTAGAAGTAGGTTAACGTTCTGGCTCTTTTTAGCAGTACATGATGTCAGGTTATACATCAGTTTAGTAGGGATTTGAGACAATCACAGAAAAACATCATATTAGATACATCCAGGCAGAAGGGAGGTTCAAGGCAGTGTGAACGGAACGGAGAAATGGGCTAGGGAGCTAACGGTAGTTGAAAATAGACATGGACCCTCTACTAGATTACTCGGAATTTATCGTACCAGAAATATGCATTTTAGGTGATATGTCGCAGGTATCGGGGATTATACCCAAGTATCATTTATCTTTGACGGCTGCGATAGTTAAAACTGTTATATTGAAACATTGGAAAGATGATTTTATTTATACTTACAAGCACTGGGTGAGGGACTTGACTGGTGCCCTGGGAAGAATAAGAAAAAATTACTCACCTTAGTAATGTTGTTTCTTCTAATGGAGTCTTGCTGTATTCTGACAATAGCAGTGAGTCCCAACCTTCGAACTGCCCCGGAGATGAAAGAGTTAATTTTCCATGTCAGGCATGGAACGCTGAGCTCGAGCTCGGTTGAGACTCTGTCTGTTGTTCTTCAAACTCAAACCGTCAGATCTTTACGAGCAAAACTCACTGAGGCCCTGTGTGGAAGCTGTAAACCTACACTAGCCAACTGGCTACTGAACATAAAAACACATTTTTTGGTCCCAAAACAAGACTCAGGAGACCCAAAAAATGAAAACACAACACCCACTCACCCCAAGAAAAAGGGGGTAAAAATAACAAGGTGGGCACCTACTGAGTGCCCACACTGCACTGCCCACCCACATCCCAAAAACAGAGGTTCTGAGAGGGGCAGGCGGGGGTGTCAGAATACAGCGAGACTCCACTAGAAGAAACAACATTACTAAGGTGAGTAATTTTTCCTTCAAACAACATGAAGTCTTGCTGTATTCTGACAACAGCAGACTACAAAGCAGTACCTCTATGGAGGAGGGACAGAACCTACTTAGGGAATAGGCTCTGAAGCACAGCTGTGCCAAACCGAGCATCACTCCTAGCCTGGATATCCAGGGAGTAATGCTTGGTAAAAGTGTGAACTGTTTTCCAGGTAGCTGCTTGACCTATCTCTAGAATAGGGATGTCCCTGGCAGAGGCCAGGGAAGCAGTTGTACCTCTGGTAGAGTGAGCCCTCAGGCCTGAGGGTGGAATCTTACCCAGTTTTTCATAACAAAATTGGATACAAGAGACAATCTACCTGGCAATGGATCTTTTAGTGGCAGGTTTCCCTTTACCAACCTCACCATAAGTGAGGAACAGTTGGAGGGAGTCAAACCTGTGACCCTTGGTACGCTCTATGTAGTAGCTAAGGGCTCGTTTCACATCTAAACTGTGCAGCCTCCTCTCACCAGAGGAGGAATGGTCAGTGAAGTACACTGGAAGAGACATAGATTGATTAAGGTGGAAATCTGAAACCACCATAGGCAAGAACTTCCTGTTAGTCCTGAGGACCACCTTATCTCCATGAAGGAAATAAAATCAGGCTCCATTGACAAAGCTTGTAATTCACTTATGCGTCTGGCAGAAGTGATGGCTACTAGAAACACAGTTTTCCAAGTCAAGTACTTAAGCTCTGCTGAAGACAAAGGCTCAAAAGGGGTTTGCATGAGCTGAGCAATGCAAACATTAAGGTCCCAAGCAGGGGCAGGGTCCCTGAATGGAGGGTTGGTGTGAAGCAATCCCTTGAAAAACTTGGAGAATACAGGGTGAGCTGAAAGAGAAGAGGGCTTACCTGCTGAAATAAAGGCAGACACAGCTGCCAGATGCACTTTCAGTGTAGCTGGTCTCAGTCCCAAGCTATTTAAGTGGACCATATAATCAAGGACTGTGGGCAAATCAGCAGATTCTGGGGAAATATGCTTCCCAGAGCACCATATGGAAAACCTTTTCCATTTGGAATTATAAGTAGTCCTGCTGGAAGGTTTTCTAGAAGCCTTCAGGATATCCATTACACCTTGGGAAAGGTGTAAATCAGCAAACTCTAACTCTTCAAGAGCCAGGCCTTGAGATTGAGAGATCTGAGGTTCGGGTACCAAACCCTCCCGTGAGCACAGGTTAACAGGTTGTAATTCCTGGGAAGACACAGGGGAAGATGGACTGCTAAGGACAGTAGGAGTGGATACCAGGGCTGTCTGGCCCAGTCTGGAGCAATCAGGATCATCTTGCAGGGTTGAGATCTGATTTTGACTAACACTTTGAACAGGAGAGGGAAGGGGGGAAAAGCATAGAAACTTCCTTCCCAATTGAGAACTAAGGCATCCAGAGGGACTGAGCCCAACACTGGGGCCTGCAGCAAAAGGGAAGTTGGTGATTGTCTGGGGCTGCAAAAGATCTATCTCAGGGTGCCCCATCTGGAAAATATCACCTCCAAGACCAGGGGTCCAGTGACCATTCGTGATGGCCCTGGGAAATCCTGCTGAGAGCATCTGCCAGGACATTGTCCTTGCCTGGGAGGTGAACTGCCATGAGGGAGGTGTTCAGGGAGTAAGCCAGAGACCACAACTTCATTGCTTTGGTGCACAAGGCCGTAGACCGAGTTCCTCCTTGCATGTTGATGTACCACATTGTGGTGGTGTTGTCTGTTCTGACCTGTACAACTTTGTTCTGAACAGATTTGGAAAAAGCTTGAAGTGCTAGAAATACTGCTCTGAGTTCCAACAGATTGATGTGGAGCAGAGATTCCTAAGGGACCACAACCCCTGGGTGGTGAGGTCGCCCATGTGAGCCCCCCACCCCAAGAGGGAGGCATCTGTAGTAAGGATTAAAGAGTGAGACTGAGTGACAAAGGAACCCTTGTCTCAGATTGTTCTGATCCTGCCAGCACTGTAGGGCCTGGATCAGGTTCGAGTTACTGGGATCAATTTGGTCAGAGGGTCCTTCCTTTGAAACCAAAAGGCTCTCAAATGGAACTGAATGTCCCTCATCTGAAATCTTGCTCCCTGCACTACTGCTGTAGAAGCAGCCATGTGCCCCAGGAGCTGAAGAAAATGCCTTGCTGGTCGAGACACCTGCAGGGTGAATGAGGAGGCCAGAGAGACCAGGGTCCTTGCCCTGTCCAGGGGAAGGAAGGCTCTGGCCTTCCCTGTGTCTAGCTCTGCACCTATGAAGGTGAGGAGCTGGACCGGCTCTAGAACTGACTTTGGAAGATTTAGAAGGAAACCCAAGGAAGTGAGAAGTTGCTGAGTTATCTGTAAGTGTAACTTGACTTGGTCTGGGGACTGGCCTACTATGAGCCAGTTGTCCAGGTAAGGGAAGATGGCAATCTTCTGCCTTCTTAGAGCAGCAACTACCACTGCCAGGCATTTTGTGAATACCCTTGGAGCAGAGGTGAGGCCAAAGAGCATTGCTCTGAACTGGTAATGGCCTGAGGGCAAACCTGAGGTACTTTCGATGGGAGCTTCTGACGAGAATATGGAAGTAGGCATCCTTGAGGTCCAGGGACACTAGCCAGTCCCTGGCCTTAGAGAGGGTAGAATAATTCCCAGAGTCACCATTTTGAATTTTGGTTTTAAAAGCTGCTTGTTTAAGTATCTGAGATCCAGGATGGGTCACCATTCTCCTGTCTTTTTTGGGGTAAGGAAGTACCTGGAGTACAACCCTTTGCCCTGGTGTAGGGGTGGAACCCTTTCCACAGCTCTGAAAGCTAGGAGGGAAGAGACCTCTGCCTCTAAGGCAAGTGCCTCTGATGGACTTGCAGGTGGAAAGGATCTGGTTCTCATCTCTGGAAACTTTTTGAAGCTGAGAACCAGTCCCTGGCTTACTACTTCCAGGACCCATTTGTCTGATGTCAGAGACTCCCAGTCCTGGACAAAGTAAGCCAGCCTGCCCCCTACAGGTAGCTGAGAATCGGCCTGGGCAACCCCATCAGGGTGCCTGTTTGGCAGGGGCTTTGGGCTGAGGGGTGGAAGCAGGCCTGCTTGTACCCCGTCTGCCTCTCCCTCTAAAGAACCCCTTCTGAGCATAAGCAGAAGAGGAAGCCTGGGCTTGGTAAAAAGGCCTATGAAAAGGCCTACCCCTGCCCCTGGGAAGCTGCCTTTAAGGAGTGGCCTGCCTTTCCTTGGCCTGTGCACTCCTATAGGTGGTCCTATACTCATCCATTTTCTTCATATAATTCTCTGTTTGCTCCCCAAACAGAGAATTGCCCACAACAGGAAAATCCATGGCCTTAGTCTGGGTATCCTGTGACAGGCTATTACATCTGAGCCAAGCCATTCTTCGAAGTGCCACAGATGTAGCCATGACTCTAGATGACACATCACTGGAGTCTACTGCAGCATGGAATTGCACCTTGGATGCCTCAATACCATCAGCAGCCACCTGCTCCAGCTCCTTGGCAAGCTGGCCAGGGACCTGTTTTGCTAGGGCCATAACAGTGTCCCATCTGGATTTTTGATACCTAGCAGTATAGGCCATATAATTGGCCTGTCTGAATCCCAAGGATGCTGCCATGTACTGTTTCTTTGCCATGGCATCAATCCTCCTGGAGTCCTTGTCTGAGGGGGGTGTGAAGCCAAGGGAATGTTTGCCTTATCACAGGCTGCAGCCTGCACTACCCCAACATGGCTGCATTGTTGTGTAAGGAACTCCGTGTCAGAGCCTGACAATGTATACCTCTTGTCCATTCTCTTATCCACAGGAGATATAGTGTTAGAAGTCTTTAAAATCTTAAATGTCTGTTTCCCAAAAGATTTGTGCAAGGGAATAGACAGCCTCCTAGACTCTGGGATATCCATCATTTCCACATAGTCAGGCTCCTCCTGGTCATCCACAGCTTCTTCCATAGGAAGCTGGAGGGTTTCAGCCACTTTTTTATAAAAGATGAAATGGGAGGGGGACTCAGAAAGCCTAGGAGGAGACACTCCTGAAGGTCTGTCTGGGGAGATGTCCGGGTCAATGGGCACATCCAGACTTTCAAATCCACATTCACTTTCCTTATACTCCTCTTCCTCCTCCTCCGGTTCATAAAATTCCTCTAAATCATACTCTTGAACCGGTGGAACCGGCCAAAAGCGACTGGACAATTTTGATCGCTTTGGCTATTTCTTCAGCGGTTGGAGAGGAAAGTTTTGGCTCCACACCAGCCAATTTTTCTTTTCTAGTTCTTTTAGCCAGAACCGACTCTTCAGAATCAGCTCTCCTTTTGCCCCAAGAAGTCTCGCCCCGGTCAGAGGGCACTCCTTCTGTCTGGTTTGAACCGAACCGGCTGGCCATCTCGCTCAGCGGACTTTTGGCCTCCTCTATCCCTGAGCCTACCAGCTCTCTTTTCTAGGGTGGCTGCAGGAAATTCTTGCAAATCTGGCAGTCTACATTGAGGGGTGGTCAAACCCAGACAATAAACACAGGTGGTGTGGGGGTCAGCCTTAGCAAAGACTTCCCAAACACACTGCAGTGTTGAAACCCAGTGGGTCGGTTTTCTTTTGGGTTTCTCAGACATGGTACCCAGTCCTAACCAAACTTACCCTTTTATGGCAATCCATGAGGCAAGACCCTCTTATCGGTTCCTAACCATGTCACGTTCGTGGAAAAATGTAATAAAAAATCCTTTTTTTTTAGAAACGATAAGAACCGTAACCACACTCTAAAAGCACAATTTAAGATTTTTAACAACTTGATCAGTTCAAACCGAACGATAAACCGCTACAAGTTCCACACAGAATAGAATAAAATAAAACCTATCTAGTACTCACGAATACCACAGACAGAGACTGAACCGACAGGTTAGGTTTAAATTCGGTCGAAAACCGAGAAAAGCGGTACTTTAACCGACAAACTGAACCGAGCAGAAGGAGAAATCTCCGGAGCGACTGTTCAGTGAGGCGGAATAAAGAATCTGACGGTTTGAGTTTGAAGAACAACAGACAGAGTCTCAACCGAGCTCGAGCTCAGCGTTCCATGCCTGGCATGGAAAGTTAACTCTTTCATCTCCGGGGCAGTTCGAAGGTTGGGACTCACTGCTATTGTCAGAATACAGCAAGACTTCATTTTGTTTGAAGGAGATATTTGCTTATTGAGGGTAGGATGAGGCTATATACTAAAAGATGGTTGACACTCAAGGCAATTTACTCTTTAAAGGTTGATAATACCCAAACACAGGCCTGTCTGTCAGATTGTGCTTAGTGTATGATTTTTTCCTCTGTGGAATGTACAGCTTGATTCCGATTTTGCTGTTTTAAATGGATTTATTTTACTGGTCACACTTGTCTCTGGGCTTGGATGATACTTGTTTAAAGGTATTGAAATATAGGATGGATCTGTTTGAGGCATAGGGTGGGTGGAACTCTCTCTTTCCAGGGGATGTGGGAGGGGGCTACATTCTGTACGTAATGTTGCTCACGTAAGGGCCCAGAAGCTCTATTATCAGGGGGGTATAGTTTTCATACTAATTTCTTTTTTCTTTCTTTTGCTCTCCTCCCTAGCTGAGGGTTAAGACTATTGGGGGATGGGGTCTCTCTAACCGGAAGGATATAGGAATTGGTTATCATTACAGCGGTTGGCCTACTTGTTGTGTATGGAAATAGTTAAGATATACAGTACATAGTTGCACAATCAGTTTTGTTGGATTGTGACAACCGGCTGTGTCCGGGATTTATGTTCTGTATGTCAGATATTATATAATAAACCAATAAATATCTGGTTAAAAAAAAAATGACTGCACAAAATCTAAACTGATGCACAGTACTCGAGGTACCACTCTACAGCCTCATGGTCCTACTTCAAAAAGGGTAGGGGGACATCCCACCCTGTTTGCTGATGTAATACATCATGGCTTTGTCATCCTTCTGAAGTAGGAACACTCCGTGGCAGGGAGCATACTCCAGGACTTTGCTCATAAGGTAGCTCTCATCTCTAAGAAATTTAAGAAGAGATGAGGTTACCCTGGCTCTACACTCGAGTGTGAAGGTTTTGACAGTGAGCTCCTTATGACAGCCTGTCCAAAACTCCGTAATTTTATTTATTTTTTATTTATTTATTGGATTGTTTCACCAGGAAAGATACACTGAGCAACTTAATGCTCATCTCACGGTACTTCCTGGGGGAATAGAGGGAGGGATGTACAGAGTGAGAGTTTAGCTACATTCATAAAAGATGGAGAATACATTCATACAGTTGCAATACAGGTTCATGGCAGTTGGGTACATAACAACAGATGCAACAGTTACAGAATTGGCAGTACATAGGAGCAACATACAATAAAGTCTGTACATGGACAAAGCACAGGATGTAAGGTTGACAACTGCATACAAACAGGCAGTTAGCTAGTGATGCAGATGCAGCAAGGTGGGCATAATGGATCCTATCACCCTTTTAAGTGCCAGTCTATATGGGGTAGCATGAGTGCAGGAGAGGCAGAGAGGGACAGGGACAGTCTTATTTATACTTGATTTTAACTATGTAACCCCCCTGCACATGGGGGTTCCTAAAAGACTTCCAGGAGCTTGCTTGAATGCTCAAGCCTGAATGGTGTTTGGCATTTAAGCCATTTATCAGTGAGTGTTTTAGAGCCTTCTGGTACTGTCTTTAAGAGCTGTCTGCTTGCAGACATACCAGTTTGTATGGGGGACTGTGTGCTTCTTCGAGTACCACCAAGTTGCTGCCACTCACTTTCATTTGCAGTCACTAGGAGTGCAAAGGGAACCATCTGAAAGATGTAACTGTTTGCCAGAAATTATTTAGAGTAATAATGAAATTACAGTTTGTCTAACCTGCTTTTGCAGTCAGAACTGTGTCTGCTAGTTCCCATTCTAGTTTTGAACTGCTGAACTGGACCAATCAGTGTGGGGTAAGCTAGCCTAAAATGATGCCTTGGACGAATCAGAACTTGGACTCATAATCTGAGCCAGCCACAAGAGGATTGTAAGGGCAGGACCTGGGAGATGTAGTTTAGACTTCAGTGCCTTTTACCAACAGCAGCAGTCTATTGTGAGTGACAGCCAATCCAGTCAAGAACTGGGAGGAACTCAAAGGAAGTGCCGGTTTCGTCAGTTGGAGTTCAGTTGAGCTTTGGCAGTGAAGAAGGAAGGAGCCCTGTGCTTTTTCAGTGTGCAGTTTAGTCAAAAACGTGTGTAAGGCCCAGAGTTCGGTCTGCAGCATTGTTAGGACTGAATCCGTCCTGTGAAAAGAATCAAAGGATCTCTGAAGAGTAGAAACCAGGCTCACCCTGTAGAAGACTGGAAGAATTGCTGAAAATTGCACTCGGTCTGTCAGGAACTGAATCACTGTGTGTTCTCCGGGTATGCAGTAATTGCGATCGGGATACAGATGCAGCCTGCCTGGTATAGTACTTTTTATATGGATGTGTGAAGAGGTTTGTGTACCCCAAGTGAGCCCTGCTGACATTGAAGGACCCTATCTTATTTGGAGGTCGTGAGTACTAATTCAGGGTTGCTCCCTGTTGAATTGCCACATTAAATCCAAATGGAATTACTGTACTGCTGACTGTTTAATTCTCCTTTTCTCTGTGAAAGGGCCCTACCTGCCACAGTTTGGACTAGCCACTAGGGCTTGGGTACCCAGGACAGTAACTGATAGGGATAGCCTGTGCACAAGAGCCATAAAGTAGATTATTAGAGTGATAAGCTAATTAACCTGATTTCCCTGTCTTGTTATATCCCCTAAATAAATCAGAGCTGCTTGTTTCAGCAAAGTTATACTGCCTGAGGTATTTGTCTATGTTAAAGTACTGTACTGTGATTGTTGCACTGTATCTCATTTCACAGGAGGTCCCAGTGCCGGAACCAGACCTGGGGGTAAGTGTATACTGTGAAGGTAATTCTGATATATTGTGTGGGCCACTAGTGGGAAGAAAGGTTGCAGTGTCCCAGGGCTCTTGGCCAAGTTAGTTTAACTATTGCAAACCCTGACCTCTGGGTGGAGGCACCGCCCATTAGATCCAGGCCCCTCAACCTGTTAGTGGCAAATCAGGCGGGGGTGTAGCCCCTGGGATAGCGCCATCTAGGGGTTACATCTTGGAGGCTCACCGCTGGGATTGTGTGTCCTCTAGTGGCCATATTTACGAACCACTGTTAAGAAAAAATAGGTACCCGACAGAAGTGGCTGTGCACCGCTGGTGGAGTGGTGTACTGGGGGAGGATCACCCCAAAATGCTATGCTTATCCTGGACATCCCCTGCATCAATAACGGACACTGTGCAGGAGTACTTTCCAAGGTGGAAGGTTTACAAACCCTGTGGTGGTGGGTCGACATGCTAATCTGCTCACCCACACTTTCCTAGCCCTAGTAGAGTTTAAGGATCCATAGATAGCTCCAAAGTGCCACAGACCATTACTCAGAGGAAGGCCCTCACTGCTTGAGAGTGATAACTAAGGACAGTAAAGACCGAGGGAATCAGCCCCCCACTATCTGAAACTTTTGAGGAGAAATTTGCTGAATGGTTGCTGGGAGAGGGAAACTGTGGAGGACTTGAAGAAACTATTCTTGCCACCAGAAGTGTTCCTCCCCAACACCCTCTCCTGCTCCAGTGCCCGTGGTGGCTGAACCAATGCAGACTCTATTTCTGCACCTGCCATTAGTCACGACTCTTACAAGGTTGAGGATCTTCTCTGGCACCCTCCCCACCCCAAGGGAGGATGACTGGGGAGACCTGGATGAGACTATGTTGCCTCCCAAGTGCTAGAATGGCAAATGCTCGGAAGGTGAAAGCGAAAGAGGGTTAGTGAGAGCCTCCGAGGTCCTGCCCTGGCTACCATCCGACAACGGGCAGTAACCCTGAAAGCGACTGCACAGGCCTATCTTGAGGCCTTGAGAGATATGTATGGGAGCCCAGATTCTGATGAGGACCTATGGTGGAAGTAGAGATGCACAACAGTACCAAGGAGTTGTTGTCTGTGTATGTATCTCAACTGGAAAAATTGTTGCAAGAATGCCTCAGAAAAGGTAGTTTACCAGCGATTGAACTGGACCGAACCAGGCTGGACAGGATCCTTAAGTCTGCCCCTTCTCAGAACTGCTGTTGCTTCAGTTACACCTGGCAGATGAAGCTGGAATCCCACCCCTCTATGATGAGTTAATGAGAGAAATTGAGGAGTTGAGAAAAAGCGACCTGGGAGGGACCTGCACCAATAGCTGCAGGCTCGACCCGGTGACTGAGGGTGACCCATCAAGTGAAGTTCAGGGGCAGGGGTTGGCAGTCAATGAGTGCTCTGACAAGGAAAAGATATGTCACAATTGGGGCTGAACTGTTGAGAGAGATCCGAATTAAAAAACAGTCCTTTATGAAGGCCACGCCTGCAAGTACGGCCCTGACCTATATCCGACTGCATCTGCTATGGGGTGGGGTACCACCCATGTATCTCCTGCTGATAACAGTCCGAACTCGATTCTTGACCATGGAAGTGGAGAAACTGACAGATGTCTCCAAATGCTTATCACGCAGCAGACAGAGATGGCACCAAGGTTTCCAGTTAATAATACCCCGCCCTGGCTCCCAGTGTGGCGCCTCGGCCAGCTCAAACTCCAGAAAGTATGTTTTGCTATAATTGTGGGAAAGATGGGCACATGAAAAGGGAATGCCAGTCCCCAAAAGACACTGACAAAGTTGCATATAGGCTACAAGGAGAGCTTCGAGAAGAAATCAGTGAGTTAAGAGGTGCAACATGATCCCAGTGAGGGCACCAAAATGCTAATCACGTCCTTTTGTGGCAAGGTCAGTTGCCCAGGCCCCACTACCGCCTCTCCAGACTGGTCCAGAATAGTGGGTCCCTCCATGGAGACCACTGTAAAGGTGAACAGAGTGTCTACAAAACTATATTAGACAGTGGCTCCCAAGTGACAATTATGTTCCAAGATTGGTATCAGAAGCATTTGTCAGAAAATACCCTTACAACCATTAGAAGGACTGCATGTATGGGGGTTAAAGTGAGAAGGCCTACCCTATTCGGGTATATCCGAATTTGGCTGTCTTTCCCACCTCCATGGCTGAAGTGGCGAACAGGTAGAGACCCTAACCTTAGTGTGTCCCCACTGGACTGTATGATGGTGTCCCTTTGTTGATTGGAACAAATGCTCATATGTTCAGGAAGGCTGGCACAGTTGTGTTAACAAGCAGGGGTCAAAGACTAGTAGAGCTTTAAGAGTTCCGGCTTTAATTAAGAAGGCCTATGAGGCAGAGAGATGCTGAAAAACAGAACCAGAGGAACCGGTCGAATTGTATGGAAGAAGGATCCTGAGTCTCTGATCCTGGCCAAATGCCCATGTACCTTACAGGGAGAGGTCCGTATCAGAAAGGATGTTAAGAATAAAATATGTTGGATGCACCAGGCGATGGAAAATTGCCAGAGGGACTGCTGGTCACGCTAGTATTTTGCGCTAGAGCCCATGCTTATGCCAGAAGGGTAATGGTCCAAGTTCATAATGTGTCTGAAAGAGACATTCGAGTAAACAGAGGTTGCATCCTAGCTAATGTGCATTGTGCAACTGCAGTGCTACCCAGCAGCAAGAGTTCAAGGAAGAATGACAGAGTAACGCCTGACTTGTTTGATTTCGCAACGACTCGCTGCAGCTGAATGGAAAGTGAAGATCAGTGAGAAGCTTGCCCAGAGAGACCAGGTGTTTTCTTTAAAGGAATGGGATGTAGGATGAGCAAGGAGCTGAGCACAATATCCGCTGCATGACGGAAAACCATTTCGTGAGAGGCTCACGCCTGGCACCTGCTGACATAGATGATGTGAGACGGCATCTGCAAGAGATGTTAGCTGCTGGTGTAATACAAGAATCCAGAAGCACTTATACTTCCCCATTGTGGTAGTGAGGAAAAAATGGAACAGTAAGGATGTGTGTGGATTATGCACCTTAAACGCGCGGACTATCCTGATCAGTACACAATGCCCCGTCATTCAGGATGCTTTGGACTGCCTAAACGGGAGCAAGTGGTTCTCTGTGCTGGATCTCCGCAGTGGGTACTATCAGATCCCGATGGCCCCAGAGGACCGTGAAAAGACAGCCTTTATCTGTCCGCTGGCTTCTATGAATTCATGAGGATGCCTCAAGGTTTCAGGTGCCCCAGCCACTTTTCAACGATTGATGGAGGCGTGCAGTGGGGACATGAACTTACTAGAGTGCCTGGTATACCTAGATGATGTTATGTGTTTGGCAGCTCACTGGAGGAACATGAGCAGATTATTTAAGGTATTGGACCGACTGGAGGACTTTGGCCTTAAACTGTCCATTGAAGTAAGTGTCAATTTTTCAAACATCAGGAAAGTATGTGGACATACAGTATCCACCGAGGAATAAGACCGACCAAGTAAAGTTGAGGCCTTGACCACCTGGCCTGGCCCAAAAATCTAAAGAGACTGCAAAGATTCCTGGGATTCTGTGGTTTGTATGGCGCTTCATCAAGGACTATTCAAGGTGATCAGCCCTTTACTTAACCTTACTCAAGGGTATCCCCAACCCACAAAAAATACCAAAAGTCAGCATCCTCAAGACTGAAAGAAGTGTATTTTCATCCGAGTGAAGTATTTGGGGCCCGCTGGACTCCTGATTGTGAGACTGCTTTTCATGAGATCGCACATATCAACTTACCCATGCTCCAGTGCTGGCCTATGCCGATCCAAGAAAACTTACATCCTGCACACTGATGCTAGCTTGCAAGGGTTGGGGGCTGTGTTGTACCAAGAGCACCAGAATGGCCTGAGACCAGTGGCCTTTGCCAGTAGAAGCCTGACCCCATCCGAAAAGAACTATCCTGTACATAGTTAGAGTTCCTAGCTTTGAAGTGGCTATTGCTGACCAATTCCATGAGTACTGTATGGGGCCAAAATACTAGTAAAACTGACAATAATCCTTTAACCTATGCAGACCTCAGCTAAGTTGGATGCCACTGGCCATAGGTGGCTTTCTGCATTATCTACATATGACTATCCTCGAATACCCGAGCAGGTCTGAACACATAGATGCTTGATGCTTCTCCCGGAGGCCTGTTCCCCAGAATGATTGGGTCCGATTGACAGAACCTGACATTCCGGGCACTCTGCCGAGAGTTTGACAGGGAGGAACAAATGTCCACCGGACGCAGTGGACTGGCATGGTGGATTGCTTGGGACCTCTGAGAATTGCATACCTGCTGCTTATTGCCACTTTTCTGCAATAGACATTGGTGCACTACCTCAGCTGGACAATGACAGTATTGGCGGGCTCAATCCCTCATCCATGATCAAAAGCAGCTTCAGAAGCCCTCTATGCAGGAAAGATGTGTCCAAATTACGCTCCACTGATTTGAGAACTGCACTGTTAAAAAAAGAAGGTCCTAAGTTGAAACTGATCCAATAAACTGTTATACAGAGAAACAGTAGACAGAGGACAAATGAGACAAACAACAACTAGTGCTGCCCACTGCCTTCCGAGACTCAGTACTGAGGTCCTTGCACAACACATGGGGCACCTTGGTATAGACAGAACACTTGACTTGGTGAGATCCAGATTCTATTGGCCTAAGATGGGGAGCTGATGTGGAGCAACACATTCGAACTTGTAGTACGCTGCTTACAGAGGAAGCTTTGCCCCAGAGGCTGCCCCCTTGTTAACATCACACCAGTGCACCCATGGAGCTGGTCTGTATTGATTTTCTAAGTTTGGAGTCAGATCAAAGAAATATCAGTAATGTGCTGATGGTCACTGACCATTTCACGAGATACTGCCTCAAGCTTTCCCCACCAAAGACCAGAAAGCATCCACTGTGGCCAAAGTACTTGTAAAAACTTTTTTGTTCACTATAGGGCTCCACAAAGAATCCATTCTGATCAAGGAGAGACTTTGAAAGTCGTCTGATCAAAGAGATGCTTTCTCTGTGGGGAGTCCGAAAGTCCAGAACCACTCCTTTACCACCCCCAGAGACCCACAGCCTGAGCGTTTCAACCGCACTTTGCTGAGATATACTAGGCACCTACCCAAAGGACAAGCCTAGATGGAGCCAACAAATTAGCACCCTGGTACATGCTTATAACTGCACCAAAGTGATACCACTGGATTCTCCCCTAACGCCTGATGTTTGGAAGAAGCTCGACTACCAGTAGATGTGTGTTTTGGGGTCTCTCCTGATGGAGTTCAGGCTGACAACTATTTACAGTATGTGCAAAGTTAAAGGCCCAGCTAACTCATGCGTACCAACTGGCTCAAACCATGCTCCAAAGAAATCTGGCCAACAAAGAAAGGTATGATATAAAAGGTGAAAGCACAGGAACTCCAGGAGGGAATCGGGTATTGCTAAGAAATCTGGGATTGCATGGCAAGCACAAGATTGCTAACAGATGGCACCATCTCCTCACATTGTAGTGGGCAAACTAGATGATCTGCCAGTGTACAAAGTAAGGCCTGAGAATAATTCAAAAGATGTAAAACAATGCATAGAAATCATTTACTCACCATGGACAAATCTTAATTGAGTCTGAGCCCCTAGAAGATGCCCCTCTGGACCAGTGACTAGAGCTGCTGCTAAGAAAAGATCAAGAAAGTCTGCACCTACAGAAGCAAAGTTAAGTGTTCCCCTCCACAAGTCCCAGTTGAGCATGACTGTCAGTCCATATCGGAAGAAAGTAGAGTGACTTTGAATACTATCCTTCTTACAGACTGAGTCAATTGTTTCGAGGCAATCCCTAGTCAATACTGGAGACAAAGCTGGGCCTTCTGGACTGTCTAAGCCCCCAGCTTCATCCCTGGAGCCAATGCTCCCAGAAAGTGAAGTGCAAAGCATCAGATCAGATGAAATGGAATCATTGTGCATGGTTGAACTGTTTGAGCTTTCAGGGAGGAAATGATAGATTAGGGCAGACTGAGTACACCGAACAAGAAGAGTATTTTGAGTGCCCTGACAGTCCACTGCCAGTGTCCGAAAGCTCTCCATGCGAGCCAAATGTTGTGGACTCAGAAACTGTAACTCCTGGAGCTGAAAGTGCCCCAAGTTCTAGCCTCTCTACCCCCATGGAGACTCCCCTGACAAGTGTGGACAATGCGAAATGAGGCTCAAGAGTGCAGAGAACTGTAACAGTTCCCCTAGAAAGACTGGTCGAGCTGTAAAGCCTGTGGTTGACCTCAGTTATGATTCCCTTGGGAGGCCTGTGGATTTGCCTCTCAATGTTGTCCATAAAGGAGTGTATGTGTCCCAGGCTCATTAGCCCAAACTGAGCGTCAGTGCTAACTCAAGTTACTTGTGTTGCCCTCTAAGTATGGTGCCCTTGCCCCATCCAGCCCCAAGGCAACTGATAGGGAAGGGCCCTCTCAGGTTTCATGTACAAGAGGTAATAACTGAGTTATGGTACAATGTGTATGTAATACTGTGTAAAGAGTGACGTACTGCAATGTTTCAGAAATGGGTTCTTGGTAAAAATATATTGACTGATGATTACATATAAGAGCCTAATGCAATGTATATGGTTGCAGTTGAAACTTTATGGGGTACTTGCTTCGATGCGGACGTCAAGCTTTCCCAGGCTCAGGAAGGGTGTAACCCCCGCACATGGGGGTTCCCAAAAGACTTCCAGGAGCTTGCTTGAATGCTCCAAGCCTGAATGGTGTTTGGCATTTAAGCCATTTATCAGTGAGTGTTTTAGAGCCTTCTGTACTGTCTCTTTAGAGCTGTCTGCTTGCAGACATAATTAGTTTGTATGGGGGACTGGACTGCTTCTCAGAGTACCACTCAAGCTGCTGCCAATTCACTTCATTTTGCAGTCACTAGAGTGCAAGGGAACCTATCTGAAAGATGTAACTGTTTGCAGAAATTATTTAGAGTAATAATGAAATTACAGTTTGTCTAACCTGCTTTCTTTGCAGTCAGAACTGTGTCTACTAGTTCCCATTCTAGTTTTGAACTGCTGAACTGGACCAATCAGTGTGAATAGCTAAGCTCTAAAATGATGCCTTAGACAGAATCAGAACTTGGACTCATAATCTGAGGCCAGCCACAAGAGATTGTATAGGCAGTGACTCTGGAGATGTAGTTTAGACTTCAGTGCCTTTTGGACCAACAGCAGCAGTCTATTGTGAGTGACAGCCAATCCAGTCAAGAACTGGGAAGGAACTCAAAGGAAGTGCCAGTTTACGTCAGTTGGAGTTCAGTTGAGCTTTGGCAGTGAAGAAGGAAGGACCCTGTGCTTTTCAGTGTGCAGTTTTAGTCAAAAAAGCGTGTTAAGGCCCAGAGTTCCGGTCTGCAGCTTGTTAGGACTGAATCCGTCCTGTGAAAGAATCAAGGATCTCTGAAGAGTAGAACCAGGCTCACCCTGTAGAAGACTGGAAGAATTGCTGAAAATTGACTCGGTCTGTCAGGAACTGAATCTGCTGTGTGTTCTCCCGGTATTGTGCAGTAATTGCGATCGGGATACAGATGCAGCCTGCCTGGTATAGTACTTTCTTATATGGATGTGTGAAGAGGTTTGTGTACCTCAAGTGAGCCCTGCTGACATTGAAGGACCCTATCTTATTTGGAGGTCGAAAGTACTAATTCAGGGTTGCTCCCGTTGAATTGCCACATTAAACCAAATGGAATTACTGTATGTCTGACTGTTTAATTCTCCTTTTCTCTGTGTGAAGGGGCCCCTACCAGCTGCCACAGTTTGGACTAGCCACTAGGGCTTGGGTACCCAGGGACAGTAACTGATAGGGATAGGCCTGTGCACAGAGCCATAAATGAATTATTAGAGTGATAAGCTAATTAACCTGATTTCCCCTGTCCTGTTATATCCCTAAATAAATCAGAGCTGCTTGTTTCAGCAAAGTTATACTGCCTGAGGTATTTGTCTATGTTAAAGTACTGTACTGTGATTGTTGCACTGTATCTCATTTCACAGGAGGTCCCAGTGCCGGAACCAGACCTGGGGTAAGTGTATACTGTGAAGGTAATTCTGATATATTGTGTGGGCCACTAGTGGGAAGAAAGGGGTTGCAGTGTCCCAGAGGGCTGTGACCAAGTTAGTTTAACTATTGCAAACCCTGACTCTGGGTGGAGGCACCCGCCATTGGATCCAGGCCCCTCAACCTGTTAGTGGCAAATCAGGCAGGGAGTAGCCCTGGGATAGCATCATCTAGGGGTTACATTTAGTTTATGGGACCGAGTATTATTTACAGAAGGGTGCCAGTCCATGCATATAGTCTCAAATAAAGCGTATCTCTTGTTGCTTTGTAAATCAAACATAAATCTTCTCTTAAAGAGTGATATTTGAGGAATAAAGGCTCAGTTTTTTAGTCTATTATCATATGAAAGTGTTTTCAAATTGGTGATATGTCTGGTAAATCCTCCATTGGACTTTTCTCACTGACATCTTATCCTGGACTGATGTTGGAGCACAAAAGATGAGCAATAATCAGAATGAGATCTGACTATACTACAATATATAGATATTAGCACTTCAGGTTCCCAACTTTTGATATTTTCAAAATGCAATTTATCAGTCTATGACATTTTTAACGGTTGTTTTGTGTGCTCAGAAAATGTAAAATTATTTGTAATATAAACACCCAGATCCTTCTCAGAGATAACTGTACTTAATAAGGTATTGTTCATATAGTAATCAACTAGCCTGCTGTTTCTACCAAAATGCATAACTTTGCATTTGGGAATATTAAAAGTTAGTTTATTTTCATTTGCCCAGACTGATTAATAATTCAAATTAACCCGTAGCATATGTGCCAAAGTAATATAATTTACAATACTCCCCAGTTTGGCATCATCAGCATATTTGTTTAACCATACTCCTGTGGGTATCCATACTAGAAACGAGAATATTAAACAGAATTGGGCCAAGCACAGAACCTTGAGGTACCCACTAGTGACCCTACACCAGGTGGACTTATATCCCCAATGCTGACTTGTTGCTTTCTATCTGCCAACCAGGACGAGATCCACATTATAATATTCTAATGGAGACTTATATTTACAATACATTCGATCAAGATTTTATGAGACACAGAGTCAAAGGCCTTTTCATAATCCAAAAGATGACAGCCACTGGAAGGCCTGCATCCAAGGCTTCACTAATGGGTTCAAAAGTTAAGTTATTGTGACATGATCTACCAGGTGTAAATCCATATTAGGCTATATCAGTCTGTCCATTTCTTATTATATGCATACTTATTTTTAATAACAGTTTCTCCATAACTTTTCCTATATAGGAAGTCAAACTAATCGGTCTCTAGTGCTTCACATTTTGCTAGAGCCTCCATTATGAATAGGAATTACCAAAGCTTCCTCCACTCCTCTAGAACCACTCATTTTGCAATAGATTCATTAAACAAAGGGTAAGAGCACCGGCAAGCTCATACAAGATTTCTTTCAAAAGACAAAGGGATATTGTCTGGTCCAGCTGCAGGTGAGGATTTAAAGGAATTTATGGCGAATAAATTTCCAACAGTAAATTCACACATGAGTCCTGGGAACCAAGATCTATATTTCTTACTGGTTCATTAGATTTAAAGATGCTGGAAAAGTATTGTTTGACTTCATTGGCCATTAACTGTTCATCAGATACCAGATTGTCATTAATTTGCAAGGGGCCCACCTTAGGAGCATTGCTTCTCAAGGATCCAATATAATTGAAGAACTGTTTATTATTATATTTTTTAACAGTCACTAAGTTATATTCAGATCTTTCTTTGCTTTTCTAATCACAAATTTGGTTTTATTAGCTTTTTGTTTAAACTTATTCCAGTTGGTCTCAGTCTTATGTTTTCTGTATTTATTACAGGCCTTTTGTTTGCCTTCACAAGTCTATTAATCCTGTAGAATACCAAAGTGGAAGCCTCTTTTGATTTTTATATTTTAGCTGCCCAGTTGTTAAAACAAAAGTCAATGCTTTCTTTAATTTTGCCTCATATCTGGTCTACTTTAAGATCCCTCAACTCTTGTTGCCAATTCCAACCTGCTAAATAGGCTTTATTGCCTCATAATTTGCTCTGGAAAAGTTTCTCATTTAGTAACACTCTTGGTATCCAATTTGTAGTAACTGATAGTCAAAGGACCATGCAATGATCACTATATCCTAAAGGTTCTAGTACAATGGGGGTTCCACCTGCTCACTGATATTAGTAAAAATTAAGTCTAGGATATTATCCTGCCTTGTTGGCTCATGTACCAACTATTCAGGCCCAGATATATTATGGTTTCTAGAATTCAATTTCCTGATGAGTAGTACCCACTAAGCTGTCCCAGTTTATTCCTGGAAATTGAAATCTCCCATTAATGATATTATCCAGGTGATTAATATTTTGTAGATAGTCCAAAAGGAAGCATTATTATAAGTATCTAAAGTGGTGGACGATAACAGAGTTCTAACATCGTAGGGTTATGTTCATATTTTAGTTTGACCCATACAATTTCAATATCATTAGGGCGGGTATATCAATATTCTCTTCAAGACAGTCTATGCAGTCCTTGACAAACACTGCAACACCCTCCTCTGGAGAAGGTGTGATTCTTTTTAAATACAGTGTATCCTTGGATGTCTTGACTCTACTGATCATCAGTGAACCATGCTTCTGTTACCCCACACATCTATATTCTTAGCATTCAATACAAGTTGGAGTTCATTTATCTGATTTGCTTGGCTTCTAGCATTTAATAGCAATATTTTAAGCTAGGAGTAGTATATATTATGATTCTGTTTGTGATGATCGGTAGGTAAATGTAAATCCATAAGATCAGAACTTACATTAGCTATAGAAGCAGTGGATGTAACATAGCTTCCTTAGGCCCTCCTGCATTATTAGTTTAAACAAGAATCAATCTGAGCATTGATGGTTTTACCCAAAATTCAGAACCCTTTTTATTTAAATGGAGACTATCTCTTGAATAGAATTCCCATTTACAATCAAATTGTTCCCAATCGTAAAGGCACTTAAGGTTTTGCTTCAAGCACCAGCCTCATAGCCAGATCATTCACTTGTTTTATTTTTGCTTCCATATAATGGTGAGTTCTTGGTACTGGTAATATTTCAGATAATACAGTATTTGCTCCTATATCTGATAATATGTTTGTCAGTCCTACATATTCCACCTTGATCTGCTGTACACTTTGAGTTCTGATATTATCGACTCCTGCATGTATGATGACTGAGGGTCTTCACCACTGTTTTCGAAATTTGTGTGGTCACCTTAGTAATATCTTGTATTTTACACCCAAAACAGGACAAAGTGTGGGTAGCTTTATTTTATCACAAATTTGGCTATCGAGTTTTGAAATCATCGAGTCAGCTAGGACAAATATCTGTTTGGAACAGTTCTGGGCCCTGCCTCCTTCCATGATATGTTGTTCAATATAATTATCACAGCATATGGGTTCAGAAAAGCTGAGTAAATCAAATTGTCAAGATGTCTATTATTATTATTTTGAAAAGGGGTGCCCATCACAATTCCAGTATGATGTATTTAGTGAGAGTCCACCAATATTCCATTGGGCTGTTACAGTGTTTTCAGAAATTGGTATATTACTAGTTTCATGTTCATCATTCAGATCTAATAATGGGTCAAAACTATTGCAAAGGTATTTGAAAGCATCCAGCTTTTCTACCTTTCTTTGCTGGTTTACTATTTTGAACAGTGAACCACTCATCTTCCTTATCTAGTATTTCTACTTCCTGTCAAGACTTTTCTTTAGTGTAAATTGCAAACATCATTTGATCTTGGGGCTCCCATATGGCACTTGGTATTGATCAGGATTATTGATAACTGGCCTCATTTAGAGGTTTCCCTCTGACTCAGCTCCAAGGCCCTTAATCTACTATCAGATAGATTAATTTCTTCTTCCGGTGCTTGTTCTTTAAACACTTTATGCAAATATATGTAGAACTACTTGGGACTAGGATCAAAGTTATACATATTACGTAATGAGCACAAAGTGCCCAGTCTCCATCCACTGCTGAAATTACAAGTGCCATCATACAATCCTGCAGTATATACAAATTCAGTGCTATACTATCTGATCCAAGTATATACCTGATGGTTAACGTGGCACCCTACTGACCTTCTGACAGCCGAACACACCTAACATGCACAGATGCAGCGTGTCTTTGCATGCGACGACACGCCGGTCCTGCTCAGACTCACCCTGCTCACCACAGGACTTACAGATATAGCCCCTGATGACCCTTGAGGTATTCCTCAAGGTCAGACAAAGCTCTGAAGTGCAGATTAATGTTAAAAGCTGGGTTTGCTCCCCAAAGTTAAAATCGAGACTATGTGTGGCTTAACAGAGGTCTGAGTGCTCAACTGGAGTGCAAAAAGCTAAAATGGTACAGAAATCACCAAGTTGTGTCCTCTCAGACTATGGCTCCTCTACCTAGCTTCCTATTCTTGCTAGGGTTCAGGTTTGCTCACGATAGTGCGAGTGCAGGCAGTATCCTCCCAGCCCTCCTTACTGCCTTCTCACATTGCCTGCCTACCTTTAGGTCATCTGATATGACTACCCCGGGTTCCTTTCCATTTTAGTTGTTGTTAGTACCTCCCCATTGTGTACTCTTCCACTGGGTTTTGTTTCCCAGGTGCATTACTTTGCACTTCTTTGCATTGAATCTAAGCTGCCATACATTTGACCATTCCTCCAACCTTGCCAAGTCCCTTCTCATCCTTTCCATTCCCTCTTGTGTATCAGCCCTGTTACAGATCTTGTGTCATCTGCAAAGAGGCATACTTTTCCTTCAGTTGCTCTGCAATGTCACTTATAAAGATATTAAAGAGGACTGGCCCCAATACTGAACCTTGTGGTACCCGCTAGTAACCTTTTCTTTGAGTGGACTCTGTTTACTGTTACCCTCTGCATCCTGTTCTCCAGCCAGTTTTGTTACAGACTACTACCTGGGACCCAATCCTAGGATGGCTAACATTTATTAATCTTTTGTGTGGGACTGTGTTAAATGCCTTGCTAAAGTCTAGGTAGGCCATTTCCACAGCCCCTCCCTGATCTTTACTTTGGCCACCCAGTCAAAGAAATCTATTAGATTCATCTGCAAGACCTTCCTGCTGTGAATCCATGCTGCCTGGGTCAGGTGCCCTGCTGGCCTCTAGATACAAAACAATTCTTTCTTTCAGAGTGATTCCATAAGCCGGCTCAGTGGCGTTGAGAGCTGAGGCACTGAGCATACACGGTGACCTGTCGGGGAACAAGCATGGGTTGCCGTGGGTCAGCTGGGAGGAGATGGATTGAGCATCCCACGGACTGCTGTCCATCTCTGAGGAGGGCCGATTACAGCGGATGGTGCTCACCTGACCCCTAGCGGGGCTGGAGCTCGATGGCATGGAGCTGCATCACAGGGGTGGGGTGGCAGATGCGTGACTGGTTCGCACAGGAGTGTGCGCGGGCCCAGTCACTGGTATCATTGCATGCCGCACCCCACAAGAGGGAGAGAAAACAGGCAACAAGGCAACTGGAGGATGATGAGGGGAGCTTGTAGGCTCCACACCTGGCCTATCCACGGCACACAATGGATCTGGTTTCAGTGGGAGAAGGGCCCCTCTGCTGGGGGTATCCTGGGGTACTTATGAATTTTATGAAGGGGAATCACATCCGCCTTCCTCCAGTCCTCAGGTACCACACCATCATCCCATGATTTGTTAAAAGGGTAGTCAGTGGTGTCACTAGTTATCCCTTACTTTTTCAGAATCTGGGTGAATCCGTCAGGCCCCATTGCCTTGTCCACTTTGAGTTTTAAGAGTTCTTTCAGGAAACTTTCATCTGTGAATAGACTGGTATCGACCCCCTATCCAGAGTGCTTCTATTGTTTGGTTTAGGTACGTTCCCTCCTCTTCTTTTGTGAATACTGAACAAAAGTATTCTTTCAGTATCTCTGCCTTTCACTGTCACCCTGTGCCCACCCCTTCACTTTATTAAGCCTCACTATTCCTCCTTGGTCTTTCTTTGCTCACTAACATACCTATAAAGATTTTACCCCTTCTTAACTGGAGTTGGCTATCTTTTCCTCTGTTTGGGCCTTTGCTATTCTAACTGCCTTCCCGCTTCCTTCTGCTTTAACTGATAGAGTTCTCTTTCCTGCTTCTTCTGTGATTTCTTATACTTTCCGAATGCTATCTTTTCTTCCTAACCTTCCCACACCACTTTTGAGAACAATAGCGTTTTTCCTTCGTTTTGTTTTATTTGCTTCAGACAAAGGCTTGTTGTCTCTATGATGGCAGTTTTGATTTTGCCCACTGTTCTTCCACCTACTTCCTGCCCTTTTGCTAGTGAATTCCTTAGACACTCTCCCATTCTGCCAAAGTCAGCCCTTCAAAGTTCAATACCCTTGCTTTTGTATGACTTGACTCTGTGGCTGTGTTTATTGTGAACCACACTGTCTGGTGGTCGCTTGTTCCCAGATGGCTACCCACTTCTAAATCTGAGATCCTCTCACCATCCCCATTGGAGAGAACCAGGTCTAAGACTGCTCCCTCCCAAGTGGGTTCCAACACTAGCTGCCTGAGGCATGCCCCGTGGGGCATCGAGAATGACTCTGCGCTTGGATGTGGCTACAGCAAATGTGCTCCAGTTAACATCTAGCATATTCAGGTCCCCATCAACAATATCTCCCTTTATCTGCCATTCTAAGTGTAACCCTAGATGGCGCTATCCCAGGGGCTACTACCCCTGCCTGATTTACCACTAACAGGTTGAGGGCCTGGATCCATGCAGGGGTGCCTCCACCCAGAGGTCAGGGTTTACAATAGTTAAACTAACTTGGTCACAGCCCTCTGAGACACTGCCCCCTTTCTTCCCACTAGTGGCCCACAATACATCAGAATTACCTTTACAGTATACACTTACCCCCAGGACTGGTTCCAGCACTGGGACCTCCTGTGAAATAAGATACAGTGCAACAATCACAGTACAGTACTTTAACATAGACAAATACCTCAGGCAGTATAACTTTGCTGAAACAAGCAGCTCTGATTTATTTAGGGGATATAACAAGCACATGGGAAATCAGGTTAATTAACTATCACTCTACTCATCTACCTATGGCTCTGTGCACAGGCCTATCCCTATCAGTTACTGTCCTGAGTGCCCAAGCCCTAGTGGCTAGTCCAAACCGTGGCAGCTGGTAGGGGCCCTTTCACACAGAGAAAGGAGAATTAAACAGTCAGCAGTACAGTAATTCCATTTGGATTTAATGTGGCAATTCAACAGGGGCGACCCTGAATTAGTACTCACGACCTCCAAATAAGATAGGGTCCTTCAATGTCAGCAGGGCTACTCTTGAGCTCCAAGAGACTCCTCACATTTATATGGTTAAAAGAAAGCACATACCAGGCAGGCTGCATCTGTATCCATCATAATTACTGCACAATACCGGGAGAACACACAGCAGATTCAGTTCCTGACAGACCGAGTGCAATTTTCAGCAATTCCTCCAGTCTTCTACAGGGTGAGCCTGGTTTCTACTCTTCAGATATCCTTTGATTCTCTTCACAGGACGGATTCAGTCCTAACAAGCTGCAGACCGAACTCTGGACCTTACATGTTTTTTTGACTAAAACTGCGCACTGAAGGAGCACAGGGTTCCTTTCCCTTCACTGCCAAAGCTCAACTGAAACTCCCAACAGACAAAACCGGGCACTTCCTTTGAGTTCCTCCCAGTTCTTGACTGGATTGGCTGTCACTCACAATAGACTGCTGCTGTTGGTCCAAAAGCGCAAGTCTAAACTACATCTCCCAGAGTCACTGCCCATACAATCCTCTTGTGGCTGGCTCAGATTATGAGTCCAAGTTCTGATTCGTCCAAGGCACCATTTTAGAGCAAGCTACCCCACACTGATTGGTCCAGTTCAGCAGTTCAAAACCAGAATGGGGAACTAGGCAGACACAGTTCTGACTGCAAAGAAAGCAGGTTAGACAAACTGTAATTTCATTATTACTGTAAATGATTTCTGGCAAACAGTTACATCTTTCAGATAGGTTCCTTTGCACTCTAGTGACTGCAAAATGGAGTGAATTGGCAGCAGCTCGAGTGGTACTCAAACAGAAGCACACAGTCCCCATACAAACTAATTATGTCTGCAAGCAGACAGCTGTTAAGAGACAGTACCAGAGGTTCTAAAACACTCACTGATAAATGGCTTCGCCAAACACCATTCAGGCTTGGAGCATTCAAACAAGCTCCTGAAGTCTTTTGGGAACCCCATTTGCAGGGGGTTACACCCTTCCTGGCCTGGGAAAGATGACGTCAGCGTCAAGCAAGTACCCCATAACTTTCAACTGCAACCATATACATTTGCATTAGGCTCACACATGTAATCATCAGTCAATATATCATTTTACCAAGAACACATTTCTGAAACATTGCAGTATGTCACTCTTTACACAGTATTACACACATTGTACCATAACTCAAGTTATTACCTCTTGTACATGAAACCTGAAGAGAGGGGCCCTTCCTATCAGTTACCTTGGGGCTGGACGGGGCAAGGGCACCATACTTAGAGGGCAACACAAGTAACTTGAGTTAGCACTGACGCTCAGTTTGGGCAATGAGCTCGGGACACATACACTTCTATGGACAACATTGAGAGGCAAATCCACAGGCCTCCCAAGGAATCATAACTGAGGTGCACCACAGGCTTTACAGCTCGACCAGTCTTTCTAGGGAGACTGTTACAGTCTCTGCACTCTGAGCCTCATTTTCAGCATTGTCCTCACTTGTCAGGGGTCTCCATGGGGGTAGAGGCTAGACTTGGGGCACTTTCAGCTCCAGGAGTTGCAGTTTCTGAGTCCACAACATTTGGCTCGCATGGAGGCTTTCGGACACTGGCAGTGGACTGTCAGAGCACTCAAAATACTCTTCTTGTTCTGGTGTATCACCAGTCTGCCCCAATCTATCATTTTCCTCCCTGAAAGCTCAAACAGTTCAACCATGCACAATGATTCCATTTCATCTGATCTGATGCTTTGCACTTCACTTTCTGGGAGCATTGGCTCCAGGGAAGGCTGGGGGCTTGGACAGTCCAGAAGGCCCAGCTTCATCTCCAGTATTGACTAGGGGATTGCCCTGAAACAATTGACTCAGTTCGTAAGAAGGATAGTATTCAAAGTCACTCTCACTTTCTTCCGATGGACTGACAGTCATGCTCAACTGGGACTTGTGGAGGGAACACTTTAACTTTGCTTCTGTAGGTGCAGACTTTCTTGATCTTTTCTTAGCAGCAGCTCTAGTCACTGGTCCAGAGGGGCATCTTCTAGGGGCTCAGACTCAATTAAGATTTGTCCAATGGGCAGTAAATGATTTCTATGCATTGTTTTTACATCTTTTGAATTATTCTCAGGCCTTACTTTGTACACTGGCAGATCATCTAGTTTGCCCACTACAATGTGAGGAGATGGTGCCATCTGTCAACAATCTTGTGCTTGCCATGCAGTCCCAGATTTCTTAGCAATACCCAATCTCCTCCTGGAGTTCCTGTGCTTTCACCTTTTATCATACCTTTCTTTGTTGGCCAGATTTCTTTTTGGCAGCCATGGTTTGAGCCAGTTGGTATGCATGAGTTAGCTGGGCCTTTAACTTTGCACATACTGTAAATAGTTGTCAGCTTGAACCCCATCAGGAGAGACCCCAAAACACACATCTACTGGTAGTCGAGCTTCTCTTCAAACATCAGGCGGTAGGGGAGAACCCAGTGGCATCACTTTTGGTACAGTTATAAGCATGTACCAGGGTGCTAATTGTTGGCTCCATCTAGGCTTGTCCTTTGGGTGCAGGGTGCCTAGCATATCTAGCAAAGTGCGGTTGAAGCGTTCAGGCTGTGGGTCCCCGAGGTGGTAAGGAGTGGTTCTGGACTTTCGCACTCCCCACAGAGAAAGCATCTCTTTGATCAGGCGACTCTCAAAGTCTCTCCCTTGATCAGAATGGATTCTTTGTGGAGCCCCATAGTGAACAAAAGTTTTCTACAAGTACTTTGGCTACAGTGGATGCTTTCTGGTCTTTGGTGGGAAAGCTTGGGCATATCTCGTGAAATGGTCAGTGACCACCAGCACATTACTGATATTTCTTTGATCTGACTCCAAACTTAGAAAATCAATACAGACCAGCTCCATGGGTGCACTGGTGGTTATGTTAACAAGGGGCAGCCCTCTGGGCAAAGCTTTCCTCTGTAAGCAGCGACTACAAGTTCGAATGTGTTGCTCCACATCAGCCCCCATCTTAGGCCAATAGAATCTGGATCTCACCAAGTCAAGTGTTCTGTCTATACCAAGGTGCCCCATGTGGTTGTGCAAGGACCTCAATACTGAGTCTCGAAGGCAGTGGGCAGCACTAGTTGTTGTTTGTCTACTTGTCCCCTCTGTCTACTGTTTCTCTGTATAACAGTTTATTGATCAGTTTCAATTTAGGACCTTCTTTGTATAACAGTGCAGTTCTCAAATCAGTGGGCGTAATTTGGACACATCTTTTCCTGCATAGAGGGCTTCTAAAGCTGCTTTGATCATGGGATCGTGGGATTGAGCCGCGAATACTGTCATTGTCCAGCTGAGTCAGTGCACCAATGTCTATTGCAGAAAAGTGGCAATAAGCAGCAGGTATGCAATTCTCAGAGGGTCCCAAGCAATCCACCATGCAGTCCACTGCGTCCGTGGACATTGTTCCTCCTGTCAAACTTCCGGCAGAGTGCCGAATGTCAGGTTCTGCCAATCGGACCCAATCATTCTGGGAACAGGCCTCCTGGAAGAGCATCAGCATCTATGTGGTTCAGACCTGCTCGGTATTCGAGAGCATAGTTGTATGTGGATAATGCAGAAAGCCACCTATGGCCAGTGGCATCCAACTTAGCTGAGGTCTGCACATAGGTTAAAGGATTATTGTCAGTTTTACTAGTATTTTAGCCCCATACAAGTACTCATGGAATTGGTCAACAATAGCCCACTTCAAGCTAGAAACTCTAACTTATGTACAGGATAGTTCTTTCGGATGGGGTCAGACTTCTACTGGCAAAGGCCACTGGTCTCAGGCCATTCTCGTGCTCTTGGTACAACACAGCCCCAACCCTTGCAAGCTAGCATCAGTGTGTGCAGGACATAAGGTTTTCTTGGATCGGCATAGGCCAGCACTGGAGCATGGGTAAGTTGATAAATGATCTCATGAAAGCAGTCTCACAATCAGGGTCCAGCGGGCCCAAATACTTCACTCGGATGAAAATACACTCTTTCAGTCTTGAGGGCCTTTGACTTTTGGTATTTTTGTGGGTTGGGGATACCCTTGAGTAAGGTTAAGTAAAGGCGGATCACTCTTGAATAGTCCTTGATGAAACGCGATAATAACCACAGAATCCCAGGAATCTTTGCAGTTCTTTTAGATTTTTGGGCTGCGGCCAGGTGGACAAGGCCTCAACTTTACTTGGGTCGGTCTCTATTCCCTCGGTGGATACTATGTCCCACATACTTTACTGATGTTTGAAAAATTGACACTTATCAATGGACAGTTTAAGGCCAAAGTCCTCCACAGTTTTCCTTCCCCAGCAACCATTTAGCAAATTTCTCCTCAAAGTTTCAGATAGTGGTGGGGCTCATTCCGGTCTTTACTGTCCTTAGTTATCACTCTCCAAGCAGTGAGGCTCCCTCTGGGGTAATGGTCTGTGGCACTTTGGAGCTATCTGGGGATCCTTAAACTCTACTAGGGCCAGGAAAGTGTGGGTGAGCAGATTAGCATGCCGACCCACCACCACAGGGTTTTGTAAACCTTCCACCTTGGAAAGTACTCCCTGCACAGTGTCCGTATTGATACCCAGGGGATGTCCAGGATAAGCATAGCATTTTGGGGTCGATCTCCTCCCAGTACACCACTCCACCAGCGTGCACAGCCACTTCTGTCGGGTACCCATTTTTTCTTAACAGTGGTTCGTAAATATGGCCACTAGAGGACACACAATCCCAGCGGTGAGCCTCAAGATGTAACCCCTAGATGGCGCTATCCCAGGGGCTACTACCCCTGCCTGATTTGCCACTAACAGGTTGAGGGGCCTGGATCCAATGGCGGTGCCTCCACCCAGAGGTCAGGGTTTACAATAGTTAAACTAACTTGGTCACAGCCCTCTGAGACACTGCAACCCCCTTTCTTCCCACTAGTGGCCCACACAATACATCAAATTACCTTTACAGTATACACTTACCCCAGGACTGGTTCCGGCACTGGGACCTCCTGTGAAATAAGATACAGTGCAACAATCACAGTACAGTACTTTAACATAGACAAATACCTCAGGCAGTATAACTTTGCTGAAACAAGCAGCTCTGATTTATTTAGGGGATATAACAAGGACAGGAAATCAGGTTAATTAGCTTATCACTCTACTCATCTACCTATGGCTCTGTGCACAGGCCTATCCCTATCAGTTACTGTCCCTGGTACCCAAGCCCTAGTGGCTAGTCCAAACCGTGGCAGCTGGTAGGGCCCTTTCACACAGAAAAAGGAGAATTAAACAGTCAGCAGTACAGTAATTCCATTTGGATTTAATGTGGCAATTCAACAGGGGCGACCCTGAATTAGTACTCACGACCTCCAAATAAGATAGGGTCCTTCAATGTCAGCAGGGCTACTCTTGAGCTCCAAGAGACTCCTCACATTTATATGGTAAAAGAAAGCACTATACCAGGCAGGCTGCATCTGTATCGATCAATTACTGCACAATACCGGGAGAACACACAGCAGATTCAGTTCCTGACAGACCGAGTGCAATTTTCAGCAATTCCTCCAGTCTTCTACAGGGTGAGCCTGGTTTCTACTCTTCAGATATCCTTTGATTCTCTCACAGGACGGATTCAGTCTAACAAGCTGCAGACGGAACTCTGGACCTTACACATGTTTTTGACTAAAACTGCGCACTGAAGGAGCACAGGGTTCCTTTCCCTTCACTGCCAAAGCTCAACTGAAACTCCCAACAGACAAAACCGGGCACTTCCTTTGAGTTCCTCCCAGTTCTTGACTGGATTGGCTGTCACTCACAATAGACTGCTGCTGTTGGTCCAAAAAAGGCTTGAAGTCTAAACTACATCTCCCAGAGTCACTGCCCATACAATCCTCTTGTGGCTGGCTCAGATTATGAGTCCAAGTTCTGATTCGTCAAGGCACCATTTTAGAGCAAGCTTACCCACACTGATTGGTCCAGTTCAGCAGTTCAAAACCAGAATGGGAACTAGGCAGACACAGTTCTGACTGCAAAGAAAGCAGGTTAGACAAACTGTAATTTCATTATTACTGTAAATGATTTCTGGCAAACAGTTACATCTTTCAGATAGGTTCCCTTTGCACTCTAGTGACTGCAAAAATGGAGTGAATTGGCAGCAGCTCGAGTGGTACTCAAACAGAAGCACACAGTCCCCATACAAACTAATTATGTCTGCAAGCAGACAGCTGTTAAAGAGACAGTACCAGAGGTTCTAAAAACACTCACTGATAAATAGCTTAGCAGCCAAACACCATTCAGGCTTGGAGCATTCAAGCAAGCTCCTGGAAGTCTTTTGGGAACCCCCATTTGCAGGGGTTACATAGGATAAGTCTATCATTTCCTTGTTCATGTCCTCCCCTAAGGCGGGGTCTGTATATAACCCTGTGCGGATTGTGGTGCCATTTCCTGTCTCCAAGGTGACCCACAGTGCCTCCTCTCCTCCCTGTTTAACCTTTAGTTCTGTTGCTTTGATCCTTTCCTTCATGTAGAAGCTTCTTCTCCTCCCCTTTACCCTCCTGTCCCACCTGTAGATTGTGTACCCTGGTATGTTGACATCCCAGTCATGGTTCTCTGCATGTAGAGATTTCTGTGACTACTCACGCTATCCAGGCATCCTTCTTCATCAAGGCCACTAGTTCAGGAAGCTTCTTCCCAGACTATGGGCACTGGTACTCATCACTCTCCATTTTGTGATGGTCTTACCCCTTTAGCCCCATTCCTGTACTTAATGCCTTTGCCTTTTTCTCCATTTACCCCTGCCCCCTATTGACCTCTTTACCCTGGTGTTAACTTCACGATCTACCCTGTTAAGTGGGGAGGCTGGGAATTCGCTGCTCCTTTTCAGTGCCTCCCTCTTGGCTAGTTTAAAAGCTTGCCAATGAAGCATTTAAACTACCACCTAGAATCCTGGTTCCCCTCCCGGACAGATGCAGACCATCATGCCAATATGGGCCTGTATCCTTCAGGTGGACCCCCAGTCCCCAATGAAGCCTAAACCCTGTGATCCACACGGTTTTCAACCATTCCTTGAATCCCAGGGTTCGGTGCCCAGCTGCACTTATGCCATAGGCAGGCAGCACCTCTGAGAAGGTTACCGTGTGAGCTACTTGTCTAAGGCCCCTCCTCAACTCCACAAACTCCTCCTGCACAGCTCTGATCCTATTCCCAGCTGAGGTCATTTGTCCCTAGGTGTACAATGACATCCAGCTTCCTCTCCTGTGCAGCTGCTCCCACGATCCTGAGGATTCACTTCCTGTCTCTCCATACCATGGCGCCAGGTAGGCATCTTACCTCCCTCTCCATCCTCCACAGGTTCTACCCCTAATACCTGAATCCCCACCAGGAGTTGTTTTCTTCCCTGTGGGATCCCATCTCACCCTCCTGTGGGTTTCCTTTATGGAGGTTCCCAGCATCCTTCTTGGTCTCCACTGTGGGTGCCTCCATAGAAACATAAGATTGATGGCAGATAAGGACCGTTTGGCCCACCTAGTCTGCCCATTTCCCTACTAACAGATAAGCTGCAGATCCTAGTTAACCAACAGCCTACTTCCTCCTACCCCCACTAGAACTGCCTTATGTCTGTCCTTGCATTCTTGAATTCCCCACTGTTTTGACTCTACGATCTCCTCAGGAAGGCTTTTCATGTATCCACAACCCTCTCTGTGAAGAAATACTTCCTCACATTACCTCTGAGCCATCCCCCTCTATCTTCAAATTGTGCCCCTTGTTTTGCACATTTCTTTTTCTGAAAGATGCTATCCTCTTGGACTTTGTTGGAGTCCCTTGAGGTGTTGAAAGTTTCCATCATGTCCCCCTCCCCCTTTCCTCGAGGCTATACATCTTTAGTTCCTTTAGTCTTTCTTCATATGTCTTCTGGTGCAGACCCTGCACCATTTTGGTGCCCTCCTCTGGACAGCCTTCACCCTGTCTATGTCTTTGCAGAGATGGGGTCTCCAGAACTGTACACAGTACTCCAGATGTGGTCTTACCAACTGTCTGTACAGAGGGCCAACAACTTCCTGTTTTCTACGGTGACGCCTCTCCCTATGCATCCCAGTATCCCCCCAGCCCTCCTTACTGCCTTCTCACATTGCTGGTCCACCTTTAGGTCATCTGATATGACTACCCCCAGGTCCCTTTCTATTTTGTTGTTGTCAGTATCTCACCCCACATTGTGTACTCTTCCCTGGGTTTTGTTTCCCAGGTGCATTACTTGCACTTCTTTGCACTGAATCTAAGCTGCCATACATTTGACCATTCCTCCAACCTTGCCAAGTCCCTTTTCATCCTTTCCACCCCAACTTGTGTATCAACCCTGTTGCAGATATTTGTGTCATCTGCAAAGAGACACACTTTCCTTCAGTCCCTCTGCAATGTCACTTATAAAGACATTAAAAGGACTGGCCCCAGTATTGAACCCTGCAGTACCCCACTAGTAACCCTCCTTTCTTCACTGTGGACTCCATTTACTATTACCCGCTGTGTCCTGTTGTCCAACCAGTGTTTTACCCAGGCTACCACCCTAGGACCCACTCCCAGGCTGGCTAATTTGTTTATTAATCTTTTGTGCGGGACTGTGCCAAATGCCTTGCTAAAGTCTAGGTAGGCCATGTCCACAGCCCCTCCCTGGTCTACTGCTTTGGTGCCCCAGTCAAAGAAATCAATTAGATTTGTCTGACAAGACCTTCCACTGTGAATCCATGCTGCCTTGGGTCCTGTGCCCCACTGACCTCTAGGTATTCAACAATTCAACATAGAGGAACAATGCTCCATCAGAAAGGCATATGAATTGTGGAAAGTACAACTGGAAGGATGTGCCTCTGTTCCACCACTCTCACCCTCCTGAGCCCACGAAGTCCAACCACTCCTTATTCTTGGCAACCTCTGAGGCAGTGGCTGCAGTCCTGGTGGTCCCTAGGTGGCAGAGGAGATTTCCCAATCCCTGCCACGTCCTGGCAAAAGGCGTACAGATTACCAGAGTGGTTAAGAGCAGGCGTGGTTAAGAAAACACAGAAAATTAAACAGCTGGGTATCATAGAAGAGTCAAGAAGTGGCTTGATCACCACCAATGTTGTTTGTAAATAAAAAGATGGGGGTGTAAGAATTTGCATTGATTTAGGAAATGTAATCCAGTGTCTGAATTTGACAGTTATCCTATGCTCAGGATAGATGGTTTGGTGGACAGATTTGGAAGTGTCAAGTACATCTGTACTCTCAATCTCACCAAGGATTACTGGCAGATTCCCTAGCTAAGGAATCCAGAGACAAAACTACATTTGCCACTACTATTGCATTCTGTCAGTTCACCACCATGCTGTTTGGTTTACACAGTGCACCCACTACATTCCAGCGGTACAGGGATGTAATTTTAGGCACTCACACTGGTTATTGTGCTGCTTACCTGGATGATATCGTGAGTACAATCCAGACTAGAAAAGCCACCTAGAACACATACAAGCGGCATCCTATCTATCAAAAGGCAGGTCTGACCATTAATCCTACCAAATGTGCATTGGACATGCAGGAAACCAGATTATTGGGATATGTTTGGGGTAATGAGAAGTAAAGTCAACAATTTCTAAGATAGAAGATGTAGCTAACTGTCCTGTCCCTAAAACAATGTCAGGTCATTTTAGGGGTGGCTAGTTACTATCGGAGATTTGTTCCCAACTTTGCCCAGTTAGCTACCACCTCACTAAACTCATGAAGAAATGGTTCCCAAATACTATGAAATGGTCCACAGAGTGTGATGGCGCTTTTGGGGCCATCAAGGCTGTATCATGTTCAGCCCCTGTTTTACAAAGACAAGACTTTGAGAAACAGGGTAGGCCTAGATGCAGTCTTCAGTCAGACTATAGATAGAAAAGGAACATCCCTTTCTATACTGTATATCAGTAAAAAATTGCACGACAGAGTGAAAAGGTATTCCACCATTGAAAGGTGCTATAAGGTCTGATATAGCCCAGTATAGTCCACCTAGTTGGGTATTATTGCTTACTTAAACTCTCTACTGAACCTCTGACTATTTTAGGGTCTTATTTGGATCTGGGGATTTAGCAAAACTGAACTGGGAACTGAAACTGAATGTGGGCAAACAAAATGGTAAATAATTGGAATAGATGGCAACTGAATAAGAAAAACAAGGATCTACCTGATTAAGACTTTCCGGTTCTGGTTTCTCTTTATATAATATTCACCCCTTCAACTTCTGGGACATCTCTACTTGATATTTTTTCCAAGCCTCATGGGAAGTTGGTTGAATCAATCAAAGACATAGAATGCACCTCCCATTCAAATAGGGTGGTGTAGCTGTGCAACCTATAGCATTTTATAGCTTGTTTGTCCAGTATAGCCTTAAACCGCTAGTACTCCTATAGTAAAACCCTGCTCTCTTTGGGTTTTTCTACAATTTCTAGTTGGCTTAAAGCCTGAGGGTGGAAAGGATGAGAAGGGACTTGGCAAGGTTGGAGCAATGGTTAAAAGTATGGCAGCTTAGATTCAATGCAAAAGTGCAAAGTAATACAACTGGAAACAAAAAAACAAGGAAAAGAGTACACAATGGAAGTACTAACAACAATCAAAATGGAAAGTACCTGTGGGTAGTCATATCAGATGACCTAAAGGTAAGGAGAAGGCTGGGGGGGGGATACTGGGATGTACTGTATTGGGAGAGGCATCACCAGTAGAAAACAGGAAGTTGTTATCCCTCCATACAGACAGTTGGTGAGACCCCATCTGAGTACTGTGTGAAGTTCTGGAGACCCCATCTCTGCAAGGACATAGACAGGATGTAGGCAGTCCAGAAGAGGGACTAAAATGGTGCAGAGTCTGCACCAGAAGCCTTAAAAGAGAGACTAAAATATCTTACTATGTATACTCTCGAGGAAAGGAGGGAAGGGGGACATGATAGAAACTTTCAAGTACCTCAAGGAATCAACAAAGTCCAAGCAGGTAGCATCTTTTAGAAAAAGAGATGTGCAAGAACAAGGGCACAATCTGAAGGTAGAGGGGATGGCTCAAGAGCAAGGTGAGGAAGAATGTTTTCATGGAGAGGGTGGTGGACGCATGGAATGGCCTTCCTGAGGAGATTGTGGGGTCAAAAACAGTGAGGGAATTCAAGAATGCATGGGACAGACATAACGCAATTCTGGGGGAAGAAGAAGTAGGCTGTTGGTTAACTAGGATCTGCAGCTTATCCAATAGGTAGGAAATGGGCAGACTGGATGGGCCAAGTGGTCCTTATCTTCCGTCAAAGTCTATGTTTCTATGTTTCTATAGGAAGCTGGCAGGCTCAGAGTCTTGAATTCTTCCCCAGTCATTCCTGGTGATATGAAAGATGCCTTCTCTAAACTACACATGTGGAAATTACTCATGCTTGGTCCAGTATTACCCCTGATAAGCTTTATATAAAATGGTTTCGAAACTTCCTTCTCTGAGTCTCCACCTTCTGTGCAGGTGTCTGCTGTGCCATGACCTGGGCTGCTAAGACAATTAACAGAGCAATGGATAACGCCAAAGATATGGGCACTATTTGGTTGTATTGCCCCAACAAGTTTAATATTACGGGTAATCAGCAGCATAAACAAACACAGGAGCATATCTGTTCTAGACCCAGTTGCTTTAATCAGTAGAAGCCATGCACCATTTATTTTTGACTGTTCTTGTATTGATTGCAGGCTTTTGGGAGTTAGTTGTGAACCAGTGGACTGAATCTTTATTTCAAAGTACTGATTGTGATGTTTTGGTTTGTGGACATTATACTACAGGTTGGCAGAAATGGAATTGTAGCACATTTGACGTGTTATTTGCTTGCTTCAAATGGCATCTGTGGCTCAACAGATGCCTTTTTCACTACAGCAGGAATGTTTTTGACTTCAGGAATTATTCTGCAGAATTGTTTCTGAATTAAACATGGATTTGTCTGAATTTAAGATCTTCTTAACAGCAACTCTAAGAGAAAAATGGCACAATATTACTGGGTGTTGGCGTCTTGAATTGCCTTGATTAATGCTCCCCCATTTGTATTAGAATTATTTGGTAAAATAGCCTTGCAAAGTAGGAAACAGAGAGTAAAGTTTACTTGTCTCAACGTAAGCGTTTCTTATTTAGTAAAAAGGCACGTTATGCAGTGGGGTTTAGGGTCCCAAACATTTTCTTTTCTTTTTCTGTCCCTGAATTTTTCTTTTCATTTTCTTTCACATGCAGTGTAATTTGGTATTCTCTGTGATTGGATTTTTTTCCTTCTCAGTACTGTAGGGATTTTTTTTTTATTTAGCTGGATGTATTCTGCTTATATGTTTCTGTTACTTATACTGTATGGGCTTCTTTTGTTTATTTTTCTGTGCAATAAAATTCTCCCAATATTCTATGTGCTCTCCTTGGTGGCCAAGGAAGAATCAAAATTCCTGGATGAAAAGATAAATTGTTAGCATCATTTAAGAAGTGCCTGCTGCAGAAAAGCAGGCTGTCAGAAGTTCCTCTGGTGTCAGCTTCCCATGCTGATGGCATAACATCAAAAGCACTGCTTGTCAGCTCAACTGTCAGCCGAGTCTCTTGCACAGTAATCTGTCAGACGGAGCAGAGAGATAAAATAATGCCCCAGTAGAAACTCATATGGCAGCCCTAGAGTTGAAATCCCAGCAGACTTGTGGAAATGCAGACAGACTACTCCCTGAGCAGTCTACCAAGTCCAGCTTAACACAGAGCGATGGAGCTGACCTATGGCAAAAGCATAGTGGGCGGAGCAAGTCCTGGGTTGCCCCAGCATTAGCAGTGCAGCCACCGAGCTACAGTAACAGAGGGAAGAGACCTTCCATATCAGGGCTTGGAGCATCAGTCATGTTCGGTAAGGTCAAAGCAAGCCACTGGCTCAGCCTGTAATGTGGGTGCTCTAGAGAGAATACAGAAACCAGTGCAGCAGCAGTCAACAAAGGACTGATCGGGAATGTCAGCCTTGCAAGCAGCAAGCTGGGTTAGAGCACCAGACAGTGTCCTGGCTCCCGGCGACACAGAGCATTTCTTTCACAGAAGCTGCCTACAGTAACTGTAAGTACAGACCAGACAACAGGAGATGGGGGGGGGTGACTGAAGAGATGTTCTGAAGCAGGAATGTAGCCAATAAAGGGACTGGGTCTGGCTTAGCCGATGTGTCTTTCAACTGTGTGTATAATGCAGATGTAAGGGCTACCGAAGTACTGGATATGGTAACGGCAATGGAGAAAACAGGTTGTGAGAATAATGTGACTAACACTGAGCCAGAGGCCACCCTGCAAAGTTGGGATGTAGGCCCCACTCTCCAGCACCCACACTTGCCCACACCAACTAAGCAAGCAAGTGAAGATGTACTGAGAGCCCAGAAAATCTGGATGATGGGGAATGTGATTCTTCTGATCTTGAGAGTGAAAAATATTCTGAACAGCCTCATGTTCTGAGGCAATTTAGAATGGCAGATTTATTTGCTGCTCAAGGAGAACCAGCCCAATGATTGAATGCCATACGGCTGAAATACAGTGGTGAACTGGAACGTCCCTATAAGTGTGTGTTTATTGAAAGACTCCATGTTTTTTTGCAGCTGAGTTATGCAGTTATTCATGTCAGGGTAGACAACCCTTGACATTATTTTCAAAATGTAAAGTCCCTTGGGAGGTTTGGTCGAAATATGACCGGTTGAAAATTCAGTTTTGTGGGCATCCTTTATTACTATCCCTCTCTAACCCTGCAATCAAGACCTTTCCAATTTTTGTTCAGAAATGAGGGTGCTCACGTCTCTGACATTTTTACTGATTAAGGCAATGTTGCAAAATTTAGAACAGCCCATCCCTATAATTGATACGGAGCAGGTTTGGGCAGGGGTTGGGAGTTTCGGGTGAAGTTAAGGCAAACAAACACTGGGACATTCCTCCGACACCAGGTAGTTTTACTTGGGAACAGATCAGGGCATGTGCTTTTATCTGGGCATGCCCTGCACGTGTGACTGTCACAAGTGTGGGGATAGGAAATCACCTCAAGTTTGGCCTGCAAAGCAGAATGCTGCAATCTTTGTTTTAAATACGGGCACATCAGGATGCGTTGCCGAACCATTTCAAGTGTAACCTATTTGAGGAGTGGGACATTTGTTCAGGCAGTGCCCTGGGCCTCACACAGTTGGTCTGGTGGCATTGACCATGAATCTCTAATTACTAAAGGCCAAGCACAGGGTTAAGCAAAGGCATCAGCACAAAGATTTGCAGACTTAGGCAAGCTGAGTCATTGACAATCAGCAAGTCCCTATGACAAACCCCAAATGTCAAGAGGGACAGGGTAACAGGACAGGCATCTACCCCCGACAGTGCATCACAGGCTCAAGTAGAGATTGCCTCTGAAACTCCCACGCAGGGACTGAGGAGCCCACTTTGGCAGAGCCACAAGACAATAATACAAAGAGTATTGAGGGCCCCTGACATACTGGAGAATAATAGAACAGCTAAGTGGGCTGGCCTAGTGGTGCAGAGGGCTGAGGCACTGTGGACCCTTACTGGAATGAGCTCGGACCCAGGGATCGGTGTGGGGGAGAGCTAGAAGAGGATTGGTGGCTGCCTGTCAGCTCTCCTGTTCTGGAATGGGGTGTTGTATTATCCTGGCTCTTGGCTGCCACCTGGTGGCCTAGTGGTAGCACTGAGCTTATGGAGGCAGACTGAGGTTGGTGGGGCTGAAGGAACCGCGGTTTGGGAGCACACGCATGCCTCCACACGCATGCGTGTCCATGCCACTGCAGGTCCGGGAAGGAGAAAATGGAAAAAGTTTGTCCAAAGTTTGTGATATTCTGTCTGCCCTCTGCTCCACAGTGCCACCTGACTGGGATCCAGAAACTGGATATGGGTCTTGGGTGGGTGGCCCTCCCTATCTGGCCCCAGTCCATGGGGGTATATGGGACCTGACTAGACAGAGGCAGGTCGCTGAGCAGGGGGCAGGGATGGAACCAACCAATAAGCCCCACCTGGGCAGACTGCAGTAGAAAATACTTGATTAAAAAAATAAATAAATAAGCAAATGGAGATGCACCTTGAAATGCCTTCCCCAAGAGGCAAAAATAGAGTAGTCACCTGCAGAAAAATAGGCAGACAGAAGAAAACTAGGTTGAAGAATGTGAAACCAGTGGTTACCCTCACATAGAACAGATATTTGTCTCTCCTCCAATAAACAATGGGGGATACAGAAGAAGAGGAAGGTTAATCTGAGACATCTTCGATCTCTTCTTCTTTTCGAGACTTGTCCTCTGATTGATGACCCCCAGTGATATCTGCTGTGAAGAAAAAGGGTGACTTGGTGGGGGGATGATCTGGTGGGGCGGAGGAACAGTGGACAGAGCTAAAGGGGCATAGTGAAGGTGACAAACCTCTGCATCAAGCAAGTGAGTAAGCATAAGAGGAGATCGCTATGTTTCATGAAAGACGTGGCGGAAAAGGTAAAAGCTAAAAGGGTAGCATTCAGAAAGTACAAGGAGACATGGAGAAACACAGAAATATAGAATCTGACAGCAGATAAGGGCTGCTTGGCCCACCTAGTCTTCCCATTTTTTCTACCTTCATTTTGCTGCAGACTCACATGATCTACAGTGCTGTCTCTTCCCTCTTTCCCTACCCCTATGATTCCCATGTGCCTATCTCAGGCAATTTATCACCACTGTTTTTCAACCCCACTACCTCTGCTGTAAGGCTGTTCTAGGAATCCACCACTCTTTCTGTGAAGAAATACTTCCTCCACATCTCTCTCAAATCTACTCCTTTCCAGCTTCTTAGCATGTTCCCTTGTTCTAGAGCACATTTTGTACTGAAAAAATACTCCTCTCATTTACCTTATTAACCCCGTTAGGTATTTAAAGGTCTCCATCAAATCTCCTCTCTCTCTCCCTCCTTTCCTTCAAGGTGATGTATTGAGCTCCTTTGCCTTTCCTTATACGGCTTTGATGCAGACTCTGCACCGATTTTGTAGCCCTCTTCTTGACTGCCTCCACTCTGCCTATATCCTTCTTGCGATGTGGGGCCCGATTCTGCGTTGACAAGCCCTGCACCAGCACGCAGTGTTTGGCAGCTGCTCTCCAAGCCCTTTGGTGCAATGCAGCCCGATTCATGAAGAGGCTGGTGCAGTTCTAACAGTTTCCCAACTTTCGTCAGCTTGCCAAACCTTTGGTGCAAGCTCTATAATAATCGCCCCATGGCACAAAGTTAGACCTGGAGAGCTGGTCTAACTTGCTGCATTTGGTGCAAGGGACTTGTAGTAGGGTTTTTCAGCAGGCATCGTTCCTGAATCACACTTGCCAAAATCTGACACATGTCACCTCTTATGTCATACCCTCTGCTGCAAGTTCCTGCACCAATCCAAAATGCTTCATGAATTGGGCCGGTGGTCTCATGAACTGGACACAGCATGGGGTCACATCAGCAATCTATACAGAAGCAACACCACCTCCTCTTTCTGCTAAGCACCCCAGCATCCCACTAGCCCTCCCGAATGCCTTGTCAGACCACTTGGCCACCTTTAGGTCATCCAATATGATTAGGTGACTTTCCTACTTGGTGCTGTCAATACCACTCCACCAATTTTGTACTCTGCCCCAGTTTTCTATGACCTGAGTGCATTATTTTGCACTTTTTGCATTAAAACCCATCTTCCATGCCTTGACAGATCCTCCAGTTTTCAGATCTCTGCCCATCTTACACACACACACACACACACACACCCTGGAATGTCCACCTGTTACAGATCTTGGTGTCATCTGCAAAGAGGCAGACCATCCTTTCTAGCTCCTCTGCTATGTCACTAATAAAGACATTAAAGAGGAGTGGTCCTACCACTGAACCCTGAGGAACCATGCTGGTTACCCTTCCTTCCTCAGAGCAAACTCAATTCTACCACCCTCTGTCTCCAATCCCTGTCCTATCCCATAACCAGTTTCTACCCAGGTTACCACCTCATTGCCCACCTCCAAGCTACCAACTACACTCAGTCTCTTATGTGAAATTATGTTGAAAGCCTTGTTGAAATCCAGGTAGGCCACATCTACCACTCCACACCTTGATCTTACTCCTCGGTCACCCAGTCAAAGAAATTCATCAGACTTGTTTGGCATGACCTCCCCTGTGAATCCATGTTGCCTCTGATCCTGTAACCTGTCAGATTCCAGATATTCCACAGTCCTTTCCTTTAGCTTCCATTAACTTGCCCACCACCAGCGTCGGGTTGACAGGCCTATAATTCCTGCCTCTTCCATGCTACCACATTTGTGAAGTGGGACAACATCTGCCCTCCTTCAGTTCTCTGGGACCACTCCGGTCTCCAGTGATCTGTTAAACAGGTCTGTCAGAGGTACAGCTAGTACCTCCTGAGCTCCCTCAGCACCCTTGGATGCACCCGTGTGGACCCATAGCTATGTCCACCTTCAGGTAAGCAAGTGCTTTCCAGACTCTCCTTTTCTGAAGGAGAATAGGAGGCATCAGGAGACAAAAGAAACAGAGAAAACAGCAAGGAGCATGAAGGTGCCAACTGAAGAGAGACTAGCCCAGGTGGTAACAAAAGGAAACAAGACATGTTTTAGGTATGTAAGGAAAAGAGGAAGACCAGGGAGGGATTGTAATGTTAAAAAGAGAATGGGGACTGTGCAAAGGAGGACTAGGGAAGGCAGACATCCTGAACAAATAGCTCTGTTCAGTGTTCACAAAGGAAGGAGAAGGGAGGAGCCACAAAAATAAAAAAGTGTTGAGGTGGACACTAGTCCTTTTCAGAGGAGAGAGTCCTGAAGGGACTCACTAACTAGAAAGTGGACAAAACAATGGGACAAAACGGGGTGTATCCAAGGATATTTTATTTATTTATTTTATTTTAGTCTTTGGTAACCTGGTAGGCCACTAGGCACAAGTGCCTGTTTTCAGGGGTGACCTGGGAGCATTGGGTAGTTAGCGACTTGCTCAGAGTCACACAGTATGCAAGTGGAGGTTGTGAGACTCAAACCCAGGTGTGATCTGCTGGATGTACCAAGCTTGTTCACAGTGCATTACTCAGGGAGCTCAGGGAGGTACTGGCTGCACCTCTGACAGTTCTATTTAACAGTTCACTGGAAGCGGAATGGTTCCAGAGGACTGAGGGCAGATGTAGTCCCAGTTCACAAAGTGGTAGTGGGAGGAGGCTGGGAATTATAGGCCAGTCAGCCTGACATCAGAAGTGGGAAAGTTCATGGAATCACTGCTGAAGGAAAGGATTGTGGAGTATCTCAAATCAGTCAAGTTACAAGACCTGAGGCAGCATTGATTAATGGGGTGGGGGGTCCTGTCAAACAAATCTGATCAATTTCTTTGACTAGCTGACCAAGGAATTAGATCAGGGTGGAGTGGTAGATGTGGCTTACCTAGATTTCAGTAAGGCTTTCAACACTGTTCCAGATAGGAGACTAGTAAGCAAGCTGGATAGCTTAGGACTGGGGTTTAAAGGTGGTAAACTGGGTAAGAAATTAATTAGGGATAGGCGACAGAGGGTGGTGGTAAATGGAGTTCACTCAGAGGCAGGGAGGGTGACCAGTGGGGTGCCTTAGGATCAGTGTTGGGACTGGTCCCATATCGAGCCTATTTAATGTCTTTATAAGTGGCATTGCACAAGAAGTAAAAGGAAGGCTACCGCTTAGGATATCACTAACATTTGGAATGGGTGGATACTCTAGGGGTGCAAAGAATGAAAAGTGACCTGGGAAAACTCAAGGCGTGGTTAAGAGTATGGCAGCTGGGGTTCAATGCAGAACAGTGCAAAATAATGCACTTAGGATACAGAAACACTGGGGTGAAGTACAAAATGGGTGGAGGGTACTGATGACCGCCAAACAGGAATAAACAGGAATGAGACCTGGGGCTAATCATACTAGATGACATAACAGTGACCAGGCAGTGCGACAAGGCAGTTGGGGGCTACTGAGATGCTGGAGTGCATATGGAGGGTATCACTAACAGAAAGGGACAGGTGGTGTGTATATTCACTGGTAAGACTGCACCTTGAGTACTGTGTCCAGTTCTGGAGACCACATTTATGGAAGGACAGAGACAGAGTGGAGGCAGTCCAGAGGAGGGCAACTAAATGGTGCAGGGTTCACACCAAAAGTCCTTCAAGGAGAGACCAAAGAACCTCAATATGTACACCTGGAAGAAGAAGGGGGATATGAGAGACCTTTAAATACCTCACGGGGTAAATAAGGTATAGAAGGAAGTATTTTCAGAAAAAGAACTCAATAACAAAGGTGTGTGCTATGAAGCTGGAGTAGGGTAGATTCAGAGTGATGTGAGGAAGTATTTCTTCACAGAAGAGTGGTAGATTCTTGGACAAGCCTTCCAATGAAGGTAGTTGGTGCAAAAACAGTGGTGGGGTTCAAGAATGCAGGAGATAGGCATAAGGGAATCTTAGTGGAAAGGAAGGGTGGAGGACAATAGAGATGGAGATCAAGTGGGGTCTGTGGTGTTATTGTATGTGGGGAAAATGGTCAGACTGTGTGGGCCAAATGGTCTTCATTTGACATTGAATTCTATGTTTTACATTTGAAAGTTGAGCTCCGGACTAGAGCAGTAATGGTGCCTTCCCCCATGTGATACATAAAAATGTGCTTAGGCTCCTCAATTTCTCCAGTTACTTTGAAGGTAAATAGTATTAAGACCTACAAAAAGAATGACAATGTAATATATTATATGCTTGTGCAGGAGACTCAGTTACAGCTTGTATGTTCAATGGCCATCTTTATTCTTCTCAGAGATACAGTAATGGAAACACATCACTGGATATACACAAAGAAAATCCACTTAACATGACAGGAACTTGTACCATAGGCTTACAAATATCCATATGCATAATCTATAGCCCTAATGGCATCCTGTGTACATCCTACTGTATATATCCATGTGTATACTACTATATATATCCATGTACATACTACTCCTCCCCTTAGACAGAAACCTGTCTAAAATACTTCAACAGTAAAATTTCCCAACTTCTGAGCTGAAGTAGACTATTCGGCACCCAGAAACAAGTTCAGGGAATTATTCTACCCTTGGGCAGAACTTGTCACTAACTAAGTAAAAGGTAACAAAATAAAGGAAGGATGTTTACTTAAAAGAAAGGAAGGGGCTATAACTAGGGGCATAGCCTAAGTCTACAGGGAGGAAGATACAGAGGCAACGTGAGGATGATTCTTCATGGAGATGGTGGTAGAGGCATGGAACAGACTTCCAGAGGTGGTGGGGACTGTAATGGTGGAGGGTTCAAGAGGGCATGGGACTGTCATATGGGGCAGAATAGCAGGGGAAGGGGGTTCCAGAGGGGAGGGACATGTAATGGGAGGTAAGAGGGCCAGACTAGATGGGCCGGTGGGGTCCTTTTCTGCTGCCAGTTTTATGATTCTATGATAAGTAACAGTACAAGCAAGAGTTTAGTTGCACAGAGGTACAGGTTCAGTACATGACTTTAAAGGTAAAGTCTTGTAGTGGTCTTCGTGCCTATGGATATCTACAGGCTGGAACAACCGCTGCTGGTGAAACAGGTGTTGCTTTATTATTTGGCACTGGCCTCAGTGGAACTTCACGGCAGGAGCAAAGTCCTCTGTGTCATTGTTCTCATCTGGAGTGACATCTTTTGCTGCATTTGCTGGAAACTTGGAATGCAGCAGATGATCCACATGTACATGAACAAGTCAATGTCCCACGAACTGCATAAGTCAAAGGTCCACATATTTCAATCACCACCCCAGGAATCCAAGAAATCTTGGGCTGTCTACAGTTTTGAACCATCACCCTCTCCCCAGGATGAAAAATTTGCACTGGCTTGGCTGACTTGTCATGACCCTTTTGCTGTTGTAGTTGATGCTTTGCAACAGTATCAGCCAAGTCCGGCTTGAGCAATGACAAACAGGTATGAGGCTAATGTTTTAGGAACAGTTCAGCAGTTTTTGCTCTGTGACTGTGTGAGGAGTGTTTCTGTAAGCGAACAGGAAACAAGCCAGCCCTTGAGGTGTAGGAATTTGCTGTGAATGTAGCTTATTTCTAGCTTTTATGAATGTCTGTACAGCTCTTTCATTTGCATCATGGGACTATAGATAGTAAGGTGTAGTAAAATATGTCAGATGCCATTCTGCTTTAAGAACAGTTTGAAATAATGGATGAAAACTAGGGACCATTGTCTGACTCTAACTCCCATGGTAGGTCATATGAGGCAAAAATTGTCTCAGAAGGTTTAGTCTTTTCAGTATTTATGACTTGTGTGGCAACACTTCCAGCCATTTGGATTGGACATCACTTACTACTAAGAAATGTTGTTTGTACACTTTGGCATAGTCAGCATGGATGGCCTGTCATGGTGTAGCAGCCAGGACCATGGATGCAGGGGTGCAGTTGGTGGTTGCAGGACAGCCATACATGGCGATATTGGTTGACAAGATGTTGGACATCTTGATCAAGTCCTGGCCACTAGAGGTATTCTGTTACCAAACTTTCATTTGAGAGATTCCAGATGACAATCATGTAAGTCAGAAAGTAATCTGTTGCAGAACTTTGGAGGTATCACAACTCAAGCTCCCCACAGAACACAGCATTGTTCTGTGGACAACTGGTCCTTTTGTCTAAGAAAGGTCGGAGAGTCAGGTCTCTCATGAAATTGGGCCAATTGTTTAGGGTGAAATCTAGGACTTTGAGAGGACAGGATCTTGCTGTGTCTCTGCTGCAACATCCTGAAGCAAGGTAATTCCTAAAGATGTGAATGATGGAATACTGCCCATCGTCTTCCTTCTCTGTAGCATGTTTGCATGGCAGTCTCAATAATGCATCTGCATTTGCATGATTGTGAGAATGTCTGTATTTGATGTTATAGTCATATGCCAACAAAATCAGGGTCCATCGCTGCAGTCTGAGTGCTGCAAGAGTTGGTATTGTGGCCTTTGGCCCCAAATTGCCAGTAGAGGCTTGTGATCTGTTAGCAGAGTGAATTTCCACCCATACAAGTACTTATATAGATACATAGATACATAGACAGTGTTGGTAGATAAGGGCCTATGGCCCACCTAGTCTGCCCATTTGAGCTTGTAAGTTCAGTTTGTTTTCCTAGAAGTCTATTTCCTACCCTGACCTCTAGAATTCCTTTATGTCTATCCCATGCATTCTTAAATCCATTGATTGTTTCAGCCCCACCACTTCCTCTGGCGGGTGTTCCACTTGTCCACCACCGTTCTGTGAAGAAATTCTTTCTCATGTTTCCTCTGAATCGTCCTCCCTCCAACTTCATCCCATGCCCTCTAGTCCTAAAACATCTTTTCGCTTAAAAATAGTGTTTTCCTGCACCCTGTTCCTCCCTGTAAGATACTTGTATGTCTCTATCATATCCCTCTCCTCCTCTCCTCCAGGGAGTACATGTTCAGTTCCTTCAACCTGTCTTCATTGGACTTGTGATGCAACCCATGCACCATCTTTGTTGCCCTCCTCTGAACCTTTCTACCTGTCTATGTCCCTACGTAGGTATGGTCTCCAGAACTGTACACTGTACTCCAGGTGGGGCCTCACTAGTGTCTTGTATAGCGGAATTATGACCTCCCTTTTCCTGCTGGTGATGCCCCTGCCTATACATCCCAGCATCCTATTTGCTTTACCTGATGCCTTGTCACACTGTTTCTACCTTGAGGTCATCAGAGATGACAACCCCAAGATCCCTTTCCTGCTTGGTGCATGCTATATCCTCACCCCCAACTGATATATTGTGCCAGGGTTTTTGTGCCCCATATGCATTATCTTGCACTTCTTTGCATTGAATTTCAACTGCCAAACCCTTGACCATTCTTCAAGTTTCTGCAGGTCCCTTCTCATTCTGTCTACACCCTCTGGTGTGTCTACTCTTACAGAGCTTTTGTCATCAGCAGAACAGTGAAATTCTGCCTTCTATATCCTGTGCAATGTCACTGATGAAGATGTTGAATAGGACCGGTCCCAGCACTGATCCCTGTGGTACCCACTGGTCACTTCTTCCTCTGTGGAGTGACAGCCATTTACCACCACCCTCTGTGTCCTGCCACCCAGCCAGTTACCTACCCACCACACTACTGTCCTGCCACACCCATAGTCCCCAGTTTGTGTAATAGTCTTCTATGTGGCACAGTGTCAAAGGCCTTGCTGAAGTCCAGATAGGCCATGTCCACTGCCCTCCCTGATCCACCTCCCTAGTCACCCAGTCAAAAATTCAATGAGGTTGGTCTGACATGACCTCCCCTGAAACCATGCTGCCTTGGGTCCTGTAGTCCATTGACAACAGATGTTCCACCAATCTCTCCTTCAGTAGTGCTTCCATGATCTTTCCCACTACCGGGTGAGGTTGACTGGTCTGTAGTTCCTGCTTCCTCTTTGTTCCCACTTTTGTATAAGGGACTACATCTGCTGTCCTCCAGTCTTTGGGTACCTCCTGTTTCCAGGAATTATAGTTATAGAACTTCTGACAATCGAAAATTATGCTCAAAGCTTCTTTCTCAATTGGAGCATAGTTTCTTTCACTTGGGGACAAGGTCCTGAAGCAGAAGTGATCAGGTGTTCCTCCCAGAAGGTAGCACATGAGAAATGACAGCCCCACTCCATATGGTGATGCATCACATGCTAGCCTCAGAGATTTGACAGGGTCATAGTGCACTAACTTTTGCTGCACAGAAGATGTTTCTTGCAAGCCTGAATGCTTCCTCTTGCCACAGTGACCAATTCCATTGAGCTTCTTTCTGTAGCAAGTCATGGAGTGGTTGCAACAATGTGTATAACTGGGTTAGGAATCATCCATAGTAGTACAAGAGTCCTAAAAATGATATTAATTCTGGCACATTTGTTGGTGCAGGTACCTTGACTATAGCATCCACCTTGCTCTCTGTTAGGTGCATGCCTTGGGCTTCAATCTAGTGATCTAAGCACTCAACAGAATTTTACAGAAAATGGCATTTGGCTTGCTTTACTGTCAGTCCATATTGCTGCAGCCTGGCCATAACTCATTCCAGGATTGTCAGATGCTCTTCCACTGTGGGTGCTGTTACCAAGATATCATCCATGAAGCATACTACATGGTCCAGTCTGTGCAGTATCTGGTCCATTGTGTTCTGGAAAATTGTTGACGCTGTGGAAACTCCATATGCCAAGTGATGATACTGGTAATGTCCCTTGTGGGTGTTGATGGTTGGATATATTTCTGACTCTGGTTCCAGTTCCAACTGCTGGTATGCAAAAGATAAGTCCAACTTGCTAAAGAACTTTCCCTGAGAGGGTGGCAAACAAGTTCTCTGATTGGGTAATGGGTATGGATCTTGCTATATAAAATGGTTCATTGTAACCATGTAGTCACCACACAACCTCACTGCTTTGTCTCATTTCAGTACCACAATGATAGGGGCATCCCAGTCCCTCTTTCTTTTCTACTCATGAGATGATACCATGGCTTTCAAGATGGTCCAGTTCCTTCTCTACCACTTCCTTAAAGCATAAGGTACTGTTTGAGGTTTGTGGAAAATCGGAGCGGCTCCTGGTTGCACTTGGATGTTTACCTTGAATCCCAGACTGTGCCATAACCATCCTGGAAAATAGGACCATGTTTGTCCAATTTTCTTTAGCGCATCTTCTGATGCTTTGGTCACAGTATTTAAGCTGAATATCTTTTCTCAGTTCAATTTGATCTGAGTGAGCCAGTTGTTGCCTAGTAATGCAGGTCTTTCTCCTTTTACCACCACTAGAGGCAAGGTCCACGTTCCTCCCTCATAAGGAGCTAGTACTTCAATGTCCTTTAACACAGGGATTGTGTCTCCAGTAAGACAAGAGTTGAGTATATGATGGTTGCAATGGGCACTGCTAAAGTTTCTCTCTGTAGATGTGCTCAGACATAAGAGATACTGATGCTCCGGTGTCAAGCTGCATGCTAACTGGGTTTCCTGCTAGCTCCATTAAATTTCTGCTGCTTTTACCCATGTTGCATAAACTATGAACAGGCACAATGCCTCATCTTCTGTTTCAGTGGTTGCAGTGCTGTCAGTGACATACCATGTAGTAGCAGTCAGAGATGTACTTTGGCACACTTTCAATAGCTGACCCACTTTTCCACAACCACGGCATTTCTCATGTTGAAATTGGTATGTGGTTTGCTGGTAGTTACGTCCACATCTATAACATGGTTTTGACCTAGTGGAAATGCCCTGTGGTTCTGACTTCCAAATATTTGGGGTTGTTGATAAATAGATGAAGGACCACTTTGTGGTGTGGAATGTCCTTGGTGCTAGAGTATGGGTGTTCTTGTGAACTCCACTTTTTGGGGTTCAGAATGTCCGCTAACTCCCTGGTATCCTTCCGAGTGAGGCAAGGGCCTTCTCACAGACTGTTTTGAAGGTTAAGTCCTTTACTGATAACAAGCATTTTTGATAGGCTTCTCCTGCAGACTGCAGACAAAGCAATTCTGGAGGGCATCCTCCAGACACTGGCCAAAGTCACAGGTGCTTGCCAGATGCTTCAAAGCAATGATGTAGTTGGCAAGAGCTTCCCTCCTCTTTATTCTGATGATAAAATCTGAAGCATTCTGCAATGAGAATTGGCTTGGACTTGAAATGCAGTGACACTGTCTCCGTGAGTTGGGCATATGACACGTCCACCACTTTGGCAGGTGCAGTCAGATTCTTGAGGAATTAGTACACTGTAGGTCCCAAAACTACTAGGAAGACCTTTGCCTTTTGCATCAGGAACTTCATTTGCCTCCAACCTGTGATCAAAGCATTCCAAATAAGAATCAAAGTCCTCTTTCAATTCATCAAATTCTGGTACTCTGTCAATTGCAGTCATAGCTGTGGCATGGTGTTCTGTAGCTGCAGTGTCCACAAAAAAGTATTTGTTTTTTTTTCAAAGGCTTTTCAGTATGTGCTACAATTTCTCTATTATACCACAAGAGGCTGCTGTTGAGCCACTTTTACTGCCATGGTCAGGAATCTATGCTGCTGATGTAAGCATCAACATAATGTATGACTGTTGTTCTTAGGTTTCACATACCAGAAAGGGCTTTATTTTCTCTGTAATTATTTTTCTCTTCAAACTCTACCAGTTAAAACAGACTGTTCACACTAGCCAGAGTTTTTTTTTTCTTGATAGGTTTTGTAGGTAAGAAACAGATTGCAGCTGACTAATATATAGTACTTATAGGAGTCTGGCTGCTAGGAAAGATAGGAAAGCTCATCAAACCAAATGGATTAGCAAATTAGCAGATGGAGATTTAGTATGCCTTTAAAAATACATGCATTAGCTCATGTAACCTTTCTTGCACTCATCTGAGTTACTTTGATTCATCCTTCATTGCCAATGTAACATATTATGTGCTTGTGTAGGGAGACTCAGTTACAGCTTCTATGTTCAATTGTTCAATGACCATCTTTATTCTTATCAGAGATAGTGGACACACATCACTGGATATACACAATGAAAACCCACTGGGCATGGCAGGAACTTGTACCTTAGAACTACAAATATCCATATGCATAAACTACAGCCCTAATGGCATCCCATGTATATCCTACCATATATATCCACGTATATACTACCATTCATATCCATGTATATACTATAGACAACTGTCTCGCTTTTGGAATCATTATCAGATAATACTATTTTCCTTCAAGATACCTGAATTAAAAACTCTGATGTCTCTGCAACTAAAAAATTATGGAAGCACAGCCCTTTATTCTTGTCACAAGAGACAGACAGATGTGACAGAGTGGGTATCTTATTTAAAGATATTGGTATTAAAGTAAAAAGAAAATGGTTGAAATTGAGCTGGGGAGGGGGAGCTTAATGCCAGATGTGGAAAGGAAGGCAGCACTCTTTGCCTGATTAATGTATATACATCCCAAACCAAGGTAGCTAGGGTAACTCTTTTTCTAGTCATAAAACCCCACTTACATACAAGTAAGCTAGTTGTTCTTTATGAAGATTTTAACTGTGGCCTTTCCCTAAAGGACAGGGGACAGATGAAGTTTTCATGATTCTGTATTTTGAATGAAATGATACGAAGGTGGGATTACAGGATGGGTTTATATAAATTCTGAAGACGATTGTTACCTTTACTATGGAGACACTGTCAAACAGAATTGGTTTAATATTTGTGTCTGCTGCTCTGAAGGTGCACTCAGCTAGGACTATTGCAGTGGAGACTCCAAACCACCTGGAAGTAGTGTATCATTGCCAGACTGGGCTACAAAGTTCTGCAGCTAAAAAACATGGAGATTAAATTGCAGTACGTTTGTCAGGACTTGATCAGACAGACCTCTCTGGGAGACTTTTTATTGGATGGTGATCCTCAAAACAAGGTTTTGTTGTAACTGACATGTATAGCATTAAGCAGAAAAAACAGCTCCTCCATTAGAAAAGATTAGATCTAGGTGGGAACAGGAGAGTGGGAACAAATCACCCAACTCTCATGGGAAAACACACCTTAGCAGAGGGCTGAGGTCACATCTTCCCCAACCTGGAGGAATTTAAATGGAAAGTATTGGTCTGATTATTCTGCACACCCCACAGTTGCTAAACATTTTCAGACAACTAATACTGACACATGTTGGAGACTCTGTGGGAGTAGGGATCTCACTTCCATGTGTTTTGTGCTGGGCTCAGGCTAAACCATTACTGGATGGCAGTCAGAACTATTATACAGCAAGTGGAACAGACCACAATACTACATATTTCAGTAGTCTGGTCCTGGGCATCTTGCTATCTCCCATTAACAGAAAACAACAAAAAAGTGATTTTATATTTTGCTAACAGTAGCATTGAAGTGTATTGCATTGTTCTGGCCATCAGATATAACCCCACAGATTGTCATGTGGACTAATAAGCTGAGTGAGGTACAAGAAATGGAAAGGAATACAGCAAACATACAACTGCAGCTGGACCAGTTCATGGACTTTTGGCATCCATGGAACCAATATGTCCAATGAAACCCCCACAGTAAAGAGGGGTAAAGACAACATTGACATTACCCTCGTTATTTATGTTTATGGTACTTTATTCTCTAAATGATTGCATATGTTTAGCCCAAATGCTTTCAGCGCCTCACTGTCACATGTTATTAGTTCAATTATTCGTTCCCTTTTCTTTTCTATGAAGAAATGTACAGTATATCAATCTGATCAGATCATACTAAGATGTAATAATTAAAGATGTAACAAATGTTATCATTTCTACTAAATAAAACTGAGTAAAAAAAACAAAACAATTCCAGCATGTTAGAGAAGGAAGAACAATTGAAGTGGAGGGAAATAATTATTCAGGGCATGATGCAAAGTTATAGATGCAAATGAGGCTCCTGTATAGTGGTGGAGGACTCCAAAGCTGATTTTAGGAGTTTATTTCAGATTATAGGAAAACATAAGAATACAAAAAATATCCAAAATGCTTAGGAATGTGAGCACACCTGAACAAGCTTATTCCTTGCATGCATGATGATAGTAGACTTTACTGAACAGATTAAGAGCCTTAAGGATGGCAGGATAGCCCCTCAGTATGAAAGAGCAATGTCCCTACAACAGGAACTGAAGTGTGGGACACAGGAATAGTCTCAACATCTAGATACATTTTCTGGTTGTCAGAAATGGGTGAGCCACAGGGTAATTACAGTCTGATCAATCTGGAGAAGAATTGGGTGGCTTCCTCGGATGGAGATATAATGGAAATAATTAGCAAATACAGTATGTGAGCAAAACCTTTGGTTCTCCAGTAGAACAGTGTGATGACTTCATGGTAGCCATTTAGACATTCCTAAGATTGATGCATGATCTCAAGCACAGATAATGAAGCCCATCACCCTGTAAGAGGCAGAACGGCAGTTAAACAGCTTGGGAAAATATGGCCCCAGGTAGTGATGGATTACCAGCTGAATTTTATAAAGTATTCTTACCAGCTTTTGGATCTGCTTTAAAAGGGTATTTAACTATATTTTTGGAGTTAGGATTTTACCTTTAACTATGCAAATTGCCTTGTTAATCTACATTTTAACTATGCAACTGCTCTGTTAATCTACATTTTAAACATGGGGACAGAACAAACATTAGAAACTGGAGGCCTTTATGTCAGTTAAATACAGATGGAAGATAAAATTCTGGCTACCTAGTTGTCTCAAGTAACCCCAGTAGTCCTAGCTGAGTCCCAGACATGCTCCAGTAAATGGAGAAGCATAATAGATAACCTCATTATGTTGAGGTAACTCATGGAAAGAGAGGGAAAAATGGTTTGCCCAAGGGTTCCTGTTATCGAAGACCAGGAGAAGGCCTTTGATCTGGTCCCTTGCCATTACCTAAGTAAAGTACTGGGTCTAAATGGTGGTCCTAATATGCTTGCCAAATTGATTTTGACATTGTATTAAGGGGCTGTAATGCTCCCATTTATACATTCTTGACTGGGTTCTCCAGTTGATGTGTGAAGGAGGTAAGACAGGGTTGCCCCTAAGCCCCTGTAATATACATTTTCCTTAGACCCCTTATCAAGCTGATGCAACAGAATCCTAATATAAAGGACATTCAGCTGGCTCCTAATATTCCTTTGACCAACACATTAGCATATGCAGACAACCTCGATGTGATTATACAAGATCAGGAATCAGGACTTCATATACAGCAAACCCTGGACTTGTTTTAGATGTGGCAGGGCTAAGATCAATTATAAGAGATGTTCAGGGTCCCTATTGGATATCACGATAATAGCTGAGGTAATATTACCATTGCAAATATTCAGGTGAAAAGTGAACCCATGAAGATTTTAGGAACTCAGTTTGGGCCTGGGAATTTAATAATAGAAATCTGGACTCAGTGTATTTCTAAAGTGGAAGGTAAACTGACATTCTGGAAAAACAGATCTTTGTCCAAACAGAAAAGAGTATTTTGAAACACACATTGTTGTTTCCTGCCTCTTATATGTTAGTGTAGCGACCTTTCTTCTGGTGGAAATTGCAGATAGAGTGCACAGACTATTCTTCCAAGGGTGGTGGGGAGCATGCAAAACCCTGTTAGAAGGGCATCACATATGGAAGTCTAAAAGGTGGTGGTAATATCGTTAACTTGGTTGCATTTGCTGCATCAATGTTTCTTTATTATAATATATCACTAGAAATAAAAGGGAGAGAGCAAACACGGATTCCTTAGTGATGGAATGGATATTGCCCTGGTTCACTGAATGGCAAACAGGTAAGTGTGTTAGCCACTTCAAAGCATAGGTGCATGCCTGGATTGGTGGTAGTTCAGGTGGATGTTAAAGATCCCATGGCACTTATCAAAAGAGTAAGGAATTTCCGGTGTCCTGGCCAAATTTCCTCATTCACTAAAAATACCACCTTCAAGGTCAGTTGGCATTCATCTGTATCCTCCCCAGGTCATGCCTGAAAATAGGCAGGATTTGTCTAGTGCACTTACCCGGTCAACAAAAGCTAAATAAAATGAAAAAAAACAGTACATATTTCATCATGACAAAAATTAAGACTTGGAAACTGAGGACTGAAAATCTGACCTCTGGCTCAAGGATACAGATACAGTACAGTTGTTGAGACTTGTTTCCCAGCCCCTGAACTGAAAACATTGTTGAACGGAGACTGAGACAGCGAGTCTGCTGTTGAATAAGACGGTTCCAAGTCATATGTGGAATATCACTTGGTGGGGTATCCATGGGAGAATATTGGTCAAGGATTCCCATAAACATAAAATAACTGAGGTAAGATATTGCCCTCAAGGCAGTCATGTAAATATGTTAGGAACCCAGTCACATTTTCTACTTGAAATGCTCAATGTACAATCATTCTGGAGAACATTGGGACAGATGTGGCAGGATCCCTAGTTCAAACAGTGGATTATCAGGTTGTTGTTCTAGGTATCTGTGGCAGTCAGTGGAGAAAATATATCAAGTCCACACTTCAACTCTGTTTTGTTTGTGCAGGTATTACCTGTGGCAAGCAAGGTGTGCCCTGCTAATGCAACAGAAATACCTAGATTCAGCAGCTGTTTCAGAAATGGTAACTCGTGCCATGTGGAAGGTATTAGTAATGGACAGGAAAATTAGCCCCTGCCAGATTGGGTACTTTGTGGAAGAACTGGAATGGCTTGCCTCTGTAGGAGGTAATATAGAAATTCCATATGGCGCATGTCTGCTGAAGGAATCAGATGAAATGTGTGATACTGTTGGAACATTAGGATAAGATCAAGCATAGTAATGTGTTATTAATACCCCCTTCCCCGTGTTGGTCTGGGATAACACACATTGCTTATTCTGAATTAGAAAGTGAGCACAATTTATAAGAAACATAAGAAAAATGTTGGCAGATGGGACGCGTGATCCATATAGTCTGCCCAAAAGACTACCCCCCATTGCCTGCAACCTAACCTGTCTGCAATGCCTATCCCATGCAAGTTTGAAATCTCTAATCATCTTTGATGCTGCCAACTCCTGGGGCAGGCTGTTCCATGGTTCCACCAGCTGTCTCCATGAAGAAGTACTTCCTGGAGGTTGCTTTTGAACCTACCTCCCACCAACCTCAAATTATGGCCCCATGTATGTGCTGTTGTGTTGTGCTGAAATAGATTACCTGCCTGAGTTGTGTTTAGCCCCTTCACATACTTAAATGTTTCAATCATGTCATCTCTGTTTCTTCTTTGCTCAAAGGTGTATAAATTTAACTCCCTGATTCGCACCTTGTATGTTTTGTGGTATAGACCCTGCACCATTACTGTAGCTCTTCTTTGCATTGTCTTCAAATGGTCAATGTCTTTTTTGAGGTGAAGTCCACAGTATTCCAAGTGTGGCCTTACCAAGGACCTGTAGAGAGGCATGATGACCTCCTGCTTCCTATTAGTAATGCCCCTACTAATACCGCTGAGGATGCCATTTGCTTTCTGTGCTGCCTTCTCACACTGTTTTCCTACCTTTAAGTCGTCAGTGATCACTATGCCTAGATCTTGCTCTGTGTTTCTTCGGTTGATGTCCTCCCAGTGTATACTTACTTCTTGTGTTCTTCCAACTCAGGTGCATTACCTTACATTTTTGGCATTAAATTTTAACTGCCAAGCCCTGGACCATGCCTCCAACTTTCTAAAGTCAGCTTTCATGTTGTCTGTCCCTTCCTGTGAGCCCACTCTGTTGCAGAGCTTAGTATCATCAGCGAGCAGGCAAACTTTCCTTTCAAATCATTTACAAGGTCTCCTATAAAGATGTTGAATAAGATAGGTCCCAGTACTGACCCCTGCAGGACACCACTGGTTACACTACCTTCCCTCGACAGAGCCATTTACTAGCCTCTCTGTGTCCCATTGTTTAGCCAGTTGCTGATCCAATTAGCTGCCTTTATCCAACTCCTGTACGTTCCAGCTTGTTTGTTAGCCTTCTGTGAGGGACAGTGTCGAAGGCCTTGCTGAAATCAAGTATGCAATGTCCACTGCCCTCCCTGATCCACTGTTCTGGTGACCCAGTCAACAAGTCGATCACGTTGATTTGACAAGATCGTCTCACTGTGAAGCCATGTTGCCTTGGGTTCATTTTTCCAGTATCTTTCAGGTATGCCACTATCCTCTCTTTTAGTAATGACTCCATAATTTTCCCTATCACTGAGGTCAAACTGACAGGGTGGTAATTTCCTGCCTCTTCTTTGCTCCCGCTCTTGTACAAGGGCACCACTATTGCTCTTTTCCAATCTTAAGGTATTTCCCGCTGTCTAGTGACTTGTTGAAGAGCTCAGCCAGTGGTGTGGCTAGTTCCTCTCAAAGTTCTTTTAAAGCCCTATAGTTATTATTTCTTTATTTTATGTTTTCTTAATTATTGATTTGGACAACTGGTTTATCTCTGCATGATGTAATGCTATATGATTTGTTTTGTTTGTTTTCTTTAGTTTTTTCTAAACACCCTCCCCTCGCCTGCTCTGGTAACCTGCTACTCTACGGATGATGCGATTGTTTTACTTGCCACTCTGACCCTACTTTGTTAGAACGTTCTTTGCAATCAAATTTATCTGAATTAGAGTCATGATTCACCCAACACAAACTAATTATTAATTTTAAAAATGAAGTCAATGTTATTTGCCAACATCCAAAACAAACACAAAATGCCCCATTACTATCCTAAATAATAAACTCTAGCCACTTGAACAGGTGTACAGTTTCAGATACCTTGGCATCCTCTAGACTCTGCCCTCTCATTTCATGGCCATGTTGACTCAGTTTGTAAAGCTGTCAATAGCAGAACTGGCCTCTTGTGTAGGCACAAAAATGTTTGACTAATGACGTCCCTACGTCTAGCGGTCACTAGTTCTGTTCTCTCCATAGTTGACTATGAAATAGTTATATATATGGCTCTGCCTCTGACACTGTGCTTAACAAGGGTAAGGTCTCCCTAAATAAAGCATGCCATCTTGTTCCAGACTTACCAGCCCACAGGCTCACCCATATCTGTAGACCTATACCAGCAACCACACTGGCTGGACTTTAAAGGTCATCTAACCTGCCAAACTTGCCTACTAGCTTAAAAGATATTATCCTGTCAGTTCCTCTCCTCGGCCCTTCAATTTCTGACTCCCACCCCTCACTGCACACCACCACCAGAAGCTCCTCTAAGGACTCGTACTCTAGTTCCTTTTTGTAAACCTGCTCTTGGGCAGCATGCCTTTTCATATCAGGCCCCCATCTGGTTAAACAGACCTCCCTGGAAATTCTGTCCACTGACAAACTAGGCCCTTTAAAGGCAAACTTCGCCAGCATCTCCTCTTGGCTAACTACTGTAACTGCTCTAAATCTCCTCCCCCACTCTCCAAACTGTCTCCTCCATCTATTGTCCTCATTTCTTCCTTCTCTTTTCCTGTTTCCTCTCTCCTTCCTAACTTACTAACCCTGATGCGCCTGTTGTATTTTTACCTTGTTTGCACTTACCACCCTGTAACCAGTGGCACGCTTGAATGTAAATTCTGTATCATATGCATTGGATTCACTGGTTTCTCAACTTGTATTTTGTAATCCTGACTCTGTTTCCTTGTTCACTGTATTATTGTACCTTGTATTATACACTGTATTATACAGTACCTGTGTTATCCCTGTACAACATTCTGTATTCTCTGTTTGATGTGAAACCTCTGTAAAAGAGTTTCTGACTCAGAAGTATTCTGAACTGCTAATAAATAATCCTTCTGGACCAGTCCCTGGATTTTAATCTTCACATTCAGTCCTCATGCAAAGCTGTAAACTGAAACTGGGAGTAGCTTACAAAATGAGCTACATGCTTACACCCTTGGCCAAATTAGCAATTGCCCGAGGTATTCTGCTCACAACCCTTACTTATGGTGCCTCTATTCTTACCTCTGCCCATAAACCTCCCTACTAAAATGGGACGTAACTTATAACAATATATGCTGATTTTCCTCTTCGCCTCGACTCAAACATCACTGCTTTCTTTATAAGGATCTGAATTGGCTCACCCTCTGCCAGTAGACAATACTACCTTGGATCACTAATGGACTCGATCATCCGGAAAAAACATCCCAGCTGGCGTATTGCTGGTCCTCAACCATCCTCCCATGGCTCAATCAGCTGACAAATCCTTGCTCTATGTTCCGAGATGTTGGACGACTAAAGTCACAGGAGCCTTCCAATTCTCTGCTCCCAGGCTATGGAATGCTCTTCCACTCAACCTCCAGCTGTCTCAGTCTCACTTTGGATTTAAAAGTGAATATCATCGTTATCTATCCTTAGCTGATGCTTAATGCGTGCTTGACCCAACCTGAAGCTCCTGAGACTTACCAGTAATGTCACCTCTGCTCTAATCCAGCTCCAAGACTGTCTCCTCTTCCCCTCCCCATATTTTTCCTTCTCTTTCTAAATAACTTCTTGACTACTAGCTCTCTTCCTTCTTGAACCTTGTTGCTGACTATCCACTGTTGTTTTGCCAATTACCACCCCGACCTTCTTTCTGTCAGTCTTTCTTGTTATGTTTGAACATTCCTCGATTTCTCTATATAACCTCATTATCTTATTAACCCTTTCACTCCACAGGTCGGGTCCATGGTTTCTGCAATTATTATATATCTTATTGCCATTATCTGTATAATGCTTGCCATTATTTTTGTTGTTTCTACCATTGTATTTTTTGTAGCACTGCTGTACTGTTCCTCTATTTGTATTATTGTACCCATGTTGCTGTTGTTCAACTGTTCTCCTTTTGTTGTACTCTCCTGGGTCGTGCCTGAAAATAGTCATTTTATGGCTAGTGCACCTACCGGTTAACAAAAACTAAATAAATAAATAAATAAAAGAAAACAGTGTTGCCTCTGTATTTTGATTTGTGTAAATAAGTGTTGCATTTATATGTAGGATTCTATTATTTTAATAAAATTCTTCTACTCTTTTTCAGTAAATGGCATGGGATTGTCAGCTTCCACTTGATAGTGACCAATGACTGGCAAAAGGCATGATGGTTGAAACCCCAAGGAACACAACACTGCTGCTTCATGAGATATTCTCCCTAATTCTTACTTTGTTACTTTGTCTGCTTTGTGTTTAAATTCTAATAGATGCAGCAGCATAGTTTTTGCAATTGATGTCTTTAATTGTTGACAAAAGATATGTAAAAGCAGGTTTGCAGTAATGGCCTCAGACCTGTGACTTGCTTTAGAGAGGCCCTGCAGGCCGCTCATGAAGCCACTTCATGGTAATGCTCACTGTGCCAGAACTCTAGCTTGCTTCACAGGTGGTAGAAGCAGCTACATAGTGACTTGCTCTGCGCCACACCTATTGCTTTCTTTCATGAGAGGACCTGGGCCAGTCAAGGCAGCTGCATAGTGACGACAGTGCAGCAGACCAAATGTGGCCTGAAGCACCCTCTGTTTTGCTTTCCAGACACCAGGTACCCAACTCCAGAGTCAGGCAATCATATGAAAAACAACCTCCTCACCCACTAGCACCTGTGCTACACTCTTCATCCCATACAAGTCAAATATACCCTATTACCCATCCCCCTTGCAACCCAGGGAGGCAGTATAGTGCAGTGGTTTAAGGCTCTGAGCTACAAATCTGGAGACCTGGGTTTGAATCTCAAAGCCTCACTTGCATGTTGTGTGATCCTGAGCAAGTCACTTAACTTCCCTGTGCTCCCAGGTCACACCTGTAAACAAGCTTTGAGCTTAGTGTGCCACTCCTGGTTAAACAATTGAAAACAAACAAGTCAAATCCAGCATTGGACAACTGCAACAACCCTTCCTCCACCTAAGCTGGCAACCCTCTACTATAGGGAAAAACTGAAATTAACCCCTTAGTCCACACACACGTAAAATCTGCTCACATCAGATCATAGTTTGTTTGCAGGTTTTATAAGGCAACTAATGTACAGAATGTGCAGAGTGGGTGCTCGCTGGATCCGTGCCATGCAGCCACTCCACACCCATTGCGCCTCCCATGTGGGATGCATGACTGAGGTTGCACAGCCCCATACACCTGATCTCCTGGCTGTGCAGACAGCAACACACTTAGGGTGGGTGGGTGGGGCAAGCACTCACACCATGCACAAGGCACATTGTGTTGTTTCACAGGGTGCAGAAGAGGTCAGAGGTTGTGGCAGAGGGGACTGTGTAAGTCCTGTATGCACCCCATGCACACAACAGTCCATCATCTGGACCAGAATACAGCCCACGTCCCTCACCTACAAGTCTCGGCAGCCATCCCCAATTGCTGCCCAGTGAAACTCCCACCTCACACAGCTGTGCCCCATCCCTGTGTAGGCTGTCCCCAACACACACCCCACACATAGGGGCACTGGCCTGGGAATTGCAGACACCCCCCACTACCCTCGCCCTGTACAACAGCAGAGCAACCCACCCCCTGCCCTGGCCCCTCCAGGCACTCAGTAGTGGTCAGTGGCCCCAACAGCCCCCGACCCAAACCTGTCCTCCAGTGCCATGGGATGGCCAGCAGCACAGCCCTCCACACACCTTCTTGCCTGCTAGACATCCAAGTGATGCTGGGAGCATGCTGCCCATATATAGGTGGCCCGCCTAGCATCAACTTGATGGCTGGTGGTTGAGGAGGTATGTGGAGTGCTGTGCCACTGGCCATCCGTGGCACCCAGAGGACAGGTATGTGGGCCGGGGGTCTATGCCTGCCAGGACCGGGATGAGGCACAGATGTGTGTGTGTGTGTGGGGGACTGCATCAATGTGAGTGGGCAGAGGCACCATTGTGTCAGGGTGGAGGGATGCTTCACAGAGCATGGGGCAGGGGCACAGATGTGGAGGAGTACATGCCTACATGTACACGGGGATGGGGTACAGATGTGTGCAAGGGTGGGGTCCATCATGGGAATGGGGCTGTGCACAGGTATGCAGGACTGGGGCGGGGTTGCCATTGGGGGTTGCACCATAGGCATGGCTGAAGGATGCACTGGGTGATGGGCCTGGCCACATAGGTCTGGGTGTGCATGTGGCTAATCAGCACTTGGACCCCAGCCCTGCCACGTAAGAGATCCACTGTGGGACCGGGATGGGCATCCGATTGGATGCCTGCCTGTGTCCGCTGCTCCACTCCATCTGCCGCATGCAAACCTGCATGCGGGAGGGTCTGTGGACAGGCCTCCAGCAGGCGTTCAGCAGTTGTGAATACATGCACCCTGCACCTGTCCAGGGCTGCGGAGTTACATGGGTGGGATAAGCACATCCAGTGCGTATTTCTCACCCATTCTTGCATATGCCCGTAGTCAGGAAACACTTCTTGGAATTCATATCTAGGACTCATATTCAAAGCCGGTGCAACTGCAGTGCAGCCTTTTGAGCTGCATTTGAGATAGCACATGACCGGTTCTGACTGATAGTCAGATGGTTAACACTAACCGATGGAGCGGCACTATCGGCTGATATCAGACCATGTTTGCACAGTGCTAAGTGGATGTATGCTGCGCAGACTTGGCCAGGGGCTTCATATGGCTCACAGGAGATAGTGCTGCCCCAAACATGATCACACCATGTCTTCAGTGGTCCATTTTCAGCCTGAACATACAAATAAGCTCATTGGGCATGCAAGGCATTAAGGGCCATCTGCAAGCCCATTATGGGGTCATTTGCATGTGGCACAGCAGCCCCTATCACCCATCCATCTGTTATAAGGACTCCCTGGTGGTGTAGTGATCTCTCCACCCCAATCACACATCTGTTTGTTGTACAGGAATCCTTAGTGGTGGGTGGGGACCACTACACCACCAAGGATTCTGGTATAACAGAAAGATGGGTAATTGGGGGTGGGGACAATTAAACCACCAGGAATATATGTGTTGGATGGTGGAAGGGTGTTCACGAGTGGGAAGGACTGCTTGACATAGGTGCAGGTGGTTGCAGTACAGCAGCCCTGTCTTCATTGGGTGGGGAGCGTGGGCTAGCACCCAGATAACATGTGTTTTTGACAGTGGTAAACAGCACCACTCTAGGGTTGTTTACTGCTGCTACAAACCTATAAATATCTGCTGCGCCTAGTATGCATGAAGGATCCCCTATTTCCATAGGCACAGTGGGTGGCATGAGTAGTGCCTTGCCTAGAGAGCTGGCACAAACCCAGGTTAGCTCTGGTGCTAACCTCATTCACACTGGCACTAATCTTTGAATATGGGGCTAATGAGTCTTCCAAACTGGATGATGCAGACTTGTGGTACTACTGCAGTTACTGTGTGAGGACTACATTAATGCCTCATCACATTAACAGTGGTACAGTAATAAAAATAGTCCATACCTCAGGCAGGGATCTCTGTTCCCTCAATTTTTACTTTCTACCCTACCATGATGTCAAGGCAGTGATCTCTGCATGCCCCTCAATTTTAGTTTTACCTGACACTAAGGGCATAGAACACAACCTCCTTCGTTATTTCTGTTACTGCTGGACATTATTTGTTTTGCTTTTAGACCACATGCTGACACAGCACCTTGTTTTTATTATTTCAAACTTACTAGTTACCAGGAATGAAAAGAGATCATAATAACTGAACATTAATTTTATGCTTGCTTGTGCGCATGTGCAAGAAACATGATGTGACAGCTTAGGAGAGAAGGCGTTGTGGAGGCGCATACCTGTTACAGCCAAGGAGGCACTGCATTAGGGGCTTGCAATGGTGGACCAATGGAGGCACAGTGTGGTGATGACACTGGTTTCCAAAATTTCACCAACTTCTAATGTTTTCGCCACAGCTATCAGGGCCGCCTCGTCTCTGCAGCATCAGTCATTGTGCTGCAATGAGGAAGCGACTCGTCATTGCAGGGCGGAGCGTTAACTAGCATAATACTGTTTGTGAACATGGCTGGCGGCTTGCCGCCATGTTCACAAACAATATTATATTGCCCATGCCGAGGGGTGCCCAATCCCCCGTCAGCAGCAAGTGCCCCCAGATGGGTCAAATAGCTTGTCGGCTGGGGCCCCAATCCCCATCGGTTTCAGTGTGCTAATGTCCGCTGTTGTGTGTTCCAACGGGGAGCCCATTCCCCATTGGCATGACCTAACCCAACCCCCATTTTCTTGAGTGCCGACAGGTGCCCAATCCCCATCGGCATGATTCCTCCCTCCGTTCTTGTTGTGCCAAGGGGTGCCCAATTCTATTGGCATAATGGCTCCTTTCTTGTGTGCTGACAGGGGTGCCTCAACTCGCCGCCACAGGCCACCCCAAAAAAGTCCATTACACGCTAGAGCCCACCGCAGTGTGCCAAATGCCTCTGTAAATAGAAAACTGTCCCACATTGTCTTTTTTTTTCCCTGTGGAGAAAAACGGTCCCTCGTGGTCTCCCAGACCCCTCCAACCCGCGCCCACCCACTGTGCACCCTACCTCCCCACACCCCTCGCCCCATACTTACCTCCGGAGTCCGGCGCAACGATCTTCGTGGACTAGGAACTCGTCTGCACTCTTCAAAGCCGACCGCAAACTGAGGAAATGCCAGTAAGCTGTATATTGGGATAGATAGGGGTTTTCAACTTTGCTCCATATCTCTTTGTAATTTTGGCACAAAATTTTCAACATAGGGTTTTGGGACCCTTCTTCATGAATTCTGTCACTGTCATGGCGTTAATCGGGCCCGGAAGGGTGCTTACATGATCACTGCATAAATCACCTTTTGGGACCGATTAATGAAAATGACAGTATCACTGTTCATTGGGGGCTCTCAAAAAGCCTATGTTGCAAATTTGGTGAAAAAATTCTAGAAATGACTGTTTTACGGAGTGTGCATCTGCGGTTCCTCGCAGGCTCGTAAGTTCACGAATCTGTAACATTGCCATTCTATCAGACCTACTTATGAGCAGTACAGCTGTAATTTTTATATCTCGCCCAAAATGTGTTTCCAACGCAGGTAGCTACAATGACGCAGTCGGTATGTGAAATCAATGTTTGGGACAGATTAAGAAAATCATAGTGAACTGTTCATGAGCAGAGGTCTTACAATGGCTATGTTGAAAATTTGGTAAAAATTCCTAAAATGACTGTTTTGATGAGCGTTAGCAGTTCCTCACGCAGGCTCGTAAGTTCACAAATTTTAATATTTGCAGTCCAGATTTTCAACATTGCCATTTTGCCACACTTCCTTATGAGCAGTACAGCTATCATTTTCACATCTTGCCCAAAATGTGTTTCCATGCATGTAGCGCTCAATGGCGCAGTCGGTGTGCGAAATCAATGTTTGGGACACATTACAATATTTTCACTCGAGATTTTCAACACTGCCATTTGTCTGCACCTTTATATGAGCAGTACAGCTGTCATTTTTCACATCCGGCCCAAATGTGTTTTGCACTGCGGTGCAGACTAGCGCGGTCGTTGTGGGAAATCCATGTTTGGGACACATTAGGAAAATCACACTGACACTGTTCATTAGCAGAGGTCCTAAAATGGGTATGTTGAAAATCTGGTGACAAACGTCCATAAAATGACTGTGTTATGGCGTGCATTGCGCAGTTTCCCACAGCGCTCGTAACTCGCACATTTGCAACATTTTCATGCCGTATTGACAACATTGCTATTTTTCCACACCTCCTTATGAACAGTGTAGCTGTCAATTTGCACATCCTGGCTAAATGTGTTTTGCACTTCCGCACACAATAGCGGTCTCTGTGGGAAATCACTGTTTGAGACACATTACAAAAAATCACAGTGACACTGTTCATTAGCAGAGGTCCTAAAATGCCTATGTTGAAAATTTGGTGATGAAGGTCCATAAAGTGACTGTGTTACGAGCATGCATTGCGCAGTTTCCACGCACGCTATAACTGTGCACATTTGTAATATTTTCATTCCAGATTTTCAACATTGCCATTTTTCCACACCTCCTATGAACAGTACAGCTGTCATTTTTCACATCCTGGTCGAAATGTGTTTTGCAGTTCCGCGAGACTACCGAGGTTGCTGTTGGGACATCAGTGTTCAGGACACAGTAACAAAATCACAGTGACGCTGTTCATGAGCACAGGTCGTTAAATGCCTATGGTGAAAATCTGGTGATGAAACTCCATAAAATGACTGTTACGTGCATGCGTGCTCGGTTTCCATGTATGCTCGAACTGCAAGCATTGTTAATATTCCCACTACACATTTTCAATATTGCCATCTCTTCATACCTCCCTATGGATGGTACAGCTGTCATTATTCACATCCTGCCCTATCTGTGTTTCGTGCATTGGTGCAGAATGGCACTGTCATTGTCGGAAGTCACTTTGGGACACATTGACAAAATCACACTGCCACTCTTCATGAGAAGAGGTCCCAAATGCTTTCATGAGGTGGGCTCACAAAAGGCCATGTTCAAAATTTGTACTGTGAATACCAACAAACGCCCGAGGCATTAGGGTTTCTAGCCATAACGTCCTACCCTGTACAGACAGACAGGCATCAGGGTGTGCCTTTGGATTGCCGACTGTACTGCTCATGCTATCCCACCCCACCCCCGCCACTGACAGGCATCGAGGTGTACCTTGGACTCTTCATCCCAAGACTTCACACCATTCTCCTATGCTGCACCCATTTCAACGTATGTCCTTTTGGAATGGGCTGACTGTAAAGCCAAACACCCTAAGGCACAGGTCAACACATCTCGCTGTCTGCAGAATAGGGTGAGGTGACATGGCTTGACCGCCATGGGTGACGACTCAAAAACTTACCCACATCCTGTCCATCTCTACAGCATGGAGGTGGGTTCATGTCAAGTTCACTACTTCACTGCCATTCCTATTCTGCATCTGTCTAACTCCTGCATTTCTAATGCTAATACCAGCAAGCAAATATTCGGCATTGACAAATGCTTGTTTCTATTGAGATAACTTTATGTTATTTGCCATAATAACTGGCTAGTTATTATGGCATTCACACACACACACACACACACACACACACACATATAAACACAGAGTAAACAGTTGAGCCTGAGACACTCAGATGGAGCATCACACTCAGTCGGCGGTTTCTAGTTACCGCAAAACATCCAGTCTCACAGAACCTGTGCAAAAAAAAAACACTGCCGCAAATAAAAAATTTTCCTCAGCTCTATAGTTAAGTCCACAGTCAGTCTGATGGCTTCCTCTCAAGTTGTCAGTATCAGAGTGCAGTAGTGTCAGAAAGATGTTGACACTGAGAAATGTGTCAAACAAAAGTTTTTAAATGGAAGTATAGTTTTCTGACACCAGTTCACTCAAGAAGGAGAACTGGTATAGCACTCTGGAAAATGATCAGAAACTGTTCAGCAGTTTCTTAAAGGAAGAGAAGTACAGTAAGTCTGAATTAGCTACACTATGGGGGGGGCTGATGACCAGTAATTATATAAAATAAAGCATGGGTTGGTGTCCATACTCAATTTAATGCACATTCTCGATGTGGGATGCTTTATAACCCCTTGATCTTGCCTCGGGTTTATGTAGCATCCACACATCGAGTGTATTACATTCTCATAATGCACACCACCCCATACATTATTCTCTATTTCTTGCACTTTTTTCTAATTTACAGCCCACACTGTAGTTGCACTGTGTGCAATGTGCTCCATTCTTTGGAATTTTGATCTACTAAACTTAAATTCAAACAAAATCCTCAGCCCTAAGGGAGTACATGTGATGTGCACATACCCTAAAAGACTATGTCTGGCATTTCCAAGGTCCCTCCCTTCCTTTTAGAATCTTTACCACACTCGCAGTGCTTTAGACATAATACTCAAGGTGAAATCGTCCCTGTAATGACAGTTTTTGTTATGTTTCTCATTCATTAAAAATGCAATGGTCAGTTCCTACAGGACCTAATTGTTATGATTAAAAGAATTATAATTACTGGTGACCTCTTTAATGATCGCATAAGAGCGCTGACGAACCCCACAATAACCGGATACAACATCATACCCGTTATTGCAGTATTTTTCTAGCAGTTGCGCTCAGAGTAGGGAAGACTGCTGTAATTCTAGGCCTCTGTAAACAGTGTAGTGACTCACCGCAGGTTTCTCTATCATCTTTCACAGCATACTGTGTCCCGATTTCTCAGAGGAAGAAACACTAAAAATTCACACTCTTACATGACCCCTTATCAGCTCCCAATTCCAGATTACCTAGCAATCTTGTGATCTCCTAGCAACCACTTTTGAAACTGCAATGGAGCAAGGAGTTTACTACATGTAAGCTCTCCACCCCGATGTCTAGGGTATACAGATGGTAAAAGGTGGGAGGGGGCACTGTACAACTATGAAAACACAGTCCAGATATATTCAGGAAAACAGTACCTGTATTGCCTCAGGTGTTGCAGGTGATAGATTAGCTCCATCGGGGTGCCTCGGGCATGCTGGGAGATGCACAGTAACACTGGTGGGGAAGGACACTGCTGAATCTTCACCTGCCTGGCCTTGCCAACTTCACCGAAGGCCTTTGTAGGCTGTCTTCACTAAGCAGGCCTCTCAATGATTTCCTCTTGGTGCGCTGGTTCTTCGGGATCACACCCCTGAAACACACACTGGGAACAGGTTGTGGAGGCAAACTTCTTTTAGCAGCAAAACAGTTTTATCCAGAAAACAGGAGGCTAATACCAAAACTGCAGAAACAGAGGATCCCATTTAATGAACAGTTAATCAACCAGGAACAGTCACTCCATGTAGCAACAAAACACATAATTCGGTTGCTCTGGACTGTGCAGGTCACATCCAAGTTAGTGGTGCTCTGGATCATGGAGGTCACCTAGAAGCCATTTGATGCTCTGGACCATGAAAGTCACCTAATGAGTGAGTCAGTTCAGGCAGTTACCCATAGCCTAGGTAGCATACAGTCCAAACGCAGGCAGCAGAACTTGTAGCTGAATAGGCCCTAAAACAACAGGCAGCAGCACAACTTTCCTCTCCTCTACTTTTCTTCCCAACTCCCAATGAGGAGCACAGACCTCCAGGGATGGCACACCCAGCAAAGGCCACCCTCTTTGTCTGCTCCTACCTCAATGTCCGCTGAGTCCATAACTCTGGGAGCGGCTGCCCAGACCTACAGCCACCCTCCATGCTGGCTCCTTACAGGGCACAGAGTCCAGGAATGAAAAGCCCCAGAAAGAGGAGCGGACTAGGACCAGGCTTTGCCCAGGATCCCTGGCCCCCACCACAGCCCTCCTTCACTTCATGCCTATAGGGCCCTCCAACTGTGTTCCTCCTGGCAGCAACATTTTCCTCTGTCCCTTCCTAGGGACCAGATGCACTGTATAGCCCAAGTGGGCTCACCTGGACAATGGCCACTGCCATGTCATTTCCCGATTACTGAGCGGCCCAACAAAATAACAAAACGTGGCTGCATAGCCAAGCGGGTGAGTGCCCTGCTTCAACCTCCTCCTCTCACTCTCTTCCCTGGTGAACTCTGATCTTCTCCTGCACTTCCTTTTATCCCTTACTATCCCTGGTGCCAAAACCCTGTGGTTCAACCAGGACCAGCCAACAAGGTGCCAACTCATGGTGCTCCCACATGTTCCCTGGGCCATGTAGTCCCCGAAACAAACTATTTACACTCACCTCTGCAGTGCCACCCAGCACCAAACTACTCTACAAAAGGGCAGTTGCTCTTTAAATTTTCCTCTAGGTGGCCACGTGATGCCCAGTAGCGCAGGACCACAAACACTGTTTACATTAATTATTTTATTTCTATCCTTCCTTTTCTGTGACATGTCCTGAGCCCCATCACCCCAACAATGACTGGACTCCAGGACTGGAGCAGCTGCTCCATTAAATTTTATATTTGCGGTGGCCACACATGCCCAGTAGTGCAGCCGCCATTACTTGGTTTATTTAGTTGTAAAGGACAAAAGAAGGCCGTGGCCCATCGAGATTGTCCCCCACCACTATGGTGGGATAATCAAACCCTATAACTGTTTGACTCCAGCCATTGGTCCAGGCCTTTTAAAGGACTGGATAGAGGTACTATCCACCATGTACTGTGGTAATCTGTTCCATAGTCTTGGAGCTCTTATAGTAAAGAAAAGTTGTCTTTTATTTGTTTTGATTTTGCCACATCAATCTGTTTATTATGTAGTCTTCGAGAACTCCTTCTATTAGAATAATTTTAGATGACATTGACTCATTAAATCCTGTGAATTTGAGATTTTGTATAAATAATAAGTCCCCTCTTATGTGTCTAGTTTGTAATGAGTGTAGTCCAGTTTCCTTCAACCTCATATTATAGTTACTGTTGGAGAGTCTAGGCACTAACTTAGTTGCCCTCCTCTGGATTCTCTCCACTCTATCTATATCCTGTTTGAGATATGGGCTCCAGAAGGAGATCCACAGTTGGAATGAGGCTGGGTATGAGTCCTAAAAGGGGTGATGCATTCCTGGGTCCTGGAAACAAATGTTCATTTGATTCGAGTTAGTAGTGTATTTGAAGCTTTGGATACCCTAGTACAGTGATCTGTGAAGGTTAATTTGTCATTAATGATAACTCCCAGTTCCCTTCAGCTATTGAGGCTTTTAGGGAAGGTTATTAAGAGGATAACTCTGTCTGGGATTATTTATTTCAGAATGTAGGACAGTACACTTATCGGAATTGAGCACCATCCCATTACTAACTGCCCAATCTTCAATAGATCTTAAATTATTGCTTAGTATAAGTTTATTTGAGGCTGAAGATACTACACCCCTAGTTTAGTATCATCAGCAAATTTAACTAGAAGGTTATCAGCTCCAACTTGCATATCACTAATATACAGATGAAACAGAGTAGGTCCAAGAACTGAGCTCGGAGGGACCCCACTGATAACACAGCTCATGTTGGAAAGGGTGCCATTTATCCTACTTGTTGTTGTCTGTTGGCCAACCAGCAGATACCCATCTAATCAATGACTGAGAAACCCTGTTTCTGTAATTTATCTATCAGTTTACCATGGGGCACCTTATCAAACGCCCTACTATAATCAAGAAGGATAACATCCATAGGTTCACCCCTGTCAAGTCCCTCACTTATACCCAGATCTAAAGCCGTGTTGCATTTTATCTGCTTTATTCACAGCAGTTATTTCCTGATCTAGACATTTTTTGATAATTTTTTCCATTAGGTTTACTTATAACCAATGTTAGACCTATAGGACAGTAGTTTTCAGGATTAGAATGATTACCCTTCTTGAATATTGATATGACTGTGGCACTGGCCCAGTCTTGAGGAATATAACCTTCTTGAAGGGACATATTAAAAATAAGGGTTAGAGGTTTGGCTATAGCCTCAGATGTCTCTAGCATAAATCTAGGTGTTATATTATCAGGCCCTGAACTAGAATTCTTTTTTAGTGTTTGTAGGGCTTCTAGAGTGTCATTGACAGATATAATATAGTCTTTGGAAGTGAGTACTGAATCTAATTTAAGTTTATAGTCCTTTTTTGTAAAAACTGAGCAAAATTGCTCATTAAAAGCATCAGCAATCTCTTTAGCAGTTGTTTTAAGTTGTTGTTGATAGTTAAGGTCCCACATATCTATTATTGTTTTTTTTTTATTATTAAGGTATGAGTATAAGGATTTTAAATGTCTTTGCAGTGAGCCAAACGAAATTCTAAATTTTCTTCGACTGCAAGATGGTGTTTTTCAAATGTTTTACAGATATTTTATATTTAAATAATAATTGGTCTTTGTTAGAGCCCTCACTCTTTTTCACTTGTGAAAATAACCTTTGTTTCCTTTTAATTAGTTTTTAATGGTTTTATTTAACCATAATGGGACCTTTCCCTTTTATTATATTTCTTCTTTGTAGGGACAAATAGTTCTTCTAAATCATAAATAGTAGTTTTAAATAGTTCCATGCTTTCTCCACTGAAAGAGGAAGTAATAACTCTTCCCAACTGAGATTATTTAGATGTTCATTAATAATATGAAAATTTGCCTTGTCATAATTTTTAAATTCTGCATAACCCAAGTTTAAAGGCATATTAGTTGTTAGAGTAAATTAGACGAATAATGATCACTAGTGCCTAAAGACCTCCAATATAGATATTAGTTATAGTATTTCCTATATTAGATATTACTAGGTCAAGTATATTATCACCCCGTGTTGGTTCGGTGACAAGCTGTTCCAGACCTAGATCCACTGTTAATGAAATTAGTTCTTTTTCATCATAAGTTTTTCCTGTCAAAGTAGTCCAGTTTATGGAAGGCATATTAAAATCCCCCAAGGTTAATATATTACCCTTATTTGCCATATTGGAAATTTCATTAATTAATCTTGAAGTATAGTCTGTATTGGCTGATGGGGGTCTATAACAAGTGCCAACCAGTAACTGAGGTTGTCCTTTTAGTTGAACATTCACCCAAATGGACTCTATGCCCTCAGAATGTGGGAGTTGATAGGAAGTTATATTATCCCTGATGTATAAAACAACCCCCCATTTGTTCTGGATGATCCCTGTGGTATAACTTATAACCAGGTAAACTCTTTATCCATACTGAATCGGGTCCCACCAAGTTTCCGTTATAGCTATGAGTCCATAATTAGCCATCAGACATTTAGCTTCAAGTTCAGCAGTTTTAACCTTATTTAATGATCTAGCATTCAGTGAAAGTACCTCACAGACTGTTATATTACTATCTGAATTTCTTAGAGAACAGGAAAAGGACCTGGTCTCCCTCTAGCATCTAGTTTAAAAGTTTATTAGTTGCTGATGCTACACTTTTGCCCAGAAAGGAACTACCTCTTCTGCTGAGGTGTAATCCATCCCAGCAGAACAAGGGTCTCTTTGATGGAAATGTTCCCAATGTGTGAGACATAATATACCCTGCAGGAGACACCATCTCCTGAGCCAGTCATTAGAGGCTTTAATTTTGGTGATCATAAGTTTGTTGCCCTGGGAACAGGCAGAATTTCAGAAAAACAGACTAGACTATCTCTTTCTGCTAGTATATTGTTAAGAGCAATAATAACTTGTTTAAGCTCATCAAGGCTGGCTCTATTTATGTCATTGAGTGCCAGCATGTAAGATGAATATTGGATTATTTCCTGCTCCCTAAGTACTTCTTTTGCCACAGTAGTTATATCAGAAACTCTTGCTCCTCTTAAACTGGAACATGTCCGATTAACCTTGTCCTCATTACAGACCAAGTGGTCAATATGCTTAATAATAGAATCTCCAATTACATAAATTTGTTTTCCTTGTGAGGATGAACAGAGTCTGTGACATGAGTAGTCTCTGAATTAACCCCTAGATTTGAATAGGTGTTAACAGAAATGGGAGTTTTCTCAGTTTGTTTCAAAGAGGAGGGTTTAGGTAAGGAACAAGAGTACAAGGTTATTCCCTAAAGGAATACCTTGATTTATTTCATGGGTAGGTTCTATATCATCAACAGTAAGAATCTCATAATTATTGGTTAGAGGTATTAAGGTGGCACTATGAAATACTTGTCTTCCCTCACGTTTGGTTTTATGCTTAGAATCTACTGTCCAACTATTTGAGTCATCAAGAGGTTGTGAGTGGGATATAGGACTGGTGACAGAGTTATTTTGTAGTGGAGGAATCTCAGTTGAATGTTTAGATTCTTCTGAGAGTGTAATTTGTCCTAACATTGAATCTATATAATCTTCCAAGGCCTCAATCTCAGGGCTAACTGCACTGGCTGTTTGTAAGAGTGTTATTTCAGTTTGTAGTGTTTGAAGCATCAAGCATTTCTGACATAAAAGTCTACAGTCTGAGGTCCTCTACCATACATATCACATGCTGAACAGTAATTTTGTAGTTCTTCCATTGTAATAGAGTATTAAGTTTTATACAAATCGAACACTTACACTTTGTGTTAATACTTGGAGATCCCCTTTCCTGCTAGCCCAGTGGACACAGCAGACTTGCGTAGAGCAAGATGTCTCTGCAGCATCTCCATGCGCATTGCCGGTCTCACTCTGCTCACCGCGCTTGGCATTTTAAACTGTGCTTTGACTTGGAAGTAGACTTCATGGGTCAATTCTCCTCAAGAAAAATAAAGTTTTAAAATGTAAAACTTGCCCAGATACTGTTACTTGCAACAGGGTACTGTCATAAATGTTGCAGTATCACAGTGAACAATGCCCTAGAAGAAAATACTTCTTCCTTCCCAGTCTGTAGTTCAGAGATAGCAGACCAAAACTACAGGACTCTCTTCCTGGTTCCTATAGTTACTATTTACAAACCGCAGTCCCGTTGCCATGGCAACACTCCGGGACCGAGAAACCACCCAAAGGCACAGAAGAAAAAATTACTCACCTTAGTAATTGCTTTTCTTCTCATGGAGTCTTGCTATATTAGGACCTTTGCAGTATGCCCCTGGCTTTTGACTGCCCGGATGAAATAGTTAACTCAGAGAAATCTGAGTTCCAAGCTTAGGGCGCTTATTGAAAGCTCTATCTGGGATGTTTGAACCCAAACTGTCAGGTTCTTTACGAGGCTAAACTAACATAGCAAGTCTGTGTGGAAAAGCCTTACACTAGCCATTGGCTACCTACTAACAGTAGAACCACAAAAACACAACACCAATAAAGAAAAATAGTATCACGACATTGTTAGGATAACCCTTGACAATCACTACTAAGGCCCTCTGCCCAAAGACTCAAGTCCAGAGGGGCCCAGCTACCAATTAACAAAAACAGAAACTATCTAGTTCTAACCCAAGAAAGAAAAGAAGGGGGGACTGAAGCTAAACAGGCATGACACAGTGATTGCACCAATTTTCCAACCCCATACCCAAGTAAGGATTCTGAGAGGGTAGAGGGAGGGTTGTCTAATATAGCAAGACTCCATGAGAAGAAAAGCAATTACTAAGGTGAGTAATTTTTCTTCAAACACCATGAAGTCTTGCTTATATTAGAACCTTTGCAGAGTACACAGCAGTACCCCTATGGAGGAGGGTCAGAACCTACTTAGGAAATAGGCTCTGCAGGACAGTTGTGCCAAAGCGAGCATCTCTCCTGGACTGGACGTCCAGGGAATAATGCTTAGTGAAAGTGTGGACTGTCTTCCAGGTAGCAGCTTGACAGATTTCCAAAATGGGAATATCTCTAGCAGCCGCTAGAGATGCAGCTGTACCCTGGTGGAATGAGCCCTCAGACCTGAGGGCTGCTCTGCCCAGTTTTTGATAACAGAACTGGATACAAGAGACAATCCACCTAGCAATCGACCTCCTAGTAGCAGGCCTCCCCTACCCACATCTCCATAGGTAAGGAAGAGCTGGAGGATTCAACCTGTGACCCTTGGTACGATCCAAATAATAGCTAAGGGCTCTTTACGTCCAAACTGTGCAAGCTTCTCTCACCAGAAGAGGAGTGCTCAGTAAAAATACTGAAGAGAGATGGATTGGTTAAGATGAAAATCTGAAACCACCTTAGGTAAAAACTTTCTGTTAGTCCTGAGGATCACTTTATCTCTGTGGAAAGAAATGAAATCCTCTTCCACTGACAAGGCTTGCAATTCACTTATACGCCTAGCAGAAGTGATAGCCACTAGAAAACAGTTTTCCAAGTTAAGAACTTGAGATCTGCCGAATCCAGAGGCTCAAAGGGAGGTTGCATTAGCTGGGCAATGCAAATATTCAAGTCCCATGCAGGGGTTGGTTCCCAAAGGAGGATTAGTATGAAGTAACCCTTTGAAAAATTTGGCAAACACAGGGTGAGAAGAAAGAGAAACTGGTTTTCCTGCAGAAATAAAAACTGAAACAGCTGCCAAATGAACCTTTAAGGTAGCTGGTTTGAGGCCTAAGGAATTTAAGTGGACCAGGTAGTCCAACAAAATAGGCAGGTCAGCTGATTCTGGGGTGATTTGCCTCTCAGAACACCAAAATGAGAATCTCTTCCATTTAGAATTATAAGTGGCTCTAGTGGAAGGCTTTCTGAGGCCTTCAAATATCCAAGACACCTTGAGAAAGGTGTAAATGAGCAACTCTAACTCCTCAAGAACCAAGCCTTGAGGTGGAGGGAGTTGAGATCCGGATACCACTCTCCCCTGTGCACAGGTCAGCAGGTCGTGAGCCCTGGGCAAGGTCAGGGAGGGTGGAATGATAGGGACAGAAGAAGAGGGTACCAAGGCTGCCTGGCCCAGTCTGGAGCAATCAGAATCACCCTGCAAGGCTGAGTTCTGATTTTTACTAAAACCCTGAAGAGTAGAGGAACGGAGGAAAGCATAGAGGAACTTTCCTCCCAATCCAGCTGAAAGGCATCCAGGGGACTGACCCCAGAACTGGGGGCCTGCAGCAAAACTGGGGAAGTTTGTGGTTGTCTGGGGCTGCAAAAGATCTATCTGAGGAGTGCCCCAGCTGGCAAAGATTGACCCCAGCACTTGAGGGTTCAGAGCCCATTCGTGATGGCCCTGAGAAATCCTGCTGAGGGCGTCGCTAGGACATTGTCCTTCCCTGGGAGGTGAACCGCTATCAGAGAGGTGTTCAGGGAATAGGCCAGAGACCACAACTTCATTGCTTCTGCATAGGGCTGAAGAGCAAGTGCCCCTTGCTTGTTGATGTACCACATTGTTGTGGTATTGTCTGTCCTGACTTGAACAACTTTGTTCTGGACAGTTTCTGAAAAACCTGGAGAGCTAGGAAGACAGCTGTGAGCTCCAGCAGATTGATGTGAAGCAGAGAATCCTGAAGGGACCAAACTCCCTGAGTTGAAAGGTCGCCCAGGTGAGCCCCCAACCCAACAGGGACGCATCCGTGGTGAGGATGAGGGAGTGAGGGACAGGAAGGAATGGGACCCCTGAGGACAGGTTGCTCGATCCAGCCACCACTGGAGAGCTAGGATCAGAGTCTTGGTCACTGGGACCAATTTGTAAGGGGTCCCTCCTTTGAGACCAATAGGACCTCAAGTGGAACTGAATGTCCCTCATCTGAAATCTTGCCCTGGCACAACAGCTGTAGAGGCAGCCATGTGCCCCAGGAGTTGCAGAGTGCCTTGCTGGTCGAGAGACCTGCATGGAGAAAAGAAGATGCCAGGGCAATGAGTTTGTCCACTCTTTCGGAGGGAGGAATGCCCTGGCTAACTTTGTGTTCAGCTCTGCACCTATAAAAGTTAGTACCTGAACTGGTTCGAGAACTGACTTTGGAACATTCAGCAGGAACCCCAGAAGGTGAGGAGTTCCTGGGTGATTTGCAAGTGGGATTTTATCTGCTCTGATGACTGACCCACAATAAGCCAGTCGTCCAAGTAGGGAAACACAGCTATCCCTTGTCTTCTTAAGTGGCCACTACTACAGCTAGACATTTTGTGAAAACTCTTGGAGCAGAAGTGAGTCCGAAGGGCATTGCCCTGAACTGGTAGTGGCCCGAGGCAGTTCGAACCTGAGGTACTTTCGGTGAGAGGCCTGATTAGATATGAAGGGGAAGGCCCTTGAGGTCCAGGGAAGCTAGCCAGTCCCCTGGCCTCAAGGATGGCAAAATCATTGCTAAAGTCAGCATTTTGAACTTTGGTTTTACAAGATACTTGTTCAGAAATCTTAAATCCAAGATGGGCCGCCAGTCTCCTGTCTTTTTGGGGTCGAGAGTACCTTGGTAAAGACCTTGCTCTGGTGGCAAGGGGGACCCTTTCCACTGCTTTGCAGTCCAAGAGAGGAAACCTCCGCTTCTAGTGCGAAGGTTTCTAAAAGACTTGGGGAGGAGTGCCTGGCTCTCATCTTGGGAAACTGTTTGAAACTGAGAACCAAGCCTTGGGTTACCACCTCCAGAACCCATTTGTCCGAGGTTAGGGACAACCAGTTCTGGCAGAAATAAGCCAGTCTGCCCCCACCGGCACAGGAGAGTCGGCCCCAGACACCCTGTCAGGTGCCTGCTTGGCAGGAGCAGCTTTAGGTTGGGGAGAGGCCTGCCTGTGCCTGCCTGCCCTCTGCCTCTGAAAATCCTCTCTGTGCAAAAGCAGAAGAAGCCTGGAATTGGTAAAAGGCCTATTGTAAGGCCTGCCCTCATTCTGGGGCATGCCTATGTTGAGTGGCATGCCTTTCCTTAGCTTGGGCACTTTTGTAAGTAGTTCTGTATTCATCCATCTTTTCATGTAATTTTCTGTTTGTTCTCCAAACAGAGAATTTCCTATAACAGGAAAATCTATAGCTTTGACTGGGTATCTTGGGACAGATTAGTGCATCTGAGCCATGCCAACCTACGGAGAGCTACAGAAGTGGCCATGACCCTAGAGGAAACATCATTAACATCAACAGCAGCATGAAATTGAACTTTAGAGGCTTCAATGCCATCAGCAGCCACCTGTTCCAACTCACTAGCCAGCTGGCCATGGGCCTGCTTGGCCAACTGCAAATATAGTGTCCCATCTAGATTTCTGATATCTAGCCACATAAGCTTTCATAATTAACCTGTCTGAGTCCCAAAGAAGCTGCCACATACTGTTTTCCGCCATGGCATCAATCTTCCTGGAATCCTTATCAGGAGGATGTGAAGCCAGGGAATATTAGCCTTGTCACAGGCTGCAGCTTGCACCACACCTACATGACTACACTGTTCAGTAAGGAAGTCTGTATTAGGCCTGACAACGTATACCTTCTGTCCATTTTTTATCTACAGGAGGGACAGAAAAAGGATTTTTAAAATCTTAGTGGTTTGTCTCCTAAATGACTTATGTAAAGGAATAGACAACCTTCTAGCCTCTGGAATATCCATCATTTCCACATAGTCAGACTCCTCTTGCTCATCCACAGCCTCTTCTAAGGGGAGCTGGAGAGTTTCTGCTACTTTCTTATAAAATCTGAAATGAGATGGGGACTCAGACAATAAAGGGGAGACTCAAAGGGTCTGTCTGGAGAAATGTCAGTTCTATTGGCACTTCCAGACCTTCCCAATCACAATTACAATCATCAAAATCTTCCTCCCCTCCTGTGGTTCATAAAAATCCTCAACATCATAATCCTGAACCACTGGACCTGAACAAGACCCCTTTTCCAACCAGAGAGGGTTCAACAAGTCCCTGAGACAAAGACTGGACAATCTGTATGGCTTTAGCTATTTCTACAGCAGAAGGAGAGACAAAACTGGACTCCACACTAGCTGATTTCTTTGTCCTTTTGCTTTGACTGGTTCCTCAGGACCAGCCTTTCTTTGTCCGAGGAAGTATGGCCCTGGTCAGAGGGCACTCTCTGGTCCAGCCGTAGCTGGCCGGGCTGGCCATCTGGGTCAGCGGACTTTTGGCCTCTCGTTCCCTGAGCCTGCCCAATCTCTTTTCCAGGGTGGCTGCAGGGAAATTCTTACATATCTGGCAGTCTGACAGGAGGTGGTCAGCCCCAGACAATAGACACAAGTGGTGTGTGGGTCAGCCTTGGCAAAGGCTTCCCCACAGACATCACAGTGTTGAAACCCAGTGGGCCCGGTTTTCTTTTGGGTTTCTCAGACATAATGCCAGCCTAACCAAACTTGTCCTTTGTTTCAGGCCTTGCCAGGACAAGACACCTTATCGGTCCCTAACCGTGTCACGGGTATTTGAAAAAACACTTTTAATTGCAGGTTTTTAGGACCGATAAGAACCGGTACTCACTCTAAATGCAAAGAAAACAATTTTAAAGAAACTGATCGGTTCAGAGCGAACCGATAATGAGTTTCCACACAGACTAAAATTATTTTACTTACGGTTACCAGATAGAGCTTTAAACGGAAAACCGCATGTAATTTTAAACACTTTCTCAGTTAAATGAACCTGATAAAATACTTTAAACCGCAAAACGAACCGAAATGAAGGAGCTGGTCTCCGAGCGCCTGTTCAGTGAAAGCGGAGTAAAGAATCTGACAGTTTGGGTTCAAACATCCCAGATAGGAGCTTTCAAAAGCGCCTCGCTATTGTGGAACTCAGATTTCTCTGGAGTTAACTATTTCTTCTCCGGCAAATGTCAGGCATACTGCAAAGGTCCTAATATAAGCAAGACTTCATGGTGTTTGAAACAGCAGTGTGGTGTCTGACCCACTGCTACAGGCCAGGAACCACACTGAGGCAGCCAGAACTGCAAGAGCCACCTGAGGACCAAACAGGTCCAAACCTCACAGAGCCATCACCGACAGCGCCGCTGGGAGCCTGAGGACTGCCTACCCAGAGGTAAGCCCATTTGGGGGCTTAGGTATGCAATGCTTAAGACAAAAAAAGTTAAAACAATGGGCTAGATTTTCAAACACAAGAAATAGCCACCAGTGCAGTGAAAAACTGCCAAGTGGGGCCTCACTTGCACAGCCACAGTTTTTCCTACAGGCGCCTGATTCTCAGAGAGGAGCCAGTTATGATGGGCTCCCCGATTTCCAACAACTTCTGGGTGTTTTTACAGCACAACTGTACCAAAATGTAAAGCCTCATAGGACCAGGTGTAACAACCTCTGGAACTCGCCTGCCACCTGTGAGTGGCACAGGCTGAAAATAGGAATCTCCTCAGGTGCAGATTTTGTCACACAGCCAGGGTCGGACTGGGGTACAGAGGGCCCACCTGGAAAGAGGATACAAGGGCCTACGTGGTAAATTAATACAGGAAGGCCCAGGATGACACACTCATTTCAGTATTCCACTCCAGTTTGATACATTAACTCTGTGACTGCATCTTACATTTACCTACATCATCCCAGATACCTCATTTAATTAGAAAAAAGATGATAAATACAAAAGTTTTCAGAGTTTAGAAGGTGACCAGGTACCCAACTGAGGGGGCCCACCTGGAAATTTCAGGTATCCAGGTGGGCCAGTCCGACCCTGCACACAGCAGTGGCTGTGGAGGGACTTAGTCCCTGAATGTCTGAAAATCCAGCCCCAGGATTTCCTTCTTCAGTTTACTATTAGTCTGTGTTCTCTCCGCTATGACGACTGTGTGCAGCTGTGAGTAAACTGAACAGACACCGCAAGTAGCTTATTGAGAATGATGATTGTCCATGACTTTGCTTAAATCCTTCTTGCACCGCACAGTAATCATGAAAAATAAAACATAAGTGGCTGTGTGCTTTGGGAAGGCTATAGCCCAAGGTTCAATGTGGGGAATAGCTCATCCCACATCTCCTACAATGCCCAGCCTCCCATGGCAATTCGCTTAGTGCATTGTGACACCACTACTCGGCACCTAGGTTCCTGTGTGGCCTGGGCTGAGCCTCCCTCGCTACTCCTTTCTTCTTCTCTGTGCTCCCTGTAGTTGCATCTGTGTGACTTCCTGCTGGTCTCCTGGTTTCTCCCACTGTGCTGTCCCTGTGAGCTTTGCCTCCATTCTCCCCCACCCGTTTTTCTCCTCCTCCTCCTGTCCTCTGTTTTTCTCCTGTTTGCCTCCCTCTTCCCCTTACCTCACCACCGATCCTCTCCCTCCTTCTGGTGGCTCCTCAGGCAGTTCCTCATTTTGTGCTTCTCTGTCTGGGGTGGCCTCCTTTTCCTGCCCTCCCGGTGCGGCGTCATCTCTTGGCGTCAGCTTGGCGGCCCTATTCTGACCACCTCCTCTGTCTGCTTCTGTGCTCTCTGCCTGCAGCATCGTATTCCGACATGCCTCTAGCTCTGTCCCCGCATCCCGACATCTCCATGGTCGTGAATGCTGGTGTCCACATTGTTGTTCTCTTTGGATGTCTGCATATGTTCTGTTGTTGGCAATTTGCCCAAGCAGACCCCATCAATAAACACACACTACTCCATTTGTGGATAAAATGGGCCACAGCCTTTTACTAATATTATTAAAAATTCAATACATACATGTATATCAAACATTGAACATTTTATTTATTTTATTATTTATTTAGTTTTTGTTGATCAGGTAAGTGCACTAGACAAATCCTGCCTATTTTCAGGCATGACCGTGGGAGGGGATACAGATGAATGCCAACTGACCTTGAACCAGATTAAGCTGTTGATGGTATTTTTAGTGAATGGGGAAATTGCCTAGGACACCGGGAAATTCCTCTACTCTTTTCGATAAGTGCCATGGGATTTTTAACATCCACCTGAACTACCACCAATCCAGGCAGATGGGACCTCGGTTTAACGTCTCATCCGAAAGACAGTACAACTAAAAACTTTGAGATCCTGGGGCAGCTAATTCATGTGGTTTTTGTCTTGACCTTCCACAGCCTGCTTGCCTGGGAACTCTAGTCCATCAGTCAGACAGACCACCCATAGCAGTGTCTCCCCTCCGGACAGTCCCCCTTTCTAAAACAGACATGTAGACATGGCTGTTTCCGAGGAGCATGCCCACCCAGGGCCGCACTCCCCATCATCAGCTCATATCCCCCGCACTCCGTGCCTGTTGTATTTTTTTTTGTTAGTACTCCCCCGCATCCAGTCTACCTTACCTTTCCCCACATCCAGGCATCCTTCTCTTGGTCTCCAGCTACTGTCCCAAGGACTCCTTCACTCTAATTCAGGCCCCATGGCTTGCCCCCATGGTGAGGAGGTGGAGAGCCCCCATGCTCTACCACCAGGACTGGATCCAGTACTTGCTGCGCACTTGGAACCGGCGAGTCCCCTCGTGAGACAGCCATCATGCTGCTGTGACTGGTGCCCTTTTTTTCCTGTTCTCCTTTAGCGTGTGAGGCATGCAGTGACACCAATGGACAGGTGCACATGCTACCACACACACACTCCTTCCCGTGTCAGCCCCAGCACATCCCTCATAGACTGCCTGCACATTGCATTGCCACCAGCCATCGCCAGAGCCACCAGCACACCGACGGCATCACACCCCTCCCCGGAGAAGGAGAGCAGTCCCACGGATGTTCAATCCTTCTCTCCTGCCAACCCGGCGACCCAGGCTCATTCCCCAACCCGGTCGCCGGCGTGGTACAATGTGTGGCATCCAGCACCTTCACCCTCAGTGCCACTGGGCCAGCTTCCGTGCCCGTTGTAAATGGAGTGACAGTTCCCTGGTTCTGTGAAACATACCCACCCAGGGTCATGCCTCCAGCCAGCTGTCAACCCATCCATAGTAATAGTACCTACTTCCTTAATGCCAGGTCAAAGTATCAGGTCAGCCATGAATTTACTGCCTAAAGATCCCACAATCCAACAGGCCATGACTATCTGCTGAAATCCTCTAACCTATACAGCAGCCCATTATCCGGTGCGGGAGGGTGACAGCCTTGAGGGCTGGTCCCAAGAGGGCGCACCCCCCAGAGCTAGCCATCATATACTCCACCCAGGCTCCGCCTTCACCTGAGGCCTGGGCCAGCCCATCCCTCTGACTGTCACCTGTGCAAGGGCTGCTCCCAATGATCTACAGACCTAGGCAGCCCCCTCTGTTTTTACCAGTGTCTGTGGGCAACCTCCCGGTGAGAGCGGGTGAGTCATTACAAGCAGACCCCATCAATAAACACACACCATTCCATTTGTGGATAAAATGGCCACTGCCTTTTATTAATATTATTAAAAATTCAATACATACATGTATATCAAACATTCGAACATTACAACAACAAAAACTTTAAGATCCCTGAGGCAGCAAATTCATGTGGCTTTTGCCTTGACCTTCCAGAACCTGCCTGCCCAGAAACTGTGGCCATCAGTCGGACAGACCTGCCCATGGCCGTGTCTCCCTCCAGACAGTTCCCCTTTTCCAAAACAGACTGAGGGACATGGCTGTTTCCGAGAGCATGCCCACCCAGGGACGCACTCCCATCATCAGTTCATGTCCCTCTGCACTCCGGTACCCATTGTTAATGGAGTGATAGCCCCAGTTCCGTGAAGCGTACCTGCCAAGGTCACACCTCCAGCCAGCTGTTATGCCATCCACAGTAATAGTACCTTACTTCCTTAATGCCAAGTCAAAGTATCCGGTCAGCCATGAATTTACTGCCACCAAATACATGTTGACACGATTCCCAACAGTGCCCCAGGGATCTTAGAGTACCACAGTTTTACAAAAATCCTGCAGTGTTGAGTTAAAAATGTAATCTCCAATGTTCGACAAGTGAACCCCATGCCTGCTGTACATACTGGCACATGCTCGAGTAATGTCGAAATGCTGGATGACTGCCACACCACATGAAGTAGCAAACCTGGACACCTCCCTGTTCACTTTGTGTGCTTTCTCTATGGCCAGGACATTGTGTGCCCCTCCACTGCTGTCACAGAATAATCCGAGACCATGCCACAATTGCCCATGGAAAAAGCTCCTTCAGGTGGGCCAACCCTTTCTTAATGGCCATGATCAGTTGTGGGGCCCCGTGGAAGACTAAGTCATTCCCGCCTAAATGGATCACCAGTGCAGCCGCGGCTGGCTCTGGAGCCCCAAACCCTGAATTGTCCCCAACAGTTGTCCCCACTTCATCCCCCTTTCCCAGCCCAATACACAACAGCCCATTGTTCCAGGATGCCCAACTGCATTGTGTAAGGCCGCACTCATGGCTCTTGAATGCGTCTCCCTTACATAAGAGTGTCCAATAATCCAAATGTGAACCGGTACAGGTATATCTGAAACACAAAAGACAGCATGAGTGTTGTGCAACAGTCCCCTCTTTTTTTTTTTTTTTTTGTATTATTACCACCCACAGCTCTCCATCCCTAGCCTCATCTCTGCTAGGCATCCCACCCAAACCTGCGCTAATTCTATATGCAGGCTGATCACCATAGTAAATTCTAATTCTGTTCTCGGGGCCCGATATATCCTTTGTCTGCCCCGGAAGACCATCTGCCCAGGCTTTTTATCTGTTTCTCCCCATGCCCAATCTCGCAGCCTCTGTGGCTGCTCCAATCTAAATGAATGGGTTCCAAGCTCTACAATCCAACCCCGCCATCCATAGACCCTTCCGTGAACACGGCACAAACCGCCGCCTGGTAACCAGTCTGCTGCCTTCATGCACAATGGCATGCCCTCCCGAGGCCTCTCAGATAAATAGGCTTGCATCAGCAACAAAGGCACAGATCTCCTACGCGGGACCTGTATAGCGTAATAACCGATGGTGGACCACATTGGTTAGTTTCGACTCTGCTGGCTTGCAAGCAGAGCCTATCGGCAGGACCTCCACATCCCTTAGCTGCAGGTTGGCCCCAGGGCCTGGGTTGCCAGAGTCTGGAACCAGTTCAGAGACCGGAAGGCCCTGAAGAATGCATATGCAAACAGCACTCAAAACAGTTGGGGTTCATAAACAGAGCCACAAATAACACCCAGGGACCTCAACATACAGCAGACAATTCTGGAAAACCAATGGGCTTCCTGACGTCCCTGAGCTTTTCCCCTTGACCTTGCCCACCCTCCAATATCTTCTTTGTGATGAATGTGTTGGTAGGTCTGGAGCCAGTTCACCCTACTCAAAAAGGCAATATCTGCTAATTGTGTACAAATTACTGTAGGGACTTCCTCAACTGTACCAGATGAAGGACATAATCCTGCATCTGCCTCTCAGCCACTAGCTGGGACACGTTTACCTGCTGCCCACAGAGCTCTACAAAGGCAGTATAGCTACCTACATATTTTCTCCATGTTGAGGGGCAACAGACAGCTGTACCAACTGGCGTTGTCTTGCCTCCACAGGTGCCAGACTGCCTCCCGGTATCTGCGTGGGTGTCGGGTCTGCTTCTGGGGCCAGCTGCCAGAATTGGTCGAAGCTGTAAGCGACAAGGCATGGGCTATCACATTCTGCTTGCCCAGCAAGTGTTGGGGCCCTAAAAGTGATATTATATCACAGGCAGCACATGACCAACACCCACAGTTCCTTCATGACATCCTTAGACTTATAAGTCTGAGAATTCACAATCTCTGCTACTGCCTTTTTTATTTTTGCAACTGTTTAACCAGGTGAGGCACACTAAGCTGAAGGTTTTTACAGGTGCAACCTAGGAGCACAGGGAAGTTAAGTGGCTTGCTCAGGGTCACACAGTATATGCAAGTGGGGTTGCTTGGTTGTCCGTAGATGAAACAGCACATGCTGATTAGCTAGCCTGTCCCCCAAACCTGGACAGCCACCATGATGGGAAACAGTTTGAGTAGTGTGATGTTACAGGTCAAGCCAGATTCCACCCACTCCTGCAGCCATGGGCCTGCAAACCATGACCGGACAAGAAAGCTCCAAACCCTATGCCCCTGAGTGCATCTGTAACCAAATCCACCTCGTGGTGCAAACCCTCCTGGTACTGCCACATTGACACCCCATTGAGGCCTTGCAAGAACACCTCCCAGACCTTAAGGTCTGCCTCATTCTCATGATAACCTGGTATGATGATATGGCCTTTGTGGGGCCAGATGTAGCAACAGCCAATCTCCTCAGAAAGGGCGACCGGGACTAACTGCACGACATGCAAAATTTAAGTGACCCACTAGTGACTGTAACTGTTTCAAGGTCACTTTCTTAAGCCTACCTATTTCCTACCAAATGCCTGAGTGTAACACCTTGGCCACAGGCAACCGTGAGACCATGCTCACCAATCGATCTCAATACTCAGAAATGACAGATATGATGGGGCCCTCTGTTTTTCCGGTGCCAATGGAACCTCAAAATGTTCCTTGAGAAAGCGAAGCCCTCCAGCGAATGAAAACACATCTGCTCCCCAGTGAGTCCTGCAAACAAGAAATCATCCAAATAATGCATTATGTTCCTGTTCCCAGTGCGCACCTTGCTGCCCATTCGAAATGTTGCAAATGTTTCAAAGTGGCACAGCTGACAGAGCACCCCATGGGCATGGCCTTGTCAACATACCAGCAACCATTGAATCTGAATCCGAAGCTCATGATACTGAGGTCTGACTGGCAGAAGGCGAACAGCTGACTTAATGTCACTTTTTCCATCAGGACACCTGGTTCCAATCCTTGAATCAGCTGCACTGCCGTGTCAAATGATGCATATTTCACCGAGCTATCCTCAGGGACAAGGAAATCATTCACTGCGCCCCTTTTGGATAAGACAGATGAAGTATCAGCCAGTACTCACCAGGTACTTTTTGGGTACTGATCCCACAGGGACACTCGCAAATTTGGAATTGGCGGTTGTTTGAAAGGGCCGCTACCCATCCCGTGAGAACTTTCTCGATTTTTTCCGCCATTATGTCCGATAGGGACACTGCTGATTTTAAGTTGCTAGCCATGGTAGCAATGCGGGTCCTGAATATGGTATAGGAAAACCTTGCCAATCCGTCTAATGAATACAATGTTGCCCCTTTTGGATACTGACTGAGCCACAGCCTCATGTTACAGAGTTGGACTGGTGAAATAGCTAGACTTCCCAAATCCTGGCTTGGCCTTATCTCCACTTGCCCCTCACCTCCTTGCTGTTTGTCCATTGCAGCTTTGCATGCAGTGACCCTGTGTTCCTCCCGCAATTCTTACAAATCTGGTTGAACTTGCAGTGGGCATGAAAACACTTGCCCTTGTTATAGTCATAACATGCCCTCTTGACACTCTTCCTCTGGTCTTTTCGGATCTTCCCCACTGGCCTAGCTATAGTGTGTCCACTATCCTTGTATGCTCGCCACATTGGGCCTGCCCTGCATCATATAATGCACCCAGAGGTCCAGGTGTAAATTTTCCCACTTCAGTGTGGGCTGCCTAGCCAATTTTAACCTAAACTGCTCATCATACTTTAACCATGCATAACCGCTCAAAGAGAGATGAGCGAACTTGATAGAGTCTTGGTATTTGAGCAAGGACACCAACTTCTCTGGATATTTCATCCCATATACAGACATGTATAGATTGAAAGCTGCTTTCCAATTCTCAAATGTAACGGCATCTTGGGCGCGGGGCCTCTCTTTCTTTTTCTTGTCCTCACCCTCTTCCATTAGCTCCCGCTGTAGCAGCAAAAACATATCTATAAACTCCCTTTCCATATTTTTTCCCGAACTGCATCCAACAAGTGATCCCCAAGCAGTCATCCACCCTGAATATGCCCAGCGATCCCCACCTTGCCTGCCTCTACCATGGCAGCCGCTGCCACCAAGGGTGTGAGGATGGCGCACCCGCCACTGCGGGAGGGTCCTCCAGCCGCTGCCCCATTCCCCCACCAGTTGCGCCCTGGCACCTGGAGGAGCTGGGGCTCAGTGAGATGTGGCTATCCTGGGACGCTCCACACCTAGCTGCTGAACTAAGGTTCGATGCAGACTCTCCCAGATGAAGGGCTGCCCCACCGGGTGGAGTTTGGCGGAGCAGCCACTGGTTCTGCCAGCACCAAAGTGACTGCGGGGGTGCCACCACTGCTGTCACCAAAGGGGCTGCTGGGAGGCCATCACCACCCCAGCCATCTGCAGTGGTACCCTCCCCAGGTCCACGGAGACTGTCCCACCGGCCACCCATTGGGGTGCCCAGCCCTCAGGGCCTTACGGATTGAAAAGGGGACCGATGGTGACTGGCTGGTCAGGCCACCAAAACTGGGGGCCCCACCTGATGCCATTGGTGCCATGGTGGGATCCATGCCAGGGAAGCCATGGTATCCCCTGAGGAAGTCCAGCAGGCCGGATGCTGCACCAGCATACTGTTCTCCACACCTGAGACTCCTCGTGAAATCAACATAGGGTTGCCGGCTGCTTGCGGCACCCCTACCCCATCACCCTGTGCTCCATGGGTACATGTGTTATGGAGATGCTTGACCCTACCCCCACTGCTGAAAGGCGCAGTCCGGAGGTTGGAAGATGGAGGCGGTGAATAACGGGGCAGTGACCCCTGCTTCTGATTCTCTCCGCCTTCCTCCTGGCCTCCATAGTACTGGGCACCACTAAACCTTTGTCTGTCCTGTCTATCGACAGAGCCTGTAGCCGGGTGTGTGAGGGGTAACTGTATCAAGCCCCCTCCCTGTCCTGCTGTCCCTGTAATTGTGGTCCCCCATGGCTCCCTCTACTGCCTTGCTGACCCAACTCATGCCAGTGCTCACCCCCATCGAGCCATCCACGTCATCCCCCAGCACCCTTCCTCCAGAAGGCCACTGTCCAGTGCCTCATGGCCCACAGTAAACCTTTCCCGCGGTGCTGTGCCTCTTTCCTGATGATTCTATCAAGAGCCCCTAGCCATATACCATACTTAGTAGGAGGCAGTGATAAACCTCTGGTAGCCATGCCAATGTCAAAATGCCGACCTCCCTGATGTCTGGCATATCCTGGCCACACACTGCCAACCCACTGCTGTCCTCCCCTGCACATCACATTCTCTTTCACATTCACCTGACAAGGCGTGCTCCTCCGATCCGATCGTGGGTCAATCCTCGTAGTCTTCTGTCCTGCTGTCCTCTGGTTCTGGTCTGCTTCCTCATCTGCCAGGGTCTGTGACCTTCGCTTAGTTAGCCCTTTGCTCCCTTTTCCTACCTCTGGTGTTCTGCGCACCAATTCCAGCAAGCGAGTCGGGCTGACGGCTCCTGGGAGGGACACCCCTGAAACCACTGTCTCTGAAACCCGCGCTTCCCTGCCTTCTCCTATAACACCACCACTCTGCTCCCCACCATGGTTGCGCCCAGCCCTGTTCCTGGAGGAGAAACCCTGGGACTGAGCCCCTGGCCCATAGCGGGGACCGGTACGGTGATAACATCACAGACGAAATAGCACGCAAAATAAAAGCAGGCTCCACATCGCCGACTACAGTGTTGGCATGGATCTATATCACCCACCCAAACCCCGTGGGCAGTACACAGCACCCCTTGGCAAGGTGCCGACCGTGACCCCAGCCCACTGAATGGTGCCCCAGGCACTGTACCTGTAGCCAGTCACAATGTGATGGCCAGGCCCCCAACCGCCCGCGATGCGGTGGCCTACAACCCTGGTGTCTGGCGGACCTCTCCCCACACCACCCCTGCAGGCTGCTCACCCTCATCCCCTACCATACCTCACATGGAGGGGGCCAGCATGGCTTCCACAGCGCCACGGCTGGCGCTCCACTGAGTGAGCTGCATGGGCGTATAGGCATGTGCTCATCCAGTCTGTTCAGTGGAGCGGCCAGCCGTGGTGGTGTGTGAGCGGCCATGCTGGCCCACCTGGTGATGGGGTATGTTGGGGGTGCGAGCTACCCGCAGGGGTGGTGTAAGGGAGGGGCCACCAGACACCAGGGCTGTAGGCTACCGCGCCACGGCAGGTTGGGGAGACCAGCCATCACATTGGTGCTGGTTACAGGTACGTGTGCCTGGGGCACCATTCGGTGGCTGGGGTCATGGTTGAACCTTGCCGAGGTGCTGTGCACGCCCATGGGGTTTGGGTGGGCAATATAGATCCATGCTGACATTGTGGTTGGCGATGTGGAGCCTGCTTTATATTTTGCGCTATATTTCATCCGCGATGTTATCACCCGGTACTGAACCACCTGCAACCCGGTTCCAGGTTGAATACCGACGCATCCAGTCCAGTCCCCCAACTCCTTCAAGCATTGAAACCCTCCAGAAAGGCCTGATCCTGACGTCCCGACTGAGATACAAGAGATGCAGGGGTGCCTGCCCACCCTGTACCCGCTGTTCCCCTGAGATGCCATAACCTCAAAAACTACCTCCCTGACAGTACTAGGGCAAAGCAAAGGCAGACAACAGTGAACTGTATCTAAGGAAAAAATAAAACAGAAGCGTTAATAAAATATATTCAATGCCCCCTCTCCCACATATCCGGAAAGCCAGTGACACTCCCCGCCAAAGATTCAGGCTGAGGACAATAAACAAAAGGGTCAGGCAGCGGATGCATGGTAGCTCAACCTCGTGTTCTACCCAAGCTGGGAATTACCAATCTGGTGACTACCAGGAGAACCCTGTATGAGGCTCCGAAACCCTGCTGGAAAATGAAAAAGGAAAATTAAATCAAATGGGGGGCATGGGTGGCTGCCAACTGGCCCTTGCTATGGTTTGAGTCCCATGCTAAAGCCTGTCCCTGCACTGCAAAGCCACCAGGAATCTGGGCTACTAAACGGCTACTACAACTATTACCACCTACAGGGAACAAGTGGGGTGGGGGGCTGAGTCAGAATACCTGTAAACCTTTCCTCACTGAAACATTACAGAACTGGCCTTAAAATATATAGCAGCAGGAGACAGCATGTGTATAAATTTCTCCTGACAACAATATTAAGCCTACTGGTGGGGGCCCCAAGACAGGGACTCCAACAACCCAACCAATGGCCGATAGTCAGTGTGACCGGGAACACCACAACAACAAGAGGAACAGCAGCAAACCGGAGGGCAGCAAGGGAAACAGTGTGGGCAAAAACTGCTAAGCAAATCCCCAGCAGTGGGGGTGAGAGATGAGACCAGGGCTAAAGGAACCTGCACCCACTACTGGGGCAAAACTACCGGGAGGCGGAGTTCTCTTAATATATATATGTGTGTGTATATATATATATATATATATATATATATTTCATTTTATTATATGTATCCAGGCGCGGCCCCAAAGCAACTGCTGAGGAGAGAGCAGACCTGCGCCAAAGCGCAAGTAATTTTGCGCTGGCAAAAGAGCCAACCACCGGAAGCGCAAAATGGCAGCCACTCGGGACACCACAGAGGAAAAGCTGCTTCGGAGAGAGAGCTCTAGGAGACAAGCTGCCGCTTACAGGGGACACCTAGCTGGAACACACATCAGTCGGTAATTGGTGGGGCCACTAATCTCTGGGCTATTGGGCACCACAGGTTTTTTTTTTTTAAACAATTAGCAGGCCAGCGGACAGCAAGGAAACAGGCAAGCCAGACCAAGGGAGGTGCGGACAGCCTCCCAAGAACAACCCAGGGTACTGCACAGGCTGGCTCCTGCCGAGGAAGAGGGGCAGGGAGAACATCGGACCCGCCATGGCCAGCACCATGACTAGGCGCAGCTCCCAACAAGCGAATGGGGGAAGGAGATGAGCCGATGCTCTTTTTCTTTTGACGAGGATTGCCCCAGAAGTGGAGGGAAAGGAGAGGTGGGGAGGGGTGGAAGACGAGGCTGTCCCTAGAAAAAAAAAAACACCCACCCACCAAACAAACCATCCAACCACTGGCCTACCTCAAACAAGTGGCGGAGTCCTGACAGCCTTGAGGGCTGGTCCCAGAGGGCGCACCCCTCAGAGCCAGCCCTCACATACTCTGCCCACGCTCTGCTTCGCCTGAGGCCTGGGCCAGCCCATCCCTATGACTGGCACCTGTGCCAGGGCTGCTCCCAATAGTCCACAGACCTGGGCAGCCCACCTGTTTTGCAGTGTCTTTTGGGCAAACCCGCCCCCCAGTGAGAGGCCAGGTGGGTAATTTCCATTCCGTCTTTGTTGTTCCTTCCCTGGTACCTGGCCCATGTGGGCAGACTGTGACTCCTACTCCTTCCTTTCTGTCCTGTGCATATGCATGCAAACTAGCCTCTGGCTAACTACAGACATTTTCCCTCAAAGCATCACTAACTCGTTACTTGTGTTTTGCTTTCTGACATACTGTGGCACTTCCTGTTGCTGCTTTATTTGTTACACCTTGAACTTTTTGTATGGAGTCTCTGCACTTACAGGACTGCTGACATGCTGGGAAACTGCTATTTTTTGCTACCATTTCTCATGTTTACCACCACGTCTGCTGATAACTCTCTCACCACTGAGATACGGGGGGTAACAGCTAATTTTTGCTTCCATTTTGCATATTTAATGCATATACTGCCACTCTCTCACAGCCTGGTCGGATCATTCATTCATTACAGGTCTTGCAGCTCACTCAGTTCTGACTGCAAGCCCTCTCCCCTTACTGACACTCCCTCACTCCACTACAAAATTGACCTGCCTCTTCTGTTACTTACACCTGGATCAGCCGTACTCTTGCTGTATGCTTCCATTGCTCATTCTGTTCCTGTGGTTGGGTCCTCTGGACTACTCCTGCCTCCTTCCCGTTGCTTTCCTTCCGCATGGTTCTCCTTCCTACTTTGTTAATTGATTTATCATGGTCTATGCAGTACACTGACATTCTGCTGGATTCGGCGACTTCTGTTGGCCTCTCACCTTTCCGGCCCTGCCCTCCCTTCTTTCTTCCCTGGCTCCTTATCCACCCTGCTGTCTCTTCCTGGCCCCTTCCTGCCTCCCTTCCCTGTTCCTGCCCTTGCCCTGTGTCCCCCAGTTCTCTTTTTGGGTCTTTAACTCCTCACACCTCCATTCCATCTCCATTTACGCCTTCTACTGTCCAGACCCATGCCACTCTGACCAATCAGGTGCTTGCACCCTAACCATTTTTCCTCAGTACCGCTACCCTACTCAGCTTCAAGGATCATGTTTCCTTGCTCTAACCCTGGTGCTTTTCACCTTCCTGCTTGCCAGTTACTTGCACCAGTCACACATCACTTCCTCTTCCATGCTCCTTGCAGTATACAAGCCCTGCATCATTGGCTCTCCTTATGCATTCACTCTCAGGCATCATCCATTCTCCGTTACTACCTCAATGTTTGTATCCATTCACCAATTTACCTATGGCTTCTCCCCCAGGCCTGATTGTCCCTCAGCCTCTCTCAGGTTCCTGATCTACCTTGCCTTCCTGCCTCCATGGCTTCCGCTGCTATCACATGAATCATTCCCTTGTAGCCTACTCAGATTTCAGTCATTCATTGCATTCCATCACTACCAGTATGCTCCTTCCTGCATTGTTCTCTGCTTCCTCTTACTGGCATTCCTGATGACTCCTCCTTTTGTTCTCCTACCCTGACTTGCTTCCTTCCCATCTGTACTGCCTCACAGTTTACCTACCTAAGACTACTCAGCCAGCTGCCTCTTCCTAGCTCAGCCCATACCTGCAGTTTTCAGACTCCGTCCCTAACATGCCTTCTGAGGTATGGGTGAAGGTAGGCTTGCCCTACGTACCGAGGATAGGATTCCGTTACACTCAATCCTACCCACTACTTACAAACCTGACATCCACCATCCCTAACTCTGCCTGGTGGCATTGAGTGGAAGGTTAGCTCACCCCGACTACCAGGAATGGGAGCCATGTCTACAATCTACCATGTCATACTTATGCATTCTCTACCTGTTACTGGTTGCTGCTTCCCTTTGGGAATGGGACCTCTTTACCCCATGTGCCTTCAACATCCTACCTATGCCTAGCTGCCTCGAGTCAAGGTTATCTTGCCTTGACTACCAGGGATGGGAGCCCGAGTCTATATTTTCGACTGTTTCAACCTTATGCATTCTCTACCTGATGCTTGGTTGCCGCTTCCCTTGGAAGCGGGACCACTATACCCATTAGCATTCAACATCCTACCTCTACCTGGCGGCATCAACTAAAGGTCATTTCACACCGACTACCAGGGATGGAAGCCTGTATCCGAATCCACTGTTTCATCCTTCTGCATTCTCTACCAGACTATCTGGTTGCTGCTTCCTTCAGGAACAGGACCACTTTACCATATTTGCCTTCACCATCCTACATTGCCTGGCGGCATCAAGTACTGGTCATCTTGCCTCAAATACCTGGGATGGGAGCCTGCGTCTGGAAATAACTGGTTCATCCTTATGCATTCTCTGTCCGATACCTGGTTGCCACTTCCCTTCAGGAATGGGACCTCTACCCCAGTTGATTTCTGCATCTTTCCTCACCAGTCTCCATCCTGCACTTCCATGGACTCCTCGTACTCATCCCTGCCTTGGCCTCCTTATGCTCTGGATTTGGACTCCACCAGTTTGTTCAGTCTCTACCTCTATCCAACTTGACTGCCTCCTTGACTTCCTTGCTGCTGGTTGCCCTTCCGACACCTATGCGAGTTCACCTTCTCCTCTGGAAATGGGAACCTCGTGCTCTTCATTGCAGAGCCTTCTGGTCTCTGCACTGTTGTTGCCATCTTCTTCAGATGCGGACTCTTTATCTCAACTTGTGGCACTTGGTACCTGGCTTCCCTTCTTGGTCTTCCATGGATCCACCCTCTCATAGCCTGCAGTGGCTTTCCGCATTCTGCTTCAGTTTTCTGTGGTGCTGACCCAGTCTTGTTCCTGCCTGCACCTGCAATGTCAGTGCAGCTGGGCCTGTCCGTCTTCTTCTAGAACACCTTTCTCCAGTCCGAGACATCCATTCCAGACTTTTCCTCCATCCTTGGACAGCTGCCTTCTCCTTGCCACCCTGGCAGCTCAGGTTCTCCTTCCTGTTTGCTGTGGTTCTTTTGGGCATTTTACCCTATGTCCGGTCAGTATTCCTACCTGGTCAACTCTCCTCCCATTTATCTATCTCATACTACTACTACCCTGGCTATTCTAACAGCTCCCACCCACTACTTGATGGAGCACTTGTTTATTTCACCTGAGAAAACTACTCCTAGCAAACATCCCTTGGATAACATGACTCATAGACTCTTACATCACTACAGAGTTATCAATACTTCCCAATTATCTTCCCAGGATCAGTTCCTGAAACCCATTCGACTAGACTATAGAAAGATCTCATCCCTCATCTGACTGTACTGGATACTCCCTACACATCCTGGCAATTCAAGCACTATGGCTTCCTTGCCAACCATGTCTCATAGGATACCTTTCTACATGGAAAAGTGACCTCATTTCTTCTGTCATGCAATGACTCTGTAATCATCATCATTATTACGGATAACAGGAACTGCAAGATACCTCATAGCAGTACTGACACCATCTGTTTTACCTTTCCATAGCTTCTCCTACAAGCAATGACTCTGTTGATCATGTTACTCGACTCCTACTTCCTCAATAGCCATTGGATGTCCTAAGACCTTCACACATACTTTCCCAGAACTCCCATCATTGGATCTCTGGTGCCTAGTTGCCTTACTAAAGGCATTCTATTCAAACCACTCTTGTCTAGCTCCTGGATTTCACCATACTTCATACAATCTTCTACATTCATTCATCATATTACCATGAATCAGGTCAGCTGCCATCCAGTGGTCCTTCTAGCTCATCCTTCATGATTTAGCTCCCATACTCCCTCCATTGAAGACTTTCACTGAGAGCAGGCTTCCATTGATTCTCAATCTGAACGTCCACAACTGATCTGGCTGTCTCACTATCCCAGTCTTGCTCTCCACAGATCTATATTGAGCTACAGTGCTAGGCACCCTGGCATTCTATACTGCTCCGACTCCCCATTGCCATCAGGCTATAGACTCTTTCATATACACATTTACGGGCTTCCCAAAAGTATTTAGATATTGGACTACCTGTAAGGCAAAACAGTCAAGGCCACCTCAGTGCACGTCACGGCAATTATGCCATAGAAGTACCCATATCTACTTTTCTACCAGCAGACCAGCAAGAGCCAATACAAGTATCATTACAACATCAATACTCAAATCAACTCTTGAATTCCTCGTACTAAACTTCCACTTATTCCATATAAATTCAGTTACCATCTCTACTGCATATACCAGTCTTCCTTCATTGGTCTAAAATCATTCTTGTCACTACTCTACCAGGCACATAACGACTCTGTCTGACTCCTTCATCTACTTCATGGATGGTTACATTACAACTTATAGCTCACCACTTAACTCCTCACTTCCAGACTCTAACTTGAATGTTAAACCTTCTATAAAGTTAGATTGTTTACCTTATGACTTCATAACCCATCATATTCCTACCATTCAAAGTCTGGTAGCTTATTTATCACATCATGTTCTTCCTGCTCATTAGTCTCTGTAATCCCTTTGGACATCATCCATCATCACCTTGCAAACTTGGACTACATTTGCCCTTTTCGATTGGATCTACTCCACTCCCAGGATTCGGATGCTCCTTCAGAATAGACCTACCTCTTCAGCCTCAGAATCGTCCTTCCAGAATGCATCATCCATGGATTTGAAGATGGACCATATCTCTCCAAGCAGTTCACCTTTCTCCAAAAATTAGCTTATGGTTGCTAGAACATAGGTTCATCTCCTCTTAGTTTGCCTGGAGGATGGGTGGGTCAGTAGCCATGGGTCCTCAGGGTTTCCTCCACCTGGGGAGTTTTTCTCTCCCTCGTGCTACTGATCATACTCTCCATGGGTTGGAGGAGGTAATCACCTCTTTTGAACATTCATTGGTAGTTCATTTGGGCTTTCTATTCCCTACTCACTACCCAGCTTACCTACCAAGGGTGGGAATAGAGAAAAGCCAAAGTAAACAACAGTTACATAAGCACTACTAACCCCATACTCTGTTCACCCAAACATTGATGGTGGGAGGCTATAGCCTGAGGTTCAGTGTGGAGGAATAGCTCTTCCACATCTCCTACAAGGCCAGCCTCAGGGTAATTCTCCGCTTAGGCGTTGTGACACACCACCATCCACCCCACCTCTTCTTTCTCCAGCACTATACTCACCCTTGATGCTGGGCTTTCTATTTCCTACTCACTACCCAGCTTACCTACCAAAGAGCAGGGAATAGAGAAAGCCAAAAGTAAGTAACAGTTACATAAGCACTACTAGCCCCATACTCTATTCACCCAAACATTGAAATGAAGTTGTTATTTTATTACACCCTCCATATTTGGTGTCTACATAAATCTCTTGAGCTTCACTCTAGAAGTTTATGGAACATCACACACCTCAGCTGCATAAAGAAAGTCATAAAACACAGATACCTATGAATTATTCTCCATGTAACAGAGCAGCTGGCATGAGAAATAATTATCAGCCCTCCCAATCAGTCAGTGTTGTGTGTGCATCTTGTTCTTAACGAGGAAAAAATGTTGTCATGTGGTACTACCATGCAGGGTAAAGAACTGCATAGTATATCAGTGGTGGCCATGTCTGGAAGGCTGGCGTATCTGTTCCAGTGAGAGGTCATGTGCAGAAAACCAGCTTGAGAGAGCAGGAAGGGCTGAGCAGATGAGTTGGGGACGGACAGCAATGCTGTTATAATTACAGGATCTACTTGCAGCACTGCCAAGCAACAAGGTGATTGCTTTGTCTTCTTTTTCAAACATGGTTAAGGGCCACATTGAGTCTGAGCAGTGACAATGTCTGGGAGGTTACTGTTTCTGTTCCAGTCAGAGGCAATGGGCAGGAAGCAGGAACCCACTTGGTGCAGGACCATGCAGTGGCAGACAGAGCAGAGCAGATGGCTGATTTTTAAAGAGAACATGAGTTTATTTTGTTGTAAGTAACAACTTGCTTTCTTCTTTTCTCAGTATTCAGTTTGTCTCTGGAATTAGTGCAATACAGTTAAATGAAGGAGCAGCTCTGTTCCTCAAACCTTTTGGAATACTTGGTATTCATTTTCCTGTGGGATTCAATAACGTTAGTGTGTCTGTTACTGCACATAGAGACTGGTTTTATTTTCACACTGGTCTGTTTTCCTCTTGTCTGAGGCTGTCTGGACATTATTTCTGCTACTTTGATTCAAAGGACAGAGATCAAATTAAGTCAATCCTTCTGAGACAGGTTAATGTTAGCTATGTAAGCCCCTCCCGCTTCTGTGGTATCCAGATGGTAAATATCCTGGGGAGGGCACTGTACAACCACAAAAATGCAGTCTTGAAATACAAACAGGAAAACAGTACCTGGTTTCACATGGGTGTTGCAGGTGATGGATTAGCTCCATCGGGTGCCCTTGGATTGCCCGACGATGCAGTGACAGTGCACTGGTGGGATGACGCAGATCTTCATTTGCCTGGTCTTGCCAACTCTGGCTGCAGGTCTTTGTAGTCAGTCTTCACCAGGCAGGCCTCTCCGACATCCTCCTCAATGGTGCGATGGTTCTTGGGGATCACACCCTGGAACACACTGGTGGCTGGCTGTGGAGGCAAACTTCTTCTAACAGCAAAACAGTTTCTCCAACAAACAAGGCAAACAACAGAACTGCAGAAACAGGGATCCCATATAATGAACAGTTGATAAAAACAGGAACAGTCACTCCATGGAGCATAGGGGTAGCAGTGCAGTGGGGATACTTCACAGGCCAAAACCTGACATTTCTTCTGCAACAATATCTTTTTCCAACAGACTGATTTATTTTATGCAGACCTTCCCTTGAGCTGAAAAGGCTACATTCCTGACAGCAGCATTTGATGTAGCTGAAACAGGCCCCACTGAGGAGCATTTCAAACTCAGCAGCACTCTCATTTCATATCCCTTCACTTTACTCTGTCTTCACCAGGGCACTTGTTTACTTTTCCATTCTCAGAGTCTCAGCAAAACTTAAACTGAGGTAGCAACTGTGACAGCATGAGATGTCTCTACTGTCCTAATCCCATTTCTTACTTTGCCTTTCTTTAACCTTCCAACACAGGAGATAACTTCAAAACACAGGGGCTGATTTTAAACAACAGGGGTCTACTTCTCTTACAGAGAGGTCTTAAAACTTTCATACGGTGTTCCTTTTATCATGAATATGAACACCAAAGACCTTCCAGATCTCCAACTGCTAATGCCAAGTGCCACCCTGTTCTTCCAAGGAGTTCCACACATTCTGGACCCACAGAGACCGAGGTCTCTCAAGGAATTCTGCACACTCCCAGACCTACTGAGACCCAGAGGCACTATTCACTCATGCAGCAATTCCAATTTTTGGACTGTCTTCACCCAGGGACTGCTGACTATGACACATGGAGCACCTGGACAGCCTGCCACACTGCCAGGGTCCCAACCAACTATTCCCAACATGGACCTTTTCCTGCCTCCACAGGCTGCACCCCCTGAGACCCAAACACTGTAGAGGCCACGGTCGGGGAAAGGAGTAGCACTGCCACCACTAAAACAGTCCAGGCTGCCACCTCTGGAATGCGCTCCAGGCCCCATCTGCCAGAGCAGGTCTGCCCACAGAAACACTACTGGTTCAACAGAGTGCACGCACCCATAGGTGATATTTCTATGAAAATAGGGCCCCCATCGATGCTTACCCTACCATAGTGACAGAGATCATATGGCGGACCTCAATCTTCAACTTCTTATGGGCTCCAGTTCCCACCAGCACACGGACAGGACCCAGGCTTGCTGAGCCACTGCTCCCCTCACACTTACTGCCCAGACTGCCACTCTTCATACATGGATCTTTCATGGAGGAGGCAGGTGTGCAGCGGCCCATCCAGCCTGCCCGCGACCCTCGGCTGAACTGTGGGCACAACCCCTGCCCTCGACTCCTCTCTCTTCTTTTGAAGCCCCAGAAAAAATCTCTCCATCTCTAATCTCTCTCCTCTTTATACCCTCTGGGATGGGCCCCATCTGGTGTTACAGGCAGGCCCACATCCCTGACTTTCAGTACCACTAGCTCTTCCTAGCTTGCTACACCTAACAACTGAAGTTAACTAGTAAGCTCCCAGAGGTGCACACACATAACTTTCACCTTAGTCTATAATTTATTTGTACATCAGGGAAAAGGAGCTGTGAAAAGCAAAAATATATCTCCCCTCTCTCCCTCTTATTCTTTCTCTCAGCAGTAAGGTGCAGCTTTGGTAAATGAGTGGTTGCATAAAACATTAATAGACTTGGTGAAAACCTGACTGCTGGTAACATACCAGACCACTGTTGGTCTGGTATGGTTCTAACCAAAATGGTGCAGGTCTGCATCAAAAACCCTGTGAAGAGAGACTAAAGAACCTCAGTATGTACCCTGGAACAGAGGAGGAGGGGGATATGATAGAGACCTTGAAATACCTCACTGGGATAAATAAGGTACAAGAGGGAAAATTTTTCAGAAGAAAAGGTGTTCAAGAACAAGGAGACATGCTGTGAAGCTGGAGGGGTAGAATCAAGAGAGATGCGAGGAAGCTCTTCTTCACAGAAAGAGTGGTAGATTCCTGGAATAGTCTTCTGGCTGAGTTGCAGGGGTGGAGTTCAAGAATGCATGGGATAAGCACAAGGGAATCATAGTGGAAAGGAAGGGTGAGGGAGAAAGAGCTTCAGAGCAGGCATGGTCTGTGGTAATAGTGTAGGTAGAGAGAAATGGGCAGACTGGGTGGGCCAAGTGGTCCTTTTCTGCTGTCAGATTCTATATTTCTATGTCGATAAAAGCCAAACCAGCCTGTCTGGCTGGACTAGGTGCAAGTTGTACAAATTTTCTGGTCCAACTTTTACCAGTTTGGTTAGGTCCAGTCCCTAGTGGTTCAGTTTTCAGCCATGCCTGGGTGAAAACTGGACTATCAGGACTGGACCAGATCATCAACAGCTGAACTGGCCATGTGGGTATACTGGCTGAACTGGCAACATTTGCACAACTTGGCAGTCTGGCCAGCTTTTACCAACCTGGTTCGGTCTCCACCCATACTTGAACATTTCAAGTGGGCAAAACTACTAACATCGTGGCCATTCTGCAAATTATACAGAGTGGGCAGAACTACATGACTTGTTGACATTATAGATCAGGGAGCACTCCCGACCAATTGAGTGCTCCTTTCTCTCTGTGTGTGAGGACGCTCTTATTCTGTGAAGAGTATCTCACATGCAGATGCTTTGACATTTAAAATTATATATATATATATAAAATAAAGGTGAGTGGTAAATGAGTGAGATAAAACAGCGTATCATCCACTGCAGTGTGAGATTTTACCCTCTGCTCTACTGTGATGATATCAGCCATTTACACACACAGGTCACAAAAGGTCACTGATATCATCACCCTAGGCAGCTTTCCCTCAGCATGCAAGAAATACCTGTGCTATTACCATAGACACAAATGCAGAACTACCTGAGAGGTCTCACTGCTGCCTACAGCTAACTCAGTGAGCATTACAAAACACACCTACCCCCAACTTCCAGCTCATTACTGTGATGCTCTCAACTTGATGCAGCCAAATTCCAAACAGCACAGCTTCACAGAACAGTCTAAACTACTGCCTGCAGCTAACTCAACTACCACTGAAACACACTCTCACTTGTTCCTCAAATTCTGATTCTCACCCATTACAATTACTGTGACAATCTCAACTTCACTGCAGCCAGAATCCTAAAGAGCACAATTTCACAGAACACTCTGCACTCTGCCTGTAGCTAACTTAATTACCACTGAAAATAGCATCAGCTGTTCTGACACTCTGCCTCTCAGCTCATTACAATTACTGTGATGCTCTTAGCTTCACTGCAGCCAGACTGCTAAACAATACAGCTTCACAAAAGTATGTTTCTTACTCCTACCTAAAACTAACTCATTTAGCATTGCAAAACACACTCATGTGTCTCTCAGAGTTTATAACACTGCCAGCCCATTCAGAAAAACTCACACACAGAATGAGCAAACACATAAACAAGAACAGAACACAAGACAGCAAAACAAAACTTCTGAAACTCTTGGCCTATTGTATATACTCAGATACATGATGGGCAGATGCGTGTACTGGCAAATATTGTCACTCCTGCAAAGTGAGCTTGGATATCTCACTTGTGCCTTGGCACTCATGAGATATCCAGAGCTCACTCTGCAAGAGTGACAATATTTGCCATATCGCACTCATGCCCATCGAAGTATCCCCTATATATATTTTATTGATCAAGCTCGAATACTTGAGTATTGGTTAAGATGGCACAAGCACCTCAGCCTCAGATGTAACCATGCCATCTGAAATGTTTAAATGGATGTGGGAGCTGGTGGCAGAACGACAATGTCTAAAGAGCATGCCTTTTGTCATTATAAGGGCCCTGAAGTGGAGCTGCTCCAAATGTGTGCTGAGTGCCGGGTGCCACAAGCCAGCCTATGGATATCAATCCCCCAGTGCTCCTGTCTTGGGCTGAGCCAGTCAGCTATCACCCTAACCTCATAGGATTTTAGTATAGAAGGATTTATTTGTCTCATTGGGGCCCAATAGGTCTTGCTGCTGGTGAGAAGGGGAGTCCTCCCCAGTAGGGTGCTTGGCAAAAAGACAATGGGCAGTGGACCAAATGTAGCTATCTGGCCCACAGAAGGCATCATCGTCAAAGCTAATGCCCCAGAGGATTTCTGTGCATCTAGTCAGCAAAGTGAGGTGCCCTGTCCAGCATTGTCCAAGACTGCTATGACCCCACTGCCTGTGCTGATTGGTGAGCCAGCAGAGAGATCGCCAGCTGACTTGCCATTAAGCCATTGCCAGCAGCCAAATCCACCAGTTGAGAAGCTTGAGATATCATGTCACAGTGAACTGGAGGCTGGGGAAGCAGAAGGCCTAGTGGAGGTTGTAGATTAATGGGAGGAGGAATCAGAGATGGACCCCCATCCCATATGCAACAGTGGTCTTGTTGTCTCCAGTAGATCTCTCGTCCTCAGGTGTAGTCCGCCCTGGGCCCTGAGACCATCACAGCCAAATCAGTGAACAAGAATGGCATGAGTGGGAGTATAAAGATAGCACATGACTCCCAGAAGGACAGGCTCCATGAAGACCATACCCAGCCTGCCCGAGTGGTCACAAGCAAGCGAATAGTGAAGAGATATACTCACCAAGAGTATACAGTATGACAAACCTTATGTACCCGAGTGCATCTGGGATGTCATTGAGGAGAAGAGAAGTGATTGGATCTTTTGTGGTATTCTAGGAAGGACCTACCAAAAACACAACTTAAATGCATGCAGCCCGCTGTTTCATTGCAAGACAAACATGTGGTGAAGAACATTTATACAGAAGTGGTTATAGAGGACACACTCTGTTTAAAAATTACACTTTGCTGCATGACTTGGATGGTGGGCGCACCAAGTACTGTGTGGGGCAACTGACTCTTATAGTCGACCGTGCACCAAGCCACACCCTCACTATTATTTTTCTAGGAGGTGAGCTGTGATGTTCAGAAGTCCTGCTGAACAGTGTGTATAGACATCCCCTGGAGGACATTTAAGTAGCTGAGGTAACCCTTTCTGACTTTTCTTTGTGGACTGATTTAGAGATTTTAGCAAACTGGGGCTGTCTAGGTTAAAAGTTGTTCATGTTCTTGCAACTTTTGACTTATAACAGTTTACTACTGTTACCAGTGAATTAATGTTGTTAAATGTTCATCGTTTGTGTGCAACTATGTATTAGCCCTATTGGGCCCATTAATATTTATGGTCACTGTTGCATACTGTAACAATATGCTGGGAACATAGTCTGAAGGTGTCCATGTTAGGTAGGTGGCAGCTTTTGGCAACATTTCAGTTTTGTTTAGACTAGTGTTAGATCTGGGGCGCCACCCCTGGGGACTTAGGCAATCCGCCCTGCAGATCCAGGTAGATGGGTGGCCAGGCTGAGAGAGCTCAAGCGTTTAAGAGTCTCAAGCAGGTTTGGGCCCCATTTTGCTAGGTTAGTAGGTTCACCTTCATGATGAGGCAGACTGAGCCCTCTCGGATTTGGCCGGGGTAAATGTGCATACCCTTTCTGTCTGGACCCCAGTAGGATGGCTGGTGGCACTCAGGAGCTTGCTGAGGGTGTCCAGCATTTAAAGAGAGGAAGAGCTGTAACCCCAGGTTGGGGCATCAGCTAGTGTACTAGGACTTACACCATAGGGATTTATTTTGGGTTATTTCAACCAAGGCCCAGAAAGTGTTAACATTTTTGCCACCCAGGGGACTGCTGTGAGCACAGGAGTACCTTTGGAGTGGACTCATTTGAACTGTTTATTAACTCATCGGCTCCATGGAGTTGCACAGCTGTATTTCATTAAATGGGATCCCACCATTTATTTGAAATGACACGTTATCTCAGTTTCTTGACTGACTGTTACTGCCACTAACCTTCAGTTCTCTCCTAGCCCAGCACCCCAGTGAGAGATGGGCACCCCGGCTACAGAAGAACCAGTAAGCATAAGCCATCTTGTGCAGTTTCTTGCTGTGGTTCCCCCTCCCATAGACAGTGACCATCAACATACCCTATAATCAGGGAGGGTTGAAAAGTATTTTTTCAGTTAATCTTTTATTGAAGGAAGTACATACATACAAACATACATATAGTACCTCACTGAACCAATTGTTACTTCCCTATATTACTGTTCCTTTGTTTTATTCTCTCAGGTCGTGCCTGAAAATAGGCAACTGTTATTGCTTGGTGCACTCACCTGGTAAATAAAATAAAATAGATATGCAATTGAATGTATGCGTAAAACTACAGATTTAGAGCAGGCTAATAACGATTGATCATACAGGCACATTAGTGATAGGTAAAGATATCTTCTAATATAGTAGATGATGGAAGGTTTGATACCTTTTATTGGACCAACATGTGTCTTGTACAAAGATGGAATTATACACAAGCTTTTGGGGCCTCACAGGCCCTTCTTCAAGTGAATAGCAAAACTGAGCAACATAAGCAGTATTTATATCCACAGTGGAGCAATTAAAAATCAGACGGAAGTAGGAAGGTGATAAAGGGACTAGAGATGAAAGTCTAAGAAGCAAAGTAAAAATTGGAAGAAATGGGGAGGCTAAGTAGGGACAGGTCAGTAGGAGATGAAAGGATCTTAAAGGAAGACAAAGGTGCACAGATAGGATCGAGATCAGAGGTTGGCTGTAAGGGTAAAATAGACAGGAGATGCCTAAGAGATGCTAGAAAGTCAAGAAATTAGGAGAAACAAAAGAACAAAGGCCTAGATAAACAGAGTGTGAGGTAGAAAAACAGAGGTGTGAAAACAATAGGGACTGGGTGGGACTGAGCTAAATAGTTAGTAGGAGAGTAGGGAGGATGTGAGGTATAGGTAAAAAAGCAGATTAGGTAGAACTCAGAAAAATAATAATGAGAGAAATACAGAACCAAAGTGTGATAAATAATGATATGATTTAGTTCACAATAAAAAAATTACAGTTTACCATAGTGTGTCATGAAACCATTGTCCCGATTCAGTCCAAAATAGTTAGATTTAAATTGTTTAAAGGGGTACTGTCATTTTCCCTCAACGTTTTCAAGCAAATCTCTGCAATCTGCCTCTTGGCACACTCCTGTCCCACAATGAGTCTAGAGTACTGCTGTGTGTCTAAAACTGATATTTTTACCTGGTTTTCCATTTTATAAAAAGTAGTAGCCAAGTGGGCCACATTTAAATCACCCATGACCGGAAGTACAGTTATGCAAATGTCGTCTGCCAAAACGCATACAAGTGCCACTTTTGCCATCATAATGTAAAAACATGTATTTCTAGATCCTCTTATTCATAATCCGTATTGCTTTTTCACTGAAAAACAAGCACTGAGAGTGCTACTTGATACGCTTTGAAATCAACCTGAAATCCCACACATCGCATAATAGTTGCTGAGCTAAGATCCCGTGCATGCGCAAGAGTAGTGTCGGTCTTGTGCATGTGTGTGGATTTAGGTTGATTTTAAATGTATGAAGTAGCACTCTCAGTACTCGTTTTCAGTGAAAAAGCAATACGGATTATGAATAAGAGGATCTACAGAAATACACATTTTTACAATGTATATGGCAAAAGCAGCACTTTGTGACTGCGCCTTGGCAGACATGCTTCTCGGCATCACGGTACTCCGGTCAGCGGTGATTTAAATGCAGACCACTCTGGCTACTACTTTTTATAAAATGGAAAACCAGGTAAAAATATCAGTTTTTGACACACAGTAGTACTCTAGACTCATTGTGGGACAGGAGTGTGCCAAGAAGCAGATTGTAGAGATTGTTTAAAATATCATGGGAAAGCTGACATTGTCCCTTTATATTTCTATCCCATGTCATTCTGTCCTGTGTGTTTCTGAAGTTGATTCTTAGTATCAAGACAGATAAATCCAAGAGAGAGATCTGTTTGTGAAAATGGTTTCTATGGGTGTGCTGCATCTGGTTTCCTATTGTGTGATGGTGGTGATTCATCCTGGTTTTCAGTGGTTTACTAGTTTCCTCAATATAGTATCCATTTGTGCACTTCTTGCATTGAATTAGGTAAACCACATTGCTGGATTGACATGTGTAGGATCCATTAATTTGTATTATGTTGTTTTGGTGTGTCTTGATGGTGGCCTGTGTGCATATGTGGGTGCAGGTCTTACATCTTGTCATGTTGCATGGTGTTATCCCTCTTGTTTTCTGGTTATTTTGATCTGCTGGGAGTTTGTTATGAATTATTATGTTTGAGAGGCTGGGGACTGCTTATAGGCAATGACAGGTGGTTCAGGGAAGATGTCCTTGGTGTTTCATCTTCTCTCAGCATGAGTTGTAGCTCTTTGATAATTTCCTGAAGAGGTTTTAGCATGGGGCTGTAAGTTACCACTAGGGTGTGTGGTCAGTTTGATGGCTTTGCCTGTATTCCAGATAAGTCCATCTTTGTACAAGATACTTGTTGGTCCAATAAAGGTATCAAACCTTCCATCATCTCCTGTTTTCCAAGGACCAATAAACTGGAATCTCTTTTACAAAATAATGGAAGATACCGTAAATCTCTGTCTGAAATGGCAACTCTGCAACATGAAGAAAAGGAGCCAAATTTGGCAGTAACATATATCTTAACTGCATGTAAAAACAGAACATTATACCTAAAGGTTTTGTATCTACAACCCACTGCAAACTACATACAGTTCAAGGTATGCAGAACAACTTTGTCGTGAGGACATCTGAGAAACTCAGAATCATCTTATTCATCAGATATACGCTTAGAAAATCTCACCTTAAAATAAATTTTCTGAACTTTATATACCTTCAAGAAAACAACAATGACGTATTACCAAGATTTAGCTGTGATCTCCAAACACATTATCAAAAGCTCTCCAGGCAGCCCTATCACAGAAGAGAAAATTCAGAGAACTACAAGACAGCAGCCACAACACCTTGGCTCATCTGGGGAAGTAAACCACACCGAACACTGTTGAACAAGATAATATACTGCACCAACCACCTGTAATTTATTTTATTTATTTTATTTAGTTTTGTTGACCGGGTAAGTGCACTAGACAAATCCCTGCCTATTTTCAGGCACGATCTCGGGAGGGGATACAGATGAATGCCAACTGACCTTGAACCAGATTAAGCTGTTGGTGGTATTTTTAGTGAATGAGGAAATTTGGCCAGGACACTGGGGAAATTCCCCTACTCTTTGATAAGTGCCATGGGATCTTTAACATCCACCTGAACTACCACCAATCCAGGCAGATGGGACCTCGGTTTACGCCTCATCTGAAAAGCGGCACCTCAAAGTGCAGCACCCTCTCATGCTGCACTGCAGTGTCAATACTGGGATATTAGCAAGTGCCAGATGTGGGAACTGAACCCACAGCCCTCTGATCTCCTGGCCTCAGAGGCGAGTGTGCTCTAATAAAGAACTCACTCAAGCTGAAACATCTGTATCATCCAGGGGCTTAACTTTCTACCCCACAGGAATTTGCAGAATTTGAAGAATTTTTTGATGGCTTCATCTAAAAGAATATTTAATCAATAAAACTACTGAACCCTTGGAGCAGAGCAGACCCTAAGTTGGATGCCTGCATCAACTGCTTCCGTGGAAGAATAAACTCCCAAATCCTTAGCAAACAGCAGAAACTCCTGTACAATATTACACCACTAGAAAAGAGGGCAATACAAACTCTGAATAACAACCATAACATTGTAATAAAACAAGCTGACAAGGGTGGAGCTGTGGTTGTGATGAACACAGAGGATTACATTAAAGATGCACACAGACAGCTGTCAGATATAGCTTACTATAGAGAACTCACTGAAAACCCTACTATACAATATACAGAAGAACTTAAACAAATCCTCATATCTCTATGAAACAACATCCAAGAACAGTTAAAACACTAATTCCAAACAAACCTTCTCCAGGGACATTCTATATGCTACCCAAGATACACAAACCAGGGAATACAGGATGACCCATCATCTCTGGCATTGGCACACTCACTGAAAACATTTCAGGACTCATTGAATCCATGTTAAAACCACCAATAAGAGCTACTAGCAAATTTATTTAGGACATTACCGATTTCCTCAGGAAACTAAAACAAACTGGACAACTGCCACCCGAACACTATCCTAGCCACAAGGGATGTCACTGCCTTTACACTAACATCCCACCTGAAGATGGCATAGCAGCATGTCAGAAATTTTTAAAGGAAAACCCATCTGCAGAAGACATTCCAGAAACCACCATCAGCACCCTAATAAAATTCATTTTGACACTGAACAACTTCACCTTTAATGGCAACCACTTTTACAGAAGCACGGAGACAGCCATGGGCACTAAAATGGCACCACAATATGCCAATCCTTTCATGGCCTGCTTAGTGGGGAATTGTTTTAAACACCACCCTTATAAACCTTCTGTCTACCTCTGATTTATTGATGACATATTCCTGATTTGGACAGGTGAAGACTCTTTCAAAAATTCCATCATGATTTTAATAACTTTAATCATTCCATACATCTCACTATTGAATACTCCATCACCGGCATACATTTTCTTGACACCACAGTCAGTATCACTAAAATGGACATATACAAACTGCTCTTTACAGAAAACCTACTGACAGACACTGCTACCTGCTTAATTCCAGCTTCCACCCAAATCATACAAAAAATCTGTAATCTACAGTCAGGCAATTCGATACCATCGAATCTGCTCTGATAGACAGAACAAGAGACAGACAGCTCTCCACACTTGAATTCCCTAATTCAGCAGGGCCACTCTCCAAGACAAATTGGCAGATAATTTGAATGGGCCATACAAATACCACGAGACAATCTGCTGGAATACAGGCAAAGACATCAAACTGACCTCACACCCTAGTGGTCACTTACAGCCCCATGCTAAAACCCCTTCAGGAAATTATCAAAGAGCTATAACCCATGCTGAGAAAGATGAAACACTGAAGACATCTTCCCTGAACCACCTGTCATTGTCTATAAACAGTCCCCAGCCTCTCGAACAAAATAATTCATAACAAACTCCCAGCAGATCAAAATAACCAGAAAACAAGAGGAACAACACCATGCAACATGACAAGATGTAAGGCCTGCACCCACATATGCACACGGGCCACCATCAAGACATGCCAGAACAACATAATACAAATTAATGGATCCTACACATGTCAATCCAGCAATGTGGTTTACCTAATTCAATGCAAAAGTGCACAAATGGATGCTATATTGGGAAACTAGTAAATCACTGAAAACCAGGATGAATCACCACCGTCACACATTAGAAACCAGATTAGCAGCACACCCATAGGAAACCATTTTCACAAACAGATCACTCTCTTGGATTTATCTATCTTGATACTAACAGGCAACTTCAGAAATACACAGGACAGAAGGACATGGGAATTGAAATATATTAAACAATTCAAATCTAACATTTCTGGACTGAATCGGGACATTGGTTTCATGACACACTATAGTAAACTGTAATTCTTTTTTATTGTGAACTAAATCATGTCGTTATTTATCACACTTTGTTTCTGTATTGCTCTTATTATTATTTTTTCTGAGTTCTACCTAATCTGCTTTTTCCTGTACCTCACATCCTCCTGCCTCTCCTAACTCTTTAGCTCAGTCCACTCAGTCCCTATTGTTTTCACACCTCTGTTTTTACTACGTCGCACTCTGTTTATCTAGGCCTTTGTTCTTTTGTTTCTCCTAATTTTTGACTTCCTTGCATCTCTTAGGCATCTCCTGTCTATTCTACCCTTACAGCCAGCCTCTGATCTCAGATCCTGTCTGTGTGCCTTTGTCTTCCCTTTAGTTTCCTTTCATCTCCTACTGACCTGTTCCTACTTAGCCCCCTAGCCATTTCTTCTCATTTTTTCTTTGCATCTTAGACTTTCATCTCTAGTCCCTTTATCACCTTCCTACTTCACTTCCTGATTTTTAATTGCTCCACTGTGGATATAAATACTGCTTATGTTGCTCAGTTTTGCTATTCACCTGAAGAAGGGACCTGTGAGGCACTGAAAGCTTGTGCATAATTCCATCTTTTACAAGACACTTGTTGGTCCAATAAAAGGTACCTTCCATCATCTCTTGTTTTGCAAGAACCAATATGGCTGAATCTCTTTCTAACATAGTAAGATCATTTACAATGGATCATTACTAATGTATGATACCAGATTGATAGGGTACCTAGGTCACTGGGAGTTCTATGCCTAGGAAAGCAGCTAAGTATCTTAATTAGCAAAATAAACTATTACGTATGAGGAAATATTACCCTGGTCTGTCTGGTTGGTGTGCTTTATACCTTTGAAGTGTCTGAATTCATGGAGTTATGCATATGGAAGAGCCATCCCATACACTGTGTGCCTGAGACTTATACAGGCAGTGCAGGGTCAGTTGGGGTGGTAGCTACCACCAAGTCATTCACTGTGTATCCAACTCCTGCTCTTGGTGCGGGTATTGGTGTTGAGCTACTATTACTAGTGATGCCAAGATGGTGCAGGAAGAGTGCCCACACAGCACAGTACTACCCAATGTGCTGCTATTCAGGTGTGATATTCTTTTGTAGTTAGCAAAGGGTTACAAGGTTATTAAGGAGCACAGTAACTGTGGGTTATCATGGATCAACAGTTCCTCACTAGGAGGTGTTTATCTTCTCGTGACACCCTAACATTCATTTTATTGACACTGCATTCTGGGATGAGATTTCTTCAGAGAATCCTAGAATTAACACCTCTGGGAACAGGGGTATCTGATGCACCAATATCTGGGTGAGGAACAGTGTGACTTGCTACCAGAAGGGTTGTATATTAGGGCATTGCCAAAGGATGTAGTACAAGTCCCCACCAGGAATTTGTTGGGGTTCAGGTGAGCTGCATGTAGCATCACAGGAGTCTGGTACCAGAGATGTAATATCTTATTTTGTATCAGCCTCACTTTGGGATCCCTCGTCACAGTATGGGCTAGCCTCCAACATGCTGGCCAGTCTATGTCCATACTGGGTTTACCAGGGCTCCTATCCCATTGTTCTTGGACATTGCAATTTCATGCCTGGTCAGATATGAGATCCCAGATATGCTGGTATATCATTCCTGCCCTGCCCTTCATGGTTTTATGTCACAGTAGCAGTGGATTCTGTGAGGAGGTGTGTTGTCCAAGCATTGCAGCTGCACCGCAAGTATGGGCCAGTGGTGCTTCTAAGTTGCAGGGAGCACCAGAAGTTCCCTTTGTCCAGCTGGAACTGTCTCAAGGTCCCTGAAAGGAGTCCAGCTTTTCAAGGGAGGAGCAAGTTCTTCACTGTATGGATCCCTTTGCTCTGCCATGTCTTCTATTTCACTGGGTTTCCTCCAATCTTAATATTAGGGTTATCCATAGTAGGGTGATGGCAAGTGCACAAGAGTCAGACACCGTTTGCATGGTACTGGATCTAGGTGGCCAGTGAAGGTCCCATGGTGGGATGGGAGGGTGGTGGCTTTTTATTTTATTTATTTATTCTAGGATTACAAGTACCTTTGAGCCAAGGCTCTTTTACAAAGGTTCCACATCAAAGGAGGTACAATACAGAGTACACAAGACATTCAGTTACATAGGCTAGGTAAACAGCACTTACCAAGTACAAATATATGGTCATGTACATTCAGGCTAGCAATGTGATAGAGCACAGAGCAGCATTAGTAAGAGAACAGAGCAATGGGGGTGAACTAACTGATGGTGCAGCCAGAAAGCATAGTCATAATATAGATAGAAATGCTGGAGTCGAAAAAATGAGAGAAAGTAGGAAAGAAAAAAGAAGGGGCAGAAAGTAGCGGACGTGCAGGAGGGGCCTAGAGAGGCAGCTAAAAAGGGGAGGTGGGCTAAGGAGGCAGTAGGGAGTAGGGGGAGCTTTGCTTTGGAAGAATATAGGCAAGAGGCAGGAGAGCTCTTGCCTATCTGTGAACTTCACTATCCAGCCATGGAGAGGCAACCATGTGTGTTTGAGCAGTACAGAAGGCCCAGTAATATGCCTGGAACCATGAAAGTCCCCAGCCACCTTTTCTTCAATGCATTCTGAGCCTTGCTTGGCTGTATTTGGGTTAGGTCCTCCCCTCGAAAATTGCCTGCCATCTTATTGATAGTGATAAATCATTTGTTATGGATATGCACAGCGTAGATGAACCAATATATAGAACAGTTTGGGAGTCATGACCATTTTAATGGCCTCGACCTTCCCTGCCACTGATAGCTGAAGGGCTTCTTCAATCGCACTCAGTGCAGAGATCTGCTAGCAGGGATGCTAGGTTCAGGTCACACATCTTAGTGGTTTTAGAGGATGTATCGACCCCAGGTAGTTGATCTGTTCTGGGACCCAGCAAAGTCCCAAGTGTGGCATGAGGGAGGTCTTGCATTGTTTGTTGAAGGCAAGATTTCTGTTTCGATATATTAATTTGGAGACCGAGACAGAGGAGGAGGTATCCAGAAGATGCAAGAGTTATGCTGCTGAAGTAGGGCTTTTCCATGACCACTAGCAAATTATTGGCATATAATAGGGCCCTGTAAGTCTCTCATCCCACCTGGAGGCCGAAGATCATGAGGTCTTTGTACATTACAGCAGCTAGAGGTTTGATGGCCAATACAAACCAAAGGAAGAGAGCAGGCAGTCTTGCAGTACCTCTCTGAAGGGCAAAGGTTTGGAAAATGTCGAGTTGGTCAGCACCTTTGTCATCAGATTAGAGTACATTGTTCAAATAATAGCAAGGAACTGGGGCCGAACTCCATGGATTTTGGTACCTTGTATAGGTAAACCCCACTTCATCGAATCAAATACTTTTCAAAATCTATTGCTATGGCTGCTGCTGGAGTGGGCTCCCTTTGCAATGTGCATCAGGATACCTAAAGTACACATATGGTCTGAGCTGAGTTGGCCTTTCACACAGCCTACCTATGAGGGTGTATCAGGGAGGGTAGTAGGATTTGAAGCAATGCAGACAGTCCCTTGGCAAATACTCAACTGACCTGTTATTATTATTTTTTATTTATTTATGCTCCTCAGCTAGGGGTTGTACCTATGGTTCCCCTCATCCAGCTGTCTCCTCGGCCCTGCCCCAGCCACAGCCAGAGCTCTCCAACCCCTATGTCCTTCCCCTCTCAGCCACATCGCAGTGGTACTTACCCCACACACCGTGGAAGGCCAGGGAGCAGACACTAGGGGAGCTGACTTAGTGCGCCTGACGTGACGCCACCAGATTCACCATCACTGTGCATGTGGAGGCTTTTCTGTACTTAATCCCCCCACAGTGCGGGCATGCAGTGATGCCAAGGATGCTGCCATGTGTGTGTCGCGACAGCACAACCAACGCCGGCCCATGTCGACCACCTACAGTTAACCATGGCATGCACCAACCCCCAGCCACCACCAGGAGCCAGTGTATCCGCAGTAGTCACTTCCCACCCTACCAGAGGAGGAGAGCAGTCCTGGGATGCTCAACACTCCTCCCCAGCTGACCCTCCAGCACTCAAGGTCGTTCCCAACCCGGGTTGCTGGCATGGTGCGAGGTGTGGCATCCAGTGCCTCAACCCTCAGCGCCACCTGACCGCCTCCTGTCCCTGTTATGAGAAAGATCAGTCTGTAGTTAGCTGGCTCTGTTGGCTCTTTCCCTTTTTTCGGAGGACAGTGATAGCTGCCATCCTCATTGACTGAGAAAGAGAACTAGAGGTTGCATTTCCTGATATAGGTGTTTGAGTATGGGGCATATCATGGGGATAGAAACTGAAGGAACTCAACAGGAATCCATCTTCACCTGGCCCTTGTGTGGACTAAAAGCCTTCATGGCTGCCTCAATTTCTGCAACAGTGGTGGGTGCTTCTAGGGCTCACACTTGCTTAGGAGCTAAGTGTGGGCAGCTGTAGCGGAGTGAGGAAGGCTTCCATTTGTGAGTCTGTGGTACTATATGTGAGCTGTATAGCTTTTTTTTTTGTATAATATTTTTATTTGTTTTTCCAATAAGCTACTACATACAGTCACATCATAACTTTTACATCCAGTTACCACCATTATATCCCGCAGATATCTATCACTTCACTTCATTCCACCCAATCTTACAGTTGATTTCTACAGAGCTGCATTACATTAGATTATACTGGTTTAAAATTATATCTAACAATATATTATAAAATAAAATAGGATTACACAAAATCCAATCAGATCAAATCAAAACAAATCAAAGCAAATCAATACAAAGCAAAACAGAGTGCAACCATTCTTCTTCCCTATTACCTTCACTCTTCAACTCCATCCACTCTTTCCATACTTCTTTTATCATTCACTTCTATCCACTCTCTTAGCCTTCCTTCCCCTACTATTTACCCTCACCTTCCCACTTCATCTTTGCTACTTTCACATACCTTTCTTCACTTTCTTTTCCTTTTTCCTATCCTCCTGTACCCTCCCATAATATCAACTTTCTTCCTCCATCAGAGAGCTAGAACAGGGCCCAGTGCCTTTCAAATCCCTCTTCCCTTCTCGCATCACATATGTCAGCCTCTCAAGTCCCAACGTCTGTAACACCGTCCTCCACCACCCTTGCACTGTTGATGCTATCTGTGAAACCCCGTATTCTGGATCCCATGTCGAGCCAGGATGAACAGTACCCTAATCCACCTGGGAAGCGGTACCCATTCCTCCTCCTCCCCATTCTCCTCCAAATAAACATCCTAGAGGGTCCATTGGCAACTCCCTTCCAGCTATTTGCTGTATAGCTTTTAATAAAGTCCACCATTGCCTGATTGATGCTGCTTTCTGTAGAATTCAGGGAACCAGCTGTGTTCTTGAGCCCAACTATGTGACGTCAGCCAGTTGTTTTTAGATGGTAGGCTAGCTTTTTCTGCACTGCTCCCCACCCTCTATTTATGCATGAGTCTCATCAGGAACAGTTCAGCTTTCCTGGCGAGCACGCCATCTGTCTCCACTCAGAGCTTAAGAATCTCCACATGGCTGGCCTGGCTTTGAACTCTGTTTAGATTTGAATTTAGCCTCTAGGTCCGCTAAGTGGTCTTCCCTGTTTTTACATCTATGAGCTGTATAGCCAGTCATCAGCCCCCTCATTGTGGCCTTAAAGGCAACCCATAGGGTGGCAATTGAGGTGTCTCCAGTGTTGTTAGTATGGAAGTAGGCTTTGGCCTCTTCCTGTATCCATGCTGTGAACTGTTTATCATGCAAAAGTATGGGGTCCATCCTCCAAGAGGATTTGTTTGATGGGGCCCCATATCACGTCTGTGATGTACTGCTGATTATAACATGAATCCTTGCTCAAAACACAGGCACACACGAAGGCTGAGCAACAATTTCTGACTGTGTATTTCAGTAGCACATAAGAAAACAAATATAGCAACCACTACAGAACAACAGATTCAACATAGACAACTGCTTAGGAACTATAGTTGCAGATCTGCATGAACAGATTCAACACTCTGGTTCAATTCATTCAAATATATCATACCTATCCTCCTCTTTAATTATATGTACATATATATATTTTTTGTTATAAACATTGGAAACTGCCCTGAATCAATACAATACATTTACAAGAAATTGCAGAGGAACAAACAATGGGTCCACTTACAAGTAAGAGTCTCTCAGGTGGCTACGTTTCCTTTCTGGATAGCATCTGCCAGCATCTTGAACACTTCCTGAGAAAGTGGTATGTTTGCAACAATGCCTGACTTGGAAGTTGCCTCTGATAATGCTGGCTGTTCAGCACAACTGCTTTCTGGTATAGCAGTGCTAGTTGCTCCCTCAAGCTGAGGCACTGATGCCAGAACAACGGAGGCCCAAGGTTTTGCAGCTTGGGTCAGTGGCGAGTCACACCTGAATTCCACAATTGGTCACTATGGCAGCACCAAAAGGTATTGGATGCCACCTGTACTGTATAGGACAAAGGCCCTGTTTGTGCACTAACAATCACAGGAGACATGTACTAGGTCCCCTGCAGTCATGTGCCAAGACTGTTTGGCCCACCAGAAGCTGATGGGGTGCTACTCCTCTCACAATAACTTGACTTATTTGATGAGTTCTGACTTGTAGACTTAGGGTCTGGCTTTAATAGGTCCAAGCGTGACCTGAGATTTTGGCCCATAAACAACACTGCAGCTGTTGACCCTTTTAACTTGCCATGGATCGTGAGGTCTTGCTTATAACTTTATAAACCTCTCAACCAACCCATTTGTGCATGGGTGATATGGTTGTAAGGTGATATGTCTAAATGCCATTTCTCTTCATGAACCACCAGAATTCTTTTGAGCTGAAATGAGGACCATTGTCACTCATGACTTGTTCTGGCAGTCCAGTTCTTGCAAACAAGCTTTGAAATTTTTCTATTGTCTGTGTAGTTGTGGTGAATTTCATGCAAAATACTTCTGGCCACTTGGAATGGGCATCCACCACTACCACGTACATCATTCCCAAAATGGCCCTGCAAAGTCAATATGTACATGTTTCCAGAGGCTGATGGCCACTCCCAAAGGTGTAATGGTGCTGGCTTAAGCATGTGCTGTACCTGTTGGCATCAAGAACATTCCTTAGCAAGCTGTCCTATTGCGGATCAATGCCTGGCCACCACAAAAACATTTATCAAGTGCCTTCATTTTTACTACCTCTAGGTGTCCTATGTGGAGCTCCTCTAAGATTCTTAAGTGCAGTTTGCTAGGTATAACAACATGGATTCCCCATATTACACATCCTTGATGTACAGTAAAGCTCACCTTTGCATGTGTAAAGGGTGACAGATCATGGTTCTTAGTATATTTCCAGCCCATAAGGTGGCTTTGTAAACCTGCGCTAGTGTGGGATCCCTCTTGGTTTCCTGCTTGATCATTCTATGAGTCACTAGGATGCACTCAATCTGGAATAAGTTGACAAATTCAATAGATTCTGTCTTTGTTGCAGGCTGACCTTCAACCTGCACGGCAGTCATGAGAGCCTGTCTGGATTTGATGCGCTGATGTTCTTTTAAACTCAGTATCATAATCATAATCAACTAAACCAGGATTTCGGACAGCTCCTGACTGCCTGCCTGGTCCCCTTGCCCAGACTGCAACACAGGCAGTCTCTGCCTGAGCGGGCGCCCCACAACCTGAGGCAGAGCAGAATGGCCATCTTACCGCCGCCCAACACACCGGGATTCAGACAGCTCCTGACTGCCTGCCTGGTCCCTTTACTCAGACTACAACACAGGCAGTCTCCACCTGAGCAGCGCCCCACCACCTGAGGTGGAGCAGAATGTCCATCTTGCTACCTGCCCACCAGGATTTTGAACAGCTCTTGACCGCCTGCCTAGTCCCTTGCCGGACTTCAGCACAAGCAGTCTTCGCCTCAGTGGTGCCCCACAACCTGAGGCAGAGCAGAAAGTTGTCTCACCAACCACCACCCGCACACCAGGATTTGAACAGCTCTAACCGCCTACCTAGTCTCCTCCTGAGCGGCGCCCACAACTTGAGACAGAGCAGAGCGACCTTCCGCCGGCTGCCACCCACCACACACTGGGATTTTGAACAACTCCTGACTGCCTGCCTGGTCCCTTGTCCAGACTGTAGCACAGGCAGTCTCTGCCTGGCGGCACCCCACAACCTGAGGCAGAGCAGAACAGCCTTCTAGCTGGCGCTGCCTGCCACACACTGGGATTTCTAACAGCTCCTGACTGCCTGCCTGGTCCCTTTGCCTGGACTGCAACACAAGCAGTCTCCACCTGAGCGCCCACAACCTGAGGCGGAGCAGAATGGCCGTTTCACCAGCCGCCACCCACCACACACCAGGTTTGAACAGCCCCTGACCACCTGCCTGGTCCCCTTGCCCGGACTGCAACACAGGCAGTCTCTGCCTGAGCAGCCCCACAACCTGAGGTGGAGCAGAGCGGCCATCTTGCCCACCGCACACCAGGATTTCAAACAGCTCCTGACTGCCTGCCTGGTCCCTTGCCCAGATTGCAACAGAGGCAGTCTCTGCATGAGTGGCGCCCACAACTTGAGGTGGAGCAGAATGACCGTCTCGCGAGCTGCTGCCCGCTGCGAGATTTTGAACAGCTCCTCACCACTGGCCTGGTGCCTTACCGGACTGCAACACAGGCAGTCTCTGCCTGAGCGGCGCCCACAACCTGAGGCAGAGCAGAATGACCATCTCGCTGGTTGCCGCCCGCCACACATCAGGATTTCGAACAGCTCCTGAACGCCTGCCTGGTCCCCTTGTCCAGACTGCAACACAGGTACATGCCGCTTACACTAGCTTCTTTCGTTCTCCACTGGGGCTCTTTCCAATTGGTGCAGCTCCTCTGTGCTGAACACTGATTGGTCCACTGTCCATGGACTGCCTTGCTGATTGGTGCGCCTTTCCCTTCAGCTTTCTGGACTGAGACTGCAGCACCTTTTTCAGCTGCTTCAAACCTGATTTTAATGCTCTTAGCTGCCTTTACTATGTAGGGGTTTTGATGTACTTGCTATGTATTTAAGGGTATAAGTGGCTGTTCTGTTACATTGCTAGCCTGATTTTTGTCTGCTGAATGTTACTTCTAAAAGTGCTATAATTGCTTGAAATTGTTATCTTTCTCGCTCTAGCTCCTTGTTGCCAACCCTACCTGCCTACAACTTTACCTAACCTGCCTGTTCCTGACTCTCTCTAAACTCGCACACATTTCTATTTCTCAAGACCTCTTCCTATCTGTGAAGTCTAACTGCTTGTCACCTACCCCCCCCTTGGCCTCTGGCCCATGCTGCAAATTACCTAGTTCCTTTTGTTTGTATCTAGGACCCCACCCCAGCAATCTTAAACTACTGTCTTTTGTTTTAACAAGATCACCTCCACCCCTGCTGAGGTCTGCCGCCGCCCCCCACCCTGATTCCCAGGTCTCTCTGGTTACAACTCCTCAAATGATATATTTTTCTGTCTCCTTATCTCTTCAGGCAGTCTCCGCCTGGCGGCGCCCACAGCCTGAGGTGGAGCAGAACGGCCGTCTTGCACTGCCGCCACCGCACACCTGGATTTCGAACAGCTCCTGACCGCCTGCCTGGTCCCTTGCCGGACTGCAACACAGGTACATTCTGCTTCCACTAGCTTCTTTCATTCTCCACTGGAGCTCTTTCTGATTGGTGTGGCTCCTCCATGCTGAATGGTGATTGGTCCGCTGGCCATGGGCTGCCTTGCTGATTGGTGTGCCCTTCCCTTCGACTTTCTGGATTGAGACTGCAGTGCCTTTTTCAGCTGTTTCAAACCTGATTTTAATGCTCTTAGCTGCCTTTACTACATAGTTTTTTTCTCCCGTCCCTCCCACCCCATCCCAGGCCTCCATTAAATACACAGTAACCCTCCCTCTCAGTCCCCACCTCTTCTCATTGGCTTCTCTACTAATCTGTCCTGATCTGAAATTGAACTCAGAGGTGAAAGTGACCCCAAGCTTCTATTTTGTACTCCCCTTTCTGGCCTGATCAAATTATGTGTTGCCTAAACTTCCAGTATTACCTAGACTGCTTTCCTGCCTGTTTTCTTCCACAAGTTTTATTTCTGTCTTTATTTCTGCTAGCCTAGTGTGACTGCCATCTTGCCTGCTACTCTGCGTGATCCCCACTACCTAGCTGCGTCTTAGGTGAATCACTCTTTGTGAAGTTTAGCCAGACCCTCTACTAAGTATACCATTTTTGGCTGCCTCTCAACCTCTTTGGGACCATGAGCTGTTAGTCACAGCCCACAATAATACTATTAAAATTACCCCACTGATGTTACTGTATCTTGATCACACTACGCTACTCCTCTTGTCCATGCCCACAGCACTCCAAAATAAAAGCAACCCTCCCTACTTTGCATACCAGGATTACTACTACACTAATCACCTGATATGTCCTGCCCCTGCTATGACCCCCCCCAGTACTACTAAATAGAATCTGGATCCACTTGGTTGCCCATGTACATAGAATGCTACCTACACCTACATGCCCGTGGTTTTCATGCGTGTAAGCTCTGGTACTTTCTCCTAGTTGCTATCCTGCTCTCAGGTGGTGTTCAATTAAATCCAGGACCAACCAATGTTTTACCTGACACTATTACCAATGCCAAGGTCTTATCATAGCTCATCACAACATTAGGAGCCTTGCTCACAATCTTACTGAGCTTGAATTCTGGACCACCCTACACAAGCCTGATACTATATGCCTGACCAAGGCAGGGCTAAAACCTTCCATACCTGATTCTCTACCCCACTATAACCTTCTGAGACTTGACAGAGCTAAAGCCAAAGAGGGTGTAAACAGCTGTCTACTTTAGAGATCACCTTGATGTCTCTGCAATAAAGACATCTGCCGTATGCCACCGTGAGGCACTTCATGCCCTGCTCACTCTTGGTACTAAAAACTTCAAGTCGTGTGTGTCTATAATCCCCAACAAATGGACAAGTAGGGCTAGATGAGTTACTAGAACAAATCGCATGCCTTGTTGGAAGAAATGCAGTCCTTATACTTGGGGACCTAAACATAAATTGGTTGGGCAGTAACAAACAACAATAATGACCAAGTTGCAGAGTTATAACCTGCACCAGCTTATGGTGAACCTACCAGAAATGCCCTTCACTCCAACACGCTACTAGACTGGATAATGACCAATAGTCCTAAAAATGTAATTGCCTCTGGAGTACTACCAGATGCCATCACTGATCACTCCCCAATGTACTGTATCTGCAACAAAGGCAGGCCTACCCAGATGGGACCTCACTTCTTACCTTCCAACTATATAAATTTTGACTCTCAGTTTTTCCTCCACGACATTGCCTCTACTGATTGGTCCCCATTCTCTTATCCAATGATGCTCAGACTGCCCTGGACCTGCTCTTGAAACACTTCCTAGTGCCCAGGATAAGCACTGCAAACTTGTAACCCGCCAGGTAAAAATAGGCAAACCAATGGTTGAAAGCTGACCTACTAGCTAAACTTAAGCTAAGGGACAAAATCTGGCACTATTATAGAAACTCAGGGCTAGCCTCTAAGCTCAATAACTACAGGGCTCTGCGAGATGCCTGCAAAAGACATCAAAAAAAGCCAAGAGCTCATACTACAAAGACCTACTGACCAACTCCTATGGTGACCCCAAAACATTTTGGTCACATATTAAATTCTTTCTTGGTTCTAATCTGGCATCCACCCTAACGACATGTCACTTGATGGGGTATACTGTAATAATCCCAGAACCACTGCAAACTTTTCAACTATAAATTCTTGTACTTAACCAACTACACCTCTTCTTTTCTGCCCAACCAAGTGTATCCACCCGACCTACTGCAAGCGGTCCTCAGTTCTTTTCAAAGCAGTCACAAAATGTGAAGTGCTTATATTGCTAAACAATATCTTGGACTGCACAGCAGCCAGCTTGGACAATCAAGAGCCCAGGCTCCTTAAGATTGCAGCTCCTTTCATCGCTGCTCCCCTAGCCAGGATTTTCATGCTCTCCCTGTGCCAGGGCTACATCCCTGACATATGGAAAACAGCTAGGATTACTCTAGTTTTCAAAAAGATCGTAAAGATCCCTCAAACTATAGGTCCATTGCCATCCTGCCTGTCCTAAATAAAATTCTTGAGAAGCTTGTAGCTGCCCAGACAATTGACTTCTTACAGAAGCATGATCTACTCACCACTGCCCAGCATGGTTTTCAAAAGGCCATAGCACCACTACTGCCCTCCTCAAATTCCGCCAGATACTAAAATGGCTATGGACTCGGTCTCCTCACTGGTGCAGTTTTCGTTGACTGACTAAGACGTTTGACCTAGTTGATCACTCCATCCTTCTAGCCACCCAGGGATCACTAGGTTTCTCAACTAATGTTGTTAGATGGATCGGAACTACCTATCTGATAGGTCTCAAATTGTGAAATACAACTCCACCCTCTTGCAAAAATCACCATAAATATTGAGTGCTGCAAGGCTCCATCCTTAGGCCCTTACTTTCTCTCTTTTCATAAATAACATCTCCGCTGACCTCCACAGGACAGCCTCCCTGCTAATGCTGATGACATTGTGCTGTATGTTAGTGCTAAAAGCATTGACGACATAAACAACGACTCTCTTGACATCCAGCTAATACAAAAGTGGCTATTTACTCACAAACTTGTACTAAATGAGTCTAAAACCCAAGCTATGCTCTTTGGATCAATTCGAAGCTCAAGCATGCCCATCCAAAATTTAAAACCACTTCCTTAAATGGCTCAGTAGTTGGGGTAGTAACTTCCTTTAAATATCTGGGTGTCACGCTGATCCATCACTAAATTTTGACTTACACATCAATCTGACTTGCAAACTGGTACATACAAACTAGGAATAGCCTACTGTACCAGCTATATGCTCCTCCCTCGGCTAGGCTTGCCATTGCCCATGGCATACTCCTACCATCACTTATCTATGGCGCTGCAACATATGTTTCTCGTGCAAATTGATCTTAGGAAAGGGATGTTACATATAACAACATCTGTCACTATGCCTCCTCCTCACATCGGTGGAAACACCACTGTCTCCTCTATTCTGACCTGGGATGGCTTCCTCCCACTGAACTAAGGCTACATGCTTGGCTCTGTCATTGACAATATGGTCCATCTGCAAATCCCTAAATCCCTGGCAGGCCTTTTCCAAAATCTGACTCCATGCTATGAATTGTGTTCCACTGCCAAGTCCCTGTTTTTATCCCCAGACACTGCACTACTAAAGGTGCTAGTGCTTTCACTGCTATGCCCCAAATACTGGAACTCCCTTCCACTAACCTTAAGCCAATCAACATCCCATGTGTCTTTTAAAAAGGACTATGTATTCTCTTGAAACTTCCTACAAATGCTCCTGTTTCAAACCTCACTAGCTCTTTTCATCTCTCCTTTCTTATCTGCCCCCATATGCAATGCACTTCTCCTTTACCTCCCGTCTGTGTCTCTTACTTCTATCACTTACTAATATCCCTCCCTAAGTTAACTTTTCAATTCCTTATTAGTACTGAAAATGTTATTCTGTCATATTTCTTCTTCCTCAAAGCAAACTGTGGTGTAATTTAGTTATTGTACAGCTCCATGTTTTTTTTCTATTTTCCCACACTGTTACCATAACCTCCTTGTTTTTAGCAATTTTTTGCAACCTGCTTGTAAACTGTTGTAGTGATTTTTGTTGTACTTGTATTTGGAATGTCTTCCTGTACTGTTGTTTTATATACTCGGTCGTGCCTGAAAATAGTAATTGTTATGGCTAGTGCACTACCCGTTAACAAAACTAAATAAAATAAAATAAATAAAAGAGAGCCCAGCACTGCATACATGCTGCAGTTGCCATAGGAACTTCCTTCCTGGATGAAGGATTGCAGCTAGGGTTGGTGATCACTGATGATGTGAATTTCTTCCCATATAGGTACTGGTTGAATCTTTCACACCCCATACCAGACTGAAGGTATCTTTGTCTATTTGTGCATAGTTATGTTCTGCCACTGTAAGAGACCTGGAGGCAAATGTTATGGGTCTCTCACTGCAATCTGGCATGATATAAGATATAACTGCCCTAATTCTATGGGAGAAGCATCACATGCTAACTTGATAGGCAAGGATAGGTTAAAGTGTGTGAGAACACTGTCTGATGAGCCAATTTCTTTGCTTCCTGAAAGCTTCTTCACACTCACGTGACCATACCCACTTTTGACCAGCCTGCGCAAACAGTTCCGGATGCAATACAGTTGCTAGGTTTGGCACAAATTGGCTATAGTAGTTAACAAATCCTAGAAATGATCTAAGTTGAGACACATCTTTTGGCCGTGGAGCTTCCATAACTCCTTGAATCTTCTCTAGAGATTTATGAAGGCCTTGTGCATCAATAAATGTGCCCAAAGTAAGTTATTGAGTCCTTCATAGATACATAGATACATGACAGTGTCTGCAGATAAGGCCTATGGCCCACCCAGTCTGCCCATATTCCTCTAAATGTTTTAATATCTTTTTCAGGTTTCCAGGTGTTCATCACTTACTCCTGTCACAATAATGTCATCCAAATAGCAGTAGCACTAGGTTCGTGGAACACCTACAAAACTTGGTCCATTGCTCATTGCCATATAGCAGGAGCTGAAGCAATACCAAACACTAGCCTGTTGTAGTGGTACAGACCTTTAGTTGTATTGATTGTGAGGTATGCTTTGGAGTCTTCCTCAACTTCCATCGTGTGTGTAGGCCTGTGGCAGACCAATCTTACTGAATCATTCCCTGCTAATGTAGCAAATATATCTTCAATCTGTGGCAGGGGACTTTTCAACTTTCAGAATGGGATTTATGGTAACCTTAAAATCTCCACACACCTTTACTGCACTACATTTTTACAACTGGAATGATAAGGGTCCCCAACTCACTCTAGGTCACTTTAGAGTATGCCTTCTTTCTCTATACATTCCAACTTGACATCTACCTTTGGGCACATACTGTAAGGAACAGGTCGGGCTTTATGGAACTTGGGCTGCACATTCTCAGCTAGAATTATTTTAGTCGTGTGGTGTTTTAGGGTTCCTATGCCCTCCTTAAATACTTCCAATGCCTGACTTAGTATACTTTCCAGCTGCTGCTTGACTGTTTTAGTGGGGTCTGGTGGGAGTGACTGCATCTTTATAGATTTCCAGTCCAGAGGAATCTTATGTAACCATTTACAGCCCCACAAGGCCGGTCCACCCTTCTCAATGACATATAAGTCTAATAAACATCACTTATTGCAGTACTCCACATTCACTTGCATCATTCCTATGGGCACTATCTTCTCTCAGTATATGTTTTTAGCAGCACTGGGGTCTCCTCAGTTTGATATTTTTAAATTTTTCTTATATTCTGAACATGAGATAACGGTCACTGTGGACCCTGTGTTCAATTCTATCTTGAGCATTTTTCCTATCACCGGGTGTCAACCAAATTGCCAACCTGTCATTGTTGCATACACTATATATTTCCAGGCTGACCACTCCAGTCTCGCAATCTGTGTCACTAGTGTCCCTGTCCACAGAATACATTGGTATTCTTTTTTCTTTGCCCTGATTTGGCCTTTCTCTATCCCCCTTAGTGCGGCAAACCATTTGGATATGTCCCTTTATTACAGCTTCTACATTATCGTCTTTAAACTGGCAATCAGAAGGAGTATGGAACCCTTTTCAGACCAATTACATGTCTGTCTGCCAAGTTGACTGCCGCTTTCCTTGTGCTGTAGACATTTTATGCATTCCTACTTTGTTTTAGTTCTGGTTGCAATTTGACTGCACTCCTTGCCGCCATCGCCATTGCTACTCCAATTTCTACAGAACGTTTGAAAGTGAGCTCTTCCTCAGTTAAAAGCCTTTCTGTATGCTTCCGTTAAGCAGTCCACATACAAGTCTGTCTCTCAGAGCATCAAGTCCATCCTTAAAAGTACAGTGTTCTAATAATCTTTTAACTCTGCAGCAAAGGAGGAAATTAGTTTACTTTCAAGTTGATTCCACTTATGAAACCTGAACTTTTCTGCTATAAACTGAGGCTTGGGTGCCAAATGCTCTTGAACAATTTGCACTATCTCTTTAAATGTTTTGCTAGCTGGTTTCCTGGAGCAGTCAAACTACCTACTACGCTGTGTGTTTTCCTCAATTATGCTCAGCAATGTTGCTACATGTTTCTCTAGGGGAATCTCATTTACTTCAAAATATGGTTCCAGCCTCTCTATATATGTGGGCCAGTCTTCCATGGCATTGTTGAAGGCCTCGATTTCCAATGTATCCTGCCGTTGCACACAGCTACAGGTAATTTGCAATTTAAAGTACTTAGTTGTAGCAGACTCCCCGTAAGGTTCTTGAAATCCTTGTTGCCAATTGATGTATTGCTGGTCATAACATGAATCCTTGCTCAAAAACACATGCACACACCGAGGCTGGAGCAACAACTTCTGACTGTGTATTTCAGCAGCACATAAGAAAACAAACATAGCAACTACTACAGAGCAGCAGATGCAACATAGGCAACTGCTTATGGAACTATAGCTGCAGATTTGCATGAACAGATTCAACACTCTGCTTCAATACATTGAAATATATCACAATGTCCACCTGGATCAGGGCATGATCCAAGATGTTTAAGGTGTGAATATTAACTGCCATGGTCATATGGAGACAGTTCTGAGAGGTGAGCCATAAATCCAGCCTACTGTATGTCTGGTGTGCTGCTGAGTAGCAAGTATAATCCCTGACACTAGAGTTATGTGTTTGCCAGACATCTGTTAAGGCCTGGTCAAACATCTAAAGTTTGACTGCCTGTTCTACTTTGGGATGGGGCCCCACAGTGCTGTGGCTACGGTCAATCATGTGGTCCATTACAAGATGAAAATCCCCCTCCGAACAACACAGGAAGCACAGTCATTGAAGCTGAGGAGTCTGTCGGCTGACTGGTGGAAAAAAGGAGGAGAGTCCTCATTTGGGGTGTAGAGGTTCACTATGACTAGGGGCCACTCCTATATCAAATAGTGCTAAGACCCATCTACCCTGTGGGTCAGACTCTTTTTTTCTATAATGTCCAGTGTAGTCATTTATGGAGAAGAATGGACACCCTTTTTCTTAATTGGAGTCAAACTGTGTACTTCATCCCCACCCAGTCCTGTCTAAGTTTCTCTGCATCAGGGGTTAATAGCTTGGTCTCTTGCAGAAGAGCCACTTGAGCCTGCAATCTTTGAGATGGGTTAGCACTTGCTTCTGCTTTACAAAGGAGTGGAGTTTATCCCTGCACATGTCAAGAAAACCTTAAATCTGCCATTATAACATTTGATATAAGAAGGCATGTCAGGGTATTTCTGTGGTGAACCGAAGCAAGTATAGGTGGTAGCCAGAGGGTGTTTAGTAATCTGAGGGTGGCTGCTTCCTTGTCACTAGTGAAACTTTATAGAAAACCAAAACAATCATTGTAACAGTCATCAACCAATAAGAGAAAATGAACCATAAATGAACAATAATACAAAACTATATACAATGACAACCAGGTCTGAGGCAGTAGGTGGCAAGCCGAGCACCCATAGCTTCCTAACTGCTCTCATGGGTATGGGCCCATGTGGGTAAGTTGTAGTTAGAAAAGAGAGATGGGGGCACACAATCCTGGAAGTTTCCAGGTGGAAAGTCATTTCCCAGTTCCAGGGCGTTACCAGCATTGTAGTGCCATGTCCGGTCCAGCGGGGAGGGATAGATTTGCAGAGGTATTCTATATATGGGGGTGGTTCAATCAGTCCAGGCCGGTGCTCCAGAGTGCTTTACATTGGCGAGCTTATGCCATACTGTGGTCTAACATGTCCATGGAGCTCCATTAAGCACTACATATCATCTCATGCAACCTAACTTGGGGTAGGGGAGATGGAATGCACTGTGCTCAGGACTTTACTGCAAGGGCCCTGGAAGTGAGATCACCCTCTGTATACTCTGGGATGGCAGTGATGCTCACTGCTAATGCTTCACCTTTGCCTGGAATACTCTGGGCATGGTGGAGAGAGGACTACCGACCAATAGAGCAGTGCTGTTACTGGGGCGCTTTGAATTGCAAGAGGCAGGATTTATGTCCCAACAAATTCAGCACATCTGTCCTCCCCACCTCTATAAGCTTCACAGACCTGAGTATTACTATAGCTACAGTGCACTCCACTGGGGGTAACCATGCCCACAGTAGGAAAGTAGAACTGTTGTGAAGGAGCACCACATCTGATGCAGGACTGAATGGGATTAGTGAGATCCTGGACAGAGCGTGAGTGTGGGGGAGGGGTATGACAACAATGCAGAGCTACAGTATGGCACCTCAGATGTTAAGGAGCATGTACAAAAGGATATAGATATTGCCCTGAAAGAGCTTGGTGGTGCTTTTAGCAATATGTCCATACATGTTATTCTGCAACATATGGTGCTCTCAGTTCCTACCACTCATACAGCAAAGCCTGTCTTAATCCGTTGTTGAGCAGGGGTGACAGTGGAGAGTGAGAGTTAATTAAGTTGATCTGCCCTCTTTTGGTCTGTGCCCTACTGAAATGACTGCAAGTCCTGAGTATATGCTGTACCAGTAGTTTTTGGCGCGACTGGACAATCTGGAAAATTGTTAGCCCTGGGCAGTGCATATGTTGCAGATCATCATGTAGTGTAGTCCAAGGCTTTCTGCAGTGTGTTTGGAGGTCAGTGTCATTGCAGTTATTCTAGCAAAATCTGACAGTCAGGCACCTTGTACTTCATGGTCATAGTGTTTGAATCTAGTTCAGGATTATTTACGAATGGCTGTCGTTGGATTGGATGGACTGTATCCCTGCTAGCAAATTCGAGGACTGGGGCAGTGCTGGCAGGTGGAGTGGACTCACACTGATACACCAATTTCTGACCTTGCAGATTGGGATTTATGAAGCAGTGCTGGTCAGCTATACTTGTCATAGGGCAGACCGATGGTGACCCAAAGAGATGCCATGCACCATGGAGTAGAGTCAGAGGTAGGGTCTGCCCATAGACTGGTGTAATATAGTATGTGTATGGACCAGAGAGGCAGGGTGAAGAAGGTCAACTTTGGAGCTGCTTGAGAGTTTGCACAGATCGCTAGGGAGGGTTTCTCAAAGTGTTCTAAGTGGAGGCGTGTGGAGGTGGTGTTCAGTTCATAGTGGGGAACAGGAGTAGTTTTATTGTTGCTTGTTCTAAGTGAGCCTGCTGACACAGTTTATGGGTGTCACTGCCATGTTGGGAAGTCTCCTAACTTCCACCTGGCACGTAACACTCAAGAAGCCTTCAGGCACACAAAAGTATGCAAAAATAGAAACAAATTAATGTGTGCTTTAGATGTGAATCAGTAACAGGCAGCTTTTTATCTCAGCAACATTCAAGAATTGCAGTAAAATAAACGGCAAATGCAGCTCAAAGTAAGACAGCAGATCTTGCTGAGTTTAAGCTGCTCACTCTTGCTGGAGCAAATCAGGCAAGATTACCTGGTGCTTCGGCTCCCAGCCTTCCTCAGGGGGTGTCTCCTAGGCTGTGCAAGTGTGCATGCATCATCACATTGCCGCATGATCACACTGTCTAGGAGCCAAACTACAAGCAGGGTCAGGGTCGGGAAAGAAAAGAAGGTTGCTGTAGATCACTGCAGAGATGGGGAGGGAAAAGTTGCTTAACTTTCGATCGGGCTGTTAGGAAAAGTTGTGAATTTCCTTTCCCTTGCAGTCCCAGCCGTACAAAATCCCTAGTGAGGACATATAATCTAGGTCTCTTCAGTAACGTTCATTGTGAAGCCATATAAAATCATACCTGCCTGTATGTGTGTGTGTGTTCTCATAAAGGTTGTGGTACTGCCCCTTCTTCTCTGTCACTGGGGTTAGAACTTGGCCTGTCAGGGGGTGTCCTCAGTTCAAGAAGATTTGGAGGAGGGGAGTGGGACTGAAGCAGTGACAGTCTCAGCCCAAGAGGTTGCAGGTGCTACAGATGGTGTCTCTGCTGCAGACAGCACTTGCTCTTGTGGGACTGGTGATGAAGCAGACCTGGGTCATTGTGTCTCAGTGGATCTTCCTTCTTGTATTCTGGTGTTCATGGTATTTATTTATTTTTTAGTTTTGTTAACCGGGTTAGGTGCGCTTAGCTAAAGTTAACTATTTTCAGGCACGACCGGGAGAATACGTACATAAAATGAGATGAGATTATACAATACATAGTATATAGTACAGGTACATAGTATATAGTACAGGTAGGTTAGAATACAGATCAAGTCAGACAGTACTCGAGATAATACATGTAGCTATGCAGAGATGACAAAAGTGACATTAGTACATGCAAATAACTGAAACTGGGCTAAGTGGCAGCTATAAAGACATTTTATAGCAAAGCTTGTTTAGAAGTGCAGCAGTGTCTTGGGTGAAGTAGGGTGGTTAGCTGTGAGGCATTAAGTGGGATCAAAGCATGTGCAGGGGTCCTGGGATAGGTGGTGACATAGTTCTTTTTGAAGATTGAGTTGGAGTTAGCCTGCCTCAGGGCAAAAGGAGGAGTTCCAGGTGGCTGGGCGGTGCAGTGAAATGCTCCAGAGCTTTTGAAGTAAGATACCTGGGTATGGTGAGTAGAAATTTGTTTGCGAGTGTAGTCCGTGGGCAGGTGTCTGTGGTACAAGTAGAGCTGCAAGGGAGGGGGTTGGTTACAGATTACAGAGTTTGTGAGGGTCCCTAGGGAGTATAGTCGGTGAGGCAGTTGGGGAGAGCCAGCCTAGGTCACTATACAGTGTGCAGTGGTATCCAGAGCAAGTGGGCATATCTGTTATTTGTGTGGAGTGTGGAGAAGTCATCCTCATCTTCACCTGACTCATCGTCTGTGCAGCTGTGACTTCAGGATCTGACCAGGGGAGTAGATTTCACTGTTTCTTGCCTGGGTCCTTTCCACCTTTGGCCTTAGTGGGTAGCAACCACTTCTGTCCACTGGACCCAGAGGAAGTGTATAGCTGTCCAGTTGGGTGGCCAGAAAGGTGTCCATTAGGGCCAGGATGTCCGGAGGAAGATGCGAGGTATTGTGCTGATTATTGCTGCAGCTTTGTGTCCTGTCCAGGGGCCACCTGAATTCAGGAAGACAGCAGCCACTTCTGGTGTGTTATATTTGAGAACTCCATTGAGCATTATTAGGAGGATAGCTGGATAGTGAAAAGAGAAAAGGGATTCAAAGCTGATGTAGTCTTTGCTGAACAGCTGTGTATGCCTTGTGGCAGTGGGTGAAGTCCTGGGAGAAGTTCTGGAATATCTTTAATAGGTGACCATGCCATTCAAGTGTGCCCAGTCTCTCTCACCCTACGAAGGACATCCTCCTTGACCTGATAGTGAAGAAACTTCACTAGGGATGGGTCTTGGCTTTCCCTTTTCTTTTGGTGGTGGAACAAGACACCTATGTGTCCTTTTAATTTCAAATCATGGGTTCCCTGGTAGCTTACGAGAGGCAGAATGTGACACAGAAAGCCAGTAGTATCATTCAGTTCTGCCTTCTCCTGTAGACCCACAGACCACAGATTGTTTCATGTTCCTCTTTACCTTAGTCTGCTCATGTATCTAGGATTGGAGGTTGTTAGTAATGGAGTCTAAACAGGCACAGTGCTGTTCTCAAATTGTCACTTGATGATCTATTTTCTGTACAGTCTTGCTGTCCTTTGCCATCATGCCCTGGATTTTGTCCATTCCTGCCAGTAACCGCCAAACATTACGTCCACACAATCAACTAGTATCGCAGCTGCCATTGCGAGTCAGGCAGGAACTGCAGTAGCTTGATCTGAGGATGATTTACAATGGGGCAATGGGACATAATGGTGGCACCATTCCAGAAAATAAAAACACTGCCATAAAGTGCTAGCTGACCTGAAATGAAGGATGTACATTTTGTCAGTGAGGGTACTGGGAAGCCTGCAGATATTGTAGGATCAGTTATCCAGGTTGACAGAGCTAAAGACTTATGCAGTCATCTTGGGTAGCTCAGGCCATGCCCTGAGGTTGAAAAGTGCAAAGAAGGCCGGCCTGGTGATGCTGAGGGTTGAGGTGCTGGATGCCACATATCATGCCTCGCTGGTGACCTGGGGTCGGGAGTGACCTCGAGTTGCCAGGGATCGGCAGAGGTGAGAGGATCGAGCATCCAGTGGACTGCTCTCCTCTCCTTGGGAGGGTTGTCATCTCGCTCCTTGACTGCCCCCTAGTGGAGATTGGAGGGCAGCACCGGAGGCTAGGAGACACAGGAGCATGGAGACATGATGTGAGCATGCCTCCACACATGTATGTTCACGCCAGGGGGAGGGGTGTACAGGGAGAAAAACAGGAAAAGGAGCTGGCAGGCTCCATGACATCGTGGCACTGTACCTGACTGTGGTGACCCTGGATATCTGGATTGTGCTTCGGGGTGGGGAAGGATGGATCTCCCCTCCAGCCCTGCCATAGAGGAAAATCCATGGAGGACTACCGGGTGAGCCTGGTGGAGTCGAGAAGTAAGCTGTGGAAGAGGAACCGAGCCTCTGGGGGTCATAGCCTGCCTCTCAGCCCCGCAGGAAAAAAGCAATGTGGAAAAAAGAAAAGTGTTAAAGAAAACATGGGTTTGTAGAACGTTTGACTTGTATTATGGATGTCAAAGACCAGATGTAGTTGGGTTTGTCAATTTGGAAGGGGCAGTACATGTTCAACAGAAAAGGAAATGTGAATTTTTCATCCTATGTTTGTGATGAATTCCACCCTTGGCTGCCCTTCTCTGGCAACTACCCCAGCCCTGAAACCTAACCACTGAAACCTACTTTATCTCTTGAACCACTGTGGATGTGTGGCTGCCTTGGGAGATGGTGCAGAGCCAGTGAAGTAGGGGAAAGGAATTGTTTAACCAGGAGTAGCACACTAAGCTGAAGCTTGTTACTAGGTGTGACCTGAGAGCACAAGGAAGTTAAGTGACTTGCTCAGGGTCACATAGTATGTAAGTGGGGGGCCATGGATTCAAACCTAGGTCTCCAGGTTTGCAGCTCAGAGCCTTAAACCTCTGTGCTATACTGCCTCCTGTCCTGTCACCGTCATTCACTACCAGTGGAGTTTTCTTCATTTTCTCCTCTTACTGAGACCACAAGGCATGCTCTGGCACTCACACCTACATGAAGGATTAGTAACTCCACTGCACCTGCTCCTAGGCAGCTAGGTAGGAAGATGTTGAGGCAACACCCAGTCTCTGCAAGGTGGTGACCAAGTAGTGGCACATGTTTTCCCCATCCCCAAAGGAAGAGTGCTATCCTGGATGTTGAGATCCTCCTTCCCAGGCCAGCCCCTGGGTGAACTATGTGGCAATAACCCACGACAGGGTATGAGGTTATTGAGGGGATTAATCAATACCAGGGTACATTGTGGGGCACGAGGGCCACAGGCCATGTCCTCACACACCGTGGTGTTGATTAACCTCACAACCCCATACCTTGGAGTAAGGCTGCTTACAACATGGGTTATGTCCAAAACATGAGAAACCCACAGAAAGGGTTTTTTCTCATGTTTAAAGAACAAAAGGTACTGTATCCTGCCACCTTGCAAAATAGTCCCTCATAAGTATTGCAGATTGCATTGCTGTTATGCACATAGAAATGTCACACATACAGTATTGACATGATTTGTGACATATCCTGTGCATAACACTGTCTCCTACCTTGCCTACCATGTGTAGTTATGACTCCCCCACACACACACATTGACATGCAGCTCGGAGACACAGGGACAAGGAATTGTTGGTATCTCTCTCTCTCTCTCTCATTCTCTCTCTCTCTCACTTGCTATGACTTTCTGTTTTTCCTTTGCCACCACCTCTCTGACCCGGATGATAAAATGATCCTGGCTCTGCAGGATGGGGGAGGGGTGTTCGCTCTCCCATGTGTCTCTCTATGTTCACAACATGCCTATGCTAGCCTGACTGCTTCTGTCCCGTCACTGTTGCAGCTTGCATTGTACATATCACGCTGTTGTGTAATCACACTACTGTGAGACACCCTTCACCTGCCTGTCTCTCGCTTCAGGATTTATCAGTGGCTGCCTTTCACTTGTGCTGGCTCACAGAGGGAACTAGTGCCAGTGCCAGTTTACATGAATTGCACTACGGAACCGTGGATTAAATAGGTATTTAATCCATGGCCATGCAGACTGACTCAACCAATAGTGTTGGCATGCCTGCCAACCCATGTTATAAAGTGTTTTAAAAGATTGTTAAAGCAGGCACAAATAACAGGAAATATAAATATTATCTTTGTCCCTGCAGGCCTAAGGTCATGAGCAGGTGGTTTTATTATATTATGTTTGGCATTACTTACGTTATATATCTGTGAAGATTAATAAGAATTGCTTACATTAGGTCAAGTAAGCAATACATGCAAAATATAGCAGAATTACTACGGTAGCAGTTGTATGAAGTTGAAAAGAACTGTGTGTAGTGTTCAAAGAAAATGCAAGAAAGAAACATTAAAGAGTCTTCCTTTTGTCCCAAGTACAAGTGATCTCTTTGTAAGGTTTTGTGAACAGAGAAGAAAAGGTCACTTTAAATGTGTGCTTAAAATAGAAAAAGTCAGAATTAGTCAGAGGCTAACCTGGGATTGGGCAAAATAAAGCCACGCTCGGCTGTACTGCATTGCATTTCACTGAGGAGTCTCAAGGTAGAGGACACAGGTCTTTAGTCTATTGCTTTCAGTCTAAACAACAAACCACTCTTGCTTTGGCGAAGCCTCTGTCAGCCTGCCCTACATAGGGACTCACTTTCTGCTCCCTGCATGCTTTGTGTGGGGTTTGAGGCTTTAGATTGTGTGCATATCATTGGGACAGAAACACAGACACTAAGCTAAGAGGTTAACGTGTGTTGCATAGCAATTTAATAATGGAGGAACGCTATTGTTCCTTTACTTCTTCCTTCACGCTTCCTGCTTTACACAATGCGGTTGCTTACATTCTTCTCACATTTTCATAACGCAGAAAACCTCCTTTTCTCTCTCTCTGTCTCTCTTTCTCTCCTCCTCCCTCCCTTTTCCCATCTGCTCTGTTCACTGACCCAGATACATAATCATAAACTGGCAAGCACCTAAAGAGTAGGGAACTACTAAAATAAAATGTGAAAATATTTACAACAAAATATAGTACGTGGTTAGCCACTGTTCTGTATAAAAATCAGCCTGATCAAAATATTTCTTGCTATAGCTTGATCTTCTGATACATTCTTTCCTAAAAGGAAACTGGTTATTAGATGTTTGATGTACTGATTGCTTATACAGTATATTCATTGCAAAAACCTTTGTTAATGCATCAGTTAGGGTTGATGGTACAGCGACAAAAGTTTGGAAATTCAATGTTAGGGTTTCCTCACCACCTCCACTCTCCACACACCAGCAGGCATCGGGGTGTGCCAAGAAGTCATCAGGCCCAACTCACCCCATTCCATTGTAAGCAAGCTGACATGCTACAGTAAGGAGAATGGGGTGAGATTAGGCCTGATGACCCCTGGCACACCCTGATGCCTGCTGGTTTGTGGAGGGCGGAGTGGGAGTGGGTGGGGGTGAGTGTGAAACCCTAACATCGAATTCCAAACTTTTGTCACTGTACCATCAAACCTAACTGATGCATTAATGATGTTTTTGTAATTAATTTCTATCTATTTGTTGAATACCACTAACATTGCTAAATGTGCTGTCAGTGTCTCTATGACTATATTTTTCATGCAAAAGGATAGTTGTGTGGTGTTCAATGCTAACACCTGACATCTCCACCAATAGCTTTAGAGGTCATTAGGGATGGGCAGACACAAAAGGTCCTGGCCCTTATTATTAGGACCAGGATCCATGTCAGAGTCCTGATTAGTTCTGATTAGTCCTGATTCAAATCAGAACCTTAATGGTAATATCCGACAGCAATCATAAAAGCATTAACAAATAGAAAATATAGTATTTTCTTATGAAAGTGTGTTCTGTTTCTGACTCCATTCTGTGTACTCATCTGCTGGCTATATATTATCCACTTCTGCTCCTCACCCTCTGTGTGGCGGGGCTTGGTATCACTCCCTCATTCTGCCCCAGTAATTATCCATCTCTTCTCATCCCATCCTTTGATAACCTTCCCCAATATGTAGCACACCTCTGAATTCCTATCCTGTTTGCTACAACCCACACTTCCCCAGCATGTATACCTGTCTCTTATATATGCCACCAACCAACCTGCCTCAGTATGCAAACCCCTACTTCACCTGCTGCTACTCACCCAGAAAATTAATGCCCTCACCCTCCTCTCATCAGTTCATATCCACCATGCCCCAGAATTAATACTCTACCGCTTGCCCCAATATTAGTAGCACTCTCTTCCTATCTATATTACCTACCCTGTGCCAGACTCAATATCACTACCCCATGTTCCATCTCCTGAAACCCATCTTATCCCAGAATAAGCACCCTATTCCTCCTACCACCTAGTGATACCCACCCACCCTGCCCCAGAATAAAATGGATGCCATCTGCTGATTCCCACCAACCATGTCCCAGAAAAATATAAAGAATACCCTCCCTTCCCATTTGTGCCCGATACCCACAGTCCAGAAATACTTAAATGACTACTCCTATTGTACCCCTCCCATCTGCTGATACCCCAGTCAAGAAATAAATAAAAGAATACCTCCCTCTCCCAGTTCCAAAATACTTAAATGAATATCCCTCCCATCTGCAGATACCCCAGTCCATAAATAAAAATGAATACCCCTCTCCTTCCAGTCCCAGAAATAAATGAATATCCCTCCTCCCTCTCCTGATACCCCAGTCCATAAATAAATAAATTAATACCCTCCTCTTCCTATCTACCAATTTCCACCTTGCCAGGCACACACTCACATGATGAGGCAGCCACAGAGATATTATTAGTTGTTGCAGGGGTTAACACACGACAGATAATGAGACCCGACACTGCCACTATCGCCGACGTTACCATCGCACTGGACCGAGCACTCATAATAGCAGCCTGAACACCACAGAACTCTTTCTCCCTCTCCCAGTATTTAGTGCTGTTTATTTATGTTTAGAATCCAAACCAGGCGCTGCCTTTTCCTCTGTCTTTACCGTTGCTGCTGATTTCTTTCGAGTTCTGTGTTGAATACACTATAGGCGAGATGTCTTTCTTCAACACGCTGCTTCCTGCTTTTCTTCATCACTGAGGAGGCTGATGACTGCTGCATTTGCTCTCTGGACCGTGAAGCATGCACACTTGAATATTTGCAAGAGGGCTTGCAGCCATATGGTGGGCACCAGACAACGTGGAAGAGAAAATATAAAATAACATTTTATATATTTTTTGTCAACGTGGGATCAAGCTGGATAGGGCATTGACATTTTATTTCTTTTCATTACAAAAAAAAAAAAATAGGCTGTATGGGTGGACCTGGTACACTGTTGCCCAGTGTTCTTGTTTACCCATATATGCTAACATTGTGAGATCCGAGGGGTTCTGATTCTTAACGGACCGGTCTGCTCATCCCTAGAAGTCATAGTTTTTACCACAGTGCAGTATACTTTCACATATGACAACATGAATACATAATTACCTTCAACAGTGAGATATGATTTATGATGAAATGGAAAAGAAGACAAAGCACACCAACCATTCTTTTGGGGTGAAACCCATTTATTTGAAAAAAAAAGAAATTTTGTAAACGACCCTGGGAGGGAAAAAAAAACAACTACTTGTTGTTAAAGAGGGACTACAGCCAAAATTTCTGGCACCAATAAATTTCAAATTTGCATCAGCATAGCCCCAATCAGCCTCATGCAAGAAATGAGATATCTAAGTTACTTTGTTTAAAAGTTACAAGTCATTTACAACCAAAAATTCACTGCCTGTTCAAAAGCCAGTTTCAGTGAAAAGCTGCTACTGATGTCATCTCCAGAACTCACAGTCTAGTCCTTCCTGTCAGCAAGCTTGTAGAACCTGTTTCTTGAAGGTTGGAGCTCATGTGCAATAGTTTTCACAAGTAAAGCAGGCAGCAACATTCAAAAACATTGCTATAAAACTGCGTGTTTCAGGTTTTGTAAAAGTTGACAAATGTGTATTCTTTTTATTTATTTATTTGGGTGCCTTTATGTTTTGGTCCTTTTCTCCAGGGTTGTTGAATGCTGAATCATAGCACACCACAGTGAGGTTTAGTTTCAGTTTATTTTTATACTGGAAGGCATATGAGCAAAATTTCCTGTTTTCACTGGTGAGGTTTGCAGACTGAATAATTTTCTGATGTGGTAGAAGGCTGTGATCATTTATACCTGTCATTCAACTGAGGTGATTTCTCAGGATGACACTTTAAAGCAATTATTCTGAGTCAGCCTGGTGGTGCTGAGGGTTGAGGCACTGGGCGCACACCTCCCGTCATGCTGGTGACCGGGTTCGAGGAGCGAGCCTGGACTGCTGGGGTCGACTGGGAGAGAGGATTGAGCATCCATAGACTGCTCTCCTCTCTCTGGGGAGGATCCTGGGACTGCTCAGTGCAACAGTGACCCCGGTGGAAGCGGAGGATGTGTGCAGCCGGGCACAACATAGAAGGGTGGAGCTGCAGTGGATGTCTCAGGCGTCATTGCACATCCGAGCTCCAGGGAAGAGGGGTGGGGACATAAAAGAAAAACTCCCTAGCCTGCAGAAGGCAATGAAACCACCAGGGCCTGGGTCCACATGCCCAATGCTGGCCGCAATACCGACAGCATATCTGGGGACTCTGGATCTCTTAGCTGGCCTGGGAAGAGACTGGAGTCCTGACCCGACTTAGTAGTTTGGATAAGTGTAGTTCAGGTGGCAGTTAGGTACAGGCATGTGGATTCCCGAGAGATGCCGAGAGATGCCCGATAGGCAGGTGTCAACAACAACAAAAACAATTATTCTACCTCCTGTAAATGGGGTGGGAGAGGTAATGCTGTTTGAAACCTTACTATGAGTTTCTATGCAGTAGCCAACCCAGCCAACCTAGGGCCAGATATTCAAAACTTTGCCTCAGGGCAAAATTAGCATTGCACAGTGGTCAAAATTAGCCTGGAACCATTTGCCGCCATATTCAAAGGAATAGCCACAGGGCTAAATGAGTTGAATATACCATGTAAATGAAGGCATGCAAACAGGGCTGAGAGCATAGAACATTATGGTATTGCACAGTGCTGACACATTTGTCCAGTGCAATCAAGTTTGCCTGCCACTAAAATTTGCTATATTCAAAACTGCAATGCAAATGAGCCTACTCAGGCAATCCATGGGCAAATAGCCACATTAGCATCTCATTACAGCCTGCTTTGCATGTGGATTGCCGGTGCTATAACATGGTGCACACAGCTCCTCCTGTAGGTCTGAATGGAATTACAGGTCAGTAGCCACATTTCTTTCTGTGCTCACAGCTCCACCTGTAGGTCTGACTGGTATTACAGGTCAGTTGCCACATTCATTGTGTGCTCACAGAACATTAGCTGCAGTCTTGGTTTGGATGCAGATGCAAAGACTAATGTGGCCCAGGTGAGTAGTACTACAGGAACAGTGGTCATGCTGCATGCCAGAGGCAAATCACTGTTCCTTCCACAGTGTTTATCAAATGGTACAGTATCATAGTATGCAATACTGTGAGGTACACAGCAATGCCTATGGTGTGTCAGGCAACAGTGACTGGTGCTATCCACACAGCGACAAGCACAGCTGGAAGGTGTGGTCTGACAGTGGACACCACAACTCATACTGTCCTGTGACCCACATGTGCTGCACCAGTGGCATGGGATCACCACACTACCATACACATGGCTGTCTGTGTGTGCGGGATCCCAGACAGGTGTAGGGTATGTGTCCTGGGGGCCATACATACTATCTTACTGGCACACTGTTGTCAGGAGCAGTCCCATCAGTGGAACATGTGTGCTGTGTGGATGGCCTCAACCATGTGGCAGTACCTACTATGTGGTGCAGCCTGGCCACCTGTAGACCCTCCCTCAACACCTCCATTCCCCAGTGCAGCATGTGTCTGCTGGACTGTGTTGGTGTCCCCAATGGGGGAACTGGAGGTGTGTGCTGCATGAACATGCTGCCATGGTGTCCACTGGGCACTGGGGCACCCACTAATGCCTGGCAGGGTTAGGACTGGTACCAGATGATGGTGACATGGGTAGTGCCATCTGTATGCAGCATGTCTCTGCCATGTATATGTTCTGTTCATTGTTTTATCACCTTGTTCACCAGTTAAACACACTGGGCCAAGGCCCAGTGACAGGAATGAACTGGAAACACTAACTGTGTGGCTGAGAATGCAATGGTGTACAATAAAGACATACAATACACAACAACACACAATACACAAGTGTCATATTTGGTACAGATTACAATACATTACAATACCGTACAAATAGTTTGTTGCTGCAAGTGGTGTTTTAGCTCAGTTGTAACATTTACATGAGTATTCACTTCACAGTACTGATGGGACATTGCATTCCACAGTTTGTGTGCCTGTGCATATGGAGTGGCCCAGGTGGCCATCCATCTACTCTGCCTTCTCATTGGATGCATACAGCCTTGTTTCCTGTTGCTGCTGTGTCTACACCCCTATCCTGGGTTTGCCCAGCATTAAGACCATCTTTTCATGGGTGGTAATTTGCACTGTTCTACATGTTGCACTAATGCACATTGCACAACGCTATACTTTTGAATATACCGTTGTGCCTGTATGCATGTCCCTACCCCTCACTTTGCACCACACATGCATTATCTCATAGCGTTGGTGTTATCATGTTGCACCAGCCTATTTGGCCTTTTGAATAAAGCACCGCACAAATGTGGTGCAATCATGGCACAATCGACGGCGCCAGGGAGCAAAGTTTTGAATGTCTGGCCTCTAGTGTTTTCTCCCTGCCAGGCTGTTATTTAACCTACATTCAGACTCATCTATGTTGTAGTCCATGTAAAATGATAATTTTACCAGGGATAACACTTCCACCACTAGCAGGAATTAACACATATTAGGCCCCTGTTAAAGAGCACCTTTCATGATGGTCCAAAAGTTACATCTTGTAGTCATTATATGCAGTACTAGACCTAAAAGGTGTCTGCATTAGTTATTTTGCCATGGTTTACTCTGTCTTCCATAATTTGGATTTGTTTGAGCCCTACTTTAGCCCTGCAGCACTTGCCTTTGCTGTTCAGCTGCTGGGCTGCTGGCTCCTGATGGCAGGGCAAAGGAGTGACTCACATTGTGTAGTACAGTGCAGTCACAGCAATTTGCAAGAGAAAACTGCCAGTACTAGTGTATATACCATGTCCCCCTTCCCCAATATACCCTGTTAGCAATGCATTATGCCAAAATCTAAATGCCTTATCAGTTTGTTTGTTTTTTGTAAAATTGACTTTCTTCTGCCTCAGTAACAAAGCATAGGGATTAAGAGGAGATTAAGTTGCTGTCAACATCTGTCCCACCTTTTTGACGCTCATGTACAAATTATCCCATTTTGTGAAAGACAGGACATGAAACTTACCAGAACAGGAGGCTGAGTTTCAACTGCTAGGAAAAGACATCTTATAAAACAGCAATATTTTTTGAGAGATAGAGATTGACATTTAAAACACCTTTCCCAGTTCTTTTGACTTTCGTGCATATGTTACCTTCTTGCACTGATTCTGGAATTGCATTTCATTCATTTTGCAGAATGCAAAAACCAATTGCAGAGGACAGTAACGAAATACAATTCCAGAATCAATGGAGGAAGGGGTAATGTATGCATGAAGGTCAAAAGGACTGTGAAAGGTGCTCTTTAAACTTGTTAATAAGCAGACACTGACAAACAACAGTGAAATTACCAACATTATACAATACTAGTAGCAATTCAACTTCCTAACAGACACAGAATTGTAACACCCCAAATGGTATAATCAGCAGTCTGAGGCATGCTGACTCAGCATTCAACAACCCTGGAGAAATGGACCACATCAAAAGGCATTAAAATATGAATTTGTCAACTTTTTCCAAAACCTGAAACACACAGTTTTATAGAAATGTTTTTTTTTTGAATGTTGCTGCCTTTTTATTGTAAAAAACATTATGCAGGATTTTTAAACTTTGGAGAAACAGGTCCGTAAGCTTTCTGACAGGAAGACTAGACTGTGAGTTCTGGAGATGACATCATCAGCAGTTCTTCACTGAAACTGGCTTTTTGAATAGGTAGTGAAATCAAGATTACAAAATAGCTCATAACTTTAAAATGAAGTAACACAGAAACCTGATTTCTGGTATGTGATTTATTGGGGTATGCTTATTCTAATTCTGCAAAGTAGCACTTTGGCCAGAGTCCCTCTTTAAGGAAAAATAAGCAATGTCACAGACATTTCACTAGTGCCGCATGACATACTGTTCATACGTACATTTTAGCATTTACAAGAGATACAATCACACTCCTCATTATGTGTCTTCAATACATTACGATTAACAATTATTATGTAGTTGGAAAATTCTCTCCCAATCCCTAAATTAAGGCGATCCAATAAAGAGAAAAAACTCATAAAATATAGTCTTAATACCCGAGTGTACAGAACAGAAATCATTATACACAAGCAAATATATAATAAAACAATATAGTACAGAGTTAAAGAACAGACAAATGTGACCATGCAGATTACTGTAAAAAAACAGGTATTAAGAAAACATGTAACAGTTCACAACAGTGTCAATTACATTGCATGCAGAAAATAATGAACTACTATATATGAAGAAAATGTCAAACAGAACATTAGAAAATGGCAACAATCAATTCTTAAACCTGATTGGCTGAGATGGGCTCCAAGCTGGGCATTTATTTTTCAATAGATGCCCAGCTAAAAATAAGAACCAGTCAAGTGCCTCTTCACAGATCAACATTGTTCAATAGGCCATTTTCTAAGCACAATAATACCCTCAGGGTGGGCATTATTGGGAAATACTGGACCTTGAGGCTAGAAGGCCATCTGCCTGTGGCATTGGGCCTCATTACGCTCTGGCCAAGTTCTGGTATTTCAATAATGCCCACCCTGTTGGGTACTATTGCTTACTTAGCACACATCAGGTTATAGCAAGTACTAGTCCAGAAAGATATACCAGTAGTACTTAATAATATTGCATGCACAACTGGAAATACAAACTACCATAATATATAAAACTGCAACTTCAAAGTGGTCAGCATGTTCACATACATAAAAGACAACATAACTTCATTTTAAGCATCAGTTCCTGACTAAAGGAACAACTTGCATGAACTGACACAATATAATGTAAAGTTTTACATGCACAGAATCCGTGAAACATAACAGAAAAGATAGGATTACTGACAACAGTCAAAAAGGCAAACATGAAAACAACATATATTTGCTAAGCTCAATATTTCATAGTTCAGCTCTGTGCTAGCAGGATAATTGTCATGTAACACTTTCCTATGTACTTCCACTTAATATAGTTAACCACAGTAGAAAAATGTAATTCAAAACATCACAGTTAGTTAGAATACAGTAATATCTTGCAAGGCATGATAAATAAACAAATAAAAAGACAATTATACACAAGTAGTATATTACAACGTAAAACATACTTAATTTAATTCACTTGAAACCAGGAAATGAACATACATAAGTATGTCATCTTCCACTTCAGTAATGTACTCAATGCATCACAAAATACTTGAACATCTGATGCACTCACAGCATGCTATCTGTGAATAAGGAAGTGAACAGTCACATCGATTGCTTTCCTTGCTAATGCTTGCTGCTATAATATGAAGTGCACAGGCTGCATGCCTTGTGCTCAGTATGAGCCATGAAGTACTGCAAGATTTCAAATTGATTTGTACTATTAGTTACATCAGCAGTTCATGCAGCATACCACTTTTATGACCACATACACAGTTTGTGCTGATTTCCAGGCCTATTTAAACTGTATATTTGTGAGTGTAAGTCACTGATATGTCTGTATCATCACATAACAGGATCCTTACATGAGAAGACTCTCAAATGAGAGAGCAAGCTGTCCCTGTATTACTGTGCCTGCAAATGAGAAACTCACATGAATCGGTGTCAAACAGTTTCTATACTGGTCATCAGTGGCAAGCATTTGCAGCAGTATCCACACATATTAAGATGTGCTTAAAAGTGCAGTGCTTCAACAACTTCATGGCAGCAGCAGATACATATAACAGCATGGTACACATCAGTATTCAAACACATCAATGAGCTGCATTGCAGTAGTTTGGAACCAGACATACAGAAGAAAGTCAGAAACTACAATACAGCAAGCACAAAGTGAGCACCTCTGGCTTTGCATTTCATGAGTCTGTATGGTATTAAGAATGGTGAAAAGCACAGATATCATGGTTTGTGAGCACATGCATAGTTTGTACTAATTTACGAGCCCACTGAAACTGTGACTTTATGATAACTCACTAATATGTCTGTGTCACTTTATACTTATGAGCAATGCAAATCACTGCTGATTTCATAAAACCAATAACATAATGTTTTCTTAAGCATACCTCCATCGTAGTAGATAGAAAACATGTCTTGACGTCTAATATGACACTCACATTACATTGGAATGTATCCTATACTCAAGACCCTGGAATTCTGCAGTTCTGAAGTTATGAATTTGTCGAGAATTTGCATCATGCTGCAGAATATATATAGTGCTGTAGAATTAATTGTTTTTGTGAATTTTCATATAAATATACTGTTTTCCATAGTGTCAGGCTTTCTTTCCCACCTCTTATCCTGAAGCCCCTCCTCTATGCTCAGCATATGATGTCATCGATGACATCACATCATATTTAGCCAATGACAGGACTGCATTCTGCCAGAGAAATGACTAAATCATGCCGCGAAATCAGAAAATTCTGCTGCAGAACACCAGGGACCCTGCCTATACTGCATGTACCTTACTGGTACCTCCCAAAAGTACTACAGGTCATCAGAATTGCAAGTACATATGCATGTAAGCATAGAGGTAAGCAGTGCAACTTCACAGTACACATAATGTTAACTGTGCTACATACCACACATGTGCTCTCAACGTTGTATAGCACACTAGATATAATATTCTTGAATGAAATAGAACATTACCATGCAGGTTCAAGAGGGTATGTGAGCCTTACAGATCTATAACATTTCTCAACACCAAAACATAGGCATTCATGAGGTTTCGAGGCAACCTCTGCTTGAAAGTGCACATAGAGTTGTTACACTCCACACAACCTCCTCTGTACCTTAGCCAAGTAATGTAATGACCACTATGCATAGACATGTCATGATGGTAAATGACAGCATGGGTGTAATACTGATCCTGCACAAACACAACTCTTCCAGCTATGTAATTAGTGACAGGTGTTACCACTCTTGTTCCTACAGAACCAAATAGATGCAGTACCAACAAGAGATACTGAGAAGCAATGCAAACTTGCAAAGACTGAGTGCACTGCCCACTACATCTACTGCACAGTTCTCCACATTGTGCATAAGTAAACAATTGCTGGTACTTAATGGAAGTAGCATGTGGAACATACAAAGAGATCCACAGCATGCCTTCTGTAACTTCCTCTTATGGAAGCCACAAGATGTACATGAGAAAGTACACACATAGCTTATTTTGAACAAGTCACGAACAGGTATGCCATCATCATGCAGAGTATTAATGATAGCCATCATAAATTCTGTGACATCCTGCTGAATGTTCTGAGAAAATGTCTCCTGTGCAGGATAACTTCCTACAACTGTACGTAAAGAAGTTAATGATATAACACTATTGTCACACCTCTCACCAGTTCTGATGAGTTCTGCTATTGCAGTAAACAAGACACAATTCTCTGATGCATGCTCAGCTTCCACAAAGTGTGGCATATGCAAAAATGCTTGCACGGCAGAGTTAGCATAGCAGTTAACACCAAGACTATTGTCGAGCTTTAGAACAGCACTGACAATAGACATTTTCTTGTCTGAGTGTGATTTTGTCACATCACATCTGCCCACTGTTTGTTCACATCCAACTGCAACTTCCTCCTCTGTGTCACAAAGTTTCCTCTTTTGTGCATGTGAACCTTTCTTAGACACCTGCTGTCCGGTCAATATGTTTAGAAACTGGAATGAGGGGCAAGTGAGGCTGAAATACAGTTCCAAGCGATTATATTCAGTGACACATTGCCTATCAGCATGTAGCTTCTCTGCTGATATGGTAATAATAAACAATCCAGGCAAAGTTTTGACACGAGGCAGTGCCACATAACTCATGCCATCTTTGTATATGGATGTTCCCACATCAACCATTGCTGCTTCCAAGCTGAGGCCTTGACTCTTATGAATTGAGACAGCATTTGCTAAACAAAGGGAAACTGCTTCCAAGTAACATATATGTCTTTCATCAACTGGGACTTCACAGTACTTCTATCAATAGGTCTGGGAAGTTCCACATTTATCAAACTTCACAATATAGCTTCCACAATGTTTTGGAACATTATACTGGAAGCTAAGAACATTCCCATGGCTCCATTGACTAAGCCATGCTCAACATCAAGTTTCTATGTAACGTGATACATGCATTCACACAAAGTGTCAGTGCAGTTTCCAAGCCAGCAGTACGAGACACGTCAGATGTTGGTTCCTTCAGATGCACAGTCACCTTTTCTATAATTTGCGACTCAGGCACCACCACCAACACTGTCTACACTATGCAGAGCCAAAATGTCATGGTCCTCTTTCTAAAGCATAATACCATTAAACTCACTGAACTGTTTGAGATGAGGCATCAAGCACACAATGCATGTGTTACAGCAGTATATCTTGTTGAAAACATCACAGGCAGCAGACGTAGAGTATCTACTGCTTTGCGTAACACGATTGCATAGTAAGGCAAGACTGTCTGAGTGAGACATCCAATACGAGCCTCATCAAGCACTGTTTTATAGACAATAGCCTCACTCTGTTTAATATTCTGCAACAATTCAACATAATGAAATAAATGCCACAGGTTAACACCACCTATGCAACTGATGGTTCTCTGAGCTTCCTGGGCTGATAACATGATGAAGACATGGTCACCATTCACAGCAGCAAATTGCAACAGGTCTCCAAAGACCACAACATTCTTTTCACCAAATGGTATATCATCATTACTACCCCTGATTTCTTGAAGTCAAAGATGTATGCAGGCCAGCATAACATTCCACACCATATTTATCTCATCAACAATGAGTAACTGCATCTTCTTGAATGTATGTCTCAGACTTGCATCTGTACCATGAGGCAACTTACGATACCGTCCTGTGGTGCCATGCTCTACTGGCAACATTAACAGTTGGTGGAGTAACTCCACCTATGTTGTACGCAGCAAGTCCTGTGGAGCTGTTACTGTAACAGATATGGTATAGTTGATGTGTTCCCTGATATGAATAGTGATGGCTTCAATCAGGAAACTTTTCCGGTCCCAGCTGATCCACTAACAGACAGTAGAACAAGTTTGTGGTTGCTGCATACACACTGTTTCTGTTCATGCAAAATACCATGCTTGACTGCATCTTTGACTGCTAAATACCACTTCCTGCTCTAAGTTTAACTGTTCTTCAAGCTGTCTACCAGGAATGCAACAGTGCAACCCATGTCGCATTGCACTTTCAACCTCAGGCATCAGAACATCTGGATCGTTCAACAGGAGTGCCAGTAATCCTCCTCCCTCTGGATCATCATTTTCCTGTGTACTTTCAGGGTGTCTTTTTCTAACCACTCTCTTGCTTTCTGAATCTGCTCATTTTCAACTTCTAGCCTATGTATGTAGGCCTCTGATGCATCACTTTTGAACTGCTTATAAGTGGCATCAAACTGTTCCTCATATGGTAAGTAGGAGAGTCACCCTTAAGGGAGTGCTTATCCTTCCGGGCTTAAACAGCAATAAACAGCAAAGAAGTAGTGTTCTCTTTTCTCATCATTGTCTAGACTGAGCCTGCAATGATCAATAAGCCATGGTTTAAGTCACTTCACCAAGATGTCCTGCACACCCTGTACCTGAAACGTATTCCTGTCCAAGTTAGTTTTGATGTCAGAGCAAAGTCGTACCATTTTGCAGCCTCATACAAGCACATCTGTTCCATGGCAATGAGTTGCTAAGGATAATATGTATCAATCAAGTTGTCTTTCACAGTGTCAGTAGAGATAAGCACAGCAGTTGCCAATGCTTCAATCTGCTCAACAGAACAAAGCACACACTTCTGATTCTGCTTGTAGTTGACATTCAGAAATTGTGTGGCATCTGACTTGCCATATAGGCGAATGCCAATCAGCCTGTCACTGTCTTCATATGCACCACACTCTCTGTGCATGAATGTCTTCAAACCAAGAGACCACAGTTGAGATGTCAAGGACCTGTTGGTGCTTGAAAGCTCCTCCCAGAGATCCTGCAGGCATGTTTGCTTATGCTTTGTTATGTATGATGTGACATAACGTATAAGAGCCATTGAATTGTCAGCCACAAACTGAACATCAATGTTTGCCTGCCATATCAACAGAAGAACAGGATTGTAGTCATTCACATATACCTCATTCTTCTTTTGAGGAAGCTCATAGACTCTCTTTGTTGATTTTACATTCAAATAATATCTCATTGCAGAGAACACATCATTCATGCACCCATCCTCACACGCACCTTGGAAACCAAAAGCGGCACTGTATGTACCACTGTGAACCACTTTTCACCACCTTGCAACAGTATCTGTTGCAAAGTGACTCTGAAACTTCTGAACAAGTTTCCACAGTGTGGGACTGTCATACTTGTCTGGCATCTGACAAGTGACATACTGCATGATAAACTTCAGAACCTCAAAATCAGGAGTTTCGTGGAGCATCCTTAATCCACAACAACATGTGCACATGGGGCGCCATGTGCCTGGTATTCCATTCTATAGAAGTGGTGCTCCACTTCTCCAAGGGAGGATTGGTCTTGGACAGGATAAATGTCAGCAACTCATGAAACCTGTGTTAGAAATGTTTAGATACAGACACAGGGTCCAGTGAGCACATCTCTCCCAATTTCATCGAAGATATACCATTTACTTGTGCATTGGCCCACTTTAGCAGATCTGCTAATTCATCCCATGAGTACTCTGTGTCACAAATACACTAAGCAGGTCAGGCCCTATATCCCACAGTGCCAACCTCAGAGCGCAATAGTGTGAACAAGTAACAGACAGGTTAACCCTTCTGTCTGCTTTTGGGTCCAAAATCACCTTTAGTCTCAAGTTCTGGGGGATTCAAACTGTGAACCTTATGCTAGCGTCACTAAATGTACAGGCTCAGATACATACCTCTTCCGGGATTGCGGTAATAATCTTTCGCTAGGGCACCAAGCCAGGCTTCCAAATGAACCCTTAAAACTCTATAAGAGACCTTAGGTATATTCTTACCTTTTCACAGCTTGGTAACACCATCAAGCCCTTGAACAACTGTCAGACTTAACCATCTATACGTCACATGCAAAAAAGAACTGCCAGACACCCAGGCAGTCTCTTAAGAATAGGTTTACTAACAAGCATTTGTCAATGCCGAATGTTGCTTGCTTGTATGTGCTGTTTAGGTATTTGAAGTGACAGTTTCATGCCTTCCTCCCAAGACATCCACTGTGTCTTTCCCTTCAGTATTCACAGAAGAGTGGGAGGGCAAGCGGCAGCAGTACAGCAGTTGCCAAGGGTGAAGAGGTGGACAATAGTCCATTCAAAGGCAAAAGAGTCCTGCAGGAGCTCACTAAATTGAAGGTGAGACAAAGCAATGGAACCAGATGGCATACGCCAAGGATATTAACAGAACTGCGAAGGGAGATAGCAGTACCTCTGGCAGCCATGTTCACTGAGTCATTCAACATGAATGAATTGGAGAAGGGCACATGTGGTCCCTCTACACAAGTCCGGCAGCAGGAGGAGGCAGGGAACAATAGGCCATTCAGCCTCATCTCAGTAGTGGGGAAGATCATGGAGACATTGCTTAAAGAAAGGATAGTGGGGCATCTAGATGCCATCAGCACCAGGACCATAGACAACATGGATTCACAGTGGGGACAGCATGTCAGATAAATCTGGGTGATTTATTTGACTGGGTGACAAAGGCAGTGAATCAGGGTGGAGCAGCGGACAACGCTGCCTTGATTTCAGCAAAGCCTTTGACACCATCCCATATAGGAGGCTGATAAACCAGCTGGGTAGGCTGGACATGGGGAAAGGGTGGTAAACTGGGTTAGAAACTGGCTAACAGACAGGAGGCAGACAGTGGTGGTAAATGGTATGCAGTCTAGGGAGAGTGGGCACTAGTGGGTGCTGCAGGGATCCAGTCCTGGGGCCAGTTCTGTTCAATGTCTTCATTAGTAATATTGCAAAAACATCTGAAGGAATTTTTCACCAAATTTTCAACATAGCCATTTTAAGACCTCTGCTCATGAACACTGTCACTGTGATTTTCTTAATTTATCCTGTACATTTATTTACTACCGACTGTGCCATTTATGCTACATGGGCGGAAACACTTTTGGTGAGATGTGGAAAATGACAGCCTGTACTTATTTATAAGAAGGTGCGCAAAATGGCAATGTTGGAAATCTGGAGTGAAAATATTGAAAATTCGCGAACTTGGCGAGAGTGCATAGGAACTGTACAACGCATGCTCGTAAAACAGTCATTTTTGGGAATTTTTTCACCAAATTTTCAACATAGCCATTTTAACACCTGAGCTCATGAACAGTGTTACTGTGATTTTCTTAATTTGTCCCATACATTGATCTACTTTCCGACTGCGCCATTGTGTGCTACATGGGCAGAAACATGTTTTGGGTGAGATGTGAAAATGTAGCTGTACTGTTCATAAGAAGGTGTGATAAAATGGCAATGTTGGAAATCTTGAGTGAAAATATTGAAAATTCGCGACCTTACGGCGCTGCATAGGAACTGGTGCTAGCACGCGCTCGTAAAACAGTCATTTTAGGAATTTTTTCACCAAATTTTCAATGTAGCCATTTTAAGACCTCTGCTCATGAACAGCATCACTGTGATTTTCTTAATTTGTCCCGTACATTGATTTAGCACACCGACTGCACCATTCTCAGCTACATGGGCAGAAGCACATTTTGGGTGAGATGTGAAAATGACAGCTGTACTACTCATAAGAAGGTGTGGTAAAATGGCAATGTTGAAAATCTGGAGTAAAAATATTGAAATTTCGTGACGTACGAGCCTGCGTAGGAACTGCATAGCAGCGCTCATAAAACAGTCATTTTGGAATTTTGGCACCAAATTTTCAACATGGGGTTTTGGGACCCCTTCTCATGAATGATATCACTGTCATGGTGGTATTTGGCTTCGAGGGTGATTTCACAGTCACGAATCACCCTTCGGCCCAAATAACGCCATGACAGTGACATCATTCATGAGAAGGGTCTACCTATCTGATGGTGATAATTCGCAAAAAGCTCTAGAGATATGCAACAAGTTGAAATCCCCTATTTAGCCCATTATACAGCTTAACGGCATTTCCTCAGTTCGCGGTCTGCTTTGAAGAAGTGCACGTGTTCCCAGTCCACCGAAGATCGTCACGCAGAGTCCGGAGGTAAGTATGGGGTGAGGGGGTGTGGGGAGGCTGGGTGCACAGTGGGTGGAGTGCAGGTTGTGGGAGGGTTGGGGAGGCGTGCCTTAGGACCGTTTTGTTTTACAGGTTAAAAAAAAGGCGTCGTGGGGCGTTTGCCCACGCTAGTGGAGAGCTCCAGCATGGCACAAGGATGTTGGAAGTCGTTCAGCCGACGGGGATTGGGCACCCCGCCGCCAAAGGAGTGCTTAAGGACGCTGGGGCTGCCTTAGACGCGGGATTGGGCACTCCTGTCAGCCAAAGAGTGCTTGCCACGCCAAGTGGGCTCCCAGCATGGCACTGACTACTGGGGACGAGCTCAGCCGACAGGGATTGGGCACCCCGTCGGCTATACAGTGCGTGGCGGGCGCGCATGCCTGCTGTCTGCCTGTGTGGAGCTGCACGTGAGCAGCCGATATCTTATCGGTGCTCACTGAAGCATAACTCCCCTTTCAGCTGTATGCCACTGCATTTTGGAGCGTGTCATAGACAGCTCCAAAATGCATTGGCTACAGAGCCGTGCCTGCCAGCACACTGACTGAATTGGAGGAGGAGGTGACACACTCCGAAATCTCCGATGATGGCACTATGTTTCTTGCACATGCGTGCAAGCAACATAAAAATGGATAAAACACTAAGATAAACTACAGAACAAATGTCAAAGAGCATCACAATCACATAAAAGAAAACAAGGAAAACTACAGAACAAATTCCTACAAAACACATTTAGATCTTTCCTATCTAATGTATTACCTCTGTAAGTGCGTTTAAAGTTAGAGAGCTGTGTCTTTCTGAGTCCCAAGATAGAATATATCAAACAGTTCAGACACAAGTGTTAGTTTAAACTGTGTCTCTCCACACCCCTTCTGTGAGTCACCTAACTCCTCCTTTCAGAATATAAAAATACAAACATGATGTCCTATGAGGAGGTATATTAAATAAGGTGACATCAGCAAAACTAATTTCCCAAATGATGAGTCTTTGATCCACCAGTACCTTTGAGGTTTACAACCCTGCAATCCATCACCTAGGTATGAATATAGCCAACAGAAATCAGCTAAATGATGTCCTGTCCTGTAATAAAATGTATATTTTAGTTTCACAGCTTCAAAGCATCAACAGGTCATAAAAGGCCATAAATGCAATTTCCCAAGGAAGTTAATTACATTACAGAGATCTCATGGTCAGTACATATGCTGTAGCTTCACTGAGACCTGAGGGCACCATGAAAGCACAGAATGTCTTATATGAGACAATCACATACTATATTTTTATATTACAAATACCATACCACAATCATAACCAGCTGGCCAAGTGTCACACTCTGCACAACTCAGAGTAACAAACCAAGTGGCGGGTCAACCTCTTGAAGCATGCACATGACTTCTGAGTACCTCTGAAACCAGTACTCTTTGGTTCCTCTCATGTTAGAGAAAATGGAACTCAAATTGACTTCTAGACTTTCATATTTGTCCTTCAACTTTTGCAGAAACTCTGCAGCTGCCATGTGTTGCAAAGAAGTAGTCAATTGTAAAGTGTGAGCTATGGAAGCAGACAAGATGCTCAGCTCACTTTCCCGCAATGAGTGGAATATGTGTTGAATACTCTTCCTAAATTTACCATCACTATACAGGAGTCTTGAAGCCCAGTGCTCAACAGCTGCAGCTTGAGCTTCACATGCATCTAAGCGCCCCCTTATTCCAAGTGGAAACAAATCGTGGAAGCAACGTGCTTTGAGGCTACTCTCCCAAATACTAATAGCACCACCCTCCACTGGCCTCATCTGACACGACTCAAGGTTATCAGTGGCAGGATCTTTACCATGCAAAGGATGTACTGTAAACTGCTCATGCACATTCCTCACAGTTGTCATGACAACCTTTTCAAGCATACCATCTCCTGCATGTGGAACAGTAGTTTGAGGAGTGAAATCTGACAAGTTATCAGTGTTGAGGTCCTGATAGAATGGCTTGTGGCCTTCAAGTATCACAAAGCCTGTTTCACATTGTCAACATTAACAACATCTTGCCATATGGCATTAGACTTTGTAGGAACTCCATTAACCAAAATAATAAGACTACTCTGGGAAATGGTATTGACATTTTCCTGAAGAGGAAGAGGAGATACATAATTGTACCCTTTAAAGACTTCACAAGATACATAATTGTACCCTTTAAAGACTTCACAAGTTCTTTTCTTGGCACATTCTTGGTCTTTGTGTTGAGACATAAAATAGGTTGGAAAGGCTCTGTCGTTGAATGAGAATGCGCCAAACAAGTTCAATTGCTGTTCTCTCCAGAAGTTTCATCAGGTTCCATATTGTTCAGTATAGAATGTGGTGGTAAGACATTTGCTTTGATCTTTGTGCTACAGTAAACACAAAGCACAATCTTTGATAGTTCATCAAAGTCAGATCAAAGCAGCAGGTAAGCAATCAAATGACACCACATATCAGTCATATGGAATATTTTTCCAAGTCTACCACAGCAGCCTTCCTCTTGTACAACAAACGCTGGCAACTGACACAAGAGAATTCAAGCTTTTCTTGTTTAGCCACCTCAAATTTTGCTGTCTGACTCCAAACTTTGAAACTAGAGCACCTTCAAGTACAGTACTGCAACTTCCATGGAGTCAACAGAAACATCTGAGTGTGGTTCATAACATGTGTGCCTCAATATACGCTTTATCAACACCGAGGCAGCATCCATATCTCCTTCAACCAGCAAATGATTTAACTCAGTGTACAATTTCACTGAACGATGCTACGATACACATTTGTCACAAATGTATGCATAGATGTGTTATAAACAGCTATTGTGCTCATATGGTGAAGGACACTATCACATGCACCTGTTTCCAGACATGCCAGTGAGTGGGCCCAGAAGTCCGCATATGGACGAATCTCTAGCTGTCAATATTATGGAACAGGGAGCAATGTTTTGAATATTGTGTTGCCTCAAATGTATTAATGAACTTCTGAACCTCATCAAATGATATCTGTTGTAATTCACAGAGGTCATCACAAGGTCAAGGAGCACACTAGGTCTGTGCTCCCTTCTTCACCCTCTGACATGGTACCGTGGAATTACTCTGCAACATTAAAACATTGCAAGCCTTCCCACACTCATCAAGTGTTATAACTCTGTCATGAGAAGAGTTCTGTAACTCTCCTGCCAAAAGTAAGCTTCTGAATGTTCATTATGAACCAACAGCCACTCAAACGTATCACAGAATGTGTCTCTGTTGAAATCTTGCACTGCCTGCAAGTTCAAGTAATTAGTATGCACTTTTTAGTGAAAGACTCCAACACTGACATCATCTGTCTCACAGCCGGGCACGGACATGTAATGCCATGTTGACAAACTGTTTTACCCTAAGTCACAGTTTCATCAACAGAAGCTCACTTTTCCTTCTTTTAGCCAAGTGTCTCACTATAGCAGTCATGAATCGTTCAGTCTTAGCTTTATGAGCAAGACCACGGAAATATTTGTTTTGCAGGTGCACTGCACAACTCCAGTTCTTTGGGATCTGGTTTTGTTCCTATGCTTACCTGGTAAATGTGCGATGGATGACACTTTCCCCCCTCACCCCCATCACCACACACAAGCACAGCTCCCTTGGGCAAACTGACAGAGAGTAACTGTCTTAGCTTGTCTTTGCTTAGCCAACAACTTCAGTGTGAATAGACACTGTAGTTGCTCTATGAGCAGTTTGTGTGCTCTGAACAACTTTTGTACATTTACTGTCTGTATGAGTTCTCAGATACTTTGTTCTGTGGCCTTTTACTGTGCTCTTTCTCTGCTTGGCATCTTGAGTCACTAAATCTGATTTCACCAGTCCCATTGTCAGGAAATCTACTTTAAAAAGGAGAAATAAGAACAATGTTAGAACTGTGCATCACAACTCTGCAATCACTGTCCCATAATCAATCAGACAAACTCTATAGAAAACCCAAGACAAAGTTACATAGTATTGCAGTACCACTAAGAATAAGTAGTCTATGAAATTAGAAGTACAAAGTACAGGAAAAGTGAAGCATTATTAAGATGTCACATTTTATGACCATACAAATTTGCCAGCAGAAAAAGGCCATTTGGTCTATTGATTCTGCTCGATTTTGTAGCTAGCAGCCCCATTCTGCAGCAGCCCCTCCCTCTCACCCCTCCCTTTATCCTCCCTCTTGCCCTGTCCCAGCCCCTTTGAAGCAGCCCACTGTTTTACAGGCTACCTCCTCTGCTGATAACGCCTTCCACCCTGCCACCACCCTCTCTGTAAAAAGTGTCTCCTCATTTCCTCCTGAAATCCCCCCTCCAATCTCATGTCAAGGCCTCAAGTGTCCCTCCACCCTTACCCTCAATAGCCCCACTGTACCAGTCTTGTTTATCCCTCTCATGTACTTGAATCTCTAGATCATATCCCTCTGTCCCTCCTCTCCTCCAGCTAGTACATGTTCAACTCCTTTAGCCTACTGTCATATGGTAAGTGTCCCAGTCCCTGGATCATCTTAGTTGCTCTCGCTGCACCCTTCCAGTAATTTAATGTCCCTTTTCAGGTATGGACATCAGTACTGCATGCAGTATTCGAGATGAGGTCTAACTAATGATCTAGAAAGTGGCAGAATCAGTCCCCGACATTATTCCCCTTGTGATGCAACCCAGCATTTTGTTGCTTGCTGCTGTTGCCTTCTTACACTGTGCTGAGTTATTCATTGATCCCATGATGACCACCCCAGATCCTTCTCCTCCTCCTCCTCCTCAGTCTCCGCCAGCTGCACTCCACCCAGTTGGTAGCTTCTCCTTGGATTCTTGCCCTAAAATGCAGTACCTTACACTTTTTGGCATTGAAGCCCAGCTGCCAAGTGTCCGACCAGCTCTCTAGCTTTTTCAGATCTTCCTGCAAACTCTGCCACTCCTCTATGTCACCCACCACCGCCCCATCTTGGTGTCATTGGCAAACAGCTGATCCTGCTCTTGATGCCCATGGGGTCTGCAATAAATATCTCAAATAACACTGGTGCCAGCACTGGTCCTCAGGAACCCCACCCATTACTGCCCTTGTGGATGAGAGTTCTCCTTCTATCACCACCCTGCTGCCTTCTCTGCAGCCAGTTTGTCATCCATCCCACCATTTTTCTCCCGCCCTGTGCCTTCAAGTTTTATTTCTAGTCTCCCAGGCTGCACTAGATTGAATGCTGCTTGCTGAAGTCCGTTACAGGGCATCCACTACATAGCCCTTGTCCATCTGCTTAGTTACGCAGTCATAGTAATCTACCAGGTTGGTTTGGCAGGATCTGCCTGCAACAAAGCCATGCTGTCTACTGTCCTGCAGCCCACTGAACTCCAGCAGGGATGCCAGTTTCTCCTTCAGGATTATTTCCATTAGCGTCCCTATGATGGATGTGAGGCTCACCATTCTATAGTCCTCCGGGTCATCTTCGGGTCACTCTATGTGCAGGAGAACCATGTGAGCAACCTTCAATCCTGGGTATGCATCCCTGAATTCTGTGAGAAACATAGACTTGAAGGCAGATAAGGACCACTGGCCCACCCAGTCTACCCATTTCCTACCTATTGGATAAGCTGCAGATTCTAGTTAACCAACAGCCTACTTCCTGCAACCCCCACTATAATTGCCTTATGTCTGTCCCATGCATGTTTGAATTCCCCACTGTTTTAGACCCACAACCTCTCCAGGAAGGCAGTTCCATGCGTCCACCACTCTCTCCATGAAAAGAATTTCCTCACATTACCCCTGAGCCATTCCTCTAATTTTAAACTGTGCCCCTTGTTCTACACATCTCTTTTTCGAGAGATGCTACCCTCCTGGACTTTGTTGATTCCCTTGAGGTACTTAAAAGTTTCTATCATGTCCCTCCTGTCTCTCCTTTCATCAAGGGTATACATGCCAAGAGCTCTGCCAGCTCCTTCAGTGCCCTGGAGTGAATACCATCTGGCCCTGGTGCCTTGTCCATCCTCAGTGCTCTCAAGCCCTCCAGCACTCTACCTTCTCTATTCACCCCATCCATTACTCCCTCCCCAACTACTGCCCCCACTCCCGTTGGGTAGCACTCCTCTCTTTGTAAATATTGAGCAGAAGCAATCATTGAGTGCTTCACCTTTGCTCCCCTTTCTACCCATCGCCCATCCTTCTAATCCTTACTATCTGTTCTTCACAGATCCTTTCTCCATGATGTACCCAAGAAGCCCTTCTTCCCTCCTTAATGCCTTGCACCAGCCTGAGCTCCTTGGTGGCTTTTGCTGTTCTTAATGCCCTTGTCACCTCCTGTCCTCCTGCAGGTACTCCTCCCAATCTTCCCCACCCTGATTTCCTGTATCTCCTAAAGGCCACCCTTTTCTCCTCACCTTTTCCACAACCCCCTGCTCATCCAGCTTGGCTTTTGGCCCTGGCTTTACTCTAAATCCTGCTACAGGAACTGGTAGCCTCTAGTATCCCTTCTTAATGGCTCCATCTCTGGTCTGTGTCCATACTAGGCTGGATCCTGGCCAGGTACCACTGATCCTCCCCCATCTTTGCAAAATCTGCCAGCCTGAAATCCAGCACCTTTGCATTGGATGCCACCCCTTCTTTGCCCATAATTAACCTGAACCATACTGGTGATGGTCAGTCCTCGCTAGTGGTTCATCCACCTTGGATATCCCTCACAAACTGCCCAATTGTAAGCACTAGGTTGAGGGTGTTCTGCCTCCTCCCAGTTGGTTTGCTGACCACCTGTGTCAGGAAACTTTCCTGAAAGGCATCCAGCAGTACCTGCTCCTTTATTGCTGGTGGCTAGGGTTACTCAATCTTCCCCGGCAGGTTGAAGTCCCCCACAACCACCACTCCCTTCCCGCTGGTGGTGGGGGCGGTGGTAGAAATTCGCTCCAGATGATTACGGAGTGCTGCGGAATCTGTGGAAGTTCCACAATGCAAGCGAAAGTACTTGCATTATTATGGGGAACGCCAAGTCCATAGAGAACAATGACTTCATGTTATTATGCCTTTTCAAAACCACTTCTCCACCAATTTTAAGGCAAAGTACTGAAATCAATGTACTTGCCTTGTTTTTGAAGCTCCAAAGTCGAATTTTGCAGTGCTTTATGGGATTGCAGGTCACATGGGCTCTAGACTGTTCTACACAGCCTCAGTTCTGTGTAGTGTGTGTGATGGAACATGGAGACAGTTCCTCAGAGCTCTGCAACTCAAATCCTCTAAAAGCTGTTAAAAAGCCTTTTGAGCTATTTCTTTCGCTTACAATTTAGTACATCAACTGTAGGAAACCCTCCTGTGCTCATATCATCGAATGTTTATTGTCTGTGTGGATTTTGAATGTTAATTTAGAACAGTCAGGCTGTGTACTGTGAAGTGTGCTTTGGGGAGGGGCATATCTGTGGTGTAGTAGATTAACGGAGAAAATAAGGTCTTTCTGTTTTGGTTTTATTTTCTTGTATAACTGTTAATGTACACAAAGTAATATTTTTAGTCATTCTTTAAATTTTTTGCTGATTGTTGTGGTACAGCAGTGTATAATTTCAGTTTGTTTAAAACATTTGGTTATATTACTAAAGGTTTCAATTTGCTATGCATTATTGTAGTGTGTGGTATGTTGGGATAGTGCCATTAAATCAGACACCTTTTATTGTGCCACAGAGTAATTGCTGCAGTGTGAACCTGTTATCCACTGCACCTGCATGAATTTTTATACTGGTTTGTGGTATCTTTACTGGTAGTGGACTGTTACTGCCATGTGTACCTTCCCCAACTGGCAAAGGTATTTTTTCCAGATTTGGATTTGCGACTTGTGAGCACTGGTTAGCTGCTGTTGTGCCTTTGTGTCTCATCTCTTGAGTGCGCACAATCTTAATCTGTCTGTGTGTTTAACTGCAGTACACCATTAATTCTGGAAGACTTTGCTTTTTGGTTACCATCTCATTTCCTTCGTCAGCTCTGGAATTTACTGGACACAAGACAGTAGCATTTGTGGATGCACATTAATTCTGGTGACTGCATGTGACCACTGCGCACATGACTGAGTGTGCCAATTCTGGAGACTTTGCATTTCTGGTTACACTCTCATTTCACTTCATCAGCACTGAGGAATTTTATGGACACAAGACAGTAGCATTTTGGGATGCACATTAATTCTGGTGACTGTGTGTGTGAAGGGCTGCCAATATTATTGTCACTTTGCCTTACTTCAGCATTAAGGCAGAATGACAATCGTGATAATAATCACAAGGCGGAGAGCATTTTGCATTTGCCACTTCATGAAGCGGATTAACAAGATGAAGTGCCCACTTCACATTCACTTTCTGGCAAAGTTTAAATTTACTGCATCTCTACTTCCCACTTGCCCTTCTAATCTGCCTCTGAGCTCCCTGCCCAACTCCTCTGTCTGGGAGGGTGGCCTGTACACCACTCCCATCTGGAGAGTCCTATTCCTGGAATCCTGCATTAGCAGCCATAATGACTCTGTTTCCTCCTCCCCCCTCCCTAATGCACTTTAGCCCCTCCCTCATGTATAATGCCACGCAAATGTACATTTCAAATATCCCTATCAAATTGTACCACCACAGTACAACTTAATTAATACTGAACTCCTGGGACATAGCTTACTACACTGTACTATATTACTGTAACCCCCTTACAAATGGGGTTTCAAAAGTCTTCCTTGAGCTTGTCTAAATGCTCACTGCCAGGCTGGTGTCCTGCATTTTAGCAGTTTAAATGTGATTACCAGAGCCTGTATAGCCTCTGTGTACTGTCTTTTAAGAGCTGCCTAATTGCAGCTTAAGTAATCTGAGAGGAGCTCTGTTGAATGATGTAACTATTTGCTGAAAATCATTTGGAGTGATAATGATAATGTAGTTTGTCTAACCTGCTTTCTTTGTAGCAAGGACTGTTTTTGTTTGTCTCCACTATCTTGGTCCTGGACTACAAATTGGACCACACAGTACTGGTGGAACCTAAAATGTAGCTGGACTACAGGAGCTGTCTGAATTCAAAATCTGTAGGAACTGTAATTTGGAAGTTTTGTGCCTTTTGCAACTGAAGGGGAGCTCTTGCTTTGACTGACAACCAGATCAGCCAACCAAATCTTTTGGATCTTGGGGAAGTCCCGGCTGCTTGCAGTTTTCAGTTAGTTCTGAGCTGGGAAGTGAAATGAGATAAGCTGAAGTGATTCTGAGCAGCAATCCTGAGTGGATTTGCATGGGAAAACTGTGAAAGGGCTGAGTTTTTGGCTTGCAGGTCTGCCTGCTGTCCTGAGAGGAGAGAAGAGAATTATTTTGGACTAAATCCAAGTTTGTGTGACTAAAGTAAGCTACTGAAGTGGGCCAGGCTCAACCTGAAGAAGATCAAAGATTTTGCTAAATCACACGATCAGCCTGTCAGGAGTTCCAGCTACCCCTAAACTCCCAGTGTGTGCAGAGACTTTGCGATTGTGACCGGGGCGCTTTGCCTAGTACAGTAGAATTCCTGTACATGTAAATGTGCTATGAGCTGCTAGTGGGTTGAGTTAGTCCCCACTGTGTGAACTGTGTTCTGCTTGCTGGAAGCCGTATCAAGCCCAAACGGATTGCATCTGAATTTGTCTCCAAGCGGTCTGAGCCTTGCCAGACTGGCCCAGCCAGACTAGCGACTGCACAGAGAAGCCATCAACGAGAGACCTGCCTGGGATCAGCCCCTGCTCCACGCTTGAACAGGAATGAAACCTCTGCGACTCGTGTGGCCCTGTTTCTCCTGGCATTCCAGATCAACCACCTGCAGTCTTGATTTTTGTCCAGCCTGTGTCCAGTCTTGGGTATCATGAGTAAATACGGGTAGCTCTCTGCAACAACAGCTTAATCTGAGTGTGTCATCTGATTGTCTTGTTGTTTCATTTCCTTTATGAACTGAGCCCTCTGGCTCTGGATTACAAATATTGTGTACTGTGCATGTTGTGTTTTCCATCACAGGGCCCCAACCAGCTGCAACCCCAGGCAGCAGTCCTGGCTAGCCCATCTCTTCTCCACTTGGGTACCCAGAGGTGTGACTGTGTGGGAGGGACTCAAAGCGCATGCATAACTGCTTGATTGATATAACCTTTAAGCTAATTAACCTGATTTTGCCCTTCCTTGTTCAAGTCCCTGAATAAATCAGATCTAACTTTTCTGCATGTAATCTGACTGTAGTTTCAGTTTGTTCTCAAAGTACTGTACTGTTGCTATTTGCTGTGCATAATCTTTGTTTTCAGGGGTCCCCAGGGCTGAGCCAGAGGAACCAGCCCTGGTGGTAAGTGCAAACAGTGTGGGTACTGTGTGGTGTACCAGGGGTATTGTGAAAGTGATTATTGTACAGTGTTCAGGCCACTAGAGGGAAAGAGGGGATTACAGTATCCCAGAGGGCTGTGCCCAGGTTAGCTTGACCACTACCAACCCTGACCTCCGGTGGAGGCACCCGTTTCAGAACTCGGGCCCTTAACCTGCTACTAGTCAAGCAGGCAGGGTAGTAGCCCTTGGATAGTGCCACCTAGGGGTTACATCTTGGAGGCTCACCATTGGGATTTTGTGTCTTCTAGTGGTCGAAACTATGAATTATTGTCAAACATAAATGGCTACCCCAACAGAAGTGGCTGTACACCAGTTGGTGGGTGGTGTACAGGGCAGGAGATTGAAACGCTGGGAGGATGAGCTCCCCTATTGTCTGAGACTTTTGAGGAGAAACTTGCTGATTTGTTGCTGGAGGAAGGACAACCATAGAGGACTTTAGAAACTATTCCTGCCACCTGGGGTGTTCCTCCCTAACACCCCTCCACTCCAGCACCTGTTACTGCCCTGCCTTCTGTGCCCGTGACAATGCTGGCCTATATCTGTACCTGCCATTAGTCACGACTCCCACCGAAGGTTGAGAATCTTCTTGGGCACCCTCCCACCCCAGGGAGAGGATGACTAGGAGACCTGGATAGACTATGTTGCCCCTCTAGTACTTGAATGGCATTGCTCAGAAACAGAGAAACAAAAGAGCTTGAGTGAGAGCCTCCAAGGTCCTGCTCTGGCTACCATCCATGCCAAATGGGCCAATAACCCTGAAGCAACTACACAGAACTATCTTGCTGCACTGGAGAATGTGTATGGGAGCCTGGATTCAGATGAGAACCTGTGGTGGAGAGTAAGAAATGCCCAGTACTCAGGGGCCATTGTCTGTGTATGTACCTTGGCGAAAAGCTGCTACAAGGTGCCTCAGAAAGGGTAGTTGCCATCAAATGGATTAGGCTGGACGGATCCTGAAGTCTGCTCCATTTTTGGAGTTACTGCTTCAGTTGCACCGTGCCAACCGACTGAGAATCTCCCCTCTTATGACGAGCTAATGAAAGAATTTGGGGGTTGAGCAAATGCAATGCTTGGGGATTTCACCACTATCTGTTGCTACTACGCAAGTGACAGAGAGTGATCATCCAAGTGGGTTCAGGGAAAATGTCAGCACCTAACAAGCACTCTGAGAATGCAAGGACTTCCGCCCTGTTCCCAGTTTTTGAAAGTTGAGCTATTAAAGGAAGACTGAGAGTTGAAGGAGGGCACCTCTGCAAGGGTTCCCCCATGGAACAAGATTCTGGTTCCTCTCAGGACATGACTGCCATGGGGTGGGGTGCACCTCAGGCATCCTCTATCGAGGATAGCTCCTAGGCTGAAATCAAAGAATTGACTGCCACCCTAAAGGAACTATTGAGACATGTTGCACCCTCTCACTGCTGCAAGCAGATATTGGACCTGATCCCTTGCTACTACTTCAGTTCCTCATGTAATGTTCTCTCAAGGATGACCCAGGAGCCGATCATTTGTCACTACTGTGGAAGGAATGACCATATGAAGAGGGATTGCGGTCTCAGAAAGACTTAGAAAGTGGTGAACGGCTTCAAGGAGAGCTTGGAAAATGAGTCAGTGGTCAAGGGTGCACAAAATGACTACAGTGAAGGCTTCAGACATCCTAACTCAAACCCTCTGTGGCTAAATCGTCCATCCAGGCCCCTGCTGCTGTCCCTCCAGACTGGTCCAAAATAGTGGTCCCTTCAATGGAGACTACTGTGGCTGTGAATGGTATTCCTACTGGCTGTGCTGGACAGTGACAGTTGCATTTAAGGACTGGTATGACAAATACTTATCTGCTGTGCCCTTACAATCCCTGGAAGGCCTACATGTGTGGGGGATGAGTGACAAGTGTTATCCCTACCTAGGATATGTCCACCTCTGGTTGTCATTTCCTGCAGCTGTAACTGGTGTAGAGGAGCAAGTTGAGACACTGGCCTTAGTGTGTCCCCATACTGGACTGTATGATGGGGTTCCCCTGTTAATTGGGACCAACGCCCATATGTTTGTGAGACTGGCACAACTCTGTCACAAGAAACAAGGGCAATGGACTGGGATGGCCCTAAGAATTCCCACTATGATCAAGAGGGCCTATGATTTGCAACAGAACCCCAAGGGTGGACCAGGATGAACTGGTAGGAGTCATGTGGAAGAAGGATCCCGATTCAAAGGTACTGGCCCCTAATGCCCTGTGTACCATTCAAGGGTAGGTCTGCCTCCGTAAAGATGTCAAGAACAAAATACTGATGTTGGACATGCCAGGCGATGGAAAATTGCCAGAAGGATTATTGTTAAGCCAGCATCTTGCCAGCTTGTGCTCATGCCTATGCATGACGAAGATGAGTCCAGATTCATAAGGTGTCAGATCAGGAGATCCGGGTGAAGAGAGGATGCACCTTAGCTACAGTACACTGTGTAGACACTGCAGTATTGCCCAGCAACAAGCACGCTGGCAAGACAGATAGAGTGACTCCTGACTTGTTTGATTTTGGTGACTCCCGTTGACAGCTGAATGGAAGACTAGAATTAGCCAGAAACTTGCCCAGAGAGATCAAGTGTTTTCATTGAAGGAATGGGACATGGAATGTGTCCAGGGTGTGGAGCATCACACACGCCTGTACGATGAACAGCCATTTCGAGAAGGTCTCGACACCTAGCCCTGCAGACACAGACGATGTGAGAAGACACTTGTAGGAAGTGCTCACGGCTGGTGTGATACAAGAATCCAGGAGTCCATATGCTTCTCCCACTGTGGTTGTGCATAAGAAAAACAGATCTGTGAGAATGTGTGTTGATTATCGAACTCTGAATTGGCGGACCATCCTGATCAATACACCATGCCTGTATACAAGCTGCTCTGGATTGTTTGAATGGGAGTAAATGGTTCTTGGTGTTGGATCTTCACAGTGGATATTACCAGATTCCGATGGCTCTGGAGGACCATGAGAAGACAGCCTTCATCTGTTCTTTGGGGTTCTACAAATTTCTGAGAATGCCACAAGGGATATCGGCGCCCCAGCCACCTTCCAGTGACTGATGGATTGAGCGGTGGGAGACATGAATTTGCTGGAATGCCTGGTGTACTTGGACAATGTCATTGTGTTTAGGAGCTCTCTAGAGGAACATGAGAGTCGACTGTTCAGAGTACTAGACCGACTGGAAGATTTGACCTCAAGCTGTCCATCGACAAGTGCCAGTTTTCCAAACCTCTGTGAAGTATGTGGGGCACATAGTGTCTACAGAGGGATAGAGACTGATCCTAGTAAAGTTGAAGCCTTGACTACTTGGCCCAAGCCCCACAATTTGAAAGAACTACAACGTTTCCTGGGATTCTGTGGCTACTACCGCCGGTTCATAAAGGACTATTTCAAAGTGATTCGCCACTCTTGAATCTTATCCAGGGTTACCCTCCTACCAATCGGAAATACAAAAAGGTCCGCAAAGAACCAGATAAAGCATATTTCTGCCCAGGTGAACTTTTTGGGTCCGTTGGACACCTGACTGTGAAGCAGCTTTCAGGAAGTCATATACCAGCTCACCCAAGCCCCCATCCTCGCTATGCCGATCCCACCAAACCCTATGTGCTGCATACTGACTCAGTCTGCAGGTTCTAAGAACTGTACTGTATCAAGACCATGAGGATGGTTTGAGACCAGTGGCATTCACCAGTAGGAACTTGACCCTGTCAGAACTACCCTGTGCACAAGTTGGAGTTCCTTGCATTAAAATGGGCCGTTGTTGACCAGTTTCATGATTACCTCTATGGGGCAAAATTTTGGTGAGGACTGACAATAACCCGTTGACCTATGTACAGACTTCAGCTAAGTTAGACACCACGGGCACCGGTGGCTTTCTGTATTGTCAATGCATGATTATGCTGTCGAATACAGACCAGGCCTGAATCATATTGATGCTGACACCCTATCCTGGAGGCCCATTTCCAGAGTGACTGGATCAGGCTGTCTGAACCTGACATCAGAGCACTGTGCCAAAAGTTTGATAGAAATGAACTGATGTCTATGGACACAGCAGACTGCTTAGTTGATTGCTTGGGCCCCTCTTACACCTGCATACCAGCTGTATTGCCACTTCTCTGCTCTAGATATTAGTGCACTACCTCAGTTTGACAGTGACAGCATTCAGTGGACTCACTCCTAAGATCCTATGATTCAGCCAGCACTTGACGCCATTTGTGCAGGAAAGATGTGTCCAAGTTGTGTTCCTCTGATCGGCGAACTGCTTTGTTGTTTAAAGAAGGCCCCAGGTTGAAGCTGCTTAATCATTTGTTGTATAGAGAGACTGCAGATCGAGGTGGCCAAATAGACAAGCAACAATTGGTCCTGCCCACAGCCTTCAAAGATTTGTTACTGAGGTCCCTCCACAATCATATGGACCACCTCGGTATTGACCAGACCCTTGACCTAGTACAATCTCGATTCTACTGGCCCAAGATGGGGGCCGATGTTGAACACCATGTAAGGACTTGTAGTCGCTGCCTGCAGAGAAAAGCCTTGCGCCAGAGGGCTGCCACTCTTGTCAACATTACTACCAGCACCCCAATGGAACTAGTCTGCATAGACTTCTTGAATTTAGAGCCTGATCAGCGAAACACTGGCAATGTGTTAGTGGTTATGGACCATTTCACATGGTATGCACAAGCTTTTCCCACCAAAGATCAAAAGCAGCTACTGTAGCCAAGGTGCTAGTGGAAAATTTCTTCGTCCATTATGGTGCCCCCAGTGAATTCACTCTGATCAGGGCTGTGACTTTGAGAGTTGGCTAATCAAAGAAATGCCTCTCTATGGTGGGTGTGAAAGTCAAGAACCACCCTTTATCACCCGCAGGGGATCTCAACCAGAACGCTTAACTGCACCCTACTAGACATGCTAGGCACCTCCACCCAAAATATAAGCATAAATGGAGCCAGCAGATTAGCACCTTTGTACACGATACAATTGCACAAAGAATGATGCTACTGGCTTCTCTCCTACCACCTCATGTTCGGAGAGAGACCCGGCTGCCTGTTGATGTCTGTTTTGGGGTTTCTCCGATGGCGTCCGAGCCAAAGATTACTGCAGTATGTACAAAAACTGAAAGCTCAACTGAACCATGCCTATCAACTGGCCCAGACAATGGCCACCAAAAGAAATCTAACCAACAAAGAGAGACATGATAGAAAAGTAAAGGCTCAAGAGCTTAGGCCTGGAGACCGTGTGTTGTTGTGAAATTTAGGATTGCATGGTAAACACAAAATTGCTGATCGATGGCACCATCTTACCCATGTCATAGTTGGAAAGTTGGATGATTTGCCAGTGTACAAAGTGCACCCGAGAATAACTCCAAAGCTGTCAAGACCATGCACCATAACCACTTGCTACCTATTGGTCAAGTTATAATTGAGGCTGAACCCACGAGATTGATTTCCCTGGACCAGCGACTCATGCTGCTGCAAGAAAGAAATAGAGTTAGCCTGCCCTTGTGGTTGCCAATTTAAGACTTCTGCAGCAGGCCTAGAATGATAGTGACTGCCAGTCTAACTCGGATGACAGTGAGTGTGATAATGCCTATTACCCCTCATATGAACTGAGTCAGTTGTTTCATGGAAATCCTATGTTGAATTATGGGGATGAAGCTGGGCCTTCTGGACTGCCTAATGCCTTGGCATCATTCTTGGAGCCAATGCTCCCTGAAGGTGAAGTGCAAAGAATCACATCTGAGGACGCTTGTCTTTGTGTATTGTGGAACTGTATGATTTGCCTGAAGGAGAGCCTGATGCTATGAGTCTTTCTGGTGACTTGCCAGAACTTGAGGAACACTATGAGAGTGCTGCCCTCTTCAGTGCCAGAGTGTCTTCAAAATGAGCCAAGTGTTGTAGAAACAGAGACTACAGAGCAAGGGCTGACATTGCTCCCAGCTTGGACATTCCCATTCATGCAGAGGCATCCCTCACAAGTGATGAAATCTCCAAGACCATTGCTGAAAGTACAGAGACTGTGGTTGTTCACCCAGAAAGACTGGATGAGCTGTCAAGCCAGGGTGCACTTCGTTACGATTCCCCAGGAGGCCAGTGGATTTGCCTCTCAATGTAGTCCACAAAGGTGTTTATGTCTCTCAGCTCACTGCCCAAATTGAGCTTGACAGCCCATTCTAGGCTACTTGTTCTGCCCTCTCACCATGTTGCCCCTGCCCCATCCAGCCCCAAGTCAGCTGATAGGAAGGGCCCCTCTTGCATTGTTTAGAGTATAAGTTATTACATGATTCTGTATAGTAATGTTCAATGTACCAGTGTGAAATATGCATAATGTATTGTCAAAATGAAAATGAAATAGTGGAGAACATTGAAATGTATAGTAAAGTGACAAGTTATGCCAACTGATGAATCAGATAGTACTTGTATAGCATGCTAATGGTATAAATGTCTTGCATATGTTGCATTTTCAATGTTATAATGGTACAGACTTGACGTGGACACCAAGTTTTCCCAGGCAGGGAAGGTGTAACCCCCAAATGGGGGTTCCACAAAAGTCTTCTTGAGCTTGCCTAAATGCTCACTGCCAGGCTGGTGTCCTGTGTTTTAGCAGTTTAAATGTGATTGCCAGAGCCTGTATAGCCTCTGTGTAATGTCTTTTCAAGAGCTGCCTAATTGCAACTTAAGTAATCTGAGAGGAGCTCTGCTGAAAAATGTAACTATTTGCTGAAAATCATTTAGAGTGATAATGATAATGTAGTTTGTCTAACCTGCTTTCTTTATAGCAAGGACTGTTTTGTTTGTCTCCGCTATCTTGGTCCTGGACTGCAAATTGGACGAACAGTACTGAGTGGGACCTAAAATGTAGCGGACTACAGGAGCTGTCTGAATTCAAAATCTGTAGGAACTGTAGTTTGGAGTTTTTGTGCCTTTTTGCAATTGAAGGGGAGCTCTTGCTTTGACTGACAACCAGATCAGCCAACCAAATCTTTTGGATCTTGGGGCGTCCGGGCTGCTTGCAATTTTCAGTTAGTTCTGAGCTGGGAAGTGAGATAAGAGGAGCTGAAGTGATTCTGAGCAGTAATCCTGGGTGGATTCACATGGGAAAACTGTGAAAGGGCTGAGTTTTGGCTTGCAGGTCTGCCTGCTGCTCCTGAGAGGGAGAGAGAGAATTATTTTGGACTAAATCAAAGTTTGTGTGACTAAAGTAAGCTACTGAAGTGGGCCAGGCTCAACCTGAGGAAGACCGAAGATTTTGTTGAATGTGATCAGTCTGTCAGGAGTTCCAGCTACCCCTAAGCTCCTGGTGTGTGCAGAGACTTTGCGATTGTGACTGGAGGCGCTTTGTCTGGTACAGTAGAATTCCCGTACATGTCAATGTGCTATGAGCTGCTAGTGGGTTATGAGTTAATCCCCACTGTGTGAACTGTGTTCTGCTTGCTGGAAGCTGTATCCAGCCAAAACGGACTGCATCAAATTTGTCTCCAAGCGGTCTGGGCCTTGCCAGACTACCCACTGCACAGAGAAGCTATTGACGAGACCTGCCTGGGGATCAGCCCCTGCTCCACCCTTGAACAGGAACGATGCCTCTGTAACTTGGTGGGCCCTGCTTCTCCTGGCATTCCAGATCAACCACCTGCAGTCTCGATTTTCATCCAGCCTGTGTCCAGTCTTGGGTATCGTGAGTAAATACCAGGGTAGCTCCTGCAACAACAGCTTAATCTGAGTGTGCCATCTGATTGTCTTGTTGTTTTGTTTCTTTTACAAACTGAGCCCTCTGGCTCCGGATTACAACTATTGTGTACTGTGCATGTTGTGTTTTCCATCACAGGGCCCCAACCAGTTGCAACCCGGGCAACAGTCCTGGCTAGCCCATCTCTTCTCCACCTGGGTACTCAGAGTGTGACTGTGTGGGAGACTCAAAGCACATGCATAACTGCTTGACTGATATAACCTTTAAGCTAATTAACCTGATTTTGCCCTTCCTTGTTCAAGTCCCTGAATAAATCAGATCTAACTTTTTGCATGTAATCTGACTGTAGTTCCAGTTTGTGCTCAAAGTACTGTACTGTTGCTATTTGCTGTGCATAACCTTGTTTACAGAGGGTCCCCAGGGTTGAACCGGAGGAACCAGCCCTGGTGGTAAGTGCAAACAGTGTGGGTACTTGTGTGGTGTACCAGGGTATTGTGAAAGTGATTATTGTACAGTGTTCAGACCACTAGAGGGAAGGGGTTACAGTATCCCAGAGGGCTGTACCCTGGTTGGCTTGACCACTACCAACCCTGACCTCCAGGTGGAGGCACCTGTTTCAGAACTCAGGCCCCTTAACCTGCTACTAGCCAAGCAGGCAGGGTTATTAGCCTTTGGGATAGCGCCACCTACGGTTACATTACAAGGCACTTAAACTCTCTCTCTATGTGTAACCACAGAGTAAGGGCAGTGTATCAAGATAATGTGTTCAAATAAAAATGTCATCCTTACAACCACTACTGTCTCCAGCTACTACAGAACACAAAGGTTTCCTGCACTGCATGACACAACATCACTACTGTGGTATCTGTTTAAACTTAAGCTGCCACAGTGACAGAGCTGAACATCTGCCTATCTGCTGGAAAAGCTTCCTTTGCACAATTTGTTGGTTTACTCTTGTAAAGTAGTACATAATCTAAACATGTACCACAGAAATTTCTTAGGATCACCAAGCAAATTTCAGAAGAAAAGGACAATTTTTCCTGTACTTTCTTAAGTAATGTGCAATGGTGACAGTATCCAAACTTCGCACACTATTCCACTTTTCAAGCTACCCATTTTTTTCTATGTACAACGTCAGCACTTTTCAAACTCTTTGACCTAGTGTCACGAAAGATATGCAAAGTATTGTTAGCATACTATTCCACTGTCGCATGCTGCCAAATATTCTTATGTGCAAAAGGTTAATACATTTCAAACTATTTACCGTAATGTGTGAAAGGTAGGAATTGATCCCTTTAGCCAACAGTTCGCATACTATTATATTCTATGTGTGAAAATAAGGACTTATAGTGTTACATACCAACAGCATCCCGATGTTTCACTGTTTTCCCACACCCAGTAAGATAAAACATCCCAATACCAGTGAAAACCATAGTAATAGAAATAAAATAAAAATTCAGGCCCACTCTTTGGCCTATTTGAGGGCTTGAACCCCACAACTTTGGCTCCATGGTCTTGTGCACATTCCCATATGCCACCAGATGATCATAGCATTAGTCTTTGTGTACCAAACTCATGACAGTTCTGAAGACTAACAAGAGGAACTTTCTCGCAAAACAAATCTTATAAAAATTCGTTCTTAAGGCCTCTGTGGTGTTGCCACTGCTCCTTCGAAAAAATATTTGTTCCAAGAGCAGACTACTGTCAGCTTTGAACCCTGTATCCTTGTCTCCGGAGACCAGCCCACTATCACATGCACCACTGAAGAAGCACTAACAAGACATTCTCATCTCTAGTCTTTGTTTACTCATTACTACAGTTCGCAAATACAATGTCCCCATTTAATGCATTATCAATTACTTTTCGAACTTTGAAAATCGGCTACCTTTCACACATAGTATCATCATGATGCAAAAGCTGGAGAGTGTGAAAGTTACACAAATCTTACTCACGTGTTGGAAAAACAAACTTCCAGGGCAGTTACCAACCTATTACACCTATAGAACCTATTGGTTTACCACAACATAACCCAGATAGACCACCTTAGGGTAGCTGGCTCATTCCACTGGGTGTCAAACAGACAAGGCATACTGATGAATCCTGGTAGGACGAAACATGTGTCTATGTCTTCTGTTGGCATCCTTTGCAAACTGTGTGAGAGAGGCCTTTCAGCACCATGCATGTCTGCTCAAAGTTGAACCAGCATAATATTCTGTGGTGATTTGCATATGCAGTCCTTGATACTTTGCATTGTGGGGGCATGTGTGATTTTGTATTTCTTTGAAACTTGGCTTCCGGCCAAATGCCCTTTGGGTAACCATTGCCTCAGTGTTTGCGCACAGAGGTTATTTGTCTTTTAAATTGTTTTTTGTTTTAATTGGGTTCACCACAACATAACCCAGATAGACCATCTTAGGGTAGCTAGTTCATTCCACGGGGTGTCAAACAGACAAGGCATACTGATGAGTCTTGGTAGGACAAACACATGTCTATGTCTTCTGTTGGCAACCTTTGCAAACTGTGTGAGAGGCCTTTCAGCACCATGCATTTCTGCTTAAAGTTGAACCAGCATAATATTCTGTGGTGATTTGCATATGCAGTCCATGATACTTTGCATTGTGGGGCATGTGTGATTTTGTATTTCTATTACAGACATGTTAACAGCCAATCAAAATCAACATTTCACACATAAAAACGTAGTAAAATGTGCAGTGTGCTCCGAGGACAAAGAGGAACTTTGCAAAACAAATCTTTGTGAATTCCATTCTTAAGGCCTCTGCAAAATGTTGCCACTGCCCTTTTCGAAAAAATATTTTTGAGAGCTGTCTACTGTCAGCTTTGAACTCTGTACTTTTGTTTCTGAGGCCAGTTCACTATCACATGCACCACAGGAGACACACTAACAAGCCTTCTTGTTTCTAGTCTTTCTTTCTCATTACTACAGTTTGCAAATACAATGTCCACATTTAACACATTATCAATTACTTTTCGAACTTTGAAAACCGGCTACCTTTCACACATAGTATCATGATGCGAGAAGTTGGAGAGTGCGAAGTTACACAAATCTTATGCACATGCTGAAAAAACAAACTTTCAGGGTGGCTCACAAGCTATCCAGGGTTTTATTTAACTCTAAAATTGATTAGCGTTTTGCTCATAAAGTTCTAAAACATTGTGAAAATGCATAGCACTTGCCTCACTGTGTTTAACAAACATAGCACTTCTAGAAAACCTACATAAATGCTTTCTGTACAGTTAGTATTGTCCCAAGAAAAACTGCTAATCAATTATTTAAAACCCTGCTATCACAGACATGTTAACAGCCAATCAAAAGTGCAACATGCTAAATTTAACTCAGAAATGACTTCCCATGACCTGTGCTTCATGTATAAATTCAAGATTTTGCCCATAAAAACATAGTAAAATGAGCAAAGTAGCCCTGAGGACAAAGAGGAACTTTCACAAATAAATCTTGTGCAAATTCACTTCTTAAGGCCTCTGGTGAAACATTGCTACTGCCCCTTTCAAAACAAATATTTGTTACAAGAGCAGGCTACTGTCAGCTTTGAACCCTTGTCTCTGGAGGCCAGCCCACTATCACATGCACCACTGGAGAATCACTAACAAGACATTCTCATCTCTAGTCTTTCCTTACTCATTACTACAGTTCACAAATACAATGTCCACATTTAACACATTATCAATTACTTTTCGAATTTTGAAAACCTGCTACCTTTCACATAGTATCATCATGACGCGGAAGTTGGAGAGTGTAAAGTTACACAATTCTTCACACATGTTGAAAAAACAAACTTCCAACCTATGACAGACATGTTAACAGCCAATTAAAAGACAGTGTAACATGCAAAGTTTAACCTGGAAATGACTTCCCATGACCTATGCCTCATGTAAAAATCAACATTTTGCACATAAAATGTAGTAAAATGCTAAGTAATGTACTTTGCGAAACCACTGTTTCCCAACACTATACACTCGCTCATGTTACTAAAATTATTTTAAAAACATAAGAACAGGCAGAGCTTAATCAACACACTAACACAGTAGGAGAACCAGTCAAAGACCTCAATATTACTTTGCTAAATAGAAAGTCAAATGGAGCATTGCATCCAGCCTAATTTTTCAAAAATAACAAAGTCTCACTGCTGATTGCCGTTGCACAATTCAAAATCACTGTTAAGTAAGTACTACCAACAGATTAATCAAGAATTTGTCATAAATGTGTTGTGCATAGATCTGTTTTTATTATTACATCACAATAATGTTCTACTCAGCAGGAAGGCTTAAATAACCATAGCAGGAAAATATTGTAATGTAGAGGGAAGCCTATCCCAACCAATTGTTACTTAAAATGTTAGTTCTGCACCATTTTCAAGCAAGTGTGCGAAAAGTATACTTTTGTGCATTCTGTATCTGCAAAAGAACTTTTGGTGAATTCATAGCCGGAACGTGGAAAGATCATGTTTCGCACATTTCAACTATAAGTACATCTTTCGCAAACACCAGGCAGAATGACAATTACTGGAAAATGAGCACAGTACAGAACTCTTCAGGAACCACAATTATAATAGAAACATTTTCTAATGCTCCCCAAAAAAACTTATACAAAGCACCATACATACACAACAAAACATTTAATCAGTGTATAAATATACGTATCCTCAGTTAGTATGCCAATAAAGTATTTAAATCTAAGTTATATAGGTAAAAAATATTTCTCAGCGTAAGACAAAGGAAAGCATGACTTACCAGACAGAGCAGCACATGCCAAAGGAAAGAACAGTCCCTGTTCCTTCCAGACATAGGAGCAACTCAAAGAAAAATTAGATATACTATTATTGTTTGGTATCCAGGCAACCTGTTAAGAATCCAAACACAGTCTGCACATCTTAACAAAACATTGAAAGACAAACTCCAATGGAAAACGCCACAGCACAATTTGCATATCAGCTCACATCAAAACATAAGCAGTGACATTACCATCCTACAATAATATAAAAGCATTAACCCACCCCCAAAAAACCATACAGATACTACTAGTCTAGTAAAGTGAAACTGCTTTCACACATTCAGCAAGTTGCTTGTAGGACACTGTTCTTAGAAGGGCTGCTATAGAGATTACTGTCATCAGCTTTTCCTGGCAAAGAATTGATGATGGCAGCACGTCCCAGAAAGGTGGTGTGGATCATTGGTAGTAGCCATGTGCACTGAGGAAAGAGTTTGCTAGATCAAAACATTTTGGCAGTGACTTGTGTCTTGCAAACTGCTGTGTTTACTGGTTTGGCAAGGAGGCATGTTGTGTCACCAGCTCATGCCAACCATGCACAGACTGTTGCACACATATCCCACTCCAGATGTACTGCTCATCTATGTCAGAGGAAATGATTTGGCTGAAAAAGGTGGATTGACTTAATGGCAGAAGCTAAATCTGATTTAGTCTGCCTGTCTGGAATGTTACCTGCCTGTAAAATTCTGTTTTCAGATATTACAGAACGCATGATCGGAACAGAACAGAAACACAACTACAAGCTGGACAGTTCAAGGAAAAGGTTAACATTCACACATCAGGCTTCCTTCACGATCTGGGTAAGCACACCATTCGTCACCCCAAATTAGATATTTTAAACATTGACTCTTCCTAAAAGATGATGTGCATTTCTCAGATGCAGCAATTGCATTTTCCTAGGGGCTGCCGTCATGGAATTCAGACTGCTCTCTGGCGTCCTTCTTCAAAACTGTCATAAAGAGCATCACACACAAAAGACTCTTTTAGAGCCACAAACGGTTGTTCAAAAAATAGAACTAAGTAATAACACATGCCAGAGTGTGCATTGGACAATTGTAACACATGGCTCTGTGGACATACTGAGACACAAGGCCGCCACCAAGTGCATCCCGCTCTCTAGTAGTGCATTACAACCATATAATGAACATCCCGCACTGTGTATTTGCAGTCATAAAATGGGTCTGTGTGACGGATGACCCCTGTCATTGGTGAGGTGCCCTGGTAGGAAGAAAACGGGTCTTTCCTTGACCCCCCCATTAACCTACCTTATGCCTATGTTATATAAAGTACATGGAAGGAATAGATGAAAGTGCTGGAGCGCTTTAAAACAATTAAAGATTAAGAGTGCTAGCTAAAAAGTGCAGGGATTTGTTAAATGCTATGGTTAAAGTACCAGAATAGTGCTTTCTGTACAAAGAAAGAAAGAAAGAAAGTAAGAAATATAAAATGCACCTGTGCCTTTAAATTGCAGTAATAAAAAATATAGAAAGGGAACCACAGAGTAAGGACCCATCTGTATTGTCTGTTTTCTATGGTTGCAACCTCTATCTTCCTTACTAGTGCAGCTATCCCTTTCTTGGTTGGAGGCAGGCCACCTCTAAGTAGACCCCTTCATTGTCCAAACCCTCATTCAAGTTCTCTTCCTTCTGGGTCCAGGTAAAAGTTTCATGTAAGGGAACCTTAGTTATAAACTAAAACACAAGTGGCAATATGTGTTTTACCTAGTGGCTAGCTAAATGAGCCCAGGATTAAATAAACCAGTAAGCAGCATTCTCTTTCCTTTGCTTTATTACATACTGTGCTGCCTTGCTAGAAATACAAAGATAACATAAGTGGATATTACTAAGGTACAGTATTATTAGATGCTCTGTTAGCAAGTAGCAGTATTGTTGAGTCTATAGGAAGAGTAACCCCCTTTGTGGTTGGTAATGTCCCCTGAAAGAGTAGTAACAAAACGAAGGCCCTTGGGTCTTACAATGAGGCACAAACCATTTTCTACTGAAGTAAAAGTATCAGTGTCTAGAGATGATGTCTGTATAGAGCTGCTGTTGTGCCTGCACAGTGCTTTATAGCACACTACGCAACAACCTAAAAATAAATGAACACAGTAAATAAGTTACATTAAGCCCTAGTACGCATTGTAGCTATGGATAGCAATTGGGGATTTCTGTGAAAAGTCCTGTCACCGCCAAGCCTGTGGAGCAGAGTCAGTAATGCCTGATATGGATACAAAACTGAAGTAATTCCATTTAAACAAAATTAAAATAAAGAACTGACAGTCCTCCCCCACCCCACATCATAGCAAAATGCTGGGTCAATAGCTTACCTCAGGTTAATTTGCTGATGTGTAAACAGTCTTGCAGAGGGTAGAAATGAGAGAGAAAGATACTGTTTGGGGCCTGATAAGCTGCAGCCTTCTCTGCAGCAGGCCAGGGTGTCGGCTGCACAAGTTCTCCTTCTGCACTCAAACTGTTGCTAGGGAAGCAGCGCCCCTAGAGGCCTATATTTATACAGATTCTAGCTGCTTTGATTATTGATTGAGGAGGAGCTTACAGTAATTAAAAGATAATCAAGCATTTGGAGTCACTTTCTAACCAGGATTATGGTGTGTAATAAAGATGTTGGAGCGAAATAGCTATTAAAGTAATAAGGCTTAAAAGCAACGATTGTACTATGTATAGGAGCAAGTTGTGAGCCTAGAAACTCAAAAATGTACTTAATTGGAAATGAATTGATGTCACATGACAGTGATGTCATTGATAAAAACATATAAGCCTACCACTAGGGTGGATTTATTAGATAAGGCATCAGTCTAGAACTGACTGTGAGAGGTGTAAGACCTTAAGTTTAGAAGGCTTGTGTCTACACCCTAGACAGCATTGATGTTATGGACTTAATGACAATTTTCTTATTTTCTGTTCTGAATAATTATCATTTTATGCTACAAATAATAAAATGATAAATGCCAGCCTGGTATTTTTTATGCACTAACTCTGGATGTCTGCCTGCTAATTGCCTCCTGAACAACAACCCCCTGCAGTCTGTATATCTGAATACAGATTGTGAATATAGCCATGGGTTAGACAGTTCTGACACACTGCTAACAACCAATCACATTGCTTGAAATCCTTTACCCATTTCATGAATCCACTAGGCACATCAGTGCAGATAAGATATTTGTTCCCTACACAATTTTTGCCAGCATTCCTACAACTGCTGCAGTTATGTTCATAAAAGGACATCATGTTATTGATAATGAAGGCAGAATAGCGCAGTGGTTTAAGACTCTGAGCTGTAAATCTGGAGACCTGGGTTTGAATCTCACAGCCCTGCTTGCACACTATGTGACCCTGAGCAAGTCACTTAACTTCCTTGTGCTCCCAGGTTGCACCTGTAAACAAGCTTTCACCTTAGTGTGTCTCTCTCTTGGTAAAACAAAGGTAATAATAAAAAAAAAAAACAATGTTCCCAACTTTATTCACCTATAAACCACCAATCGAACAATATAAGTTACTGAAAGGTGGCAGAAGCAACAGAAGATGGAAAGGAAGTTATATGAAATGCAACCAAACAACTACCTCCTCTTCTGACCAGATCACACATAACTACTACTCAAACACACAGCCAAAGTGTGTCCTATAAAACTCATTATCACCGTGAAACAGAACATGTCTAGACCTACCTACCAAATTAAAGGGAGGGGTACGTAGACTGAGTCTGCACAATGACAACAAAACTTTTCTGCACATATATGTAATGCTGTGTAGTGATGTTAGGACAGCACAGATTGTGACCCCTCACTAGATTCAGTACTCCTGCAAACAGTTTCCTGGGGGTGAGGACCTGTCTTACTGCATTCCTGCAATTGTCTTAGCGTCGCCTTCTAATTTCTTTTTCATTTCTCTTTTTCACAATATCACAGACATGTATCAACGCTGGACCCAGTCTGAGACACTGCACCTGGTGGAAACACTCTCCACACGTACAGACCCTAAAATCATTATGTGTGCCAGCAATCAACCTCTTTCAGAGATGTGGGAGGCAGTGACCAATGACTTGAAAACAAAATACAATATAGACAGGAACACCGGCATGTGTAAAAAAAAAGTGAAATTGGTCTGCCAAACATTTTCAAAGATGCAATCAGCAGAACACATCCCAGACCAATGCACAGCATGGTACAATCTTGCTCATGAAATACTGATTGCAGCAGGCAAGCAAGGTTGGGGAGCGTATATATTGCAGTAGGTGAAAACTAAGCAAAACACTGATACAGCTGTTTGTACCACAAGTACTACTAAAGACATCTTCACAATATGCACAGACAAAATAACCCTTGTAAATGTAACAATCTTTCTTGTAGAACGATAAAGGGCTTGCCCCACCACAGGCAAGAAAACCACTGCAGATTACTGATACATCTGACTCTGAAGACTCTGAGTCTGTTGAATACAGTGAAGGAGAGGAAGAACAGGATGATGAAGAACAGATAGAAACAGGTAAGAACCCAGTCACTGCTCCTGTTCAAAATTGTCAGAAACACAACTTACACTTTGACTAAATAGTACACCCTGACAACCATTGTGAAGATAATCTTCCTCATACTGCCAGATAGAGAAACAGGAGGGCATGTCTACGACACATCTCCAGCACACCTTCCCACAGAGGAGCATACCAGAAAGCAATCATCATCTACATTTTCTGAGGGACAAGACAAGCAAGGCTGTCAGCACCGCATACAGCACCACAGAGTTATGTAACACAAGCAGGTGGAAAGTAAAGAACCTGAAACAAATAGCATTAAAATATAGGTTACAATCTATTAGCCACTGAGGACACGTTAAACATTAGATGACATGCAGACTTCTTCCCAGTGCTTACTAAGAAATTACATGTCTCCACAGTTCCAGTAGCAGAAGATCTGAAAGACACCAATGAGGGTATGACAAGTGATCCAGAAATGGAAACAAACAGAATGGAATTGGTAAGTACTCAACATGACAAACTACTTACTGTTCTCTCAAATATAAAACCTATAGCCCACAGAGGACATAACATAGTCTCACATACAGAGTCCTTCCAATGGTTAGTGCAAAATGACATGTCTCTACAGAGCCAGTATCACAAGACTCATAGGTGCCGAAACAGAGGGGCCACTAGGGCCATGGCTCTACCACTTTCATAAGTGGCCTATCACTTTTTGCTATCATGGTAATATATTTAATAAGGAAATTTACCCTTTACGTCCTTGGCCCTACCACTTTTCAAACCATTCCAGCACCACTGACAAGACTTCAAAGACACCACTAAGGACATAGCAACTGATCCAGCAATGGAAACAACCATCAGTAAGTACTCAGCATGACAGACTACTTACTGTAGTCTCAAATGTGAAACCTATACACTGCACAGGACATGTAAGACATCATCTCAGATTGTAATACCTTTCTAAAGGTTAATCTGGAACTATGTCTCCACAGAGCCACCACAGGAAAACCTTCCAGTCAGCAGACAGGGCATGGGAACACCTCCTACACATGAAGAATCCTTTGGTAAGTATTCATCATACAAGAGTGCTTACTGCACCAGAATGTCATTACTGATTAATACTTTAGCAACAATCACAATTTTTTGTACACAGTAGCACCTCAGTAACTTAACACAAAACTATTCTCCTTCACAGAAACTCTGCCAGAACATACAACAGATACCAGTGACAGCACAACTGCACAGCACAACAAGAAGCAGCCACTAAGCAAAGCAGTATGCTACAAAGAAATACCTGTAACCATCACAGCAGTCAGCATGATTCAAACATGTCACTGCAATTTTTCAGAAACTGCTGCCTCCCACCACCATCATCTCACAAGGCGTGAACATCGGTCACCTTCTGTCATGTAAGTACACCACTCTTTACTGGTACACCACATTCTGCAACCATGATATGAGTAGCTCCACAAACGCACACTACACGTATATAGAATTCCTTTTGTTCTGTATAACATGCGTATGTCCTTCTACAGAAAACATGATATCCAAGAACACAAATGGACAGTCATGATGCAGTTGTGCACGTGTGCTTATGTGAAGACCTACAGACATTCTGTGCAGCAGTAAGTGGTATGTACTGTGTAGTATCTCCCAAAGATAATCTGATACAAACACCAGCAGTACATTTACATATTTACATACAAAGCTGCAACACGTCATGATTTGTTTTCCTCTGTTGTATTATCTCATCATTATGTCCCTGAAAAATATTTACTAACAGACATGGGAAGCCAAATACAGGCATTGGGGACCATTCTAAAGGCGGATTCGAGACCATAAACAAAGGCCTAGCAGACATCATACATCAACTGTGAGGTATGAATCACATCATGGACAACACCTACACCCTTCAGTGGCAGAACCAGACACTTCTGAATGACATTTCAGACAATATAAATGACATCAAACATGTCATACAGGACACTACATCTCGCCTAAGACTCTCTGATGATCAGCCCTAGTTATCCTGCAATGACATCTTCCTATGGACAAAAGAGTGCTCTGACAAGACAAGAGTACAGAAAACTGTTCTATATAGTATTTTTTTCTGTGTGTTTTTGTTTTTTGTATTTCTGTATTTGCGTAAAACATGTTACCACATTATGTTTGTCTGACCCACTGTTTTGCTATACAGCTATAATTGCAAGATGTACGTACACACCCATACAGATACATATGACTTTTGCTGAACCTGCCAATTATTCAATAATAAATGACTCACTTACAAGCAACCTGTACTTCTATGTCTCACCAAGAACTGCAAGACATTCACAAAGTAGTAAAACACAGTGCAAATCATTACGGTAAACACACTAATGTCCTCATCCTTCACATTAGTATCCCAAACTACTGCATTTCCTAAGTAACATGTTTTTCCTTTTTTTTCTGTCACTGCATCACATAAATATAAATAAGCAAAAAACCTGCTATTTTAGATACTGTTGAGATGATGCAGTGGGCTAATCCTTTGGCTTCCTACACTGCTCCCCAGTGGTTCTGGGTTCAAGACTGGCCTTCTGCTTTACGCTAAAAATTGTCAAGTGCGAAAGCTGCACAGTGCATAAAGTTCACAAAATAAGCTGCATCTTTGCACAGACCCTTGAAAATGTTTCTTTATTCTTTCCTTATAGAGCATGACATCAACGCAATGTTACATTGTCTCACATTGATATGGGCAAGAAAGGAGTGGAATCTGGCACAAGAGTGCTGGACTTCAGGAGTGCCGACTTTGGGAGGATGGGGAAGTAGTAAAGGGTACCTGGCCAGAATTCAATCTAGTATGGACACTAACCAGAGGTGGAGCTCATAAAGCTGGGGATAGTGGAGGCAACCAAAACCTGCTGCAAAGCCCAGAGCAAGAAGGCTAGGGCTAAGAAACCGAGTTGGTTGAGCAAGGAGGTCATGGAAAAGGTAAGTAGGAAAAGAGCTGCCTTTAGGAAGTACAAGAAAACAGGGAGGGGGAGGACAGGAGGAGTACTTGACAGAATCGAAGGAGGTGACAAGGGCGTAAGGGGAGCCAAAGCATCTATGGAACCCAGGTTGGCACAAGGCATTAAGAAGGGAGAAGGACTTTAAGTACATCAGGGAGAAAAGGAGCTGTAAGGACCACATAGTAAGGATTAGGAAGGAGGGGCTTGGGTGGAAGCAGGGTGTGATAAGGCAGAAGCACTAAATGAGTACTTCTGCTCAGTATTTACTTAAGAGAAGAGGGGGTGACACCAAGGTGGGAGATATGGAAGAAACGGGGGGAAGGGATGACAGATGGGGAAATCATGGAGGGCAGAGTTCGAAAGGGTTTGAAGGCATTGAGGGTGGACAAGGCGCCAGGCCCAGATGGCATCCACACCAGGGTACTGAAGGAGCTGGCAGAGGTCCTTGCAGGACCTTTGGCAGACCTATTTAATGCCTCACTACATTCGGGTGTGTACCCAGGACTGGAGGATGGCTCATGTGGTACCCCTCCACAAGAGTGGCCCCAAGGATGAACAGGGAAACTACAGACCAGTGAGCCTCACATCCATTGTGGGTAAGCTTAATGGAGACTATCCTGAAGGAGAGACTGGTGGCCTCCCAGATCCAAAGGACTACAGGACAGCAGGCAGAGACATGGCTTTACACATGGCAGATCCTGCCAAACCAACCTAGTGGAGTTCTATGACTGGGTAACTAGGCAACTGGACAGGGGCCATGCAGTGGATGTCGTGTATCTGGACTTCAGTAAGGCATCTGACCCGGTGCCACATGGAAGGCTGGGAAGGAAGTTCTGAGGGCACAGGGCGGGTGCAAAGCTGGTGAGATGGGTAGGAAACTGGCTTCAGGAAGGCAACAGAGGGTGGTGGTGGGTGGGGGCTCTCCACCCAAGGGCAGTGACGAGCAGTGTTCCACAGGGCTCAGTGTTGGGACCAGTGTTGTTTGGGATATTCATTGCAAACATATCATGGGACATCAAGAGCAAGATCAGCCTGTTTACTGATGATACCAAGGTGGGTGCGGTGGTGGATGACCTAGGGGATGGCAGGGGTTGCAGGATGATCTGGCAAAGCTTGAAACCTGGTCAGACACCTGGCAACTGGGGTTTAATGCCAAAAAGTGCAAGGTGCTGCATTTGGGATGAAGAACCCAAGGAGGAGTTACCAGCTGGGGGAGTGCAGCTAGCCCAGACAGAGGAGGAGAAGGATCTGGGTGCTTATTACAGGGTCAATGAACAACTCGGCACAATGTAGGAAGGCAGCTGCAAAGGCCAACAAAATGCTGGGTTGTATTGTAAGGTAGCTCTCGAGGAGGGAGGAGGTGATTCTGCCACTGTATAGGTCATTAGTTAGACCACACCTGGAGTACTGCGTGCAGTACTGGCGCCCGTATCTGAAGAGGGGTGCATCGCAGGGTGACAAATATGATCAAGGGGCTGGGGACTTATCATACGAGAGGAGGTTGAAGGAGTTGAACATGTACTCACTGGAGGAGAGGAGGGACAGGGGTGACATGATTGAAACCCTTTAAATACATGAAAGGAATAAACAAGATGGGTACAGAGGGGCTGTTCAAAGTAAGGAGGGAGGGCCACCAGGGGCCATGATATGAGACTGGAGGGAGGAAGGTTCAGGAGGGAGATGAGGAGACACTTTTTACAGAGAGGGTGGTGGCTGGGTGGAATGCGCACCTGCAGAAGTGGTATCCAGTAGAACAGTGGACTGCTTCAAAAGGGATGGGACAGGACAAGGGGAGAGTTAATGAAGGGAAGAGTGGAAGGGAGGGCAGCTGCAGAATAAGGGTTGCTAGCTGCATATTCGAGCAGACTTGATAGACCTCTAGGCCTTTATCTGCAGGCAAATTTCGATGTTCATATGTTCGTAATGTAACCTTGAATATCCATCACTGCACCCACTCTTGTGATGGTCCAGTGGCTTAACTTTTCACTTCCGGCACAAGACTGGCTTTCTGCTTTACATACAAATTGTCTTGTGTGAAAGTTGCACAGTGTGTAAAGTTTGCAAAACAAGTCGCATCTTTGCACAGAACCTTTGAGACTACATTAAATGCTTCTGTAAAAGATTCACATACCTTGAAACATCTGCACTACACAACCTTTGCACATCACAATGTATATCTGAAACAGAAGGCCACTTTAGAACCACGACCATTGGAGGCAGGAATGCTGCCAGTCAAAAGAATCAGCCCACTGCACATTGTAACAGTACCTGCAGAAGCAGGTTATTTCCTTTCCTTATAGTGATATAATGTATTTGAAGGAAAGAAGTGCAGAGGCTCTGTGTGACAGATGCAGTGCACTTTGCAAATGTAAGCACTGTTCAACTTTCGCATATTACTCTGTATGTTTCACACACAGCCTTTGGAACCCTTTTATTTTATTTTTTCCTCTACCATATTACATTAGTACTATAAGAATGTAAGGACAGTGAAATTGGATGCTGTTGCTTCACCAGCCTAAAAACAAGAGAGAAAAATGGTACTCTTCTGCTGTCTCGAAACCACACCATTGTAGGCAGTAAGTTGCTGGTCCAACACATTGGCCCACTGCACCATTGCAATAGTATCTGTATAAGGAGTTTTTTTTTCTGCCTTATAGTGATGTAATGTAGCTGAAGGAAAAAATGCAGAGGCTCTGTGCAACACATACAGTGCACTTTCTGAAATGTAAGCATTATTCAAATTTCACACATTATGCTGTATGTTTCGTACATAGCTTTTTGAACCATCCCCCACATTACATCAGTACTGTAAGAATGTAAGGGATAGTGAAATTGGACGCTCTTGCTTCACCGCCCTAAAACAAGAGAAAAAATGTGTACCTTCCGCAGTTTTAAACCCCACACCTTTGAGGCAGGAAGGCTGCTGGTCCAAAGCATTACCCACTGCACCATTGCAATACTGCCCATACACGGAGGTTTCTACCTCTGCCTCATAGTGAGGTAATGCAGCTGAAGGGAAAAAAAGTACAGAGCCTCAGTGCGATAGATGCAGGCGCTGTGAAATGTGCACACTGTTCAACTTTCGCACATTACTCTTGTATGTAAAAAGTTCTTTCAGGCTACTTTAGCAAGAAAAACATCAGAACACTTAACAGATTGTTTTTAGTTATATTCTGATGCTTTTCTTCCATTTCCAATTGTATTTCTTGGCTTGTGTACTTTCCAATCCTCGCTAAGTGGCAAACAAGATGTCGGGCATAACGCTGCTCCACCATTTGCACTACATTGCATTTTGTCCCCCGGATCATGTACAAAGTTCTTTGAGGCCACTTTAACAAGAAAACATCAGAATACAGCTTAACAGATCCTCTTTAGCTATATTCTGATGATTTTTTTCATTTCCGATTGTGTTTCTCGGCTTGTGTATGTCTCGATCCTCGCTAAGCGGCAAACAAGATGGTGGACACAACGCTGCTCCACCTTTTGCAGTACAGGAAAATGCACAAAATACCTATCTTCTTTGTGAAAAAGGTGGTACTTTATGCAAAGTACTGTTATTGAGCGAAAGTTCTAACTTTCGTGCTCGACACATAAATTTTCCATAGAAAATAATGGGAGACATTAAACTTTAATAGCGCTTGAACGGATTAATATTTTTCCCCAAACTTTCAAAAGGCACATCTGTAACCCAAAGACTTTCTATCCTAAAAATGTCAGACCCAAACCTAGAACCATTTTTGAGAGACAGGTGGACAAAGAAATGTAAAAAGTGGTAAATTAAGTTTTTTTTTTGATGGTTTCTATCTCAGAAACCACAAAACCAATTTACACAACATTTGGTAGGTCAAGATACCTACTAATAGAGAGTAAGCATGCCAAATTTCAGGCAAATCCATTCAATTGTTACAAAGTTATTAAGGTTCACAATTTTGACTTTAATATAGAAATGTGCACTCAACTCTAACCCACAGTGGCGCTTACTGTGCCACTATAATAAAGAAAGAAGAGTACTTTGTAACAATCAGATTTGAGGTTCGGTAACCATAATGTAACAGACAGGCATTTTAGTTATATAAATAACAAAATTCATTGTTCCAAAAAATTACAGCTGGTAACTTACAGAAACGTGCCACACACTCCAGATATAGTGTTACTGGGAAGTCATTTCAAACAGTCTCTTCAGTCCCTTGCTAAGTTCATCTTCATGGCTCGAGCTAGCTAACAGTTCAAAACTTGCAGTATTTATAAATTGGCTTTCATGTAACAGACCCATTTTGGAATAATGCCACTCTGTCATTAACTTGTCCTTGTACTTACTATCTAATCACAGCACTTTCAGTAACACTCTTAACCATAAAGCACAAAGTTTGCACATCTTCCCGCACTTACCTTTACATCCTTGTTCTCAAGTCATTCATCCTAGAAACACAGAAACACAGAAGTTGTTGGCAGATGGGGACCTTATGATCCATCAAGTCTGCCCTGTCTGCTTGAGTATCCCGCAATGCCTGTCCCATGCCTGCTTGAATTCCTCTACCATCTTTGCCCCCATCACCCCCTCTGGCAGGCTATTCCATTGTTCAACAATGTGCCCATGAAGAAGAATTTCCTCATCTTGCTCCTGAACCTACATCCCTCCTAAGGCAAAAGCCATGCCCTCTTGTCCTGCTATTGCCTTTTACCTGAAAGAGGTTCTGCACCTGTACTTGTTGTTGCCTTTAAGGTATTTAAATGTCTCTATCATGTTCCCCAGTTCCTGCATTGCTCTAGGGAGTATAGGTTGAACTCACTGAGTCTGGCTTCATACAGTTTCTGGTGCAAGCCCTGCACCATCTTTGTTGCCACTTCTCTGCACCATCTCCAGCCTATCTATGTCCCTCCTGAGATGTGGCCTCCAGAACTGGACACAGTATTCCAGGTGGGGTCTTACTAGGATCGATACAGAGGCATGATCACTTCATGCCTCCTGCTTGTGATGCCCTTCCTATGCATCCCAGGATGCCACTAGCTTTTAGTGCTGCCTTCTCACATTGTTTGCTGACCTTGAGGTCATCCGATATGATCATCCCTAGGTCTCACTCTAGCCTTGTATTCACCAGCTACTCCCATCGAGTACAGTTTCCATGGGTTAATCGAGTACATTTTCTCTGAGTTACATTTTCTCAGGTGCACGACTTTACACTTTTGACACTGAATTTCAATTGCCAGATCCTTGACCATTCCTCCAGCTTTTGGAGATCAGATTCCACGCTTTGTTGCACCTCTGGTGTGTCAACCCTGTTGCCAATTTTGGTGTCATCAGCAAACAGGCACACCTTTCCCTTCAGTCCATCAGCAATGTCGCCAAGAATATCTTGAAGAGGATCGGCCCCAGAACTGAGCCCCGCGGAACCCCACTAGTCACCCTACCTGATCTGACACAGTGCCATTTACTAATACCGTCTGTGTTCTCCCATTTAACCAGTTCCTGACCCAGCCTGTTTAAGCCCGACTCCCATGTTTTCCAGTTTATTGACTAGTCTCCTCAGCGGAACAGAGTCAAATGCTTACTGAAGTCCAGGTAAACCACATCCACTGGCCCACCCTGATTATATTATTTTAGTACATTTCTTATGTAACTAAAACACAATAGTTCAGTTTGTAATTTTCCATCATGTACAGGCATCCCGGTCCGCATGACAAGTTAGCTTTGTAAAGCGTATTTGCAATATACTATGTCTATACATATTATACAGCATTTCTTCTTCAGTCCACCTGGGAGTTCATAACTTCCAGGAGTTCAACACATCAATTGCTTTACTGAGCTGTTTGGAGTGAATGCAGCTGTTTTCAATTGCCTTTCAAGGTCCCTCAGATCCAGCAAATCAAAATAAATGGAATTAATACTAGGACACTCGGTAACAGCAATAATGCCTTAAATTAGACTTTCTACCTTGTATACTTATGGCAATTGCTGGTCCCCACATTCAATAACTTATTCAAGCTCTGCTTGACCTGGTCCACCCTGTTAGAGATCAGTATTAAGTGATCCTCCTTTCAATTCAACAAGGTGAAAAGATCCAAGTTCAAGTTAGTATTAGGGATGTAAAATTTAGGGACATAATCATCCCATCATATATCACATTCAGTCAATAATGACAGTGATGTTCTCACACCAGGAATCAGGTGCAAAACCATATACCCAGTCGTTACCATATCTGTTAGCTGAATACAAATATTTGGAGCTGAGATGTTACACTTCACTTCCTTGGGTATAAATATCCCAGTTAGTTACCAGATAATAACACCATGCAGGCAATCGAGCACACAAATCTTGATGAAAGATGGGGCGGTGAGTGTCACGACCAGAGCGTGTCTCGTTGTTCTGCTTTTTTTTTTTTTTGCATGTTATTTGTTATTTCAGCACTTTGTTGTTTAGTTTGACTACTTGTTGTTTTATTTTATGCTCTCTCCATTTCTGGTTTGGGTTTTATTTATTTTTACGGACAGTAGAAAGTTCGACTGGCGTTAGGAGTCCCTGAGTTCCGCTCTCGCTACTCTAAGTGGAGTTCTTGTGGGACTTGCTGCAGCGGTGTGGAGCTGGAGTGGAGGACTGGAATGGTGATTATTATTATTGACAACCGAGGTCTGAGGGTATCACCTTGGGTACTGCCCAACAGAGAGGAACGGAGGTTTTATCGGAGAACTACTTTGAAAAGCCGGAAGTGAGGATTTATAGTCCCTGAGATTTCGCTACTGTTGTTGCTTGCGGTTGTTTTTAAGCCCCACCAAATGCTCTTATCTACATGTGCTGGTACAGCTGCTCATTGGAGGAAGCAAAGGTTGAAATTGAAGGAATTGGTGGAATATGGACAGAACTGAGGGCCAGGAGTTATGTGTTAGGAGGCTTTGTTGCCTCTTGGATTTACCTGGATTTACCTGTCCCCGAGTGGGGTTTGTGTATCCAGTGTGTGGACCTGCACTCAACCTATCTATTCTGGGAAAGAAGAGAGGCTGGGGAAGTAAGTTTTGGACCTACTAGGTTCCTGTTTGTGGCTGGCAGTCTGTGCTTCGGACACCTGTCCTCTCTAGGTGGTGGGCTGGGAGACTGCTGCTATTTGGCGGCAGTTCTCCCAGCACTTCCGACCCACACTGGAACAGCTGGAGAGCAGACCAGGTGGCGGTAAGGTCCGTGGCGAGGTGGGTTGGTCCATGAAGTGAGTCCCTGGTAAGCAGTGCTTTAACTGGTCCTTTCCTCCTCATTGATTTACTTCTGGATGACGACAATAAAGTAAGACCTCTCCTTTTAAATTTTATTTGCTGCTGCTACCTTTTTTCTAGTGGTGGAACTGGTGGGGTCCTTTGAAGGATATAGTTGGGGCACGTTACTTCATGGTGGTGAGAGCCCTCGAGGCCTGCTACTACTGGTACTTTGATTAACTGCTCCTGGATATGCCTTCCTTAGTTCATTATTGTGTCCTGGAGGGCTTTCTACCTTTACTGTCCCACCTTAGATGGTGAGAGCTCCTTGGGGGCTGTACTGGGGTACTGCTGGGATTCTGACCTTAATTTTTATTTGTGTCCCCCTAGTTACTGTTTCCATGGAGTGAGAGTCTGTGGCTTCATAGTTGGACTTTCTGTGTGGAAGGTGGAGCTCCACTGTTGGTAAAAGACTTTCTAAAACCTACTTGGACTGTATATTGCTTTTAATTAATTATTTTTGTTATTAGATTATGTTGTCTAATTTATACTGAGTGGTCTTTGTTTGCTAAGTCTTGTTATTTATGATTTAGTCTTCTTTTAGGTTGATTTTTATTCTTGTATTTTTTTTTTTTTTTTAGGGAGCTTAGATATTACTATCACCAGTGCCATGCTTGTGGATGAGGATATTTATTGTCATTTTACCCTCGTCTTGCTCACACATCCACCACTCTTCATGCCCTCCACCTTTCTTTCCCTTCCATTGCTTTTCCCTATTTACAAACATTGTAGGGCCTTGGGAATTGCGCATGGGGGTGTCAGAGGGGCGGGCGTGGAACGGCAGCGGATGAATGAGGGGGTGCTCGCATCCAGTGGTTAAGCCCAGAAGACGCCTGGGGTGAAATGGAGTGCTGAACAGGGATCCCCTTGTTTGGTCTCCATACTCCAAGGGCACCACCCTTGTTAATGGTGGGCAGGTGGTTGGGGGCGTCCCAGGAGTCCTATCCAATCTGGGTGGGCTTTGCAATGCCAGGTCCATTGTGAACAAGACTGCCTTTATTGCAGACTTGGTGGGCACTGTGGACCTGACTTCATCACCAAGAAACCTGGCTGGACAGAAATGCTGGCCCAATAGTTGAGGCCTCAGTTCCAGCTGGGTATTCGGTGATACACCGCCCGAGATTGATCGTAGGGCGGGGAGGTTGTGGTCTGTTTTAAGACCAAATTGGATCTCACTAGTGTTCCAGTAGAGCAGACCAGATCCTTTGAATGCGTTGTAGTGGCAGGTGGGGCTATAGGATAGCACTTGTTTATGGTCCACCCGTGATGGAAGCTATTCCATAAGGAAGTGGCGGAATTGGCCGCCGACCTGGTATTTGAATTGCCCAGGTTGATGGTGCTGGGTGATTTTAATGCCTGGATCGATGATGAACTCCTCGCGATTTGGTCAGCACTTCCTCCAATTGATGTGTTCATTGGGCCTCACACAGGTGGTTACCTCTGCCACTCATCAATACGCCATTCGCTGGACCTGGTTTTCCAGCAGGATGGAAGCCTCCGATGTGGGGTGGAACCTGTCGGTTGATCTGACCATCACACTGTGAGATTCACTCTCACACCCTCCTGCATAGGCCTACCCCTCTGGAGATGGTCAAGCAACGCTCTTTATGGGTTTGTTACTCCCGAAGGCCTAACTGCGGTTCTTGACCTATCAGAACTTCCTGAGATGAGCTCTAATCCCGAAGAGCTGGTGCTGGCCTATAATAAGGCTGTTACTGCTGCTTTGGATTTATTGTTCCCACCTGCAGGCGGACCCTTCTTCGCCTCGATCCCCTTTGGTTTGATCGGATCTGAGGGAGAAACAGCGACTTGGACGCAGGTTGAGAGGTGCTGGCGAAAACCGCTTAGATGCCAACCATCTTAGACTCTTAGAGCATTATAAACTCATCAGTCAGCAATTTCTCATAAGAAGGCGTATTCCTGTCCGGAGAAATTGCTGCTGCACAGAACCGACCAGCCCAGCTCTTTTGAACTGCGGACAGGCTGTGCAGCCCAGCCTGTCTGCAGGGTCATCGAGCCTTTTCACAAATACAATGTGAGGAGCTTGCTCGATTCTTTGCAGATAAGGTGACTGACATCAGGGCCGAGACTCACATAGCACTCGCCATGGAGTTGCTGTCATCCAGCCTACGGTTACAAGTACCCGCTTTCCTGGAGTTTCTTTGAAAGGCCAGAAATTGATGATGTTATGAGGACTGTCCAGGGTATGCGGGCCACAAGCTATAGTTTAGACCCGGGTCCCACTGGCCTGATTATGGGCTGTGGTGAGGTTATCAGTCCGGTGCTAGCTAGGATAGTCTGGTGCTCCTAGACTCTGGTGAATATCCCTGCTCCCTGAAGGAAGCAGTGGTGACACCAGTGTTGAAAAGGCTTTTGGACCCAGACTCCTAGTCAACTACAGACCCATCTCTGAACCTCCCTTTGTGGGAAGGTTATCGAAAGTGGTGGCAGCCCAGTTGGACAACCATTTATCCATCCATAACATCTACGACCCTCTTCAATCAGGTTTTGAAAGAGACATAGCACTGAGACTGCGCTGGTTCAGGTGCTCAATGATCTCCTCATGGTGAGAGACCAGAAAAAATGGTCCATCTTGGTCCTTCTGGACTTGTCAGCAGTATTTGACACCATAGACCATGGGGTGCTGCTTGAGCACTTGAGATGCATCTGTGGGTTGTCAGGTGTGGTACACAGATGGTTTTCTCTTTCCTCACAGGTAGAACTCAGAGGGTCATATCAGGATATTTTCTTCTGATCCACTGCTCTGTCCTGTGGGGTGCCTCAGGGCTCTGTGCTGTCCCCATGTTGTTTGCTTGTGTACATGCTTCCTCAGAGACATTGTAAGATGATATGGGCTGGAGTTTCATTGTTATGCTGATGATACCCAGCTCTGTCTGTCTTTGCACCTGACCAGAATAGAGCACTTTCAGGGTTTAACAACTGTCTCAGTGAGATCCAGGGTTGGATGAGGTCCAGCTGGTTGAAGTTGAACTCTGGGAAGACGGAGGTGGTGGTCGTGGATCCTGGCCTGGATTGAGGGCTGGAGGCCATTCAAACTACAGGTTTATTCCTGGGGATGTGGAGCTCCCTGCTTCTGAACAGGTAATGAGACCTGGGGTGATCCTGACAATCGCTGACATTGCGCAGAGGCGCTAGTATGGTTGTTAAGGTATTCTTTACCATCTTAGGAACATCGCTAGGATCAAGCACCTTGTTCCATCCGGCGACCTGCCTACATTGATGCATGCCTTTGTGACCTCCTGCTTGGACTACTGCAACTCCCTCTACTTTGGGCTTCCTGGGGTTGATATCCGCGCTTGCAGCCAGTGCAGAACTCAGCGGCCTGATTTATTAATGGGGACCTCATGTTCTTCCCATATTACACTAGTGCTGCGGGATCTGCACTGGCTGCCAGTTCAGTGGCGGATCACCTTTAAAGTCGGATTACTGACATATAAAGCCCTACACAGTTTGGGCCCTGATTACCTGAAAGATCTTCTGGTGCCTTACCTTCTGATGCGATTGCTCCGCTCAGCTAACGAGGGTTGCTAGAGATTCCGAGGGTAGTTTTAAAATCGTCAGGCACCCGTGCTTTTAGTTTTGTGGCGCTGACCCTCTGGAATTCTCTACCCCGTTGGATTAGAGAGTGCACAACGGTGGAGGGCTTTAAAAGTCCTAAAATCCTTTTGTGGACAAAGGCATTTGGTGATGACACAGATTTTAACTAATGCTGCATATTTTAGCTGGATTTTGATTTGTTTTATGATGTTTTACGATTCTTATTTTGTAATGCGCCTTGATTCTAGAAAGGTGCAAAATAAATAAATTTATTATTATTATTATTATGCTCAGCATACACTGACCTCTCTTGCAGGTGTTGCCACCTAGTTAATTTTACTGGGCAATGGGTATCATTTAATGCTTTTGGGCTGTACTGATTTAGTCCCCACACTGGGGTGTCAACTGCTGAGACGTCACAGCAGCACACTATACTCAAAACTCTTGTGCAACACAAAAGCAGAATTTTAAACTCTCCAGGCTTCATTCTCCTTTCCAAGAAGGTCTGACACCTTCAACAAAAGTGGTGGAACTGTAACTCATTAGATATTGCCCTCCAAGTAACCTAATGATTTAGGCATGACTATGGTGTTGTAAACATTCCAGGTATAATCAAACCATGGTAGTGAAAGGGTGAACCCTATTACATTAAATTCACGAAAGGCACAAGACCTAATTTTCTGTCACCAGTTAGTTCATATGCACCCAGTCCTAAGGGGATGAGGAATCACTATTTCAAGCTCTTTTATTATAGCCAGGTTCATGGGAAAACCCAAGTGGTTAAAACAAGATTGGTCTGATGTAGACCACTGATAACTAAGATAATACTTTCCAGCAGGGTAAAGTATGTCTGTGCTATTACAAATAGGGAGTACCATTGTCACAGCAAAGTATCACTGATCATAAATGATGGAAGTGGTTATTCATCACGCCCCCTATCAAGATGGTGAGTTAAGAAGGATAAATGACCCAAAACTGCTGCAGCTCACTTCTTTCTCTAAAGCCCTGAGATGCTTACTTGTGTGAGTACTTAGATTCTGAAAGTTCTCATTGACCCTATGTTGGGATTCATTAAACAACCTGACAAATTCCTTAAATACCTAATAGTATATCATGCTGTGATGCTGAAATTTCAACATCGAAATCGGTACAGTGACAACCTGGGGTGTCGCTATACTGAACCTGATGGTGAAATTTTGTCAGTTTTGAGTATCCCCTTTGAATAAACTCCAACCTGGAGTTTTTACCTTTAAAAGAGGATGCGGGTGAAGCCCCATGCATAAAAAAAACACTAAATTTGGCAGGTGAAATTCTGTCACTGAGTCACATTTCAACAACTTTGCTGTCACTGCAGTTTTGGTGGAACCTCTAATAGTAGTAATCTCCTTGGCAGACAACCTCTTTATCCCCTAATTCCACAGTTTCAAGCTTTTTCCCTTCTACGCTTTCAAAATAATCCTGATGTTTCCTCAATATTGCTATATCAACTTGGTTCCAAGCTGACATCCTCAATCCAAACAGTCCTATTACAGTATTAATCCATTCTTGTACACCCAGTAACTTCTTTTGTGAACCCTTTAACATTGATGATTCTCGTTTCCTAAAGGGTCTTGCATTCAATCATGATATTGTATCATTCTATCATACATTAGTCTAGTATAGTGACCTTTATTACAGCAGGGGACAGCTTATCTGCCACCACAAATGGCCCCCTCAAAATCTGTGAAAGGCTTGATCAGGGGTTGGTAATCCAAAATCATAACCTTGTGCCTTAGCTGGTACTCTAAAGGGGCAACTCTGGCACTGAAATGTTGCTTGTACCCGGTTGGACACTGCTCTAGGTTGAGGACATGAATTTATTAATGACCTGTAGGTTGTCCTTCAGAACATGAATATAACTGTCTAATTTCAGTCCATCACAGCTGGCAGCCATTCCCAACCCATCATATCAAAGTTGAGCGGTGTCCTCATAACTCTTCTCATCATCACCTCAAACTGGGTGAGCCCAGTCAAGGTATTTGGGGTTACCCTTATTGCCATAAGTATCAGGGATGACATGATATCCCAGTTCCTTCCACTGATTGCAATGTACTTCCTTAACATTGTTTTTCTAGTTCTGTTTGCTCTTGCAACCTGGCCCAATGACTATAGGTGGTATGGGATATGGTATTTCTGCTTGACCCCAAAAGAGCTAAACAGTTCCTCATGACTTGTCTTGTGAAATGGGTCCCTTGGTCTAACTCAGTAGTACCTGGGACCTCTCCAGAAACAGAACATCTTTCTACCAAATGCTTCACAGTAGTCGAAGCTGTACTGTTCTGGTTCTCATGATGGTATTATTTGTACCCTACAAGATCTAGGACTGAACAACAGATTAATAGCATGGATTGAGTCATAGTTTGCTGAGAGGAGCAACGAGTAACAATACAAGGAAAGAGCTCCGGCAGACACCAGTTACTAGTGGAGTTCCAGGGTTCGTACTCAGACCAGTTCTTTTTAATATCTATGTGACTTCAATGAAGTGTGATGGTGTGGATGGTTAAGTTCGTCAGATGATAGTAAGATAAGAAGAAAGGAAAATACAGAGGGAAATAAATTGGAAACTTGAACACAAGCACATAATTTAAGTTTTAACTTGGAAAAATGTGCTGTATTGCACAAAGGAAGAAACAACAGGTCTGCATCATATTTTTGGGTGGAGAAGAACTTGGTTAGTAACCGAGGAGAGGATCTGGGGATAGTTATATCAAATGACCTTGCCTCTAAAAACAATGTTAAGTAGTCACAAAGAAGGCCAACAGTATATTGGCATGGATACGAAGGCATATTACAAGCAGAGATAAAAGGGTGATCATGCCATCGTATGGTTCATTGGTGAGGCCGCATTTGGAATATTGTGTCCAGTTTTGGGCACCATATAAAAGACTGAGATTAGATTAATGGAGGGTGCAGTGTGGGGCAACAAAGATGGGTGGGAAATCTATGAGGCCTACAGTATGAGGAAAGCTTGAATGGTCTTGACTTGTATACCCTGGAATATCAGCGATTAAGAGGTGCTATGTGCCTGATTTTCAAAGCATTTGATAATGGAGAGCTGTGGGCTTGCCTGGGGTTTGAAATGAGAGGGTCACTAGAGACATAAGAGACATGGACTACAACTGAAAAGTGAACTAAATCACACTAACAGGAGAGCAATGTGCTTCTCACAGAGAGTGGTGTCCCTCTGGAACAGCCTAACACTGGAAGTCATAGGATGCAATAATATGGAAAACATCAAGATTAAATTAGATGAATACTGCATCAGAAATTCTATAGTGGGATATACCCTTTGAGAAAAGGGTGAGCAGTTAAAGGGCACTGCTGCCTAAAATGCTTGTATAAATCTATGATAACTATGATACTTCTGGCCATGGGTGATAATGGCCCTATGAAATCAATTTGCAAATTGCACCATGGACCATGCCTGATCTGTGGTCTTAAGCAGGCCTGTTGTAAATGCTTTGTGGGATTTGCCTGTACAAGTATGATATAGATCTAGTAATATTTCAACACATCCTAAAGCATCTGTGGCACCATGCCAATTGTTTTACCAATTGCAGGGCTTTGCTGGTTCCTCCTTGGTCATGGCACAACTTCAGTAACTCATATCTTATATGTTCCGAGGCCACATTACAATGTTTCCTGTCTTTTGGGATCTATACATCAGCAACCCTGAGGTTTTGTCCACATACATGCCAAGGGTATCCTGTCTGTTATTCTCAACCTGTGTCCTAAATTGTTTCAGCTGGGAGTAACTATCCTGCCTCTGTTTTAGATTCAGGATTTCCAAATCCTGCTCATCAGTGTTGATGTGGTGGTCACATTAGAAATGGAGCTCCAAAGGTCACCCCCTTTGGATGCCCTGTCAAACTAAGGAATCAACTGTCTTGTTCTTGACTGTGAAGGGGCACATTTTGAGTGTGCTTTAATTTTGAGAACATACAATACAAGTCACATTAAACTGTTTCATCAATGAGTAGGTTTACCAATGTTTTTACAGTTGGTAATGCATTGTAACTCATATTGCATTGTTTTTCAATGCTTAACCAGCTGAAGAATAACGTTTGTAAAATGTTTTGCAACTCAGTTGGAATGCATCTACATTTCAGTCACAGTGCAATGCAGAGTTGCATTTTAACTGTTAAGAAACAGTTTGTGCAAGGCTTTGTGCTGGACCCAGCAACACTTATGCAACTCAATCAGGAATGCTAAAGCTGCTCATTTGAGGAACAGTTTAATATGACGTGTGCTGTAGATGGGGAGACATCCTGAAGGGGCAGTGTAATAAGGAAGAACAAATGGTATTGGTACTTAACAGGTTTGCTGTCAGAGGATTGAAGCCATTATGCTGCCAGATAGGCATAAATTCCATTAAGCGAAGCATATCCATGAGGAATCGGAGCAAAGACAAATAGGGGAGAAATGGGAAGGTGGGGAGAAGTTGTAGAGCATAGCAAATCACCATCAATTCAGACACCTGTGATGAATGTGGAGTACAATGTTTTGCAATAGGAAACTCAAGAGTCAATACATACTGTACCTATACTGAAATCAGTGTGGGGAACACCTTCTACATAAAATAAAGCGCCACTGATAAAAATACAAGAAGCGGTTTAGCAAAATCTACCAAAGACACTCCTTGAAAAGGGAAATTGTTGATTGGGCAACCGTGGATTGAGGAAGGAGACTGCACAGTCATGGGGTGCTTCTGAAAGCAAGGGATCAGCCACATTCGCCACATATGAAACTTCAGTGTTCCGATCCCACAACAACAAGACACACTGAGCCTAGTATTAGAGATGTTGCTGTCTTTCAGCCATGGAGAGAGGAGAAACAAACTGGACTTATAAGGAGAGGCAGCACAATCTTATTAAATGCTGTGATGCAGTGAAATACTTCACAGCCCAAAATGTTCCTAATAGGTACTGCTCATAGGAGTATACTTTTGTTGTACTGGAGTTAAATGTCAGGAGGCATAAGCCACTGGATGGAGCTGGGAATGAACTGGTTAGGCCAAACTGCTGCCAATGATGTAGAGAATGCTGGCACTTCCAAATGAAAAGGTTTGGAAGAGTCAGGATTAACCAGACAAGGGCTGTGACCAGTGCTTGCTTAAGCTATTCTACTGCCTTTGTGCATGCAGAAGTCCAAACCCAGGGGCATTTTCCTTCAAAAGCTCATAAAGGGGCTTTGATTTTGCAGCAAAATCAGGGATGAAGGATTGGGAGAAATTACAAGTGCCAAAATGAGTGGAGAGAATGCAAATCAACAAGTAAGGACATGTTCATGATCATCTGCACGTTCTTCACATCTGGGACCTTGCCCTTTGGAGAGATAGTGTGTCCAGGAATGTAACCTCTTTGATGCAAAGTTGGGCCTTCTTTGTGTTAACCTTGAGTCCTGAGGAGGCCAAGAGGGATGAGAGTTCCTTCAGGAGCTGCAAGTAGATATCCTCTTCCTCAGTACTGAGGAGTATATCGTCCATGTACTGGAAGAGGCAGTTGGGACAAGAGAATCTCTTCAGGGTGGCTGCTAGGGCACTGTGGAAAAGTGGGGGAATTATAGTATCCATGCAGAGGTACTGTCCAGATGTATTCAGTGTTGATGACTGTAAAAGCAAATTTATACTGGCACACCGATGTAAGTGGATAGTCCAAACCCTTTAGATATATCAATAGCAGAGAACCACTAGGGACACAGGGCATAAGTAAAAGAAAATCCAGCACTGAAGCTACCATAGGAGTTGTAGAAGGAGTGAGAGCATTTAAGATGGCAGTAGTTGACCGTTAGCCACCAGAAGCAATCAGACTCTGAACCGCCATATAGAAGAGGTATTTGTGGAGCAACACAGATGTATAACACTCCGTTCCAGTAAAGAGTCCATGATCTATTACACCTCCAGTTGAGCTTCCACCAGAAAAGAGTACTGCTTCTGTGGAGGGAAATCTTGCCCCGCCACATGAACCTAGTGCGCGATCCTGCAGCAGTCATGTTTGTGGAGTGACAAAGGCAGTTGGCAATGTCACTGATAATGGGCATTAACGCTTCACACAACTGGTGTTTAAGGAAGAAGGCTACAACATCCCACTGGGTTGTGGAAGCAATAAGGGTTATAGAGATCCATGACCATGTTTGTAATGCTTCAAAACATCCATGCCTAATATTACCATGGTGATAGAGGGTCCACTAATAATCTTCATACAACTGAGATGTCCCCAGGTAGAAGGGGACTCGTGAGGTAATCTTGTGTACTGGGACCTGGATACCTTCAAAGGTCTGCACCATGCCTACAGGAATGGTGTTGACATCATAACAGTCCCCACACAGCAGGGATATGGCAGACCCTATGCCTACTAGCATAATGTATGAACAGCCTCCTTCCCATGCTTAGGGTCTTCTGAACATGTCCAATGCTGAGTCACATAGGTGGGGACACCAAGAAGCCCCTTCCCATCAGTACCATAACTGGTGCCTTGAGGCAAAGGGGATCTGACGCATGTCACTCGCCATCTCCAGCTCCTCTAGCCTATTATGTAAGCCTTTTGTCACCTGTTCCAAAGCCCCCAGGTTGAAGAGGGTCTGGTCCTGTCTAAACCACTCTGAGTTCCTCCCTTCCCTTTCCGGGGTAACCTTCTCTCTCTCTGGACCCAACCCTGGCCTCTTCCTGATTTGGGAGGAGGGGACCCTCCACTTGCTTTGGGAGTGGTACTTGTGTGTATTGGAGGAGGAGGAACAGTTATCAGTAACAGTGGTGCAGAGGGCTGTCTGACAGGACAGTTATGGGCTACTGTGGTGATCTTAGTCTTATCTTTAGGTTGCCTCCTTGTGATTTCTGTTTGTTTTATCCTTTTCTGATCTGTCTTTCCTACTAGCCTGCATGTTTTGGCATGCTCTGGTGGCATGATGTAAACTGCATCAATGGATTATAAGGAATCCATAATCATGTCAATTTTAGATTTAGTGCAGGATGCATGTTAGCTAGAACAATCTTTAAAGTCCAGATGCTCTGTGTAAATGAAGACTTGCCAGAGGAGAATGCTGACACAATTGTCTCATAAAACAATGGTGATGTTCATCCTTTCTTGTACTGTATTAACTGCCAGCTTGTGTGCCATATGCTGCCGGACAGCAAATGTTGGACAAGTACTTTAGAATACTTTCAAAAGACTCATTGCCAGACTGACTGACTGGTGGTAAGTATCCCTATAATTGAGTGGGTAAGATCATCTGGAGGCAGCACTGAATCTGATCTTGATGGTGGCTGATCTCATACAAGTTAAAGTTTCCCCTCAACTTTAGAGCATACAGCAAAATTGAATCTCCCATCTTAAATCGTCCTTGTACCTGGGCCACACACATGAACTGCTTTAGTGGGAGCGGCACCACTCATGGTTTTGGTCCGGCACCATTTGTCACCTGATGAGGGGTGACAGAAGGGATAACAGGAGTATAAAACCAATCAGGGCCCAGTTAAATGATTCTGGGGCATCAACATTTTACCTGTGGATCTCAATGGGGATATTTCACATCCGTCATGAGGGTCACATGGATTAAGGTTCAAGGAGATGTTTGGGAGTATGGGTTAAACTGACTGTGTTCTCTAACACTGCCCTCCTTGTCTGCATCATATAGCTCCTCTTAATAACAGGCCCTTTGCCTTGCTGCCATCTGGCCTTACTAAGTTGGTCCCTCAGCCTCGCCACTTCATTCTGAGCCCTTACAAGTGCACCATAGAGGTGATATGAGTGGTAGGTTCCCCAGCGATGCCTATACAATTTGATTATTGTGCTTCTACCTGCATTTTGTTCTTATCTATATGTTGGTAAAGCTGAACTGAGACTGTTGCTGAACTAAGATACTTAACAGTAACTGATTTTCCTGTTGAGCCACATCTGTAAGGGGCACTGCCATTTGAGTGACATTATGCAGTTCCTCATTCTGTTGCTTCAGCACCTCTGCCTCTTTCCTAGCTTTGTATTGTGCCTCTTTAAGCTCTAAATTCTCCTCTGTCAACTTTTTCACCTCATGCACATCATACGTTATACAAGTACAATATGATGCTGCCATCACACCCACCTTTATAAATTCCCCTTCTTTACCTTTACCTGTTCATCCCACTTTTCTTCCACCACTCGCAGACTCATTTTTTTTTTTTTTTTAAACTTATTTTGCAGTTTTCAAGACATACAAAATAATTGAAATACACCATGGTTCAAGGAACAGGCACTGATCAAAAGAGCAATACAATAAGTAGAATTGCCACACCTCTCAGACAGCATTACAACATTGAGTGTGAACTGTAAAAATCTAACAAACATAGATACGTACATAGATACATAGACAGTGTTGGCAGATAAGGGCCTATGGCCCACCAGTCTGCCCATTTGAGCTTGTAAGTTTAGTTTATGTTTTCCTAGAAGTCTGTTGCCCTTACCCTGACCTCCAGAATTCTATGTCTATCCCATGCACTCTTAAATCCCGTGATTGTTTCAGCCCCCACCACTTCCTCTGGCAGGGTGTTCCACTTGTCTACCACCCATTCTGTGAAGAAATTCTTCCTCACGTTTCCTCTGAATCGTCCTCCTCCAACTTCATCCCATGGCCTCTAGGCATGTTCATCCTTTTCTTGTACTGTATTAACTGCCAGCTGTGTGCCTATGCTGCCGGACAGGTTAAAAGACTAGAAATTGAGCTATTGTGGCAAGACCATGGATAAGCCCAAAATGTCCAAGAGATGGTAATCCAGGTTGACACACTCAGGTCACATTACGGACCCTTTGTATCACGTCATCAAAGAATAATAATCAAGTAGGGTAACTATCTTTGACCGTCACCACCCACAGTATACCAAGCTAGGAAAACAGTCATAATAAAGTACTTCCAGCAAAGACCGCTCTCCGCTGTTTCAAGAAAGCTTTAATGAATAAAAGTGCTGCCAGAAATGTACATCCCAGCCAAATAATGCAGGAACAACCTGTAACCCCGACCATTTTCGTGCCTAGGACATCATCAGGGGTGTTACCACAGTGCAGTCCATGACCATTTAAATAGTGCTGCCCTTAAAGAGATAGTCCAATCCAACATACAGAATAAATAGTAATAATGCTACTTGTACTACAAATACAATAAATACATATAGTGCAATTTCATAAAGTGACAAGTGCTGTTTACCAATAATCCATATTACCTAACATAATAAGTATGTCTGACTATGCACATACAGTAACAATAACAAGCCAGGATCTCCCCATCTTCAAAAAGGAACAAAAAGATATCTCTAATTACAGGCCTATTGCAATACTATCCCCACTCAGCAAAATCCTTGAAAAACTGGTTGCCATACAGATCCAGGAATTCCTCGAAACTACCAAGCAGCTCAATGATGCACAACATGGGTTCAGAAAAACCACAGTACTCGCGACGGCTCTAGCCAAAATCACCACCGACATCCTCACTGGTATGGATCAAGGAAAGCTCACAGGGGCTGTCTTTATAGACCCAACCAAGGCATTTGACCTAGTTGACCACCCCTGCTCCTATCCTCCCTAAGGAAAATAGGCTGCTCCTCCCTGTACTTGAATGGTTCAGGAGCTACCTGACCAACAGGTCCCAGGCTGTTAAACTCAGCCATCTCCTCCACTGTGGTAACGAACATTGGAGTGCCCAAGGCTCCATTCTGGGTCCTCTTCTATTCACTCTATTCATCAATAACCTCCCAGACGAAATACCTGCCTGTTCCTCGCTCCTCTCACGCAGATGACTTAGTTATCTATGCCAGCTCACCCAATGTAGAGCAAATTAACACCTCGCTTAATAGAGCCTACTCCAGTGTCCAGAATTGGTTAAACTCCCACCGCCTCATTCTGAATTCTCCAAAACCAATGCCATGCTACTCGGCACCACTCAAAAGATCCGAAGGTGTTCCACTCCCTGAGCATCCTTGATTTAAATGGAAATCCTCTGCAGATAGTTGCCTCCTTTGTTACTTGGGCATCCTACTAGATCAATCGCTTGACTTAAACCTTCATATCCAAGCCACTTGCAAAAACGTAAACTGCAAGTTAGGGGCAGCCTACAGAACTAGCTATATGCTTACCTCCTCTGCTAAACTTGCCATAGCCAGGGATCCTGCTACCAACGTTTACCCACTGTGCCTATCTTACCTCTGCCCACAAATCTACGCTGCACAAATGGGATGTTACATACAATAACATATGCCGACACGCCTCACAATCCCCACGACTTCTTCATCACTGCCAGCTATAGGGACCTTGGGTGGCTTTCTCCCCTGGCCATCAGGAGCTACTTCTGGCCTGCCTAAATGATTCTATACTGAGACAAAGTCAGCCTGCTGCACTGGCGAAGCTCCTTCTTCCTGCGATTCCAAACCGCATGCTCAGATCTACTGATAAAGACCTGCTGGAAATTCCTCGCTGCCGCACTCAGCCAAAGAGACAGGCTCCTTCCAACACGCAGCCCCTATGTTGTAGGACCAGCTCCTCTGAACCTCAGGAAAGCACCCTGCATCCCTCTCTCAAACGTGGGCTGAGACCACCTGGCCATTTCAGATCATGCACCTGCTTTGATCCTACCTGATCCCTGAATCTTCCCTGCCCTCTACTCCCCGCCCCTGCTACTGGTTTCCATACTACCCTCCTTTGTTCTCTCTCCCTAAATCCAACCCCTCTCCTCAAATTCACCTATAGTTATCTTAAATTATAATTATGTATAGGTTTTATGAATGTATGCACTTACTTACTACTACCTACATTACTGTTGTATCTTGTACTGTTTTTATCCTCTGCGCTATCTAGGCACCGCCCAAACTTGCCACAAGTGGATGTTGGTACTGTAAGGCCTCACCTCCTCCCTCCCTTCACTTGTCCTCCATTACTAGAGATGTCCATGGCCAGCGACTGCCACGCCCTTATGCCCAGCCTCGAACCACGAGCCCAGCTGCACCTGCCCACCTCCTACCACTAAAGCCGTATTTCAAGCCGCTTTACTCCCACCCACCCCTTCCATTTTCTTCTTCCCTGACAGTGGTACCATGAACCTGGCGTCCCTCTAGCCTGCCGCCGGGATGTCTCTGACATCCTCTCTTACTTCCTGGGCACCCTGCTGCTGCTGCTCTGGCTGGCTGGCGGCCGACAGATTACGGCTCCTTCCACCTTTCCTCCCGCCTCTTGTCCTCTGCGTCTACCTGGGCACTGCCCAAACTTGCCACAGGTGGATGTTGGTAAAATAAGGCCTCACCTCCTCCCTCCCTTCTCTTGTCTACCATTTGCACTTGGGATGTCCAAGGCCAGAGACTGCCACCGGCCCTCATGCCCAGCCTCGGAACCACGACCCTGGCTGCACCTACACACCTCCCTACTGCCAAAGCTGTATTTCATGCCGCCCTTTCCTCCCGTCCACCCCTCCCATATTCTTCATCCCTGACTGTGGGGCCATGAACCTGGCATCCCTCTAGCTACCGCTGGGATGTCTCTGGCATCCTCCCTACTTCCCCTGGGTCCCCTGCTGCTGCTCAGGCTGGCTGTTGCTGGCCAGCCAGGTTACGGCTCCTTCTACCCCTCCTCCTGACTTTTTCGCTGCTGGGTGCTCTATATGTTTCCCATATATGGCCCACCCCTCCTGATATGCACTGGCCAACTACTTCTCCCGCTATTCCTGTTGCCTGCACCCTTCCCTGTCACTCCACATCATCCTGCCTGGCTGGGGAACCACAAACCCGGCAGTCTCCATACGCATTCCCGCAAAGCCATAGCAGTCCTTTTGGCCCTATACTCCCTTTCCTTACTCCCTTACCTGTACCAACACTCCTGTAAACACTCTCCTTGCTCTTGGCCTGCTGGTCACTGCTTAGTATAGCCTAAATCATGTTAGACTAGCTGGAACTGCCTCTATATGTCTGGAATGTACTTGTATGGTTGTCGCCTCAATTGTATTGTTGCTTCCATGTGTTATGATGTATTGTACTTCTCCCAGGTCTGTGCCTGAAAATAGTCACCTTGGCTAGCGACCTACCCGTAAACAAAAACTAAATAAATAAATAAATAATATATATCTTGTTTTACCACTAGCTGGAGGGTCAAATTGCAGTTCACATTTTAACTTAAAGTGCTATTCAGTTCTCAGGCGAGGCAGCCCTAGGCCATTCCTCCTATATACCTGTAAAAAAAAAAACAGAAAAAATACTGTTATTCCATATCTTGGCAAAAGACCTTCAGTCGATCTAATTATTACACTAATAGTGACAGCACAATTTCTTAGGCTGTGGGTACAATATATAATACAAGCTATCTATGTCTGATACTGGGAAGAAGGTCTATTTTGTCATTAAGTTCAGGTCTCACAAGGCCACTCAAGGTAAAAATCCAAAATGATTCTCTTTCTGACAGTTGGTCATTTAAGTCTCCGTCTCTTGGCCCCAGTGAGACCTTGTTTGTACCACAAAAACTAAAGACATGTTGGAATTGTCATTCATATTAATCTTGCAGTGGTTCGAAGGGGCACTCTTCTCATCCTGATCGTCTATGGATCTAATGTGATCCCCCACTCGTTGTTTAAGCATCTTTGTGGGCTTACCAATATAAAAAGCTCCACAGTTGCAGGTGGCCAGATAAATTACATTCAACTCCTAATGGTGTATTCCTTCTGACTGTTACAAGTTGAACATTTTTTACATTTGATCATATTTTTGCAAAATTTACAGTTACCACATTGAAACATGCCAGTTGGTAGTAGTGTACCCATCCTCGCTTGATTTCTTCTTTTGCTGGCATATAACTGAGTAGCACTCTATCTCTCAGATTCCTCCCATTCTTGGTTTCTGTTGTGTAACCTCACTCAGTGCTGGATCCGATTCTAGAATATTCCAGTTGTGTACCAATATCTTATGTATCTCTGCTGAATGTCTAGTATAGGTAGTAATAAAAATTCATTCTATTTTCATTCCTATCCAGACTATGTACCTTGATCTCAGTAAGCTGGATCTGTCTGTCTGGCTTGCATCCTGGAAAACTTTCTCCACAGTGCTCCTACCATAACCTCTCTGCATAAATCTCGTACACATTTCCATGCCACACTTTTCAAAATCAGAAACATCACTGCAATTCCTACAGACACGCAATGATTGGGCCTTTGGGATGTTTACCACCATATGGTGTGGGTGTCGACTGGATGCCAATAACAGAGTTCCTGTCGGTGTCCTTCCTGTACAGACTTGTCTGTAATGTTCTGTCTTCCTTGTTAACAATTCTAAGGTCCAGGAATGGCACCAACATAGGATCACACTGTACTGTAAATCTTAAATGCTCATTGCTAGTCTCTAAATATTTGACAAAGTCACTCAACTCATTCCATGTGCCACGTCACACCATAAATATATCGTCTATAAAGCGACACCAACAATCAATCATATTATAATATGGATTGCTCTGGCTGTCATAGACTGTTGTTATTTCCCAATGGCCCATACAGAGGTTGGTATAATTGGGAGCAAAAGTTGCCCATAGCCTCCCTTGCACTGCATTGCAAATAACAGCATTCCTGGAATAAAAAATTTTGTTAGCACATTTTCTGCACACTGTAGCAGGAAAAGTTTCTGTGCACAGTCCATATGTGGATCCAGATCAAACCAATAACCAAGGGCTTCCAGTCCCCACTGTGGGGGAATGTTAGTATATAATGCAGACACATCCATTGATACAAAAAGCCAAGAAAGTTCAAGTTGCATATCATCTAGATTTCAGGATCTGCATAGTATCCCTATCATTTCCGGAATAGGGTCTTTAATTGAACCCCTATCCAGATATGTGGATGCTCATATTAAACAGTATGTGCCAACATTACGATCCTATGACCGGATACTATGCAGATCTTGAAAATTAAGAACCGCACCTCTGGTGAGTGGAGCTGAAATTGTTATATGCACTAGTTATAATAAAGGAATAGAGTAAAATGCTCCATTCATTAACAAGGTAAAGCTAAACATTGCAGTTATAAACTCTGCTAGTTACAGCAAGGAAACGATAACAATGACACCAGTCAAACGACTGAATAAGTACACTGCACAAAGACATGTAAGGCAATACTTCAGCCTTCCTCCTCATAATCAGAATGTGCAGAACCCTCCCGGACTGTAAAATTTCCTTAATTTTGCCAGGTATTTCTGAGTCCCTGCTGGCTCTGTGAAAAGGTTTTTTTTTCCAGAGTAGAAAAGGAACTGTAGTGAATGAGTCACTCCCAATTCTCAAATGCCCAGCTGGACTGAGTCAGAAGCTTTACAACTTTGCCGAGTGGCAAAGCTAAGGTCAGGAAAGAGGTAAAAGGCTGTCCTGTCAGGTAACAAGAGGGCCCCTTTCTTTTGCGGTGTTCAGCACCTGTCTCCAAACATGTTCCCTCATGGTAACGATCAGGATGGTCTGTGGCAATTCCAGGTTGGCAGGATGTCTATGGGGAGTGATATGGTAGGATTTAATGATTTTGTCTAAAAGATCTATTCTAGGGCTATAGAGCTGTGCAATAATTCAGCAAAAGATTTTGAAAGGTCCTACTCTCCAGGCCTTCCGACACCCCAGCAGATGTAAGTTCCTCGATCTTGCACCATTTTCAAGGTGCTCATGGTATAGACGTAATAATTTTTTTCCTTTTACTAATCCAGAAGTCACAACAGAGAACTTTTCATCACGACCTTAGAAGTCATAACATCTGATTACAAAGTGTCCAGGCGAGTCTCAATTGTTAAGACTGTTTGAGTAAAGGTATTCAGTTTTTTATTTAGATCGCTTTTCTCAGGCTTATATTCTGTTTTGAGTTCCCAGATAGCTGAAAGTAAAGCTGCATTGGTAGGATCAACTCCGTCGGAAGTAGCATGGCAACTCCCGCTTTCTGCGCTCCATCCTGCTGTTTGTTAGCTTTTGAGGTACTGGGATCTTGCTGCTGTTGTTTGCATGGGTTACCCATCCTCAATGGCAAAAAAAGATATTTACTGAAAGCGCAACTGAAGTTCTTTTTTTTGGTCCTTTTTCTCCCTGAGGTCCGCGGTGCCATATGACATCCCCCCATGTACCGACTGGGTATGAGACCCCTCCCTTCAGCCCCATGAATTACCCTCATGGCGGGTGGTGGGGAGACCCTCAACCACCACACCAGATCCCAGTTCCTAGGAGGTGCCCTACCAGCATTTCTGTGGGGGACAAACATCATCCTGCACCGTGGACTCCTGTGTTTTCCATTTTCTCTCTTGCGAGTGGGACATGCAATGGCGCCAGTGAAGGGAGCATGCACATGTCCACACTCACTCCGCCAGGCATCTGCCCCATCTCCGCCTCTTCTGCAGCATCAGCATACTGCCTCCAGCCTCCGCTTAGGGGCAGTCAGCACCGATCACTGGTGTCCCTCCCCAGAGAAGGAGAGCAGTCCTCAAACGCCAATCCTTCTCCTCCCCGCCAACCCCGGTGGCCTGTGCTCATTCCGAACACGGGTCGCCAGCATAGCTCACAGGTAGATCCAGCGCCTCAGCCGTCAGTGCCACCGGCTGCTGAGGGCTGCTTTGTAAAGGTCTGTGTCTTTAGATTGTAGCAGTTTTGACATAGCATTGACCATTTCCAGAATCTTTGGAGCATGACAAGAAAACAAAACTAGAATTTTCCTATAATTTCTTTAATGCCAAAGCCTCATTGTGCTCATCTGCATTTTTGCTCTGAAGAACTATTTTGTGAGTGTCTTCATAACATCTAAATACCGAAACATTGGAGCAAGGAGTGATTCAACCGGGACAACCATCAGGTGGGGCAAAGCCTTTTCAAAGTAACGTTCTGGAAAGCTCTGAAATGGAAGCAAATGAAATAACATGGCCCAGCATTTTATGCTGTGGCCGAAAAGTGTATAGTCTTTTGATTGCACCATAAAAATTCTTCAGTTCTATTATTTATCTAATGGAATCATTCAGTGTGAGATTTAAGTTGTGAGCGGCACAAGGAACGATGCAGCATTCGGTTCCTTCTGGAATATTCTTGCTTGCACACCAGAGTACACACCACTCATATTAGAAGCCCCATCATATACCTGACCATGACATTTAGATAAATCTAAACCTTTCTGTTCAATGCAACTGATTACCTTCTCAAGTCCACTAGCAGACTGATCACTAATTTCCTAAAACCAAGGAAAGATTTGTTGATTTTCACTTCAGTTGCCATGTTCCTTTCATCCCTTTCAACTGTGACATACCAGAAAACTTTGACTCAATTGGTCAATCTTCGCAATGTCTTGGGTGGTAATTATTACAGAGAAAAGGGTGCAGACTTTATTTCGTCAGTAATATCTTGCTCAGTATGCATTGACAAAACTTCAATTAGTTTGTCTTGTATAATATGATTAAGATAGCGAATCAATCCACTGGGTGTGGAAATTAGTTGCTTTAACATGGGATCATACTTAGCCACCTGTTCCATGATTGAAAGAAAATTCCTACTATTACTTTGCCCTAAAATCTCTCTGTGCCCTCTGAAAGCTAAATTGAACATAGCTAATTTAAGAGTCACATTGATCAGACGCTCCAAAACTTGTCTCCAGAAGTTCTTCTCCTTTGTATTTGACTTTCAAAATGTTCATTGATTGTGCCATGTAATTACCACTGCTCAAACACTAAGCAAGATTCAAGATGAATTCTGATGTTTCATGATTCATGATATTCAATTTTGCTGCTTAGGTGATGCCAGTCTCGAACTCCTTTAACCCATGCAACATTATATGCAGGTGAACTACGATCAGCAAACAGCCGACATGGCTTGCAATATGCACAGTCTAATTTGGGGTGTAACAAAGCCAAGCACATGGTAACGTAACTCCTGCCTTTGTTGTTATATTATAGTAGCGCCTGGAAAAACGGCACCCATCTTGATTTCTGTCTTGTGGAAATGGTCCATTGGGTCCCCTCAACCTTGAGATATGATGTATCTTTTATTTGGCTATCCTTAATATCTAAAGGAAAATTACCTCTGTTTGTGGATTTTGTCATCAACAGGAGGAAAACTTGGAAAAGCAGGTTCTTCTTCTTCACTGTTTAAAGCAGCACCGTTTTGTCGAGTTCTCTCCAATACACTTTCAATGTCTGTTTCTTGTTCAGATTGTTTAGCAAAGTTAGTTTCAGGATCAGCATGATCAGCACAGGCCATCTCAGTGGCGGCCAAAGTACTAGGTCCACCGTCTTTCACTGTGTCTGTGTCACTTTCACAAATTTCAGTCCTATCAGGTGTGTTGTCAGACTCAGTGCAGTTTAGAAAAAACACTGTTAGGAAGCTTTGCAGCCAACAGCAGTTCTTCCTTCTTCTGTTTATGCTTTTATGTGCCACTTTTGTATTTTGGAGACAACTTTTACATTCAACAATAAATTGTATTAATAATTCACGGTATTGTATTTACAATATACAGTGTCAGAATCACAAGATAAAATTATCTTCCACTAAACCGCCTTTGCACAGTCTATCTGAACATCTACCTCAGACTCTTTTCAACTTCACAAGTTAACCAAACTAAGGTACAGTACCACGACCAACATACAAGATCCTCAGTGCCCCACCGTTGCCTTCTACAAGCTGTTGCTTTGAACTCACACACCATTACCTTTGCAAGACTTTATGTATTTACTGAAATAGTTATTCTGTTTGCTTCAGTGTGGAGTAATGGCAATTGGCAAACAGGGTGAGGTACAGTTCTGAAGACTGGAGGAGGTGTTTCTTTACTGGTAACACCCCAGCTCGGTACTCAGTCCCCGGTCCAGTGCTCACTAGTGTCTACCTACCACCACTGCTTTTGCCAGGACTGTAATGACTGTTACACTTTTTATGTAGGTTAGATTTTTTGTTTGCTTGCTTCACTTCAGGCTGCAGTAATGGCACATGGGGTGAGGTGCAGGTCTGGAGGAAGTGCTTCTTTACTGGTAACCCCCAGCTCAGTACTCAGTCCCCCGGCACAGTGCCCACTAATCCCTACCTACCACCACTGCTTTTGCAAAGGACTGTTTATGTAGATCGCTTACTTTTGTAATGGTAAACAGGAGGGAGGGAGAGGTGTAGGTCACGAGTTCAGGACAGGAGGTGCTCCTTTATTATAGTTGATATTTACTTTAGAATCCCTTGGCTTATTAATATGCCAATTTTTTTTTCCCCCAAACCCCTTATTGTATTAATGTTACAGACTGGGGAGTGCTCAGTGCTGCACTACCACTATAGTGTGTTTTATTTTTGGGGGCAGGGGAGGGCAGGCCCTGGTCTGGACGGTTAACTTGGTAGGGTCTTTTTTTTTAACTTATTTACCACAATTACATGCATCCATGCAGCTGGCAGTACTCCGCAGCACTCTACTTTTCTCAGTCTCAACAGAGAGTCAGTCAGTCAGTGTAGAATACAGTATAGCACTATGGCAGTCTTTCTGTCTAGTCTAAATAACTTTGTGAATTGTGACTAACAACAAGAAAGAAGTTAGTCAACAACTACAGACCAGAGGGGATAATGAGGATGGAGGACTGAGGACTGAGATTCTGAGTCAGCAAGTCACAAAATGACGGAGGGAGGTTTGTTGTACAAGATGGGTTGGTCACGGAGGCAAAGACCAAACAAACACAAGTGGTCAGGTCATCAGTTCCGTCAGAGAGAGAGAGTCAGTCACAGATTCACAGAAATGAGGTGGTGTTCAATTCTGCAGTGTAGCTAGCACTCAGCTAGCTAGCCAGCTACTGACAAGAGCTGGTGCAGGAGAGGCTCATGGCTCAGGCAGCAGAGCACACAAGGCAAGAGACAGGCTGGCCTGGCAGGCTGGAGTCACACAGAATAAATAGTCACAAAGTCACAGTCAGGCCTACCTCAGGAATCTCACACTGCTGCTGCTGCAAGGCAAACACACTATAGACTCACTCACTGACTAGTAGTCCTGTAAGTAGACAGACTGAGAGAGACTGTGATTTTACTGGGCTGGCCTGGCCAGCAATGAGTAGTACAGTATTATTTGTATTATTTGTTTAGTTAGTATTTTGTACTACTAACACTGCTGCTTGCACTCACTCACTGAGTGACCCCTCCCCTAACAGGACTCCTGACCCGACTCACTCCCGCCCTCAGACAAATGCCACAAAAAGCAAAATCCCAGCTAAGGTGGCTGCTGCTATGCTGCCTTGTTTGTGCCACCAATATAGCCAGAAACCCAGCTTAGGTGGCTGGTGCTGCTTTGCTACTCCTAGTCATCCTCTCGCTAATAAGTAGTCTGTCACAAATCAGTCTTTCACAAACAATGAACAAGATATGTCTACAGACACACACTGCGTTTACCATTAATGCTCATCTCGTATCAGTCTGCTTTTGCTGTAAAGTGCATATATATGTAGCCCTCAGCCCAACTTCCAACAGACTGACTGACAGTGTCCCTATCCAATCAACAGGACGTGTCAGCCAGTCAGTCATATGGCGCGAGGCACAGCTCAAGCTTGCTGAAGGACCCATGCTGCCCTCCTTGTGTGCCTGCTCTCATCTCATCAGTTGAATTCACCATCACCACTTGCCACCATTAGGAGGCATGCAGCTGATCCTCCCCAGCCGCAGCACCATCTCACAGACAGCAGCGCCTCCGTAGGACTCCAGTGAGAACTGCCATCCCCACTCTCATCAGCTAATGAACCCCTGGCTCTGTCCCCACAAGGTCGCAATAAGAACAGAACATACAGACTGGACTCACTCAGAAAGGGGACAGAGCAGACAGAGCGCCACCATGCCAGCCAGTAAGAACACTACATAGGGGTGCCTGCTGCTGCTCTTCTCTGCAGCAGTGCCAGTGTAGTACATCGCCAACTCACTGGCACGCCCCGTGATTCTCTGTTGCCATCTGCAGCACAGGCAGCTCGGCAGGCTGTGGTTGACAGCTCATCTGGGTGTGTGACTGTCACAGACAGACAACAAAGATGACAAAAATGTGGATTCTTTGGCCAAAACATGGCAAATCAGTGTATAATGAATGGGCCCCTAAGTGTGTCGGGCCCTTGTGCCGCTGCACTGGCTGCACCAGCTATTCTTCCACCATTGATATAGGGGAGTGATTGCTAATAGCATCAACGAGCATGCCAGCAGCAGGGATATGGTCTGTACAATTTGTCAGTATCCAATCAATCAGGGTGACAGAGTTTGATAATGAGGTGACCCTTGTTGGATCAGTTACATGTTGATGTAGATTATAACTTTGTATCAGGTAGAGGAGGGAATTCTGAGTTTTGCCCAGCTAGTTTAGATTAATATCCCAAGAATAAGAACTTCATTATGCCCTATGAGCTGGGTGGTCTGATCTAATAGTTCTTCACGACCAGAGGAGCCACTTTGGGAGGATTGTAGGCACAGACAATATTCAGTTTTTTGCACCTGGTGTTAGGGTGGTGTGAAGGATTCACAGAGAGAGGGAGTAGGGGTAGCTATGACAGAGAGATTAAGATGTGTCCTGTGGTATAAGGCAACTCCTCCCATTTTGAGGAAAGCCCACACACCAGAGTAGGTTGTAATTGGTTAGTAAACAGACAGAGTCTGGGGTGGTTGACTTAAGCCAAGTTTCAAACAGGCAAAGGATGTCTGGTTTGTACAGAGCAACCCAAGCTTCAAGGTCAGCAAAGTTACAGACAAGGCTCCTTATGTTATGGTGAGCAATACAGAGCCCTTTAATGTTGTTCAAAGATGCCACCGTGTGAGGGTAAGAACTCAGAGGGCCAGGGTTTAATTCGACATCCCTGGAGAGAATGACAGCCAGGAGAATAAGATTCCATAGCTTTTGGAGTGTGAAGTAGGTTAGAAAAACACTAAAGAGGTAGAACATTTCTTAGAGGCATAATCCACGAGGTAGGCGAAAACCTGGGGAGTACTATTGGGGTGAGGTCATTACACTTGTGAGGAAGTAGAAGAAGGTTTGAGAAAGAAAATCTGTGAGAGAGGAAGGAGAGGATTCAGTGGATAGGGAGAAAGGGACAGCAGAGAGCCAGATCCCTTCTGTGAGACCCCGCCCTTTGCCGATCCTCTCTGCTATCTGCAGCTATTAGGCATTGTTGGGAGGTTGGAATTGTGCGAAGGTGGAAAGGTGGCAGGTGGGGTAATGAGGTAGCAGTGGAGACAGTTGCTTTGGGATGGTCAAGACCAGGAAGCACCCAGTGGCAAAATGGAACCTTGGGAGAGGTCAGACATGGTTGGTTCCCATTTCTAGGGTTTCCACCTGACAAGTAGTCATTGGGCCGCAGCCTCTGCCAGTCCTCTGCAGGCAGTGTTGTGTAATGTGAGATCGATCAGAAACAAGACTGCAGTTATTGTGGACTTGATTTCTTGGTTGATCTGGCTTGCATCACAGAGACCTGACTGGGAGATGACATCGGTCCAGTTTTGGATGTGTCTGCCTCAGCTGAGTTCTCTGGTACACTGCCCAAGCAGGGAAAGCAGGGGCGGGTGTGGCTATCTGTTTTAGATCCAACCTGAACTTATCAGTGCTCCCAGTGGGATCTACTTTGTCATTTGAATGCATGGCCATGTGCAGGGGTCCAGGTGCAGGCTGCAGAATCCTTATTGTGTATCAGCCTCTGGGGCATGAGAGGGAGTTTCTGCAGGAAGTCACATAATTTGTCACTGAGAGGGTGCTGGAGTTGCCTAGGTGGCTGGTCCTGGGTGAATTCAATGCTTGGATCGAGGATGTATCATTGCAATTTGGACAGGATTTCCTGTACCTGATGACACTGCTGGGCTTTGTATAAGAATTTTTTCAGACCCATAGGCACGATCATGCCTTTGACCTAGTATTCTCACTGGGGCTTGAGATTTGTGATCTTAGGATTGATCCGTCTCTTGGTCAGATCACTGCACAGTGCAGTTCTTGTTCAGGGCCCCCCATGAGTCATTCCACTGTGGAGCTGGTACATTATTGTCCTTAAGGAAATTGTCCCCAGAGGGTTTAATGGTGGTAATGGACCTCTCATCAGTGAGTGCTGCCTGTGCAATCAGTTGAAGTGAAGCAGTGGTGGTCTATAATAGGGCAGTCACCTTGGTGCTCCATTCTGTTGAGCGGTCCATATATGACCCAGGTCTTCTCACTTGAGATCCCCTGGTTTGATGGGGAGCTCAAGGAGATGAAAACCAAAGTTTGGAGACTGGAGCATTGTTGGAATAAATCGTGGTCAGAGGAGGATAAGTTGGCTCTGAGAACTCACTATGGTGAGTATCAGTGGGCAAGCTCCCATAAGAAGGCAGCTTACCTGTCAAGGGAGATTGCTGCAGGGAAGAACAGACTGGCCAACTCTTCCGGACTGTAGACAGGCTTCTTCACCTGTCTCTGCCTGCAGCTGGCTAGAGAAGTTTTGGTGGCAAATGTGAGGAGTTTGCTCTGTTCTTCTCTCACATAGTGTCCTCCATCAGGGCTGCGATTTCCAACTGAACCTTCTTGGCTAGGCGGTGGTGCATCGGATGTCCCTGGGAGCACTCCTCTTGCCTAGAGTGAATTCAGATCAATGGGGTGGAAGAGGTCTGTGAGGTGATTTTGAAGCTGCAGCTCACATTTTGTGAACTAGACCTGGCCCAACCTGTCTCCTAGTGGGATGCACGGAGTCCATTGGCCCAGTGTTCTCTGAGATAGTCTGGTGCTCATTTTTGAGGGCTATTTCCTGATGCATTGAAAGATGTATTGGTAAAGCCCCTTCTGAGAAAACCATCCTCAGCCCAGATGTCCTGGCGAATTATAGACCATTCTCTAACCTTCCATTTTTGGGTAAGGTTATTGAGAAAATTGTGGCTTTGTAGCTCAAGGCATACCTCACAGTCTTTGACATCTGTGAGCTGCTCCAGTCAGGATTTAGGCCTGGACATAGCACTGAAACTGCATTGGTCAAGATGCAAAATGATCTCCTCTGCACTAGAGACAGAGGAGTGTAGTCAATACTTGCCCTCCTCAATCTCTCATCAGCATTTGACACTGTGGACCATGTGATGTTATTGGATCACCTGAGCGGGCTATGTGGACTCACCGCACTATCATCAGCTTGTTTGAGTCCTTTCTCATAGGCAGAACTCGGAGGGTGGTGATGGGAATTTTTCCTCCCGCCCTATGTCCTTGCTTTGTGGAGTCCCCCAAGGGTCCGCTATCTTGCCCATGTTGTTCACAGTGTACATGTTGCACCTGGGTGAGATCATTAGATGTTACAGTGTGAGTTTCACTCATTGGAAGTCTTCAAATAGGGTCTGAAGGCATACCTTTTAGACAAGCCTTCGGATTTTAGTATACTGTTCTTGTAACTATTGATTTTATTGCTTATGCCTCTTATGTTCATGCTATATTTTAACTTTCTCATTTGCCTGTATTGTGTACAGCACCCTGAGCCTCAGGGATAGGGCACTTAATAAATAAAACCTTGCTTGCTTGCTTGCTATACAGCATTTCACTTCATCTTAGAGATGCAAGATCAAATTACTTTAAAATAGTAATGTAATATCAGTTGAGACTGACTATATGTTGAGGTAATGTTTACAGTATGTATTCAAGTTATGTATTGGCTGTATATATGAATTGATATGTTTGATGATCTCAATAAAATCCTTGTTAACATTCCAAATGGTTGCGTGCATTCTAAAGTGTTGTGTACATTCCAAACAGTTGTTCTATGCAGTTCAAGAGTCATTTAACTGTAACTCCCTTGTTCATCCCACACCCTGCTGTTTATTAACCACCACGTACCCAAAGTTGTAACTTCTAACCTGTTAAAGTCTCTAAATTTGATTTTGACCATTGAACGATTTACATGGGTGACGATCCTGCCATATTAAGCACTTCAGTTTTAATCCAGTCAGTGTTACTGAATGGAAGTGTTTAATATCACAGGACTGTCACCAGTCACTGACTTTTTCTACAACAGCAATTACATTTACAAACTTCCACAAGTTAAAATGCACAGCTCTGGGACTGGTAAGCAGCTGGCGTGGGGTAAGAATTTTTTCAGAAAGAAATGGTATGTTTTTACTGGGGGTGACACTTCTGTGTTAAAAAAGCACAGTATACGATATAAAATAAGATAAGGACAGCCACAGAAACTCGGCTTGTATGTCTATTTTGTGACTGAGAGGTCAGCAATGACAGCAAAGACCTCTCAAGCTTCTTTCGAAAGACCATATGCTGTCATCTTAGCCCCTCGATGGAAACACAGCCTTGTTGTGTATGGGTGTCCATACTGTATATCATTCAATCTGTTTAACTTTGGTGTTTTCTAAGTTGCTTTTCTTTTCATGTCATTGGTCAATTAAATCTCAGATAATGCAGTACGTATTTCACTGTGTTTTTAAAAGCCTCTAACCATCCCTAATTCTCATAATTGGTGTTGGTGAAATCGCACTCTATTGTCATGGTAAACACTGTAATGACATAAACTAAAATACTATGAAGCCTTTTAAGGACATGCTAATGCTTTTATACACACCAAGGTACAGTATGTTACAAATCCTGGCAAGGAGAACTGAAAGTTACATAAAACGTATTCTCTAGGGAACTGCAATAGTTTAAAATGATGTTTTTGAAGTACATGCTGAAGTGCAGAGTTGCTCTTCAACCCTTGTTTGCCATACACAGTACGTTTCTCCTCACTTCCTGGTAACAAATTTATAGGAAGTGACATAGTCTTCAAAGTGAAGGGGCAGAGAACAGAACTGCAGTGTCAGATCCTCGTGGAGGGAAACATTAAGTCACTGTTATTGTAGGGGCATGTGCAGGTTCAGGGCAAGGTAGCTGTGTGTGATGCCATCTGAAGGACCAAGGAGGAACAACACTAGAACTATGATCTAATGTTTCAATACAATGATGAAGTGATCACTTGACAAATCACTGGAGCCATCATCCAACCTTGCCCAATAGACTATTTGCAGGAAGATGATGTTGCAAGCCACTTCCAAGTAATAGCCTATTATTTGGCTCTGCAAAGAAAACACCTGTTGTTATTCTGGCATTGAAAGAGGGACTGAGCCAAAAGGAGTTAGAGTAAAATGCAAACTGGAGCTAAGCATGAGGACAGACAGCTGCTGGTGTATATAAAGACCCAGTAGTCAGAAACGTGAGAAACATTGACTTTGTCGGTAGCAATGGACCGTTAGCCCACCCAGTCTGCCTAGTCTGCTCACTCAGTCAGTGATGACTCTATGGGTGGAAGAGCTGAAGAAACCACCCAAATTCTACATTTTCATGAAATTATAGATAGACGACCTGTGCATTACAGCTGAGGACTGGTCACTTTGTTGTAGGGTTTTGGGACAGCTACTGAGCTCACACTGTTGAGGATCATTTGGGTGCAGCACAAAGGTCCATGCCCTTTGAGACATAGGTAGGTCCAGACTGCTGCCCCATTAACAGTTTTGAGACATCTCCAAATTCATAATGCAATAAAAGGCATTGTGGACCTTTAGCATAAGCATTCATCTCATAAGCCATGGGAGACGGCTTAATATAGCTGGCATACCTGGAGGCAGTATAGCGCAGTGGTCAAGGCTCTGAGCTGCAAATCTGGTGACATCCAGCAGACCAGACCTGGGTTTGAATCCCACAGCTTCCACTTGCATTCTGTGTGACCCTGAGCAAGTCACTTAACCTCCTTGTGCTCCCAGGTCGCTTCCTGTAAAAGCTTTCAGCTTAGTGTGCTATACCTGGTTAAAACAACTAAAAAAAAAGGTGATGCTACTCCACCTGCCAGTGTCTTCAGGAACTACTATTCCCCTCCATAACAGGAAAATGATGCTGGAAAGTTGAACTTCCAATCTTCAAGTAAGGCAAATATTGAAACTAGTGTTGAGAGAATGCATATCAGAGCAGCCATGACGCACAGGTTAAATTTCTACAAAGTAAGATACTGCACAAATAACCCCACATGTTTACAGAGGTAGTTAAAATTAAACTACTGCCTAATGTTGAAAACATGTGGGAGGTGCAACGTCTCTGTGATGAGATGATTGAGTCACCCTCCCTGCTGATCTTTCCCTATTCATTCAGGGTGACTGCACCTTGCTCCCTTATTAGGCAAACCCACAAAAGACATGGCTCCTGGCAGTGGCCCTTGGTGTCAAAATGCTCCTTCTATTCCACTGGCATGACTATCCCTGTCCCATTGTGGAGGAATGGATCCTGCACAAAGGTAGGCTTGCTTCTTACTATGAATGCATCCATCACTACATGATAATAGGCTTGGTTCCATTTATGCAACTTGAGAGCTCTTTTCTCTTTGCCAGGTTCAATCTCTTCCCACAGATTATCATTCTCCTTCTGCAAAGCTTAAGGAATAGTGCAAGAATCCCTCCCTAGAAAGCAGTGTCACCAAGGTATGCAAAGCATGCCTCTTATCTTTAATTTTAGTGCTGATATTTAGTGCCAGTAATTACAAATAAATAGTGGTAAATGCTCTACCCTTTACATTTTAGCTTGGTTTCTGGGAGGTATCTATCCCCAGGGCAGGGGTGTAGCCAGGGATTTCAGATCTGCACACCAAGTGGACTCATTGCTACCCCTCCCCACTTGTTAGAGTGTGCTACCCCTCACCCGGTGTAGCCACACAATACACAAATGTACACCAGGACGATGTTTGTTGTCTCATTTGGCACAATAAATACAACTTTTGTATCTCATTACAATGGTTGTTGCCATGCATGGGTAATTACAATGTCATTCATTGCTCCCCAAGACACCCACATACCAGCCCAGAGCCTGTAAAATTATATTGTCCTTGGGATGCAAAGACAGTATTAGTGACCAGTCCTTCTAGTTTCGACTCCTATGAATAACATTACAGAAAGGTTCAGCATTTTGTTTGTTAGTATTCATGGAAAAAGGAAGCAGTTCAGAGCCTATTTGCTACCCCTAAAATAAAATTGCACACCATGGAGTGCTTGGAGTATGCCTGGCTACACCCATGCCCCAGGGCATTCCCACTTCTTTTATATGCTGTTTCTGCTGAGTTTCTTCTCCTCCAGTATCTGCTTTAGATACCTGATTTGTGACTATTTATGCAGCAGGCAGGTTCACAGAATTATTCCTGAAGGTACACAATTGGCCCATGGTCTGTTTGTGCATCAGTGGTCTAGAGACTCTTCAGCTGATTGTGCTGCAGGGATCAGGCCCAGTTCAATGGGAATCCTGTCACCACATGTATCTGTGACTGGGTCGCCATTGATGTTGGTATTTCACCCCGCCTTACAGGCTGAAAACAGGTTGAGGGGCCTGGGTTGTTAAACTCCTTTGTAATCTTAAATTTCAATGAAATTCCATGGTGAGTCCACCCAGGAAAAAGTTAACATTGGCTAGATGTTACTAATACTGCCCACCCCCCGAAACAATACCAACTCACTATGATCCAACAGGTAAAACCATCTGTTTCCCACACAGTTTAATAACAGTACCTTAAATGCAATTAGTCACACTACAAATAATATGCACAGAAACACTAATTGCAGACAAACTGACATGAGGTTTTATTGTTATAAAGCAGACTTAGGACCTGAAGGGAAAAGGTTGGGTACAGGCAAATAATACATCAGATAGGTGTAAGTCCCCATTGGCAATGCTCTCCTTACCTCTTTTCTTTTTTTTTTTTAATTCAAGTTTATTGAAAGCTTGGGTACAACCAATATAATACAGCAGGACAGACATACATGGAGTGCATTAAATATGGCAACCATATAAATCATAGATATTTCATCTGTGACATTAGGGTAATGCATAAACTTCTACAATTACATTTTGGTATCACTTCTGGGAAGCATGTAGACTTATTCAAACTCTGATTAACAGTTTATGAGCATTTAGTAAAACTATTTTCTGATTGCCATGGCCCAACTGTACTGTAAGGGCAACTGCCCTAGTCTCCTACTGTTACCTATGTGACCTTGGTCTCTAGGGAGCGAACTAGTGCTTCTGTGGGTATCCAGCCAATGAAATGGTTCAGTTCTGATGTCCAATCATGTTGCATGTGATAGCTGGTGAGAAACAATAGGCTAGTCTACTATTTGTGCTACTAATACCCACTGGCGTATTTGCAATCCAAAGGAAAATCAATACAAAGAGCCCACCTACTGCTTTGAGTCTATTTTCAAACCTATCTTTCTGATCAGTCACAGGGCCAAGGCCCTGGTTAGTTACTCATGGTTCCTCAATCAGTTACCGTAGTCTTGGTTTGATTTACCAGCACTCATCTGCAAACTTTGTCTCAGCTCTAATGCCTCTACTCAGCCCTCTCAACTTCCTATACTGGCCATTCAGTGGCACCTCATGCAGGTCAGAACAGCTGTTTCTCTCTCTGTTGGTTACTCTTGGGGTCTGTAGTCCAGCTTTGACTTGGGAGGCACCCACCAACCTGATCAGTACAACCACCTCAGCAATCCCTGTTGTGCTACGGAAATCAGCTGATGGTTATGTGCTTGGCCCCCAAACACTGAATTGTATTTCTGGTTATAGAAAACACCTCGATTAGGAAAGTCTCTTAGGAATCACTGAAATGTCCAGCTGCCAGGTAGTTGACCTACAGTAGTCAGTCTGACTCTTTTAGCAGCAGTAGCCAATTTCTTTTTCTCCATTTGTTTGTGATTCTTGGTTTTTTTGACTGTGGAAGCACAAGTATACCTCCACAATGATCTGTGCAATTGATCTCTCATGCTCACAGATGGAGGGTCTGCCTCCTCCTGTCTCTGGCAGGCTGACTAGCTGCTGAAAAGTTCTTCCAACAAAACACAAACAGACAGCCCTCTGACCTACTCAAGGCTTACTGTCACTCACTGAGGAGGTTCTCTCCAGCTGCTCCTTGATGACTGATTTCTTTTCCCACCTCAGGCAAATTAATGAAGTCCTCTAGTGACCTTTAATTAAGCCATTGTGGCTAGGCTGCAGGCTTCTGTGGCCCAACTGTCAAAATCGAGAAAGGGCTAGTGATTGTAGTGCAGATGTACAGGTCCCATCACTGGGGCAGGCTAACCTCTGAAAATGTACCAAGGCAGGAAGTGGTGCACACTAAGGAAGAACACAGACATGAAATGTGCAAAATGTTGAGTTTATTGAGCTCATAGCTCATGCAGATGCTGGAATGTACAAACCACACAGCTTAAGGTGCCCTGGCACTTTGCTCTGTGGGCATCATCAGGGGCGGGTAACAAACTTACTAGGTTTCTTAAATAGTCCCATGGTGAAGACATATAAATGCTGGATTTTAAGACTGATCTTTACAGGAAAAAGCAGAACCTAAGGACAGGACCCCTTGAAGTACATCACATAATAAAACTATTAAAGTGTAAAGTGTTAACAAAAGCTGTGAAAAGAACACCAGTTGATGTTAACATGAAATCTGTACAGAAACACTACAAAAGGAGGAATATAGGAAGACTATCTCATAGTTTAAATTGAGAGAATGCATTCAAAGTACGGGTCCCATGAAATATACTAAAACTGCAATCTCCTCAATCTATGCTGAAGCTCTTTAGAACATCATATTTATTGTAACAAACCAAATTGTTAGTGCATAAGAAAAACAAGTTGGTGCTTTATAAGAATGCCAGGTAGAACTGTTCAGTGTTGTGATCACCCAGTTTCTGGCAAAATACTGTATTCTGAGGGATCAGCTTGCACTGCACAAATGTCACCACCCATCTATCTAAGAAAGATGGAGAAGATATATTGAATTAACCCTGCCCCGATGAAGCTTCACAGAGCAAAGTGAAGGGACACATTATGGTGTGTGGTTTGTACTGTTCTACATCTGCATGAGCTATTAGCGAGGTATCAGTGTGGCTCAGTTGGTAGTACATCCGCCTCTGGACCAGAGGGTCATGGGTTCTCATCCCACACTGGGATGGACTTGCACCTAAAAATTGCTGGCATCCGAGTGCAGTATTGGGGAGTGCTGTACTGCTGGGGTGTGCCGTCCTTCAGATGAGATGTTAAACTGAGGTCCCATCTGCCCATCCTGGTGGGTGTCCAGGTGGAAGTAAAAGAACCCAGGGTAGTCTTTGTAAAGAGCAGGGAACATTCCCGTGTCCTGGCCAACATTCCCTTCCCATAAACTGGTTCATGCAATTATCCAGACTGTGTATGGGTGATGACTAATGATGTGTGATATGGCCGCCACCACACATTCAGTCACTTCACTACCAGTCTAGCATTGCTTGTAAAGCACTTTGAGATACTGTGTATGAAAAAGTGCTATATAAATGCTGATTCTTCTTCTAAATTTAGACTTTTGCACATTTCATGTTTCTGTGGCCTGATTGACTGGCTGTTCTAACCTCTACACTTAGTTGTCATATCCTTGGGGCTCAGGGTGGACAAAGATGGCTGCAGCTGGAGGTTCTTTTGATGCTTGCCCATGAAGTCCTCACACAAAGGTTCATGCCCTTAAAACAACTTTGTTCACCACTAATGTGAGTACGCAGTCATGCTGTAGTGCCCGGTTTGGGCTGCTGTTCAGGTGAAGTCCTTGATTGTCACAAGCACTGATTACACTCTCTATCAGAGGCAGTGAAAGCAGTTTGGTGTGGCAGTGAAGCAAAACCTACTTAGCTTAATTGTGTTGCTGCTACCTGTAGCTGTGTGGGTGGCACTGCAGCAGATGAGATGTCACCGGGAGGGGCATTGTAGAGTGTTTGGTGGTATGTGCATTGGTACACTTCCACTGGGACCTTGGTCCTAATGCTAACATTCCCACAACATTGGGATCTCAGCAGCAGGTGGAAATTAAGAGGTAAATCCCCACTATCCATGCCATATGTTGATTGGACATGGTGATATACCCACCATGCTGGACAGAAGAGAATAAAAAGGAAATTATATTATTTATTTCGTTTTTGTTTACTGGGTAAGTGCACTAAACAAAAACTTTGCCTATTTTCAGGCATGACCCAGGAGAGTTACATACAGAGGAAATAATTCAGGTGACAAATACGTTACATGATTTAGGATCATAAACTAGAATAAATATTTCAGGCGTTTTAGCGGCATGGGTCGGTGGAGAGCAGTTACAGACAGGGAAACAACAAATTTGAGAGAAATCATATAATACATGTTTAAGTGTAAGGCTTAGCAAACTTGAAACACTATGGCAGCTGAAAGAGTGCAAGACCCCGAAGTAATAGTCACAACCAGAAAGAATGTACCATCACACAGTAATATATGACCTACAGATAAGTAAAGTGTTTTTAATTTGGGAGGGCCATACTTAGCAGGTGTGCCAGGGATTAAGGTGAATGTGCATCTATCTGTCAGTGCCATAGAGGGAGCCATGGAACTCATTTTAAACACCTGGTGTGATTTGGAGTGCCTAACAGATGAGGGCAGGATGTTCTAAAGCTTGGGGCAGATGCTGGGAAGGCTTGCTCTCCCATTTTTGTGGCTCATTTAGGTATATAAGACAGGACTTTTCTGCCGACCTCAGCGGGTAGACCTGTTTTGCTTGATGTAATAGGCTGGCCAGGGACTCTGGTGTACCAGATCTAATGATGGAATCAATTGTACATCCTGTGGTGCATCTACAATAGGAGGTAGGGAGAGCCAACCTAGACCTGAGTATAATGAGTCCGCTTGGTACCGACAGGGCAAAGCACAGATGTTATTGTAGCAAATGTCCCACCTGTGCAGTTCCCTTTGTTGGCATCATGAAATGTCACTATGCCAGAGGTGAGGCTTGGTCTAAGAACCTCCCTGTGCAATGGCCAGTTTAGCAGCAGAGGTTAGAGAGGAACGGATCTTATAGGTCAGCTCCAGCTTTATATTTGCAGCTTTGCAAGTAGAAGTTATGTGCAGATTAAAATCAAGTGAGGGGTCTAGCATTATTCCCAGATACCTGAAAGAGTCAGCCACCTCCAGCAGAGTGCCATCTGGACCTGGGACTTACAGTGCAGATGCATGTGCTTTGATTCTGGCGCTGAGCCGAATAGCATGGGCACTGTTTTTATTGCCATTCAGGATTAGTTTGCTGCATGTTAGCCAAGTATGTAGGCAAATGAAGTCCATCTTTAGTATGGAATTTAAAGTGGTTACATCTTTGACACTTGTGTACAAAATCATGTCGTCTGCATGCAGGATAGTGGAGGAGGGCCCAGACATCACTGGCAATTTGTTTATGAACAGCAAGAAGAGCAAAGGTCCAAGGATGAATCCTTGTGACACCCGACGCTGGTAGAGAGAGAGATCAGATTTGCAATTGTTCATTTGTATGAACTGCATATGTCTCGTGAGGTAGCTGTCAAACCAGGACATAGACTCTTGTGAGAAACTAAATGAATCCAGTTTTGATAAAAGCAAGGGTGGTCCACCAGGCCAAACACCTTGGTTAAATCCACAAAGACTGCTTCTGTGCATAAACCCTTGTCCATTGCTGTTTTTACATCATTTATAAATTTGATGAGAACTGTGGTTGTGCTGTAGCTCTTCCTGAATCCATGTTGTGCAGGAGAGAGTAAATTACTCTATTGTAAGTATTCCATAACCTGGGTGGCAACAGCTTTTCACGCAGCTTATCCAGGACTGATAGTATGGCAATTGGTCAGTAATTATTTATGTCCTTGGTATCCCCTTTTATGTATGGGGACTACCTGAGTGATTTTCCAGAGCGATGGTACTGTCTTTGTACTTATTGAGAGGTTGAAGATCCTGGCAACCTGTGCTGCTAGGACTGGGGATGCTATTTTAAGGAACCTGGGTATTAAGCATCTGATCCAGCCGATCTGTATGCTGGGATTTTCCTCATGAGACTCAGTACTTCCACCGTGGTAACCTCTCTTAGGCTAAGCGATGTGGAGGCAGAAGGCATGATGCCAGGAGGTGCAGTTAAGGATTGGCTAGTAAGCTTCTCGTAGATAGAGGTCTATAAAGTGGGAGTTAAATGCATTTGCTATTGTGTTAATATTGATACAGTTTGCTCCTGCCAGTGTCATATCTGTTATAAAAAGTTGCCACCCTGTACCATGAAAGTTTTATGTGGTTCCAGAAATCATGGGCATCCTTGGCAGATGCCTGTAACAGTTGATTGGAGTAGGACCTTTTTGCCACTCAAATGGCTTTCTTGCAAACATTGCACTGCCTTCTGTATTCCTTCCAGTCCATTTGTCTGTTTTCTTTGCTGAGATCCAGATCTTATCCCTGCTTTTCATGGAAGCTAATAGATCACTGTGAACCTGTCTCGTTACTGTACCTCATACCCTCCTCCTTTTAGGGATACATGTTTGTTCTGTAGCTCCTGTAGGGTGGTTAAGAGGAAGGTTACCGTGGCTTCAAAATCATTTGTTTGGAAGATTGGGGACCAGTCTATGTTGCAGAGGTCATGAAGGACATGAAGGTCTCTTGTATTTAGTCTTGAAAAATCATGTAATTGAATTTCCTTGAAAGTAGTCTTGGTGAATGCACACTCCAAACAGAAAACTGGGGAGTGGTCACTGATGGAGTTGGAAATTTGCCAGACATCCGTAAACGATCTGCTCTGTTTGTGACTATCCAGTCCAATATGGATTTGTGACTGCTCTGTTGTGATACTGTTTGGGCACATAATCAGCTGAATTAGGTGTAGTTTTCCCAGAACCGCATTGTAAGATCTTGAGTGTTCCTCTGCCCAGTTCAGATTGAAATCACCCACTAGTAGTTCTTTCTGACCTTTTAGAGAGGCCAGATAGATAGTCCATTAGGCTTGTTAGTCCCAGGAGACCACTTTTGGGTGGGTTGTAAACACAGATTAGGTTGATTTCCTCAGTGTTTCCTAGTAACAGAACCATCTGGAGGACTTTGAAGGTGCTGGTTACATCCATGTGTTGTACTGTTAGGTTTAGATGCTCCCTAGCATGGAAGGCAACTGCACCTCGCCCCCTTTGGGGAGTCACGGTCCATTCTAACTAATTTGTAGCCCTTAATAGTACATATTGAGTTAGGGATGTTTGGTTTTAACCGTGTTTTGGTTAGTCCAAGTATGTCTGGGGAGTAGTGGGATACCCATGCTTCCAGTTTGGCAAAATTAGACCGTGAAGGCTTTATTGTTTATTAAATCATACACCCCAACTTTAAAAGAAACTGTTGGATTAACTGGGAAAACAGCAGCAATATTCTTCCACTCCTTTTCTGGATTTTGCAATGCTTTGGGATAAGGTTTGTGTAACCCAGGTGCCACCTCCCAATGGGTACCCTTGCCTGCTTCCTAACTGCAGCTTGAGGGTCTGGGTTTGGATTTAGTGAACACAAGGGGCTCAGTATCAACAATAATGCTATTTTTGTGGTGCCTCCACCCAGAGAATTGTTCAAGTGGGTTAGATGTTCAGCTAGCACAACCATCTGGGAAGTCGTGCCTACCTACAGCCCCACCCAGTGGTCCCACACATGGAGTTGCCCAAAACACCTTACTTAGAAACATAGATACATAGAAGGTAATGGCAGATAAGGACCACAAGGTCCATCCAGACTGCCCATTTCTTTTCACCTTATGAATGTGCCAGCTGCCTTTGCTCTTTCAATGGCCTATCTATTCATACTCATCTGTATTGCTCCCTTATGCCTTTCTCATGCCTGTTTGACACCCTGCGCTGTATTCATATCCACCACTTCCTGAAGTAGGCCATTCCATGCATCCACCACCCTTTCTGTGAAAAGAACTTCCTCCATTACCCCTTAATCGCCACCCTCTAATCTCATGCTGTGTCCTCTTGTCCTGCTATTTTTCTTATATTGAAACATGTTAGACTCTTTCACCTTGTTAATGCCCTTAAGGTGCTTGAATGTTTGATCATATCACCTCTCTCCTCCTTTGCCTAGGGTATACATATTGAGCTCCGTTAATCTGTCCTCATATGTTTTCTGATGCAGTCCCTGCACCATTTTGATTGCCCTTCTCTGGGCTACCTCAATTTGGTTAATATTCTTGTGAAGGTGAGGCCAGATGGGGCCTAACCAGTGTCTTGTAAAGAGGGTTATTACCTCCCTGTTATGACTTGTGATACCCCTACTAATACACTCCAACATCCCCTAGCCTTACCTACTGCTTTAGTGGTCTGCTTGGATGATTTCAGGTAATCTGTGATGATGATGCCCAAGTCTCTTTCCCTTGTGACTGCCAGCAACTCCCCTCCCAAAATATAGGTGGCTTCAGGGTTTCTCTTCCCTATGTGCACGATCTTGCACTTCTTTGCGTTAAACCCCAGTTGCCACTCTTCCTACTATTTTGCCAGTTTATCCAGATTTCTCCTCATTCTGCCCACCTCACCTGGATCATGTACTGTGTTGCAGATCTTGGTGTCATCTGCAAACAGACAAACCTTACCCTCCAGTCCATCTGCAATGTCACTGCTGATGATATTGAAGAGGACTGGCCTCAGGACTGATCCCTGAGGTACCCAACTTGTGACATGCATCTCTTCTGACTGTATACCATTTCCACCACTCTGTTTTCTGCCTGCCAACCAGTTTGCCACCCAGTTGACCAACTTCTGACCCACCCTGAGCCTACTCAGCTTATTAATCAGTATTCTATGTGGAACAGTATCGAAAGCTTTGCTGAAGTCAAGGTAGGCGACATCAACTCTCTCCCCTTGGTCCACCACTCTGGTTACCCAGTCAAAGAATCTATGATATTAGTTTGACAAGACCTTCCTGTTGTAAACCCATGCTGTGTTGGATCCTGTGCTCCTATGGATTCCAGGTGTTGCACTATCCTTTCCTTAAGGAGTGCCTCCATAATCTTACCCACTACTGAGGTAAGACTGACTGGTCTGTAGTTTCCTACCTCCTCCCTGCTACCACTCTTGTGGGCGGGATCACATGAGCCTTCTCCAGTCTTCTGGGACCTCTCCTGTGCTTAGAGATTCACTAAACAGTTCTGATAATGGCTCTGCTAGTTCCACCCTTAGCCTCTTTAGTACCCTGGGATGTATGCCATCATGTCCCATTGCCTTGTCCACCCTGGGCTTATCGAGGCTCTTGTAGGACCCTTTCTTTTGTGAAGGGACTAGTGCACCTCCCTCCCCATGTATCTATGGTGCTGAGCTGTGGGCCCTGCCCTACCTTCTCTTCAGTAAATACTGATCAGAAGTATCAATATAGGATAGTTGCTTTTACATGGCCCTCCTCCTCACACACAGCCTTATCCCCTTTGATCTTAGCAATACCCCTCTGGACTTTCTCCTTTCACTAATGTATCAATAGAAGTCTTGTCACCTTCTTTTACTGTTTGTGCTAGTGTTTCCTCGGTATGGGCCTTTACCTGCCTTACTGCCTTCCCTGCTTCCCTAAGGGAAGTTTGGTATGCCTCCCTATCTTCATCCCGCTGTGTTCCTTTATATTTTCTGAAGGCCAGCCTTTTGGCTCTGACCTTTCTGCTACTATTTTTGAGAACTAAAGTGGTTTCCTTCTTCTTTGCACTTCCTTTTCTCTAACACAATGAGATGTTGCTTCAAGTATTGCATCCTTAATGCGTGCCTACTTTGCCTGTACCCTTCACCTGTATTTCTTTTTGTCAGGCTAGCTTAACTCTGTTGGCCATCTTATCAAAGTCAGCTCCTCTGAAGTTCCATATTTTTCCTTGGAATGGGATGATTTAGTTCTAGTGGCCAAATTGAACCATACCATAAACCTGGAGATCTGTGATCCTTTCCGTTAGTTAGTACTAGATCTAGGATAGCCCTGTCTCTTGTGGGTTGTTGTACCAGTTGTTTGAGGCCCTCCCTCTGCAGGGAATCCACTATGTGTCTAGTTCTGGCAGTTGTTCCTGCTGGTATTGATCAATCTGTATCTGGCATGTTGCATTCAAATTACAGTTAATGGTGAGTGCTAACAATATGCTCACAGTGACCACACTTACCAACAGGGTTCCTGCCTCTGGTGTACACCCTGTGCACCTGCAAATAAAGATTTTCAGCAACACTGAACCTTTCAGTTATTGGCATTAACCCAGCACTCAGTAATAATATGCTCAGAGGCCCATTTAACATTCAAACAGATAACTGATTTATTTAGGGATTTAAACAGGGGAAGGGGCTGTAAATCAAATTTTATGTTACAGCATTGTTTTAAGTTTTGATAAAAACACAAGTACATTTAACCCCTGGACAGTCCAGATACAGCTGCTGGGTACCCAGTGTCTAATTAGGTGGAGGCCTAAGCGTTGCCACAGGTTGGCCAGCGTTGCAGATGGTTAGATTCTTAAACAAATAAATGTTATTGATCCTGTTACTTTTGACTTTTGCAACATTCACAACACTTACAACACAAGGAAAATTGTAATCCACTGACCCGATGGCCTGCAAAACAGTTTAACCAGCAACTTGAAATGGATAGGCAACTCAGATGGCAAAACACTTTACATTGGATGCAGGGACAGGCCCTGTTATTACTCACTGAACCATGGACCTCAGGATCAGGATTCGGTTCTATGGCATGTGGCTGCAGGCTGCAGACTTCATACTTTCTGGAAAGGACCAGGATACAGGGACCAGGGCTGACACGATTCACCCCCACATCGAGGTTTAGCTCCCAAGGATGGCTGCAACCCACGATGATCTTCTCCTCAGGAGCTGACTCTCTCCTCTGGTTTTCTGGCAGCTTTGGTCTCTCAGGCAGCAACAGTCTTTTAAACAGATTGTTTGGCATCAAAGGGTCAACTTTTGGTTCAGTCTCAAATAGACTAAACAGCTTACCCACTTGCAAGTTGTAGTCCTTGGAAGGCAAACAGGCTGGAGACAATTCTGGTAACTCTAGGTTTTGGGATTAAACACACTGGGCCAGATATTCAAAGGGTTGCGCCATGTGCAATAGGGTTGCGCCTGCGCAAGTCCGGAATTGCTCCATTCTGCGATATTCAGCAGGAGGCAGTTACACCACTGAAAACATGCTGAGCAACAGCACAATGCAAATGAATGCATGCTGAACTGGAGGGGAGGAACCATGCATAAACTGCATAGCCCGATATTCAGCCGGCTGTCAGAGTTGTGCAGGCGCAACCCCCAACCTGCACCTGCACAACTTTGAGCCCCCAAAAAGGATCAAGTTGAGGGCCACCCACAGGTGAGCTGCCGCATTGCAGGGCAACACAGCAGCTGCCACCTGTGGCTGGCCCTCAACCCACTCCCTGTGCCCCTGCAGCCCGATCACAGGCAAAGTGTAAAACACCCCCCACTGGCCCGATGGCGGGCAACAGCAGAAAAGTCCCCTCCCCCAACTGGCCCGATCGTAGGCATAGCTTAAATCCCCCCACCAGCCCGATCGCTGGCAGCAAAGTCCCCCCGAACATATCCCTGGTGGTCCAGTGGACCGATAAGCCCGATCGTGGGCTGGCAATGTCTAAAACACCCCCTGAACATATCCCTGGTGGTCCAGTGGACCGATAAGCCCGATCGTGGGCTGGCAAATGTCTAAACCCCAAGAACACATCCCTGGTGATCTAGTGTCCCCACCCCACCCACCATGAAGCCCACCACCCGCCCCCGCAGCCGGGCGGGCAGTATCCCACCCGCTGCCGCTTCGGCTGCCACGATTGACTGCTGACAGACGCTATTGGTAGCAAGAGCCAATGGGTATAGTCTAAGAGATAGTAGTCAGGATTTGGAATGAATTCATTCATTCACAAATCTGACCGTTTTGTACGGGTAGGGCTGCACACCCATTGGCTCTTGCTCTGCACCAATGGGCGGCAGCTCTACCGGGCAGTCAGCCCGGTGGGCGCAGGTGGTGGATGCTGCCGCCCACCGCCGCGGGGGAGGGGGGTGGGGGCTCATGGGTGGTGGGTGGGGGACACTAGATCACCAGGGATGTGTTCTTGGGGTTAGACATTGCCAGCCCGCGATCGGGCTTATCGTCCACTGGACCACCAGGGACATTCGGGGACACTTTGCTGCTTGCGATCGGGCTGGTGGGGGTGATTGGCTATGCCCGCAATCGGGCCAGTCAGGGAAGGGAGGACTTTCGTGCTGTTGCCCGCGATCGGGCCAGTGGGGTGGTGGTGGGATTTTTGACTCTTTGCCCGCGATCAGGCTGCAGGCGTTGGTCCCTCGACGGCTGCTGCCTGGCAGGTGCCAGGCGCAAGTCCTCGGGATCGGCGCACCTGCATGCTAATGGCATGCAAATGGGGCTAATCAGATGCAAATGGCCCCCGTGCCTTGCATGAATTATGGCCCCATTTGCATGTCACCTTTTGAATATCGGAAATTTGCGCATGGCGCAATGGTACTTTGCCACCGCAGTTGAATGCAGCACTCGGCCACTTGCGGTGGCGCGGTTCACGCCATGCACAGTGGCTGTGGCCGGGGGTGATATTCAAGGGTTGCTCAAGGCGCAACTCCTTTGAATATCACTGGCCACACTCATGCAACTATTTTGTGCAGCGCAGGCTTGCGCCACAAAATAGCACAGTTTGAATATCCGCCCACTGGCTCAGCTCTGAGACAGAACAGTTTCTCACGAAATGCAGGTTGGAGATTTTCAGACACTCTGACCCCACTTCAGTCTGGAAATTTAGCTCTGGGAAAATCACTTCTTTCTCCCTTTCTTGGAGTTTCACTGTTCAGAAGCAGACTTGGCAGTCCCAATAACTCAGACAGGCATTCTGACCTAGGAGAGGTTAGCGGCCTCCACAAACTCCCGAGCTGCGCACAGGGCCTCCTTACTCTTTGAAGCTCTCCCTGAACCACCTGGTTCAAATAGTTCCCCTGTCTCAAGGAGACAAACTCCAGATTCTGATTGGATGCTCAGGCTGTTAGTCACAGTCTAAGTCTTTTAACTGGCTAAAAATTGTGTGCCAGACATTGTCCCTGCTTTTTTCCCAAAAGTCTCTGCCATAGTCCTAAAAGTCTCTGTCCACAATGTTGACTCGATTGACTGACTGACTGCAAATATGGCGCTGTTAACACAGTCCCCAAGCTGTCTATACAGTGTCCCCAGGAATAAAGTCCTGGTGTAGCCAGCAGAAGCTATTTATTTATTTACAATAACCCCAAAGTTCAATAGCTCTGAATCGCCTCTACAGTGATCACATTATTTTATACTTTTCCTCAGTACTTTTCCTGTCGCTGCCACCAAAATACAGTCCCCTAAGGGCTGGCAGCTTCTATTATTATTCATGAGTTGCTATGTAATATGCATCAGCCCCTATATATGCCTGATTCAAACTCTTTATATTAAAAGAGGCCTCTCAGCAGCCTTGTTTGGTCTCAGTCCCCGGTCCCCCTTGGCCTTTTAATGGGACCGACTGAAAATGGAGCCATACATTTGACTGCAAACCATGGTCGGAAAAGAAATGTGTCCTTTGAGCATGTGCAAGCGTTGCTAGCACCGGAGTGTATACAGAAACAGCAGCGTGGCAAAAGTACTTGCTGGTAGACTGAATCTCTCCTATCAGGGCTGGTCCATCCTCCCAAGCTGGCTTTTTAAGGGGTGTCTGGGGTCTGACCATCACAGAACACTTCTCTCATTAACCACTACTCCAAATTGTCAAAAGCCCTTTACTGCTTTAGCCATTGACTTTGAAAAGGCTTTTGACTCGGTAGAGTGGTCATACCTGTTTTATACCTCTCCTCAATGGGGGTAGGACCGGTTTTCTCTCCTGGATTAAACTGTTGTGTGCTTCTCCCTTAGCTAGGATATTGACAAATGGCAATTTATCTTCGCCTTTCCAACTGCAGAAAGGTATGAGACAAGGATGCCCTCTCCCCTCTTCTGTTCATTCTAGCCATTGAGTCCCTGGCTATTGCACTCCGGAATCACCCTCCATTCCTGGAATACTGATGGTGACACCACTTTCAAGACATTTCTATATGCTGATGATCTTTTGTCACCACTGAATGCACTCCACAGGTGATTCAATCCATTCTCCATATACTGACTGTATTCTGGAATATCAGGCCTTAGGATTAATCACACTAAAACTGAGGTGCTGCCCCTAAATTCGGTACCCTCTGGTATAGACTTCGCTGCCTCGGGTCTCAAATAGTCCCCAATGGTATAAAATATCTAGGTATCATCTTACATCCTAATTTGTCCAAAATGCTCACAGCCAACTTTTCTCCCCTGGTGGAGTCTCTCAAACAGGACATGGCCCGCTGAGGCCATGAGGCTCTCACTAGCCGGGAAAATATACTCCATCAAGATGATGGTGGCCCCAAGATCTTATATCTGTTGTCCCATCTCCCTGTACCTATTCCATCGAAATGGTTCCAAAAATTGGAAGCTGTCATTGGCAACTTCCTTTGGGAGGCTCCCGACCACGGTATAGCAAGCTTAAACTTCATCAGCACTGGAGCAGGGGTTGGGGACTCCTGGCTTCAGGGCTATCATATGGCCTTCGTCTCAGCCCAGACTACCCTATGGTTCTCCAATATTGGTTTCACTTCACCTACCTGGCCCCACTGAGGCATCACTACTACAGGCCCCTCTGCCGGTGGCGCTTGTATAGTAAGCAAAATCTCCCCTGAATCTCCTCCACCATTCAGCTGTCCAGTCAATACTGGCAAAGAGTTTTAACTGTCTTAGGCCAAGATTTAACACCTTGGAAGTTCATGCCTCTCTGGAATAATCATGCCTTGGTAGTGGGTGGTAGTATGATCCGCTGGAAAGCATGGGACTCTCAGGGTATCTCTTTAGTACAAGATCTATTGCTCCCAGATTCTAGTACAATGGATATCTTTGAGGCATTAAAATCCAGATATCACCTCCCAGCTTCACATTTTGGAGATATCTCCAAATTAGGATGCCATCACCATCTTCCTAACTTCCCTAAAACAAGGGGTCGCAATCAAGGCCATATCCTATCACATCTTGGTTACATCACTCTAGGAACAGAGACAGTGTGATTTATAATGCCCTTAGAGATGCCTCTGCAAATCCCACCTTGTCAGCTAGAGCCCAATGAGAAAAGGACTTTCATTCTCCTGTTTCTGAGCTCCAATGGAACCATGCTTGGGTGACATTGCACATGTCGTGTAGGGATGGGCGCACCCATCTCATTATGAACAAGACCCTCCACAGGTGGTACAGGATCCAGTTAAACTTAAAAGATGGGGCTCCTCCAGCATGATACTTGCTGGAGATGTGGCAGTCAAGGGGCTCATCTTTTCATATACTCTGGGAGTGTCCCAATCTTCAGCACTTCTGGATAGCGATTCAAGATGTGTGCTTTGCTGTTTCCTCACGTAGTACCAGATCCCCCTCTCCTCCTTTTCGACTGTGCCTGTTCTCACACACCCAAGCATTGTCTTGGGGCCCAATGGGTCACAGCTGTGGGGCTATAGCCAAAAGACTTATCTTAATGAGATGGCGGTCCCCAGAGGTCCCATCCTTCTGAGAGTTCCTTCAGGCACTAGCCCAAGGAGCTATATATGAGAGGCTCTCTAGTTTTGTTGGGGCTCATTAGTCCAATCTGACATCAGCAGGCAGCCATATCTCCATTCCAAGTACTGTCATGATGTCCAATCCTAGGGGTCTACAATTCCCTGGAGACTCCTGTCTTGTCTGGAGTGTCTAGGCTGTCCTGTTTTCATTATTTGTCAGGGTCATTTTTTTTTTTTTTTATCTCAGAATCAGTTTGCCTTCTTGTTTCTTTTTTGGTGTATATAGTTCAAATTAGTTTAGGCCTGACCCAGGACTCAACTCCGTTACCATACCCTATCCTAGGCCTCATATACCACTGCTATTTTTGGGTTTCTCCAGTCAATAACCCATGGTTTTCACCCTTTTGAGTGGGAAGGTCTAGGTAGGCCCTGACAATCCTTGTATACTGAGTTTTTTTTTCATGCATATCTACATTATACCATATTGTCTAGGATTATATTCATTTCAGGTGACAGTACTTCCTCTTTTACTCTTTACTCTTAGTATTTCTTATGTTTGCATCTCTATGTCCGTACCAAATGTTAGTGTATGGTTTCATACACCATCTCAGTATCATGTATGTGTTTGTGTGTCCTGTTTGAAATAACAATAAAATCTTTAACAACAGAAACAGCGGCGTTGTGTTTTAGCTTTCTAAGCCTAAAATGGGCTAAAATCAAGTACAGGGGTTGCACAGGGCCGTGGGGCACTTAAATGGACTTGGAACAGGCGCAAGCAGGGTGGGGACACCAGAGATAGACAGAAGAAAATGGGAGGCATTAAGGTAAAGGGGGCGTTATATTTTATAAAAGGGACTACATAAATCAATCCTTCCTTCCTTCCTTGCCATATGACACAGTACAGCTTCTTTCTATTAACTGACAGAGAAATATAGACTGTATTGGCAGAAAAAGACCCAGAAGTTCCTCCAGGCTGCCCATTTCCTGTCTAGCTCCATGCTTGGCTTAACACTGGGCTGTATTTAGAGATCCAATAGTCCTAGTGGCTGACTGTCACCCCTATCCTCAGGAACCCTCTTCTGCATGTGGGTCTTTTGTACTGTATTTCTTTATATCGCCCCCAGCCAAGTTTGAACCCTGTTGTAGTCTTGGTTTCAGTCACTCCTCACTGGGTAGTCTATTTCATTCATCCAGTTTTTATGTTTGCTTGCACGATGTGCAAGAAACATAGTGCCATCATCTGAGTTTTCGGAGGTGTGGCAGCCCTCTTCCAATTCAGTCAGTGTGTTTGCAGGCGCAGCGCAGTTCTCCAATGCCTGCTGGAGCTGTCTGACAGCGTCAAAATGCAGTGGAGTACAGTTGAGGAGCTATGCTTCAGTGAGCAGCTATAAGACACGCCTGCCCGCGCGCCTCCCACTACACACACACATACACGCACACATACCGCGCATCGCCCCCATGCACACACTGTGTAGCCGACGGGGTGCCCAACTTCAGTCGGTTGTGCTGCGGCTCCCCCAAAACAGTGTTCCATATGCCACGCTGGTACCCACCCCAGCATGGCAAACGTCCCGTGGTCATCTTTTAAAAAAACAAAACCTGAAAGTGAAAAACATTCCCTTGCAGTCTCTGCCCCCACCCGCGCCCACCCACTGTGCACCCCGCTTCCCACACTCCCTCACCCCATACTTTACCTCCGGACTTTACGCGACGATTCGGTGGACCTGGAACACGCTCTGCACTTTCAAAGCCGAATGCTTAACTGAGGAAATGCTGTAAGCTGTATAATGGGATAGATAGGGTTTTTAAACTTTGCTGCATATCTCAGGCATTTTTGGAATTTTGCACTAAATTTTCAACATGGGGTTTTTGGGACCCTTCTCATGAATGCTCTACTGTCATGGCGTTAATGTTGCCAAGGGTGATTTTGCAGTCACCGCGCGAAATCACCTTTTGGGACAGAGTAACAAACGACACTGCCACTGTTCACAAGGTGGGCTCTCAAAAGCCTATGTTGAAAAGTTGGTGCAAAATTCCTAAAATGACTGTTTTACGAGCGTGTGTTGTGCAGTTCCCACGCATGCTCGTAAGTTCGCTGTATCTTCATTATTTTCACTCCAGATTTTCAACATTACCATTTTACCACACCTTCTTATGAGCAGTACAGCTGTCATTTTCACATCTTGCCCAAAATGTGTTTCTGCTCATGAAGCATTAATGCAGTCGGTAAAGGAAATCAATGTATGGGACACATTAAGAAAATCACAGAGACACTGTTAATGAACAGAGGTCTTAAAATGGCTATGTTGAAAATTTGGTGAAAAATTCCTAAAATGACTGTTTTACAAGCGTATGCTATGCAGTTCCTATGCACGCCGTAGTTTCGTAAATTTTAATATTTTCACTCCAGATTTTCCACATTGCCATTTTATTACACTTCCTTATGAACAGTACAGCTGCCATTTTCCGCATGATGCCCCAAATGTGTTTCCGCAGACATGTAGCGCATAATGGTGCAGTCGTAGTAAAGAAATGTTTGGGACAGATTAAGAAAATCACAGTTACACTGTTCATGAGCAGAGGTCTTAAATGGCTATGTTGAAAATTTGGTAATAAAGTCCATAAATGACTGTGTTACAAGTGAGCATTTCGCGCAGTTTCCACGCACTGTAAGTTCATGACTTTGTAATATTTTCAGTCCAGATTTTCACCAGTGGCATTTTTCCACATTTCCTTATGAACAGTACAGCTGTCATTTTTCACAACATGGCTGAAACGTGTTTTCACACTTTCAGCGCAGAGATGCGTGGTCGCTTGGGAAATCACTGTTCGGGACAGATAAAGAAAATCACAGTGACACTGTTCATGATCAGAGGTCCCAAAATGCCTGTGTTGACAATCTGCTGTAAAAATCCCAAAACTAATTACATTATGAGTGTCGTTGTACAGTTTCTATGCACGCTCGTGACTTCACCAGTTTTTAAATATTTTACTGCAGATTTGCAACATTGCCATTTTTACACCTCCCCATGAACAGTACAGCTGTCATTTTCACACCCTGTTCGGAATGTGTTTTTGCGCCTGTGGTGCTAAATGCCGTAGTCGCTGTGCATAAGCAGCTTTTGGCTAACAAACTCATATGCCACTGTTCATGAGATGGGGTCACAAAAAACATGTTGAAAATTTGGTGTGAAAATACCAACGAATGCCTGAGGTGTTTGGGTTTCCAACCATAACGCCCCACCCTGTAGAGAATGACAGGCATCAGGTGTGACTTGGGATTCTTGGCTATAATGCTCATACCATTCCACACCCTGCAGCTAGTGAGAGGCATCGAGGTATGCCTTGGACTCTTCGCCCCAAAGTTCACCCTATTCTCCTATACCGCACCCATCTCACCGTATTTTCTGATGGAATGGGGTGCACATAAGGGCCAAAGACCCCAAGACACCGTGACACTTGTCAGTGTCTGCAGGGTAGGGTGTGGTGAAATGGTGTGGCCATTATGCCTGATTTGACCCAAAGGCACACCCTATGCCTGTCACTCTCTGCAGGGTGGTGGTGGAGCTGGCTTCAGTTCAATACTTCATTGCCATTTCTATTATGCAGCTCTGTAACTTCTACACTACCAATGCCAATGCCAGCAAGCAAACATTTGGCATTGACAAATGCTTGTTATGGTAGCTGTGTATTTATTGCACTGACACTCAGAGCTGTATTTAAAGACTCTTGTAACAAAATACACTGAATAAACCAGTTGATGGTGTTCTGGAAATACAGTGTGTCACTACTTTTGTCATTTTGTGCTACCGAACTTATCCCTGTTTGCTCACTTTTTGCTTCGTGGTTTACCACGATTGGGACAGTCCTATTTCATTCATCCACCACCTGCTCCATGATGAACTCATGTCCTTCCTGAATTGTACCTCCACCAGTTTCTGCCCATGTCCTCTAGTCACTGTGCTTCATTCCTTGTGAACATGTCCTTAAAATCCACCCCGATGATCCCACCCAGTAACATGTATGTCTCAGTCATACCCCATTGTCCTTTTACCTTCAGGGTATACATGTTAAGGCCTGCCAGCCATTCCTCATACAGCCCCCTCTGCTGCCCCTGAACCATCTTTGTCACCTTCTGTTGTATTGTCTCCATGTGGTTTCTGTATTTCTTCAGGTGTGGGCTCCAAAACTGTGCATAGTACTCCAGGTGCATCCATACAGGGGCCTGTACAGGGCAGTAATACCTTCTTCCTCCTACTATCAAACCCCTTCTGACACATCCCAGCATCCTGTTTTCCTTCCCACATTCTGTGGTACTAAGCAGTGGACTAGAGACCATTACTAATGATGACCCCAGGCCTCTCTCCTCAGTTGTCTGTATCACCTTTACTCTCTATCCAGTAGCACATTTTAGGTTCTTTCTACCAATGTGCATCACTCTACAATTTTTGTGTTGAACTGTAGTTGCCATAATCTGGACCACTTTTGCAATTTTTCCAGGTCATTTTAATTTCTATAGCTCCCATCTCAGAGTCTACTCTGCCAAAGATCATAGTGTTATCAGCAAACACACGCCTTTTCTGGATTCTCTCATATGAGGATATTGAAGTGCACAGGTCCTAGAACTCATCCCTGCAGTACCTGCTTTTGACTCCCCGGGCTCTGAGAGTGTCCCAAAGATGATTACCCTCTGTGTCCTGCCCCCCAGCGCTTCTCTCCACGTTGTCAGTTTGTCCTCTCTACCTTCAGATCTCTCAGGTATTTTACTAGTCTTCTGTGTGGAATCTAATCAAGGCCTTGCTAAAGTATAGGTACAGCACCACCACTGCTGGGTTCCTGTCCACTGCATTGAGGCCAGTCAAGGAAATTGATCAGGTTACTCTGGTAAGAGCTCCCTCATCAAACCCATGCTGCCTCCTGTCCTGCAGCTCACTTGTCTCCAAAGTTCCACTATCTGTTCTTAACGATGGCCTGCAGCAGCCTGTTTATAATTGAGGTTAGACTCTGGTAAGAGCTCCTTCATCAAACCCATGCTGCCTCCTGTCCTGCAGCTCACTTGTCTCCAAAAGTTCCACTATCTGTTCTTAACAATGGCCTGCAGCAGCCTGTTTATACATGAGGTTAGACTGGACTTAAAGTGAATGGAGTGGCTGAGTGATTTAATCATGCTGTAATGAAATGCTTAAGGACACATTTGGTAATGCCACTCTCATTGAATTGGGCCTTATCATCCACTGTGCAGCACCACCAGCTGGTGAGGTGTAGACAAAAATGTATGGGGGGGTACAGTTCATAAAAAACGTTCACATTATTAGTCCAGAACAGGGGCATGGATGGGATCTTTGTTCCCCAGTAAGAATGGTTTCAGCTAAACTGCCTAAGGGGTTTGGTAGAGGAGGGACTTCTTGCATAGGAGGAAAGCACGTATTTGATTCTTGATGGCAGTGGAATATACTCTACCAGGGTAGGCAGCAGTTGACCAGGGCAGTCCTGGGGGTACATCTGAAGTCCCTCCTAGCATTATGGAATATATTTTTTAGATTAACAGGCAGAATGCAGAGCATACAGAGACATTGTAACCATCAGAAGACCCTACAACATACTCAAGATTGATTACTCCAACAGGGCAGATGAATGGTAAGTTTGTGGGCAGAAAGGCCTCTAATGACACTCAGGTACAAGAACTGGGGATGAAGGAGTTGTGTGTTTTCCTTTGGGTCTTTTTGGTCCCTATCATATATATGTGCTTTAAGTTCACAATCATCATAGCAGACCAGTCATAATCGAACAGTTCAGAATGTTTGTGATTTGATGTGAACAGTTTGTGGGCTTGGACCTCAAAAGGTTCATGCAGCTCTATTTTAATCTTTCTGGTAGTGACTTAAGCCAAGGGGTAAACTGTCAGACTATTTTGAGAAGTCATATACTACCAAATGTTGATGTTTTAGTGTTCCAAAAATTTCACTGCAAATGTCAGTCTGCAAAATATTCTGTTACAGTATGTTTGAAGAGATTTGAGTTAGAAGTCTAGGTTAACCATTTTAGGGCAAGCAAAGGTGTCTTCTATAGTATTTGTTTACCAAAATGTCATATGCTAGCTACATTAAAACAAACTAAAATAGACTGCAACCTCTCCTTTTAAACTAAGTAGTATTAGTACATTATAGTGTATGGTGGAACATTGTACTTATTCGTCTTTTATCTGTGCTGAAAAGCTGTTTAACACAGATAAAAACAGTTCTTAGAATGCTGTTCAGCCTGTATGTGTAGAACAGTGTTCTATTGATTCATAAGGCTTCAGGTAGGCATGTGAAGCACTCACCAAAAACGACAGAGATCAACCAGATAATCCATCCCATGATTGGTGGAACTTCTGCTACAAACTCTGTACTGACAGGATCAGCCAGATAAGTAGACAGGATCAACCAGATATTATATTTACTTTTATGAATAGAAAATCTCTTGCTTAGTGAGAGTATGGCTACCATGTTTTTTTTGTTAAGACCCGCCCTAATTAAACTACCAGTCAATTGAAAGATGCGTTAGCAATGTACACTGGTCTGGTTCCCTAGCGATGATCACTGAGCCTAGTAACCAGCCAGTAACAGGACTAATATGAAGCGGCCAAACTGGATTTTATATTCAAAATACAAGCATTTAAATATATTATTGGGCACCATACACTATAAAAATACTGTATGGCAATTCCACTGAGAACCAGTGTGCTCTGCTGCCTTGGGGTCTGATTCCCTGGGACCTCTCGAGCTTCACTTTTGAGGTCAGAGGGAATTAAACCTCTGTGGCAGAACACGCTGGTTCTGCATGGTTGCCCATCCAGTATTCTCTCTATTTTTTCTATTTACATTTTGTGGGTTTTATGGTTTTTCTCCGGACCCATTCCCATGCCCCCGACATGACACTTAGCGTGGTGGCATGCATGCGCATGCCTTGTGGGATGCCCAAGCCTTCCAGTTGCACCATTTACTGCCTGTGCCAGCCACCGGACCTCCATCCGGTGGTGGAAGGACCACGGAGGCCAACCCCCATCCCAGGATAGAGAGCCACCCTCAGTCCTGCTCCCATCCTCTCTGCCGGCACCCCGCGACCACCCAAGGACATTCCCGAACCAGGTCACCGCATAGTGTGATGTAAGGAGTCCAGCACCTCAACCGGCCAGTGCAACCAGGCCGCCACTATTCTCTATATTTTTAAGGCACCCTACTGGGAGACTCTAGCACCATACAAGACATACAAAACTGTAACTGTCTGGAATTACAGAATTTAGTAAAGGATTGTATAACTAGGCCATCTCTAGTTTCCAAACGCTTGTCTGAAGAGGTATGCTTTTAACTCCCTTTACAGGCCTCCACCAAAGGGTCCTTGCTCAGTAACCTGGTTAGCATGTTCCATAACATAGGGCCAGACACCTCAAATGCTTGATCCCCAAGGCCATAGGGACCAAAAGGAGACCTGTTTTGATGGAACGGAGAGGGCCTAAGGACTGAAGGGACTCAAGAGTTTCAACAGATAGCTAGGGCCCAAGTATGTAGGGCTTTGTAGGTTAACAAACCAACCTTGAAGGTAACATGTCACTTCACTGGCAGCCAGTGCAGTTGACCCAGGAACAGGGTTACATGACATGACCTTGGAGACCAGTCAGCAACTTTGCCGCTGTATTCTGAACTAGCTGCAAGCATCGTAGGGTACCTCCATTGACCCTGAGGTGGAGCCCATTATAGTAATCCAGTCTGGACATCACAAGCACATGTAGGTAATTTGGCTGATATTCTTAGATGGTAAAGCCACCTGGACTACAGCTGACACCTGAGCTTCAAATATCAGCCTCTTGTCCAAAATGACCCCAGAGTTTTCACCTTAGCAAAGGCCATCAGCCTAGAGGACCTGAGTCGAAGCTCCATTACCACTTCAGATACCGCTGCTTCCCCATGACCCTCTCTCAACCACCAGAACCTCAGTCTTGTCTAGGTTAAATCTCAGCCAGCTAGATGCCATCCAGTTCTGAATCTCAGCCAGGCACAAGTGTAAGAAACATAGAAGTTGATGGCAGATAAGGACCGCTAGGTCCATCTAGTCTGCCCATGTACCTCTACCTGTAACAGCAGCCGTTGACCTGTTTTGGTCATTGACTTAGCTTTGCCCTACCTCTCTAGGGTTCCCTTGTGCCTATTCCTTGCATGTTTGAATCCTGCCACTGTGCTCACTCCCACCACCCCTGCAGGCTATTCCATACATCCACCACCCTTTCTGTGAAGAACTTCCTCACATTCCCCTTATCCTTCCCCTTTCCAATCTCATGTTGTGCCCCTCATTATTCTCCCTTTCTGTAGTGAAAATGTCTTCCACTTCCACTTTGTTTATTCTCTTTAGATACTTGAAGGTTTCTATCATATCTCTTCCAGTGTGTACATATTAAGGTCTTTCAATCTCTCCTCATAAAGCATCTGTTGCAAGCCCTGTACCATCTTTGTCGCCTTCTGTGAACTGCCTCCACCCTGTCTATGTCCTTCCAAAGATGTGGCCTCCAATACACACACAGTACTCCAAGTGTGGCCTCACCAGTGTTTTGTATGGTGGTATCACCACCTCCCTCCTTCTGCTAGTGATACCTTCCTATGCACCCCAAGATGCTACTGGTCCTCCCTACCCCTTTGTACACTGCTTGGCCACCTTAAGGTCATCTGAGATGATAATCTCCAGATCCCTTTCCTCCTGGGTGGCTGTCAGCACCCCCATCCTGTAGCTATCTGCAGGGTATTTGTGCCCTAGGTTCATGATATTGCACTTCTTCACATTGAACCTCAGTTGCCACACTGTGGACCATTTTTCCAGCTTTCTAGATCCCTCCTCATTTTGCCACCCCATCTGGAGTATCTACCCTGTTACAGGTCTTGGTGTCATCTGCAAACAGGCAGATCTTATCTTCCAGTCCTTCTGCAATGTCACTAATAAAGACACTGAAAAGACTGACCCCAGTACTGATCCCTGGGAACCCCACTGGTCACCCCTCCTTCCTCAGATTGGATCCCATTTACCACTACCCTCTGCTTCCTGTTACCCAACCAGTTTCCAACCTAGTTTACCACCTTGTGGGCCCACTCCCAGGCTTTAGAACTTATTTACCAGTCTTTATTTAGAACAGTGTCGAAGGCCTTGCTGACATCATGGTAGGTGACAACCACTGCTTCCCCGATCCACCTCCCTCATCACCCAGTCAAAGAAATCTATCATATTTGTTTGACATGACCTTCCTGCTGCAAATCCATGCTGCCTCAATCCTGTCCTCTACTGGATTCCAGGTGTTCCACAGAATTTTCCTTAAGCAGTGTCTCCATAATCTTACCCACCACTGAGGAGAGGCTGACTGGCCTATAGTTTCCTGCCTCCTCCTGCTTCCACTCTTGTGAAGAGGGATTACATGAGCCTCCTCCAGTTCTCCGGAACCACTTCTGTATTGAGCGACTCACTAAACATGGCTGCCAGTTGTGCTGCTAGTTCCATTTGCAGTTCCTTTACTATCCTGGGATGTATAACATCTGGAGCCATAGTCTTGTCCACCCTAAGTTTTGTGAGCTCCTGTAGGGACTCATTCTTCTGTAAATGGACTTGTGTTCACCTCGTTCCCCTGTGTAACTGTTGCCCAGCTGTGGTCCCTGTCCTCCCTTCCTCAGTGAAAACCGAACAGAAATATATATTTAGTAATGATGCCTTTTCCAGGTCTCCCTCCACACACACCCCTTTCTCCCTCTGAGCCTTGCAATCCCTCCTCTGGCCTTCCTTCTCTCACTGATGTACCCATAGAATGTCTTGTTCCCCTTCTTCACTGTTTGTGCTAATCTTTCCTCTGTTTGCGCTTTTGTACTCCTAACAGCTTTAGCTTCCTTCAGACAATCTAGGTACACCACGCTGTCCTCTTTCTTCTGTGTCTCCTTATATTTCCTGAAGGCCTGCATTTTGGCTCTTACTTTCCTGCTACCCTTTAGAGAATCATAGTGGTTTGTTCCTTCTCTTGCTTTTGTTTCTTGCCTAATGCACAGGTTAGTAACCATCACTATTGCTCCTTTTAGGTGTGTCCACTGCCCTTGACCCCATTCAGCATTTCCTACCAGGGCTTCTTTTATACATAGCCCCATCTTAGCAAAATCCAGCCTCCAGAAATCCAAGACCCAGCCTTTGTATGGCTTGACTGTTCCCTGTACCCATTTTTAAACCTTACTATGTAATGGTCGCTGGACCCCAGGTGCCCTTCCACCCTGACATCTGTGATTCTGTCTCTGTTGGTGAGTACTAGGTCCAGAATTGCCCTGTTTCTGGTGGGTTCTAGAACCAGCTGCCTGAGATCTGCCCTGCTGTGAGTCCAAGCTGCCCTGCTCCTGGCTGAGGCTGCTGCCTGGATGGTCCAGTTCACATCTGGCATATTAAAATCACCTAGCAGCAGTACCTCCCTTTGATGCCATCTCATATTTCCTCCACTATCACCCTGTCTTCTTCTCTCTGAACTGGAGGCTTGTAGATCACTCCTGTTCGAATTGCTGTGCCATTGCCAGTCTCATGGGTGACCCACAGTGCCTCAGCCTCCCCTGTTTGCCCTGTCCTGCAGTTGCTTTTAAGCCTTCCTTGACAGTGTCCAACGTCCCTAGTGAAAATGATAGATACAGCTTGGAATCATCTGCATAGTAGTGAAAACCCACACTTTATCACCTGATGATCTTTCCCAAGGGCAGCCTGTACACTGCAAACAACATACATGAGAGGACTGAGCCCTGGGCATGCCACAAAGCAAAAGTATTGGGGAGATGAGAAAGTTCCATCACTCCCTCTGTGTCCTTTTCCTGTGGTAAGACTCAAACCAGCAGATGACTGTGCTAGTGAGTTCTCCATACTCCTCAAGATGGTCCAACAACAAACCATGGTCCACAGTGTCAAATGCTGATGAGCAATCAAGGAGAATGAGAACTGACCTTTCGCCCCATCCCTCACCCTGAGAAAGTCACTGTACACTCTGACCAACGCTGTCTCAGTGCTATGCCAAGAGCTAAAACCAGGACTGGAGAGGCTAATAGATTTCATAGGCTGTCAAGTGTGCCTCAAGCTGCAATACCACAACCGCCTCAATAGCCATTCCTAAAAGGGTAGGTTAGAGACAGGATGATAATTGCAAGAACACCAGTTCCAAAGATGGTTTCAGTGGTATCTGAAAGACCCTCTGATAAGGATCACTGAGCAATTCCATAAACACTGGACCCAGTGACCCCACACAACTCACTTGTAATTGAGTCAGACATGGGGACCAGTTCACAATATGGTCTGCAGCTCTGAGATTACGCCACAGACCTCTTTCATTGTGACTGGCCTCAACTCTTCCCATGGCAGCTGAGTATGTCTTAGAGGTGCTGTAACAGCCTGTTTGGTGAGATTTTGGCCCGACAAGAGAAAACTGTCCGAGAAGAATCAAGCAAATGTCTCGACTTTGCAGATAAACCAGCTCTAACAGACTGCAGACAAGTCAGATTTAATAACATGTCTGCAGTATAGAAGAATTGAACCAGTGATTCTTCCCAGCCACAATCTCCCTGGACAGAACTGCCTCCATTTTATGGATGATTTCCTTTGATATGCATCATGATGAATCTTCAAAGTCAGTTTGTCCTCCTGGGCCCTGAACCTCCTCCAAGATTGCTCTAACTTCTGACCCCTGGTCTTCAAAACTCATGAGTTCCCTTCAAAGCAGGGGTAACCTAAGCATGAGACCTGGGGTCATACACGAGTAGGTGCGATTGAGTTGAAGGCCCCAGTGATGACCCTGTTATAGATCACCACCACTTCTTCTGAACCTGTCTCACAATATGCCAGCTGAGCATGTCTGATTTCCACAAAATTGTTTAAGACCAACATGTATGTACTTAACCAATCAAAGAGATGCACATGCCCTGAGTAACCTTGTATGTCCTATGTCTCGTATCTACTATGCTTCTTGTAGTGACCTGTCTATGTTAAGCAACCCATAAACCAGACGCTCCTGGGTCCAGCAACCCACTTGGCTACTGCTGTGCAGTTCAACTGTGGCTGGCACCATAAGATAGCCCTCTCCTGGTGTCAGCAGCGCCTAGACTTAGCCCAGGGATATCCTCTGTGTCTAGGGGTAAGATGGTATGCTTGCCAGAGGGTCCCCTGCAATATCGAAACACACTGCTCTCTGTTTCCCAGCAATAGCATGCACTCAGTTTAAGCCTTCTTTCTGAACAGCAATCATGCCACACTGCAAAGTATTTAAGCAGTTGTCAATCGTTACTGAATAGTGGTGGATTTATAGTTCATATAATGGAAGCTCCTGTCCCCAAATGCTCTTCTGATTGGCACTGTACAGACAGGCTTGATCCTGACTCTGAACTTGAGTCAAACCCTACAGGATCCTTGTATAGCTATACTCCTCTCATCAGTTCCAGGCCTCACAATCCATCTTATTCATTGTAATCATCAATGTGTGAGGATATACTTTGGGAAAAGTCTAACCTACACTGCACTTAATTTACCAGAACTCACACCTTGCTGTTAGCTTTGGGGTTATGCAATTTCTACACATACACTTTGTGGGTGTGGTGCCACAGTGTCTGCTTCAGCTGGAGTGCAGGAGACACACCGCTGTAGGGACTTTGTTTCAGACACTGCTGGTTGATGGTTACCAGAGGCCCCAGACCAGCAGGCCGTAACTCCACTTTCTCCAGCTTCCCTCTGTGACTGAAGGCTGAGTGCCTTGCTTCAACTTTATGTCTCTCACCAGATGGTGTGGTGAGCACAATGCAATGGTGTGTACTTCATCCTGTCCTCTGGCAGGGATTGGCAATGGCCTCAACCTCTCTGCCAAAGACAGCATCTCTGATGTCCATCCTGGCTTGAAATTCCCTCACAAACAGTGGGCTGATCTCCAACCTTAGTCCGCAGCCCACTCTCTCTTCATCAGATCTCTCACCATCTTCAGCACGGCAGGCAGCATCATTCAGAAACATGACCTTGATTGCCCTCCAAAAGGAGGAACACCCATCTTCAGTGGAACCCTTTCTGCACCACAAGGTTGCCAGGAAATGTCCATGAAGAATCTCTCTTTATGGTACTCACACCCTCCTGGTGTCTCCCTTACACAGTTCCTAGAATTAATTAATACACTAAATGCCTTCGGACTCCAAAGCCCTGGAGTCACCACTGCAGTCATGGTGCCCATTCCTGGAGGCTGCCATATGACTGGACAAGTTCTGTTGTTGTCTTCACTGGATCCATAGACAGCACCTGGTGTGAGGGTCCCTTGTCTTCCCAGCTGACCTGGTAAGTGGCCTGAGGTGCGGGTGCATCAAAGGCACACCTGGCATCCTCCTGTTACTCTGCCATCTTAAACACAACTACCACCACAATTGGCATTCTAAACTCCATCCTCTGGACTCCCTGTCAGTGGCTTTACCAGTATGCTCCATGGTCTCCCTTCATTCTAGTAACCATCCTCCCTCCACCTGCTGGTAGGGAGGCATTATTACAATTATATAATCCCTTGTAGTTGCTGCTAGGCATGGTAGCAAATGGGCTTGTCTCCACCTACCTGATAAAACAAGTAAATAAATAAAAAAAAAAAAATTAGCTGGAATATTGGTTGGTTTTAGATTCTTCTCTGTCCCCGCAAAATAGTAACACAATACTATGACAATGGAAGGACATAGGCTCCATCTTCTGCCCCTCCTACCATATTTCAGTATGGACACATAGCCAAGCTGCAAGACATTAACCCTTTATGTACAGGAACCTTTTAATAACCTCCATATTAATACAGAATTTACATAATTACAATTTGAGGGTACATTAGCCAGTCAGGGGCTTCACTTTTCTTACTGATTTCATAACTGCAGTGTCGGTGACTCAGCAGGTTGTGCACACACTTCTGTAGCCAGAAGATTGGAAGATTGTGGTTCTATCCCCACATCAGGAACTTGAGTTAAATCCCAGTACTGACACTGTAGTGCAGCATGGGGGTGCTGCACCCTGCAGTGCCATCTTTTGACTGAAACGTTAAATTGAGGTCCCGTCTGCCTGCTCTGTTAGTTGTTCAAGAGACGTTAAAGATCTCATGGCACTTCTTGAAAAGAGTAGGGAGTTTTCCTGATGTTGTGGGCAAATATCCCCATTCACTAAATACCCACAACAGCTTAATCTGGTTCAATATGTCTGTTTGCATCTGTATCCCCAGATGAAGCTGAAAATAAGCAGACTTGCTCTAGCCCTCCTTTCCTGATCAACAAAAACTAAATAACTAAATAAACAAATAAATAACTATTGCTGAATTCTGGCTTGAAATGACAGGGTGTTCTTCTTTGAAACTGTTTTGTAATGATGTATCTCTAGAACCCTTGTGCTTTTTAAATAAGCACTGCTAATCTCTCAGAAATAGCTTTCACACTGTGACACCTATTGAAAGTCATAACCTTCAAGCCCATGTACCCTTCGTGTATTTCTTATGCAGTTATTGCTAATTATAGTAATAGATGTTTGTGTTTAAACAAGAGCCTTCTCACTCTCACACTAGTCCACTCATACTAATTGAGTGTGCAGTGGCATCAGAATCTGGTGTTTATGACATTAATATTTATTGTGAACTTCACAGGATTCTGTTATCAATAAAATAATGGTTTCTTCGTAAGTTACAGCAGTTTTATTAATCTGACTAGTAACCTCAAGCCCTTCTTTCCCCAGTGGGTCCTTAATAATAAAGTGTAAGCCATTCTGCTGTGATCCCACAAGGCACGTGGCTCCATCCTTTTGTGACTGTGTGGGGCTTGGACCTTTAGCCTTGAGGGGAGGGACTTGGATTCAGGTTTATGGCTGGGCAGATTACTTAGTGATGTCATGCTTCCACCGAGGGAAGTCCTTACAATCCAGCTAGCTCTGAGAAATGATAGTATGCAGAGTATGTAACAGTCCCACAGAATTACACCCTTTGATACAAACACAGTAAGCTTAACCAAGTAAATAACTACGATGATTGTAACTGTACTGTACCCACAAGTATTACATCTGTATTTGATGATTATCCATTTCTTCTTGCACAATTTTGTCATACTGATGATTGTACCAGTATGGTTTGCCACTGTATTTATTCAATGCACCCAGGTCATGATAGACAGTAGGCTATGTTAGTTGAGAGCACCCACCCAGTCAACAAAACAAATGGAAAAAAACAATAGTATACAAAACAGTAAGATACAAAAAATGCTAATATTTATTGGGGACAGTAAGAACAAGGCTCTGGGGAGAAGAGGGAAGAGTTACAATAATCAACGATAAATAGGAATACAGTCCCCACAAAATGTAATTATCTGTGCAGCACCAGGTTGTGCACTAGAAAAGAGTAAGGTGCTTTGGGAAGTCCCAGGTTTCCAGTTGTCTTGGTGTCGCAGCTGGTGTAGCAGTGGAATGGCATGTCAGGTGGCCTGGGTAAGGGTTCAAATACAAGCTAAGCCATGTCTTTCTTTCTGTCTTCTGCTCATTTCGGTTCAATATGTATTATGTGCATAATACCCGACAGGGTGGGTATTATTGGGATATAACGGACCGCCTAGGGTGTAATGAGGCCCGACGCTCAGAGGCGGAGGGCCTTATAGCCATGAAGGGTCCGTTATATCCTATAACGCCCAGCCTGGAGGGTATTATTACACTTAGATAATGTCCTATAGGTGTAATGTTTTGGAAAATATATAACAAGAAATATTTGTATATAGAAATTATATAAAAAACAAAAAGTAACTCTTGTAGTAAAGTAATCCCTGCAGTAGTGGAATGACCACAGGAGGGCACTGCCGTGTTTGTATATGTGCCATGAGCGTCTGCTGGTTGCTTTCTTTTTACACAGTGAGATAGGAGAGCTGCTTCTTGAGCTTGTCGCTCGATTTGTGTCTGTCTTGTTCGTTAGTCAGACACGGAAAGAGATGCTACTTTTTATTTCATTTTATTTCGTATTGCCTGGTTATAGGTATTTTAAAATAGGTACCTTTTTTTTTTCATTTTGCTGAGGTTTGAAATGTGGCACTGTGCAACTCAGGAACTCACTGTAGAAGTATCTTGACGGGAGCATGGCGCTGAGTAAGGACATTTAAATTTTTAGAAGGAAAAAAATGTTTAGTATTGCTGTACATTTCTTTTGGAGTGTAGTGTGACACTGCGACAGTATGTAGAGAAGTCAGTTTGAGTAAGAAAGTGGGAGAAAATGGCAGGTGGCAGGTTTAGATTTCAGGGTGCCCAATGATAGCATTAGTCATAGGGCAGTGCCAAATAGAACTTGTTTTTTAGCGGGCCATTGTTAAGAAATAACGGCCCGGTGGGAGGCTGTTTGGCCAATCAGGAAGCCAGTTTTACTTTCCTCATTATCTAAATGCACATAGCACTCTTGTGAATAAAACGTCCCTGTTATATTCCTTCAGTCCTGCAATATCTTTGTTACCGTGCACCAGTGATTATTTTCCCAAAATTCCTAGGAGCTCCTTCCAACCAATTATTGAGCACCACAAACATTGTAATGAGGTAGGCCTTATGACTGGATAGATAAGGATATATATTTGAATAGCTACTGAGTTCAAGATCAAAGTGACCACTATTTGCACAACAGAAAGAGGTCCATTGGCCTACCTCAGGTCTTCTGCCTGGCTTATCAGCAATTTAAACACACTCCTAACCTGGGGCTTCTGAAACCCTAACAACCCCAGCTACTTAGCTAACTTAAGGTGTTGGAGAGTCAAGCCTCTGATCAAGTGATTTTGCAGACCTCACAGACTCCAAAGGCCTCAGCTGGTGGATGCATAGCTCACTGGATGCAGGTGCTGTGTTTCTTCTGCTGCTCTGAGTAAAAAATGTACAGTGGTCATTGTAGCATGAGCGGTTCTATGGAGTGAGCTGTGATGGGGTGCCTCAGCTTTGTGTCTCTTAGTTGCTTCCACATGGGGATTTTATCATCATCCTTTGGTCGAGACTTTTTCTCCTCTTCAGCTCTGCATGGGGACTTCCTTGACAAAGTGGCTGGTGACTGAGAACAGCCATTCTCATAGTTAGTCTTCCCTTTCACCCTAGAATCTTAGTTCCTGCTGGAACTCTTTTCTTGGGTGCAGGCCTGCTTGGCTTCAGTATCAGGAGTTTGGAAAATACCTCTTCATGGGGAACAACCTTTAGACAAATGCAGACCTGCCCAGCTCCAAACAATTAAGCCCTTCTTCTGAGCTTCAGATTGGGGCTGCTTCTTCTTCAAAAGCTGCATGTATACACCAGTGTAACCCCTAGGTGGCGCTATCATCCTATGGGTTACTACCCCTACATGTCTGTTCATGCACAGGTTGAGGGGCCTGAGTTCTGTGAATGGGTGCCTCCACCCAGAGGAATGGTATTGGTGTAGCTTAACTGCTTTGTTATAGCCCTCTGGAACACTATAACCACCCACCAACCCTTCTAGTGACCTAAACAGTAACACCATAGAACATTCACATCCACTGAATAACAGTAATAATATGCTCATTGCCCTTGCACTTACCACTAGGGATGGATCAGCTGTAACTGCCCTGGAGACCCCTGGAAAATAAGGTCAGCAATGCAATAATACAAAATTTCCACGCAACCCAACTAAAAATATGCACACTACCCAGGTTAAACATGAAACAAGATGATCTGGTTTATTCAGGGGAGTGAACAAGGGAGGGGTGAATCTAATAGAATGATTGACACTTTGATTTAGTCTAGGTTGGTTCAGCGGCACTGTAAGTCCCTTGGAACAGTCCCACAAACCTGGGTACCCAGTGTGTTATGTGGGGCTAGCCTGAAGCATTGCCTGGGGTGGCCGGTGTTGCAGCTATTGTTGAGGCCCTTAGGAAGGAAAACAGTTAACAGGTGCACAACCCAAATAATTGTAATCCTGAGCCGGATGGCTCAGTCCGTTTGCATTAATCCAGAACAAAACAATCAGATGGCACACAATGATTTGCAGCTGTTGTTGCAGGAGCTCCCTGATTTGTACTCACGTTGCCCAGACCAGGATGTAGGACAGGTGAGATGAGGCCTCATGGCGTTGATCTGAAGGGCGGGAAGCAGGGCCCTGCACTCACCTCCTGATGGTCGCTACCTGTTCGATGGTGTTGAGCAGGGGCGAATCCTAACATGTCTTTCACCGAGATGCTCTCTGAAATGAGGGCAGTGGCTTAGGGCCGAGATGGCAAGGCTCAAGCAAGATACAGTTCTGAGAGAGTTTGTGATCTTCTGCTGGAAAAGCCTCCAGCGGGTGTAACAGAATTCCCCATGGGAAACCGACTGTAAACCTATGAAACACATTCAGCACACTTAATTCAGTTATTTCTCTAAGCCACAGTTCGAATACAGTTCGGTTGCTAATTACAGCTTCACTGCGCAAAACCTGTCAGTCCAAGGCTATCTTCTGTCATTCAGCCAGGTTGATTGCTTCTGGAGCAAGTCTTTGGTCCCACTTGCAAGTAGCACTAACACTTTTCTCTTTCTTCTGCTGCAGGTCTAAGCCAGCAATCGGAAAAGTCTGACTTCTACACAAAGCAATTCCTTAGGCCGGACAACATGGCAGGCAAGCAGAGCCTTCCGCTGATTCTCCTATGCTTCTCCAAGGAGCAGTTGCTTGACAGCTCGAGCTGTTCACCTTGAGCCTCCAACTCTTGACTGACTACTGCTTCAGGCAGTTCTGGGGATTTCCCGGTAATCTAAAAGGTTCAGTTGGCTGAGGGAACTGTCTGTCACAGGAAAGGGCTCCCCTCCAGGTCCATTTAGGCACCAAACACTTAAAACTACAAAAACTACAGAATTTCCTTCCCACAGGACCCCTAGGGACAGTCTCCATTTTAGATCCCCAGTGGTTTGATTGGTCCAACACTGGAATTCCAGAACCATAATGGCGACTGCTATTTAAAATGTTCAAGCTGCAATTGAAAGCAAGTTAGACAGACTCTATTATTACTATTATTATAACAGACAAACAGCAAATAATCACGCTTTCCTAACAGGGTCCCTCTGCACATATAATGACTGCAAAATGGGGCAATATAACAGACGGTCTGGCCAGTCGAGCCTTAATTACTCGGACCCAGCCTAGACTGATTTCCAAACACGGAATAGTCACTCTCTTAAAGAGACAGACACGAGACTCGCTAAAGCACTCCCATGCAGACAAATAGAACTACTGCAGACAGGACACCAGGCTGACAGTGGGTATTAGGAGCTCAGGAAGACAATATAGTAAACCCCAATTTGTAGGGGTTGCACAAGTCTCTACCTACCAAGACCTCATGGCCCCTGGCAGCATGTCTGGTTCCCACACACAGTGTAGCAGGACCTCCTCCACAGATCTGTCTTGAGGCAGATCTTCTGGCATATCTGGTATGATATGCTCATGTAGCAGTTCATAAACTCTCATGACCTCAGTCCTTAGATTGGCCAGTTCCTTTAAAAAGGCTTGGAAGCAGTTCTTCATTTTGTATCTTGAATAAACTTACCTTGTTGCAATTTATACCTTTGAGCGTTAGTATTTTCCATCCAGAGTGCCTCCTTTACTTGAAATCCTCATGCATTCAGCATGACGTGTTTAGGCTCTGATCATGAGGTTTCTCTGCAACCTGATTTGCTTCCATATCCCAGGCTGCGAGTGTCCAATGTGGCTAATATCTCCAAGAAGGCAGCTGCTGTCCTCACGGCCTTACTCCCAGAAGCCTGGCTGCTTGTGAGATCTTGGTCCACTTCCCAAGAAAAAGCTGGGTTGCGTGATTTCACAGGTCCGCTTTCCCTATTTACTTATATTTCGCTCACATGGAGGCAGCCCTGGCTGCTGACTACCAGTGAGTACCAGTGAGCCCAGAAGTACAGTTTATGTACCCCAATCCCACTGTCTGCTTGCATCAAGGTAAGAGTCCACTGCCATGAACATCATACCCAGTCTTGTACCACATCATGAGGTTGTGTCTGTGATCACCTGTGCACTCTGTGTGGTACTGAAGGAGGCAGTATAAAACACAGAGGGTTGTGCAGTGGCAATCAGAGCCTTGGATCAGTACTGAAAGTACTTTCACAGGCTACAGTGTGTTCACCAGTGCAAGAAGGGCAAGTAACTTCACTCTGAGTATCTCCAAAGGCTTAAGGAAATTCACACAAGCAGCTGTCTAATATTTTACCTAGCTTTTTGGCTCAAACTGCAATAAATTCAATATATCTCAACATTCATCAACCATATACTATACTGCATTTTCCTGCGCACACTATTGTATCTATTGTACTTCATTCCTCTCTGCCTGTCGTATTTGCTCTAATGGCATTACTATTATGTACCCACAATCAGTATCATTGTGCCATCTTCATGGCCCGGTCATGCGTGTAAATGGTCCATTGGATCAGTGCACCTACAAGTAAACAAATAAATAAATGCCGACCACTGCACATCACTAAGCCATGCCCTGATGTTTCAATGTCACAATTATGTCTTCTTCAGACTGAAGGTGGAATCTCTGGTTGCTGTCTACCAAATAGCCTCAGAGGCGTGGTTTACATACCGTGAGCCCTGCTGTATTCTAGGTCAGGGTAAGAATCTTCTGCCATTGGCAACATGCCTAATCTTGTCCCACATCATGAAGTTATGTGTATGATCCCCTGTCCACTGTGTGTGGTACTGAAGCAACTGCAAGCCCCTACTTCCTGCCCGCCCACCACTGCTGCACTGCATGGAAGATCAGGGAAAAGGCAGTTCAGAGAGCTAGTGCTAGGTGACCTCAAGAGCCCAAAGATAAGCAAAGCCACTAGCACATTGGTCACAACTGCTTGATTACAATAAAACTAAATGTACTGTCATGGCTATAAGGATTTCAAGGGTTCCATGTGATATCAGTGACTTTTAACAGTGCCGAACATTACAGCAAGTGCAAGTCGCTGAAAACCACAATGTGACTTGCACAACAGTGAGGACAGTAATAATGAGAATCAGCCCCATGTTAAACACTGAACACTTGCAACATGCTTTTTATGGGGGCTTGTCTCCCACACCCCCATTATTAATATAATCAACTCTAAGGAGGGGCCTGACATGGGGAAAAGGCAAACCATCGGGTGGGGGCATCTCGCCAAACACAAAAAGTTTTCGATGTCATAAAGCATAAAAAATACACCACACATCCTCACACGCCGCAAGCTGCAAACCCAGAGCCTTCTGCACTAGTGGCATACACCCTACAACTGTGCTACATGGCCAGCTCAAATTTCCCCACCAGTCTGACTCTCACATGTTCCTGTCCTTCCACCGTCCCACACTCATCCTATTCTTACATTCGCTGTGCTTGTTCCGGACCCTCGCTATTCCCACTAGCTATTCTTTCATACTCGCTATATTATGGGTGAACAAATTGAGTCACTCATATTGAGTCACTCAATCTGACTTGCCCATATCACTGGATACTGATCTGGTGAGGCTTTTAGTCTGTTTATACTTTTTTTTAGTGTTGTAAAACATGTAGCCCCTTTCCTATCATCTAGGGCTATAAATGATGGAATAAGTAGGAAGAAGAGCCATATGTGCAGTTTGCCACTTACTTGACTCCAAGGCTTTTGGTGATCTCTGGGCACCCAAGAACACATTTGGGCATCCAGACTGCAAAGGATGGAGGTTAGAAAATGGAACAACTTTCCAAAATGAATATAATGTTCAAACAGTGGTTAACTTCAAAACAGGATCTTTTGCTGGCCTGGTGGCACTGAGGGTTGAGGCGCTGGATGCCACACCTTGCACTACGCCGTGACCTGGGTTTGGGAATGACCTCTGGTCCTCGGGGTGCTGGTGGGGGAGGGCGAGGAGGACTGCACATGCTGATGGGCAGCTCTCTCTCCCAAGGGTGGTGAGGGGGTTGGCGCACTCTATAGCTCTGCTCCCACCGGGTGGAGGTCCGTGGGTAGTACAGGCAGAGAATGGGCAGCAAAAAACTATGGGAGGTGGAAGGGGCTGAGCTGGTGCCACGGGTGTAGCGTGCTCCACACATTTGCACGGCCATGTGCCGGAGCCTTGGGAAGGGTCAGGAGAAAACCAAAGTAAAATACCCCGTGTCCCCATCAGCAGTTGGCAGGAGGAGGCGATGGGGACCAAATAGCTATAATAAGACAAAACAAACAAGGGATCTTTTATTTAATCAAAATTCATGAGTATCTGGATTCCCAAAGGGACAGGTTGCTTTCTCTCACTGACTCTGATATCAGTGTCCATAAGCAGTCTCTGAACCCCAGTCAGCAATGGATGAAGGTAAAAGCAGTGTTCAGATTGTACTCTCCATTCCTCTGATTTGCAGAGGGCGTGCCAACAACCCAGTGAGGCACAGAGGTATAGCTTCACAGGACATTGATATACTGCATAAATCTTTGCAGGCTGATGACGTTTGATATCCCAATGGTAGCTGAATCAGGACTGCAAAAGATACTAGGGGTCCTTGTGGCCTGAACCCACAATTAGGATCCACACTTTTGACATGTCACATATTTCATACTTTATACCTCAGGTACAGTTTAACTTTTGACTTACCCTGAGCATCAAGCTTTCTCTGCACAGTCCATGCCTTGCAGCAGCAGTAGTGTTTCACTCGTAGAGCATGGTCAGAAATAGATCCATAAGCTTCCCCAAACTGCTACCAGTTTCCCACTACCTGCCCTTGACCACAGGGCATTAATGGTCAGTACCAGGCTCTAGATCCACATTTGCTCCACAGGCTTTATTAGAAGATTAAATACTGGTAACCAGGGGGGACAGTTTCCACATACTTTGCGTACAACCATGAGAGGCATATACTCCTGGTGGTCCAAGAATGCGCATCAATGATGCCTCCCACCTCCCCAAGACTTGAACCCCTTGGGCAGAGAGTCCAGGTCCACATTATTACTTTCAGGCTATGTCCTGACTTGAGGGAACCACAGTTTATGCAGACACCACTCTGGGTGTCTGAGGCTGCTACTGGTGCCACCTCTCACCGCCTCAAAGACTTTGAGCCCTGTGGCAGAGTGTCCCAGACCTGATCATTGCCACAGGGGTATACTTTTCGCTATTACTGCCTAGTGTAGGGAGGGAGGGTACTTGGAGTGAATCATGCAATACTGTATCACTTTCATTTCTCTAGCAGCACAATGTTATTTTCAGATTTATTCCTTTCCTCCTCCTCTCCTGTCTTCCTTCCCTTCCTTCCTTCCCTTCCCCTCCCTCCCTCCTCTCTCCTCTCCTCTCCTCTCCTTTGAATTATTAACTTTAGGAGATTCCCCATCTGGGGTCCTTGCACATCAGCAGCCGCTGCAATACCAGCATGTTGGTTTGGGGTCTTCAACACAGAAACAGAGTATCAGCAAGGAAGCAGCTATACATACTGCCCATCTCCTCTCCAGCTTAAGGCAACTTCCTGCAGCTCTTTCAACTGCAGTTAGCTGGTTCCTCCTTCAGAGGCTGGAGCAAGCCAACTGGCCCTGACCTCAAAAGCCTGTTTACACCACCTACTTAACAGTGCATCAACCCATGCACACTAGTTGATGCGCTGCAAAATTGGGTGTGTAGACACATCTGGAGCCTCCAAGGCACGGGTTCGATCAATTTTTCTACACCGACTCAGTTGTCGGTACACCTATCTGAGCGAGTGCAGCAAACGGCGGTAAATACTTACTGTGCTCACTCTGTAACTTTCCCCATGTCTCCATGCATCCCTCAGAGATTTGTAGCCCTCCTCAAAGCGACCTGCAGTGCTGTGAGAGCGGGCTGTGTAAATGGGGGATTGCATATGGAGCAGCCACCACAGTGGAAGAGAGCAGCGCAATGCCAGAGCACTGCTGCTGTATAAACACGGTTTAGACTCCAGGATTAATCCATTAAGGATTTCCAAACAGGTTTTGTAGGCCTACATAAGGAGCAGAGCTTTGTATAAGGGCTACAAACTCAAAGTACAATTAATACAACTGCACTATCATACAGGTAGACATTTACTAAAGAATCAAATGCATCAATATAGGAAATATTCAATATCTACTTATTTGTAACCTCACTGGGAGAGGATTAAGCAAGGACTCTGATTAACTTGGCAGTTACACACTTAGGCTAACTATTGTCAAGGAAGCATGACAATTTTACCTGGAATCGTGAAAGAAAACAAATTACCCATATTGCAAGTTAGTCTTGCACATATCTGCAGCTCAGCATAACAGGATATTCCGAGATGCATGCAGCCTCCACCTCAGGTTTGCCACCATCTCCAAAATACAGAGCAATAAAACTTTACAATAAACTTACTGAAATATGTACTGCAGGTAAACTATCAATTTCAAGAAAAGCAGTACATTTAGTTGAACAGTCCAAGCTATTTGTATGATGTCCCATGAATCAAGGCCTCCAACTGATAGTCCATGACCATAACAATCTAATGATCAATATTAGGCATTCAGTTTCATAGGTGAATTGTAGCCCCCAACTTCATCCCCAAGCCTTACACAGAATCTTAGGGTGCCATCTTTCTTATTCCCATCACAAATACAATGAACTAATGTTAAAATCTACAGAAAGACTCATGGTGCCATCTTAATAAAAATAGTCCTCAACTCTGCACCTCAAAGGCCAACAGGGTAAGGCAAGATGTCTTATATCAGCACAAACATAATTCCAGTACCTCAGTCCTCTGAGTCAGCATCCAGTATCTCTCTTCTCATCTCTTTCCATCTCCAACTTAGTCAGCAAATGGTTGGCTTCTTGCAGGTCAATATCAAGACTTATTGACCTAAGAGGAAAATATTGGCAGAAGCAAAGCTGACAATAGATCTTGACAGGGCTGTGTCATGAAACAATGCTATTGGGGGGTCTAAATAGGTCATAAAACAACGTACCCTTCCCCACTTTTGGTGCCATTCCTGCATATAGTATTAACATTATGGATAGTAAAATGTGTACAGCAATAAATCTGAACTCCAAGGCACATGCCCAGTATATCGGATATTGGACTTAGTTTGTACTGCAGTGACTATGGAAGGCAGATGGTGTCTAGCAAATGGAAATGAGTGTGGGTAAGTGCCAGCTGCCATCTAGGGGCCAAGGCAGGGTGCGGGGAACCATCATATGGGCATGAGGATCAGGGTTCATTAGACTTCCATGAGATAGCAGTGCCCAATTCTGGGCACTGAAGTATAACACCAATAAAAGATAACCAATACAGAGCATGGGAGGGGGCAGTAGGCTACTTGGTCATGCCAGGTCAAAGTACAGCATGTAATAACAGACTACTATAATACCAGAATGTTTCCTTTATATTTGTCATTGTCCTCTGTCTGTCTCTTCTATGGGAAACACATTCTTTACAATGTTTGGACAGTGTGGTCACCTACTGAAGGAGATTGGTGGAACATCTGGTTGTCAATGGCTACTGGGACCCAAGACAGCATGGTTTCACCAGGGGAGGTCATGTCAGACCAACCTTATTGAATTTTTGACTGGGTGACTAGGGAGGTGGATCGGGAGGGCAGTGGACATGGCCTATCTGGACTAGCAAGGCCTTTGACACTGTGCCACATAGAAGACTATTACACAAACTGGGAATATGGGTGGGCAGAATGTAGTGTGGTGGGTAGGTAACTGGCTGGTGGCAGGACACAGAGGGTGGTGGTAATGGCTGTCACTGACCAGTGGGTACCACAGGGATCAGTGCTGGGACCGGTCCTATTCAACATCTTCATCAGTGACATTGCACAGGATATAGAAGGCAGAATTTCACTGTTCGCTGATGACACAAAGCTCTGTAACAGAGTAGACACACCAGAGGGTGTAGACAGAATGAGAAGGACCTGCAGAAACTTGAAGAATGGTCAAGGGTTTGGCAGTTGAAATTCAATGCAAAGAAGTGCAAGATAATGCATATGGGGCACAAAAACCCTGGCACAATATATCAGTTGGGGGTGAGGATATAGCATGCACCAAGCAGGAAAGGGATCTTGGGTTGTCATCTCTGATGACCTCAAGGTAGGGAAACAGTGTGATAAGGCATCAGGTAAAGCAAATAGGATGCTGGATGTATAGGCAGGGGCATCACCAGCAGGAAAAGGAGGTCATAATTCCGCTATACAAGACACTAGTGAGGCCCCACCTGGAGTACAGTGTACAGTTCTGGAGACCATACCTCGTAAGGACATAGACATGGTAGAGAAGGTTCAGAGGAGGGCAACAAAGATGGTGCATGGTTGCATCACAAGTCCTATGAAGACAGGTTGAAGGAACTGAACATGTACTCCTGGAGGAGAGGAGGGAGAGAGGGATATGATAGAGACATACAAGTATCTTATAGGGAGGAACAGGTGCAGGAAAACACTATTTTTAAGTAGAAGATGTTTCAGGACTAGAGGGCATGGGATGAAGTTGGAGGAGGACGATTCAGAGGAAACATGAGAAAGAATTTCTTCACAGAACGGGTGGTGGACAAGTGGAACACCCTGCCAGAGGAAGTGGTGGGGGCTGAAACAATCAAGGATTTAAGAATGCATGGGATAGACATAAAGGAATTCTAGAGGTCGGGGTAAGGGAAATAGACTTCTAGGAAAACAAACTGAACTTACAAGCTCAAATGGGCAGACTAGGTGGGCCATAGGCCCTTATCTGCCGACACTGTCTATGTATGTATCTATGTATCTATGCTCATATCACTGATACTTTCTGTTCAAAGCACACCATTAGGAGGCCACACTTACGTCAAAGCATACTTAAACCCAGTCACTAACTTACTTTATTTGAGCTAACAAACCAAAAGGCAGTATAATGTAACCCCTAGGTGGCGCTATACCAAGGACTACTACCCTGCCTGCTTGGCTAGTAGCAGGTTAAAGGCCTGAGTTCTGAAACAGGTGCCTCCACCCGGAGATCAGGGTTGGTAGTGGTCAAGCTAACCTGGGCACAGCACTAAGGGACACTGTAACCCCTCTTTCCCCCAGTGTCCTGAACACTGTACAATAATCACTTTCACAATACCTCTGGTACACCACACAAGTACCCACACTGTTTGCACTTACCACCAGGGCTGGTTCCTCCAGCTCGACCCTGGGGACCCCTGTAAGACAAGGTTATGCACAGCAAATAGCAACAGTACAGTACTTTGAGCACAAACTGGAATCACAGTCAGATTACATGCAGAAACATTTAGATCTGATTTATTCAGGGTCTTGAACAAGGGAGGGCAAAATCAGGTTAATTAGCTTAAAGGTTATATCAATTAAGTAGTTATGCATGCCTTTGAGTCCCCACACAGTCCACCTCTGGGTACCCAAGTGGAGAAGAGATGCGCTAGCCAGAACCGTTGTCTGGGTTGCAGCTGGTTGGGGCCCTGTGATGGAAAACATGAAATGCACAGTACACAATATTTGTAATCTGGAGCCAGAGGGTTCAGTTTGTAAAGGAAACAAAACAACAAGACAATCAGATGAAACACTCAGATTAAGCTGTTGTTATAGGGAGCTACCCTGGCATTTACTCACGATACCCAAGACTGGACACAGGCTGGACGAAAATCGAGGCTGCAGGTGGTTGATCTGGAATGCTAGGAGAAGCAGGGCTCACATGAGTCGCAGAGCCGTTGTTCCTGTTCAAGTGTGGAGCAGGGGCTGATCCCCAGGCAGGTATCTCGCCGATGGCTTTTCTGTGCAGTGGGTAGTCTGGCTGGACAAGTCTGGCAAGGCCCAGACCACATGGAGACAAATTCGGATGCAGTCCGCTTTGGGCTGGATACAGCTTCAGCAAGCAGAACACAGTTCACACAGTGGGACTAACTCATGACCCACTAGCAGCTCATAGCACATTTACATGTGAGGAATTCTACTGTACCAGGCAAAAGCGCTCTCGGTCTCATCGCAAAGTCTCTGCACACCGGGAGCTTAGGGGTAGCTGGAACTCCTGACAGGCCGATCGCATTCAGCAAAATCTTCGGTTTTCTTCAGGTTGAGCCTAGCCCACTTCAGTAGCTTACTTTAGTCACACAAATTTGGATTTAGTCCAAATAATTCTCTTCTCCTCTCAGGAGCAGCACACATCATTACAGGCCAAAAACATAGCCTTTCACAGTTTTCCTATACGAATCCACTCAGGATTGCTGCCCAAAATCACTTCAACTCCTCTCATTTCACTTCCCAGCTTAGAACTAACTGAAAACTGCAAGCAGCCCGGACTTCCCCAAGATCCAAAAAGATTTGGTTGGCTGATTTGGCTGTCAGTCTAAGCAAGAGCTCCCCTTCAGTTGCAAAAAGGTGCAAAAAAAGCTCCAAACTAAAGTTCCTACAGATTTTGAATTCAGACAGCTCCTGCAGTCCAGCTACATTTTAGGTCCCACTGGTACTGTTTGGTCCAATTTGCAGTCCAGGACCAAGATAGTGGAGACAAACAAAACAGTCCTTGCTACAAAGAAAGCAGGTTAGACAAACTACATTATCATTATCACTCTAAATGATTTTCAATAAATAGTTACATCTTTCAACAGAGCTCCCTCTCAGATTACTTAAGCTGCAATTAGGCAGCTCTTAAAGAGACAGTACACAGAGGCTATACAAGCTCTGGTAATAACATTTAAACTGCTAAAACGCAGGACGCCAGCCTGGCAGTGAGCATTTAGGCAAGCTCAAGGAAGACTTCTTTTGGGAGCCCCCATTGTAGGGGGTTTTATTTATTTATTTATTTACAAGATTTACCAGATAGGCATACTGAGTGGGAATCTGCTCGCTTCAGATACGACCTGGGATTTACATACATACATACAATACAAATGATGCATAGGCAATGGTGCAAATTACAGGTATCTCCCTAGTACATAAGGAGAAAAACAGCAGGCCCAGAAAGGTTGCAGGCTGGACTAGGCATTTATTAGTTTGTTTATAGTGGGCAGAGTGCATGAGTAACTGAACATAGTTGGAGGTTATGATCCCAGTGCATACCAGACAGAGACACATAGGGAAAATACAATAGCAATCAGTTGTTGGTCAGTTGAACAGTTTATGGCACATTACGATGCCTTGTGATATCCGATCTGGACTGCAGGTTGCAGTTACATATGTCAGAAGAAGTGATCCTGTAGGAGAGTTTTTAAGGTCCTTTGGGTAGAGGACTGCCTGATTTCTGCTGGGAGGTCATTCCAGAGTTTGGGCAGTCTGTATATGAAAGCGGATTACCCCTTTGAGGTGTGCATGAAAGGGATTTGTAAGTTTAGAGTCAGTGCCTCTCAAGGAGTAGGCTGGGGGGTTGAGTTGCAAGGACAGAGCTGAGATAAGTGGGGAGGGAGTTAGGACCAGTGCTTAGCTATGAGATTTTATGCAGTGAAGCTGGCGCCTGGAGTGCAGCGAGGGGGAGCTTAGGCGCCTATACAGGTCGCAGTGGTGGGTGGTGGGGGGCATTCAAGGATGAGTCCAACAGAAGAAATGAAAAGGGGTCTAAGCTGGCCAGGGTGGATGGTGGAGCACCTGCAGTAGACCACATTGCCATAGTCAAAGATTGGGAGAATCATTTGTGCACTAGTTCCCTCCTGACCGAGGTGGGTAGGCAACCTTTGTTGCAGTATAGTGCGCCTAGTTTTGGGTGAAGTTTTTCTGAAGGTAGTCAATATGGACGGAGAAATCTAAGTGGTGATTGGAGCCATACACCCAGGTACCGAAAGGAGGTGCAGGAATCCAAGGAGGTTCCATCCAGTGTGTGGAAAGTGGGGAGCAGCTAGTCAGGAGAGTCTGGGCTGTGTTCCAAAAGTTATGGATATGGTTTTAGCATTTAAGACAAGTTGGTTTGAGTTAAGCCAGGATTGAACGGCATGGAAATCCTGCTGTAGGGCAGAGTTTAGTGCCTCACTGAGGGGCTGGAGGCGATAGAACGTGTATCGCCAGTGTACATTTGTATAGCTGAGTTTTGGCATGACAGTGGGAGGTCATTTAGAAATATGGAAAAGAGGAGGGGTTACACTAACATTACAGATGACACAATAGTGGACATGGGGGTCACTTCCATTTGTATATTTATGTCCCAGCTCTGGTCTGTTAGCATCAACATGAATCTTTGACTATGCCATATCACCTGTATACAAGGTACATTGATGGCATTTGCATAGGTGCCAGGCATACTTTTGTGCTCTGATGCTAACATGTTAGTGCCTTGCTAATGGTATCTTGTAGTATGGCACTTTAGCAATTCCCTACTTCCCTGGCACTAACCACAGTTAGCTCAGCACTAACTCACGCAAATATCTTGCCCAATTTGTTTTCATCTTGAATTCTTTAAAACTGTTAAATCCTGTTAAAAGAACAACACTCCAAAACAAAACAAAAATAAAAATAAACAGGCAAGGAACCAGTCAACACCAAAATGTGTTTGGGTTCTATGTTTCTATCCAGAATCTTGTGTTACACTTTCTGCAGAATGCATCCTGTTTACTATCTGTGATGATATTTAATGCCCATTTTAAATTTTTGGTCAGCCTGGTATCTGGCTGAGACAGTGACTGTACTTGATTGTTGAGTCCCACAAGGAGGAACCTTCAGCCATGCTTTTGTGTCCTCACCTATACTAGATCAAATGCAAAAGCCTGTTTTGGGGCAGTGTTTGGGCCTGTTGAAACCCTGTCAGTCAGCTGACTTCTCTCAACCTTTTCTCTCTGAAATGGGACACTGACACTCAAAATGTGGAAAATGTGAGATGGTGGCCCTCATAATGTGTTGCACATCATGAAACACAGAGCTATCAGCTAAAACATAGTGAAACTAATGCCTTGATTTGTGCCAGGTTTAAGTTTGCTTAAGCACATCAATTATTAGGACTTATCTATCAAGTCTGAGTTTACAACATAAGACAATGTCTTCTATATGGGACAGTACTTTCTCCCTTTTCCTAGAGGTGAGTCTGGTGCTTCCTTGTCATGTGGTGGCCCCAGGTTTGATTGCCAAGTTCAGTCCCTAGTTAGGCAGCAGGGGATAAGATGTCCTGTACCTTGAAAATGTGCTTCTCATTTGGAAGTTTCAGCTGTACATGATGCCGCTTATCCGCCTCTTGGTGGTCCAGGAGGAAGGGAGTTAAGTTGCAGAGTCACTCAGGGTGCTGGAATGTCTCTTCTTACACAGTAAGTGTGACCCTGCTTCAGTGTTGGGAGACACTAAGCTGCTGTGATCTGTTGCTGGTGACAGCCATGGCTGGTTCCACTGCAGGGACTGGTCTCATGGTTAGTTGGCAGAAGGCCTTTACCCAATATCTCCAAGGAGGTTTGATGGAAGCAGGATATATGCTGGCAGTTCATGAAGCACTGAAGGGGTACGATTGTGGAAGGCAAATGTAAGTGCAAACGAGAAAAAATCCAGCATGGTCCTGGGACCGAACTTAAAAAAGACTAAAAGGGGAAAAGTCTGTTCCAATTAAGGCCAGAAGTCACACATTAAAAGGAACTGAAATAATGACTTACAAAGAAATGATCATATTATTTACATGTTTATTCAATGCTTAAGTACCCTTCACTGCCCTGTGTAACCACTGATGTATTGTACTTGGACCACTTCCTCAGGGTAGACAGGAGTACATAGCTGTAGAAAAAACAAAATACCCATGGCAGCTTATTAGATGCTATATTAATTAATAAATAATCCACCACAGGCCATGCAGCCGTGCCCTTACATATGCACGCCTTGGTGTTCATCGTGATGCACAACAATTACGACTTCGCTTGACCACCCAAGACACGATATCAGAGCATGACTGCACACCCTTTAGTGGATTATTTGTCTTATAAAATGGCCACAAATGTTGGAGGGGAACAAAAGTAGTCCCTGGCTGGCACAAATTAGTGTTTCATTTAGGTGGTCTGGTTGATCCTGCCATGATTTTTATTGGTTAAGAAAGTAATAAAAAACACTTATCTGGTTGATCCTGCCATTTTCAGACTGTTTTATGTATAATCACTTTCACTTTCTTATTTTACCGTGAGCGTGACTGAGTGGTGTTCATCGCACTAAATGACATGCAGGAAAGCTTTGGAATGGGAACGTTTTGCTCAAAAGCATGTAAACTGGTTTTTGACATAAGTTTCCTGATCTTTTCTGAAAGGAGCTACCAACTGTAGAGTGAGGAGAGCAGACAAGTTGATGGCTTATGAAGAGTAGATGCATGAGATAGATACAAAGAAATCTTAAAGGAGTCAAGGGGAGGAAGCAGCTGGAGCTCAAGTAGGGTCTGTGGAGACAGAGAAGGTGGGGACAAACTGGTCAGACTAGGTGAGCCAAGCATCCCTTATATGCTGACAAATGTTATGTTTCTATGAGGGCCTGCACAAGCTGGAAATATGGTCTAATATCTGGCAGATGAGCTTCAAGCCAAAAAATGTGAAGTACTGCAGATCAGAAAAAGGACCTGAGGGTGCGGTACATGGGGGAGTACTAGAGAGCACAGAGGAGGAAAAGCCCTGAGGTCACAACATCAGAAACCTGAAATCCAGAGCACACTGCAGCAAGGCCATGGGGAAGGAGACTAGGATGCCAGGGTATAGCCACTGCAGAAGCCAGGAGGCGGTCCTCCTGTACAGCTCAATGAGGGAAACCACACCTGGAATACTATGTATAGTTCTGGAGTCCATACCTGTGTGAGAACATGGAGGAAATACAGTATAGGGTGGCTAAGATGATCCAGGATATGGGGAGGGGAGGGGAAGACATATGGGGAGACCTTGCAAGACCTCAACATGTACACGCTTAAGACTTTGAGGGAAAGGGGCACGATAGAAACTTACAAGCACCTCCATGGGATAGTGTGAATTACAAGGTCACATATTGGCTCCTAGACCTTGACAACAAGAAGCATGTCTGTGCCGTTTCTTGAATCTTAGTAAGGCATTCAACACAGTCGATCACAGCCTGCTTCTTTCCTCCCTAAGCACCTTAGGTCTGGACCATAAATCTATGTGCTGGTTTGCAGACTACTTGGAGAATGGAAACAGCAGGTTAAAGCTGAAGGTGATCTTTCTCCATTAAAACCTATGCTGAGGGGCGTGCCCCAGGGCTCTATCCTTGGTCCCTCCTCTTTGCAGTCTACATTAACAACATCAATGACTCCATCAAAAAGCCAAAATTCACTTATTCGCAGACGACACTGTACTGTACTTGAGTCATCCCATGCCGGAAGCAGCCTGTGAAGACCTCCAAGCTGAATTTAACCTTCTACAATACCAGCTCATAAACAAAAAGCTTTTGCTCAATGCGAAAAGACAAAAGCCATGCTCTTCCTCCCCTCCTTGCATGTGGCAATTCCTACTGGGGGGCTATCCCACAAATTACCACTGTTCTTGGAGAAACACTAGTATGTAGCTATATTCAAATATCTAGGAGTCTGGCTCGATCATAAACTTTCCTTCACTGACCATCTCGAAGAACTACAGAAGAAACTAAGGCAAAGATTAGGACTATTCTACAGAATTAACCACCTGCTCACAAAGGAGGCCAAGATTCAACTGGTTCAAGCTACCTTCCTATCTTTAATAGATTACGTGGACCTGCTTTACAGCCACTGCACTGCCTCTGCACTGGCTAAGCTGGACACCCTCTACCACAGAGCTATCAGGTTCATTACTGGCCTTCCACTTTCCACACACCACTGCTCCCTGTACTCATTGTTAGGCTGGACTTCCCTTCACTGTAGAAGGAATAGAAAGCTGCCCTATGGGCCTTCAGAGTGGTGACCAACAAGCTCCTCATATGTCTCAGATTGTATTCCCGGAGTTTGTTAGGCACCTCGCTCTAAGGTGCTATTCCGTATTGCCCTCTAAGTTCCAAGGGTCAAAACTGGTTTCGCAAAGCTGCTCTAAGCTTCTCTTTACCCATATTGTGGAATGGTTTTAAAAAGAACTTGAAGCTGAGCTGCCCTGTTAGCCTGAATATCTTCAAGGTGCTCTGATCACTACATGAAAGCGCCTTGCAAATGTTTTCCTCACCGCTAGCCCACTAATTCCAGCAACTCCCCTTTCCATCCTGATGCTCGCCATGTTTCTACCCCCTGGCTCTCACTCTTTCCTATTAACTCTTCCCGCTGCACCCACCCTTCCCTGTCTGCTCCAGCCTGGCTAAAGTCCCACCCCATCCATAGTAGTGTCCTAATTATCTACTCCTCCTCTGTCATTATCATAATAAACAAGTACATGACAGCCATCGCCACTTTGTGGTTTTAGCCCAATTTTTCCTCAGTCGTTGGTAATATATCCTCCCTTCTTTACCTCTCTAACCTGCCACCCCATACACGTCTCTCTCCTCTATATGTGTAGTTGCCGGTTGCCTCACTCAAAAGATCTCTGCCTATAACCCCTGTATGCCTATGGTTGATTGTACATCTGCTGACTTCGTCAATTGTAAAATAATGCTTTTTATTTTTATTTCAACCTTGTACTGTACTGTATACACTGTATATACTTTTTCTTCCTTGTATATTATTGCTTTTTATATACCTGCTTCTGTACTGTACTTTGATGTATTCATGACCAGGCCCACCTTGCAAATGAGCCTTGCTCAATGGTGCCCGCCTGGATAAATAAAGATTTTGATTGATTGTTTGATTGATTTACCTTGAGCACAAACACAGGTACAGAAGACTCGATATGAAAGTGTTCAGAGAAAAATTCAGTAAAGATGTCCACAACACTTTTTCACTGAAGGAGTGGTGGCCAAGATGAACAAACTGCCTGAGGAGGTGGGAATGGCCAGTAAGGTGGTATTTTCAAGATGGGGTGGGACAAGCACTTGGTCTTAATAAGAGGGAAGGGGCAGTGACAAGGGATGGGATGGCCTCTAGGGCCTAGGTAGTGTAGTTAGGCAGGATTGGCAGACTAGATGGGCCAGAATGCTTAAAATGCTGTCACTTTCTATGTTTCTATGTTCAATGGGGTTGGATTTTCAAAGCAAGCAGATGCAAACACAAATACACGATCTGCTCGCGGCTGCATTCGCCTGCTTATGTTGGACTACCTTTATTTCTATTTTGAAAAGATCCATCAGTTTTCTGCATTCAAAACAAGCATTTGTCAATGCGGATGTTGCTTGCTTATATGTGCTGGTTAGGTATTTGGAAGTGAAAGTACCATGCCTAAGAACTGTCATGGGCCCCCACCCCTCCAAGACATCCACTGTATTATTACAGCAATCATAACAGTAAAGCTCGGTACTTAGCTCAGTTAGAGAAATAAACAGAACAAGCAAATTTGTATTATTACAGCAATCCTAAAAGTATCCAATCATTGCTTTGTCTGCACTCCAGAGACCCTGCTGTAATATAGAACCACAGAGGACCCTGGGGCGTGGGTGTGCAACTCTAAAGTTGCAGCAGAGCTCCATTGGGCTCACTCTCCCAGCTCTCACTCCACATTCTTTTTCTCCTGAAACTGCAGGCTGCCCTTTTTGTACTGGGCTCCTGCTTGTGTTGGCGCCTTTTTCTGCCCACAAAGAAATCTGCAGCAGTCCCGACTGAGCTCCATTGAGCCCGCTCACTCCCCTCTCTCACTTGCTTGTTCTATTTCTCCCGATGTTGCAGGCTGCCCTTTTGTACTGGGCTCCTGCCTGCATTGGCGCCTTTTGCCCACAAAGACATTCACAGCTGTCCTGACAGAGCTCCGTTAAGGTCATTTACTCCCCTCTCTCAGTCGCTCATTCTGTTTCTCCTGGCACTGCAGGCTGCCCTTTTATACTGGGTTTCTGCCTGTGTTGGTGCCTTTTTCTGCCACAATGAAATCTGCAGTAATTGCGACAGAGTTCCATTGAGCTCGCTTCCTCCTCTCACTTGCTCATTCCGTTTCTCCGGCACTGCAGGCTGCCCTTTTGTACTGGGCTCCTGCCTGTGTTGGTGCCTTTTTTCTGCCAACAAAGATATCTGCAGCAGTCCTGACAGAGCTCTGCTGAGCTAGCTCCTCCCCCTCTCACTTGCTCATTCTGTTTCTCCCAGTGCTGCAGGCTACCCCTTTGTACTGGGCTCCTGCCTGCATTGACATCTTTTCTGCCCACAAAGAAATGTGCAGCAGTCCTGATAGAGCTCTGTTAAGCTTGCTCTCCCCTCTCTCATTCGCTCATTGTGTTTCTCCCACCGCTGCAGGCTGCCCTTTTGTACTGGGTCCCTCCCTGCATTGATGCCTTTTTCTGCCCACAAAGAAATCTGCAGCAGTCCCGACAGAGCTCCATTGAGCTCGCTCCTCCCTCTCTCACTCACTCATTCTGTTTCTCCCGGTAGCTGCAGGCTGCCTTTTGTACTGGGCTCCTGCCTGCTTGGCGCCTTTTTCTGCCCACAAAGAAATCTGCAGTGGTCCCAACAGAACTCAGTTGAGCTCGGTCACCCCCCTCTCTCACTCGGTCTTAATCTGTCCCAAACACTGATTTGCCAAAGCGACTGGCTGGTCTGTGCTAGAGCAGTGAAAATGCATTTTGGCCAGGATGTGAAAATGACAGCTGCACCATTCATAAAGAGTTGTGAAAAATGCCAGTGCTGAAAATCTGGCGGAAATATCACTGATTTACGAAGTTACAGGGTGCGTGGAAACTGCGTAATGCACTCTCATAACAGTCATTTTATGGACTTCCATCACAAAATTTTCAACATAGGCATTTTAGGACCTCTACTCATGAGCAGTTTCACTGTGATTTTCTTAATGCATCCCAACACTGATTTCCCACAGCTATTGCGCTATTCTGCGCTGCAAGTGTGAAAATATATTTCAGTCAGGATGTGAAAATAACAGCTGTACTGTTCATAAGGAGGTGCAGAAAAATGCCAATGTTGAAAATCTGGGTGAAAATATTGCAAATTCAGCGAAGTTATGAGTGTGCGTAGCAACTGCGCAATGCATGCTTGTAAAAGAGTTTTTTTTTCCCACCAAATTTGCAACATAGGCTTTGAGAGCTCACCTCATGAATAGTGGCACTGTCATTTCGTTAATCAGTCCTGACAGGTGATTCCACGCAGTGACCGCAAAATCACCTTTTGGGACCGAATAACACCATGACAGTGGCTGAATTCATGAGGAGGGGTCCCAATAACCCCATGTTGAACATTGGGTGCCAAAATTCCCAACAATGCCTGAGATATGCTAAAGTTGAAAAAACCTATTTATCTGTATGCCATTATACAGCTACGGCATTTCTTCAGTTCGCAGTCGGCTTTGAAGAGTGCAGACGTGTTCCCGGTCCAACAAGATCATAGTAGCGGGCTCCAGAGGTAAGTATGGGGTGAGGGGTGTGGGGAGGCAGGTGTGCAGAGGTGCTGGGTGGGTTGGGGCAGGGACATGGAGTCAATGAGGGACTGTTTTCTGTTTACAGGGTTTTAAAAAAAAAAAACATCATGGGACAGTTTTCTTTTTACAGGGACGTTTGGCACACTGGTGGGCTCCGAGTGTGCCACTGAAGGTGGTTTGGGGGGAGGCAAGGGGATTGGGCACCCCTCGGCAGACAAAACACTGGGGGAGACATTACGCCAATGGGAGTGAGTCCCCGTTGGCAACTTCAATGGGGAAGGGGGACTGAAGCCGATGGGGATTAGCGCCCATCAACAAAGAAAGAGGGGGGCATGATGCTGAGGGGGATTGGGCACCCCTCAAACATACAGCAGAAACTTGGGGTGGGGACATTATGCCAATGGGGAATGGGTTTCTGTCAGCAGAGTGGGTCAGGGGCATGCAAGGTACCGCCTTGCAGTGACGGGTTGCTCCCTCATTGCAGCTGAATGGCTGATGCTGCAATGAGGAGGCAGCCCTGTTTGCAGTAGTGAAAACCTTTCAAGGTGGTGGAATGCTGGCTGAACTAGTGTCAGCAGCAGCGTGCCACCCATTGGAGAAAGCGGGCCAAGCCTCAAAGGCAGTAGGGCATTGGCCCCAACAGTGTGCACCTCCACAACCTGCTTCTGCAGCAAGTTGCCGCAACATGTTTCTTGAGCATGTATGCATGCAAGCAACATAAAAAGTCACTGTAGGCTCTAGCAGGGGTTGAAAACGTCTTTTAATATCCCAGGCCAGCTTAGAAGATGTGACAGGAGGGACTGATAAGGCATAAATAATTAAGCCATAAAGGCTCGACCAGGGGTTATGTTAATGAGCTGTTAATCACCCTCTAAGGTATAATGTGGCCCAAGTAGCTGCAGGCTAAGTGAAAAAACCTATGCAATCTGTGTAATGCAGTGTGCAAATTCTCACAGAGAAATTCATGCAACTGTGCAAATTGTACTACACGAGTTGCCACCTATGAACACACTATGCACCTTGCAGAGAATTTTACTTGCAAACTGCCACACTTCTCATCAAAATTCACCACAGAGTGTGAAATGTGACAATCTACATAATGATAAGGCTTTTACCCTGATGTTCAATGGGAGGGAATAGCTCCTACCTCATCCCCTATTTAACCATCAGGCGCCTCGCTTTTGCTTCGAGTGTTCGACAGCACCTCCATCCTCCCATGCCTCTTTCTCCTTCTCCGGCACTCTTGTCTCACCCTCCCTCTGGGCCTTAAGTCTTACACCTACCCAGTATCCTACAGAGGGCGGGATACGGAGAAGCACCAAAGCTCATGTTATAAACACCAAGCACATACCATTCAGCTCATAAGTATTCACATGCACGGCTATATGCCACACATTGGACAAAATTTTTTGCAAGTATGATGAATTGTGCAGTGCGCATTCAAAATGCTACATGTAGCATGTAGCAGTCAAATTCACCACAACTGCAGCTGGATTTTAAAGGATACCTAAACAACATTTTGACAACAAACTATTCAAAAATCTGACTTCATAGGGGACTAAAGGAAAGGCTGCTGTATTCATTAATGCTAAAACTACATTTATATAATTTACCTACATGAGGTTCCAAAGCATTTGAAAAATGTAAAATCAGCCTTCCAATTTCAAAAACTGCCTTACCTGATTTCTAAAGTGGCCGCTTAAATGTGTTACGTGATGACATAATTGGAGCCAAAGTCAGAGAGTTATATGGCTCTATATAGTACTAACTAGTTATTTTTCCATTCACATAGAATTGTTGCACAAATGGTCAAAACTATGTGCATTATTTTGATCAATACACATGTTAGACTATGGTTCTGTTCAATTTGTTTACTTAAACATGCTGACATTGTGTTTTAATACAACCGACTTTCTCTTTGGCAAACCACAGTTCAGTACAAATCTTGAATAACCTGGTGGTCCACTGGTTATGTGGATCCAGGATGCTACAATGGGGTGTTGGGGTGTGCATACTTGATATGCACTTTTAACATTTTATTAAACCTTTATATTTTCTGCTATTATTCATTTTAGTACATTTTTGGCAGAACCTACAAATGCAATCCATAGTTTTGAATGTAAACATTTGTACAATCAACAAATCAGGCTTCAACAAAGTGAAATGCAGCAGCAGCAGCAAGCAAGTTATAATGGAAGAGGTGCAGCCGCACTTTACCTCTCCCTAGATCCACCACTTGTTTGTAGCAAAATTCTTGTGAAGTCCAATGCCAGAGTTCATACTTTCTCAGAATCAAAATGTGCTTGTCTTGTCTCTTCTTTTTCCATTGGAAATAATAATAAGAATCAGCATTTATATAGTGTTTTCATACACATTGTATCCCAAGTGCTTTACCAGGCAATGTTAGACTGGTAGTGAAGTGACTGAACATGCAGTGGCAGCCATTTCAAACATTAATACCTACACACAGCCTTGGACAATTGCATGAACTGGTTTTGTGGGAAGGGGAATGTTGGCCAGGACAATGGGGTCAGGTAGTGATCATTGTGCTGGCAGCCCCACATCCTATATCTCACAGTGATCTAGTCATATTTCTCCCCTTCTGTCTTTCCCTTCCTTGAATATAGCAGTGCCTTGCAGGAGTGGCCTTCTCAGTCCCTTCTGGTATTCATTCTTCACTCCTTCTCCCCATACCAAAAACTGGTGAGCTCATCACCTTTCTGTATCATGAATGCAGGTAGTACAGTCCCCGGTTTTTGAAATATCAAACACAAATAAATCTTTCAGCAAGTCAGGCTAATAGCTGCAGGGAACAAGCAGAAAGATGGGCTTTCCCATCCTTAAAGGATCTAGGCTACCTTTGATTAGGCACTATTAAATGATGGGTGTGCACATCATTGTGCAATGTCATTTAATAGTGCTTAATCATAGGTGGCTTAGATCTTATATGGGCAGGAAAGCCTATTTTTCACCTTGTGCCCTGCTGCTATCAGCCTGGCTTACCAGAAGATCACATTTATTATTAATATGTAGAGATTTTACTAACCGCATTCATGATGCGAAGGGTAGTAAGCTCACCAGTTTTTGGTGTGGGAGCAGGAGAGAAAATTAATGCCAGAGAGGAACTGAAGAGGCCATTCCAGCAGGGTGCAGCTACATTCAGGTTAGTGGAAGACAGGAAGAGGGACATTAAACAGATCATTGTGAGATCTGAGATGTGGGGCTACCAGAACTGTGATCACTACCTGACTGTGGATGAGAACAGCCAGCAACAACAAATACTCAGTGTGGCAGCGCTGCACCTAAACTGTTAATTGAATTCAGTGTAGGAACATTACCTCGGGTGGGAGGGGGAGTTGACGTTTGTTAGCACAGTATCGAGGGAGCTGTGTATAGCTCATTCATGATTCGGAAGAGTGGTAACCAGCCAACTCGCATTGTGGAGTAGGGGCAGAAAAGTACTGGAGAAGAATTGCTGGGAACTGTCCTGTGGGGTTCTGTAGATCACAGGTAAAGGAGTAAACCAACACTGGAAGTCAAGTGGATTTGCTCAAGGTATTAATATGCCTCTCCTGCTAATAATATTGTTATCTATAGGAAGTGCAGCCCTTATGAGAGCATGAACAGCAGGTTTTCTGGTGTGTCCTGATGCTTATTGCTTGGCCCTCCAGAAAGAGCTAGTTGATAGTTACTGAGGCGGGGAAAACACAACAGGAGGTCTGTACATACTGCCTTCACTGTGCAGAAGGGTGAGATCCACTCAATGTTTACTGTGGGAGCAGAAGTCAAACATTGAGAAAGTGGACTGGAGAGTGATTTGGGAGGCATTTTTTAACAGTGCCGGCTGATGAAGAGTGTTGGTATAGGTGTGCACAACTCTCAGGTACAAGATTACAATCTGAGGTGTGATCATTCTCTTCATGAGACCGCAAGCTCATATGCTGCCCCAGGCAATACTAAGGATAGAGTATGGATGGTGGGGTGTTCAACAAAAGGCAGGCTAGGTGCAGGAGGTTCACGTGTAAAAGGCTACAAGAGAAGCTTATTTGTGGATTACCAAGAAAGCAAGAACTTTGGAATTGGACCAGACCAGTACTTTGATACAAATTTCAGGGCATCACATAACCACTAGATCATCGGGTATTTGAAGTGTTGTACTGTACTGCAGTTTGCCAAAGAGAAAATCAGCTAGATTACAAAACATTTTCAGCAAGTTAAAGTAAACAAAATGAACAAAACTGTAGCCTAACGTGTATTGATCAAAATAATCCACGTGTTAACACATGATGTTGATCATTCGGGTGAAACAAAGACAGAAAGAAGAACTCGTTACCATTATGGGAGCCATGTGGTTTCTGCCTCTGGTCTAATGATGTCGTCATGACTCATCACTTAACACACTTGGGAGACATGTTAGGGATCAGTCATTGCTGTTTTTGAAGGTGAAAGGCTGATGTTTACATTTTCAAAGATATGAAACTGCATTTATGTTATTTACAAATGCCGCTTTTAGTATAAATGTGAACAGCAGCACTTACTTTACCTCGCAATGAAGCCAGATTTTGTAGTTTGTAGTTTTAAAAACTGCTTGTTTAGGTATCCTTTAAATTCACAGCATTTCTAGGTACGAGGTGTAGTCAAGTGCCGCATGCCCCTAGAGGGTCAGAAATTGATCATTAATGTTATACCTGGAAATGCATTATTGTTAGCAGGGTGACTGTTCCATCTAGACCACCTCTCTGCTCTGGATTACCCTGACAAGTTCTACTTGAATAGAATGCACTTTAATGTATATTGCCTCACCCTGCACAATTGTACTAATAAGAATGAACTTGCTCTGTCTACTGTCTCTGACAAGATCAATATCCGATTGATTGCTTTCAACTGGCTCTGCCTTAGCTTGCACAAATGTAAAAGTACTTGTTTAACTGCCTGCTTGTAATGGTACTGCCTTACTGTTCAAATTCACTAGTTCTACCATATGTTTGCCTCTGGGTTTTCATCCCAAACTCTGTACTTCTGTGTTTTTGTTATGTTCTTTGCTTCTGATGTGGAACCTTGTAAAAGAGTCTTTGACTCAAAGGTTGTAATCCGAGACTTTAAATAAATAATATATATATATATTTTTTTAATAGTGTTGTACCTTGTTCAGCTTGTGATACACCTCTATGTGTATGTTAACAAAAAGATCATGAAATGGGTATTCAAAATCCAGAAACCTGATTGGCTGAGGAGCTCATAACTCAATGCTGATATTCCAGCACAACAGCACAGGAAAAAGATCCTTAACCTCATTGGTCTGTTTATAGTAAGCAGGCACAGTTGAATCAATACACTTCAATTTAATTACTTGTGTTTTAAAAATGCAGCATTTGCCATCCACTGGCCAAACAGTAAAATTACAATGGTTCAGTAGGACTTTTTTCCTTTCCTCTCTTTTTTACCTTTTTTCTCATACTTACTTATTTTAATTTTAAATAATTAAAATATGTTATATTATTTTTATTATTCAGTCTCTGTGAACCCATTTCATAACTGCAATAAGGCACTCTAGGGTGTGCTTTGTGCTGGGATAACAGCACTTCTTGTGTGGTGGAATCACTTCGGCCTTTGACCTTGTGCTTCCACCTGAGGTGTGCCATTTTACCATCACAAAGCACACCCTGTCATGCCTTACTGCATAATTAATAAGACTGAATGACTGCTTACAGTCATCCGAAAGCTCTATTTCTCACACCCTTTTTAGAATAAAGTGTAACCCCACCTCAGGAGGGGTTGACCTGGGCTGTCTGCTGCTGCCACCCCTCCTGAGTGCTGCAGCTGACTGCTGTTGAAATCATCTCCTCCCACTTGACTGTGAGTGTGATGTCAGGACAGCGCAGCACAGATTACCTTGGTGCCTCCTGCACCCTTTGCTGGGGCAGTGTTTCTTCATTTCCAGTTCCCTGATTCTGGCAGAGGAGACCAGAAACACCAGGACCATTGCTCCATTTTGGCACCTCGGCACCATGAAACCCAGCTTCCATCACAAACTGGAGTGCATGCTGCTGGGGCTTCCCCAGTGCTCTCAGCTCCAGTGACCCTGCCAACATGCCAACCGCAAACCCTGCACCAACAGTCACCACAGATCGACTGGACAATATCAGAGAGGGCATGGCTGACTCAAGGGGTCAGCACACCATAAAAGGAGCAAATTAACACTACAGTTAAGACTTTGGAACACAAGATTCCTTTGAAGTATGGCTGTGGACATTTTGATGATCCCCAACTTCACCAGTCATTTGATCAGAGGGCTAGAAAGCCCTAGCAACCACAGCAAGGGATTGTGGGGGAATGGTAAAATAAAGAACCTCCTAAATGGTCCAGCAGACTAAAAGAACCAATCAGAGGGCAGGACAGGGCAAAATAATTGATGCACAGCTCTGCCTGTCTAATGGGACACTGAACTGGAGAAAGAAGTTTCTTGTCTTTCAAGAAGCTCATGGCAGTCTGCAAGAGACATTGAGGTGTTCAGACCTGCTGCTGGTGAGACCAAGCAAGAGGCCTAACCAGGTCAACCATCCTTCGAGTCCTCACCAGGGTTCATTCAGTAAACTCAGAGACTGTGCCAGATGAGCATCTGTGAGAAGAAACTGCTGAGAGTGTGAGCCTGTGCTGTGTACCAAACCTGCTGAGCTGTACAGAGTGGAGACAAAATCTGCATCCTACCCAGGTTGCTTGGAGCCATGTAAGGGGCCTGCAAGCCCTTATCTGGGGGGTGGATCAGGAACAGGGAGCCATGGGGCCTGTGCCCTGAGTACATGGATACACTCGCTCTGGAGGAGTCAGGCCATGGGGACGCTCTTGGGGTCTGGGTTCCATGGGAACAAAAGCCTCTGTGTAGGGCTTCTGTATCCTGACAGGAGAGCCAGTAGTGCTATATTCTGAGTGGTCTGAGCCAGAAGGGCTGTGCTGCTTCAGTAGATCTTAAAGAATCTGAAGAGTTTCATCCCTAGGCCACTGGTGTTTATTCCTGATTGTTTCCTGACCTGTTGTGTGTTGTTCCCGCCTCGACAGAACTGCTGCATCTGTGGGTTACACTGAAGCTGGCATTGCTGGCTGGGGCTGATGGACTTTTCCAGTTTTGGATTACCTTTACTGCATTTGGATTACAGTTGTGTTTCAAGCCTTTTCCTGTTGGTTCAAGTTCTTTAAAATTGTGCTAGCATACTATGGCCTGTTTGGGGGTAAATTGCAAGCTTGCTGACTTTCCTAAGTGTACCACTGAAAGAACCCAGGCAGTGTAGCTACCAGGCCTGTACCCAGACTCCAGTGTAATTCCTGGGTACCCAGAGTCATTGGTTATTGAGACATACTTGAACTTGTTGTTTTACTACTGGTACCAGTTAAAGAGTTTAGCGACCCTGTGTAGCATAAGTCTTTTGTGTCCCTTGATTGGGTGGGTGCTTACTCAAACTGTGTGGGATCTGAGGGTGGTAGTGACATCTGGCCCATTTATTCTCTCTGGGTGGAGCCACTGCACTATTTATTATTTCTTTTGGGTAAACCCCTATCACAGGAGAAAGAATGAGCCCATCCCCATTAATCAGGTGGGGTGTACAAATACATAAATTGCATATTCGTCAAATATTTCGATGAATACAAACAGGGTATTTGGTATTCAACAGTATTCAAGTGCTGAGCTGTGCTGGTATTCGACTGTAATGTAGAACATTGACTAAATCTATTCTAATGACATTGCAGTGCACGCCCTACACTAGCAGACTCCAGATGTTTGAACTGTCCTCAAAGACTCTCCCTTCGGGACTTTGGCCTGCTAGAACTGTACTCACTGGGCTCCGCCTAGGAGAGACTCTTTAATGGACTTGCCTTTGGGCACTGTGGTCAAGATGGGACTTTAGGGCACTCCATCCCCGAAAATGGTGTATTGTAATAATGTCATTGTTTTCTACTGTTTTCTAATGTTTATACTGTTTTTCTACTTTTCTAAAAAGTCTTTTGGGATTCTCCAGTGTTTTGATGGTAGGGGTGTAGATAGACTGTGTATGCAGATTAGGAGTGTGTTGTTATCTTCTTTTCTTGCAGGTGTTCCTGAAAAAGATAGAAGAGAAGACAAGAAGATGAGGAGGGACTCATTGGAGTCCCCACTAGTACTTTAGAGTGTAGTGTTTAACGTACTGTTGTTGTTGTTGTTACTGTGTGTAACTTTCCTTCACAGGTATGGTTGTGGGGAGGTGGGAGTAATGCATAGGTATGGTATTAGCTCCTAGTGTGTATGGTTGCATGGTGTCCAGGATTGGGGAGGTCCCTGTTTGTTTTAGGAAATTTTGTGTTAGAGGCAGACAGGTTTTCCCTAGAGGGCTAGGGGATAGACAAGCTGTGGTCCTGAACAGCTGTAGGGGCCACAGTGCTGATCTATTAGGGCTATGCTCTGGACAGTCCTACCAGAGCCACTAGGTGCCCATAGTTAGTGGGTAGAGTAGAGTAGAGGCTGATATGTCAGCCAAAGGTCTCTAGAGCCCTTAGTGTTGCCTGCCTGTGCTAGCACATGGTAGGGGAGAAGGTGGCCACCTCCCATAGTCAACACATGGGGTGAGATGGCCTAAGCTGGGTGAATAATGACTGTGGATAGTCATTTTCCTGGCCCAGGGTGAGTGTAACCCCTGTTACCTGGGGTTACTAGAATCCCAGTAAGACCTAATGGTAGACAGGAAGGCAGCTTGTGAAACTCCAGTTAAATGGATTTCACACTCTGTTCTCAGTCTCAGCTGAGACTGAGGGATGACATCATTTAGAACTGTCACAGCTGCATAAGCCACACTGAATGTTGCAGTTGGAGGTTAAGTAGAACATTGGGGAATTTGAAGCCAGTCTATGTGCAGTCTTAGAGAGAGACTGTAGTGCAGCAGAGTGTGCAGGCTTCAGAGCTTTTAAGCTCTGTTTCAGAGCTACTTTTGTTTTTGGTGTGTGTTTCCACCTGAAGAGGAACACAGGAACTGGTAATTGAAGTGGTGGAGACTGCCTCAAGAGCTCAGGAGCCCCATCCCTGAGGGGATGGGGGGAAGGTGTCTTCCTGTTTTCCAGGGGTAACCCCTGGGTCTGGCTAAGGGAAAGAAGCTGCTTGTCTGAGTTGTGCTGAGGCACCAGAAGCTCTGTAAGAGATTCCTCGAGGAGAAAATGCCTGTGGGGCACCTGCAACCAAAGGGTGAGTTCGCTCTGAAAAGGGCCAAGTGTTTTCACCTGAAACAGAAGGAAACTAAAGGGACTGTTACTGTGGGGTCAGGAAAAGACAGCCAAGTACAGTTGGAAGATGTGGGGATTGACCGTTTAACTCAGTGGGGGGTCTAGAGTAATGGACAAAACCACTTATAAGTATGTTCAAGGCCAGCACAAAATGAAAAAAACAATATGGGGAATGGACTGCTTAACCTGTGGGGGGTCTAGAGTAATGGACAAGGCCACTTATTTTTAAGTATGTTCAAGTCCAGCACAAATGGGAAGCAAGACAAGTAGATTGAATGTGAAATACATTTAGCAAGAATCTGTACAGCAAAGTGCTAAAGGATGAATTGTTTACAGTCCAGAGAAATGGCCGGGTATGAATTGTGGGAGCGAGAGGTGGGAGACCCCCCATCAGTAGTAACCAAATTCACCTCTATGGATTTGCTCTGAGACACCTTTGCTTTCCCTCAGGTACTTGGCCAGTGCCTGAGGAAAGTACCCAGATGTGGGATTAAAGAGGAGGATTCCCTGATGGAGCTGAGGTGCTCTTAGGTGGTTTAGGAGCCACGAGAAAATGTTTCCATGAAGTATGGAAAGTGTCCAAGTGGCTGGCAAGGAGCTGAGCCAGGAAAACCCAGAGCAGTGTACTAGTTCGGGCTGTGTAACCCAAAGCAGTGTACAAGTCCGGCTTTGTGCCCAGTGTGTGGTAGAGCCTGAGGACTAAAGTGATGAGGATGTGTTCTGGTCTCTTTAATCTGCCTTACCAGGAGTGTAGCCCTGAGGGGTCCATCTATGCTTTGTTTATTCTGTTTGGATGTGAATAAAAGCCACACTTGAGAATCCCACTTTGGTATTGGACATTACAGTTATTGCTTCCTGTGTTCGGAGTTACTTGGGTGCCCCTGTGCAGAGTAACCAAACCTAGCCTATGTGCCGAGTGACCTATTCCTCCACGAACCCAGCCCACCTGGTATTGCTGTCAGATACAAATGGCATACCAGCCTGGGGTTACATACAGATCATCACGAGCCCATCCAGACCAGGTGTTTTGTTATTTCGAGGTCCTGAATTATTCTGTAATTTCTTCCGCTGTAATGGACCTATTCAGAGTCATGCTTCTGCAGGGAAGGACTCAGGGTGGCCAAAAAGGAGGGAGTAGAAGGGAGGAGCTGTAGGCCAGTGAAGGAAGAAGGCAGAATGGAGGGTGGTCTCACTGAATGCAAGAAGCTTAGGAAACAAAGCCGCTGAGCTACAGGCATTCTTAGCAGTGTGGAGGGTGGATATTGCAGCTGTCACAGAAATGTGGACAACTGAGCACCAGGACTGAGATCTGGCAATCCCAGGATACAAATTATACAGGAAAGACTGTAAGGAGGGAGGGAGGGTGGTAGTCTATGTGAGGGATGGAATCAAATGCACAAGGATGAAGGGGAAGAAAGGAGAACATAGGCGATCTCACTGACAGCTCCTAGACTCAAGGGTAGGAAACAGAGGTTTGGGTGGTATACAGGCCGCCGTCCCAGTCTGAGGAGCTTCACAGGAATTAGTGGGACAAATTAAAAAGTATGTAGAAAGGGAAGGTGGTCACTGTGGGGATTTCAACTTGCCGGGGTTGACTGAAGCATTCCAGTCACCTCCAGTGCTAGGGAACAAGTGCTCCTGGATGCGATCCAGGATGGTCTCCTGACACAGTTGGTTACTGTACCTACTAGGCTAAAGAACACTTTAGATCTGGTATTGTCGAATGGGGAGGCAGTGAGGAAATAAGGTAGAGGACCCACAGCCGACAGTGATCACCAAACGATGTGGTTTAATATCACAATGTGCGGGAGCCAGAGAAATCAGTTACTCGGTGGTAAACTTGGGGGCAGACTTTGGGAGGATGCAGAAGTACTGAAAGGGAAACTGGAGGCATAAGGTAGGAGATGGACATGGAGCAGAAATAGGATATTATTAAATGAGGGACTACAGAGCAACAGAAGCCTGCACCAAGGCAAAGAGTAAGAGGAGCAGAGCAAGAAAACCATGCTGGTTGAACAGCGAGGTTATGGAGGTGGTGAGGGAAAATGAGTGGCGCACCAGAGGTATAGGAGGACCTCAGGACGGGAAGGAAGTGGACAGGAGAATACACAAGGTGGTCCAGGAGATGACCAGAAAAGTGAGAGCAGCCAAGGCCCAGAGGGAGTTGAGATTAGCACAGGAATTGGGGGTGGGGTGGGAGATCTTTTCAGATACATCAGGGAGAAAAGGAAGTGCAAGGAAACAATAGTGAGGATAAAAGGGTGGGAGTGGATATAAAGGGTGGAGCAGGCAGAAGCACTGAATGAATACTTTTGCTCAGTGTTCATGGAAGAAAAGGGGAACCCTACCAGCATTGGCTGGGAGGGTGGGGACAGGGAGAGGAGGTGACAGATGGAAGAATTGAGGCATTTAGAGTCCTAGAGGATTGAGGCACTGAAGGTAGACAAGACACCATGGCCGGATGGTATCCACCCCAGGGTGCTGAGGGAGATGGCGGAGGTTTGGCGGAGCCACTGGCAGATCTGTACAGCACCTCACTGGAGTTGGGATGTGTGCTACTGGACTGGAGGATGGCACATGCAGGACCATTACACAAGAGGGCCAATGGATGAACCGGGTAATTATTGTCTGGTAAGTCTCACCTCCATAGTGTGCAAACTCATGGAAATGATACTAAAGGAAAGACTGGTGTTGTACCTGGAGCACAGTGGCCTCCAGGATGTTAGGCAGCATGGGGTTTGTTTCAGGGACGTCTTGTCAGACCAACTTGATACAGTATTATGACTGGGTGACAGGTGAGATGGATAAGGGTCCCTGCGGTGGATGTTCTTACTTGGACTTCAGCAAGGCCTTCGATTTGATGCCTCATGGGTGGCTTGGGGAAGCTAACTAGTGTAGGGTAGGGGCAAAATGATGAACTGGATTACAAGCTGGCTGAGTGGGAGGCTGCAACGGTTGGTGGTGAGAGGAGCTCAACTCCAAGGCCGGTGATGAGTGGGGTGCCACAGGGCTCTGTGCTGGGGCCAGTATTATTTGGGCTCTTCATATCAGACATTGCACATGGGGTGGTGAGCAAGGTAAGTATGTTTGCTGATGACACCAAAATCGGAGCAGTGGTGGATGGAGGGCAGGGATGGAAGTAGCTGCAGGGGACCTAAGCAAGCTAGAGGAGTGGTCAGAAAGGTGGCAGCTGGGGTTCAATGCAAAAAGTGTAAAGTTATGCACTTTGGGGTGAAGAACCAAGGAGAGAATACTGGCTGGGGGTTAAGCTGGGATCACTGAGGAGGAGAAGGACCTAGGTGTAATGATAATAGGGACTATGAACAACACTGCCCAGTGCAGGGCAGTGGTTGTAAAAGTGAACAAAATGCTGGGTTACATAGCGAGGGGTTTTCATCCAGGCAAAGAGAGGTGATCTTGCCCTCCACAGGTCACTGGTAAGGCTGCACTTAGAGTATTGTGTGCAGGTTTGGAGGCCATACCTAAAGTGTGATATCAGACTACTGGAGGGGTACAAAGGAGGGCAACAAAGATGATTTGTGGAATGGAGAGGAGAGACTATGAGAGCAGGCTGGGAGACATGAATATGTACACTCTGGTGGATAGAAAGCACAGGGGGACATGATAGAGACATTCAAGTATCTGAGGGAATCAATAAGGATGGGGCAGATGGGTCTTTAAGCTAAGGAGGGGAGGGACACCAGGGGCATGGACTAAGAATAGAGGGTGGAAGATTTAGGAGGAAATGAGGAGACACTATTTCACAGAGAGGATGGTAGCAAATTGGAATGCACTAATAAAATGGGTTGTATCATGTAAATCTGTGAACAGCTTCAAAAGGGCATGGGACAGGGAACAAGGAGGGTAAGGGTGGAGAAGGTGGGGGTGGCAATGGGATGACAAAGGGAAGGGGTGGGGCAGTTGCAAACTAGGGTGCTAGCTGCACATTCATTGAACTTAGATAGACTGGATGGTCTGTTTCTGCTGGCACATTCGTATGTTTGTATCATTCAGAGATGGGAAATGTAAAAGTTTTAAAAATTCCTGCATGGAAAGGTCTTTATCCAGTGCCTTGCTTGAGTAAAGACTCCTATAGAACTGTTCAAACACCACACTGATATCCTTATTTGTATCCTTGTAATTGTAAATGGAGTCCACTCTGAAGAAAGAGAGGTTACTAGTGGGTACCGTGAGGTTCGTATTGGGTCCAGTCCTTTTAATGTCTTCATCAGTGACATTGCAGAGGGACTGGAAGGAAAAGTATGCCTTTTGCAGATGATACAAAGATCTGCAACAGGGTTGATACACAAGGAGGCGTGGAAAGGATGAAAAGGGACTGGCAAGGTTGGAGGAATGGTCAGAAGTATGGCAGCTAGGATTCAATGCAAAGAAGTGCAAAATAATGCACCTGGGAAACAAGAACCCAAGGGAAGAATACACAATGGTGGGGAGGTAGTAGCAACAACAAAAAGGAAAGGAGCCTGGGGTAATCATGTCAGATGACCTTAAGGTAGCAAGCAATGTGAGAAGGCAGGAGGGCTGGGGGTATACTGGGATGTATAGGGAGAGGCATCAGCAGCAGAAAACAGGAAGTTGTATCCTCTGTACAGACAGTTGGTGAGACCCTCATCTGGAGTACTGTGTCCAGTTCTGGAGACCCCATCTGCGCAAGGACATAGACAGGATAGAGGTAGTCCAGAGGAGGGCAACTAAAATGGTGCAGGGTCTGCAAGAGAAGCCATGATGAGGAGAGACTAAAGGAGCTTAATATGTATACCCTTGAGGAAAGAAGGAGAGGGGACATGATAGAAACTTTAAGTACCTCAGTGGAATCAACAAAGTCCAAGAGGGTAGCATCTTTCAGAAAAAGAGACTTGCAAGAACAAGGGACACAATTTAAAGATAGAAGGAGGCGGGTTCAGGGCAATGTGAGGAAGTATTATTTCACAGAGGTAGTGGATGCATGGAACAGCCTTCCTGAGGAGGTTGTGGGGTCTAAAACTGTGGGAGAATTCAAGATGCATGGGACAGACATAAGGCAATTCTTGTGGGGGTAGGAAGAAATAGGCTGTTGGTTAACTAGGATCTACGGCCTATCCTGTAGGTCAGAAATGGGCAGACTAGATGGGCCAGCGGTCCTTATCTGCCGTCAAAGTCTATGTTTCTATGTAATGCTGTAGATATGAAACAAACACCCTAAAACAGACAAGAGGTTTTCTGCTCAGCATGGGTGAGGGTAATACTTGGTTGTGAAAACACACTATATTGATGCAGAGTCAGACAGTGTTAAGCATAGTTTAAAGAAGAACAGTTATTTGAGCACTTTGGTTAACTGAAGTTTTAATACCAAAAAGCAGTTAGAAAAAATATTTTTTACACAGAAATGCTAATTGGGGCATACGCACTGACAGGAGAGTGCCCAGATGTAACCAGCGTAATCAGATTAATCATTTTCTTTACAATGTTCTGTTCTGTCTGATATGTGTACTTAAAAATGAAGAAAACATTTATTTTGGAGGTCAGGAGGAATTGTTGAAGCAAAGAGTTGCACAGCACATAGAGGAAGGAATTAAAAATTAAAGACTATGGAGCCGATTCTCAAAGCACTTAGATGGATATAAGGTGCCTGCATCAAAGAAAAAAGCATAAGTGGCACCTTGTGTCAAAAAATGTGCCCCAAGCAATTCTCAAAAAGCAGCCTGCGTCAAGGCAGGCTGCATGTGCTAAAGGGTCCTGTGCCAGGCTTGTGCCATAAAAGTGGCTGCGGCATGGTGCTGGGTGGCTTAAAGCAGATGCAGGCTGCCATATCCGCTAATGTGGTATTCAGAAAATCCTCCTAGAAGACAAAGGTCCTAGTACCGTTAGACCAGCCAAAAACTGGTCTAAGAGTACTTAGACATCCTCTGGGAGGTTGTCAGCTATGCGCCACTGCGCCCACCAGCCCTGATATGCTCATAAATGGTATTATTAAAACAAATTACATCCCCGGTGATCTAGTGTCCCCCCCACCCCAATCTGCCAGTAAATTGTATTAATCAAGGACAGTAAATCCCTGGTGATCTACTGGCCCCCACCCTCCCACCTTGGCAGAGAGTGCCCACCACCCTGCTCCCCTCATCCGACCCCAGATCCAGTGACTGGCACAGCCCTCCTCACACCACCATGGCCAGTCACCGAATTAACTCAGAGCACACATTGTATACTGTACAGTACTTGCCCTAATTGTTCATTCAGCAGTGGGACATGGTGGTGTGAGGAGGGCTGTGCCGATTGCCGGATCTGGGGTCGGGATTGGGACAGCGAGGTAGTGGGCACTACATGCTGGGATGGGGGTGGGGACCCTAGATCACCAGGGATTTACTGTCCTTGAATAATACAATTTACAGGTGGATTGGGGGCACTAGATCACCGGGATTAAATTTGTTTTACCAATACAATTTACAGGCAGATCGGGCTTGGTGGCATGAACCACTACCATGCTCCCTTCTGTAGGGCCAGTTGCTGCCCGACCACCCCATGGCTTATGCACACATGGGGACGCACCATCAGTTTGGAGGACTGCCACTGCTGTCTTAAGCTGTGGGATGCAGGCTCAGGGACCCTGCCTGATACTGAATCTTCGCATGGTCCCTGATGCAGGGGGCAGTTGGTGCGAGCTGCCATTGTTGCAGCTAGGTCAACTTTTGAGAATCCAGCCCTATGTTTGTTTTGGAGACAGGAAAGCAAAGCTGAGTTGCACAGTGGAGCAAATATTTAGATTTTCATACTATTTTTTGTCTTTTAATTTTTATGTTTTGTATTTTTAATAAATTTATTTTTGTACTATTATTTTGAGCGCAGTCTGGCCTGAAAATTAACGCATAATAGGAAGTAAATATTCCAAGATCATTCTCATTTTAACAGCAGCAGTGGTTATAAAGCTATAAGGTCAATCAAAATGCCATGCAGCAAGCACAATATCAACATCATTATTTCAGAATCTTTGTCAGTAAAATCAAGAGCAGAGATCAGAAAGACAGAAGTATAGAAACAATTCGGTATTCAGAGCTGGCAGGAAGTGACAGCACATTGTCAGGCTCACCAGTACACCCTAAAATCAAGAGCAGAGATCAGAAAGAGAAGTATAGGATTTACCGTCCTTGAATAATACAATTTACAAGTGGATTGGGGGCACTAGATCACCGGGGATTAAATTTGTTTTACCAATACAATTTACAGGCAGATTGGGGCTTGGTGGCATGAACCACTACCATGCTCCCTTCTGTGAGCGCAGCTGCTGCCCGACCACCCCATGGCTTGCGCACACATGGGGATGTACCATCAGTTTGGAGGACTGCCACTGCTGTCTTAAGTTGTGGATGCAGGCTCAGGGACCCTGCCTGATACTGAATCTGCGCATGGTCCCTGACGAGGGGCAGTTGGTGCGAGCTGCCATTGTTGCAGCTTTTAGGCCGACTCTTTGAGAATCCAGCCCTATGTTTTGGAGACAGGAAAGCAAAGCTGAGTTGCACAGTGGAGCAAATATTTAGATTTTCATACTATTTTTTGTCTTTTAATTTTTATGTTTTGTATTTTAATAAATTTATTTTTGTACTATTATTTTGAGCTTAGTCTGGCCTGAAAATTAACGGCATAATAGGAAGTAAATATTGTAACCCAGTGTCTGAATATCCCAGGACAGAAGTCACACTTCAAAATAAAAATAAACATAAAAAAGAAATTTCAGTAATGTTCCAAGATAATTCTCATTTTAACAGCAGCAGTGGTTATAAAGCTGTAAGGTCAATCAAAATGCCATGCAGCAAGCACAATATCAACATCATTATTTCAGAATCTTTGTCAATACAATCAAGAGCAGAGATCAGAAAGACAGAAGTATAGAAACAATTCGGTATTCAGAGCTGGCAGGAAGTGACAGCACATTGTCAGGCTCACCAGTACACCCTATTGACTGAAAAGAATCAAGCAGATGCATGTTGAATGTAATAAAAGAAGCTGCTGCACATGTTCAGGCTGCAAACAGGAGCAATATGGCCGAATATCCCTAGAGTGCTGAAGAGGTGCTACAAGAGTATGCTTGTTGGGGGCACACAAAATATTTACGTTACCTGGGACAACACAGGATGTGACTGCTTTATGGTGTTTCAGTATGCAAGAGGGTCAACATTAAAGTCCACAATCAGCTCATCCAAATAATTATTGAGCATCTGCTCAGCAGAATGTGGCAATAGACATGTCCTCTGCTGCTGCTTGTTCAGCAGAGAACTTGTGAGCAATGACCAGTCATAATGATGTGCTTTTGTATCCTGAGGCACAGTGTCATGGGCCTGTGTTGCTGACTCACCCAGCCTTCCTCCATTAGCAGGCGTTATTGTGAGTGACATGCTTCCACACCATTGTCACTTGGGCTGCTAGCTCCACTCACTCCAGCTGGCAGTTTAGTCCAGCGGCTGGCAGTATAGCCTAGAGGTTAGAGGAACGAGTGTGAACGAGATTGGTACATCCAGCAGACCAGATCTGAGTTTGATTCTCACAACCTCTACTTGCACACTGTGTGACTCTGAGTAACTCACTTAACTGCCCAGGTACTCCCAGGTCACCCCTGAAAACAGGCACTTGTGCCTAGTGGGTGTTACCATGGTTACCAAAGACTAAAATAAAAATTAAATAAAAAAAAAAATTGTTCCAGAATTGTCTGAACCCCCAGCATTCTCTGAATGGAACAGGTCCATCTCCCTCATGACTCCCTAAAGTTTATTACACAGTTGCTGCTGGTACTCACTCACTCGGTGACTCTGCATGAACAGACAGTGCCTCACATTTGAATTTTTGATCTAACATGGTTGTGAACTTGTAGCTAGTATTGTCATGTATGGTTGTAAACCATGATCTTAATTCCCAAATAAGCCTTCAATGAATTCTTTGATGGGTTCCAGAAACAAGTGCATACTGCTGTGCTCCTGGAAATTATCCATGGTTGACATGAGGAGATGGACAGCTGGAATGACTCAGTAAAACTGTACTGGAGCATAGGTCATGAGTGCTTTTCTCAAAGGCAGACAGAACCCGGACCATGCCCTCAATGATGCTCCAGTCCTAATGTAGCAGTACCCCACCAGTATCCTGCCTGATGGATAACTCATGTAGAACATGTGTCTGTTCCAGCAAATGTTGCAACATATAAAATGTGCTGTTCCATCGTGTGCTGACATCTTGGATTAGCCAATGGTTTCAGTAAACCAAGCTGGCCCTGAACAGTCTACAGCTCTCTTTTGCCTTAGCAGAATGATAGAAACAGCTACAGATGTCTCTTGAAGTATCAACAATATGAGTAGCACCTACACTGCACTGGAGAGCACCAGTGACCACAAGATTCAATGTATGATCAAAGCAGCGGGTTCCATGGTAGTGGTTATTACAAACTGCTTTTACCATGTTCTTCCCATTATCTGCAAGAAAGAACCAGAACAGCGGTTGGACCACATTGGGCTCAGGGAGGTGAGGGTGGTGGAACAGAGGCGCATCCTTTCAGTTGTACCGCTCCACAATCCATACACCATTCTGGTGGAGCATAGTTCCCCATGGAGGCACCCGCAGTGGAGACCCAGGAGGTTGCTTGCAACCATCACAAGGAGGCCCACAGGAAGATGGCACAGGACACCTCAGGAAAGGAAGCAGCTCCTGGTGGGGACTCAGTTATTAGGGGATAGAACTGGGAGGTAGGGAAAGTGAAGTAAGGTGCCTGCCTGGTGCCATGGCTTGGAGGGATAGGAAGGAATCCTCAGGATCATGAGAGCAGCATAGGGAGACAGAGCTGGACATCATTGCCCACCTAGGGACAAATTACTTGGCTGGGCATGGGATTAGAGCAGTGCAGGAAGAGTTTGTGGCGTTGGAGAGGGGCCTTAGACAAGTGGCACACCTAGTATCCTTCTTGGAGGTGCTGCCTGTCTACGGCATGGGTGAGAAGAGTACTCTGCACCATGTGATTCAATGAATGATTGAAAACTGGTGCAGAACACAGAAGATTCTGACTTACTGGGGCTAGGATTCCACCTGGAGGATACCCATATACTGGCACGATGGTCTGCATCTGTCCGAGAAGGAACCAGTCTCCTGGTGATCGGGTTTAAATGCTTCATTGATAAGCTTTTAAACTAGCCTGGGAGAGGCACTGATAAGAGCAGGGAATTCCCAGCCTCCCCCACAAAACAGGGCAGTTAGCAAGGTAAACACCAAGGTAGAAAGGTCAATAGGGAGCAGGACAGGGTAAATGGAGAAGGCAAAGTCAGTAAGAGCAGGGATGGGGCTACAAAAGTGATGCCATCAATAAATGGAGAGTAATGATTACCAATGCCCATAGTCTGGGTAACAAGCTTCTTGAACTAGTGGCCTTGATAGGAGAGGAACATCTGGATATAATGGTAGTCACAGAAACATGGTACACACAAAACCATGACTAGGATGTAAACATACCAGGGTACACTATCTACAGGAGGGGCAGGAGGGTAAAAGAGGAGGAGGAGTAGCTCTTTACATAAGGGAAGGAATGAAAGCAACAGAACTAAAGGGTAAACGGGGAGGAGAAGAGGCACTGTGGGTCAACTTTGGAGACAGGCAATGGCACCACAATCTGCACAGCGGTTGTATACAGACCTCTATCTCAGGGGAGGAAATGGACGAGAAATGATAGATGGTATCCTTAGACTGGCAGAAAAAGGGGAGACATTGCTGATGGGGACCTGAGTATGCCAGATGTTAACTGAAGCACATTTGCTGGAGCCACATCCAAGAGTGGGTCATTCTCAATGCCCTGCAGAGGGCATGCCTTAGACAGCTAGAATTGGAACCCACTTGGGAGGGAGCAATCTTAGACCTGGTACTCTCAAATGGAGATGGAGAGAGGATCATAGACTTAGAAGTGGGTAGCCATCTGGGAACTAGTGATCACCGAACAGTATGATTCACAATAAACACAGCAGTAGAGTCAAGCCATACAAAGGCAAAGGTCCTGTACTTTAGGATGGCTGACTTTGCTAAATGGGTGAGTGCCTAAGGAATGCACTAGCAAATGGGCAGGAAGGAGGGATGGAAGAACAATGGGGAATCATCAAAACTGTCATCATAGAGGCAACAAGCCTTTGTGTGAAGCAAATAAACAAAACAAAACAAAGTAAAACACCACTATGGTTCTCAAAGGAGGTGGCAGGGAAGGTTAGGGAGAAAAGATAGTATCTCAGGAAGTACAAGGAGTCACAGAAGGAGCAGGTCAAAAACTGTATCAGTTAGAGCAGAAGGGAGCAGGAAGGCAGTCAGAATAGCAAAGGCCCAAACCGAGAAAAGATAGCTAACTCAGTTAAAAGGGGATAAAACCTTTATAGGTATATCATGGAGTGAAGGAAGACCAAGGGAGGGATAGTGAGGCTTAAAAAGGGAGGGAGGGCAGAGGGTGACTGTGAAAAGGCAGAAATACTGAACAAATATTTTGCTCAGTATTCACAAAAGAAGAAGAGGGGAGGTACCTAAACCAAACAATAAAATCACTCTGGACAGGGGGTCGATACCAGTCCATTCACAGAAGAAAGGGTCATGAAGGAGCTCCAGAAACTCAAAGTGGACAAAGCAATGGGGCCTGATGGGATTCACCTAGAATTTGAAAGAACTAAGGGAGAACTAGTGACACCACTGACTACCCTTTTAACAAATCATGGGAAGATGGTGTGGTACTGGAGGAGGGCAGATGTGATTCTTCTTCATAAATGTGGGAGCAAGGCAGACACAGGAAATTACAGACCTGTTAGCTTGACCTCAGTGACAGGGAAAATGATGGAATCACCTCTGAAAGAAAGAATTGTTGAGTACATAGAGGCCAGGGGGCACAGGACCCAAGGCATCATGGATTCACAGCAGGAGGTCATGTCAGACAAATCTAATAAATTTCTTTGACTGGGTAACCAAAGTAATAGACCAGGGAGGGGCTGTGGATATGCCTACCTAGACTTTAGCAAGGCATTTGACACAGTCCCACACAAAGATTAATAAACAAGTTATCCAGCCTGGGAGGGGTCCCAGGGTGGTAGCCTGGCAACAAGCTGGCTGGAGAACAAGACCCAGAGGGTAATAGTAAACGGAGTACACTCAGAAGAATGGGGTTACTAGTGAGGTACCACAGGGTTCAGTATTGAGACAGGGCCTCTTTAATGTCTTTATAGGTGACATTGTAGAGGGTCTGAAGAAAAGTATGCCTCTTGTAGATGACACAAAGATCTGCAACAGGGCTTATACACAAGACGGGGTGCAAAGGATGAAAAGGGACTTGGCAAGATTGGAGGAATGGTAAAAATATGGCAGTTTAGATTAAATGCAAAAAGTACAAATTAATACACCTGGGAAACAAAAACCCAGGGAAGAGTACACAATGTGGGGAGGAGGGAGGTACTAACAACAACAGAAATGGAAAGGGACCTGAGGATAGTCATATCAGATGACCTTAAGGTAGGTAAGCAATGTGAGAAGGCAGTAAGGAGGGCTGGGGGATACTAGGATGTATAGGGAGAGGCATCACCAGTAGAAAACAGGAAGTTGTTATCCCTCTGTACAGACAGTTGGTGAGACCCCATCTGGAGTACAGCCGTACAGTTCTGGAGACCCCGTCTCTGCAGGGATATAGACAGAATGGAGGCAGTCCAGAGGAGGGCAACTAAAATGGTGCAGGATCTGCAACAGAAGCCATATGAAGAGAGACTAAAAGTGTTTAGTATATATACCTTGAGGAAAGGAGGGAGAGGGGACATGATAGAAACTTCAAGGACCTCAAGGGAATCAACAAAGTTCAGGATGGGAGCATCTTTAAGAAAAAGAGAAGTACAAGCCAAGGTAGGCAATTTGAAGATAGATGGGGACGGTCTAGGGCAATGTAGGAAGCACTTTTTCACAGAGAGGGTGGTGGATGCATGGAACCACCTTCCTGAGGAGGTTGTTGGGTCAAAAGCAGTGGGGAATTCAAGAATGCATAGGACAGACATAAGGCAATTATAGTGAGGGGTAGGAGGAAGTAGGGTGTTGAGTGTCACAAACCACTGAGCAGGTCAGGCCCTCTGCTCCCACAGTGCCAACCTCTGAGTGCAGTCTTGTGAACAGGTAACAGAAACAGGGAACCCTCCTGTCTGTTTTGTGGGTTCAAATCAACCTTTGGTCTCAAGTTCTGGAGGGATTCAAACTGTGAACCTCTTGCTAGCGTGCACAAGGTACAGGCTCAGATAATTCTGCTCTTTGGGAAATGCCAGATATCTTTCAGAACGGCACCTAACCAGGTGTACAAAATGAACCCTTAAAAACTCTATGAAAGACCATAGATAAACTTACCTTTTCCCAGTTTGGTATTACCATTCAGCTATTGCACAGTGTCAACTTTAGCCATATATGCTTCACTTGTCAAAGAAAGAATTTTGAAGGCACACCAAGCAGTCTCTTTAAAATAGATAAAATGTAAAATGTAAATACAGAACAATATATCACAAAACATACAATCACTTAAAAGAAACAAAGTTTAAAGTGCAAACTCCTACCAATCATACACTTAGACTTGTCTATCTAATGTATTATCTTCTTACAGTGCTGATAGAGGTCAAGCTCAGAGATTCCAAACAAGGATGTCTCTAAAAGGTCAGTCACAGCATAATTAAAAACTGTCTTGAACCTCCTTTCTCAATGATGTCACCCAGCTCCTCCTCTGTTTATTAAAATTATACAACCAGGATGTCTTATCAAGCAGGAGGTAAATTAAATAAGGTGACATCAGCAAAACTAATTTTCCAAATGACTTCTTAATCAAGTCTGTGATTTTCCAGTATCTTCTTTCATCCATGAGCAGTTTCCTGCTTCACAAAGACATCAAAGAACTTTTTATCACTAACTGTCAGATCTCACTGAGGTGTAATATGCTTTGTAACAAGGTGCAATTAACTGTGTTTCCTCTGAAGACACCATAAAATGGATATTTTCATTTCCTTTGGCTTCAAAGAAGCAGCTTAACATCAAGACCATAAAATGCAAGTCTTTGTGTTAGTCACATTACAGAAATCTGCTGTTTAACATATATCCTGTCCTTTGAAACTGAAACCTGGGGGTCATCCCAGGAGCACATGATGTGTCATGAGAGACACTCAACACATTTTTATTACAAAAATCAGTTCACTCTCAGACACGAGACAACCCATCTGAGTTCTGATTTTTCTGCCCAGCCCTATGTAAGATTGTCATGTCATACCCTTGCAAAGCAACACTCTACCATTAGTCTTTCCTATTTGTGTCACCAAACCAGGGGTTGTGGTCAGTTTGCACCACAAAATGCTGCCCATATAAGTATGGCTCTAGCTTCTTTAGGCCGACACTATAGCAAGACACTCTTTTTCCACAGTAGAGTATGCCTGTTCCCTGGGAAGTAACTTTTACTCAGGTACGCTACTGGGTGATGTGGGATGTCTGACCCAGTACTGCCCCAATACCCATGTCTGAGGTGTCAGTCTGAACTACAAAGGGTTTGCTATAGTCAGAACTTGTCAAAACAGGAGCACTGCACAGTGCCTCCTTCAATCTGGTAAAGGCTTCTTCACAGGCTGGTCCCCAGGTAATTTTCTTTTGAATCCTTTTCTTTACCAGGTCAGATAGGGAGCAGCTAGGGCACTGTAATTGGGTACAAATTTCTATAGTACCCTGCTGTCCCAAGAAAACTCCTGATCTGCTTCTGAGGTTCTGGTCTGGGCCATGCCTGGATCACTCTCTATTTTTATTTGGTTCAGACGAGCTGTCCCTGGCCTACCACCCGCCGAGGTATGCCACTTCTCCCATGGCCACCTGGCACTTCTCAGCTTTGACAGTGAGCCCGCCTCTCTGTATCCTGCCCAGCACTTCCTAAGGTGGGACAGGTGTTCTTCCCAGCTGGCACTAAAGATGGCAATGTCATCCAGGTATGTCACAGCGTACTTCTCAGTACCATTTAACACCTGGTTCATCAACCTTGGAAAGTGGCCGGGCGTTCTTCATTCCAAAAGGCATTACTTTAAATTCAAATAAGCCTATCGGAGTGATGAAGGCTGACCTCTCCCAGCTCTGTCCATCAACTCTACCTGCCAATACCCTTGGTCAGGTCAATGGTCGTGAGGTAGGTCGCCCCTCCCAACTTGTCCAGGAGTCCATCCATCTGGGGCATCAGGTGGGCATCTGACTGTGACTGCATTCAGTCCACGATAGTCCACACAGAAATGAGTAGAGCCATCTGGCTTGGGCACAAGGACTACGGGTGAGGCCCAGGGGTTGTGGGATCTCTGGATTACCCTAAATCCAGCATCTCCTCCGCTTCCTCCTAATGTCCTTTTGGACAGCCTCTGACACACATATGCTGTCCGCCTTATGGGTGTCTGTGTCCCTGTCTCCACATCGCATCGCTAAATGGGTTAGTCCAGGCTTAGCGCTAAACAATGGGGCAAAGTCTGCTAAAACCTCCCTTACTTCCTGGATCTTGTCCGAGCCAGCTGGGGAGACAATTTAACTGCCTCCACAGAGGACTTCCGCTTACTTTCTTCCAGCAAGTACAGAAGAGGGTCTCCTTTGTCCGTCCGCTCCCAGAACTATACACTGCAAACACCATGTCAGCCCTAGTAGCATATGGCTTCATCATGTTGACATGGTACATCCTTTCTGTCTGTCTTCTGTCAGGTAACTCTATGATATAGTTCACGTCATTTACCTTCTTAACTACTTTGTACGGTCCAGCCCACTCAGCCTGCAGCTTGTCTTTCCGGACCGGAATAAGGACTTTGACTTCCTGACCCACCATGTATGAGCGAGCTCTGGCTCTCCATGTTGTACCACACTTTTTGTTTCTGTTGGGCAGCTGCCAGGTTGCTCTGGGCTGTCCCCATAAGCTCCTTCAGCCTTTTCCTAAACCTAAGGACATAATCCACTATGGGAGTTCCTGGGTGGTGTTCTTGCCTTCCCAGTCCTCCTGGATCAAGTCTAGGGGCCCACATACCCGACATCCATATAAGAGTTTGAAGGGTGAAAATCCTGTTGACTCTTGGGGCACCTCCTGTATGCAAACAACAGGTGGGAAGGTATCTCTCCAGTCCCTCCCACGCTGTTCAGCAAATGCCCGGAGCATTGACTTCGGGTACCATTAAATCTTTCCATAGCCCATTGGCTTGTGGGTGATACGTATCCTGCATCTCTGCACCACCCCACACTTCTCCCACAAACATTTCATCAGATCCAACATGAAGGAACCTCCTCGATCGGTGATAACCTCCTGCAGAAACCTAATACGGGAGAAAATCATCCCAAGTAAGGCATCTGCCACTTTGTCTGTCCTCAGTGAGGATAGGCGACTGCCTCTGATACCGGTGGCATAATCCACCACATTCAGGATGAATCTCTTCCTGAGGAGGTGGGGTATTTAACTCATTGCCTCCACAGGCTCACTCTGAGATTACACCACTTGCCTCCTGGATCTCCTGTACTTTTAACAGTAAATCCTGGGCCTTTCTAAGCAAAATCAAGCCATAGTCAGCATGTCGCAAACAAATGCTAATAGCTCAATAACTGTACATGCTAGACACAAAGTGTGAGTGGCAGAGTTATTCAGCACAAAATTGCCTTTCTCCAATGGTGGCATGCATGTAATAATAAGTAATTTTGTTTTTTCTATGCTGGTCGAAAGAGCAAACTAAATATTTTTTCACTAAAAAGGGCAACATGAGCCATTTTTGTTGGAAAATATGAAAAATATCAACACCAAATTAAGCATACAGACATTAGATGTTGTTTCAATATTATGTTTATTCAAAAAATATCTTTTTACTATAAAATGTAATTATTCCCATTTTAGTCAAGGTGCTTTGATGAGATTTATGGGCTAAATCTCAACCACACACCATATCATAAACAAATGCATATAACTCCAAAAGTATACATGATACACATAAAGTATCAGCTTGAAAGTTGATGAGCACAAAATGCTTTTCCAATGGTGCTATGCAACTAGTTGTAATCAATACGGTTTTATTTTATACCTGCTGAAGTGCCAAAAAGTGAATTTTATTCAAGCTGCTTAGGTGAATCTAGATGGAAAACATGTCAGCCATACACACCATGCCATAAACAAATGCAAATAACTCCTAAAGTATACATGATATACACAAAATATCAGTGACAAAGTTGTTCAGCATAAAATTATCTTTCCAACGGTGCTATGCAGTCAAATATATATTATATTCTGTTACACTATATATTAAAATATATAAGTGACTTCTCCAGGCGTTGCAAGGGCACACTGGAGTCAGTAGTCGACTTCTGCAGATGTTCTCAGGACACACCAGTGTTTTTTACTGACCACTACAGGCGTCTGCTAGGAGACAATGTTAAAGGCCCCACAATATCCATTCCCACCCTCTGGAATGGCTCCTCCCTATCAAAATGGAATCAGGGTGGCTTGGGTTTGCTTGCCCACCTTCCCTATTTCTTGGCACGGTGACAAGACCTGCAATACTCCTTCACCTGCTGGGTGAAGTTGGGCCAATGAAATTCTGGGCCAACCACTGTATAGTGCATGCAATTCCCAGATGACCAGACAAGGGAATATCATGTGCAGTCTTGAGCAACTGCTCATAATACCCTGGGGAACGACAAGCTGCCTGCCTAGCACCCCTCCCTCTGTCTGCACAGCCTGAGTATACATTAGTCCATTTTCCCAATAAACCTTATGTTTACAGTCACCTCACTGTGTTCCATCAGAGTCTGCCCAAGCCCTCAGCTTCTCTAGACTAGTGTCACTTCTCTGAGCAGCTGCAGCTCCTCACTCATTCCCAAGGCATGGGACAGGTCCCTTCTGTCTCTAAACTAGGGTCCATAGCACTAGCGTGAGGGCACTCAGGATCACTGTCATCCTCAACCTCTGACAATGGGTCACCCTCCTCTTTGGAGTAACCTCTGTAGCTGTGTGGTTAACTGCTACTGGGGAAATTTCTACCCCTTTCATTGATCTCCATACCAGGAGACACAGGCTGGGAACCAGCCTCCCAGTGGTTTTCACAAATGGCTTCTGTGGAGTACAGGGAACTAATTTTCCCATGCCACTGGGCTATGGGTAACTGCACACACCATCCCCTGTTTGAGATTGTTGCCAAGATAACATCCACTGCTAATGTTTTGGCTACAGCCACCTGTTGCACAGTTCCCCTGTTTCACCCCAGTCTAGAAGAACACTAGTGAGAATGTTTTCTCCTCACCAGTAAAGTCCTGTACAGTGATGTATTTATGGGTATAAGCTGACCAGGCTCTACTAGATCCCTTTTACCAATGTCAGGGATGCCCTGTGTCCCTTAACCCTTGCGTCTGTACACCATTCACCATGACTGGGTGCATGTGTTCCCTCATGTTCACAGGCAAGCTTCCAGGGACACACAAACAATCCACCTTGCTTCCTAGCACCACCTTGCATATTGCTCGTCCATTTGGGACACTGTCTGGCAACATGCCCAGTTTCTTTACACAACCAATATTCATTTCTTTTCTCAGAGAATCTTTCTCTGAAACCTGAGACTAACTGGTTTTGGTGGAGGCAGTGAGGGTTTTACCTGCCCAGGCGCTTTCCCTTTCTGTGCTGCCACGTCCACCCCATTTGCTCTCAGAGCAGGTCTGCTCTTGGCATAGTGGTCTGAGAGTTCAGCAGCCTCTTGCACTGTTTTGGGATCTCGGTCCTCCAGCTAGGTTTTTCAGCTCTGCTGGCATGCCCAGGAAAACTGTTCTAACAGAACCACATTTTCAATTTTATCTACAGAGTTTGCTTAATTTCTTCCCAACAACGTTTTAAAACTGACGTTGTTTTGAGGTTAGCTCCTCGAGCTCATGTCAGAGCTTCTCCTGAGCTTATGAATTTAGCTCTGTATGATTCAGTGTTAATTCAATTTTTTTAACAGTGCAGCTTTAAGTTTGCTGTAATCATTACTGTCCTCATTGTCCATTTGACCCAATGCATCCCAAGTTTTCCTGGTAAGTAGTGGGGATAGCTGGAAGCTCAGGACTCTCTAGGGGTTTTAGCCTGAATACAAACTTTTCAAAAGAATTTAAAAAAGCATCCATATCCTCCCCTCTTTGAATTCAGCTATCAATTTGGAATTCAATTTGTAACCCAGTCCTGTTGTCCCAGTTAAACCCAAGCCACTTACCTGCTCTGGTGCTGGTGGTTGGAGTTGTAGCTTCTCCAGTTCATGTTGCCTGTGGCGCTCATGCTCCCACGGTCTGCCTCTCGCTGTTCATGGTCCTCCTCTCACCATTCTTGTTCCCTCTTCTCCTCTGCAGCTTGCTGGTGCTCACTCTCCTCACACTCAGCCTCCTGCTGTTCACGCTCCTCTTCTCCTCTGTGGCTCATTTCTCTCACTCTGCCTCCCTCTGGAACTCCAACTCCATTCTGTGCAACTCAATCTGCAGCCTGAGTACTTCTGGCTCCAGAATGCTGGTGACCTTCTCCTGCTGCTGTGGTCCTTCGCTGGCATTGGCCCTGCTGCCCTCTTCATCAGATCTGGACATTGCACTGGCCACTAGCCTTCCACACTCATGGCTCGTCCCTTACAGTCACTGTCTGTGACTCGATGCTCTGGTTATCCGCTACCATCAGGGCATCCATGAGGTTCTGTTCAGTAGCTTTCACCTCGTCACGGGACTCCTCTGTCCCTACACAACTGCTTTAAGTAGCCTACAGTGTGCCCACCAGATTGGAAGCCATCTTCTTCCCTAACTACGGCTACTCTAACTAGCACTTTAGAGAAAAAAAATAAAACAGGTAGGAACTTGACTGTAAGCCAAGTGATATAGTTCTGTTTCCTTTTAAAAAAAAAATAAATCACTGCCCTTTCTTTTGCAGGTGAGCTGTACAGTATCAAGCTGACACACTGAACAATAAAAGCGTGTAATACCAAAATTATCCGCACTGTTGCCAACCAATCTGTTACAAACCTACTCAGCAGATCAGGCCCTCTGCTCCCCACAGTGCCAACCTCCGAGCGCAGTCTTGTGAACAGGTAACAGAAACAGGGTAACCCTCCTGTCTATTTTGTGGGTTTGAATCATCCTTTGGCCTCAGGTTCTGGAGGAATTCAAACTGTGAATCTCTTGCTAGCGTACCCAAGGTACAGACTCAGGTAATTCTGCTCTTCGGGAAATGCCAGATATCTTTCGCCAAGGGCACCTAACCAAGTGTACAAATGAACCCTTAAAAACTCTATGAAAGACCTCAGATAAATTCTACCTTTTCCCAGTTTTGTATTACCATTAAGCTATTGCACAGTGCCAACTTTAGCTATATATGCTGCACTTGTCAAAGAAAGAATTTTAAAGGCACACCAAGCAATCTCTTTAAAATAGAGGTTTACTTTAAAATAGATAAAAATGTAAAATGTAAATACAAAACAATATATCACAAAACATACAATCACTTAAAAGAAACAAAGTTTAAAGTGCAAACCCCTACCAACCATACACTTAGACTTGTCTATCTAATATATTCTTATCTTCTTACAATGCTGATAGATGTTGTAGCTCAGACAGTCCAAACAAGAATGTCTTTAAAAGGTCAGTCACAGCATAGTTAAAAAACTGTCTTGAACCTGCCTTCTCCATGATGTCACCCAGCTCCTCCTCTGTTTATTAAAATTATACAACCAGAATGTCTTGTCAAGTAGGAGGTAAATTAAATAGAAAATAGAAAGTGACGGCAGAAGGAGACCGCATGGTCCATCTAGTCTGCCCATAAGTCTAGCCACCTCCCTTAACTGTTATCCAGTATTATAATACCTTTGTGCACATTTCTTGGGAGGCAGTATAGCGCAGTGGTTTAAGGCCCTGAGCTGCAAATCTGGTGACATCCTGCAGAGCAGACCTGGGTTTGAATCCCACAGCTCTACTTACATACTATGTGACCCTGAGCAAGTCACTTAATGTCCCTGTGCTCCCAGGTCACTCCTGTAAAAAGCTTCCAGCTTAGTGTGCTACTCCTGCTTAAACAACTTAAAAAATAAAAATTAGGTGACATCAGCAAAACTAATTTTCCAAATGACTTCTAATCAAGTCTGTGATTTTCCAGTATCTTCTTTCATCCATGAGCAGTTTCCTGCTTCACAAAGACATCAAATAACTTTTATCACTAACTGTCAGATCTCACTGAGGTGTAATATGCTTTGTAACAGCAGGTGCAATTAACTGTCTTCCTTTGAAGAAGCCACAAAATGGATATTTTCATTTTCTTTGGCTTCAAAAAGCACTGAACAACAAGACCATAAAATGTGAGTCTTTGTAAGTTAGTCACCAAACAGAGATCTGCTGTTTAACATATATCCTGTCCTTTGATCTGAAACCTGGGTGGGGGTGTCATCCCAGGAGCACATGATGTGTTATGAGAGACACTCAACACATTTTTATTACAAAATCATAGCATAATCAGAACCAGCTGTCTAAGTGTCACGTTGAGTAACTGGAATCTGCAGCTTATCCAGTAGGTAGGAAATGGGCAGACTAGGTGGGCCAAGCTGTCCTTATCTGCCATCAAAGTCTAAGTTTCTATGTTTCTATGTTTCTAACCCAACATGTAAACCTGTTGTGCTAATCTAGGAGTCAAACATATCTTGCAAAGACATAAGAATGTCAACACTAGTGTGTTTACATGGAAGTATTATAACATTAAGGAGAGCAGACATCCAGTGGGATGACAGCAATAGCTACAGCCATGGCCAGAAGAGGAGGAGTCAGCAGCAGTTATGTCACTATGAGCTATTGGTCTAGGTGGACACCAGTATGCTGTGAGTGAGGTATGCATGTAGTGAGTTTGTAAGGACCATACCTCAGATATGCAGTGGAAAACCCTGTCCACAGCTTGGTTCAGTAATTTCTCCATTTGACTGCAGCATACCTCATAGATATTTGGTACGACTGTACAAGAAAAGTATCTTGTGATGGGATGTGGTATTGAGGTTGGAAAAATGTAGAAGTCTACAGAATCCAGGGTCCCCAACAATAGAATAAAGTTTCAAATCCAGTGCAATCATCTTTCATAGAAACATAGAAAGTGGACAGCAGAAGGAAACCGCATGGTCCATCTAGTCTGCCCATAAGTCTAGCCCCCTGCCTTAACTGCTTTTCAGTATTATAATATCTTGTGCCTATTTCATGCCTTCTTGAATGATCTGACTTATCTAGTCTCCACAACCTCTGGTAGAAGGCAATTCCAAGTATCCACCACCTCTCAGAAAGAAGAACTTTCTAGTGCTACCTTGAACTTGCCACCTTCCAGCTTCATGCCATGCCCCTCGTTCTTGCAAGATTCTTGATCTGAAATAGGTCCTGAACCTGGACCTTGTTTATTCCCTTCAAGTACTTGAAGGTTTCGATCATGTCCCCCATTCTCTCGTTGTTCAAGGAGTACATGCTTAGTTCATGCAGACATTCCTCATATGCCTTGTTGTGGAGTCCAAGTATCATTTTGTAGCTCTCCTTTGCACTGTCTCCAGTCTGTCTATGTCCTTTCTGAGGTGAGGTCTCCAGAACTTAACACTGTACTCCTGGTGAGGCCTAACCATTGATCTGTACAGTGGCATAATCACCTCCCTCTTTCTACTTATAATTCCTCTTCCTATGCAGCCTAACATCCTGTTCACCTTTAACGCTGCTTTTCACATTACTTGGCTGTTTTCAGGTCATCTGTTATAATCACCCCAGATCCTTTCCTGCTTTGTGGCTTCCAATTTCACTCCACACATGAGGTATTCCTCACAAGGATTTTTCCTCCTTAGGTGCATGACCTTGCTCTTTTGGCATTGAAATTTAATTGCCAAGTTTTTGTCCACCTTTTAGTCTTTGAAGATCAGCCTCATCCTTTCCACTCCCCTGGGTGTCTGCCTAATACATACCTTTGTGTCATCTGTGAATAGACTCACCTTGCCTTCTAGGCCTGCAGATATGTCACTGATGAACATATTGAAGAGGATAGGTCCCAGCACCAATCCCTGTGGCACACCACTAGTTTCCTCTCCCTCCTCTGATAGTTGGCTGTTTGCCAGTACCCTCTGAGTCCTTCCACTAAGCCAGCTTCGTACCTAGTTTACACATCAAAAAGTGGTGTGCACAAAGAGCTGTAGTGCGGAACTAAGGGCAGCCAGCCCAATAGCAAATACCAAATGAAAGAAAACGCACACCTCACATTCCATTTTAACATGCAAAAGTGCAAATTAATTCTGGCAACATGCCTGTTACAAATAGCCCCAGCGCTTTTAACCCTGTGAAAGGGCCTTCCTCGGGGCAGGTCCTAGGCTTCAAAAACGGCACACTTAATAAGCAAGTGAAATTAAAGATAGTCCAACAAACTTTTAAAACATGTTATACAGAAATTTTACAAATACACTCCCATACTGCAATATTCAGAAGAGTATCCATCATTAAAGCTGCCTATATTGAAGTCATTATTATAGCCTTATGAGTAGCTTGTCCATAAATATATTTTATTTTAATATATATATTTCTCTAATATTTTAAATTATTCTAAACACTGCAGAAAAATCCATCACAAAACACAAGTATTTATTTCTTATAACCAAGGATAACACTATGAGCTTAAATACCAAATTCAAAGAGGTCATCCTTCTAATACGATCGGAGGTCACTAAGCTGCTAAAGGTCACTAGCCCATTAAATACAAAAATAATCAAGTTGTCATTACAAGATTATCTCGCCACTAAAAATTCACAATATTTTCACATCTTACATTTCATATATAATTGGAGGTTAAAACAAGTTGCTAAAGGTTGCATTATTATTATCTACTTTTAACTTACTTGGTAGAAAATATCATGCCAAAATATTTTCTAGATCTATTAAACATGTAGTTTCTGATGGCAACTTGTAAATAGAGTTAGTTTTACTCAACTTATGTGAAACTTATTAAAGGAATAATGACCAAAGGGGGTGGCTACATATAAAATGGAGCTTGTGAACTGTCTGAAGAATATAAGGATGAAGTGGTAGTGAGACACCTAAAAATTAATTTGTTATATTATGATTAGTAAGGTATTAATTATAGGGCAGATGTATGTCAGCCTTCAAGGGTATAATTTTATTCCTACATAAACCCACTATTACAGTAGAGGGAGGGAGGATATATTAGACTGCAAATATTTTAGGATCACAGATCTCCAGGTAGAAGGTCACTTGTGGGCCAGTGACCATCACATGGTATGGTTCAGTTTGGCCTACAACTAAATCATCCCATTCCAAGGCAAACTTATGGTACTTCAGAGGAGCTGACTTTGATAAGATGGTCAACAGAATTAAGTTAGCCCTGGCAAAAGAAATACAGGTGAGGTGGTACAGGCAAAGTGGGCAAGCATTAAGGATGCAATACTTGAAGCAACATCCCATTGTGTTGAGAAAAGGAAGTGCAAAAGAAGAAGGAAACCACTTTGGTTCTCAAAAACAGTAGCAGAAAGATCAGAGCCAAAAGGCTGGCCTTCAGGAAATATAAGGAAGCAGCGGGAAGAAGATAGACAGGCATACCAAACTTCCCTAAGGGAAGCAGGAAGGCCATAAGGCAGACAAAGGCCCAAACCGAGGAAACACTAGCACACACAGTAATAGAAGGTGACAAGACTTTCTATAGATACATTAGTGAAAGGACAAAGTCCAGAGGGGTATTGCTAAGATCAAAGGAGATAAGGGGCGTGTGAGGAGGATGACCATGTAAAAGTATCTATCCTAAATAGATACTTCTGCCAGATTTGCTAAAGAGAAGGTAGGGCAGGGCCCACAGCTCAGCACCATGGACACAGGGGTAGGGAGGAGCACTAGTCCCTTCACAAAAGAAGGGACAGGGTCCTACAAGAGCCTCGACAACCTCAGGGTGGACAAGGCAATGGGACCTGATGGCATACATCCCAGGGTACTAAAGGAGCTAAGGGTGGAACTAGCAGAGCCATTATCAGAACTGTTTAGTGAGTCTCTGAGCATAGGAGGTCCCAGAAGACTGGAGAAGGGCTCATGTGATCCCGCTCCACAAGAGTGGCAGCAGGGAGGAGGCAGGGAGCTACAGACCAGTCAGTCTTACCTCAGTAGTGGCAAGATTATGGATGCACTCCTTATGGAAAGGATACTGCAACACCTGGAATCCATAGCAGCACAGGATCCAAAACAGCATGGGTTTACAAAGGAAGGTCTTGTCAAACTAATCTCATAGATTTCTTTGACTGGGTTATCAGAGTGGTGGACCAAGGGGAGCAGTTGATGTAGCCTACCTTGACTTCAGCAAAGCTTTCAATACTGTTCCACATAGAAGATTGATTAATAAGCTGGGTAGACTTGGGTGGGTCTGAAGTTGGTCAACTGGGTGGCAAACTGGTTGACGGGCAGAAAACAGACAGTGGTGACACATGGTATACAGTCAGAAGAGATGCAAGTCACAAGTGGGTACCTCAGGGATCAGTCTGGGGCCAGTCCTCTTCAATATCTTCAGCAGTGACATTGCAGATGGACTGAGGGTAAGGTTTGTCTGTTTGCAGATGACACCAAGATCTGCAACAGAGTAGGTGATCCAGATTGGGGGTGGCAGAATGAGAAGAGATCTGGATAAACTAGCAAAATGTTCAGAAGAGTGGCAACTGGGGTTTAACGGAAGAAGTGCAAATCATATATAGGGAAGAGAAGCCTGAAGCCACCTATAGGCTGGGAGGAGTTGCTGGCAGTCACAAGGAAGAAAGAGACTTGGGCATCATCATCACCGATGACCTGAAATCATCCAAGCAGACCACTAAAGCAGTAGGTAAGGCTAGGGAGATATTAGGTGTATTAGTAGAGGGTATCACAAGTCGGAAGAGGGAGGTAATAATCTCTTTACAAGACACTGGTTAGGCCCCATCTGGAGTACTGCGTAGTACTGGAGGCCACACCATCACAGGGACATTAACCAAATTGAGGCAGTCCAGAGAAGGACAACCAAAATGGTGCAGGGACTGCATCAGAAAACATATGAGGACAGATTAACGGAGCTCAATATGTATACCCTAGAGCAAAGGAGGGAGAGAGGTGATATGATCGAAACATTCAACCACCTTAAGGGCATTAGCAAGGTGAAAGAGTCTAACATGTTTCAATATAAGAAAATAGCAGGACAAGAGGACACAGCATGAAATTAGAGGGAGGCCGATTAAGGGTAATGTGAGGAAGTTCTTTTTCACAGAAAGGGTGGTGGATGCATGGAATGGCCTACCTCAGGAAGTGGTGGATATGAAGACAGTGCAGGGCTTCAAACAGACATGGATAGGCATAAGGAGCAATACAGATGAGTATGAATAGATAGGCCATTGACAGAGCAAAGGCCAATGGCACATTTATAAGGTAGAAAAGAAATGGAAAGACTGGATGGGCCTTGTGGTCCTTATCTGCTCATCAACTTCTATGTTTCTATGTTTCATCCAACCGCTAAATAAACCTGATGAAAGATCTATCAAAGCTCTATGGGTTTACAGTACCCAGTTTGCCACTTTATGCCCAACTCCTGTACTGGCAAGTTTGTTCAATAGTCTTCTATGGGGACCAAGTCAAAGGCTTTGCTGAAGTCTAGGTATATTACATCCACAGCACTGCCCCTGATCTACTGTTTTTGTTATCCAATTGAAGAAATCTGTTACGTTTGTGTGGCATGATCTTCCTGTGGTGAAGCCATGCTGTCTTGGGTCCATTATATAATTTTCTTTGAGAAAGGATATAATTCTTTCCTTAATTAGGGTTTCCATCGTTCTGCTGACAGTTGAGGTCAGGCTTACCAATGGTAATTGCCAGCACTTTCCCTGCTGCCATTTGTATGTTTGCTTGTATGCATGTGCTAGAAACAGTGCCATCATCTGAGTTTTCGAGTGTGGCAGCCCTCTTCAATTCAGTCAGTGTGTTTGCAAGGGCGGCCGCAGTTCTCCAATGGCTGCTGGGGCTGTCTATGACAGCAGTCGAAAATGCAGTGGAGTACAGTTGAAAGGGAGCTACACTTCAGTGAGCATAAGATATCGCCTGCCCTGGCGCTCCCTCTATACACACACACACACACACACACACATGCATACATACTGCGTGATCGCCCCCACGCACACTGTATAGCCACAGGGTGCCCAATCCCCGTCGGCTGTGCTGTGCTCACCCCCCAAACAGAGTTCCATGCACACGCTGGTGCCCACACCAGCGTGGACACACTGTATAGCCAACAAGGGGCCCAATCCCCCATCGGCTCCACTGTCCCCAGAGAGTACAGGGTGCTGCGCTGGGAGCCCACCCCAGCATGGCAACAGATGCTATTGCTGAGGAGGTGCCCAATCCCCGTCAGCTCCATTGCCCCCAAACAGCACGTCCTTGTGCCACGCTGGGAGCCCACCCCAGTGTGGCAAACGTCCCGCATCGTCATCCTTTTTAAAGGAACAAAAACCCTGAAACACAAAAACAGTCTCGCTGTCTCTGCCCCACCCGCGCCCACCCACTGCGCACCCTGCCTCCCTACACCCCCTCACCCCATACTTACCTCTGGCGTGACAATCTTCGTGGACGGGAACATGTCTGCACTCTTCAAAGCCGACCGTGAACTGAGGAAATGACGGTAAGCTGTATAATAGGATGGATAGGGTTTTTCAACTTTGCTGCATATCTCAGGCATTTTTGGAATTTTTGCAAATTTTTCAACATGGGGTTTTTTAGACCCCTTCTCATGAATGCTGTCACTGCTATGGCGTTAAATCAGACCTGAAGGGTGATTTCACAGTCACTGCATGAAATCACCTTCGGGACAGAGTATTGAAATGACACTGCCACTGTTCATAAGGTGGGCTCTCAAAAAGCCTATGTTGAAAATTTGGTGGAAAATTCCTAAAAATTACTGTTTCTGGCGTGCATTCGCAGTTCCTCACATGCCTCGTAAGTTCACGAATTTTCAATATTTTCACTCCAGATATTCAACATTGCCATTTTACACACCTCCTTATGAGCAGTACAGCTGTCATTTTTCACATCTTGCCCAAATGTGTTTCCACTCCATGTAGCGCATAACTGCGAGTCGGTGTGCAAAATCAATGTATGGAACACATTAAGAAAATCAAAGTGACACTGTTAATGAGCAGAGGTCTTAAAATGGTTATGTTGAAAATTTAGTGAAAAATTCCTAAAAATGACTGTTTTATGAGCGTGCATTGCAAGGTTCCCACGCACGCTTGGTACGCTTGCTAATTTTCAATATTTTCACCCAGATTTTCAACATTGCCATTTTATTACACTTCCTTATGAACAGTACAGCTGCCATTTTCACGTCGCCCAAAATGTGTTTCCGCACATGTAGCGCACAATGATGTCAATCGGTGTGAAAGCAATGTTTGGGACAGATTAAGAAAATCACAGTTACACTGTTCATGAGCAGAGGTCTTAAAATGGCTATGTTGAAAATTTGGTGACAAAAAGTCCATAAAATGACTGTGTTATGAGGAGCATTGCGCAGTTTCCACGCCACTTGTAAGTTCATGACTTTGTAATATTTCAGTCCAGATTTTCACCAGTGGCGTTTCCACACTTCCTTATGAACAGTAGCTGTCATTTTCACAACATGGCAAAATGTGTTTTCACACTTTCAGCACAGAGATGCGTGGTCGCTGTGGGAAATCATTGTTTGGGACAGATAAAGAAAATCACAGTGACACTGTTCATGATCGGAGGTCCCAAAATGCCTGTGTTGACAATCTGCTGTAAAATCCCCAAACTAATTACATTACAGGTGTCGTTGCACAGTTTCTATGTACACTCATGACTTCCCCAGTTTTTTAAATATTTTTACTGCAGATTTGCAACATTGCCATTTTTACACCTCCCATGAACAGTACAGCTGTCATTTTCACATCCTGTTCGTAATGTGTTTTTGCGCCTGTGGTGCTAAATGCTGTAGTCTCTGTGCATAAGCAGATTTCAGCTAACAAACTGATATTGCCACTGTTCATGAGGTGGGGTCACAAAAACATGTTGAAAATTTGGATGAAAATACCAAAGAATGCCTGAGGTGTTAAGGTTTCCAACCATAACACCCCACCCTGTAAGAATGACAGGCATCAGGGTGTGACTTGGGATTCTTGCCTGTAATGCTCATACCATTCCACACCCTGCAGCCAGTGAGAGGCATCGAGGATGCCTTGGACTCTTCGACCCCAAAGTTCACCCCATTCTCCTATACCGAACCCATCTCACCGTATTTCTGATGGAATGGGTGCGCTATAAGGGACAACTAATCAGGCACACCGTGACACTGTCAGTGTCTGCAGGGTAGGGTGTGGTGAAATGGCATGTCAAGATGCCTGACGACCCAAAGGCACACCCCAATGCCTGTCACTCTCTGCAGGGTGGTGGTGGGGTTGACTTCAGTTCAATACTTCACTGCCACTCTTATTATGTAGTTCTGGTACTTCTACACTACCAATGCCAATGCCAGCAAGCAAACATTCGGCAATGAAAATGCTTGTTATGAAAAGGACAACTGTGGCCTTCCTCCAGTCCACAGGAACTTCCCGACCTCAAGCGAGAGGTTGAATAGTTCAGTCACGGTGTCGCAGGTCTTCTCTAAGTTTGTTCAGTATCCTGGGTATATTTCATCAGGACCTATGGCCTTGTCAACCCCAAGTTTTTCTAGCTCCTTCAGGACACTATCCCTTGTGAAAGTTGCAGAATTAATATTGCTGCTGTCTGCACTTTTTGCTGTTAAGGTGGGACCACAACCTTCTTCTTCCTTAGTAAATACTGAGCGAAAGTATATGTTAAGGATTTCTGCTTTGTCCTTGTATCCTCTGTGCATTCCCCATCTTCTCCTCTAAGTCTGACTATACCTCCACTGGTTTTCCTTTTCTCCTTGATATACTAAAGAAGGTCTTGTCTCCCTTTTTGACCTCCGAGGCGATCCTTTCTTATGTTTCCACCTTAGCCACCCTAATTTGCTTTCCTGCTTCCTTCAGTTTTTCCTTGTACAGTATATGTCTTTGTCTTTTCACATCCTGTTTGCTTGTATCTTTTAAGGTCATCCGTTTCTCTCTGACTTTGGCGACCACTTCCTTGTTGAACCATAGGGTTTCTTCTCTTCTTGGCTTTACTCACACATTTCACACATTGTTTTGATGCTCCTATGAAAGCTTCCTTTAGAGATGCCCAATACTTATCTATTCCCTCTGTCTGTGTTAATTTAGCCAGGTTAAGTCTGAGCTTTTCCTCATTTATCAAAATCTGCATGTCTGAGTCAAGATTTTGGTTTTAGTGTACTTGATTTCTTTTCCGTTTAACCTGGAACCACACCGTCTAGTGGTCACTAGTTCTTAGGTTGCTCTTAACTTCTACCTTGATATGATGTCACTGTTGGTGAGTAACAGGTGAAGGATGGCTCCCCCCGAGGGTTCCTTGACAAGCTGTCTTAGGCCTAATAAGTGCAGAGTGTCAAGGAAGTCTTTGCTTCTTGTTGTAGCAGTGACATGGTTTCCTCAGTTTATGTCTGGTAAATTGAAGTCAGCCACCAGTACTACATCCCCCTTAATACTCATATTGTAAATGGATTCCAGTATCTCCTTGTCCTCCTGCAAGGTGATTGCTGGGGTCTGTCAATACTCCTACTCTAGTAACTGCACCTGTTCTGGCTTCAAGAGTAACCCAAAGTGCCTCGGCTTCAGGGTGAGTGTCCTGGGCCATGTAGCTTTTATTCCCTCCCCAACATACATTGCCACTCCACCTCCTTTTCTTCCAGGGTCTGTCTCTTCGAAAAAGGCAGTATCCCATAATAGTTACCTCCCAGTCATGGTTGTCCTTAAACCATGTCTCCATGATGGCGACCCAGTCCAGATCAGCCTGTGCAACAATAGCTGTAAGGTCAGCCATTTTATTTGCTATGCTACGTGCATTTGCGTACATGGCTTTCAGGCCTGGCCTGGGGGTCTGTACAATACTCTTACTCTAGTAACTGCACCTGCACCCTGTTGCAATATTGAGCCTTTTTCAGTGTTGTTCCCTGAACACAACCTATCCCGTTTCCTGCTCTGTTCTTTGTTGTCCCTCTGATAGGGTGGATGTTATTGGAGAGGGGTAGTAATTTTGTTTGTATTTCTACCCTCTCCCAGTGCCTAGTTTAAACAGTCCACGAAGATGTCAAATTTCTGCCCTAGAGCTCTAACACCTTCCTTGGTCAGGTGCAGGCTATTGTAATAGAAGCGACTCCTGTCCCAGAAATCCTTCAGTTCCCAATGAAGAGGTATCCTTTTCCAGGCACAAGTTTTGGAGCCAGACATTCAGCTCCTGATTTCCTCCTTGCAGATTTCCTGCTTGCTGCCTCCTCTGTCCCGTACTGGTAAGACCTCTGAGAAGGCTATGGTCAGCGATTATGATAATTTTTCCCTAGATGAGATAAATAGTTTTGGTCTCCTCAACTAACTGATTTGCCAGGTCATTTTGCCTAGGTAGATGAAAACACCAGTGCACTTTTCTTCTCTGCGTATGAGATGAATACAGTCGGTATCTCTCTTTGCAGATGCCTCAGGTAGGCACCTGGTAGTTACTTGAGTATCAGGGTGTTGAGCTGGGTGGAATTCAACTCCTTGAATCATGGAATCCCCGACAATAACAA